>CM022397.1:20662622-22049872 GCA_011833715.1 Carcinoscorpius rotundicauda | reverse complement strand
AAATTGTTTTTAACTTTATCTTGTCTTTGGTTTGAATTTCGCGCAAAGTTTCTCGAGAACTATCTGCGCTAGCCGTCTTTAATTTAGCAGTGTAAGACTAGAGAGAAGGCAGTTAGTCATCACCATCCACTGCCAACTCTTGGGTTACTCTTTTATCAACGAATAGTGCGATTGATCGTCACATTATAATGCATTCATGGCTGAAAGAGCGAGCATACTTGATATGACAAGATTCGAACCCGAGACCCTCAGATTACGAGCCGATTGCCATAATCACCTTGCCATGCTGGGCCATCTTGTCTTTGAACGACACTCTTCACTTCCTTTTAAGAGTAACATATATTCTTCTGTTTTGTGCTTCCTAATATTAAACTTCACTTCTTATTTCTACTTTTTTCTCAAAACGTCACAAAAATCACCGATCTTATTTGTCCTCAAGATTTGCAGTACTGAGAGTAATTATCAAAGAATTAATAAAATGCGAAGTTATTAGAATAGTCCCGTTCTATTGTATGAAATTTAGTTGAACCAGAGTGTTGTCACTTTGGAAAACAACGTCAAACAAGCACCTTGTTATGAAGCACAGAGAGTCATGCTGCTCCCAGCAGTCGTGTTGCGAACGCATTCCTGGCTCTCATAACATGAGAAAACATGCAGATATTAAAGTCTCTAGTCCATACAACAAAATGAAACGAGATTTTGTTTCATCAGGGGAAGAATACATAAAACAATAGAATCAACCGAGTTAGACATTTTTAACTGTTTAAAAAGTGTATTAAGTAATTATGTAACCTGGAATATGCTCTTATGTTAAACTAAGATTCAGAAGAGATCTTTCCAGAAGCCTAACTGTGAGCACAGATGTTGATGTTACCTGCAGAGCAGTAAGATATATATTAATAAGAAGTAGCCTCAACAGACGTGTAGACACTTGTAAACCATTGTTTACAATAGATGATTAAATCAAAGCGTTGGAACGGAAATCGAACTTTAAACAATGTAATGAATAAAGTCAGAAAAAGACGCTGTTTGATTGGTTGATTGCTTAGAATTAGGCACAAAGCTACACAGTGCGCTATCTGTGCTCTGCCCACTACAGTATCGAAACTCGGTTTTTTGTGATGTGAGTCCACAGGCATGCCGCTGTGTTACAAAGGTGTTTGTAAGATTTATGTGTTCTAAAGAGATAATTCAAATTGTTTGTCAACAATCAACAATAAATGGGCAAAGAAGAGAACTGTATCACAGTTCTAATACAAGATTTACAGAGACGGATGTAAGGAGAATAACAGTAGGAGGGTCTTCAATTAATGGGGTGTGATGTCTGCATAATCTTCTGGCGAATAGTGGGATTGACCATAACATTATAAGGTTCTCACGACTGAAAGGGCGAGCATGTTTGGTCTGACGGGGATTAGAACCCGTGATCCTCGGATTGGGAGTCGAGTGCCTTAACCATCTGGTCATGCCGGACCGATGGTTTGTTTTGTGACTATGGCTAAAATATTTACGTGTAGATTGGTAATTTGATTTAATTAAACGACTGCTAATTCAACCACCACCACCCCAAAGAAAAGAAAGGGCATTTAATACTTTCAGTATTTGTTGTTTACAACTTTAAGAACGAAGTTTTACTTTGGTAAGCTCATGCTGGTGAAAGGTTACTCTCAAATAAGCAACCAAATCGAAACGTTCAGTGTGGTAAATCATTATATTTTGGGTTTAGCACTCATTTAATATAATTATGATTCAAATTTAAAATGTGAAAATTACATTTTTCTTTGGTTGATTTTATAGGCTCATAAAAGTGCCTCCCTGATGGCTCAAAGGTAATTTTTAGGAATTATAACGTTGAAGTTCGGAGTTCGATTTCTGCAATGAGAAGAACGCATACAACCCATTCTTCAAACCACGTGCTTAAAGCAGTCAGAGATACGATCGATATATATCCGTTGTTACCCTTCTATCGTTAATTATTTGGCCTATTTTAACGGTTATTATAAAGTAGGGCTATGCTTATCAAGGTTAACCATCTTTGTTTCCTTAAGATATCCTCATTTAACAATCATTATTGTCTTAAAATACTCCTTGTTAAATTTCTTACGTTTAATCTAGAACCCAAAGCCATCATTATGGGTGTGCCTGAAGGTGTGTTAGTGTCCATACAATGATTATTTCAAGGTACTATGTTTTTCATCGTTCTTCGAAACTGATAATACGTTTAATTATTTCGCGTTAAAACAAAATCACCTCATCTTTTGTTTGTATATTTTTTGTTCTTGTTATTGGTACGGATTATATCATTCAGTGTTTACTGAATAGTATATGAGATTATTAACCAATGATTGGTTTAAATATCATCTGTGAATTTAATAAAGACTGACACAACGAACGATTCCATTCATTTGTAAATACATATGAAACATAAAAATACTAAGAACGACCTAGTAACTTCGAGTAGACGAAGACTTATGTTTCATTCCTGTATGTGTGTGTCTAAAGCATGATTTATCGAAAACTACTGAATGAATTTAAACAAAATTTTGTCTACATTTGAACTGTGATTCAACGTAGAAGTGATTAGTTTTCGGAGGGTCAAGATTACAAAATTATATTTTAAAATGGGAAACAATTTTTCCCACTATATTTACTCTCAAACTAAGTAAAAAATTATCAAACTTTGGTGAGATTTGATGGACTAACGCAAAACAACATTCCAAGTTGTTCTACGAAAAATGGATTGCGTTTATTCATAAGTATGGACACACGGGAGCTAAATATAATCAATGCTGTGTGACGGAGATATATACTCTAATGAGTGCGCCTCCAGTTTTGTATATTGCATATTAACAAGATTAACACGAATAGCACATATTTAACAAGTTTATTGATTTTTAACGTAGAACTAAATAATTAATCATAATTTAATTAATTTTAAAAACAATAACGTATCAGCCGAAATTTGTTTTTCTTCAGTCTCTTCTTTCTGATTCACTGGCTTCATTGATTGCGATTCTGATTCTCCCTTATTTTCTTTTGTGGGTGAGTTAAGGCGTTCGACTCGTAATCCGAGGGTCGCGGGTTCGAATCCAAACATGTTCGCCCTTTCAGCCGTGGGAGCATTATTATTCGTTGGTAAAAGAGTAGCCCAAGAGTCAGCGGTAGGTGGTGATGACTAGCTGCCTTCTCTCTAGTCTTACACTGCTAAATTAAAGATGGCTAGCGCAGATAGCCCTCGAGTAGCTTTACGCGAAATTCAAAAACAAACAAACAAAAAAACAGTTTTTTCTGCTTTTTGTGAAAGTCATGAATTACGTCAAAAATTGTGAAATTTCTAGTTTTGTTCATTCATATAATATTCGTTAGGTTCCAAGATAAATTAACGCAAAAACTATATTGTACTGTAATATATCGTATAAACTTTCGGACAATCAAAAATTTTATATGCAAAAACGGCTCGTTTGGGTTGAGAAAATATTTTAAATAGAAGAGCGAACAGGTTCACAAAGAAAGAGGTAACTGACCGGAAGATGACCACATGTTTGGAAGGTGTTGTGTAGCTGAGTGTCGCAATATAGAGGGCGGGATTAGATGTTTGAATATAATTTTATATTATATTTTAATATTATATAGGTATAATGGCGTTCCTTTATATTGGTTTATTTTGGGTTTAAGTTGTTGTATAAGTAAGGCTTCTTTAATTTTGCGTTTGTTTATGTTTGTTTCTTTATTTAGTATTTTAGTGTTTTCTATGGTTATGTTGTGTTTATTTGACTTGCACTGTTCGAAAACGTGTGAAGGTGACTTTTTATGTTATTTGAATCTGGTTTCCATTTTTCTACTTGTTTCTCCAATATAGAAATCGTGGCAGTTATCACATTGTATTTTATAAATAATGTTGGTGTGGTGTTTGTCAGTGTAGTTCTTACGTAGTATAGACCTCAGTTTTGTGCTTGGTTTTTGAATAAATTTAGTATTAACTGGAATGTTATATTTTGTTACTAGTTTTTGCCAAATGTTGGTTATTATTTTGCTGATGTCAGGAATATATGGTATACAGCAGTATATGGTTTCGTGATTTTTTGATTCGTGAGATATATTTACTTTTGTTGGTTGATTTTGCTTTCGGTCTAGGTGTGTGCGTATAATGTTTTCTGCGGTTTGTGGAGGAAACTTATTGATGTTGATGAAGTATTGTTTTATTTTGTCTAATTCATCGTTAATTTTATCTGGTGAGCATAGTTTTATGGCTGTGTTTATCTGGTTTCTTAGTATGTTGAGTTTTTGTTTTGTTTCATGTGCTGAGTCCCAAGGAATGTATAGTCCAGTATGGGTGATTTTTCGGTGGATTTCGGTTTTGAATTGTGTGTCGGTTCTTATAATTTTGAGGTTAAGAAATAATATTTGATTGCTTTCTTCCTGTTCACATGTGAAGTTAATGATGGGATGTATAGAGTTAATGTGATTGAAAAAATTAAGTATGTGTTCTGTGGATTTGAATCCCGCAACCGTGTCATCTACATATCTGTACCAGTATAGTGGTGGATGTAATGCTGTATTAATTGCTTGTGTTTCAATTTGTGTCATAAAAATATTGGCTAGAACTGGTGATACTGGGTTGCCCATTCTTAGGCCATTTGTTTGTATATAGTTTTGGTTGTTGAACATGAAGTTTGTCTTTATTGTGGTGAATTCTATGAGGGTTGCTAACTGGTTACTGGAAATGTCTATAATTGGGTTAGGGTCTTGGATATAGAGTTCTAAGGCTATCTTGCAGGCTTCTGTTGTTGGAACTTCTGTAAAGATGGATATAACATCGAAACTGGCCATTAAGGCTTTATGATTAAGTTGATTTAGATTATACTTGAAATTAAAAGAGTCTTTGATGAATGAGCTGGCTGATGTTACATATTTGGAGAATGCCCATGCTATGTATTTACCAAAATTGTAATTAAACGATTCATATGTGAACATTATTGGTCGTAATAGACAATCTGGTTTATGAGGTTTGGGAATGCCGTATATTTGCGGTGTGCGTGAGTCAGTTTTACGTAGGTAGGAATAAAGTGTTTGTGAAATTGTGTTGGTTTTTTTCATTTTTAGTAGTAATTTGTTTAGTTGCACCTCATGTGTATTGGTTTAAATTTGTTCGTGTCTGATAGGATGTTCTTCATTTTTTGTATGTATTCATTCGTGTTCATTATTACTATAGCGTTACCTTTATCGGCTTTTAGAATTTTTATGTTTCTGTCTTGTTTTAGGTTTTTAATGGAATTGATATCTCTTTTTGTAAGGTTGTTTTTTAGTTTTCTGTTTTGTGAAATTATGTTGATGGTTTTGTAAGAAAATTCTAATGTTCGTTCTTCTATTTAAAATATTTTCTCAACCCAAACGATCCGTTTCTGCATATAAAATTCTCAACAAGTGGGTTTCTCGACATCACTGATTGTTATTTCATCACGGCGATTGTTCGAGAAGTGTAAGTTTTTGTGTTTTTCTCAGTGTATTTGTACTTACCTGTTACCATTATGTCTGAACAAGCATACAGTACACCACTATTAACAGTACACGCTCACACGATCGTTAAGAAACTAAGAAATTTGAACCAACGAATCATTAATAGAAGAAATGACATCAATTTTATTCAACAATGTAGAAAGGAACAACTAACCCCTAATTTTGTAAAGGTAAAACTTTCAAAAAAATTTAATAAATACACAAACATTATCCAAAATTTACAGAAAAAACTACTTAAAGCCATGTTGAACACAAAATACAAAGAACTGCATGACTTATAAAAACAAAAAATGAGCCTAAACCATCAACTAGCATGCTGCATTAAACCAGAGATTTACGGACTTATACAGCGAAACATAAACCAAATCAATACTAAGAACGACAGACAAAAAGATCTGCCACAACAAAAAACTAGAAAAACTAAGATGTAAACAACAGAAAAGACACTAGAACGACAAATCGTTGACTAACCTCATAATTAACAGATCCGACCGACAATTAAACACAGACGAGATACATCTACTTAACAACTTCGCAATAGCACCTAAGTACATTCCAACCATAGAAATCAAAACATGTTTGGAAGACCTAGCCAGGAGACTTGTGATACTTTCTACAGAAAACAAAAACAAAGAAGAAAACAAAAACAACCAACAGAAAGAAGACAACTTAGATAATTTTATTGACATCCAACAGCCAAACTTCCCAGGTAAAATTACAATTTTATATTTTCCAGAAACACCTAAAAACAACATCTTAAACGATTTTTTCAAAGAATATATATGAGCTATCAGTGAAGAGACGGCACTCGTTCGGGTCGAGTGCCTCAACCACCTGGCCATGAAGAGCTAATACTACCCACCTCCGACTCTTGGGCTTCTCTTTTTTAATCCAACAACAGGATTTGACCTCTTATAATAGTCCAAAAGTGCAAAAAGGCGATTATCTGACAACTAGACGCGATCCCTTGACCCTTATATTCACAGTCTAATACAGTAATCATCAGAACATGATTGATCCAATTTTGTTGTTGTTGTTGTTAGATTAACTGTTATTTCGGTTGATGAAACTGTAATAGTTTTTCATCTTAAAAGTTTTTTCTGGAATTTTCATGGTGATATAAAATATTAAACCTTTTGCTCATTTGCCCTTTCACACTTATTGCATGTGACCTTTGTTGCCTTGATATTCCCCTGTATAAGTACCTCGTGCATAGTCATTTCTGAGACCCTACTAGTTAGTGGTTCCAAGAACACCTAGTTACAGTGTGGATTATCTGTTGAGAAAGAAGTTAAGTCACAAGAGTTGAACGACACTCATTATTAACACGCCAACACTGCTGCTGAACGCAATACACTAAAACAAAGTAGGTCGGGGAAGTGGCTCTGTCGTGAATGCTTGTTGAACAGTGCGAGAACAAATGAAATTGAAAATTTAGTAAGTTTCCTCTGTCCAGTCTGCGGTTTGTTTATCTCCCCCTCCCAGGCATGAAAAAAACAAAATGATAATATCTAAATCACAAAGAAATCAAAGTTTAAAATATAAAACAAAACAAGGTCTCAAAATATGATTTAAAGTAAAAACTGGAGTGAAAAAAGTTATTCGCTCTCTTAAATCTGATAAAAGTTTGAATAAAGAACAATGTACACCAAATGCAGGATAGTCTAACTTTTACACTAGAATAACAATAGTATTACACAAAGCCACGTTGTACACGTCACGTATCAATTACGTGATCTTTATTCGTTAATCTTAACGAAAAGAGGTGGAGGACCTCGCTTTTACGACAGACGAAAGAGTCTTTTTAATTTGGACGTTGAGAGTTTTCCTGCAAGAAAACACAATTACTTACCAATTAGTGTGTGTTTTTCTTATAGCATAGCAACATCGGACCATCTGCTGTTTTCACCGAGGGGACCAATTAGTGAGCTCAATCCTCAGCAGAACTAGAAGTTAGATTTGATCGATTTAATACTTTTCGGTCAGCACAAGGTGAATACAGAAAAACCTCATATTTACCGTTTAAACTAACAAATCTGATAATGTTATATGCAAAAAACGGCTCTTTTGGGCTCAGAAAACACTTCAAATAGAAGAGCGAACAACGTTTCGACCTTCTTCGGTCATCGTCAGGTTCACAGGTCGAAACGTTGTTCGCTCTTCTATTTGAAGTGTTTTCTGAGCCCAAAAGAGCCATTTTTTGCATATAAAATTCTCAACAAGTGGGTTTCTCGACATCACTGATTGAAATCTGATAATGTGTTCGATATAAATAAGCTTAATACTTGTGATTAAAAACTATATATAAAGTGCATATTGTTTCGCCTTTCTTTATTATTTTTAAAATTAAGATTAAAGATTTATAAATATCATTTCAGTTTTGTTTTTTTTCACCTCGAGAACTTTTCTATTTAGTGTCAGAACTCGTCAGTTGGGCTGTGTGCTGAGAAACAGTATGGTGTGAAATACTATATTATTGGTCATTCAGCTAATCTAATCCTATACGTCATCTCCAGGTGGGTGGTAAGTCTGTCAGTTACACTGAACGGGTATGTCAAATAATCATTCAAATACCTATGAAAAACGTATGTTCCTTATTACTGTTTATAAGCTTATTTATTTTTTTTATTTATTTAGTGAGACTCTTTAGTTGTTTGTTTATACGCTTGGAAATTTTGTAAATCTTCAAACATGCGATTACATTTTCATACGTGTAACAAATGTGTGTTGATAAAAAATGTTATAAATATATAACGTGTAAATGCTATTTTTACAGATATAAAGTAAACACTGACATATACATAGGACAAGTTGTAAACTACCTATACAAGGATTACTAACAGTTTGTTTTTGAAATTTCGCGCAAACACTTTTATAACGACGACCTCCAGTTTCGTAAAAAAATGGTTTTGTTCATCTTTACATTCCTTGTCGATAGAAATTTTCTGTTTAGTTTTTAGTGTATTAAATACATAAATACATGGATTGTGAAAATACTTCTTTATTTAAATTAATTATAAAACCAAATCCTGTATACTTATCATTATACGATCTATTTTTTTAATTAATTATATATTTACCATTGTTTAGTTTTTTTCTAAAATGTTAATAAACAAACATTATTTTAGATAATAGCTTGCGGCCTAAAAGATTTTTACCATTTATTAATTTTTCCTTCTTGTTTTTAAGGCCAGAATTTACAATACAACTACTTGAAAAAAAATTCCGTTCTTCCTCTTCAAAAGTATTCAGAGAAAATTTTTACGAAAAAAAAAACAGCGCGTAAAACGAGGCTTAGTATCTGAAAACACCAGCTGTGTATATCAGAGTAATAAATAATCTCTTCGTGCCTATTGTTATATTAGAACTCTCGGCACGTGGTACACTTTATAGGTGTGCAGTGAATGAGGGGGCAGCTCAAACAAGACTTTCCAAGAGTGATAAAAAACTAAATAATCTAGTTTAATTGTTTATTGTATAAGCTCTAGCTAGATTAAGTAGTGTCCTCTGTATTTTCTTACAATAAGATACTTAAACTTGAATGAACCAGCTAAAACTTGTATCTTTCTTTCTGTAACGTTTACTGTCCATAAAATATTGTTTTTAATAGTTGTGGGTCAAAAATTATAAACTAAACTAAACTAACGTGGCAGGGGTTCAGTTTAGAGAGAGAGAAATCAGAAGAGTTATCTCCCCAACTGGGGTGTTCAGAAGCTTTGTAGTTCCTCTTCGTCCCCTTTCGTGAGAAATTTTTGAAATGCCCGTGGAATTTTTATTTTATTTTTAATATTTCGACACTGGAATGGGATATTTGTGAGTGAGAGGAAGGACGGGAAACCTGGACGAGAGCAGCGAAAGTGAGGTGAGCCAGACCTTGGCTCTAGGACGGAGTACGCTGGCGAATTGATCTTTAAAATTTACGGTGATTATTCCAGGTGACGCGGTAAACAGGCCCTTTTCAGATGCGGTTGGGACCTACAGGTCCGATGCCAGAGATTTTGCTGTGGGGGGAAACGGGAGTACCCCGAGAAAACCCACTTTCACGGCCTGGGCGCCGAATGATCTACCCAGACTGTGCCCGGAAGTAGCTGGGAATAGAGAGTTAAAATAAACTAAAAATTGATGGACTCTGTTGGTGGTATACAAGGAAATGTTTAGCTTCAGTCTTGTATGTCAGGTGGTAACTTCGTCTTGAACGTGTTTATACACTTGAAACCCATTGGTGTGACTGAAAAACGTGGTCTCGGTGGTGGAACTACTGGTTGTTCTTCGCTGGTCTGTGATGCTTTGTTTCTTCTCGAGAATTTGGTTTGAGATTTCTGCGTAGAGGTGGTTTGTTTTTCAGTTTGTACCGACGCGTCGATGGTTGTCTTGGTAATGGTTTGGGTCTGGCAGGTTGTTGAGTTCTGGGAAACTGGGATTGAGGTCTGGCATGCACTGTCCTTTTTCTTACTTGAGGTGCTGAAACTTGGCGTGATGCTGGCCATGGGAGTTTTCGTCATCTGGGTAGTCAAAAATTATAGAATACCCACTGACTTATATATACATTGCCTACTGGTAGATCTCTAGGGTTTTGAAAATTTTAAATTAATGTAATAAAATATTTACATTTAATAATTTATGTCGGAAATGACATCATAGTTAAACATAATTTTAAGTATTCGCTATTCTAGCGTACTATTTACTTGCCGGGCGTTAAGTTTTCGTATCTGATAATTTAATAGTTTACGAACAGGACGTTGAACTAAGTATTCTGATAGTTTACTTGTCGCATTTTGAACTATTTATTGTATCTGAAGTTTTAAGTGGTGTACGTTGGGATATTGCGTCTGACAATTTACATGATCAGAGTTGTATCATGTTATTTTACGTTGGGCTTACAGATTAAATGAATAACGAATAAAAACATTAAGATTAACTAAATATCGCAGGGTTTTTAAAAAGCTTTCCAGATCTTTCAGTATTATGTGATTTTATGTCTTTGAAAGCTTTAGTAAGTGTTCTTAAAGCACCACTAGTCCTTTGATGAAACAGTAACATATTTCAGAAGCCTTTAAAAACGGAATGTTCGTCTCACATGTTTCTGTGACTCATCTTTGTATTTTTCGCAAGATATATATTGTTTCGGAGACTAATTTAGTATTTTTCATGTAATATATGTTGTTTCTGCGATTAATTTTGTGTTCTTCATGTTCTATATGTTGTTTATATAACTTATTTTATTGTAGACTTTCAGAAAGTTATCATTATATGATATTTCTAACCAGTTGTCTATTTACTCATTTGTAAGAATTTGTTTTACCCGAAAATAAAAAAAAATCATACGTCTTATATACGGCATATGAAAAACACTCTTAGCTTTACTAGCCCACCTAATGTTGTTGTGTTTGCAATGGGTTACATCTGGAGTTACTGCTTTGGTATGTAAGGTTTCAGTGAAACACTACGCCACTTTTACGTGTCCTTTTAATTTCTAAAGTTCAGTTTCTATCATTTTAAATTTTTGCATTTTTAAAACTGGTTATACATCCGTTTCGATAATGTTTTTTTCTAACAATATTTTTGTTAACGTGCTGCACAAACTACGAACGTAATTTAGAATCTCTATATTGTAACCCTTCACCGATTCTAAGCCTTTGTTCTTTGTACCACGGTTTAAGTGCCTCACGAAATGTTTCTGCCGGAAGGGTTGCAAAAGGAATAAAGCTTTTTTTTTTAGACGTTTGTTTTACCAGTTGTTACGTATTGTAATTCATCTCGGAAGAGTCTCCGATTTATTGTGTTACGTATTATAATTTATCTCGAACGAGTTTCCGATTTATTATGTAAAGTACGTTACATATTAAGATTTACAATATCCGGACACGGCCAAGAATGTTAAGGCGTTCGATTCGACTCGTAATCCGAGGGTCGCGGGTTCGAATTCCGGTCGTACCAAATATGCTCGCCCTTTCAGGCGTGGGGGCGTTATAATATTACGGTTAATCCCGCTATTTGTTGGTAAAAGAGTAGCCCAAGAGTTGGCGGTGGGTGGTGACGATTAGCTGCCTTCCCTCTAGTCGTACACTACTAAATTAGGGACGACTAGCGCAGATAGCCCTCGAGTAGCTTTGCGCGAAATTCAAAAACAAACAACAACCGGAAATTTTTATTTTAAAGTTTATTAAATTTCGATATCTTTCACATTTATGATATTTGTCGAAAAGATTGATACACACAATTTTCTTTCTTAACACAAGTGTATTTTAATATACAAACATCAATACCATTTGTAATAACGGTTAGTACAAATAATGATATATACATACAAGAGTTTTACAAACAATACTGAGACTTCTATCTGATCTGGAACTGAATATTGAATTGACAGTTCACAACGAAGGAATAATTCCATGTTATATCAGCACAGCTCACTTAGTTCTCTGCTGGTACAGCGGTGAGTCTACGGATTTACAACGCCAAAATCAGGAGCTCGATACCCCTCGGTGGAGTCGGCAAATATCCCTGTGTGGCCTTGTTATAAATAATTGTAGTTTTCAGATTAATAAGCGTTTGTTACAATTGTTGTTGTTGTTTTGAATTAAGCACAAAGCTACACAATGGGCTATCTGTACTCTGCCCACCACGGGTATCGAAACCCGGATTTTAGCGTGTAAGTCCGCAGACATACCGCTGAGCCACTGGGGGGCTTGTCACAATTATAGCTTCCGAAGTTTATAATATACTGACTGTAGGAAAGCAACATTCAACAATACAAACCAAACGTATATCCAACTAGAATAAACACAGATATTAAAATAAATATACATTAGTAAATCAGTAACATAGTGTGGACACTTATTTCCATTATTTTTCCACGTCTTCCCGTGTTTCCTACTTCTGTGTTTTTCCTCGAAACGACACTAGTTTCATACCCTGCTCTTTATCACATATGATGAATCACCAAAACTTTAGGTGTCGAATACACTATTTCTGTTCATTATTGTTACATATATGATAGATGACGTGAACTCATTTTGTAAGCATCTGTATCTTTCCATAGTAATTTGATTGTCCATCTAAACACTCGTAATGAAGGGTGAGGAGCTAAAGGTCATCTTAATACTAATCCCTCTTTATATTGTCGTAGGATGTGCTGAGACACTATATATTTGTATCAAATCCAATGAGATTCAGTTAGGCTACTATACAGAATTATTCATAGGCCTTGAAAATTATTTAGTTGATATAGGTCCAATTATTTTCATGACATATTCTTCGTAAAATATCCAGATGCTTAATTAATAACGGTGTTGATGGTGAATTGTGTGAATTATCCACAATTTTAATAACCCTACAAAGGCACTACAATAAAAATATTTTATCTGTATTTCGTTCTATTTTCTGTTTTGTCTTAACCTAGTTTTTAATGACAGAGATAACAGTAATCCATGAGGGTGGAAAAAAAACAGTTTTTTTGCTGTTTTTGCTGGGATTTTTTTGTTTGTTTTCTCACCAACAACACGTCTGCATTCAACAGACACCCTGACAAGGAAGTACATGTATTGCGTAGGTATCACCAAACGACATTTCCCTCATCATGTAAAATGGAGTCGCGCGTGAAATGTTTCTCGTTCGAGACTTCTTGTTGGACGAGCGGTAATCGTGACGTTCGTTATGTTACAGCTATGTTTTGCACCGAGTTTGAAACTCTTGCTTCACTGGTTTGATAAATTCACAGCAGATGAAATAAACATAAGAGCTACGAAAGTGCTTAATCATGTCGTATTAATTGTTGATTTTAGAAATAAACTTGCCTATCTTGTTGAATCTTACCGGATCGAATATCTTAATTCTCTCAATCAACTTATTTCATCTGTTGAGTAATTTAGATGACACATGTAACTTAACCGGTTGAATCAACTGATTTAACTTAAGGATCAAATGAGTGACCTGTTGGATGAACTAGTACAACATTGCGACTTTATCGGTTATATCGTGAAAAAAAGATTTGCAGATTAATTGATCGGTTTAACATACCTATCAAATAACTTAACCCCATGTATCAGCTGACGTAACCCACCTAGATAATCAATTGTTTCAATAGATAACTTAACCTAAAAAATCAACTGATCTAACTTATAGATTAAATAAGTTAAGCAGATATATCAACTTGTTAAATCTATCAAATCAAATAATTTAACTAATTATACCGGATCAACTGATTTAACCTACCAGATCAACTGGTTGTTAAAAAAAAGAAAAAGTAATAAAATTACACGTTTATTTAGAAAGATAATTGGTTATTCAGAGATAAATTGGAAATTAGAAAAGTCACAATGCCCATGTGCGGAATTATCCAAAGTTCTACTGCAGGAAGTCATAATAAAGCCGTAAGATCAGACTGTTGAGTGAGTGTGTTTTCTTATAAGAAACCCACATTGTACAATCTGCTGAGTCTACGGAGGGGAATCGAACCCTTGATTTTAGCATTGCAAACCTGTACTAGTGGGAGCTATAGTATTGAGACGAACTATTATTTCCTCTATTCAACTAATAGTTCAGTGTCTTTTTATTTTATATGTTTTTTATAGAAGTCTTTCTCTTTTTCAAGACTTTTGGAATAATTCGTAAATTTTGCGAAGCCCAAATTGTTTTAAACGCGAGCATTTAAACAAGTATGTATACCCCATTTCGAAGTTACAATACGGTACTTAGAACGAACCTAGCTAAAATTTTTTGTACCTCTTTTTTTTCTCATGGTTCAACAGATTAGACAGACAGGCCAGGCCAAGTAGGTTACAAGTCCCGTGACCTCGTACTGAATTCTGTGTTTGATTGTATATCAGAACAGCTGGTATGATACTTTTTAAAAGTATGACACTTTTATTGATAAGGAAAGAACAACGTTTCGACCTTCAGGTTAAGAACAAAAATCTTCTTGTCAATAAAAGTGTTAATACCCATACCAGATGTTCTGAGATACATTTTTATTTCAAGTGTGTTTCTCGTCATCAAAAATCTGTGTTTGATTGCATTTAATCGCAAGGTTAAGCCTACGTGTTTCGCCGAACGAGACAGTGTTTTATACAGCTTGAAGATAGCTATAGCTGTTTATTTCGTTATATAACTTGTGAATAGTTTTACACACAATGATAAGGTTTTGACACTTAAACGCATGTTATCGAACTCGACAAACTCGTTTACTTCTAACTGTTACATCGTATACACCGGAATTGTTATCGTGAAAACCAGACCTGTTGCCAGAACTCTGAGAGCCTGAGGCACAAAACACCCATTTAACAACTGAACGTGAATTTCATTGCATGTGAGATAAAAACGAACAGCCAGTTTGTTAATATTAATACAGATGCGATTTTGTCACATAAACTCGTCAAATCTTTCACAGTCGCGGGAACATATATATTCACTTCCAAAACACTGATATATGAATAACATTTCTTTTAACACCATGAAGAAATGGCATTGTCCTTCAGACTTCATAAGGTTTACCCGTTTCAAGTGTCAAATAAGTAATAGTGTGTGTTTTTCTTAGAGCAAAGCCACACAGAGCTATCTGCTGCCTTCACTGAGGAGAATCAAACCCTTGATTTTAGCGTTGTAAGTCCGTAGGTTTACCGCTGTACCAGCGGGGGACCAGATAAGTGATAGAAATAATAGAACACGTACTGATTTGTTTTTATACTAATGTATCTAAAGATAACGCAAGTACTGGGAGAAAATTTCTTCTACGGCCACAGCAGTGAAAATCTGAAAGAAATTCGGTGACGTCCCCTCTTTATTTATGCTCTTTCACGAAATGTGCACACACATACTCACAGAAAATTGATATTTTTGAAGAGTAACCTCACGTTCAATAATATCATGATTTTTTGTGCCTCATTTGGAGGTGAGAGTGAAGGATTGTGAGTGAAGTATCTCTCTTTGGCCTCAAATTTGAAGTTTTAACTTTAATTGCTAAAAATATAAGTAGAAATTAAGTTTTATATCAAATATGTTTTGATTTTCATTTGTGTCTGACAGGTTTTAAATAACTGCCATCTTCTTATTCAGTAATTAAAAGACCTGTTAACACGTTTTAGTTCATTTAAGTTCCAAGATATTTCTGTAATTATTTACTGTGTGCAATTAAACTAATATTTTCAAGTCATTTGGTTAATAGTATATAACTCCTCTTTTTAGGCTTACAAAGTTTCAGACAAGTTTTGAAAATTAAATATGGTTTTTAAGGCATGTTACTTTCATGTTCATATGTTTAACAAAATTTTAGTAGACTCAAGATATTATAATGAGTCGTCATAGCTGGTAATATTGAATCCTTTAAAATATAGAATCTATTTTGGAATTATATTTCTTAACGCTTTTAAATTAATATTTGCATTAATGTAAAAACAGATAAAATCGTGATCTGTTAACTAAACACACTTTTAGATTAATACAGATTTTATTATCGTTCACCTGGGGCCTGGCATGGCCGAGCGCGTTAAGGCGTGCGCTCGTAATCCGAGGGTCGCGGGTTTGCGCCCGCATCGCGCTAAACATGCTCACCCTCCCAGCCGTGGGGGTGTATAATGTGACGGTAAAAGAGTAGCCCAAGAGTTGGCGGTGGGTGGTGATGACTAGCTGCCTTCCCTCTAGTCTTACACTTCTAAATTAGGGACGGCTAGCACAGATAGCCCTCGAGTAGCTTTGTGCGAAATTCCAAAACAAACAAACAAACAATCGTCCACCTGTCGTCTCAGCTTGGAAAATTCTGGCGGAAAAAGATAATTATTATTGTAGTAATATTTATTTTAAAAACGTAGATATATAATTATATCTAAAAACTAATATTTCATATATTTACGCAAAGATTACAATTTCAGCTTAGTTGTAACTTCAATAAATGTTTATTTTAATTTCTTTACAAATTACAGAGAGATTGGAATGTCTTTGTTTCCAATCAAACACTACCTAGCGGCATGTCTGCGAACTTGTACCGTGAGAAACCGGATTTTGATACCCGTAGTAAGCAGAGCACAGATAGTCCATTGTGTAGTTTTTTGCTTAATTCTAAATAAACAAACAAACAAATCCTATCAGACAGGAAGACAAAAAGGAAGAATATGAGTTTGGTTTTGTCTTAGAATTCCGTTTCTTATAAACATTGCACTCTTAACAGCTTCCCTGAACAGTTAGTGTCAAAGTAGATTGTTAAGGAATTTCCGAAATACCTTCCTCTGATTGCAATACAGAAGAAAAATTAGACTGTCTTTATTTGACAGAGAAACAATCCTCAATTGTAGTCGTGTGTTTATTTAGAAACGTGACTGGTATATTTCAGTTAGCATTACGTAATCAATGAAGCATAAATTATGACTATCCAGAATTTAATAAAGCATTCCACCAGCCAGCCTACTAATTCTGTGTATATACCTCGAGTATCAATTTTTTTTTTAATGTCTCACAGGTTCATACAATATAATTTATTTATACTTTACAATACTTATTACACTCTTCTCTATACGTAGCTTTAAGAGTATAACTTAAGATATTACAGGGCTATGAACTAATAAATTGTACTTGAGAAACTCAGAGCCTTTCTTTGAGCAGCTTTGCCGCGGCTAAAAACTGTCCATAAACAGTCATGTCAAAAATTAATCTTTTAAATCTCAGAGAAGTGTTTGAGTTTCTCTTAACTTCTGAATATTTGGTGTGAATAAGTTTATGTGCATGATTTTAAACTGTTGTATGATGTGAATGCAGAAGTTTTTGCATCTTAAATTTTTAATTTTCAAAAATGGTCGTTTATTAATTCTTTCGTACGATTTTTACTTCTCTATTTATTTACATTTTTACCACAAAAAATACTTTAATTTTGTAAAAGACAGAACAAAATTTTTTACATTATTTGTTTGAAGTTGTAACATTTTACCCAAGATCTCTTTAATTACTGTTGTGCTCAGCATGACGAGGTGGGTTAAGCGTTCGACTCGTAAACTAAGGGTCACGGGTTCGAATCACCGTCGCACCAAACATGCTCGCCTTTTCAGCCGTGTGGGCGTTATAATGATACGGTCGATCCCACTTTTCGTTGGTAAAAGAGTAGCCCAAGATTTGGCGGTGAGTGGTGATGACTAGCTGCCTTCCCTCTAGTCTTACACTGCTAAATTAGGGATGGCTAGCACAGATAGACCTCGAGTAGCTTTGTGCGAAATTCCAACACAAACAAACAAATCTATTTGTAGAACTTCCTGCATAGCAGTACCTAACGATTATTCATTAACCTTGTAATCTTGAGTTTCATCACAGCTTTGTTTAAAGGCATTCCGTATCGGAAAAGGATTAGGCGGTGTCATCTAACCTAATATATTTATCGATTGGATTTTGTACTAATTTTATGCACAATACAACATTTCCTTTTATGGACTTGGGTAGGTTGGACAGATGTTTGGCTTGTTTTGAATTTTACGCAAAGTTACACGAGGGCTATCTTTGCTGGCCGTCCCTAATTTAACAGTGTAAGACTAGAAGGAAGGCAGCTAGTCATCACCACCCACCGCCAACTCTTGGGCTATTTTTTACCAACGAATAGTGGGATTAACTGTCACATTATAACGCCCCATGGCTGAAAGGGCGAGCGTGTTTGGTGGAACGGGGATTCGAACCCATGATACTCATATTACAATACGAGTATCTTAAACACCTAGCTATGCCGGGTCTTGAGAAAACACATCTATTGGGCTATGAAAATAATATGTAAAATATTATCATAACCGTTGTGATCAAATGGAAAACGAAAAGATTTAAGATATATTATACCTCGATAAATATGGCCCGGCATGGCCAAGAGCGTTAAGGCGTACGACTCGTAATCCAAGGGTGGCGGGTTTGCGCCCTCGTGGCGCCAAACATGCTCGCCCTCCCAGCCGTGGGGGCGTTATAATGTGACGGTCAATCTCTCAATTCGTTGGTAAAAAGAGTAGCCCAAGAGTTGGCGGTGGGTGGTGATGACTAGCTGTCTTCCCTCTAGTCTTACACTGCTAAATTAGGGACGGCTACACAGAAAGCCCTAGAGTAGCTTTGTGCGTAATTTCAAAACAAAACAAAAACAAACCTCGATAAACTGGTCGAAGTATTAGAGTTTATGTTTGTACACTCGTATATACATATATTTGTCCTGTAGATGACATTACTTTGTTTAAAGTTTCAAAGACCCCGCACATACAACATTTTCAACTGGATATACATATATACTATCTGTGCATTTATTGCATTGCATGAAAGGTTTTCTGTTTCATACGTTTTTACTAAAACAAGGTGTTTCTTTTAAATGTTTATCCCACACGAACTGTTGTATCAGTTTGAAGGTGTTTCTTTTAAATGTTTATCCCACACGAACTGTTGTATCAGTTTGAAGGTGTTTCTTGTAAATGTTTATCCTACACGAACTGGTATATCAATTTGAAGCTGTTTCTTGTAAATGTTTATCCCACACGAACTGGTATATCAATTTGAAGCTGTTTCTTGTAAATGTTTATCCCACACGAACTGGTATATCAATTTGAAGCTGTTTCTTGTAAATGTTTATCCCACACGAACTGGAATATCAATTCGAAGCTGTTTCTTGTAAATGTTTATCTTACACGAACTGGTATATCAATTTGAAGGTGCTTATTGTAAATGTTTATTCTACACGAACTGGTTTATCAATTTGAAGCTGCGTCTTATAAATATTTATCTTAACCAAATTTATCTGAATTTAAACAACGACGCTGGATGTGGAATCCCATCCCTCTCGAAGTAATAAGAAAATTAGTCATTATATTAGCGATTAACATTATATTTATACTTTGCAATTTTGACTTTGCCTATGGGGTTTTCTATTTAGAAAAGTGAATAGTAGCATTTCAATTACCTTTCACGAAGTTTTTCGTTCAATACCAGACCACATCAGATCACCCAAATTGTGACATTAATGTATACCTGAAACACTGTTGTGTTTTCAGTAATGCTAAAAAAATTTACAATGTAAGGCATAAACGACGCTGATGTTGACAATAATTCTATTTCAGGGTAGCACGTGCGATATAATGTTACGGTCAATCCCACTATTCGTTGATAAAAGAGTAGCCCAAGAGTTGGCGATGGGCTGTGCATTGAACTAAATTTCTTCAATGTTTTTATTTTAACAATTTAGCTAGTAGGCATACAAATACAAAATAATGTATTTTTTCCTTATGACCTCATAACTTGTTCTCTGTTCCACGTTTTCTTAAAATTCGTTTAATACAATTTGGGCATTTAATTATAGCTGTATTTCTGGGAATATGAGTCATCTGAACTTGGCTGTAGTAACTTTCCTCTTCATGTGGTTGTAACTTTATCACTACATTCTGAGTCATCTGTACCTGTCTGTAAATACATCAGCTGCAGTTCTCATCCTCTCTAACCTTCAGTGGTTCAGCAATAACTTTGCTGACTTATAACACTAAAAACTAAATTTCGACACTTGTGTTGTTTAGAGTGGGTGGGTTTGGCATTTTATAGCACAAAGAAACTAGGTTATCTGCGCCATGATGTTTAGAGTAATTTGAGTCATCATTTGCAGCAAAACTTCGCCCACTCGTTGATTGTAAACTATAGCTACATGTATGGTAATTTGTGTCTTTTGTATTTGGATGTAAATGCATTTGTAGTACATTTGTCTCTCCTAGTGTGATTACTACATTTGTAGTAGTGTGGGTCAAATATCCGATTTCAAATGTTTAGTTGTGTGGAAATTTTTACTAATTATCAGAGTTTTATCAGTCTTAGCTAACAAAATAATTGATGTCTTCTTTTATTAATATCACTCGGATTCACATCTTTTCATTATAATTCCAGGTTGTTGTTTTTAATTCGCACCTTTTTTTCTTTTTAGATGAAATTACAAATAACAAATTTAAAAAAATTCATGGAGCGCTACCTGGTTTTGAAAAACAAAAGTGACGAATAAACTTAATCACATATATTTTAATTGTAAAACATTTTTTCGTTTATCTATCATTGAAACTTCAACTAAATAAGCTGTAAAATGTGAACTTCAAAACAGAATTTCGAAATTGTTTACATGTATTTTTCAAAATAAGCAGGTTTAAAAAAACTACTTGTATTCTGTTCATGTTTGAATTTTATGTTAGACCTTGACGTTAAGGTTCTAAGCCTCAAACATTTCCCGTTAGTTGTCCTTGAAGTTACAGTATAAGTGTTCGTAACATTCCTACCTCTTTGTTGGCTCGCGTTTCTTGGCTGATTTATCATTCTGTGTGCATTCCTATGAACAGGTCGTAACGTTGTTATACGAAGGGTTTCTTTCTATTACATAGTCAGACATGATTATTTTATTCTACTCCTAAATTAATTAAGAAACTCTGTGCTTTATATTTGTTAATATTATAGCGTCTTCTCTTTCTAGGTGTTATTTTAAAACACAGCTCCCCGATGATAGCAGAGACTTTAAGAAACCGCGCGGCATGGCCAGGTGGTTAAAGCACTCGACTCGTAATGTGAGGGTTACGGGTTCGAATCCCCGTCACACCAAACATGCTCGCCATTTCAGCCGTGGTGGTGTTATAATCCTACAGCCAATTCCACTATTCGTTTATAAAAGAGTACCCCAAAAGTTGGCGGTAGGTGGTAATAACTAGCTGCCTTTTATTTAATTTTGTACTTTTAAATTAGGGACGGTTAGCGCAGATAGCCGTCGTGTAGCTTAGCGCGAAATTCAAACCAAACCAGACTTCAAGAAAAAACCTGTTTTGTTCTTGCTATGAAAAAAAATGGTTAATAGAAATAAATAAAAAGCGGGATAAGTCCTTGACCGATTGACCAACTGCACTGTATTCAGCATACCTATACTTTCTTCGCAATGTATCATCAAGTTTATATAATCTAAGAATCTACATCCACAAACACACGATAATTACAGCGATGACTGTGCTAGGTGAGAATAAGATGGGAAGACTTAGTAACTGGATATTCCAGAATATTTTAAAATGAAGAAAATGAAAACAATACAAAAACATTTCTAGTTTTTTTACACGCATTGTAAAAGATTCAGTCGTTACTTTAATACATTGCAAGATCTTTGTTCTGGACATCGGAGCTGATTAAATATTTTTCAAATGATTTGTCGACTCCAAGCGGTATTAGTTGCTGGTACTTATGTTTAGCTATTTGTTAAACTCTTTGTATGGTGTGTGGTGTGTGCGTGCACTCATGTAATTTACGTATTTATTTTCATTTAGTCCAAACACAACATTTAGTGAAAAGATTGAGCATTCTTCACCCTACAGTCTTTAGTTCAATATACGTTGATTTGCAAAACTTTTAACTTTCAATAATTTAAAAGAAGCAACACTTTTAATTCAAAACCACTTATACAGGGTGTCCCAGAAGTCGCGCACCATATAAATTTTTATGTTAATACATATGAATAACAATTTTATTGATAATAATCATAACAGATGCTCAAACTGTTCACCCTCTGCTTTGATACATTCATCAATTCTCTTTATAAAACTGTCTTTTACTTTGTTGAGGGTTGCAGTGCTAATCCTTTGACATTATTGTATGTACGTATGGTGCGCAACTTCTGGGACACCCTGTAGTTGGCTATATTTCCTTTCTAGTTTTCATGAATGACCGATTTGGTTGACAGTTAGATCAAATGAAGTCCCGCATGTTTAGGTGATTCGGGCGCTCGACTCATAATCTGAGAGTCAGTGAATAAAATATACAAACATTTGGAGAAAAGAACACCTCCTTTACATCTGTAAGTGTTTGTTTTAGCGCAAGGACGCGTTGGGTTATCTACTGTGTCTGCCGCTAGGCATTGGACCCCGGATTTTGTTTTTCGGTGTTAATCTGTGAACTTGCCGCTGACTTACTGAGAACAAACTTGATCAGGAGGGTAAAATCCCCTCGTTATGTGTTTGACCTTTCAGGCAAACCGAAATGTCAGAAATGAAGTTGTGTTTATGTGACTGTCCTGAGACTGCAGATAATAAAAACAAATTAATTAGAAGCCACTGTATGTGATGCTTGTTAACATGCAATTCTGATCAAAATGTAGTTGAATTAGCTAATACAATGTCAGCAACATTTCATCAAAAAACACTTTTATTGTAAGAGAACGACTTGTGTACACAATATGCTGTATGTACTGTGCACACCTCGAATATCAAAACCCGGTTTTCAGCGGGTACGGGAAGAACGAACTAGGACATTTTATGAATTAATTACAGTTACAGGAACGTTAAGTTTAAGTTTAAAAAAAACAAACTAAATGCTTTCAAAGTTGGATTTCAATGTATCTCAGAATGGCTGGTAAACCTGAAGATGACCTAGGCAGGTGAAAACATTGTTTCTCTGCTTATCAATAAAAGTGTTAATACCCATAACAGCCGTTGTGAGATACATTTTTATTTCAAGTGGATTTTCCGTCATTAAGAAGTTGGATTTTAGTTTTGTAAGGTCCAGTAGTGTTCTTTTTGGAATGACTGAGCGCAACTGAGTGGTAAGCTTGTTCGACTACATATTCAGGTTCCTTTATCAGCATTCTGCTACAACATACGACCTATAAAACTGTCAGAGGTGACCAAATAAGGTTTGGGAGTGTCTTGAATAATTATTTGTTTTGTGTCTATTCTTAAAGCTACTAAGTGAAGTATCTACGCTATACCATCTTCAGGTATCGAATCCGACCTTTTATTGCTATCAGTTCTCAAGCCTGCTATTAACTCACCGAGGGAGGGGTAGGCTTAGCGTAATGAAAGAGCTTAATTAGTTCTACCAGACGTGTCACAAAGTAAAATAAAATTAATGATATAGTTACTGCTGCCATCTATTGCTCAAAATAATATTTTTATTAATAAAAAAATGACTTCACGCTGCGCTTGCTCTCGATGGTTTAAAACTACTAACTGTAATTTTTAATTTAGTAATAAAGAAAGTATATTTATTCAAACTAAATTTAATACAATGTACAATGTAAAAATGCTTATTAAGTAGTTTAAATATGCTGCGTAAGTATAGCGTGAGAATTTGCGGGTATATTAATCTTAATCGCTATAAAATCAGCACCTATAGATGTTCAAAATAAAATTATACTTTTCAAATTTATTAGGATATTTTCTTTTGATTAGTCATATCTTTTTTACTGTTCTATTTAGTTTAATAATTAGTACCTACTGCAGAGCATTGCTGCATTGCTTTTTCTGCCACCTAGTGTACAACAATGACATATTCCATTGATTATTTTATTTGATTTTTATAAGTATGGCTTTATTGCTTGCAGTCATAACTTCCAGTGATAAGAGCTTTTAGTTACAGTCATTAAACTGTAAATCATTTACATATAATGTATAAATAGAACAGAAACACTAAAATAGGAAAAAAAATGATGAATTATTTCAACAATCATTGTGAAATGAACAGGATTCGTTTAGTTACATGACTTTCTTGCATTATATAGAACTCAGGATTTATATATGTCACTATCCGCGTCCAAATAAAATTATTGTATTTAGCTTTTACAATTCAAATGGTCAAATTTCGAACTTTTTGTTCGTTTCGTGTTCTGAACAAATCAATCCACAAGAACTCACAACCTTGCTTTAAGGTAGTTATTTTGGATTTATAAAATTTTTAACCCAATCAACTGATTAAACGTATTGTTTAAAACTATGCATGTGCATAACTAGTTGTGACTTACACCACTAGGTGCAATTGTCATAAAAGAAAAAGAGAATCAATCTTAATTAAAGGAAGTATGTGTCACTGAAACACATTTATAGGCGAGGGTTAGGAATAATATACGTGCAACTTTATTAAAGACAGGGTAAAATATTGGCTATTCAAAATTACTTTATGTCGTTTTATAAAATGCCATAAAACATTTGTAAACCCTGACCAAATTGTGGCTTCATTTCGTTGACGAAAACAACACTTGTTTTACTGGCGGTCACCATTTTGAAAATACTCATAATCATATCTACGCGATATCATGTGAAAAATTTTATTTACCAGTTAAGCAGTTAAAAAATAGAAATATATTATGAAAAAGCAAAGCTATTTCTAACATGCTATGCAAAAATAATAATTGTACAAAATTAGCAATCATACAGATTGAATGTATTTGGCTCAGTAATATAATTTTTTATGTTGCTGATATTAAAATAATTCCTATAAGACATCTCCCAAATTATTACACATACTGCTGGCCAAAATCTTAGGGCCAATGAACAAAAAGAGAAAAATATGCATTTTGCGTTGTTAGACTCACCACTTATTTAAATAGAGATTCGAAAGATGAAAAATAAGTAAAGGAAAAATAAAAAAAACTTTGTTAGCATTTAATAAAGAAAATGTGAACACTATGAAATTAGTCCAAATACTAGCTGGTCAAAAATTTAAGACCATGCGAAAAAGAAGTACTAAACAGGGAAAAAAAATGCCCAACAAGAGGATTCAGCAGTGAGTTGTACGGCCGTCATTGCGAATAACTTGAAACATTCGCTTTGGTATGGCCGATACAAGCATTTACAGAAGGCTGGCTGGATTGTTATTCCAAGTGGTGAAGATGACTTCACGAAAATTACGTGCTGTTTGTAATTGACGTCCATTTCTATAGAATTCCCTTGCCATCCTCTCCCAAACTTTTTCAATGGGGTTCAGTTCGGGCAAACACGCTGGATGGTCCAAAAGAATCACGTTATTCGCCATGAAAAAGTCCTGCTGAAAGATCCAGTCACTTCCACACGAGCGAAGGCCTTCAGTCAATAAGAATGCTTTCTCTAACATGCCAATATTGCCAGCTGCTGTTTGACGCCCCTGTATAACCTGAAGCTCCATTGTTCCATGGAAGGAGAAAGCACCCCAGATCATGAGGGAACCTCCTCCACTGTGTTGTGTAGAAAATGTTTTCGGTGGGATATTCCTATCAAGCCAGTAACGTTTAAAGCTATCCAGGTTAAATTTTTTCTCATCAGAGAACGAAAACTTCGTCCAGTTTTTTACGCCCCATGTTTAGTGTTTCTCAGCGAAGTTTAATCGAGCTGTTTCGTGGTGTGGAAGGAGATGTGGTTTTTAAAACGTTTATGGTTTTTATTGCCTTTCTCTCGTAGATGCCGTCTTATTGTTCTTGTGCTGCATTCTGCGTCCGTAAGGGCCTTAATCTGGTTCGAAGATCCGCTGATGTCTTGCTGGACAACCCGTCGAATCCTACTGCTCAACGCCGGCGAAATTTTCTTGGGCCGACCACTTGAAATTCTCGTTCCATATCCCTCAGTGTCTTTTCAGAAATTTGTAACAGCAATTTTACTACGCCCAATCTCACCAGCGATGGCATGTTCAAAGAGGTTTTGCTTTTGCAGCTCGACAATTCTGCTACGTTCAAGCTCTGTCAGCCTTTTAGCCTTTGCCATGTTTTTTACCCAATGTAACACAGAAGATGTCAGCGGGAGATGTTAACAACACTAATGCTTAAACACAAATGACTAAATTTCGGCCCCCCAGTGGCTCAGCGGTACGTCTGCGGACTTGCACGCTAAAATCCGGGTTTCGATACCCGTGGTGGGCAGAGCACATATATCCCATTGTGTAGCTTTGTGCTGAATTCAAAACAACAACAACAACGACTAAATTTCGTTACGTGTTTACCGATTGACGTTTCGATTCAGTATGATCTTAAACTTTTGACCTGCTAGTATTTAGGCTAATTTCATAATGTTCACATTTTCTCTATTAAATGCTTAGTTATTGATGCTATCTTATTATAGGCACAACTGTGCCTTCAACAGAAAAATAACCAATTCTACCTTTAAAGAGAAAGCTGTAAATGTTTTAAAAATACATATTTTGTCGATTTTGTGAAATCGAAGGTGACAGAGGTTATTTGCCACCTCTGTTTGTGTGTGTGTGTTTGCGAGTAAGATTTCTCGTGTTACTTTTTACTCTGTAATAATAGATAATCATAATAACAGATAATTTTAATAATAAGTTTAGATTCGCTTGTTTGGGTTTTGGTTTGTTTTGAATTTCGCGCAATGCTACACGTGGGCCGTGTGCGCTAGCCGTCACTAATTTTGCAGTGTTAGAGGTAAGGCAGCTAGTTATCACCGCCCACCGCCAAGTTCTGGGATACTCTTTTACCAACGAATAGTGGGATTGACCGTCACATTATAACGCTCCCAAGGCTGAAAAGGCGAGTATGTTTGGTGTGACGGTGATTCAAACCCGAGAACGTCGGATTACGAGTCGAGTGCCTTAACCACCTGGCCATGCCAGGTCATAAAACATATGATAGACAAACAATTTGTACAAGCATAAATAATTTTAATAAAACAAAAAACGTATTACCATACTTTTTTATATATATATAGTATAAAATCATGTAAGTTAGATTTAATTAGATCAGTGGAAAATTAAACTAAGGTTTTACTTCACACACCAATAGGCACGTATAATAATTTTAGTTATAAAAAGCTTTTCAGTGTTCTAGTGGTAATAGACTGTATGGACATAGTGATACAAGTTTACTGGAAGAATGTTATGTTGCGTAAAATAAAACAGATCTTATCAACCAGCTATGTTTTAAAAACAAACACATATATCACAGATACGTTATTATTACTCATAACTTATAATCAAAATCTTGCATATACTAGACTGACTTAATTTAGGGAAAGGGCCAAGAAGCAAGCAAATGTATTGTCTTTTCATAGGTTACAGGCTGTTCGTGTTTGGTTTGAATTTCGTGTAAAGTTACTCGAGGGAGATTTGCAGTGGTCGTTCCTAATTTATCAGTGAAAGAGTAGAGAGAAGGCAGTCATCTACACTCAACTCAGGGACTACTTTTTTACTCAAGAATACTGGTATTGAGCGTCACGTAGTAACGAACCCACTGGTGAAAAGGAGAAAATGGTCAGCAGCGCGATTCAAACCTGCGACCCGCATATTGCGCGCCGAGAGTCCTGACCACCAAACCAAGAAAAGCTACGTTATCGTAATATAATGAAACTCTTGCTTATATGGTACTTTTTGATTACGCGATGTTCAACCCCCAACTTCGCGAAATTTTTATGCTACGTGCATGTAGCTTTGCAGTAAGGGTCACGATTTTTCTGTGTTACGTCACAGTGAACTTTTTTCTCCATTCTCAGAGTACAGATGTGACGTCATAAATACATTAAGCTACTCTAATACCCTGGCGCCATTTTTATAAACGTAATAGCAATGTCTGTTGAATATTAATGTAAATACTTCGCAGGGTATGGATGGATCTTCAGTTTTGCATTTTGCGGTTTTTATGAATGTTTTTGCGCTGTTTTTTTCTTTTTGTTCTACAACTACTTCGCGCCTATTGGTGTATCTCCACCAAATTTCACATGAAGGTTTGTTGGGTCCATGAGTATGTACATGCAAACTTACGGTTAGTTTGATGCTCTTATGGGCCATTTTTCAAATTATTTATAAAGAAAACGATTTTTCATGTCCTTAGATAACCTTTCATTAATCATAAATATAAATAATTTTCGCCCAGGGTGTAGGTACCCTCAAGTAGTATTCATAAGCCTTCCAATCCCATCTATTCTTCAGAAATTATCTTCCATTCAAAAATTCAGTAAAAATCGCAACCATTACATATGTGTACATACGATTTATAACATTTTTTTAATCAAAAACTGTTTCATAATTCCTTTTTCACTCCAAGACTGATCTCTTTTAAAGATACTTATACTTAGCTCTGGAAATATCGCTCTTGTATACTCTTTACACTATAAATCTTATCCCAAAAATATACTTGTTTAATTTTATATCGATGCAGAAACGGATAAAATTCAACTTGAACTCCAACTAGACAATCGAAGGATCTCAAGATAATACTTTAAAGAAAAATAACTGCTTCTTTTTGACTGGGAAATGAGTTGTTAAGTCATGTGTGAGTTAGTGGTAAATCTAAATTTCGGTGCCAGACAGAGCTTAAAACTTAATAACAGTCACAAATAATCATAGATGAAGGCTTATTATTGCAAATAGAGTCCAATAATTTGAGAAACTGATCCTTTGTTGGTTGGTGAAGATGAAACCCAACCTCAGTTCACGATCGGTAATAAATCTATGGAATTAATAAACCAAAATCCATTCAATAGCTTTACTTAAGACACAAGTAAAGCTGTTAGGACGATAAACATTAACATTTCTTAGAGGCTTAATAGGTTGTTGTTGTTGTTTTTGAAATTATAAAGTAATAAAATTCCCTCAGTAATCGTAGTAAAATTCAGATAGAAGGAGAAGAGAATAGATTGTTACAAGCAGAAGAAGGAACTTAACTGAAGCTTGAGATGTGTAATCCTATCTGGACCAGTGGTGTGTGGTACCTGACCACCAGAGCCAAATGTAAATCATGAACTGTGACAGGTAAATTCACGGAAACTATCATACAGAGCTGCAGTGGATTAAATGTAGGAAGAAAATTATTAGTCAGTTCAAAAATATATGTTTTGTTCTCAGAATTGAGAGAATTCTGTTCTAGAGCGGTAAATTTAGTTTCATAGAATGGGCAAAAATAGCAATAATATTAGCTTTTGATGAGGAAGGAGGTGCAGCAGTATCGAAGAGAATCAAATAACTGAAGGACCACTTTTGTCCAATCACGACTTAAAATTTCCTTTAGTATCGGGAGAAAATTTGAAGGATGTCAAAGCTGGTTTCAAATCTGGTGTCATCGCAGGTTTTAATTGCTCATACAGAATTACAGGCAGAATGTTAAAGACCTCTATTGCGTAATAAAAGGGATGATTCATGGCAATGACGATTTTGTGGGATTAAATAACGAAGAGAGTTGCAAATATTCGATTGCTTGGAGCGGTAAAGATGCTGATGTAGAATGAAGTGAGAACTGGGATATGTAAGGAAATGGGAAAGGTAAAAACGTTTGTAAGGACAGTTTCCAGTGAATTAACATTATCAGTAGAGACAAAAGTCATGCCAAGACTGGAGATAGCTCTTTGAACATGAACACTGGAAGAAGACCAATCGTCATAAAAGTAGTTTAAAACCTCCCTATTTATGTCTGGATCATTAGATGATCATAGGATACCCTAGATGGTAGTTGAAACTGAAAAGGGAGGTGATCATTACCTATAAGATCACAGAAACCAAGGGAAGAAAAGAGAAGCTAGATTTACTGAAGCTAAAACAAATTCTGGTGAATAATTTGATTCCATAGATCTAGTAATTTGAAAGTAGATTAAAAATGAGAGAAGCTCTGATACGATAGTTAATGTCAGGCAAAATAACATAACTTTTAAAATATCTACTCAAGTAATAAACGAAGTCATGAAATATGGAAGCCCTATAATGTGCATTTAAAGTAGCAAGTGTAATGATTCTGTAATGAAGGTATAAGGTAAGCATAAGATGTTTTGGGAATGAGTTATAGGGAATATAGTTAATCCAGATGATAAAATGAACATCAGTACAAGCTGTCATCTCAAGTCTTCTTGTGCCAAAAAGGTGGCTACAGCGACGAAAATTGAGGTCAAATAATTAAATCCAAGAAGAAAACGATTAGTCATTTCAGTAATACATAGTCTATATTCAAAGTCTAAAGTATAACTCTATTTATACTAAAATGATGGCTCCAACAATGGAAATTGTAGTCAAATAATTTTACTTTAATTTGTTTTTAATTTAAGGAATCTCTTGCTGAGGACTAATGTAACCATAAGATCCCTCATCTATTGTGGAAATAAGAGACTTGTTTGTAAATAAGAAACGGATAATCCCACAAAAACATTTTAACAGACAGTCTTGATGTAAACTTGCTCTTTACAATTCTGTAAATGATCTTGCATCCTGAGTTTAAAGACAGAATTAGTTGCATGGTTGATTGTTTGGGATAAAGGCTCTATAAAATGATTGAGTGTTTTATAGAGGAGAATTAATAGATCGAAGAATGTTTTCTATTGTTGAGAATTGAAAATAGGAGTTGGAAGGTGATGTAACTTGATTAGCAGTACTTACAGTAGCTATATGAACTAGGTTATCAAGTTATGGAGGTAGTTTCCCTTGACATTTGTAGAGGTATGCTGTATGGTTTAGCTGAAAGGTATTGCAAGTGGCAAAAGGATCCAATTCAGTACACTGACAAAATCTAGACAATAAAAACAGACTGACTTAAGAGGACAATTCATTGTCGAATTAGAGTCGTGGCACAGGTTCTTTACAGTCAGCAGCTAATTGTGTAAGGTGATAAGATTCCAGTGAAAATTCGATAATAAGGAGCAGTGGAAGACATAGATTTCTTGGAATCAATGTTTGGTCAGCAATAGAGCTTAGTGGTATCAAGGACGAGACAACTCTCTGTGCTCAGTTATACCATGGCAATCCCTCAAAAGAGAATGCATCGAAAACAAACCTAACTAGAAACATTATATACCTAATAGTCCAGATAATGTCATAAACTGGAGAAACTAGTTGTGACAATAAGAAGACAAACGTTCAATTCTCCAATAAGATGACAGTACTCAGTTGTCACAATCGTCACTAAAGTCCAACAATCAAAGACAAATTCCGAGTGTTAAAGGCGGTATTTATATTTTAGTAACTTTTTACTATAACTAGTTACAGTTCTGTGTATGGCATGATCCCTTATATTAGCTAATGAAAATCATTAAACATTCACTCCACATAACGATAACAAATTATTGTATTTCCTCCATTAAAGTTTCTTTGATATTGAAACTTGTACACTGATAAATTGCTGTAGTCGTACATCATCAATGACATTAACTAATGTAAAACATATTAATTTAATTATTTCACATATATATTCTAACTTTGAATGTGCTGGAGCACTTTTCATCATATTCTAAGAGTTATCTTGATGTTCTAGGCTTACATTGTTAAACCGTATTATATTAGGGTCATTGTTATGACTCGCAGTTTCCTCTAGCTAATATCTAAATTACAACATTAAATTCTGCGGACATACAACGATAGAAACAGGATTTCGATACCTGTAGATGGTAGAACATAAATAGGATATAGTGTAGTTTTGTGATTTTCTTACTTTAAGAAAAAATATTTTGACTCAGCAATAATCACCTTGATGCAGCCTTGACTTTTTTCCAACCTACTGAGTAAATATAGTCAAATACATCATGTTCTTCACGGTATATCGACAATATTAGTTAAACTGAATGTTGTATGCCATTGAAAATACTTGTAATTGGTAAGTAATGACATTACGATTGGTATGAGAGGCTGTTTTGAGTAGTTTGTTTTTTGAATTTCGCACAAAGCTACTCGAGGGCTATCTGTGCTAGCCATCCCTAATTTAGCAGTGTAAGAGTAGAGGGAAGGCAGCTAGTCATCACCATCCATCGCCAACTCTTAAGCCACTCTTTTACCAACGAATAGTGGGATTGAACGTCGCATTATAACGCCCCCACGGCTGAAAGGGCGAGCATGTTTAGCGCGACGGGGATGCGAATCCGCGACCTCGGATTACGAGTCGCACACCTTAACACGCTTGGCCATGTCGGGCCCTGTCTTGAGTAGACCCTGAGGTAACCTCTTGCTTTAACCCATCACTTTTGTCTTGGAAGACGTATGAGGTTTTTTAAAGTAATTAAAAAAGTGTGTCTTACAAGGCGTAAAATACAGTAACAATATACAAACAGGCGTCATTTAAAATATAGCTAACAACAATATTTTCAGGTTACGTGAACAGATACTGTTATGGTGTAAATAGTGTAATTAAGTCAGTGAAGTGTAATTGTTATTAATTTTATTTTAGCTGTTTGAAATTAAGAATTAGTGTAAGAATTAACAACACAACATCATCTATCGCCATTAATATATTTTTACTTGAAATTATTTACTCAGTAAAACTGGCGAATCTGTGGTAACTAATACCAGGGTGCGTAAGAAAGTCGGTGGATTCGTTGGAATAGTGTTTATTGTGTAAGAAATATTGAAGTTAAGTTAAAATAATAATTTTAGTCTGATAATAATTCTTTGATACTAAAGGTATGCTATGTGTGTGTTTTATATTATATATATATCATATACAGAGTTTTGTTCTGAACCAATGTGTGTTAATCTTTGTGAAACCATATTTTATATATTTATAACATTTACAAGAGTATTTTAAGTTTAAAATGTTTGAAGTTCAAGTCAGTTCAACTTTAAGTACTTGATACAGTAACAAGTTCATTCTACTGGTACTAGTCACTATTGGGTTTGATATGGTGGGTGTGTGGCATTAAACAGTTACAAACATTAATTAAATCAATCTACATTTTCAAGCATACAGTACTACTATCACTAGAATTATCTAACTTATCACTACTACTACTACTAGTACTACAAGTTGCAACTTACATTTACAAGAAATACGAGTAATACTAATAGTAGTAGTACTAGAAGGATTGCCATTACTTGTAATAGTATTTGTACTCTGCTTAGCCAATAACCTTCAATTACGGGTAGGGTTAACTTAAATACTAATAAGCAGATTAGACTGAAAATGACAATAAACTTGTCTGCAAAAGTTGCTAACTTAATGCTAACAGTAGTACTACTTTTGTACAGGCAAAGCTTCATCTGATGAACAAAATGTAATTGCTTTGTGAATGAGTGGGGACATTACTTATCAAAATTGCAGGAGTTACCGAATTAAAGTTTTAAACATTCAGCAGGTTTGTTAAATGTTCAAAAATGTGTGAACTACACAAGTGGGGACAACATATTACTCAAACTTTGAATAAGCTGATTATAATTTACAAAGTTATTTGAATGAAATACAGGGTAAACGTTGTGATAGCTGTAGCAGAAGAAATAATGTAATAATCTAAATATGACATCTTTCAAAAGTAAGGATTGGTGAATGAAAATATTTATTAATCGTGAAGGTGTGGTAAATATCAAAGAAGTTGTTTTATTTCCACAATCTGTCGTCAGCATTAAAAAGGATACACTACACGTGTTATAATAAACATCAAACATTTCTACTCAAACTGTGAGTTAGATTTAGATAATTGTTAGACTTAACTCAAATTTCAGTCCTTAGATCTGCCTTGCATGTATTTATTTACTTATTTGTAAAGCCAAAACTCTTATGTTCTTAATATTAGTTGTAGTATTTTGAACTTGTTAAGTGTTTGAATTCTAAATAGTACTGAATATTATTACTTAATCATGTAAAAGGATTTTTTGTAGTAGCATTTAACAAATGCACACATTTGAAACACTGGAAACAGCTAACACTGATTTTAATTACTTTGTGTTAGCAGATTTGCAGCTCAACAATTGTAAACTTAATATTCTGTGTGTAAAGATTGTAATATTTTTCACACGTTCACTCAAAATATCCCAACTAGCTGTGTCTACTGCAAAGTTCACACTGTGTATTGGGTAAGGGAAAACAAAATTGTAAGCAAATTCAGTTTCCAAATTTTGAGGTAAAGCATAGCTATAGAGATTTATAGTTTTGATAAGTTTCTTTACATGTGTTTCATTTGCAAAAATCTACAAGTAGACCTTCAAAACATTTGTGCGTTTTGCATTAATATTGTACAATATTGAGTGAACATTCTTTTCATATGAGTGGCTATATTTATGCTCTCATTCTACGTTACCCACTTCAACTTTTTTATTTTATGGACACGCTTCAAACAATTTATTTCGAAGCATCTTTTTTTTTTTTTGTAGGTGAGCAGAACTTGTTTCCTGTTATTACAGATTTATTTTTAATAATATGTTTGTTCTTTCTTCTATTAACAGTATTAGTTAGAATGTGCAATATATTATCACAATTTAATTAATTTTACTTACAGTGGAGTTTATTTTGCATTGTTAAGTTTCAAATGTTGTGAAATGTTATTGGGACCACAGCAAAAAATATCAACAGTTAGTATACCCAACTGATGAGATAATGCATTCTAATTTTTACAAGTAAAAATGCAGGAAGCTGCCCCTAGTTAGCTATACTTGTCAGGTTGATTCTTAATTTTGTTCTAATTAGGAAGCTTTTGCTGATTATTTAGATAGTTGTAATGATAAAAAATCGCAAATTAATTTCAATCTCTTGATTACTTTTGCGACAGTTGGATTTAATCGTAGTTTTGATTAATTGATAATTGGAATAATTGAAAATAGTAATAACCAGAAACACTAACTTTGATCAGTTGATCAGATTGCCCATATACACTTATAAGGATGTGTTATAGTTCAGATAATAAGTAATAAGTACTTTGTGTGAACAAACATGTTTGTATTACAAGAATTTAATTGATTTAGGTTTTCATAATCATGCAAAACATGATTAATTAATAGTTCAATTAATAGTTTCAAACAAAACAAACTTATTGCTAATATTATCTGACATCAAGAAAGTTAATAATATTAATTTGTTTTGTTTTTTGGTGTATAGGTTGGAAAAAATTTTACAATTATGGATCCTGCACTCTTGAAAGAGAGAGAAGCTTTCAAGAAGAGAGCCATTGCTACTCCTGTCGTGGAGAACAAAAAGAGAGAAATTCCACCTTCAGGTTCACAACCACCTTCAAAGAAAAAGTCAAAACAATCTTCTAGTTCTAAGCCAAGAAGTTTGTATATTTGTCAACAAAGTTTATTGAAGTCATTTGTAAACTTCTTTACCAAAATAATCTACACGAAACATATTTATTCAGAAAATATTCTCGTATTGTGACAATGCACAAGAATGTTAGAAATAACCAGTATTTAACAAAAGTATGTATGTATAAATTGGTGTCCTTTTTACAACTGATGAACTGCAAACTGCTTGTTGTTAAATCTGGTATACGTTCACTGAGTACATTGGGGAGGGGCATAGTTTGGGTCTGATGACATACAAAATTCTGGACTGATTAAATTTTGATGGTTGAGTGTCAAGGGTAACTGGGACATAGCTACTCTCTCCCAATCTTGTAGGTATGTGTTACATCATCGCAAATGCAAATTAATGTGGCAGGGGTTTAGTTTAGAGAAAGAGAAATTATAAGAATTCTCTCTCCAACTGGGGTGTCTAGGAACGATGTAGTTCCTCTTCGTCCCCTTTCATGGAAGGTTATTGGATTTAGTTGTTTTTTATTTTGTTTTTTCTTTTAAATAATTTTTAGACTCTTTTTCATTTTTTTTTTGGGTGGAGGAGGTCACTCTTAATGTTATTCATGACCGAGGCAAAGGCAGTGCAGGAGAAAACGGCCAGGTCCTGTCCCAAAAGGCAGATGTCAAAGTAAATATGAACATGATTACAAATGACCCGAATCAGGGCCTGGCAATAAAGTTGCCTTGGCTGGGATCTAAAGATCCAATGCCTGAGTTTTTGCTGTGAAGGGAAATGGGAGTGCCCCTAGAAAAACCCACTGTTACATCATCAAACTGGGATGGGCTAAATATACTACATTAATGGAAGTATTAGTTATCATAAACACAATTTGCACTTTTTTATTTTTTATCCATTTCTTCTCCTTTTGAAAAATAAATTGTTTATAGTTTTTCAATCATTGATCAGTCTCTAAAGCTATCTAAACAGTGTGCTGTTGCTAGTGGTAGGGAAGTGGAATTTTAGTTTATGTGTACAGAAATATTGAATATAAGTCTAAAGTGGTTATATTTTCATTATGCTGGTTAGATCACATTTGTAATATTGTGCTTCTGCTCCTTATGTTAGGAAAGCCACTGAGTTATTGGAAAGGGTTCAGTGAAGAGTTACTGGGATGGAAGAGTTATCATATAAGGAGAGGATGAAATCTCTAAAATTTTCTTTTCAAAGTGAAGAGTTCTGGCGGGGGCTGATTGCAATGTTTAAAATTGTAAAGGAAATTTACAGTGTTCATAAATCATCTTTTTTCATATTTAACAGTGAAAGAAATAAGACTAGTGGATACAAATTTTCATTTTGACAGGATAGCAGTTATTTTTAGCTAAGACAGTTTCATTTTTCCATTGGGGCAGTTGTCCTTTTGAATAAGTTGTCTTTGGATGTTGTGGATGCAGTTAATTTGAGTTTGATAAGTAAATGAATGGTAACGGGTGGCTTTAAATTTTTTTTAAATTATTTTAATTTAGTATAGAAGATGAAACAACTAAGATGAACTAAATAGGTCCTATGTTGTACCATGAATGTTATGTTATAAATGAAGAATTGTCACCAACACTAGTGAAAGTAATAAGCCATTTAAACAATTATTGTTGGATTGTGATGTAAATATATGAAATTTCTGTCCTTTTACTTCCAAAGAATTTATATTGTTGTGTTTTTGTATTTTTAAGCTGATGTTGTTACTTACAAAACTGCATCGGGAACCTCACAGTATAATTTCAGTGTTTTGGCAAAGATTGTAAAACACATGAAGGTGAGTGTTGATAAACTAGAACAATTGATACAGAGAATCCTTTTATATTCTGGTTTATTGTTCTTATAGGTTTTTAGCAGTAATAATATGTTCAATGCTTAATTTCAGGGTATTCATATGGAAAGTAAAGCATGTTCTGAATATTGTGAAATTATTGATTGAAAAACATCAGATTGTTTTTCTGCAGACTAATTCAGTACAACTTGAATGTTGGTATATGATGTTTTATCCTGGTACTGGCTTATTCTAAGGTGAAAAATGAATTGCTTTCTGTACTTCTACTGTTAGGGGAGTCAGGTTTGTTGTGATAAAATATCAGACTCTAAATGACATGCATTTCTAACTTCATCAGTTTCATTACACTTACAAAGCACCGTGTTTGTAGATCTGTTCACAGATATTTTAGAATTATCAGCTTCTGTACTGAGGTTAAACAATGCAAGAAGTAGTGTGGAAGTTTTTATCTACATGACGATTTGAAAAGCTAAGAGTTATAGCTTAATTTTGCTTATAATTTATTATGTGTTTTTGATCAGCCATTTAATGTATCATTGGGCATATCCCAAACTTTTAAAGCTAAAAATCATTTTGGTTTAAAAGCATGTGTGTGTAATGATATTTTCTAAGAATGTAGCCATTTTCTTAATTTCATGCCAATTGATGTAGATTCTATCAGTTTCTCTAAGTTCAATATAACGTATAGAAACTTTTAATTTAAGAATTACTGTGTGTTGGTTCACCAATAATTTGGTTTGATAATGCAAGTTCTAATACAGAACTTTCCTTCACTTACAAGATCAGCTATTCTTGTTCAATGCTGCTTTCTATATGCAAAATATTTTATTACACATGCTCCTGTTGGAATCAAATGATTTCAAAATGTGTCACTTCTCCACCAGTAGCAGCATTGTACAGTTGTGATGCATGTAACTCCCTCTTTGCATTTGTATCAAACTATCACTTTTTGTTTGACAGTGCCTGCATTCAGGTGTCATTGTTTTTCATCTTTAGTGTTTTAGAGTCAATTTGTTCTTGAAGTGGTTAAATTTAACACACTCAGTTTACCTTTTTTGAAATAATTCATGTTCAATTACCCTAACTCAAGTTGCATTTACTTCTTACTTCAACTGCTTTGGCCACTTGATAGAACATGAACTGTAAAGTTGATGTTGCAACTTCAGGCATCTCATATTTCACAGGTGCTTAACCACAGGCTTCAGGTTTATCATCATTATTTACTTGCAAGGAAAATGAATGTTATACAGATCAACCTTTATCTTCAGATGCTGCCTCATTTCTTCCTAGACATCTGGAACAATGGCAGGCAGATAAGGACTTTGGTTATTTGTTTACATCTGAATATGCCATGCTTTCCCATATTTTTCCTGAGGATTATTTTATGGTTTTCTTTGATTATTGTGGACTTCATTTCTCAGGTATATGATGTTTTATTTTTGCTTATATATCTTATGACCAGTGTTTTTCATTGCAACATGAATATACTCCTCATCCTTGTTTGGTGTTCTACCCATCTCCCAACATTTAGGTTCATGCTGAACAATCTCCTGCATCTGACTTCCCTCACAACTTTTTTTTAGTGCATTTCCATAAACCATCTCTTGTCTGAAACTCTTCACAGCGATCCTGAGGGATTTTCTGAAAACGTCTTCTCTCTTCTTACCTCCACATTGGTTCATTTGTTGTCTTCAGCTCTGGCTTTGAAAATGTGGTTTATCTGTAGTTGGGACCTTTTAAGTTGTGATGTTATCTTATATTGAACTTATTTACCTGCAGTTTATCATTAAGATTTGTGTATAGCTCTGTTTTTAAGGTGTTTTGTTGTTGATATGTTCCCAGAGTCCTTGGAATCTTGGATGGCATCTGTCTGGAAACAGTCTACCTCTTTGCATCTGGTAGCCCATTTATCTAAGTCGAGATAAGTTTGGCACTGATTTCAGTTTCCCATCCTTCCCCTACTCGGCTCTTATCCATCCTTACTCCTTGTGGTGACACAGTCCATTGTTTTTCTTGAAGGTGCACAATATGTCACCAACAGTTCTGGTGACTACCTGCTGGATTTATGTTTGGTGGGATCTCAGCTTACAGCTTTCATTCATTGGTGGCATTTTTTCACCATCAATGTTTGGGTTTTTCATGTTTTGTCTGATGGACTTGAAATTCTATTTCTTGCCCTATCTCCCTTGTATAATGTAGCTATTTTCTTTCTTTTTCCTTGGGATTCCATGTCTTACTAGTGTTTATCAGAAACAGTACAGGACCTCCTCACCTCACAGGCTATCGAGCCCTTTCTGTATCATCCACCAAGGGTTTACTCTTTGCTGTTTCTGGTCCCATGTTGACATTCTAGAGCTCTTTTCAGTCCATCAAGCTTTGAATTACTTTTTCCCAGTGCCAGATATTGATATATGCAAAAATGGCTCGTTTGGGTTGAGAAAATATTTTACATAGAAGAGTGAACAATGTTTCAACCTTCTTCGGTCATCGTTTTGTAAACCTAACAATATATGCAAAAATGACTCATTTGGGTTGAGAAAATATTTTACATAGAAGAGAAAACAACGTTTTGACCTTTTTCGGTCATCGTCAGGTTCACAAAACGACAACCGAAAAAGGTCAACATTGTTCGCTCTTCTGTGTAAAATATTTTCTCAACCCAAATGAACCATTTTTGCATATATATTTCTCTACAAGTGGGTTTTCTTGACATCACTGATTATTGCCAGATATTGTCTGGTAATGATTCATTCTGGCAATTCAACTGTGGTGACTTATATCAATCATCAAGGTGTCACCTGATTGAAATACTTCTGTTTATATTAATTGTATCTCTTGTATTAGGCCCACAATTGTTTAATGGATGTCACATCCTGAGTGCTTTAAACCTAATGGTGAATTGTCTTTCCCACCCCAACAAGATTTACCCGTTGGTGTGGTCCTTTGATCCTCTTTTTTTTTCAGATGTTTTTTCAGTTTTTGAGGTTTTCCTTACCTTGATGCATTTACCACCACTCTCCATCACCAGTTACTGCTCATTTAGAATGCAGTACTTTATCCTCAGGCATTTGCTACAGATGCTGTCAGCCCAGATTGGCCATATAAATTTCTATATGTTTATCTTCCCAGCTGATTGCTCTGTTGGGTAGTTTCACTTATCCATGCTACTTCAGGCTTCATGTTTCTGATCAATCCCAACTGGCCATTTACTCCAACTACAATTATTCTCTCCTGTAACAAATCACTTATTATCCAACCTCCTTTGTCAACCTCAATTATCAGTTCTGTATCCTGCACTTCACATCTTCCATCTTCATGCCTGGATTTTGTCCACTTCATGTTGAAGAAGTTTGGTTTTCTCCTTAGTGTTGCTCTTTGTTTGACTAAATCCATCCATCCTCCTTCCATTGAAGTGCCCCTCTGTGTGGATTTCTGTATGTGTTGAGGGGACCTCACAAGGAAGGTTCTGTTCCTTCAGTTTACCTCCTCTGGGATCTAAACATCCACTCACATGTTTGCAGTGCATGGCAACCCATGAAGAGGAGGAGAGGATCCTGATGGTTGAGGGGTCCAACCCTAACACACCACTTTGGCCTTGAATTCCTGTAGACAGGCAATCTTGGGGTGGCCCCCTTGGGTCAATCAGCTGGTCCACTCAGGCTGGGGTCAACCAGGTACCAGTGTTGTATGTTCTCAATGTTGTGGACATTATATCTGATGCTGGTGCTTGGGTATAGTGCTTATGAAACCATAGCATTGCTGCAGTGTCCTTGTTTGACATTCTAGTGCATCTCCTCATAGGACTCCATAGCAGGTGGGGTCTGTGGGCACCAAAATTTCCCTTTCTTTGTAATGGATATTAAAAATCTTAATAAAATAGTAAAAAAACAGTCTATAAGTAAACAACCACATTTTGAACATTCTTAGCAGCAATCTTCACCATCTGCACTACCTGTCGTACCTCATTTTCTTATATTGCACTCACTTTCAGACAAACCTTTAGGGTAAATGTCTCCCTTTTTCATTCAGAAGGGATTAAAGGAACTTTCTGGCTTTCCAAAGTCAGTGGAAAAGATTTGATTTGGTGACATATTGGTGGAAACATCCACATAAGAATACAGTGAACTCCTGTTGCATTCAAAGGCTATTGGGGATATATCTATAGAGGTTGCACTTCATGCTATTTTGAATTCATCACAAGGAAGTATTGTTGAGAAAGATTTGATGAACATCCCAGAGTTGGAGATCCTCACTGGTTTCTCCACCCGAGGAGTTTCTGCAGCAAGACATATCTCCACTCGCAAAGATGGAATTATAGTGCCAACCAATGTTTTCATTCTGACATTTACAACACCACATCCACCTGCCACCATCAAGGCAGGTTATCTTAATTGCAGAGTACAGCCATACATTCCAAACCCTCTCTATTGTTTCCAGTGTCAATGGTTTGGTCACTTTAAAATGTCATGGTTCCTTGATGTGTGCTCATTGCAGTGGCAAGGACCATGATGTCTGTGAGTGTGAAATGGACCCTCATTGCATCGATTGCAATGGCTTTTACCCATCCTACTTTCATTCTTTCCCTGAATGGTTGGAAGAAAAAGATATGCAGCATTTGAAAACGATTCATAACATTACTTATCCTAAGGCTCGAAAATTGCTGTCCACCACCTCATCTTGGATGTTTGTTGCTGCATTTTGTTTCACAGGTAATGTGGGAGTGCAGAAAAATTTCTCTGTGCCTCCTAAAGAATTGTTCTTCAAACAAATGAAAAAGTCTTTTGACCTCCATGGTTAAAAAAGTTGATGAATCAACTTCAACACTTATCTCTTTCCCTTATGTACATTCCACCAAACCCCAAGATCTACATTCTTTGGTTGCAGGTACAGGCATTTCCTTGGATTCATCTTTCTCTCTCACCCCAAGATGCAAAACAATCATTTGTTCATGTCCTCAGTTTCTTGAATCCCCTTCCAACAGCAAAGACCTGCCCAATCGACCCAGGGCAGGATCCATGGAGGTCAATAGACCGTCCTCGAATAAGTTAAGTAACAAAAAAAAAAGAAGAGATCTCTGCCCAATTCGCCTACATGTAAATAAAAACAGCCACTCTGATGCAGTAGAACTGTTGAGCTTTACAATCTAATCTAGATAGCATCAAAACACTGATTGCTTTCTACCATCCTGTTTGTCTCTCCTTACAGGAAACATTTTTGAAACCTGCCAATACAGTCACCTTTTAATGATTTTCTTTATACAGAAATGACAAGCTGTGTGATGGACAAGTGCATGGAGGGGTGTTGATTGATCAGCATGTGCCCATCCTGTCTTTGCCACTCAACACACCCTTGGAGGCCATGCATCCTTTGGTCATGCCATCACTGTTTGTTCTCTCTATCTGTTACTTGGAGAGACGTGATCAATCAGACCTTGATGCTCACAATGAACAGTTGCCATCTCCCTTTTTTATGCAGGGGGATTTTAATGGACATCATCCTCCCTGGGGAAGTGCTGGTATTGATAGGAGTGGTCATTCTGTAGAGCATATGTTCTCTGACCACAACCTTTCTCTTTTCAATATTGGTTCTTCTACTTATTTCCATGTGCCAAGTCAGTTCTTTACTGCTATTCATCTCTCAATTTGCTTCCTTTCATTATTTTCCCATTTTTCATGGAAGGTTGACAGTAATTCACAAGGCGGTGATCATTTTCCTATAATCTTGAGAGAGTGAGAGAGACTGGCTGTGGTCATTGCCACCCGACTTGCGTGTCCTAGTGGAAGCTGGATCAGGCAAACTGGCCTTCTTTCACTGATCTCGCAGAACTTGATCCTGCCATTGTCTGTAAGCCATCAGTAGATGATTGTGTGACAGCAGTAACTGACTGTGTTATACAAGCAGCTGCTCAATGTATTCCTAAAACTTTGACACGTGTTCTACTATATCCTCATCCATGATGGAATCCTGCCTACCACATGGCACAGAAGGCTTATAAATGAACCTAGGATACTTTCCATTCATATCCCACTCTCTTGAACTACATTGCTTTCCAGCAGGTTCATGCAGTAAGATTTTAAAGCCATAAGGAATCTTGGATTAAGTTCGCAACCAGCATATTCTCTACCACCAGTTCCAAAGTCATATGGGACAAGATTCAAAAGTATAGTGGACAATATAATTCTGTCCCCTTCTCAGTCTTGCTCTCTGATGGCTAGGAAGTAACTGATACCCAGAGCATTGCTGACACTCCAGATGAAAGCTTTTGCCAGGTATCTAGCACTTCTGCCTCTTCTTCCAACTTCTTAGCCATCAAGACTTGAGCAGAGCAGTCATCTCTTTCCTTTTGAGCTGATTGTCTCTATGACTATAATATTCTCTTTACACTGGTGGAACTCAAACTGGCCCTTCATTGATCTGGTTAGACCTGATGATATACACTATGAGATGCTGTGTTATCTACTTCCCGCTTCTCTTGCTATTCTTTTGGTTGTTTTTAACTGGATCTGGCAGTAGAATGTTATTCCTGATGCCTGGTGCTAGGCTATTGTTCTGCCTTTCTCCAAGCCTGGGAAGGATCCCAAGATTCTTTCAAACTACGATCCAATTGCTTTGACAAGCTGTCTCTGTAAGACCTTAGAGAGGATGGTTAATGCTCATTTTGTTTGGTTTCTCAAATCAAACAACCTCCTCTCACCCACCTAGCCTGGGTTCTGACAACAGTGCTCCACCATGGACCACCTGATTTGACTTGAAACATTAATCAGAGAAGCCTTTCTCAAATGTCAACATCTTGTATCAATATTCTTTGACATTGAGAAGGCTGATGATACAACATGGAGGTATGGCATTTTGCGAGACCTCCATATATATATAGGTTACTTGGTCCTCTGTGGTTGTGTTTTCCTTCCTTGATGGGCCATGCTTTTTCCAACCAGAAATTCTGCCATTGTTCCTTTTGGCCTTCATATCCAGGTGCAGTTAGATGAATTGGGTCTGTCCTTGGATAATATTACTGTATCCACTGGTCAACCTTTCCTATCATGGCTTCTTACAGTCCCCAATTGGGACTTATCTTTAAGTCATCTGAGAAAAGTAAACACTCCTGATTGGAAATACTGTCTGCTATTTGCTGAACATCTTTTGAACCGTCCTTCCATTCCTATTTATACAGATGGTTTGAAATCAGGTGACAGAGTGGGGTTTACCATGGTTTGTTGCAGTTCGGTGGTTGCATGCAGAATCCCCTCTTCAGCTTCTGCATTCACTGCTGAACTGTGTGCCATTTCTCTTGCCCTGGATCACACAGAAGCTAAGTGGTACTTCAACTGCATGATTCATACTGACTTGCTTTGTTCTCTACTGGCCCTGGAATCATTTCATGTTGGTTCACATCCTGATCTTGCCAATATTCAAAACTGACTGGCCCAATTATCTTTAACATCTGCTTCTATCCAGTTTTTCTGGATATTGAGCCATGTTAGTATTCGTGGGAAGGAGCTCCCCGACACTGCAGCTAAATCTATCTGCTCTGGCACTATCACCACTGTGCCTGTCCCATACATGGACTATGGTCCTGTATTCAAGGCTTGGCTCCATGCCAGCTGGCAGTCGACATGGAGTGAGTAACTCCAACACAAGCTTTTCCAAATAAAACCCTATATTGGACTTTTGCTGTTTTGTTCCTGTAAGGATCGGAAAGAGGAAGTTGTTCTAACTAGACTACCCACTGGTCACAGTTTTTAAACTTATCATTTTCTTTTATCTGGAAGTGATGCACCAATGTAGTTTCTGTGACACTCAGATCACAATAAGCCACATTTTACTTTCTTGTCATTGTTATGATTCATAATGACGGCACCATTTTAAGCATGTTCTGTCCCAAGGTTTGTCCATAATGTTAGACAGTTTTATTGGTGATGGTGACACTGTTCACCTTGGTAGTGTTTTTAGTTTTTTTTATAGGCCATTAATCTTTTTAATGCCATTTTAGTTTTTAATATATACTTTACACCCTTTTAATGAGGCTCTTTTTTAAGAATCATAGTTCATTTAGTTCAATTTTAAATTAAAAACTAACTGTAACATTAAGTGAGTCAAAACCAGGACTGGAAAAGCCAACTTCAGGTGATTGGAAGTGGTTTTTATACTTACCTGTTATTTTTCCTGGCGAGTTAAGGTTATTACAGTCACATTAAAGAAAGTCCTTTACACCCTGAATCACTGTAGTTTTTCTCTTGACATTGTAGACTAGATGTAAACATTGGTTTTATGCTATTTATTTATTTTTTAACATTGTTTTGTTTTACTTTAATTTCCTTTTATGAATTTTACTGAATTTACTTTTACCTTTTCACCGGATGTTTGGTGCAGATAGCCTAGCTGCTTTGTGCCATTAAACACTAAATCAACCAACCAACCAACTATTGAAGTGTATTGGTGAGAATGGAAGACCTTTTTTACATGGGCCCAAGCTCAGAGATTTTCTGCTTCTTGTTGTACTGTTACTGGTGTTTCAAGTCTTTTATGAGGTTTTTCAGTTGTGGATATTCAATCTCCTTGATTTCAGGTCATTGGATAGCTTTAGCCCATGCTTTTGTCTTTTCTGTTGCTGTGGGGTTCTTTTCTCATCTGTTTTTATCATGTTAATCTATTCCTTTTACATTTGTTTACCTCTTTGGTGACCTCTTCTGGATTGAGATATTAATGTGATTGCATGTTTCCTTACTTCACCCTCATTCCAACAAACTTCCTCATGTTATTTGTTTCACCTTTCCCTTAAAGCATCCTTCTCTTATTAGCCCGTGATTGTTGGCAGTCTGAGTTGTTCGTCATCTATGTTACATGCACATTTTACCATCACACCTATCTTCTCCTTTATCAGGATTGTTCCTTTTGAAAATCTTTGGTGGCTTGTGAGAATAGCTCCTCCTTTTTGCATTTCCCTTCTCTATATTTCTAATTCCATCCCTATTTTGGTCCCGTGCATTTTTTCATTGCAATATTGCCCACATGGCTTTTTTCCATGGTTCTTGTTCCCATCTGTTTATCGTATAGTAATCTTCATCCAGAATTTCTTGACTTTTATTCTCACCAATTGGGCTCACCATTTGATCCACTTGACTTATTTCTTCTTGTTCCTTTCTCACCATACTTTGTTCTGCATTACCTTTCATCAAATGTAACACCTTACCTTTTTCCTCATTTCGTGTCTTCATTGACTTTTGAAGGAAAACATACAATTGGGCATTCGAAACAACCCTAACATACTCATCTACCATTATTCAACTTCCTCATGCTTTTTGCCTTCCACCTGTGATTATACTTCAGACTTTAGTATGACAATGACATTGGGTAGGTCTTTATTAATGCTTTTTTTCTTTTAGGGGCCCATTCTTCATGCCTTCAATACTTGAATCCTGCTGTGTGCCAAGTGGTGCCTGATCAGATATTTTTAATACAAAATCCACACTGTACAACATGTTGAATAATATATTTCTTTGCACGGCTTTGCACACTTACCTTTGATATGAGGTGTTTCACAAGATTGTAAGTGAATAACCTTGCAATATTTACTTCATAATTTGGCCCATTCCTGAACTGTGCCACTCATGGAGTTGTGGGTGAAGCAGAAGGGGATAACTACCCATCTCTACCATGCTTTAACTGAATAAATCAGTATGGTCTGCTTTTCAGAAGTGTTTTGTGATCACCAATTGCACTCTCTCAGGTATCAATGTTCCTCTGGGCTATCCAACACATTCTCAGGTTCCCCCATTTTTCTAGTAGAGTTACTAGTTCCATGCCACTGTTGTGACCAATCATAGATGCACCCTAATGGATAGGTTCCACATAAGATGGCTATAACCATTCTTTCAGAGTAGGGTGGTGGTGTTCTTTAGTGTAGGTGGCATAATATTCTTCATTCTGCAATTAATCATACACTTGAATGAAATATCACAATGCAGTTCACCCCTTTGAGTGGGAGTTCTCATTCTACCCTTGTGTGGATGTTGGTACCCTGTATGTGCTGGTTAAGGATTTAGAGTGAACCAATCAATATAAGTCTTCAAGAAGATCTCAGGTTGTCTGTCTTCCTCCCTGGGTTTCTGTTTCTTTGTTGTGGGTCATAGCAGGAATACATGAGATTGTTCTGGTTTTGTCCTTGGCTCTCCCATGTTATCTTTTATTATATGGATGTTATTGCCCTTTGGATGGTTCCAACCTATTTCACAGTTCCAGGAGTTGATTGTATGTGACAGACATTCTTTAATTACTGGATATCAATTTCCCACGCAGTAGCTTAGAGCTAATCCTGTGTCATACCTAGGAATTGAAGTTGTTCTTAGTTCTTCAGTTCTTGCGTTTAAGGTGAAGATGGGATGATCCTCATCTTACCCTGACATGAATATTGATACTATGAGTAGTTCTGAATGTAATTAATTAAGTATGATCTACTGCACCCTGATCACTCTACCCCATAGGATGCATTCTCATTTACCCATTTTGTATTTTTATTGTGACATTGTGTTGCTATATCTTTCTCCAGTTAAGATTATTTTTCTACCACGTTCTCTTTCACTCAGATATGCTCCTCTCATTTTCTGCCTTGATTTTTTTATACAGTACACAAGTGTGCAAAGAGTAAACTTGCATCAGAAGTGGTTTAGCTCCCTTCTTTGGGCCTTTGAATTTGACTGTTATGTTTACAGAGGTATCCTTTGGATATTTTCAGTGACTATGTCTTTTTTCCCTTGTACTGATTACATCTCCTAATCAGTGTGGAATTCCAGTTAATCTTGCGAATGGAGAGAAGTACAGTATCAGAAGCTATAATTTTTTTCATACTGCAAATGTATTTTTGATAGGTGCTTTCATCCTCTTGCATTTTCCACCCTTTCTTCTCACACACTTCTGTCATCTGCTGAAGTTATAGTTTGGTAGAGGCACATAGAGTCACATGTGTCATGTGAATGTGCTATACTTCTGTTGGTGGACAAGTGATGTGTAGTAGTTTGTATAAGAGACATGTTAGAATTATTTAATTCCATTAGAGAGGGGAGTGCAGATGGCTTATGGCATGTATAATGAAAGGTTTGCATATCGAGGGCAGCAATGAACAAGAATAGCTGATGTTGTGAGTGGAAATACCTTTTCAGTGTAGAAGAATTATAACATTGGTGAAGGACAGTGGAAGTACTGAGAATAAACTTGTTTTGAACATTACAGCAACGGCACTTGGATGGTGACACAGAACCACTAACACTTGAAGAGTTATTGGATGAAACTAACCAGTTAGGAATTGGATCAAGACAACGTCATTGGCTTACTACAGAGGTTGTTTATATTGTAGTTGTTTTATTCTGTTCAAATATGGCTTATGTGAATATTGTTTGGTGATGGATTAATCTGTTTGGGATAAATTATGTATTTGATTTATTTTATCATTTGAGCTCTAAATTATTTCTATATAAGTTTATTCAGTGAAAATAACTGTTAAGAGTATGTGATTATATATCAGTAATAACTAAATGACTTGTCATTATCACCCTTCTCACATTTTGAATTTATAATAATAGCTTAAGGTGTAACCTGTTTTTGATTGCATTTATAAACTTCAGATGAACTCCATGTGGGTCCATCAGTAAGAAATTGTACTTCAGATATAATGATTTTGCAAAACTTTCTTCCTAGTGTCAAAATCATTTTATTTAAAAATAAATACTAAGATTTTCAACACGAACTTAGTTTCAAATGAAAAATAAGAAAATGTTTTGGAAAGTTAAAACTTAAGTGTATTTATGTGTTCATCTTTCTTTAAAAACATGAAAACATACTTTATACATGCATTTTCATACATTCAGTGAGATCATATATAATGTTAAATTCTTTTACTAGGTTTTTAGGGGGAAGAGAGATCATTTACTTATATCTGTGATTAAAAGTCATTATAGATTAATAGCATTTAAGGAAAGTAGAGGTATTCTGTAAGTTATTAAAAACTTTTTTGCTATTGTCTCTGTTAAAACATTTTGAAATAACAAGGTTTACTCGTGTAGATTTTTATCCAAACATTCAGTCATGTTAAATAGTCATTGAAATTGATTATTTGTACCATCGGTTAACTATTAAATGTTTCAAGCTCTTTCTTTAATTTGAAAACATTTATGAGAAAGTGAACATATTGTAAGCTGTTTGCATGTAATTTAGAATATCCTTAACAATTAAAATTAAAAGGTTTTCATACATCCAATGGTCATTGACTTGCAAGATAAAAATGTTTTATAGAATTTCATATATATTAAGCTTAATCTGGTTGTTTATTATAAAATTTTCTAAAATGTAGGCCCTAGTAAACAATCCCAAGATTCAGACAGCCCCTGATGGCCGCTACATTTTCAAACCAGTTTACAACATTAAAGACAGGAAGTCATTACTGCGACTGTTAGATAAGCATGACCAACGAGGGATTGGTGGAATATTACTGGAAGATGTTCAAGAGTCATTACCGAATGCAGACAAAATTTTAAAGGTACACAATGTTTGTGAAACTTGCACTTTAATTTTTGATATTGTTGTGAAGATCAAATCTTAGAGCTTTATTATTTTATGGTTTTAGAATACCAGCTATCTCCTTGCATGATATGAATTGGCTCATCCAGGTATTTTAATATATTTTAGCATCTAAGGATTCTCATAATTTCAAATTGAATTAGGAAGTTTTGAATAGTTACTTTTTAGACATTTTCTGTACAAAAATATTATTTATTATATTAATACTTTTAACACATTAAACCTCTGATTCTTTGTGTGTTCTACTGGATTTATTATCAAGATTTACTAATAAATATCACCATACCTTAAGACTGCAGTTTTCTTAATTTTGTAGATAATAACATGGTTAGATTTAGGTGTTACCCAGAAAAGCATATATGTTATCAGTCACTGTCCAGTGGATAAATCTGAATTTCTAACTGGATACTGGTAGTAGCCACAACTGTCCACAAAGGGGTGAAGTTTGTTACACTGAGATTAATCATTTTCTTTCTGCACTAAAATTCAATTTAAAAAAAATATGAATTCACAGTTTAACATCAGACTTCTGAAAATAAGAAAGCTGGTAAATGCCACATTCCATAACTGACTCCTGTTTTATGGTGCATGTTATAGCAGGTGAACCAGTTAGCATAAATCGGTGTGGTATCTTCTCTTTTTCTGTATTTAGTTATTTATAAAAATCATCATAATTCTGTTGTTGACACATATTTAGAAGGATGCAGTTTTTCTATATGCAGTCTACAGTGTTTCCTTCCTAAATTACACAGTCAGATGATCATCTCAGATAACTGAGATATTTTTTTGTATGAAATACCATATTTTAATTGTTTTTAATCTTATTTATTTCATGTCAACATATTAAAAGTGGCCAAATTCAAGTTAGCAGTAAGAGCAATTTTATTCTGATATTTTTATTTGTTGGTCCACATCCCTTTTAACCAAATGTTGTGCACAAACTGTCCAAAAAACACAAGTAGAATATTGAACTAAAGTATTTGTTAAGTGTTCCATTTTACTTGCATTGTTTGGACAGTTTGTTTTAATACATACTGTATTAAGAAGAAAAAAAAGAGAGATAAGATTTATTTCAAGTGTTGCTATATAAAACCTAGGACCTGCCATGTAAATTTAAACTACTGTTTACATCATACTGTACATATGATACCATTATTAAAGTTACCTTTATCTTGATGATTATGATTTAAATTTCAACCTCTTCAAATTCCACTTTGCAGTAAGTTTGCAGAAACCACAAGGTTTTACTTACATATTCTATAAATTGGATAGCAATCTTTTTTGCTGTTTCTTTATGTCATTAAACCAAAATGCAACCAAACTGATGATTTTATTATCTTGTTTAGAGAAAATTGGTACTTGTTTTTCAGTCATGTTACTATTCTTTCCAGTAGTTATCTGCAATTTAAAAATGCCCATTGATACAGTTGTCATGAATATTTGTAATTGTTTTATATCATATATTTATATTTAAAATATCATTTGTATTTTGTGAAGTCCTTTATTTCCTAAGTTTAATATTAAATCATGTTATCTATGACCCTTGGGGGATGAGAGGTGCAGTGTTAGATACAGGTAACAGTTACACTGATATTCTGAAAATATGTAGAGTGTAGAAAAATTTAATTAAAAAAATAGATGCTAAGTTTTGTGTGTTTAGATGAGGTGTTTGAGTTAATCATTGGTTTGATGCTGTACAAAGCCAGATTTATTTAAACGATCAAATTTATGGTGCTATGAATCAAGATTTATTTAAATAACCTCTTAACTTTATTAAGAAATACTTGAAATACGAATAAAAATTGTTCTACTTCCACAGTTTAACATGTAAATCTTTCTCACCTCTCAAGTGTTGCTTCTTTCTCTAGAACCTTGGAGACAGTGTTATTTTTGTTATTCGCCCAAATGACAAGAAGAAAGTATTGTTTTATAATGACAAAAGCATACAATTTACGGTGGATGAAGGTTAGTCATAATAACTTATTTTTATAAAAATAAATTATTGAGAATTTTGTTTTAATCAAATAACTACATGTTATGTAATTGCATTGAACCATAAGTGTGGTATATATCATGATTTTCAGTTTGCTCATGAAGAAGAAAGGCTAAACTTTTGTCATGTTTTATCAAGACCCTACATGTTTTTCGATATGAATATCATTGTGTTTATATTGACTTAAACTCCTGTTAACTCTATCAATACGGGTTTGATCCCAGAGACTGACATTGTAAACATTTTATGCTCATTATAGTTTTCATGCCATAGTTATGTTGTAATATTTAAATTAGTAAGCATATCTTCACTGTATTTTACATATTACCAGTAAACATAACAAGGCTATAGTACAAAGAGTATCAGATTTTTAAATTAAGTTTTAAGATTTCTTAAGTAATGTTTTTTTTCTCATGGCTATTTCTGAAATTTGGTTATCTAACATGTAAAGTTGTTGTCATTTTAAGATTATAAATAGTTTTATGTGTAAGAAAATTTTCAAATTGTATATGTAAAATATTTATAACCTCCAGATAATTATTAGATTTTTTATTAAAATAAATTTTATATGTGGTGTTATTTTCATTTTTTATTGGTTGGGTCGATTTGACCAACCTTGTAATCATCATGAAAAGTTAAGGAATAACTATAAATTATACTTTATTTGTTCTAGAATGACTGCAGTTTATGGGATGAAAACACATATGTTATGTCTACATAGCTTAAATCTCATAACATTATACATCTGCATATATTTATTATAGTGATCTTTCAGCCATTGCTGGCTAACATCACACAAATTACAATGACTTAGTGTATATGTATTTATGTTAACATATCTAAGAATATAAAACTGGCCTTTACAAAGAGATCTGCCTTAGTTGTGGTTTAGTGATCTAGTATTTTGTAAAATACAGTGAAAATTCAGTTATGTTACATTATATATGTATATATATTATCATTATTTACAAATAAGTTTTCTTAAAACATAGAACAATAAATAAAGAAGTATAGCAAACAATTATCATTTCTAGCTATGAACTTTGTACTTGTTTATTGTTTACTTCAGGTTGCTAACATTCTGAACTTTCAGTTTATGCACGTCATTTGGTGAAGTGTGTATACATTCACAGGTATTTTAAAAAATTGAAGTTGGCTTTGATTGTTTCAATATATCAATATCAGTAATATGAGTATTTAATGTGTAAAAACTATAGAATTTGTATTTGGATATAACAAACATGTAATTTACACCTTTGTTGCATCCAGTATATCATGTGACACACAAAAATTGATATTTAAGATTTTATTTTAATACATACTTTTCAATTAAGAAATTAACTAATATATAACACCAAAATTGGAATTATAACCTAAAGTCTGATACCAAACATAGTAACATAAATTCATAATATAGTAGTTCAATACAGATTTGAATCAGTCAACAAATGAGATTGCGTAGCTTTTGACCTGTGACCCATGTTGGTAGGGTTAACACTTTTAACTCTTTTTCATGCAAAGTTGATTCATGTGTAATTCTTGTAATCATAAATTAATCATAGTTTCTGTGCTGTAACTTTTAATAGTGCATGTGTATCTTCACATTTTTCACACAAAAAATTGGATTTTTAAATAAAAAATTTTATTAAAAATTTGTGTGTTAATATGTAGTGTTAAGAGTGTTGACTGCTCCAAAATCTGACATGATTTCAGTAAACATTTAAAGTCTTTTTGGGCACGAAAGATTGGATTTTTAATTATTATTTTTTAACTACTTCAGAGAGGATCAGTGAATAAATAAGGGGGAAAGTCAAAGAGAATGTTCCATCCTTTTGTACATTGGTGTGTCTGCAGACTTATAAAGCAAGGAAATTGTATTTTGATATGTGTGGGCATAGCACAGATAGCCCATAGTGTAGCTTTGTGTTTAACTTCAAACAAACACAATCCAAGGAACAAATGTCATGATTCTCACATTAAGAGAGATTGAAAATTTTAAATATTTTTTTAATTAAATGGAGAAATTAAGACATGTTTTAAAATTTGAGTTATCAATTAAGTTTTGGTTCCAAGGTTATTCATAGACATTGATAATAAGTAGTTTTAATTAAATTTTTAATGAAACTATGCAGATGAAAGTTGTGACATGCATACTTTAACTTACCTGTAGTGAAAGGTTAAACTGATTTCATATTAATTATTATGATATAATAATATTAATTCTTAATTGTTTCCTTTGGGAATTTAAAACATAATAGCAAACCTGTGATAAACTTCTGAATTACTTGTATTTTAAAGCATCTGTAGATGGGGCTTTTTAACTTCTTCTAGCTTTATATACACTCTTTAGAATGTCTATACAGCATGTATTGAAGTGTGGTTCTTTGTTTTAACCTGTCACATTGCATAACCTTCATCATCCATTCTTTGATTTCCACATGTTTGTCATTAAGTATTTCTGTTGTAAGATCCAGAAATGCATACCCATTCTTTTATAAATGTTATGTTGATGTGGGACTCTGTGACTGGTTCCATATCAGTAAATCCACAGTGTAAATTATTTGATGACAACCATTTACAGTGATAAATGTAAATAGTACAAGATTGCTACTCGTATATTGTATGAGAAAGAACTGCACAAGAGTCCTATCACAGTAAATTATTTTATGACAGCTATTTACTGTGATAGTACTCTAGCACAGTTCTTTCTCAAACAATATGGGAGGAGAAGCAATCCTGTCATATTTGCATTTTATACCAGTTTTATTCACTATTTCCATAACTGTCCCCCAATACTGTACTTATTGTTACAACTTTTTTCAGTACTTATTTCATGTTTTCTAATTATTCTTCTCATAACTAAATCTTATCTCTTTTTTAAGCACTCGTTCTAAGGTGCATATAGTACCATTGTATTTTAAATTTCATTTCCATTTACAGAATTTCAAAAGTTGTGGAGAAGTGTAGCAGTTGATGGAATTGATGAGCAGAAAATTGAAGATTACTTGCAAAAACAAGGAATAACATCCATGCAAGATATTGGTGTTAAGAAAATAGTGAGTTTATTTTATAACCTCACAATAAGTGAAAACAAAGAAATGGTTCTATTTTTTTTTCTCCAGATTAAGTGTATTACCAGTATTTCTCTGCAGATTGTTTTTCTTTACATTTAACTGTAATATTTTTTTCTTGAACATTAATCCTACCGAGATATCTGTTTCTTTTTATCATAAGAAAATTTTTTAAACATTTGTTTGATAATATATTAAATAAACTGATGCACACACAGCTACTAGAATTTTATTTTGTGTGTAGAAAGTTGTGTATGTTACAGTTACATATTTAGAGTTGTGGGCCTCATTTTTACCCTTGATTTCATTCAATGTAATTATACTGTTGAGATTATTTGTGATTCTCACACAGAAATAAACAGTGCGTGGCTAACTGCACTTATGAAAATGTTAAATATATAAAAGCATACTACTTAATATGCCATTTTATGTAAATGGTGCAGTCATTTTTACAGATAAGATTATGCAAAAAGTTGTAATTGAATTTTTATTTTAACACAGCTCTTGCTGATCAGTAAACTGATCCACATCATACTATAATGAAACTTTTGCTTATATGATATTGGAGAAACATTTTTATTACATGATGTGCAATCCCGAACTTCATGAAATGTTTGTCCTGTGTGCATGTAGATGTTCAGTAGGGGTCACAATTTTCCCATTTCATCTCTATTTCTCATTGCAGAGAACATTATTTTTCTCCATTCTCATGGCACAAACATAACATCACATGCAAATCTTGTGTGCTTGTGCCATGGGAAATTGGCTAATGTAAATAAGTTGATGACAAACTGAAAGCAGTAAACATTTTACAGTATTTAACTTTCTCTTATGAAAATAAAACTTCAATGCTTATGTATGTAATAACATGCATATTTTAGCATAAAAAAATTCGTTTAAGGAATCCATAACTCGATCACTAATTTTTGTTAAGGACAAAGATGAACAAAGCTTGTAGATTTGTAATATCAGACTAATAGAAAATTTTATTTTGCATTAGTTTGAATAATTTGCACTTTTATAACGTTATTTAAAAATATTACATGGATTTTAGTTAAATCTTAAATATAATTTCTTTTCACATTTCTAAACTGGTTAATCTTAGAATTTTACACTTACTGTGTAAGCTAAATGATTGAGACACAGAAAAGTTCTAATGATGTGAAAAGAACAGCTCTATTTTGTAAACCTGAAGTATTTTGATCTGCATTGAACAACAAAACAGCATGTTAAGATAAAACAAGTAATACTGAAAATATTCTGGCTTTAATTGTAAATAAAATCAGTTTTACTTCTTTGCCAGCCGGAATACATCATTTCTTACTGAGCTTGGTTGTTAGATCACATGCATTGTCTGTGGCATTACTTGATAAACTAAGATATTTTTAAAAGATCTGCTTTAATTGTGCATTTAATCACTTTAAAATCTTAGTACAGTAACTATTTAAAAAAAAACTGTGTCAGTTACAGTAAAGAAGAAAAAAGATAAAAAATGTTTACACTGTTGATTTCTGACATAAGCATTTAATGTTTTCTAGTCTAAAGACAATAATTCGCTGGCATAAGGAAAAAAAATTTAATCCTTACGTTTACATCTTGGAATGAATGGATGCTGGTGAAGCATTAAGTCCTGCATACATTACTACCAAAACGAATACCATTATTTTACATGACTAATAAGATACTGGCATCTTAACTTTACTCTGTTAAATGGTTATTTGTTACTACATTAAGGATATATCAAAAGGAAAAGTGGTTGGTTGATTAGTGGTTAATGAACTATTTTTGTTAAAATGAGAATCAAAAGACTGCAGTGGTTTTACTTTTATCATTGATTTCTGAAATGAATATCCTTTATCTTTTTTATTCTGTTATTTTTTTCTTTACTTAGAATCCAATCCAGAAAAGGAAAAAGCCAAGTTCTAAAAAACTCAGAAACTTCAAGAAACATAATGAACATATGGGTGACATTCTACAAGAGTACACAGACACATAGCCCTATCTGTTTGTTGTTACATTTTTAGAAAAATGAAACAAAATAACTATTCTCTTGGGGAATGATAATTAAGAAAGAGAAAAAAATACAGCATCTTGTGGAGTACATGAAGTAAATTATAGTTACATAATGATGTATTGACTGGATGTTTACTCCTGAAATATTGAAGGATGTATGGCCTGCACATGCTCCTTTATTTCTCAAACAGACTTCTTTCTTAAAAATATAAATCCCATGTGTCGTAGAGATTTTGAAATGAATAGGTAAGCGTCGTTTTGAGAGGGGTATGATGTTAAGTTTAGTAAGCATATGATGAGGAAAATAAATTTATTTAAATATTTTAATTGATTAAGCTGTTAGAAAAGTTCACCCAAACGTACAACACAGTTGTTAAAATAATTGCACTTCAAAAGAACTGTCATTTACAGTCTTGGTTTTATTTTGAAGAAAAAATCGGTTTCCTTGTCTTATTTGTATGAAGTACATAAAGTAGCTTCACAATGTGTTGACTCTTGGATTTTGGAATAGATGTATATTTATAAGACATTTTTATGTTAATGATAGGTAAGTAAGGTGTCTTCTTTTGATTCAAAACCATACTTTTGTGATTTTGTGCTTACCACATATTGAATTAAAATTAAAAAGATTGAAATATGATATATTTTCCATACAAAATAACAATTTGTTTGAGTGAACATTTTGTCCTGAGAGCTTCACTGTGTAAAGTATGTAGACTCATAAACATTGTGTAAAGCTGTGTAGTTTGTATTCGTACTGGCCCTTATGTAACCATAGTGACAAAGCTTTACCTTATGAAACTTTAATTTAATCTTAAGTAAAAGGACGAGTTTTTATTTTTCACAAATGGCAAAAAGGAAGGAAATCATTACAACACTTAAAAATCATTAAAGTTTGTGAATAAAACTAATTGAAAATTGACCTGTAAAGTGAGAAAGGAAATACACGCAAAAACATTTTTGATCTGAACTTTTTAACTGTGGAGTTTTTGATCTTTAGATAAAAATTTCAGTTCCAGAAAAGTAATGGATGCTTGTAATTTATGATCAGAAATTATTTGATGAAATTAAAAAAAAAGAAGAAAGTTTTAATCTTGTATGAACTTTATTGTTATTGTTATTAACATAAATAAATATATATTTTTTACAGGGCCAAGTATGGTCCAGTGGTTAGTGTGCAATACTATTACCTCAAAAATAAAATAATACTTTGTAGTTTGGGTCACGGATGCATTATAAGAACAAACATTTGGTCGTACAAGAGTTAGTGGTGTGTCGATCACCAGCTACCTACCCTCAAGTCTTATCTGTTGAAAATGAAGAAGAGCTAGTGCAGATAATTCATGACAATATTTGTGAGACTATCAGAAAAACATTTTTACAAGTTTTATAAAAATCTATAGAAGAATGACAAAAATCTCATGTTTTCTCATCATATGCTGCCTAATTATTAAACTTTCAAGCATTTAATGTGGATTTCACTTTATTAATAAAATAAATTTCATAATCTTTATTGTCAAATAATATCAAAATGGAATTGTTTGTCAGATATTTTTTATAAAGTGTGAAAAATATTCATAATACTTGTTAATGTGCATGTTAACAGATAATGGACATTTGTTTGCATTTGTAACATAACATTTATGTAAGATTGTTCTTAAATGTTACACTCTCTGTTTCTCCAACGTATAGTTGTTTAAATGAAATACAATTCATAAAATGCATAACTTGATTTACACAACATAATTTGCCAAATTATGTTTTATCACTAGTAAGGCTTATAATACAATTTATTATAATTTTTTCAGCAAATATAACAGTATGGTTTCATTAAATAATTTGTTTTATATTTTGTGATGATTTTGGTCTTTTATTGAATTAATCTTGCCTAAATTTTTGCCATTTATTACAGAATTTCTTTTTGTAATTTTCCTCAAGTTTTAGTTTATTATTTTTTTTAATCTAGTGTGGTGTTTCAAATGTAGAAAATGAGGCTTTTTTCAGTATTGGAAAAACAGTACAAAGGGGCTAAATATGTACTTTTATTTGTTGGTTGTTAATAGACAATTTGAGGGAATCAGCTTGAAGATTAATTGCACAGTTAAAAAATTAACTCGTGTATTTTAAGGCTCCATCCTGGCCAGATGGTTTGAGTGCTTGAATTATAATCTGAGGGTTCAAATTCCCATCACACCAAACATGTTTGCCTGTTCAGCTGTTGGGGTATCATAATATGGTGGTAAATTCCACTGTTTGTTGGTAAAAGAATAGCCCAATAGTTGACAGTGGGTGGTTATGACCAGCTGTCTTCCCTCTTATACTGCTAAATTAGGAACAGATAGTGCAGATAGCCCTCTAGTAACTTTGCTTTGTGAGAAATTCAAAAATAAACAAACAATATGGCTATATTATTATCACTACTATTCGTGAAAAAAATCATCTGAATCTTAACCGTATAATAAATTCATTCATAACTTCACTTTTCAAGCAACCTCCTCTTGCCCATCCAGTGTGGGTTTTGAAGACAGCTCTCTTCTGTGGACCACCTGATTTGACTTGAAATGTCAACCAGGGCAGCCTTTCTCAAGTTACAGCATCTTATTATTATTGTTATTATTATTATTATGTATGTATGTCATGTGGTTTGACATTTCCCTGTTCTTTCCCACAGGAACTTGGAATCTCACAGGGCAGTGTCTTGGGTGTTGCACTTTTCATTATAAAGATTAATACTATTACTGAATAACTTTCTATTACAGGTGCAAACAGACTCTATATCAACAATTTCCACATTTTGTGTCAATCATCAAGCATAAGATTTGTTGACCAGTTGCTGCAGACTACCTTTAATCATTTACTGAAGTGGATCATAACATATGGTTTTACCTTTTCTCTTTCTTAAACCATTTGCATGCACTTTTTCTACCAATGGGGTATTCACCCTGATCTCAAGCTCTGTCTCAGTGAAGTTGTGCTTTCTGTGGTCCCTGGGACTTATATTTGACCATAAGTTGATTTTCATTCCACACATCAAACGGCTATGCATCAAGTGTACAAGAGCACTGAACATCTTCTGTGTCCTCTCTTCCACCTCTTGGGGAGTGGATCAATGTTCTGTGCTCAAGTTCTATTATGCCCACATTTGATCAAAACTGAATTATGGTTCTCTGGTCTATGGATCTGCTAGAACCTCAACATTGAAGATTTTGGACCCTGTTCACCATCTGGGGGTTTGGTTCTGCATGGAGACTTATCACACTTCTTCAGTCCAGAGTTTGTACACTGAGTCTCATGAACCTCCTCTGCACCTCTGAAACTGTCTTTACTGCATATTTACACTTTGGTCTCACCACAGCATCCCACCTGAAGTTGTGTTTTCCTTCCTCAGTGGGCCATACATTTTCAGAATAAATAGTCTGCCATTGTTCTTTTTGGCCTTTGTATTCATGCACAGTTGGCTAAATTAGAGGTATGTTCTTAGATGATGCTGCCATTTTCACAGGCCAGTCCATCCCACCATGGCTTATTGCTGTCCCCAAATGAGTTTACTATGGGTCATCTGAAAGTAGCAGATAATCCTGGTTGGAAGTACCAGCTTATATTTGTCGAACATCTTTTGAACCATCCTTTGTTTCCTATTTATATGGATGGTTCAAAATCAGGTGACTCTGTGAGCTCTAAAGGATTCCCTTTACAGAATCTGTGTTAACTGCAAAATTGTATGCCATTTCTCTTGCGCTGGATCATGTAGAAACTATGCATTACACAAATTGTACTATTTATGTCAACTCACTTAGCCCTTTAGTGGTACTGGAATCACTTTACATTAGTTCTCAACCAATATATAAAACTGACTTGCCCATTTCTCTCTATCATCTACTTCTATCCAGTTTTTCTGGATGCCACACCACGTTAGTATTCGTAAGAACGAACTTGCTGACACAACAGCTATGTCTGTCTTATCTGGTGCTGTTGCTTCTGTCTTTATTCCATACACAGACTACAGCCATTTGGAGTGAGCAACGTGATAAGAACCTTTTCCATATAAAATCTTCTATTGGACTTTGGCTGTTTTGTTTCCATGATGATCGAAAGGAGGAAGTTGTCCTGCTTTGGCTATGCTTTAATCACAGTTTTTTAACTAATTGTTTTCTTTTATCTAAGACAGATGCACCAATGTGAGCAATGGCACCATTTTAGACATGTTCTTACCATTGGTCTACCCCTGACATTTGACAGTGTCATTGGCAATGGTGACACTGTCCTCTTTACAAATGTTTTTAATATTTTAAGGACCATTGGCCTTTTTAATTACATTTAAGTTGTCGACATTGGACCACTGTATTTGTTTTAACTTAATTTTCCTCTACACTTTATAAGACGTTCACTTGTTTGATGCAGATAGCCCAGTTGCTTTGCACCATAAAACACCAAATAATAACAAGAATGTTTCTTTAAATTTAAATTTTATTTGATTCATTAAATTAGGTAAAGTTAAGTTCTTATTAATTTCATCTTCTGACAAGGATTTTGAACTCAAATGTCACACCTCAATTTTTACTAAGGAAAAAGAAATACTTTTTCTTCTCATTGACTTATTATCATACATACTTTTCATTCTGTTGTCTGAGTTTATTTACTGCTTCTGTATTGTTTATATTCAATTCCCATCTGTTGTTGTTTTCAAAATTTTCCAAAGCTGTCTTCATTTATTTATATTCTTGAATTTATGTTTTTATTTCCTTTGTTTTCTCTTTTTTTTCCCCAAAATATTTTCAATAGTATTTTGTTCTTGTCTGGAAATATCTTTCCAGTATCTTACTAGGTTCTTGATTTTGCTAAGCAAAAAGCTATTCAACAAGCTATATGTGCTCTGCCCAGCATAGGTATTGAAGCCAGACTTAAGCATCATAAGCCTACAGGTTGAACCATTGGGAAGGTGTGTGTATATCATTAATTGTTATAAATAGTCATTAGTTTTTAAATATCTTGAAGCTTATGTTACTGGAGAATCACCATCTTTATTACAGAGTTCATTTTTAACTTCTACTTCTGAACACTGATGGATATTTATTCTTTGACAGAGAATTATCTATATGATCTATGTGGTGTAAGATGTGTTTCTGATATTTGCATCTCATTTATGTAATACATTATTAAAAAAAAATTTGGTATTTTCTTTAATACTAGATGTCTTCAACCCTCATTTTATACAGATAAGTGTCATTTTTTTTGTAATTTCTATGGCGTTTTACTGTTTTTATGTATTGTAAAATTGCATTTTTTTTCTCTGTCTTTGATTTCCCAATTTAATTTTTGCATGAAATCTGTTGGTAGGCCTTTCTAATCAGATAAAAAAGTTTTTATATTTTAGTATTGGTACTGTTATTACAAGAAATTTCTTTTTCTGGATCCTGGTAACATTTCTCTTTGTCAAAGTATTTCTGTATGACTATTTTATGGCTGCAAATTGACTTTTTTGCATAAAATCTCTTACCACAGACCAGATATAATTTTGCTCTGGAAGGATTTTAGCAAAATCTAACTAAATTCCAATTATTATAAATTTTTATTGTTTATAACCCAAAATAAGTATGTACATAACAGTATGAATGCTATTTTGGCCTCATATCATAAAAGATAATATTTTTATTATCCAGGAAACAAAACAATTTAATATACTATCTAAAATCACAGAAATGAAGTTATAGTACCATATAATAAACCAAATATCTTATATTTGTAGAAAAGGTTAAATTACATATAATAGAAATATTATAGGCATTACTGTGTTGGAGAAACAGAAACTTAAGAATAAATTTGTATAAATCTCAGGTTAAGTGTAACTGCCCATTACTTGTAAACAAACGTGTATTATAAAAAACTGTAATATTCAAAAGAACACTGTTTTTCTTCCAAATATTTCCATTTTCCAAGAGGTCTTTATAAAACTATTAATAAATTTAAAAGTAAACTGAATGTTGTATAGCTTAATACAATTCGTAACACATACAAATATTATGGAAAAAACCGTTGGAATACTTATTTTTATGTAGAATCTATAAAAGTTGTTATGGAAACTGGGCAGTACCTTTAAAGATACAAAAATCAGTATTTATGTTTTTATGTATCTATATTAAATTAATTATAATTAAGTTTTTAATTTTTTGTTTTGTATCTTTATATATACACACACACTTTATTCTATTGTACTTGGTTTTAAACAGTTTTTTTCATTCTGACTGAAACGTCCTCAGTAATTTCAGAAATGTGATATGTATATGTTGGCAAAATAATGAACATAGAAATCTGAATAATACTGACGACTTGAAATTTGTATTACGTGTACAACCTTATCTTTAGAAAATGGGTCTTGCCAAGTGGTCAGGGTGATCAACTGGTAATCTGAGGAGTGCAAGTTTGAATATGCATCACACCAAACATGCTTAGCCTTTCAGGTATGAGGGCATTATAGAGTTATGGTTAATCCCACTATTAATTAATAAAGTAGTTGGTGGTGATATTAGCTATTAACGTTATATCACGCCATAGGTGAAGCTGTTTTATAGCTTGTAATAACTGTATGTATTAAGAGCTTAAATTAAGTGGAGTCAAAACGAGTGGTGATTGGTACTGGACCAATATTGCAATTTCCAATTGAACAGTTTTATGAGACGAGTACACGAGTTGCCTGTATAAGAAGTTTATCATGCTCAAATGGGTCAACATGTGTGCACGTGCTATTTTTCTAGATATAGATCCTTTCTTATTATGATGCATTCTATCCACGTCGCACCAAACATGTTCGCCCCTTTAGCCGTGGCGTGCGTTATAATGTTACGGTCAATCCCACTATTCATTGGTAAAGGAGTTGCCCAAGAGTTGACGGTGCATGATGATAACTAGCTGCCTTCCCTCTAGTCTTACACTGTTGAATTAGAAACGGCTATTGCAGATAGCCCTCGTGTAGCTTTGCGCGAAATTAAAAACAAACCAAACTGTTCATGTATCACGTGATCTCAACCTGTTTGAATTTTCTGCACTTTGTTTACCACGATTTAGGAACATTTGTTTCTTGGTGGGCTCGGATTCTTAAGCTGATTCATATTCCTATCTTTTACAATGCATCTATATAGAAAGGATATCCCAGTTTTTAATAGTTCGAAACCACGGTCTGCGAAGATCTTTATCATGTGTGTATATGAATATTTTACGGCAGAAATGACTTCTTTACACTTCCAAAAAGTGACTGATTTTTGATGGTGTGACAACTTAGGAACGCTAGACAAATGTCTGATACATGTTAGTCCAATGCGACTTTATATCAGCTGTGTTTGTCAAGTGACGTGCATATTTGTATATTCTAAATTTAATATAAGGTAGTCTGTATGTGCTGACATGTCGCTTGTGATACTGGTCTTCTCGCTCCTGCCTCGTAAAGTGCGAGCAATCCCCTCTGTTATTTTCTAATTTCCAAGCTTAGTGTAGTGTACTTTGTCTAAAATAATATTCGTGTCGCCCCCGCTAGTACAGCGGTATGTCTCCGGATTTACAACGCTCACACCAGTGGTTCGATTTCCCCCCGGTGGGCTGAGCAGATAGCCTGATGTGGCTTTGCTATAAGAAAAACAAACAATATTCGTGTTGTTAAGAGATTTCTTCTTTAGAAGCCATTGATAAGAATAGGAATAATGTATTTGTTGTTTTATCCTAGGAGGCAGTTTATTTTAATCTTTCATTTCACACCAAGTAACAGATGTGATGTTTAATGTTAGAAATGTTGTAGTTATGAATGTTTAATCTTAAAAGTACGCCGTGTTATTCCAAGTATCTTACGTATTTATATTCGTTTAGCCTTCATAAATGTAGTTATATCTTTATAAATACACTGCCATTTGCCAAACTACAACCAAAAGTTCTGTGTATGCGTATTCTATTTTTTTTCTACAACAGAGATTGAGTAAAATTATTAAAACAAATCGTGGCGATTTGTTTTTCCAATAATTGGATTATTTTTCATATTATTTCTCTTCTGCTTATTAATCTTTCAGTTATCTGTAAGTTCGTTTTAGTACAAAGCCTGCATAACCAGGGTGGATAGAGCGCAATCTGAGGGTTGCAGGTTCGAATTCCCATCACAACAAACATGCTCGTCCTTTCAGCCGTAGGTTCAATCACACTCTTCGTTGGTGAAAGAGAAATCACGTGGTTGGCGATGACTATCCACCTTCCCTCTAGGTTTATACTGTTAAATTAGGAAAGGCTAATGCATATAGCCCTCGTGTGGCTTTTCGCGAAATTCAAAACAACTAAATAATAGTTTAGCTGTGTTCAGTCCTCCATAAGAGATCAACCATTCAATTTTAATTTTCAGTCTGTAATGTAATCGTTGACTCACACTAGTAAAAAAAAAAAATTTCATTAGAACCTTAATTCCAACTTGTTTTGGGTCGAACGGTATTTATGTGGAAATAATTTTTACAACCGGATAACAGGAATTCGGAATTGCGAGTTAAGGGTCCTAACCACTAGGCTAGTTTTTGCATAAAGTGACATATTAGTAATATAAGTACATGTTTAGTTAGCGTCATTAAAAATTTGGGTAATTTTGTCGTGCACCACAAATATATTTCTTTAATAATCATGATTGACATAAATAAATCATGTAGACTATACCAGTCTTAAAAGATATTTATCGTTTGCGGTAGATGGCGTCAAAAGAACATTTGGTGCGACTAAGATGAAACAGCGTGTAGCACAAGGAAACTGAACAAAAATTCATTACCAGTATAGATATATGTTAGCTTGTGTGCACACTAGATGTCGCTTTGGTTAAATATTTCAATATCATTCATATCAATGTGCCTATTCTCTGACCGTTTTGCCTATGTAGTCGCTAAGAGCCTTTCGGATTTATTATTCAAATTCCATTTATATTAGACCTTATCACGATTAAATAAACATAAATGGTGTTTTGATTAATTAAACAGAACCAAGTTGTTACTAGTTGGTTACTTGATCATTTAAATAAAAATATAATAGTCCATGAGGGTTAGAAAAGGTTAAAGAGATTAAATAAAGCATTTGGTCATGTCATTGTAAGTCCTAGCATAATATTGTATGTACACAATATTTTATCACATAAGATTTCATATTAGATGTTTCAAAGAGTGTTTGTACATTTCAAAGTAAAATTTCGCCAATTAAGAAAAAGGATTGTGTGTTTTTTTATTAATAATTTTGTTGTTGTTTAGAATTAAGCACAAAGCTGCACAATGGGCTATCTGTGCTCTGCCTACTACGGGTATCGAAACCCGGATTTTAGCGTGCTAGTCCGCAGGCATACCACTGAGCCACTGGGGGGCTTTATTAATAATACATTACACAAAATTTTTGGGGAAAGTTTTTGCTGATTGTGACAGGTACCTGGTGGGTATGCACAAATATAGTTTTGGTTTTGCTTCATCACGTAGGAACTCTGAGAAATAAACAATTAACTGTTTACCGGCAATAACGTATTTAATTGTGTTTATGTTTCTAATACGCTATTAAGTTCAACATAATTAAAAGTGTTTTGCTCCTGATTTTCGTTTGTATTCAATGTCCAGTGCATCACGTTGCAGTGTCCAACAGTCGTCAGCAAGCATTGATGGATTCCAGTTGCCCTGATATCGTTTTTCCATTGTAGCAAAACTGAAGATTTCGATGAAACGGTACGTGATGGGCAAATTTGGATGCGATTTTGTGATCAGCAGCCAAATATTTATAAGGAACACCCAATAGTGTTCAAGAAGCAAAAGCTGTGTTGTGCAATGTTATTTGTCTTTAGAATATTTGCGCAAAATTATTCCAGCACTATTTGCACACGCTCATCAAATATATTGTACTGATAGACTAGGGGAAAGGCGGTTAACGGCACCAAACACCAACATTTAGACTGCTATTATAAATACAAACAGTATAATTTGACTGTCACTGTTATAACGCACACGCGACCTAATAATGCGGATTTTTTTTTACTGCAAAAACGTTCAAATCAAGAATCGCCCCTCGCTGGTACAGCGGTAAGTCTATGGGCTTATAACACTAAAAACAGGGTTTCGATCCTCCTCGATAGCCCGATGTGGCTTGGCTATAAGAAAACACTCAAATCACGAATTATCAGATTCATAACCCCTGTTCGTTAACAATTATGCCACGTCTGGCCCACTTTTATGACTACTTGATGCCTGAAATTTACGCCTCTTTTATCTATATTGTTTCTAGGATTTTCTTATTTCATAACCTCTATATTTACTAATGTCTATCAATTACTGTCATCCCGGCTGGTACAGCGGTAAATCTTCGGATTTACAACGCTGAAATTAGGAGTTTGATTTCCTGCTGAGTAGCAGATAGCCCAAGGTGGCTTTGCTATAAGAAAACACACATACACATCAGTTACTGTCACCCTCTGAAACGTTCTTCACAAATTTGGCGGTATTATAAAAAGAATTATGTTTCTGTTACTAAGGCCCAGCAGTGGCTCAGGCACTTTAGTGGCTAGTGCGTCGGATTTTAGGATCCCGAGTTCGAGATGTGGTGCTACCAAAGATGTTTCGCATTTTCACAGATCATTGAAGCTCGCTAATCGGTTAAGAGTAATTACTTTAGACTGCCGAGGGTGCGTCCGAATGGTTTCCTTCCTTTTTATCTGGCCCGGCATGGTGGTTAGGATAGTTGACTTGGAATCTGATAATCTCGGGTTCGAATGCCCGTCACATCAAACATGCTCGCCCTTTCAGCCGAAGGGACGTAATAATGTAACGATCAGTCCAATTCTTCGTTGGTAAAAGAGTGATCCTAAGAGTTTTCGGTGAGTGGTGATGACTAACTGCCTTCCCTTTAGTCTTTAACTCCTAAATAATGTACGGCTATTGCAAATAGCCCTTCGTGTAGCTTTGCACGAAATTCAAAACACACACACACACACACACTCTCTAGTTCTCAAATCAAAGCTAGGGAGCGCTATGTCTTAAAGGTCTCCGACTCAATACATTTAGTGCATACGATGTCATTCGGGTGGACAAATAAACTAAGACGTGAATAAATGTGGTATTCTGTTCCGTTTTTAAGGTAGGGGAACTTAATCCGTGTATAAGAACAAAAACCTAAAAAGAAAACATCGCGAAATTAATATCGTCTTGTTTGAAAACGGAAATAGCCCTTAAGGATAACTGAACATGACTTTTTTAGGTTGAAAGAAAAATAAATTACACCGTGATAATTCTTACTAGACAGAAATTTTCGAACCACCATATCATGCAAGAGGCCAATAGAATTAATTCCTTATAGATTAAAATAGCTGAATTCTTTGCCATATTTTTGCCGTATCACTGACAGATCTATACGAACGACGAAACTGCATCATACATATTTTTAGTCAGACCCATTTTTTGTCAGTCTTATAGTTCTGTTTTTGTGGACTACCCGGCTCCGAACTTGTTTCTTAGCACAATATATACAGATTAAGACGTAAAGCCCTAAATCTTGACGGTGACAGAGAAAACTATTGGCGTAATTTATGTGATTTTTATCTTTTACTTTTTATTTCTTGTCTTTACCTCCCATACTAGAAACTCGTCATCTATCCAACTCATTTGGTGGTTCACTGTTAGAAAGAAACAAACTATGCCTGCGGGATAAACCGGCCACATGGAGAACTCCTACTGAGTGAAACGTTATGGATAAGCTATATATGACCACTATCAACTGCACATAACTCATACACTAATTACAGGCAACTCAACCACTTCAACCTTGCCGCCGAGGGACCGTCGTTTCATCCTAACTGCTATAACAACTATCTGGCTAGCAACAACCTCCTCCTTACCAAGGCACTGAAACCGTGAGAGAGCGAATTAACACATCACCAAAACCCGGTGCTGTATCTAATTATCACCGTGCCACTGTTACCTTCTTCGATATAAGCTTCGGTCGTTTTAATTTACTTCGAGGTTATACTTTAAAATGTACTCCTAACTTATTGCCAGTGAAATCGGATGTTACAATTCAAAGGACACTCAATGATGTATTTGTTCTTGTTTTGAATTAAGCACAAAGCTACACAATGGGCTATCTGTGCTCTGCCCACCACGGGTATCGAAACCCGTATTTTAGCATGCAAGTCCGCAGACATACCGCTGAGCCACTGGGGGGGCTTAATGATGTAACATAGTGTTTGAAGACTTCTGGCTATAACTGTAGTGTTCAAAGATATCTTCTGTAAAAATGTTTTTTTTATTATTTTCTTTATGGAAAAATCGCTTACGTTGCAATATTTCAAGCCAACTCATTTGTTTTCTTTTGTTTTAAAACCCAAAGGTACACATTAGGCTATTTTTGCTTTGCTCCCCACGGGTATTGAAAACCCAGTTTGTAACCATTGTAAGCCCTCATACTATTCACTGAATCACCTGGGTGTAACATTATTATAAACTTATTAAAATATTATTTGAAAGATGGAACATCCTATCAGGAAAGCAACTCGAACGTTGTTTTGAGATTCTCAATGTCAGTTTCACGCACTATGATAACATTTAAAATTTATTTTACATTCTGGATAAAGGTGTTGAATTGATAGTAATAATTTCACTGTATAAATTGTCTGGTCGAGTCTTTTCAAAAAGCCATAGGTAACTTTTTTTTCCATTGTTCATGTTGAAAAACATAACAAAATACACGTTTTCATATTAAATCTCGATATGGCCTCGCATAGTCGGGTTGGTTAAGGCGTTCTACTCGTGATCCGAGGGTCGCGGGTTCGAATCCCCGTCGAAACCAAACATGCTCGCCCTTTCAGCCGTTGGGGCATAATAATTTGAAATCGATCCCACTGTTCGTTAGTAAAAGAGAATCCCAGGAGTTTGCAGTGGGTGTTGATGGCTATCTACCTTCTCTCTAGTCTTATACTACTAACATAGGGACGGCTATTGCAGATAGCTCTCGTGTAGCTCTAGGCGAAATTCAAGAAACAAACAAATCTTGATACGCCTATAGGATGAATATATACTGTGGAGTAAACTTACAAGAAAAATAACAGGTACAAGGCTACATTACAAGTGCAGCGAAACACTAAAAATAAAGGCTTAGCAAATGAGGTAATTAATGGGAAGAGGAATTGTAACTGAGACAAATGTGGATTTAAAGCATCCGTGAATAAATACCTATTTTAAAATAAACAATAATAAAATAATTGGTGTTAAAACAATACTAAGTTGATAATTCCTTACCCTAACTTAGAAATGTAATGACTAATAAAAATAATAGTAAATTATAGTTAACCCAACTTAAACCTTATTTACACTGAATTAATTAATTGTTCATAATGAGTCTGCTACATCAAAGTATGAACAATTAATTAATTTAGTGTAAATGAGGTTGACCCTCTTATTTATTTTTCCTAACTTTCATAAGTTTGTATAAAATACATATTGGCCCTGCTACCTCTTTCTTCCAGTTCTAAATTTATGTAAATACTTATAAGGATTGATTATGAACAACATAAATATCACTTTTCATACGTAGTTAAGCCTAGTACCACCTTCACTTATTGTTAGGGGGGATGTTTGTTTCTTTTGAATTTCGTGCAAAGTTACACGAGAGTTGTTTTCATTGGTCATCACCATCCACCGCCAACTCTTGGGCTTAACTAATGGGATTGACTTTAACATTATAACGCCCCCAAGGCTGAAAAAGCGAGCATAGTTGGTGTGACGGACATTCAAACTCGCGACCCTTAGATTACGAGTCAAACGCCCTTCCCTCCTGGCCATAGTGGATCCACTGATAAGGAAAATCGTGATACCAGCAAGGATAGTCAGACTACTCTAACATGAGAGTGGAGAGGCTGCACCACTGTACAGTGATCCTTGAAGTTCCCGAATTTTGTTAAAGTAAAGGCAGTAAAAGTACAGTAAACGCGTGAAATTATGCTTTATTATCAGGCTTTTATAATTTTCCGATTTGCTTCCTAATTTGCAAACTAATTTTACAGCTGTAAACCTAACTTTTATTTGTAGTTTTGGTTTTATCTTATCGTTACGATGCATGTTGATCTGATTGCAAGAAACTCCTTTCCAATTATTATGTAATACTCACTTTTGTTTGTCTTGAAAATGTGTGATATCCTTACAATGTAAACACGTATTCATGGTCAGTTTAATTTCAACGGATGTGAACAAATGCCGGATATAAATATACATGTTGTACAGTAACGTATTAAAAACTCATCAAAGTTCTTCAAAATATGTAATACAAATAACATTAAAAGTTTATTTATTGTTGATTGTATTGTTGTTGTATTGTTTTTAATAGCAAAGCCACATCAGATTATCTGCGGAGTCCACTGAGGGGAATTGAACCTCTAATTTTAGCATTGTAAATTCATAAACTGGTGATGACAAGCTACCGTCCCTCTAGTCTTACACTGCTAAATTAGGGACGGCCAGCGTAGAAAGTCCTTGCGTAGCTTTGCGTGAAATTCAGAAAACAAATCAAAATTCTAAGAGAAGAAAAGTTAATTTACATATTTTGCAATGAGATTTATTCTGTATTATTCTAGAAATCCTGTTCTTAAGGAAGAACAGTTCCAATATATATACTAATCTGACAGAAAATGTTTTGCTAGTTTTTATGAACAGCAACATAAACAAATGACGCAGTACTTTTTAACATCCACCACCATCTGTTAACATTTAATATTCAATTTTTTTTACCGCTATTTCATCTGTGTACCACGAATGAGGTTCAAATGAAGTAAACATTTCTAAGGCCAAGAGCCTGTTGGCTGTCCAGTTTACACTGATGATCAGAAGGACACCTAGTAAATGTTATGTAAGCCAAAAAAGTAATTTAATCAAGATAAGAAATACGTAAATAATGTTTACCCTTATATTGCTTTTAAAATAAAGTGCTACGTATTGATAACAAACCATGGCTTAGAGTGTTTACAGATAGCAAATGTAAATAAAATTATTATACATTTTTATTTATATATTAAAATAAAACGTGCCTCAGTTTAGTCTTTTGAAAAATATTTTATTTGCAAAATTAGAACCGTTAATGGAAATGAAATACCACGAAACTGCACAATGGGCTATCTTTTCTACGCTCACCATAGAAATTGATCTCCGAATTTTAAATGTAGAAGTCCTCAAGCTTACCGGTGAGCCAATGAGTGACGAATAAATTGTTTGTGGAATCTAAGCCTACAATAGCATTGATTTGTTTGAGTTTCGCGCAAAGCTACTCGAGGACTATCTGCGCTAGCCGTCCCTAATTTAGCCGTGTGAGACTAGAGGGAAGGCAGCTTGTCATCACCACTCACCGTCCATTCTTGGATTACTCGCTTACCAACAAATAGTGGGATTGACCGTAAGATTATAACGCCCCCACGGCTGAAAGGGCGAGCATGTTTGGTGCTACCGATTTGAACGTCTTAACACACTTGGTCATGCCGGGCCCCAATGGCATTGAAACCTGTAGTTTGATATTGTTCTATGTGCGAAAGTTCACTGAAGTTCTAAAACCTGATATAGTTTAATCACTTCTCACGCGCTTTCCCTACGTTCTACCCTTTTAGAATCGCAAAAGTACTTGATATTATACGACGGATGTTAAATTTCTAAGTGGTTACTTAAATTAAGGCTTTATATATTTGCATGGTGTACATATTAATTGGAAACTTCTGTGCCGTATTGTTAAATTTACATACTAAACAGGTGCATGTTCTTAGAAAAGTCAAAAATTAAAATTAATTAATTTAATCCAAGCTTGGGAAGGCAATGCCAACTAAAAAGGTGTGTGAATTTCGGAAAACAAATGGCTTCCTTGAGATGAAGTTTATAGCCAATCCAGCAGCGCTATAACCTGATCTGTGTTGTTACTAGCGACACCCTGCGGCGGAAAGGCAGGGCTTTAAGATTAGGCTCGCTAATAGAGGGCCTACCCCCTTCCACTCCTTGTTTCTCATCTGTCGGGACAAAGGCTATAAAGAGTGAAACGGATAACTAACAAGGTTACTTGAAGTTCATGAATATACATGAGGAAATTCATAAACTGATAGGACTAGTGTAGGTTTTTCTAGCTCGTTATTTCGTTGGTTAACGATGAGACAGAAAACTTTTCTCACATTAGCAAAAGCAATAACAGAGGTCAATGAATGCTTCTAAATCACTGGTTTAGAAAGCTACACGGTGGGGAATATCAGAAGAACTTTTAATATTAGAATATATACTTGTTGGCTTTAAACACAAATGAAAGGTACATATTCACTACTGTTTGTTTGTTTTTTCCCCTAACACCGTGAAAACTATAAATGGAGGGAAATTCTTGAATGTTGTTTCTCTTCTATGAAGTTCTATATATTTATGAAAACTACAAATGTCACGCACTGTTACGCAGGATAATTTAATAAAAACGTAAACATTTAAGACCACATGTTCAAATATACGGAATAAAATTGAAAACCTTATCTTACTGGTAAACTCATTTTACTATTTCTTCTAATAAATTTCAATAAATGGTGAAAAACGTAACCAAATCAAAGCATTAGTTTTATTTTGGTTTGAATTAAATATAGTTTAAAAAAATGTTTAGGTCAGAACAAAATAGTAAACATTTGTATAAAAGAAAAGGAATAATAAAAAATAAGGTCGCTCCGTGGGAGAGGGTAAGTTTACTAACTTACAACCCTAAAATGTGAGGGCTCGATTCCCCGAGTTAGATACAGCAATGTTGCTTTGGTCTTAAAAAAACACAAACAATAACAACAAAGGATAATAAAACAATTGTAGTATGCAGGGTAATGACTATTTGTTTTTATCAATCGACCCGGACCCCCCAGTGGCTCAGCGGTATGTCTGCGGACTTACACGCTAAAATCCAGGTTTCGATACCCGTGGTGGGCAGAGCACAGATAGCCCATTGTGTAGCTTTGTGCTTAATTCGAAACAGCAAAACCTTCTTTTGCCCCCTAGTGGCTCAGCGGTATGTCTGCGGACTTACACGCTAAAATACGGGTTTCGATACTCGTGGTAGGCAGAGCACAGATAGCCCATTGTGTAGCTTTGTGCTTAATTCAAAACAACAACAATCGACCCGATTAAACAAGACGTTTTGAATATAGAAGTAATACTTAATTTTTGCCCCAAATAATCGCATTAAGCAATCACTTGAACCAGAACAGATTAAAGATTCGGTATAAAATACTGCTTCAGGTATATTGTTACTTTTTTTTTATTTTGATACTGAACGTTGTTATAACGTTGATACTGTTCTATGTGCGAAAGTTCACTGAATTTCGAAAACCTGATATAGTTTAATCACTTCTCACGCGCTTTTCTCACGTTCTACCCTTTTAGTATCCCAAAAGTACTTGCCGATTGAGTTTACCAGGAAGATAAGGTTTTCAAATTTATTCCGGATATTTGAACATGTTGTCTTAAATGTTTACGTTTTTATTAAATTATCCTGCGTAACTTTAGTTAGGTCAGAGATCGCTAACTCCTGTTTCGTAGCATAATTATGATCAAAAATGTTCTTGAAAGCAAAAATTAGCAAGTAGAATCAATAGCATTACGATCTGTCCGTAAAGGAACCAACTGTTGTAGTAAGTACAGCGGGTTTAGACTTCTCACATGTGGTAGTCTATACTGTGAACTAAACAGATACTCCAGAACTTCGGTTGTTCTTATTTTACAAGTAGAATATTTCATATTCTGATTTGATTGTGACAAATTATCTAATCTATGATCAAATTTGTTAAACTAGGAGTACTGAATTTAAGTTACAGCTGTAGCGTTTCTGAGAAGATAAATTTAAATAATGAAAGTGCTTTACTGGAGATGCGAGTATGAAATGTGAATTAAAAGAAAAAACTGTCTTGGTTATATTTTAAAATGCATTTTTAAATATAATAATTACATTTTTAGGCATAGATTTGAAAAAATTTACTAACCTTCGAAACTCGTCCTTAGTACTAGTTGCTATCAAGTTTTCTTTTTTTTTAAATAAGAGAAAATTTTGAAATGGAACGTAAACTTATATAGAGAAATAAATTTCTTCATTAGGAGGTTATAGCCCTGATAATCAATTGTGTTATTAGGTTAGGAGTAGTCATGTAGGTGGCAGGTAATTACCGACTGATTGCAATGTGTCTGGTTTGCGTTTGTAACTCATGACTGTTGATAATTCAATGGAACCAGAATGTAGAATGTATAGGGTAAATTTTATAATTGGCTGATTAAATGCTTTTAGTTATAGGTCTGTAGGTCTACCTTTTAGGCAGGTTTTGGTTTATAACTACCACTTTCGGCAGTGTTTTTGCCTGTGTTTTGACTTTAAAAAAATTTAATGACGCAGAACCTTTTTTGCTAATTATTTTTTACAAACTAAGTTCTGTCAAATTATATATATTTCTGCTCGCGAGATGGCAGCTCTGAGATAGTTGTTACCAGTATAAATGGCCAAGAAAGCTAAAATGAAAACATATATTGTGGGTATAGCTTTCTTTGTCAGGCCCCACATGGCTAGGTGGTTAAGACACTCGACAAATAATCAGAGGGTCTCGGATTAGAATCCTGTCATATTACACATGATCACCAGCTGTGGGGGTGTCATAATGTGACGGTAAATCTAACTACTTATTGGTAAAAGAGTAGCCTAAAAGTTAGCGGTGTATGGTGATGATTAGTTATCTTCCCTTTTCTTACCCTGCTAAATTAGAGATGGCTAGCGCAGATATCCCTCGTGTATATTTGCGCGAAATTTAAAAACAAACAATAGCCTTCTTTTCAAAAAATTAAATTACTTTGACTTTTTCAATAATAATAGCTGCAATTTTATAATTTTTAAGTTATGCTTTTTTAATTTGAAAAGGTTTAGTATTTCAACACTAATTATTCATAATATATGTTGTTTTAAAATACTGCATTTTACACTAATTGTCAGTTTGCTGTTAAAAGCAAGGCTACACAATAGGCTCTCTGTGCTCAGTTCTCCACGGGTCGCAGGTTCGCATCCCCATCGCGCCAAACATGCTCGCCCTCTCAGCCGCGAGCGCGTTATAATGTGACGGTCAATCCCACTATTCGTTGGTAAAACAGTAGCCCAAGAGTTGGCGGTGGGTGGTGATGACTAGCTGCCTTCCCTCTAGTCTTACACTGCTAAATTAAGGACGTCTAGCACAGATAGCCCTCGAGTAGCTTTGTGCGAAATTGAAAAACAAACTTCACCACGGGTATCAAAACCGGAATTTTAACATTAAAAGCCATTGGACATTCTTCTGAAACACTAGAAGGAGCTGGGAGGCAAGAGTAGTTGAAGATATTCAGTATGGAATTCTGATGGCTCGAACAAAAAACAAATACAGCCGCAAAGTGGTAAGAAATCTTTAAAATTACGATTTATACTAATACGTAACTTAGACAAAAAACAAAACAGTCACACGCTGGAATAATGTTTTTATCGTAGAGTTAATTAAAGCGTAAAGCATTCGCTGAAGTTTGACGTCGTCGGTTGGCGTCTGTTTGTTATCAACAGACCTCATATGAAACCATCACCTTGACGATGCTGTCATTGTTTCATGTATATCTTTGTTACAGACGTGTTTAAATGAAAACTGTTCGCTATTTCACGACTTTATGGAGTTAGTTTTGTTGTTTATTGAGCTGAGATAACAAAAGGATGACAATCAAACTCAAGAAAATAATGAGTATCCTGTAAGAAGAAGAAAAAAAACGAAAAGAAAAAAAAGGAAAAGCAGATCTGAGACGTCGTCGGCAAGTCGAAAATTCCTGAGGCAAGTGCGAACTATGTAATCCAGCTGTGTTGGGGGAACACATGGCCCGCCCGCCGCCTTGACACCAACCCAAGGCAGCCTCATTCTTCATCCCAGGCAGGCCAAGCAACATGACACGTCGGCTTTTCGCGAGATTTCAACGAGTCATGCCTGGGATAGCGCTAAAGACAGTTCATCAACACCATAGAAAACCTAGTAGAGTTTTAGGGCCAGACGACACTTGAAAAACCTTTATTTTTTTATTCTTCTTCACTACTTTTCTTTTTTGTTATTGTTATTTGAAACGAAACTATCTCAGGGTTTAAGATTAGAACTAGGGGCGTATGTTATTCACTTATCAACCATAAACAATACAATGCCGTGATTTTAATTTAATGGTAGATAATGTGTTCGAGAAAACGTAATTAAATACAGTTTACTTATATTTAACACGCGCTAGAGAGATAACAGAGAGGCATTAAATGTAATTATCTGATGTAAACCTACCTAGGACGTAATGAGCGTAATTATTTTTACGTTTGTATGAATAGTTACTACACAAATAAAGCTTCCAGTGTAATTGTCTACGTTATTTTATAAGTGAAATGGTTCCTTCGAAGGACGGTGAGCGAAACAGGCCTCAGGTAACAACACTATCACTTTTTACAGTCGAAGTAAAGATTGTCAAATTTTTAGAGCTTAGGGTGCTGGCAAAGAAGCAGAAACGGGCTGTAAGTCTTCGGTGATGAGGAAGTTCTCGTTGTCTGGAGGGTAGAAATAATGCCCTTTAGCGAAATGAAACATGACATGGTAACTGACGTTTTTTTTGTTTTGTTTTCGAGCGACGGCCATCCAATTTCAATAAGGGCGCGGGTGGTGAAGTGTTGTTCCTGTGACAGTATTCGATAAATATATATTGCACTTAGTCGTCGTATGGGGATTTTCTGTCGTCACCCAACAGTAAAGATAACGAAATTACGTGGAAGTGGAAAAATATGTTTCGCGTGTCTATAGAACCGTTGCTAGTGTGTCTAAAGTTTGGTGTGTTCATGTGCAGTTTACCAGTAGAGAAACGTTGCCAAAAATCGCCTGTGAAATTATTGGAATCCATTGAAAGTTTAAGTTCACATTTTAGCATTGGTGCAAGAAATGGAGAAGCAGGGGGAGATCGATTCCTCCCTCTAGACGTGCTAGCCGTCCCTAATTTAGCAGTGTAAGACTAAAAGGAAGGCAGCTAGTCATCACCACCCACCGCCAACTCTTGGGCTACTCTTTTACCAACGAATAATGGGATTGACCGTCACATTATAACGCCCCCACGGCTGGGAGGGCGAGCTTGTATGGCGCGACCGGGATTCGAACTCGCGACCCTCAGATTACGAGTCCCACGCCTTAACACGCTTGGCCATGCCGGGCCAGCAAGAGTAGCGGCGGTCACATTTAATTAAGTTGAGGGATTTTTATTGGCCCAGAAACAATAACGGAATTTTCAATTTAAAGTTATAAAGTTTTATTTGTCAAAATCTTACAGTGTTGGTACTGAATACCTAATATCAAACTAGCGACACTATACAATATATATAATAAATTTTTGATTATTGCTCAACTTGGTTGAAAAAAATCTTACAACGCCAGTGCACTTCAAGTGTTTTTGTACCAACACTATTTCAGCGGTCGTCTCGAGAGTTGCACGTCAACCCTCCCTACTTCTCCAACATTTAAACGTGCTTGATTTATTAGTCGAGGAAGATTGGCTGACTTGCAAATAAGTTATATCACTTTCAATCACAAAATAAACGGAAAATACAGCCAGAACCAGCTCAAAATAAACAAGATATCCCCTGTCTTACAGCACACACTCTATCCGCGTTTCCTTGTGCGTTAAAGACGCGTCGCGTACGCAACAAATATACGAATATTCTGTACAAAATGAAATAATTTCATTTGTAAATAGCTAACACTAGGTCACTGAAGTTAATCTATTATTAAGTACCGTATATTTTCCCTGTTGAACAGCGATAACTTTATGAATTTACAACCCTAAAATTCGGGGGTCGATTCTTCGCTGTTGACATGCATGTAGCCTGATGCAGCTTTGCTCCAAACAAAACAAAAGTGCCCACACACACATATTGGTATTGCTGAAACAAGTGGCATACGTAAGCTTAAAACCAGATATATTTGAAGAATATTTTTGTAAAGAGAGAAGACAACCAGATCGTCGAGAACAGCACCCGGTTTTAAAGCAGAGTCGACGAATTGAAGTTATCTTGAATCAGGCATATCAAGTGGCAAGTTGTTGTTTTTGAGTGAGTGTGTGCAGAAGACTCAAAGTGCGTGTTTTTACTGCGTGTCTAACATTACTGTAGTACGTATCTGCCATAAAATTACTGTAATTGAAATTCAGTTATAATAATTTCAGGGTTACCTAATTTGGCGTACTTACGTAACTTTTTCGCGGTATCTCTTTTGTAGCAAGTTGAAGTAAATATTATATCCAAGCGATGTCACTAAAGTTTAAGTTTCTAAGGTCTCTCGACAGACGGCATATTTCAAATTAAGACCTTAATTACCTCCCCTTTGTTTCTGATATGACGTTCTGGATTTTGAAGAAATGTATTTAATTACTTATCGTAAATCTTTAATTGGTGTTCTGCCAAATCCTAGTCCTTTGACTTTAATGCGCATGCTCGTAAGTTGAGTGTTTAAAAAATATCTTTCATTTTAATGAAGCATTTATCTTTTCCTTGCTTTCCTTTGGACATGTTAACCTGACTGACAAATTAGTTCATTTTCTTTAAAACTGGGAAGGACAAGAATAGAACGTGGAAACATACAGTTGTGTCAAATTCCGTACTAGAAATCTGGAAAATTTGTTTGTTTGTAGTTATTCAGAGACCCACTCAAGGTGCTATCTGTGCTGTGTCTCCCACGAGTATTGAGACACAATTTTTAGCGTTACAGTTCCGCAGGTTTACCACTCAACCACTCACTAGGTGGCAAATATGGGAAGGAGGAAGGATATTGCAGCCGATCGATTTGTTATTTTCCATTTAGAATTTTTTTTCTAACAATCGGTAAAGCATAAAATATTTTCGTTTTGTTTGTTTTGAATTTTGAGCAAAGCTACACGAGGGCTATCTGCGCTAACCGTCTCTAATTTAACAGTGTAAGATCAGAGGAAAGGTAGCTAGTCATCACCACCCACCGCCAACTCTTGAATTACTCTTTTACCAACGAATACTGGGATTGACTATTGCATTATAACATTCCTACGGCTGAAAAGGTGAGCAGGTTTGGTGTGACGGGGATTCGAATCCACGACCCTCAAATTACGAGTAAAATGCCCTATTCATTTGGCCATGATTTTCTTAAAGCTGATATTCAATGATGCTACATTAAAATTTGTCACATCAATTGACAGACTACGTTCAGATTAATTTCTGCAAAGGGAGCTGAGCGCGGAACAGTGATCGGCGTGCTGGACTGTTGTCTGTTGTCTTCACCCCAAACGAAATCTTGTTCCCGTCCGTCTTTTGGAACCGTGGATGCGTTCTAAGAGTGACGGCCAAATTCAGCTATTTCACTATGAAATACCAAGAGTTGGCGGTGGGCAACGTTGATTGGCTGCCTTCTCTCTAGTTTATCAATTTGCACGAAACAAAACGGTTTCCTAAGCGTAATTAACAATATTTATGCTAATAAAATTAAACATTACATGAAAATTATTGTATTTTATTAAATTATACAATTAATAAGAATCACTTATATATTGCGAACCGTAGCGTCTATATGTATGAGAGTTCGTCTTTTTCTCGTTTCAAAAGCTGCTTACACAGGCAAAGCTTAACGTTTACTTTTGAACTGACGTTCGAACAGCCATCAATAAAGTTGATGACAAATGTTGTTTCGAAAGCATGATATCCTACACTAAACTGATAAGAATTAATAACACCAGAATTCATGTTTCAAAATGCGGAGTAACGTAAATAACAAAAGCGTAGATTTATCGTATGTTATTGTCGAGTGGTTCTTAGCGTGGCTGAAGTGCTCTACGGTTATTTTTCAGAGTGGGTGGTGTAAGCAGTTCTGAGTGACACCAAAAGTACAACACGGTTAACGTTTTTTAAAGTAATTTAAACTGGTAAATGAACTTAAACATTTCCGGTTACTGGGGACGGGTACTTTTGCTTGTAAAATATATATTTATAAAATGGCATTTAATGAAAGGTCCTTAATAGATATAAATTGGTACTAAAAATTCACATAACAGTCACTCAATGGAATATTTATTATAAATAAACATGTTGTATAAGCATACGCAAAATTTAAAGATTTGAGTTTAGGATCCAGTATTTTGAAATTATATAGAGACTGTGGTGTAGCTAAGATTGTTTCCATAACAACATTTTGCGCACGGAAATAATAAAACAGTTTAGCTTGAAAACTGACATACGCCTGACTTTAACCAAAAATTTTATGTGGTATTTAATTTACAATGAAATATTATAAAAGTGTTTCAAAATTTGGCATGGTTTACTTGCCAACAGAACAAATCAATTAAGAACAGAACATGGTACCACAATTTGACCTCTAGCTTCCGGATTAGAACTGTGGCATCAAATTAAAAAAAAAATCGTTTTACTTATAATATTTTATCTCCATGATAATGCATGCCAGTAAGATATAGCAAAAAACAACAACAACAATGGTATTAACTCGCTCTGAATTATTTATTTGATTAATTAAAAATGTTCCGGTGATTTTGTAAATAATTCTGAAACACGCGTTTGCTCTGGGCTTAAAAGAATTGAGGAACGTCTGTGGTGCTTACTGATTGGTTTATATTAATAGTTTTTTCTTTAAATACATTCATTTATCACTTACATTTTCCTTCGTATAAACATCATGTAACTGGCATTTTTTAAAAATTTTGTGATAATAACGAATTCTGTACTATTCTGAGTTTTAGTATGCCTTTCCAGTTATAGTCCCTCTTTGGGTAAGGTCAGGTTAAATTCTTTTTAACGCAATGGACTGCTTAAAAAACAAAGAGTAGCAGAGAGATACGATAGAAAAGAAAAAAGAATAGAGCAAGAAGGGGCAACTCCAGGATATGTGTTGCTAAATAATTTAGTATTTTGTGTTCTAACAAGTTAGTTGATACAAAATCGTGAAATGGGTTCTTTCTGGAACTTTATGAAGAGCATTGTCAACTAACCATAGCTTCTTCCTCAGTCGTCGTGTAAAGTTACATTGCAGGCTTTATCTCAGTGTCTTCAAGATTTATTTAATGTCTAAGCAGCTTAACGTGCTTTAGATGGCACACTATTTATTACATAAGATTGCAAATAATGAAGCGAGATAAAAAGTCAGAGAAACAGGGTTTTGAGGCCTTGTGATAGGGATTAGAAAGAGTCGTGGTTAGCTGTTACACCGCCCGATTAAGTACATGACCTCAAGCAGGTGACACTTCTCCAAAGGCACTTTTTAAAGCTCACTACATAAAACAAGTTCTGAATGTGTTCTAATCCTATTTGCTTCCTTTGAAGATATTCAAAAAATTGGTCAACAGGCGATCTGCGCTTTTCTAATGTCGAGGATCAAAGTCCGAAATTTAACATTATAAACTCTTAAGCTTATCGGGAGCAATTTTGTTTGGTTAAGATATGCGGTCTGTAATGACGTCACACAGCGCATGAAGTCAATTTTTCAATACATGTTCCGTTATTTATAACTGACCAGTTACAATATTTTATAATACAAAACAATTACAACATTTCAACAGTTAGGTTGAAAGCTTTTATTTTTTCGCACAGTCAGCTGTACAATTTAGGCTTTGGTGTCTCGGCAGACGAGGACAAATCGTGATTTCTGTACGTGAAAAGACCTGATGTAGTCTAGTGGTTGACGCGCTCGACTCGCAATTTGATGATCACGGGTTTGGATCTCCTTTACTAAACATGCTTGTTCTTGAAGCCATATGAGCGCTATAAGGTGATGGCCAATCCCACTATTAATTGGTAAAGGTGTAGCCCAAGAGTTGGCGGCGAGTGGTATTTTAAAGCTGAACGAATATCTGATGCGATACATCAGCTAAATAGTCAGATACCCAGGGATTCAGGCTTAGCCTCCATTAGTTTACAATTAATGACTAGAGCATTCTAGTAGCACCCGCCGCATAAGTGTTTACTCCTATCCAAATAACGGGAGTTTTGTCACTTTTAAAACACGCTCATAAATGAAAGAACAAATCGTGTTCAAACCGAAACTTTCCATCGTTTAATCCGCTGGCTGACTCGTAAATCACTTAGCCACTCCTAGCTTTATTTTTTAAAGAATGTGATGCATACCAATGAACAGAAAATATTCTCAAATAGCAATACTACTGTAAGACTTAAATCTTTAAGAACATATGTTTTATTTTAAACATTCCGCTTATAGTCTTTCACAAAGAAAGCAATTTAATCGCCATGTTCTTCAACGACTGAGTTTTAAATGTAGATCTAATAAACATGTCAATTTCGGATTAATATAAATTTCCTACGTTGGCCGAACATCGTAAGAAATTATTGGATTATGGCCGAAAGTATGGTTAATGGTAAGATATTAATTTGATTACTCAAAGCATTGTACACGTTGCAGGTTTTAGTTTTCTTGTGTACTAATTTATGAAATTTTATACTTGACCAGACAAATGCCTTAACCAAAGGGTCTCAAATACCAGGCAAGCATAATTGTGAGTTCGAATATTGTCTGATCCCAATTTTCGCTCATTTAGAAAAAAATTACCACCTAGTAAGTCTGAAATATTATAACTTTAAAATCCTAGTTTTGATACCCATTGTGTACTCAGCATCTATAATCCATTGTTAGCTTAGTACTTAATAATAAACAAACAAAGTTCAGAACTGTTTTACGCCTTCCTTCAACCTTAAAAATTTACAAATGCTCCAGGTTACTACTTCAGTCACACTTCCTGTGTATACGTCAAATATCTGACAGTATATCTGTGAGATGGGTTAGGAGTCATCCACAATTCTACCGTTTTTAGAGGAAAGACTGACAAGTTGTGCCTTTACAGTTCTCTGGTAGTTTAAGGTACTTTACTCTAGCCCCACCATATATGCAGATGGTAATGATCTGTTGACATGTGACAGTTAGCTTTAAAACAACTCAAAGTTTGCACACAGTTATGACGGTTCGAGAAGCCATAAATAGATAAGGGGTGGGGTAAACTTTCAAACTAACCAACAACTATTAATACATTTCATTTGAAAGTTATCAAGTCCGCCCGCATGTAGGTTTTAGCAAATCGTTTTATTTACTGCGCCAAAGCTAAACGATTTCGCAGTATTTTTTAATGAAAACCTTAATAATTACAAATAATTGTCAGCGTTTGTATCAAGAGACGAACTCACTTTCTCGATAACACAACTTTTAAATTTTTTTGTTTTTGTTGTTTTCTCAAAAGAAACTCTAAAATTGGAATGTCATTAATTGTATTTTATCCACAAATTCAGTCTGGACCTTGAACAATTAAATTTTTTTTAAATTGTCATACCTTTTTAATTGCCTTCAATTTAGACTCTCTCTTTGCCTTCCTGTTGCTTTATTTGGATTTAATGACCAGAAAAGTGATCTTTCAACTCATCGACCTTTAGCTATTTGTCCTCTGACTGTTGTGATTAGAGAGCAAGTATTCTGTGACATGGATGACTTCGAGTGCGCAGTCGCGAAAAGCAATTTCGTTATGGAGTCTGTTAAGGAGTGAAATTGCACTTAACCACGATACCCAACAAATCATTGGATATTTCAATAACCATTAGAGTTATTTTGTCATTGTCTTGGCGTATAATCTAGATGTGTATGTGTTACGTGTGTTTGTCTTCATTACAAAAATATACTGTTTTATTAATTGAAAAACTACACTTCTTTTGTCCTTCATATATTAAATAGTTGTTACTATAGCCTTTGTTATTTTACCCGTGTAGGATCTAGATATGTGCTGAATAAATCCTTCAAATCTCTTGTTGTTGCAGATATTAGTTAACTCTGTGTGTATTTATTAATGTCAAACATTCCAATATCAGCGTGTCAGGCATACCAATTGAATGTTTCACTTCAGTTTGTTTTTTTCCTATGTCGAACAGTAACTATAACTATATGTTCAGATAATTATACAGTTCCACAAGAAGTGTTCTTCCCGCGGATCCTTTAGATATACAATTCACATTTGTTTATTTTTCAGTGATGCTATTCCCTAATCTTATCTATTCTCATCTTTCTAGAATTATGTTTAGTCTTATGTCACTCATCTACACTTTTTTCTTCCGCCATTTTGTTCGTCTAATCAGGAGATAACATCTAAGCCAATTAGTAACAAGGGATTAAATATACACCTTATTATAAAAACCGTCGTGAAAGTGCTGAAAGTTGCAGTCACCTCAGCACTTCGCTTATTCTATTACACAAACCATTTGTTTGTGTGGGCGCGTGTTGCTTGAACGTTTCCAGATCTCGTTTAAGTTTTATTTCTAAGAAGTCTTTTTCTCTCTAAAAACAAAAATCAACCCATTAAATGAACCAACCACTATAATCTAGTATCAAGTTATCTTTTAAACAGGAAAATATTAAAACTCACCATGCCCTTGAGTATTTATTTATTGGATGTTTTTTGTATCCAATATTGTGTTGGAACTTTCTTGATGTAGGATCTACGGCTTATATTTATCTCTATTTCTATGAACATACTGCAATCACTTCAAATAGAGTGAATTTACTGTATGGTTTAAATAAAAGTCCAGAGACGCAGATATTTACGTGGATCATTTTATTTTTCAACTTTGTAACAACGTTTCATCACTCGTGTTATCATCATCAGGTAGACAGGTGGCGTTAGCTTTCTAACATTCCATACAATACAAAACAATTTATGTTAATGGCCAAAATATTGTTGTAAATCTCAAAAGATAAAATAATTTACTCAAAAATCGTGTTTCTGGACTTTGGTTTTATCACAACGATTTTTCTTTTATTACATCTATAATATGTATATAGCTCAATCTATACTTACTTGTCATTTAAGGCCTAAACCTCATCACCTCACAGTTTGTTCAATGCTTTTGGAATTATAACGTAAACGGCTGATTTACAACTTTAAATTAGTGTCTAAATATTTTCATAATGTGTAAACGTTAGGTGAATTTTGATATAATTTGTAAATTAACATCTGAACTGTTAATGAACTGTAACTTAGGTTAATTTAAAGATTTGTGAAGGTGTGTGTGTGTGTGTTTCGTATATCAAAGCCACAAAGGGCTATCTGCTGAGCCCAACGTTAAAATCAGGGGTTCGATTCCCCTCTGTGGGCCTAGAAGATAGCCCGATGTGGCTTTGCCATAAGAAAACACACACAAATATACTCTTTGTACATAATTAAATAAGCTTTACTCCACCCCCCCTTCTTTCAATAATAATTTAAATTTGGGGGAAGCAGCCGGTAATTTTGTAAGCTAAGAATCTTTTACACCAAAGTGGCTAGTCCAGCCGGCAACCATATAGGACTAGCATATTCGAAAACAAATATTCAAGCTCGCGCTCCTCAAATTTTGAGTTTAGCTCCATGACCGACATACCATGTCAGACCTTTAGTTCATGGTAAAAGAGTGTATTTGAAATGTGGACTCAGAATAAATTTTGATTTTTCTTTCCTATCTTGTAATAATGTAGCTTTAAGCGTTCTGTCACAAAGGGGAAAATTATTTTAAAAAAAGTCACAGGACAATAAAGTGATTTGCGAGGTAACGAAAAGTGTGGTAAATTGTACAACTTACAGGACTTTTAACAAGTTAATGTTAAAATTGCGACCATTTCACACAAAAATAACAAAAATTCGAGAAACAAGACGACGTTATGTCCGACTTTATTAGTAACAAGAAGTGACGTTTAACACTGACATAATAAGTTGATTGTTTATAATCTTTTGTTGTTGATGCTCGCTTGTTTATTTTAGAAGTTCCACAGAGAACTAAACAAAGGGACATTTGTGTATAGCCGTCCCTGTATTTGAACTGATAGACTATGGAAAAAACGCTAGCCAAGTGTACCCAACGCCAAACAGCAGAGCGTGTTTTTCTTTCCAACCACAACGATTTGTGAAATCTTAGGTAAATACACACTTTGCTTTTAGCATATTATTTTAGGTCAGAGATGTCGTTATGTTGGCCATTCTTTCCTTCAGATGCCTTATATTTAAAAGTTTTATATGAATGCATGTTATTATATCTCAAGAATTGACTAGGGCAATCTCCAGGTTGTCACGCCAAACATGTTTGTCCTTTCAATCGTGAGTATTTTATAATGTGACTGTCAATCTCACTATTCGTTGTTAAAAAAGTAAGCTCAAGACTTGTTGACGGATGGTGACGTCTAGCTGCCTTTCCTCTAGTTTTTCACTAGATAATTTGAGGAAGGCTAACACAAGTAGCCCTCGTGTAGATTTGCACGAAAATAAAAACAAATCAAACTCAACTGGATAACTGCATGTCAATAATTAACGAGTTTTAGTCTTTTAATGTCAAACTGTGGATCGGTCCATGATTTGTGCCCCGTTACCGACAAAAATAGTGCTTCGTAAGCTGGGGCTAAGGATAAGTTATAAATGTGATGGCCACGTTCCAGTATTGAATTAGATTAGCCCCAGAGTTGGAGATGGATGGCGCTCAGTAGCATTAGTGTATGGCTTCAGTTCATAATTAGGAACGGCTTAGCATTGATAGCCATCATGTAGCTTTGCGATGAATCCAGCATACAAAAATGTACAAAACAAACTCTTGGTGTTTTCTTCGGGGTACTTATTTTCCTGTTTAAATAAAATAAAATTAAAAATCGTATAAAATGAGTTGAGATATAGTGCCTCTTAAAGAAAAAACTGGATTTATTCACAATTTTGGAAAGTGCCTGATGTAGGTTTATGACCGATAACGATGCGAATAAATTCGATTTTTTAATATGTTTTGGGTATAAGCACACACTATCTGAGTTTAATTTTATTGTGCTTTACCTTATTTAAACATATAGCAAATCATTTTATATTATTGATATAGATTGTAAATCAAAACGTACTTTACACAAAAAGTGTTTAATATTATATTTATTATATTTAATTGAAAAGTAGTGAAAATATTTATAATACAATTTGTAGCATAATTTCATTAAAATGCAAAAATAATTGGTTTCATCGAGTAGTCATTATAGGTCTGAGAAGTTTCGTATTCAGCTTTAAAGCAGGTCCGCGCTATTAAAAACCAAACAAAAGATAAATCACGTTCCACCCTTGCGTATGAAATTTTACATGAACTTTAATGTCAAAACGAATGCTACAATTTAATGGTTAATATTCGTCTTTAATTTGAAGCTTCAAAGATTTAATTTTATGCATTAAGTTTTCTAGTTACCGCTTAAACCGCGAGGGGAGTCGTTATTTATATTTAAGGTGTATATAACAAGAAAACTTGTAGGACTAGTTTTATGTTTGTATATTTATAAAAAGCAGAATTTTCTACAACAAAAACAAACTGACATATAACACTCTAACTAGAACCCCCTCACAGCAAGCTCTCTTCCCTCTCTCTAATGGACTTATTAAATCACTCAGGAAAAAGCGAGACAAAACAGATGTTATACAAGGCATGGTGGGAGGAAAAAAAGAAAGAGGGGTAGAAAAAGGAAAAAATATAAAATAATTAAACAGAGAGGAAACGGCAGTTTCTGTGATACATATTCATAATTTTAAGTGAAATAATGCGAAACCATTAGTTTAACAAATATGTATATATATATAGGTTATATATTATGAACACTGTCAGTGTTATCATTGTTTCACACAATGATTTCTTTCACTTCTAACGAATAACTTTAACTATTTTATTTGCCACTAACCACGTGTCTGTAGTGCAGCATTATTTTCTTTGACAGATTCGATCACGTGGATATACTTAGATGTCAGTGTAATAACTCGAAAATGAATAAGTGAAATTATATATAAGGTGACTGTGTTTTGGGGGGGCTGTGTAGAAAATGCTGTAAGCCATGCTCATTAGTAGAAGAGATAAAAGATCAACAATAGCAGAACAGCTGCAAGCTTTGAAAATGAGTTACATTTCAGACCAAAATTATATATTCAAACACCTAACACCGCCCTCTACATTCTGACACTCAGCTACACAATCCCTTTAAAACATGTGGTCAGCTTCCGGTCTGTTACCTTTTTCTTTCTTTGTGAACCTGACGATGACCGAAGAAAGTCGAAACACAGATCGCTCCTCTACGTAAAAAAATTTTTCTCGACCTAAACAATCCGTTTTTACATGCATATTTATCAGACCAAATGTTAAAGTCATATAGATGACATAAAGGATGAGCAAAATTATCAATTTATTGGAATGCAATATGTTTTCCCAATACAAGTGAATTACTATAACAAATTCATATGCACATCGTAATAAATCAGTCCGAGATCTGTGAGCGTTAACTATTTGGAATGAGGCGACACCTAGCTGGTCATTAGTGAAGAATTACGCGAATTTTAAGCTTGCCAGGCATATGAAAATTCCGATGCGCTTACGCCAGAGATGTAATTAATAAATAAAATTAATCGTAGATTTATAATAACTCAACTACAGTTTCTTGTCACTAGAAAACTAATGCTGAAAGTGAAAACTGTACAAAACAAATGTTGTTCAAGTTAGTGGTGCTTTGGAGTAAACTCGTATAAATGGATTTGCGTTTCAATAATTTTAGTGTAAAATTAATACTCCAGCAAACATTTCAATGTGAGTGGCTTGATATCATTCTCGTTACCAACGAATAAAAAAACTCACCCTTTTTTAAGCAACTCGGTCATTGTGTGACAAATGAAAACTATGTGTTAGAATAAGAATATATTTGTGGTTTTCCTAATAACGTCGTTTCAGGCCTAAGCTTTGTCCCAAAGTCCCGAGTGGGAGCCTGTACTCTCATGTACCGTTGCACCTGTTGAAAGGTAGTAGACGTTAGTGTGAGATAAGAGTTTATCTTAAGTATGTAATGATAATGACAACTGAAGTGGGTAATCCAGGATTGTGGGATGCTGCACCATGATTTTAGTTTGATACCAAAATGTGGTACAGTAAGAATGTTTTCTGTCCTTTACAAAATGTACTCGTTTGGTTTAGGTTTTGTTTCTGAATTTCGCGCAAAGCTACGCGAAGGCTATCTGCGGTGTTTGTCCCTAATTTTACAGTGTAAGACTAGAGGAAAGGCAGCTAGTCATCACCACCCACCACCAATTCTTGGACTACTCTTTTATCAACGAACAGTGGAATTGACCGTCACTTTATAACGTTATTACGGCTAAAATGGCGAGCTTGTTTGGTGAGACGGAATTCGAACACGCGACCTTCTAGTCTTACACTGCAAAATTAAAGACAGCTAGCACAGATAGCCCTCATTTAGCTTTGGGCGAAATTAAAAACCAAAAAACAAACAAAATATTTTTGTAATTTCAGAATATCAGAAACGTTATCTATCATTCGATTTTATCAAGTACCAGCGAAACCGATTTTTAGGGACTTAAACGTTATCTATCATTCGATTTTATCAAGTACCAGCGAAACCGATTTTTAGGGACTTAAACCTCCACAAGTAACCCTAGGCAAAGACTAGGCTGTTTATAGTGATAATTATGACTGTGGATTATTTTATTTACCACTGTAAAAATATAAGTTTATAGGTTTTGAAGAATATGTATAATTAGTTATAGACACTCAATAATGAAGAATTGAATTCCTCGAAACCAGTCTCACCCGTTGCCGAATGGTAAATCGAATTGTATTGGACTTCAATTGCTTTTACTTTTTTATGGTGTCTTAAACGACATGTTTTCTAAATAAATCAGTAACAACAATGCTACATAATTTTTCAAAGTATATGTAAATGTAAGCTCACTAGGGGAGTAGAAAATGCAACCAAAACACCACAGAAAATAAGGATGTTAATGTATAGGGACGAACCTACTGAAGCGAGATTTTGAATCAATTAGTTAGTTTAGTAGATTCATAATTAGACGTTAACATCGTTATTTTGCATGGTGTTTTGGTTACAGTTTACTCCCTCTAGTGAGCTTATACTTATGTATATATATATATATATACTTTATATACTTTGAAAAAACATGTAGCATTGCTTGTTTTAATTAATTGAAAAATAAAATACAGCAGGCAACTTCTGATTTTTGTAATTATTAAAATCAGAAATTTCTTACAGTTAAATTTCTTATTATTGTATTTTTCAATTAATTAAAACAAACAGTATGTTTTGAACATAAAATTGCATTTACATATTAAACAGCACAAAGATGTTACTTAGCGCAAAGCTACACATTAGGCTATTTGTGGCCTGGCATGGCCGAGCGCGTTAAGGCGTGCGCTCGTAATCCGAGGTTCGAACATGCTCGCCCTCCCAGCCGTGGGGGTGTATAATGTTACGGTCAATCCCACTATTCGTTGGTAAAAGAGTAGCCCAAGAGTTGGCGGTGGGTGGTGATGACTAGCTGCCTTTCCTCTAGTCTTACACTGCTAAATTAGGGACGGCTAGCACAAATAGCCCTCGAGTAGCTTTGTGCGAAATTCCAAAACAAACAAACAAACAAAAGGCTATTTGTGCTCTTCCCACTACGGATATTGAAACCAAGTTTATAGCGTTATAAATCCGCAGAATACCGCTGAATAAACGAATAATTATAGAAAATAATCAACCGAAATATAGTTTTCTGTTCTTATGACCAAATTTAAATTGAAAGTTGAATACAAAGATGCGTTTACTCTTCAGCAATACAGAAGTAACCAAGTTGAAAACTTGTAGAATTTGTTTTCCTTTTGTATTTATAAATTTCCTGGTTTTCTAGCAAAGCAATACTTTACGAATTGTACGATTTTTTAACCTGTATTGATATATAGTATTTAAAATAATTCATAACGTTTTCAACTTGAGTTCCTGAGGGCCCCCCAGTGGCACAGTGGTATGTCTGCGGACTTACACACTGAAAACCGGGTTTCGATACCCGTGGTGGGCAGAGCACAGATAGCCCATTGAGTTGCTTTGTGCTTAATTCAAAACAAACAAAGAGTTTCTGAGGAACTTTCACATAATCTGTGCGTAAATAAAGAAACAAAAGAAAAATATATGTTTAGTTAAATTCGGTTCCACGTGGCACGTAAGTAGGCCCCGGCATGGCTGGGTAGTTAAGGCACACGACTCGTGTTTTGAGGGTCGTGGATTCGAATCCCCGTTACACTCAACATGCTCGCCATTTCAGCCGTGGGGGTTATAATGTAAAGATAAATCCAACTATTCGTTGGTAAAAAAGTAGCCGAACAGTTGGCGGTGGGCGATGATAACTAGCTGCCTTCCCTCTAGTCTTACATTGCTGAATTAGGGAAGGCTATCGTAGATAGCTCTTGCTTAGCTTTGCTCGAAATTCAAAACAAACCAACACATGAGTCTGTCTCATTTGTTTATCGCAACATAATCAAAACTTTACATGACTGTAAATAAAAAAATATTTTTGTGTTTCAGAAAAATTAAGTGAACCCTAAAACGTGCAAAAAACAACAACTCGTTTCTATATGAACCAAAGAAAATAACAACAAATGCGTGCTTATAGAAAATATTTTTATTTCAGAAAGTTTTTTGTTTTGTTCTAATTCTAATCAAATAGCATTTACATCACCATACATTTCGTGATATATCGAGTAGCTGTGTTGGTAAATGAACTCATTAAAACAAGATCGCTCAAATGATATACGTGCAGGTAGCGCTGTGGACATTTTGCGTAAAAGTAAACAATAGATGTTTCACTCGAGTTTCCTTTCTCCTAAACAATGTTATAATTACACTACACTGGCAGTCGTCTCATTGTTCACGACTCATTTGTGAATAACCAAAAGAAGTTGTTCACATTGCCTTTTTTATCATTTGTAATTAACTTTTTTTATTCCCTTATATAATTTCGAAAGAAAAAAAATGTCTTCTGGGTAATTTTCCTGCTAAGAGCCATCGAGTCCTTTTTCAAGGGTGAACTTTTTGTATCTGATTACTGATTTGATACAGGATTGTCAGAGTTTTAGGTTTCTTTTGTGTGTATCCGCTAAGTGGTACAGACCGTGACCAAATCTTCACAGTAGCGGCACCTGTGTGGTAATCTTGTCAGAGTAAGGAAGACAAATTCCTTTAGGCATACGCTGAGGTAATGGTACGACTTTCGAAATAATTAAAGGCAAGTAGCAAGGTAAAAAAAAGAAAGAAAAGAAGTGTCTATATATGTGTGTCAAGAAAAAAATAGGAGATGGAAGGAAATGATTCATTATTTACGACCAATATTTTCCATCCGGAGAAACAGAACTAGTTAACCTGCCTGTTTATACCAATTCTGAGAGACATTTCCATTTTCCTGTTTAACAAAAAACTACATAACAGTTTGAAAGAGTACTGAGAAATGTAGTCACTAATGCGTGATTAAGTTGCCAGATGGAGACATTTGTAGCTTCCGAACATAATACTCAGGTTGTCTTCCATTACGGGAATATTTAACGTTATTCTTGTTACTTCTGCCGTATCCAGACGTTCACACATTCAAATTAATTAAATGTTCTTAATTTGTTTTTATTTTGTACAGTTTCCTTTTTTCGTGCAAAGGTTGACTTCCCAAATAAATAATAAAAAGCGATATGTACTTATGTCATAACCTCTCTGGTTGTACCTTCAAAGAAAGTGATTTCGACAAGAAAACAAAAGAGTTGTCAATTCTTTTTCCAAATGACTGCTATACCAGAACACCTACACGTCAGCAGTCTTAATGGTAGTCCTTTTTTTTTTCATCACCTCAAAAACATGTACAGACATCATTTCTACTTTGTAATGGTCCTTTTTTGTATTGAGATGAATAATTTTTTTATCGGTTTAAAAGTAAGTCCTATTTAAGAGCTTTAACCAAGGAAAAGAAGAGAAAGACAAGTTTTCTGTGTAATATATATGTACAGGATGGCGCAAAAGAAATGCACCACCATGATATTTTTAAATTCCTCTCTTATTGCGATTTATTAAAACCACGTTTGTATTTTACTAAAGGACTCTTGCTTTATTATTCTAACTGTAGTTTCTTTGGATATAACTAACTTTGCAGAAAAGCTTAACTGTGATCCCGTTGTGTGGAAATGTCTTCTGTAATCTTCTTTGTGGGAATGTCTTCTGAAAACCTGTTGTGTGGAAATGTCTTCTGGAAACCTGTTGTATGGAAATGTCTTCTGAAAACCAATTTGTGGGAATCTTTTGTGATCTTGTGTGGGAATGTCTTCTGGAAACCTGTTGTTTGGAAATGTCTTCTGTTATCCTGTTGTGTGGAAATGTCTTCTGGAAACCTGTTGTGTGGAAATGTCTTCTGAAAACCTGTTTGTGGGAATGTCTTCTGGAAACCTGTTGTGTGGAAATGTCTTCTGGAAACCTGTTTGTGGGAATGTCTTCTGGAAACCTGTTGTGTGGAAATGTCTTCTGGAAACCTATTTGTGGGAATGTCTTTTGTGATCTTGTGTGGGAATGTCTTCTGGAAACCTGTTGTTTGGAAATGTCTTCTGTTATCCTGTTGTGTGGAAATGTCTTCTGGAAACCTGTTGTGTGGAAATGTCTTCTGGAAACCTATTTGTGGGAATGTCTTTTGTGATCTTGTGTGGGAATGTCTTCTGGAAACCTGTTGTTTGGAAATGTCTTCTGTTATCCTGTTGTGTGGAAATGTCTTCTGGAAACCTGTTGTGTGGAAATGTCTTCTGGAAACCTGTTGTGTGGAAATGTCTTCTGGAAACCTGTTTGTGGGAATGTCTTCTGGAAACCTGTTGTGTGGAAATGTCTTCTGGAAACCTATTTGTGGGAATCTTTTATGATCTTGTGTGGGAATGTCTTCTGGAAACCTGTTGTTTGGAAATGTCTTCTGTTATCCTGTTGTGTGGAAATGTCTTTTGTGATCTTGTGTAGGGATGTCTTCTGCACGCCCTTCTGGTTTTGTACCGTTATACCTTTTTCTTTGAGCATTATCAAGCACTCCAGGTTTTCTTGCACGTCACACTGTGTCATAATATCGACTTGTGCACATTTTGAATATTTCTGCTGTAAGGGCTGTACTTAGAAACATCATGGTGGTGAGCAGTATTTCCCGTTCTCCCTTCTTCATGCATGTAACCACTTTATATAAAAATAAGGTTTGGCTTGGTTCTTTTGGAAGTTTGCGCAAAGTCACTCTAGGGCTTTTTTCTTCGCTAGCTATTCCTAATTTAACAGTGTAAGATTAAATTGGAGAAAAGGTAGTTGGGCTACTGTTTTACCAACAACAAACTGGATTGACCGTCACTTTATAACGCCTCTACGGCTGATAAAGCAAATATGTTTGGTGAAGGGATTTTATTCACGAGTCGATCGCTCTAACCACCAAGCTATTTAGATAGGTAAGATTACAATAAAGGTCATTCAGGATATCTGAAATTACTTGTAAGTATAATTGTTGATAAAGATCAGAATGATATATCGTAACGGAATATTTATAATAAGCTTGTCACGCTGGGATGTCGAGTACAATGCCGTATTTCACAATAAGATCGACATTTAGTGCGATGTTACTGCCAGTTGGTGTAACTTGTGACAGAAGTCGTTAAAAACCGGAGAAGATGCGTCGTATAAAACTCTGACGATTGCAATATATCATGTAGGGTATTTCATATGCCGTGCTATACAGAAATAATTCACGTACATTCGATGTTATATCTTCAGAATACGTTGTCTGCCGTTTTACTCTAGATGTATAACGATATAAAGCGACAAAATACTGTGCAACATTTTCGAAAGAATTTGTATTGTCCCATAACAAGTACTTGAATTCAATTTGACATCACAGGAAACTCCTGCTACAGTGTTGTAGTAGGCTATTAGTACGAATTTCCAGTCATCTGTCGACCGATTTTGATATTCGGAAAAGCTAATTTCCAATGGTGAGCTGTAAATCCCAAATATAACTGAAGACTCAACAGGAAACGTCTTGGAAAAATAAATCAATTTTAAACCGGTGAAATAAACGGGACTGGACACACAGAACAACGAAAGGGACACATCTTTATTACAAGGACCTGTAATTATTAACTGTATGATACTGAACTTAAGTCGGGCTAATATCGCTTACTTTCAATAATCTCTAATCCTGGTTTCAAACTTAATAGATTATGCTAATTTTATTTTTGACGATAACCAGTGCAAACCCGGTTGTCGGTTTAGAGCAGTGCATTCAACGTGCTAGCTAAAATATGATACTCCAGCACAAATAGGAAAGAATATGCTGCAGTGACTCGTGTTACCTGCCTAAATAAGGAGCTAATATTACGTAAAAAACTACTTTTTCTTGACAACAACACCAATTACATACAAGAACATTGAAAAGAAATATATACTGATAACTCCTGAATAGACGTTCATACTCTAACTGTCGAGCACTAATATACTGTAAATTCCCGTTAATACATGATGCCACAGTTAATATTTCAGTGAGTACTGAATATTCAGTATGAGATTATTCTAATTACTTGAACGTTTAAAATGGGTTACAGTAAGCTCTTTAACACTCAGTATAATGTTACACTGTGATTTAACACTAAAATATGTTGCAAATACCTGAACACTCATTACGAGGTTACCGTAGATATCTGAACACGCTGTATAATGTTCCATTAAGTACTTGAGCTCTTAGTACGAAATTGCTGTAACTATTTAACCCTTTGCAAGGTACTTGGACACTCAGTATGGTGCAACAGCATTTGAACAATTAGTATGATGCAACATTAAATACCAGGACACTTTGTGTGTTTACAGTAAGTACGTGAACAGTGAAGTATGTAATGAATCCCCGTCACACCCAACATGCTTACCCTTTCAACCGTGGGGGCTATAGAATGTGACGGTCAATCCCACTATTCGTTATTAAAAAGAGTAGACCAAGTGTTGGTGGTGGGTGGTGATGACTAACTGCCTTTCTTTTCGTCTTACATTGGAAAAATATGGACGTCTAGTGCAGACAGCCCTCGTTTAGTTTTGCCCGAAATTCAAAAACAATTTTTTTTTTCGGAGAAAAAATATCGATTAGTTTACTGTCTAGTGAAGCAGGCTTTATTATTCGTTAAGCCTCCCATTGGAACAGAAGTATGTCTGTGGACTCATGCCTTTAAAAACCGGGTTTCGATACCTATAGGGGATAGAGCAAAGGTAACCATTTGTTTGTTTGTTTTTTGGAATTTTGCACAAAGCTACTCGAGGGCTACCTGTGCTAGCAGTCCCTGATTTAGCAGTGTAAAGCTAGAAGGAAGGTAGCTAGTCATCACCACCCACCGCCAACTCTTGGGTTACTCTTTTACCAACGAATAGTGGGATTAACCGTCACATTATAATACTCCCACGGCTGAAAGGGCGAGCATGTTTGACCCGATGGAGATGCGAACCCGCGACCCTCAGATTACGAGTCGAACTCCTTAACACGCTTGGCCATGCTGGGCCACGTAACCATTTGTTCAGCTTTGTACTTAATAATAAACACTGATTGTATTATCTTTAAAGAAATATAGTCTACATTTAGTACCTCAAACGGGATTATGTTTTTATATCGTCAACGTGATAGATCACAAAACTCGATTATTATTTTTTATTGCCAGCCCGACATGCCCCATAGTGGTTAAGCGGTAAGTCTGGGAGCTTAAAACGCTAGAAATTTGATTTTGATACATGCAAAGGACATAGCATAGATAGTCAGTCCCTTGTGTACCTTTGTGTTTAACAACAAAGCAAGCAAAAATTAGTTCGACATAAAAAAAGACATATCCTTGTTGCATATTCATTTGTTACATGACATTTGTATTATTCCCTGTTAAAAGAATGAGAAAAAAAACCCAGTAATTTATGAACCTGGTGCTCTTTCATTTTCCCCAGTCTGTGTTGAAGTTTTGGTCTTTGCCCCATACCTTTGCCCTCAGTCAATATGGTACAAGCCAGTTCTTGAAATAGGATTACAAATCTCCCACGCGAAGAACTTACTGCGGGGAACAACTAAATTTACCATAGTCACACACTCCCTGTTATCAAAGTTTTAGTTCAGAATGCTGTTCGTAATTAATTATAACAAAAGGCGCTCATTATTTAAGAGTACTAAAACTCAAAACCTTGCTTGGATAAATAATAGGAATTTTAAACTGTTACAGACAGCACGCTCTTGTTGGAAATTATATATCTTTAAAAAAAGTGAGGATTGACAGTTGATGGATCTGAATCTATGACTCGACGGATTTTATTTACCCAGCTAAATCACCGCATTAGTTTAAAGGGTATCTTTTAGAATTTCTACAGCTAAGTCTCTTAAAATAAGAAATAAGGCGTTATAACTGTGACAGTCATTTCCGATATTCAATTTAAATGAGTTTTGGAGACAATGAATATTATTAAATGGTTGTCCTCCTTCTGATGAGCATTTACAGACAAGTTGTTGTTGTTGTTGTTTTGAATTAAGCACAAAGCTACACAATGGGCTATCTGTGCTCTGCCCACCACGGGTACAAGAGACGGCTGTGCTTTAATCCCAGTGGTCTGTCACTTGGCTATTGATAGCTGTGTCTGAACTCTAGGGATTTCTGACTTAACTGCTGACAGCTATGTCTGAACCTTAGAGGACTCTGATTTGATTGTTGACAGCTGGGTCTGTGCCCCAAGGGACTCTGACTTGACTGTTGACAGGTTTATCAGTTAAGTACTGCTTTAATAAGTGATTCATTAAACACTCCAACTACTAAGACAGATCCAGGACAGTCTTATCAAGTAACAGTATCTTCCGATGACAGTAAACTACCAACCTAGAAAGAAAGGAACTGTGTAACAAGTGTAGCTAATGAAATATAATTTTCTAGCATTATTATATATATCGTAATATCTCATTTTATCACTTGTACAGGTGGCACTATCCTAAGTGTTTGTGTTTGGGAAATAAATATTACAAGGATAACCTCTTCTAAGTGAACGATTTTCTTGTTTCTCTGTGTTTCTTCAGGTGGTTAGGGCGTTCGATTTATAATCTAAGGGTCGGTGGTTGGAATCCAAATCACATCGACTCTGCTCACTCTTTCAGCCGTGAGGGCGTTATAATATGACGACGGTCAGTCTCATTATTCGTTGATAAAGGTATAGCTCAAGAATTGAAAGTGGGTGGTGATGACTAGTTGTCTGAATTAAGGACGGATAGCTCAGATAGCCCTGGCGTAGTTTTACGAAAAATTCAATAAACAAACAAACTGTTGATTTTGCGTTTGGAAAATCACAATTACATGAATAACGTATTCAAAATAAGTGGTTTTTGAAGGAGTTTTAATGTTCATAGTTCAAATTATGAACTTCCTTATTTATGATATTGGTGAACTTATAACAAATGGAAACTGATAGAAAAGTGATAATCAACGTATATCAGAAAGTTGTACAAACATTATCTATAATCAGCATTTGACACACTTGCGAAAATAAGAATGGTCATTCTGGCTTAGATAGCCAAAATTACCTTCAGAAACACAAATTTAAGGAACTTTATTTATGAAAAGAAATGAATACCGACAGCAAGTCAACACGAGTAAAGAAATAAAACAATATATATTTAAAAAAATACTTGTATTTTACTAACCAATTGCCTGTTTACTCGACCTGGTTGGAGGACAATGCATAATTCAAATGAATGTAATACTACACTTTCCAGCCAAAGAAGCTACTTAATGCGGTATCTCACAATCCATAGACTACCTATTTCAGCGAATATTTACAAAGGGAAGAGCTCTCAATTCATCGCCAATTCTACAAGTATCACCTTCCCTTGAGATGGGTTTGCTTCGGCCTCAGTGAGTAAACGTAATTACAGAGAGAAAATGGTACAAGTTTCAGCAAGATACCATTGTCATGTGTACTTTTTAGTCAAAAATATTATTGGTACTTGTTCACGATCTTCCAACATGCGTTGTGCAAAAATGTCATAAATAACTACGTGTAGAACGCCCTCCATGGTAATTTAAGAATAATTTCAGAATATATCTTATAATAGACATATTCCTAACTAGTTATTGAAGCTGAAATTAACAGGTAATCCTGTTGTTGATGTTTAAAATTAAGCACAAAGCTGCACAATGGGCTATCTGTGCTCTGCCCACCATGGGTATCGAAACCCCGATTTTAGCGTGTAAGTCCGCAGACATACCGCTGAGCCACTGGGGGGCAACAGGTAATTCAATTACACAACCACACGTTACTAAAGGAAGGATAATATAAACCTTTTAGCACATCAAATCTATTATACTATGTAACAAATATTTTATTTTTTCTTGTTCCTGGGCAGAAAGTGTTGTATTCCAATTATTTATGCCTAAAGTAAATGGAAAAGACCTAGGTTTGTATTCAAATTTCGCTCTTGTGACCTGGGTAATGAAATTTTCAAATTTACCCATTTTGCTGAACAGTGCTGAGTAGCTGATAGTGAATTTTCTTCAATTTACAAGAATTTTCTACAATGTTGTAAAACTCATGAGAATTTTCTAGAACTTTCCACAGTAATATATATACAGGGGCTCTTCAGTTTAGTTTTAGCTGCCTAAATGAACACATAAACCCATCTGATTTTATCAGCGATGGCATCAAGAATCTGCAAGCATTCTCCAGACGCATTCTGCTATGTATGTGGCCAATTTATCAAAACAAGAGCGAAAATTTACTCTATGACATCTGCTAAAATTTGTGAAACCTACAAGGCATATTTTGACATGCCTGTCGGGGATCAAGACAAACCCTGGGAACCTCATTTTACCCGCGAGCATTGCAAAAAAACTCTAGAAGGTAAGACGGACAATTTTTGCTTGCTTGAATAGTAAGATTTTATATTATACAAATTTTAGACCTTTTAAAATGTAAATATCTTTTCATTATTTTTTAAATTTCCAATAGTATGGAAAATATCACATATAAAATATTTTGCATGAACCTCTTATATATTATTTGTGGATAAAATAAATTTATTCTTCATAATAACAATTTTATTTTACTGCTGGATAGTACAGAAGGGTAAGAGAGAGGCATGAAGTTCGCTGTTCCATAATTTGGCGCGAACCTACTACCACTCAAACCATTGCTACTTCTGTATGGTGGATTCCTCCAAACGTCGGGCTGGCAAGAACGTATCTGCTATCTGGACCTTCCATCATCCATCACCCCAGTGCCACACTGCCCTGTACCCACTCCGGCAGAGAGGAAGCAGCCATCCTCAGAAAAGAGCAGCAAATCAGAAGAGGAGGTAGACGTTGAAGATCCAGCTTACAATTTCAGAGGTGTAGCTGGTGAGAGAAACCTACACTACCCAAACCAAAGAGACCTCAATGACTTGACCTTGGTCTAACAAAGTTGAATGCCAAGACTACATTTAGGGGCTAATACGTGAAAGTAAGTTATATTACAGTCACAGATCTCAAAAAACTACTCATTTCTGAACATTTTTGTATAACTGTAGTATAAATTCATGTAAACCTTGATCCATAGGTTGTTTTATTCAGACTTTATGTAAATGAAAATGTGCAAATTTTCCCGTTTTTACGTAGAAAATAGGTTGATTTCTAAATTTCATTATCCAGATCACAAAAGCAAAGTTTGAAGGGAATAAGGGCCATTTTCTGTACTTTTACAACATAAGCAATTAAGAAATAACGCATATCGTCCAGGAAAAAATTTGTGTTACATAGAGTTATTAAGTATCACACAATAAACTTAAAATAGAAGTCAGGAAAACACATATAACCCTTTTCAAGCTTCTGAAACTATTCAGCTACTGAGTTGGCAGAAGACCCAATGGGAAATACCAAAACACTACTCTTTTTTGTTTAACCCTAGCTAAACAGATATAAACATTCTCATGGAAGTCCTAAAAATGTCACAAAATGAATGTTCTAAACACAGGAACACTAATTAGTTAATATTATCCAATAATTAGTAACAAAATTAATAACCAGCTTTTCGAGATCTCATTCGCTGTTAGCCATCACATTAATACATTATTCTGTTTTTATCACAAATCTTAGGATTTCGTTAGCATCGTCACTACATTTTGTATAATGTTAAATGCCACTGCACCACACTGAGTAAAATAAGTTTTACTCTAGTTTTCATTTTTTGTACAGTGAACGACGTATATCTTTATATCACTGCAGCTGTGTTCCAGGTGACACCACCGTATAAAAGAAACTGACTGATATTTCTCCAAACTACCAAGGACATTGTAACCTAGCTTCACTAGCACTGTTTTGGAGCACGAGCAACGTCGGGCCAGTTGGTGCTGATAAACTTTGTTGGTGAAGCCACAGAATGTTTGGGTGTGTCTGGTTACGTGAGGAAGCATTTTTAACAGCGGTTTTAACTTATGTTCGCATGTGGCGGAATATGCACCCTTTCCAGAATGTCTTTTTTCTCGTTGATGTTTCTTCTGTCTTAGTCGATTCACACAATTGTACATGTTCGTCTATTCATTTATGTTTTTACGTTTTTTAACGAATTTCGTACAACTAAAATTACATGCAAGGTGAACTGAAAATGACCAAATTGTAAACGAAAAGGCAGAAGTCTGACAGACACTAGGAAAGAAGTAATTAACATGACAGTAGAAAATACGTACATTGATACTATAAGTATCTATTATTGGTTCTTTGAACCTTTGTGAAATAGCTTCATTTTTTGAATACGTACTTGAATTATAAAAAAACTAGTTCATTTGTTAATAAAAAGCGCAAACATACTTATATACATGCACATCCAAAAACAGTGGAGGGTTGGGCGTCACCTAGTGGTTAACATGTCGGTGTACGGATGTAAAAATTCAGTGTTTTAGCCTTGGAATTCCACTGAATACACTCACCACGTTAAGATGTGTTCATGAGGGAGGGAACCTATAATTGTAACATTTAACCTACTTATTTGATTCAAGAGAGCCACAACAGTGACGGATGTCATTGACCAGTTGACCTTGACCTCTCTATGGTCAACAGTTCTAACTTAGGGTTTCTGATCTGACTATTTTGTCCATGTGTCACAGATTCAAAATACTAGATACTAATAGAAATGTGTTAGAATGAGAGAAATATGGAAATATAAAATAAATGGAAACTCATTTACTGATCGTTGTATGTGGTTTTGGAAGGAAATGTTCAACTGTCATTTCGTTTTGTTCTAGACTGTAGCACATTTTTGTTGTTTGAAACCAAAGATAATTTCTTACAATACGATATTAAAGCGTCTACAAAATTCGTCTTAATTTGCCAATCTAAGCATCCACAAGCCCCCAAAAGGTTCTTATTTTGTACACAATTGTTCGTATTTTTTGTTTTTGTAAGTTTTGAAATATTGTTAACTGAGACAATAAATGTACAAAATACGGTGTCAATTTACATCAAATCAAGATTAAGAGAACATCAGACAATATTGCTAAGCCTTTGTAAATCTTTTCAATAGAACTCGTAAAAATGTTTTCAAAAGAATGTTTTTTTTTTCAATTAAGGGCATCGGGATGGACCCATGTTAAAATGTGACAAAGATTAAGTACTTGTTTCCCTATAACCAGAGGTAATTACAGCTTTAATGAGAGTATGAGGAAATTAGCACTTTAATGAGTTGAAAAAAAACAACATACAAAAACATGAGATTAAGACGCGAGGTCTGGGCAGTGCTTCCAAATTTGAGGTTAATTATAAGGTATCTAAATCGTTAGAAACAAAATCTAAGCACGTTTGAATTTGTTGTATTCAGACGTTATCTTAAGAAATGTTTCTTGAGATCTTTTGAAATTTTCAAAAGAGCACAGTCGAATTTCAAATACATAATGACACTGCACTGGCATGCCGGAAATGTAAGTTTGTGTAATTTGATTTATTTCTTCAAATTCCAAACCATTTTTTTTTTACAGAAGCTGATATTGTAGAGGGAAGCCATTTATCCATGACCTTTTATAAGTATTCACACGTAAAAAAAAAGAAGCCTTCATTTCAAAGCATTACATTTTTGACGTAATTAGATATAGATTAATTGAATTTCGGTAGAAGCTATTAAAACAAGAACCAAAAAAACAGTACTGCTTATCTCTTAGTAATTTATCTTTGCTCAAGAAAACATGTAATTATATAAATGATATATTTAAAACCAGCTGTAAACGTGTGTTAGTATAATTACGTTTGTTATACCCAATTACAAAGCGCCAATATGGAAATGAACTAAATCAATGTTGGCTTACATTTGTTCCTTGTTAAACACAATTGACTAATTGTGGTCAATTCATCACGGGAATCGAAACCTGATCTTCAGCGTGATTCTTTAAAACTGTTTAAACTTACTTGTTTTAATAACACGGGTTTGTAAGTATAAATTTCATAACAGTTGTTTTGGTTTTAATAAGGATTCTAAATAATCACCTAAGCAGATTTCGAATATAATATTTGTTTATTTTTCTATCACGTAAGGATTTTTTTTTATAAACCAAGAGATAAAAACTCTTACATAGATCAAATTTACAACAAATGTTCCTCAAATGTAACAGAATATATGCTTGTGTCATTTGCACAACCTCTTGTTGTCATAGTGACGAATAAATAATATAGAAAAGAAAAATAATATTTTATTGCCCGCACAAACAAATAATATCTAAAAACTAAAAATAACATGTCGTGTTGCCTATTAAGCATTTATGTACAGAGGGTTTGTTTCTGTTGGGTTCTTGAACGGTCACTGGGGCTCTAACGTTGCAATTGCTCTAAAGAAATCTGTAGCCAGTGGTTGTCAACATTTTTATCACAACAAAATGTGACCCGATTTTGTGAGAACTCTGTAGTTGATGGAGAAATGTGAATATAATTTTTGGATTCAGCGTACAAGAATTATTGTAGAATATATGAAAATTCGAGACAGTAAAACCATCACAGGTCTGTGTTATCTAAAGAAGACGTGTTACCGTGTTGACTACAACGAGGACTTTAGATTAGACCCAATTAACAATCTTTTTGTTTTCTTTACACAATAAGCAAAGCTATTTTTACCCGTAGTATTTACTTGTTTATGATTTTTTATCGAATTCCAAACACAATGCCTGGTGGCTGGAAAGAGTTAAACTAGTGCTAGGTTTTACAAATCTGGCACAAGTTTAGTTAGGAAATAAAAAGTAAATAACAATAAATTCACAGTTACAAATCAAAATTCAAGACGATCGATTAGATATATACAATACCAGCTGAAAATCTACAAGGACACAAAACAAAACGTCTTGTCAAGAGGAAACTACTTAACGCTTTGAAGTTCAAAGTTAATTTTATGTCAAGGCTCCAAATAACCCGATGGCCACATTGTCATAAGTATCATATGATTCTTTTATCAGAAAAGGGATTTATATGTCAAAAACATTACAGTTAAAATGTTCACTGTTCTTGATGGCCAGGTGATTAAGGCGCTCCACTCAACTCGTAATATGACGGTCGCAGTTTTGAATCTCCGTCACACCAAATATGCTCATCCTTTCAGCCGGCATGGGGCGTTATAAAGTGACGGTTAATCCAACTATTCGTTAGTAAAAGAGTACTTTCCCTTTAATTACGCTGCTAAATATAGGGGTGGCTAGCGCGATAGCTCCTCCGTAGCTTTGCGCAAAATTCATAAGCAAACAAACAAATAAAATGGTTACTTCACATATTACAATTTGATAATTTATATTTAGAAGTTAATTAAATGTTAATATGTATAAGATTTATTACATTTGCCATTAAGATTGATATACTTGTTTGTTTGTTTGTTTGTTTTGGAATTTCACACAAAGCTACTCGAGGGCTATCTGTGCTAGCCGTCCCTAATTTAGCAGTGTAAGACTAGAGGGAAGGCAGCTAGTCATCACCACCCACCGCCAACTATTGGGCTACTCTTTTACCAACGAATAGTGGGATTGACCGTCACATTATACACCCCCACGGCTGGGAGGGTGAGCATGTTTAGCGCGACGCGGGCGCGAACCCGCGACCCTCGGATTACGAGCGCACGCCTTAACGCCCTCGGCCATGCCAGGCCTGATTGATATACACTGTTTTTTTTTGTTTTTTAATGCATAGTTTTAAAAACACATAATGATAATGATTATAATAGCGGTTATTACAAATTATGATGTATATATATAAAAGTTTACAAGCTTACAAATAATTTTGAGTCTTTATTTTCTGATCTGGAACTTCCTTGATATCTTATCGAGGGCTAACTATTAGCGAATTAATTTCGAGCTCATATAAGTACAATTAACTTAATTAACGGGGAGTTAGTTAGCTCTGCCCTGATTACATATGAGTTTTTCACAGCTGAAGTTATATAAAGTCTTCATAAATTTATAAACATTTCTGGTCAAATATCTGTAGTTCCCGACTAATAAGCGTTAATTATGGTTATAGCTTCCCATATATCAACCACAGCAAGCTTACATTTATAGGCGTGAGAAGAGTTTCTCGAAATTTCATATTGTGCAACAATATTGACGGTACACCAGTATTTTTACATTCACACATATATTGTTGATTCTAACGCTCGAGAATTTTCTGCAACTTTCATGAATAGTTGAGAATTTCGCAGTACAGATTTAATAGCATAAATTATATAGATCACTAAATACAAATTTAATTTAAAACGCATCGATATTAAAATAATATATATATATATTATAATAATAAATATGTGTGTGCATTTTCTTCTAACAACGGGCCCGGTATGGCCAAGCGTGTAAAGGCGTTCGACTCGTAAATCCGAGGGTCACGGGTTTGAATCCCGGTCGCTCCAAACATGCTCGCCCTTTCAGCTGTGAGGGCGTTATAATATGACGGTAAATCCCCCTATTCGTTGGTAAAAGAGTAGCCCAAGAGTTGGCGGTGGGTGGTGATGATTAGCTGTCTTCCCCTCTAGTCTTACACTGCTAAATTAGGAACAGCTAAGAATTAAGAATTAGTGTTTGCGTGCCCATTAGTATTACATTAAAAACATTGGTATATATATATATATATTGATGTTAGTGTATAGTACCTGCATATCAAAATCAAAATTTCTCTAATTTGTTTTCTTGCTTTCTCGTTTGTCCGCTGAGTTCACTGCGCAAGTCACACTTCCCTCAAGTGAAGGTGCTAAAAAAAAAACACGACAATTTTTCGTTGATGTATGCGCATATCGTCTGCTAGAAGAACGGGTAATTTCATCGTTAACAAAAACATGACACAAAAAATTCTACGAAGACAATTTTTTTGGTAAGTCTTAGTTAACATTTTATTCAGAAAAAACATAATAGGCCTATTCAGTTGTAGATAATTAGCTATACACCAGCTAATACATCATATATTTACTTTCACATACAAAAGAAATTTATTCAAAATTAGGATGTCGTGTGTGAAAAAGCAAACAGTAGGCTTAACCTATAAAGCAAAATTATGCTGTCCACCCTAAAATACATTAAGTGAAAATAGTAAGGCTTAAAGTATAATACTTACTGTGTAAAATCAGATTAAAGTCAAGTCAGCAAATATATCTTATTCTACTTCTTTGATCCAGGTGATTTGGTGCTAGGAAGTAGGCATATTACTTTTGATACATTATAAAGTACAATATTGCAGTTTGTTTGCATTAAATTTCATACATCAGTATCACAACGTGAATACGTTATTACCTCCATAAAAAATATTCTAAATTTACATTAACAAAATTCAACATAATAATATTTACATAATTGCGTTTGAGATGTTAATATTTGAATAAGGACGACAGGGACTAGTTTGGTTTGTTTCGAATTTCGCGCAACGCTACACGAGGACTATCTGCGCTTGTCATTTCTAATTTAGCAATGTAAGGCGAGAAGGAAGGCAACTAGTTATCACCACCCACCGCCAACTCTTGGGCTGCTATTTTACTAACGAATAGTGGGATTGATTACAACTATATAACGCCCCCACGGCTGAAAGGACGAGTATGTTTGGTCGGACGGGGATTCGAACCCCAACCCTCAGATTATGAGTCGAACGCCTGAACATACTTGGCCATGGCAGGCCAGAGAGAATAGAGCTAGAACTATCCTATTCGCTAAACGGTTACTCATACGTATAAAAGTAATTTAAATATTTATCTCTGCCAGTGAATAGAAAACGAAAAACACCGTATATAAAGAACCCTGATTAGGAACAGGTTCCTATTTTATTTTAAAAAATCAAACCTACGGTTATTTTTGTTGTTTTTTTCACATTTTTTTTTCCTACTAGAATATGGAACGGAGAAACGGAGAGGGTACGTTTTGTTTTGCTTTCCAAAATCTGAGCAACGTCGGGTAAAATTGCTAGTCTGTCACGAAACGTTAATGTTTATTTACCGTATTAAAAAGTAGAGAAAAAATCAAATGAAAATAAATAGCACAGTGAGCTGAAAACAGTTCGGTTTAACAGTGGTGTTTTTTTTATTGTATTTAACACTATACTTTTACAGATTCGTTTTGGTGATTTTTTTTACTATTGACATCGGTTGTATTCCATTACGAACACAAAGAAACGGCGGAAATTTGTAATTATTAACTTAACTGTATTGAAAATACGAAAAACATGCAATTAATCCAATATTAAATGAATAACCAAAATAATAAATTAATGCACAACAAAAACAATAATATCAAAGCTTTAATACGGTTAAAGGCATTTTCCTGGGAGCTATAGAATATTTTTTAATACTTATAAAGTTTTTATTTATAGTTTTAATGTTATATCACACGTCAGCCTGAAGGTCTTTAAAATGACGTTTTTATAACTATCAATTATAAAAACGTACAATTGCAGGGAATAGAGATAACTCTAGATTCATACCCCAATTAGTGAAAAAAGCCCCAAGCCCTATCTGACCTTTTGAACAAGCAAATAAAATAATTCAAAAACAAATCGAATGTTCATTCTCGTTATTAGACCTTGTATACTCCTTATTACCACCAGGAATATAATTTTTATTAGAAAAACAAAAACAAAAAAGTTTTTGATGAAAGAAGGAATTGATCACACGTTTTGTTTACCACTCTTAAAACAGTCATGAAAGTGGGAATTGTAATGATTTTATAGAAAAACGAGTTATATTTTATCACACGTCCTCTTTAAAATCAAAATAATATACACATTTTCGTTCTGATGGACGTTTACAAAATATGGGAAATTCCTACAAATTAATTACTATTTTCTTACAATCGGATGATCTTAGAATTAAGACCATATGTAAACAGGCATATGTTTTGCATAAGAAGGAAACTTTACTGACCGAACTTACAAAGTTTCTTAAGAACATGATTAATGGCTGCAGATGAATGGGATCATTCTTCTTCGAGAGAAGTATTAGTACAGCGAGACTTTTACATGATGTAGTACCAAAGAATACAACAGTTTAGAGAAGTGAGTCCTCAGAATTCTCTATGGAAGTGAAAAACTACAAACAGATAAAGCATCAACAACAGCAAAGGACTCCAATATCAAATATCAAGCTAATGACAGCTAATGGGCTCATTCATCTACAAGGTGAAGACCACAGTTACAAAAACTATCCTCCAGTGACAAAACAGTCCATGTACTGATGATAAACTAGCGCTTGGAGTTGTTGAAGGATTACAAAACAAAATATTGTAAAGTTCCAACCACATTTTCAAATCAGTGGCTGTTTTCATGAAAAAATTGTGGAATCAAAATAATTTCATTCGACCACATGATAAGCCCTGATGCAGTTCCAAAATATTTTTGTGTTTTGGTCAATTTAATTACATGCTTGAAATTCGTAGATTAAGACATTATGGAACAAGTGGAATTAATGAGAGCCTTGACCTTTTTCTGCAGGATTTTAAACATCACTACAGGTTATTGTTATAGTTTATTTGTTGAATTTCGTGCAAAGCTACTCAAGGGCTACCTGTGCTAACTGTCCTTAATTTTGAAGTCGTAAACTAGAAAAAAGGCAACTAATAAATACTACCAATCGCCAGCTCTTATGCTACTCATTTAGTAATAAATAGTGGAATTGACCGTCACATTATAGCAACCCCACGACCAAAAGGGCAAAAATATTCTGTGACGATATCTTAGACCACGAGTCACGGATTGAAAATCGAGTGCTCTAACCACCCAGCCATGAAAAGTCTGCTGTTATGAAAGAAAGTAAGTGAATAGAACATGTTCACCTCCAAAATTTGGTGTGGCGCATCCTGTCTACTGTCTGACAAGGACGATCTCGGGGTAGGAAGTGTGAGGAGAAGATATCACAGCTGAACTCAGTAAAAGGTACTGCTAAAAAAACACTGATATTTTTGATGTAATTTCAATGGTTCTAATATGGCACAAAAAAAGATTTAATGTAATGCAACAAATATGACCAAAGAAATAATGTAAATCTAAGCTATGCAAATTCTCAGAGAACAAAATTGTTTAAGAAGAGGATGCAACACATTTTTTTACACAATGCCAGAAAAGGGAATGTAAAATTATAACAGTGAATCACATTTGGCTATTATACACAGACTTATGTTTATAAAGCATTTTACAAGTTTGAATCTAAAAACACAATGCAACTAGAAAACTGTCAAATATCACAATAATCAGTGTGGAAAAAAAAGACAAAAGCTAAAAATTCTGATGTTTTTATGTTATTGCAGAATATAAGGCAACTCCATTTTTCATTGTGGTTGGGTTTTTGAGACTAATATTCAAGTGGGTACAGATCTTACAAGTGACCTTGCTGTAATTACAGATGTAAAAGTTGGCATAATAACAGTAAGATACACTTTAACATTGAGACTAAAACAGCTGCTAAAAATATATAGCCCAAACACAACAAAACCAAAACGTTTCAAATGGATATCTGATCACAAAGAGTAAAACATATTGAACAAAGTCGAAGACATGTTCTCTTGAAATACGAATGAAGAATAGTTCTTTTTTTAATTCCATGAACTTATAAGCTAATACAAATAATAATATATAAGAGTTAGTTAACAACGCTATACATGCCATATCCACTGCTTGTGAGTCCTTTGACTAATACCAAGGTTCATCAGATACGATGCAATGTTTATTATCACTTGCATGCACAACAAATGACTCGTATGACTAAAGTTAAATTCAGTAAGTAAATACCAATATAAAGAAAAATGGTATTATAGCCAATGTACAGCAGCTACAGAAATTAATAGAAATATTTAGATTTATTGCATTATTGTGAACGGTGTCAATTATCTACGGATAAGTGATGGCACTCTGACTGCTGATTGGCAAGTTATAAACCATTGCGCAGTTTCTTTGGGAACATGTATCAGTACGGAGGAATTCGTCTTACAGAGAGACAAAGACTTCAATATGTAGAATAGTAAAGAAATCGATAGCATAGAAACTAAAAGGGCTAACGTTGAATTATTTGTAGATTGTACAACTTACATGGTTTTCATTTGCATTTTCTGAGACAATGAACAGTGCCATTAATAAAGATATGGTTATTCATATGTCCTGCACATGTATTGCTATAATTATTTCTATTATATTATTTAGAAATGTAACTCTTCAGACTTTAATAAAAAGAGAAGGAGGAAAAGCTACAACCTGTTACTGTTGTCTTACGAAAATATTTAGTAAAAAGTTTGACCAAAGTGTGGTAAAAAACTAATTCTATAGTGTTTTATAAATTTAATCTGTATTCGCAGCCACTTATAGATGAAGTGTTACTAAGCAATTCTGCTTGTATTAAACTTGTCTTACTATAAGAATAACTAAAATTACCACAAAAATATAATGGAAATGGAAAGACGGCTAAATGGAGAAGTCGGATAATTGATGGTGAGAATCTTTGGCTATTAGTGAGCAAATTAAATTTCCAGAAATGGTTAAGCTAGTCGAGCCAGGTTTAAAGTTTTACTTGATTAATATCTCCTTTGGGTAATCATTAGGTCTGCTTAATATACCAAGAAGTTTAACTATAAATAATGCAGGAATTTTATCATTACTTAGAAGACTTTGATCCTACAAATCTTTTATCATTTTAGATATTTCATCATTAAAAAAGGTTTCACTTTTGGTGTTCCAAGTTCCATCCTTTATTCTAAGAACAAAAAAAGAAATGTTTGTCTATAAAGATTTAAATATCTTTGGTTTCTAAAATTGAAAGCTTTATCTACCATGGTCATATGAATATTGATTTTTATAACAGTTCCGAAGTTACCAAAGAGGTTAAATAATACCACAGAATAACTGCACATATTCTTTGGTAAAAGAGTAGCCCAAATGTTGGCGGTGGGTGGTGATTACCAGGTGCCTTCCCTCTAGTCTTACACTGCTAAACTAGAGACAGCTAGTGCAGACAGCCCTCGAGTAGCTTTGAGCGAAATTCAAAAACAAATAATCTTTCCATTCGCAGCCTGACAAACGTCTTGCCCAGTATTAGGCGAAACACACAGTTATAAATTTTGTATTATTTACTTAATAGGAACAAAAGGTTCACATTTAATATTTTACTTAATAAACTTCCAGCGTTGTTTCATTATTTGCTGTTATGCCAATTAAGCCTGACGGACGATTGTTATTGTTATTTTTAAGCGCATTTATTAACAAGTTAATAGTTCCGACAAATTATAAACATTTATCAGACGAATATCAAATACAAATCCTTTGTAACTTTAGCATCGGCATTGTTTGATTTACAACACTAAATTAATTAAAATGTACATGCTTATGATATTGATTATTTATCACAATTATTTTTTATTCTAGAGCTCAAAATATCCTTCCAATTTAACTAATTGATTCTTATGAAAGGTGAAAAATTAAAAAAAAACACTTCACTCTGAACCAGGCACTTGGATGTCTCTATTTATTATTTTAACTGCTTATGTTATATGTATTATAATATAATTGTATTATCAAAGTAAATACGCCCTCTCAAAAGGCGGAGATGACTAATCAAGTTTCGTCTATGGCCGCTGTCACATTTACCCAAGGTACAGAGGTCGCGAAAAGTTGTTATCATTAACAGTGTGTCCAACACTGTGGTCACTGAAGTGATAACATTCTAATTTTAAATAGCAAACGTTTCATAAATTTAACGAAAGATCTCCAACACGTTCTTAGATCCACCCATTATTAATTAGTATGTAAAAGAATAGAACAGACAACATTGTAATATAGCTTTTTATATTTTTTAGCGCCTAACTAATGATTAAACTCCTTCATTGCCTTATTTTTTTTCTCAGCACATACCATGCTGAGCTCGGCAGGGGCGGGAACCAGCCTTGTCTGCCGCCGACTTGTGATTAGTCTGTTCCGGAACAGGCATGATACACGCCCGTCTCTCCGCTTACTGTTCGGCTCGCAGGAGTCTTGCTTACCTGCCTGGCCAGGGGCGAGAACCCAGCCCAGACCCTGATCCTGCGGCATCCAGATTACAGCCTCAGTTCGTTTTGTTATGGTAATTGCCTATCTGGCTGAGTGTTTTATGCAAGTCAAGGCTCCTGCGATCATAAAGTCGACATCTCTATCAGTTGGCACGTCAGGACCGAACGAGCACCCGTGATCAACCACCCAAGCAGACAACCCTATCAGTCCGTATAATTCACAACCAAATTCAGGGAGGTCTGTGGTTGGGTCTTTGGGTGGGATATTAAAACGTTACGAAAATCCCGATCAAGACTTCGTAGACAGCTGATCTTTATCTTGTCTGTGTGTGTACGTGTGTATAGAAACTCATACAGATTACTCTCAGAACCAGTGTTCATAAACAAGTTGTCTAAAAGTATATAATATGCACACACGTACACATATTTACAACTTGTTTTATAGAATCAGGCGTAGAGCTTATAAATTGAAGGAACAGTGCCAAAAAAACGGCAAACACCAGTGTTCTTATTCAGTTACACAAATTTAAAATCCATCATATAAAGTATTGAGCTCAACAAATGAATGTTGGATCGCTGATGCATTCGAAGTAATGTTTTCCTGTTTCAAACCTACTGAAACTTCAAGGCTCTGCAATTTCCCAAATCGTTTATTTGCTTGTAATTAAACACAAAGCTACACAATGGGCTATCTGCACACCACTGGTACCGAAACTTAGTTTCTAACGTTGTAAGTCCGCATGCGTACCGTTGGAGGGCACCCAAAACTACAAAAAAAAAATCAAACATTACCTTTATAATAACGTGGCATTATACAGGTATCCATGACTAATGGTTGTTTGAATATCTATTAGAATACTCTCGGCAACAGAGCTTTAAATTTCCATGGCTTTAGCAACGGAAAATCTCTCTATTACACATCAGAAATTCACATCAATTTTTTTTAATACAAACCTAAATCTACATAAACAACGTAAATGAATAAAATTTTGGAAAAAACAATCAAATCAAAACCTCACCGAGTCTTTTATGTGTAACTTAAAATGAATGCTGTGCTCTTTAACGATTATATCCTGCTCTGTATGAGAGTTGTACAGCGAGGACGAATAATAAGAAAATTATTCTATCAATGGAGCGCTAAATTACTTCAACAACCCCATTCTTTCAACTTAAACTATCAATAAATAAGTTGCTTGCCCTAAAAAGTAATTATATTTCTATGTGGCCCTTAGAAAAAAAAATAGTAGTGAGAACATCCTGAGCAGTAAATTTATATTCTATAGTCCCGCTTGTCAGCCAATCAGAAGTTTCCATTAATAGACGGCCCAATGGCAATTATACTAACGTTTTATTGACGACCAACCAAATTAAAAAAAAACGACAAACTTTATTTATTGCCATATTTGTATATTTATTTACATATAAAAGATATGTTTTAAATTGATAGCGAGAATGGCATACATCAAATTATAATCACCCATTCGCAAATATTAATATCTGTGAAAGAGCTGAACAAATTTATTGATTTTTGTAGATAGATCTGTATGTATAGAAAAAAACTATTTTTACTTTCAATCGATATTAATACAAGTATCTTACAGCCACGTCGATTCCAGAAACGCCTTATAATGTAGGAAATGGGTAAAATACCTTACAAAATACGTGTTAAAGAGCTAATATGTCAAAAAACAAAAACATAGAAATTACATGTAGAGCCCACATCAAATATTTCTTTGTGTAAGAATTTATGGGTGACAAAAGCGATGCGTTTGTGTTTTTCTTGCATTGTGCACTTATTGAGGTACCCTTTTAGTTCCTGAAAACAGTCATGCTTACAATGTTAAATTCGGGATTCGATCACTGTAGTGGGCATATGGAAGATAGTCCGATATGCAGCTCTGTATTAAACATAAAATAGCTGTGTAGAGCGAAACTATTTATGTATATATGTTGCTACTTGTACACATAGTTTGGTCTGTTAAAGTTACTAGGTTTGTCCTTGTTAGTCGTTTAGTCCTGTAAGTTGTTGTTGATCTGAAACTTATAAATCTAATATTGAAGGATAACGCGCGAAATAACAGTTTCGTCACATGTGTTCACCGTACTAAACTAATTTCGTTGTTTGATGTTTTACCAGAAACTTTCATATATTGTCATATATCAAAATATTCTGTTTATTATAACTTATCATCATAATTTGGATTTAGTTCTTCAATTATAGGGAAAAAGTTCTCGTCACCACTGAATGGAATAATTAAACATATGTAGATATGTATGGATATCTACCCTAGAATGTCATGTTTTAGCATGCTTTAAGACTGTGGTTGTTTTGAATTAAGCACAAAGCTATGCAATGGGCTATCTGTACTTTGCCCATCAAGGATATCGAAACCAGGATTTTAGCGTTGTAAATCTGCAGACATGCCGCTGAGCCACTAGGGGGCCTGTGCTTTAAGAAGTTCTGCAACGGCGAAGGTTAGAATTCAGGCAACTTATACCGGGTAAAGGCTTTGTTATTCTTAAAGTCAGATTTTGTAAAGTTTATTTGATATATTACTCTTTAAACTTACATCTTAAAATAAAGGCCAATAAGCAATATTTCCTTTAGGGCTAACATCTCTTTTCAGCAGCTGAAAACTCCTGCATAACATTTAAAAAAACACGTGTCCAAAGAAACAACAAGTAAAGGTATACGAAACAAATCACTGACACTTTTTTTTTTTTTTTCAAAAATAGCTCTGATTGTAAAAAGTTTAGACAACGATCTTTGGATCAAAGCCATAAAAACAATGTTCATGGTTTCAAATACAGCGAATCATGCTATCTTAAAGTGTTTTTATCATAAGTTGAAGTGCTTCCAAAAATTGACCTGGATGTTTGCGTGCCGGACTGCGGATAAGCAAATTCAATGTTCTTGGCGATTCACACGATCCGCATTTCACATTTTGGCGCAGTAAAGAGTGACCATAGATCCTGTCCTTTGGTTTAAAGTCGAACAAAGTTTTTTAGGCGGTGGATGTCACTGAACTGCTGGTTAGTAGTTCAGTTATGGACGACTATACCTAAATTTTATAGGGCCTATTGCCTGACGTTTTGGTCTATGTTTAATGTGACGTTCTGATTTAAAATACCAAATACCAACATCCCGAAATTTTAAGTTTACGACAAAGGTCCTGGTAAAATTTTGTTTAAAACAATAAATTTTCTACTTCGAAATAATTACAAAATAACTTTTCCATCTGCTGATTTATTAACTTAGATTTATTTTCATATAGTATAAATTTGTTCTTGTTGGGTTTTTTTTTTCATCTTTACGGTATAATTACGAACAAAAAACCCCAATAATTTAAGGCCGTAATTACTTCAACTAAATCTCAAGGGCGAATCATTCCTATTAGACCCGTGACCTTGTCTATAGTTAAACAGATTTGTCTTTATTAAACTCAGACTCAGACATTTCACTGAGAGATTTATTTTAATACTAATTAGATTAAATTCTCTATTCCTCTTCACAACTATATTTATGGCATTTGCAAGACTTGGAAATGACAATTTCTTGAGGCTCGGAAATTAATGAAAGAAACGTATTTATAATAAGACAAGCTTATATATACCAATCATTTTGTATAGTGAAGTATGCTAGCAAAGACTTGAATTCAGCATCTAACAAAAAGGACAAGAAGGAAAATTACAAGCAAGAATGAAACTACAGCTGAAAAATGTAATAAAAGGCTGTATGTAGTTGTAAAATTGAACAGTAAATTTAAACTATCAGTAATATTGACATTACAGTTTCGGTGTATTGTTTAAAATAGTTATAGTTCTGAAGAAGAAGAGCGAATTTTAAAAACGATCAAAAATGGAACTATAGTTCAAACATACAGGGCAAAGTATCATGCTAAACATCAACAAATAATACGCCAAACCATAGCTGATATAAAACTTTTGCGCAAACGGTATGCATAAGAACTATAGTTTGGCATTGTTTCTACATTTCTTTGGTAATTTGATGCCACCACAAACTGATCATCTTTGGAAACAATATGTAAGAGCTCTCTCAGGCATAAGATATTTACAAAGAAAAACATATCAGAAGGATATGATCAGACAATAGATTTATATAATTTCCAAAACTGTGATATCCCTTATCCGTAATGACATCACAAAACAAGAAAATATGGATTAATTTGGGAACCCAGGACTATCGAGAAAGAGACATACAACAAGTCGTACCCTTGCCTTTTTTTGCAACAGATGAGAAACAACACAAAAAACAGTGCAATGGTAAGAGCTATCCACGTGATGTAAGCAGCAGTACCATATATCAACAAGAACCATCTCTGTGTGAAAAACGACACAAATCGCGTATACACAACTTGCTTCTAAAACGTATTTATTCAATTTAGCATCACTTTTATCAAGCAGCTGAAGAATAGAACAGGTATTCATGTCATTTTATTCGAGAACATACTGATCAAGACACGAAAGAATCGCCAACGGATTTCTGTGCGATAGTATTGGTAAAACTGACGCTTGAAACCGTCATCTTTGTATATTATTATGAATATAGAAACCAAGCAGAAACAAACCAAAACTCCTGTGTTTTTCTCATAGTTCTGAGGGACGGGTTAGAAATGTCTTTGAAAGGGGTGTCTTTACATTACAGTTTGTTGAATATTAAAAGTAAGGTGAATTCAAAGACTCCCTTCCGGAATGGCTTTAACGTAGCTTTCAAAATAATTTTGAAACAAGTTTTCGTTGGTTAATTGATAAATATGTAAGTTACACACAGCATCCTCAAGTCTCCATGTTAATTAGCACCAAGGTCTGAGAGTAAATTTTGTATGTATCAATAACGCCACATTCTCTGTATCATAAATCAAGCAATGTCCATTGTATGCTTCTGTTATCACCTTTTTATGTTTAATTTTCAAAGATACTAACGATTTCACCTGCTATTTGGTAAAGAAGATTGAAGCATTACGATAGTCAGCAGTAGGATGAGCAGTCAGCGATATTATGTAATACAGCAAAAAGCATAATATTGTACTCGGTTGTATTGGATTGGGTAATTTTATTTGTTTGTTTTTATTAACAAAATCGTTTCCCCCTAGGTCGTGAGCGGTCTGTTTTCAAAGCCTATAGCGACAGAAAAGTGCAATCCACTAACTGGATCGCCTTGCTCATTCCTATAGTGACATTGAAATGCGACTCAATATGTGGATTGGGTCATAGAGACATCAAAACATAGTTCACCAATTGAGACACTTTTACACGTCCTCATGGCCCGGCATGGCCAAGCGCGTAAGACGTGTGACTCGTAATCCGAGGGTCGCGGGTTCGCGCCCAAGTCGCGCTAAACATGCTCACCCTCTCAGCCGTGGGGGCGTTATAATGTTACGGTCAATCCCACTATTTGTTGGTACAAGAGTTGGCGGTGGGTGGTGATGACAACTGCCTTCCCTCTAGTCTTACACTACTAAATTAAGGACGGCTAGGTGCAGTGGGCTAATAACCTACTCACTTAAATACCTGTTACAGAAACCGCAGTGATTGCGGCCCTATGTTCCTTAAGGAATCGAGAGGCAGATGATGACACGTCCTTATAGCGACATTAAAACATAGTTCACCAATTGAGACGCTTTACACGTCCTCATAGCGACATTAAAACGCAATTCAATAATTGAGTTGTCTTGTTTGCGCAAAGTTGATGGGACAGGTTGTTGCTAAATGGCAGGTTATAATATAATGACACTTCAACGTTACTTTATACGGATTCTGTAAAATCATAATTGCATAAGACACTTCTATAAGGCCGTGATAAATACAGAATTATTTACACAAGTCTAAACTAACAATACATTTTGATTTGTATTAGTACGGTCCAGTAGATATAAAGTGTGAATACTTTTTAGCCAAGTTCATTAGATAATACTAAAGAATATTAGTGTATATCATGAGTTATTTGTTATTGTTGAGTAGAAACTTTGATACGTAGTTTTTTGTACACTTTTGGTGGACAAATAACACCGAATCAACGGAAGTTCTACATATAAAATTTATTGTCCCTGATATTTTGGTAAAGGTCGAGCATGGCCAGGTGGTTAAGGAACTCGACTCGAAATCCAAGGGTCGCAGGTTCAAATCCCCATCACACCAAACATGTTCAACCTTTCACCCGTGAGAGCGTTATAATATGAGAATCAATCCCACTATTCGTTGGTGAAAGAGTAGCCCAAGGTGGTGATGACTAACTTACACTACTCAATTTTGTAGTTTTGCGCAAAATTCAAAGCAAGTGAAACCAATATTTCAGAGACATTTATATATATACATATGTACGTAATATCCGTCTTTCTTTTTAAAAAATATTCATACAATTATCTTATTTGAGACTCTAATCTAATAATCTAAAACCCATTTTTCTCTATAAAAACGAATCCTTAAACCAAAGGGTCTTTGACGTAAAAACTACTCTTTGCCAGTCAGACGTAAAATGTTCCATTCCATGGAACGTGAGATTTTTAGAGTACAAGAACTGAAGGTTAGACCTCAACGACCTAAGCCAATGTCACGGAACTAGATAATGCTTTATTAGTATTCTACCAACTGCGCACTAACTATTAGCTGCAGGTCACGGTTTTACCATTTATTGTAATGAATGTTGTAATGTATTGCGAGATAGTTGTTCTAGAGGCCTCACTATATGTTTCAGATTCTTACTGTCTTTCTCAACGCCTATCAGATTGTTAACAGAAGATACATCTATTTTACGCCAGTCTTAAGCCTTTCTACAAAAACGACAAAAAAAGAAATTGTACTTTTCAAAACCGAAATTAATTTTGCGTTCTTCGCGTTTTTGACGTCGTCTGTTTAAAGCGTGCTAAGTTCAACCGAAACGAGTGCGTTTCATAAATATTTAAATAATCGGGCTTAAAATAATTTACTAACACTTAAATGGTGATTGGAAAGTCTTCGTATATCGTTTTAAAGTAATACACAAACGATAAAACGGTATGCCAACAAGAAGCACAATCTACATAAAAAAATATTTTAAACAGGACCTCGGGCTATTACAGTATAGGTTTAACTGATTTCACAATTAAGTTTGTATGTATATATATATATCTTACAGCTTGGGCGTTTCGGATGATTTCCTAAGAATAAATTTGCTATAGTCAATATAAAGTTGCCAGTAAAGTTACTGTTTTAGCCCGAATCTACTCAATAGCTTCACGTGTTTTGTCTTTTCGTGGAAACCGAATCCCGGGTTTCAGCTTTGCCAGTCAATGAAATTTGAAGAAAAATATATTGTTAATGCCCTATTTTCTTCTGGTGTTGCAAATACAAATTTGTTTAAATAAATAAACGAGTTTTTATAATTAACTTTCTTGGTTTATTTTTAGTGACTGAAATGCCACCTACAGCACTTTACTTGAATATTTTTGTAAAATTCGTCACACCTGTCACCGTAGTTTGTTCTCTTCTTTGATGCGGTTGGACTCGAAATTTTGTGTTTCTATTCATTCTCACGTTGTTTACTTCGACAACAAACGACAGTTGCAATATGCACGTGACCCTGATGGTGCTGTGTTGGGTTTCTTTTCTTTTCTTTTTTTTTCCAAAATACTGTTTCCATTCCCAAAAGTGTGTAGATGACAAGGGTAGCGGTCAAGTTTGGATGGGGGTAGAGGTCGAGTCGCAACACTGAGAGAAACAGCCTAAGCCTGAAAGCGTGTTCCATCAATCACTTTTGGTGAAACTAAAAACACTTACAAATCTTAAACACCTGTTGAGTTGATTTGAGACGTTATCTCGGCTGCACATCGCTAGAGGGACGGATTACCTTAAATAAATTTACCTAACAACTTGCAGTCTACCTGACTAAATTTCGTAACATGTTTATCCAACCTCTTTATTGACTCCATCAAAACAGGCCTATAGTACTATTTCTTTTTAGTTTTCCATAAATTAAAATCGTCTCAGCATGTTCGTGAAGACAAGAAACTTGAAGTAAAAATAAATTCTCAAAACGGCTGATATGGGTGTTAAAACTTCAATTTAAAAAAGTATAGAACAACGTTTCATCCTTCTTAAGTCATCTTTAACAGGTTTACTCTTCAGTTTTAATACGTCTTAGCAGTTAAACAGTATTGGCCTATAAGCGTTTTTAGTCTTCGTTATTTTCTGTCTACGCTAAAAACAAAAGAAAAAAAGCTAAAATATTGCTGAAATAAGAGACTAAAGAAAAACGAAAAGAACAATTCGTGGTTTTTCACAGCGATGATTTTCACTAACCCTATGTTTAGCTAATTTTAACTTATATTGCCTATACTTAGTATACAGAGTACGACTGTTAGTAGTTTTCGTGGTTCTGAGATTTGATGAAGAGGTTGTTCTTTACGTCTTTTTCTCTTTAAAAAACACAAAACACACACGCACAGAAGTTAAACAAACATTAACACACCTCAGAACAATTCATTAACCCCTAGTGGCAAGGCCCGGCATGGCCAAGCGCGTAAGGCCATGTGACTCGTAATCCGAGGGTCGCGGGTTCGCGCCCGCGTCGCCCTAAACATGATCGCCCTCCTAGCCATGGAGACGTATAACGTGACGGTCAATCCCACTATTCGTTGGTAAAAGAGTAGCCCAGGAGTTGGCGGTGGGTGGTGATGACTAGCTGCCTTCCTTCTAGTCTTACACTGCTAAATTAGGGACGGCTAGTACAGATAGCCCTCGAGTAGCTTTGTGCGAAATTCCAAAAAAAACAACGACGTGTCTGCGGACTCCCACTGCAAAAAACTGGGTTTCGATACCCGTGGTGGCCAAAGCACAAGTAGTCCATTGTGTAGTTTCGTGCTTAATTCTAAAACAAACAATAAGTCATTCATAATAATTGATTAGTTTGTGGTATTTTTTTTAACGTATTGTTCTTAATATAATTTAGGTATATGATTAGGTCTCTGTATTGTTGTGCTTTATTTTTATTACAAGATGTAAATGAATATCTATTACACCGAACACTGGCTAACTTATTCTGTAATTTTGACTCGGTTATAATGAAACCTTTCGTGACCTAAGTATTGAGTTAGAGGCGTGTTGACCTGAGCAACAGAGTTATTGACGAAAGTAACCATAACCTAGTGGTCAAATTTATAATTTTCGTGTGTTTTTGGTACATTGTTTAGCCAAAAGTGTAATATATAAACGATAATTATATATATCTTGGTTTGTTTTGAATTTCGCGCATAGCTACACGAGAGCTATCTGCGTTAGCCGTCCCTAATTTAGCAATGTAAGACCAGACGGAAGGCAACTATTCATCACCACCCATCGCAAACTCTTGGGTTACTCTTTTAACAAAAAATAGTGGGATTGACCGTTTCATTATAACGCCCCAAGGCTGAAAAAGAGAGTATGTTTAGTGCGACAGAGATTCGAACCCGCAATCCTTGGATTACGAGTCGGGTGCCTTTACCACCTGACCATGCCGGGCCGTATATCTTAATAAATTTCAAGTTATTCACCTAAACATCGATATCACATATATAGCTGACAAAAATTTGATCTTTAACATGTTGATGACTGGAAGATTATCTTGAAAACTACTTTTGAAACAGCGTAAAATTTTTAAAGTAAGCAAGGATATTAAGAGTATTGTTTGTTTGTTTTTTAATTTCGCGCAAAGCTACACGAGGGTTATCTGCGTTAGCCGTCCCTAATTTAGCAGTATAAGACTAAAGGGAAGGCAGCTAGTCGTCACCACGCACCGCCAACTCTTGGTCTACTTTTTTACCAACGAATAATGGGATTAACCACAACTTTATAACGCCCCCGCGACTGAAAGGACGAGCATGTTTGGAGCAACCGGGATGCGAACCCGCGACCCTCAGATTACGAGTCGAATGCCGGGCTTATATTAAGAGTAGACCTATGAAACTGAAATTTGAAGAAATTATTTTAGCTCAAACGTTATTACTTTTTAAGAAAAAAATCAAAACTTTATTATGTACGTGTATAAAACTCGCGAAAGAAAGTCAATTTTCAAGCTTTTTTAAAAAATAAACTACTATATGCATATCTTTATAAATATATATATCAAAAATGTTAACGACGGGTTCAATAAAATAGAACAACACTTCATCAACATCAACAAATTTCCTCCCAAAACTTAGATCAACACGGTCAACAACAAACAATAATAAATCAAGAAACAAAAAAACTTTGTTGTTTTGAATTAAGCACAAAGCTACACAATGGGCTATCTGTGCTCTGCCTACCACGGGTATCGAAACCCGGATTTTAGCGTGTAAGTCCGCAGACATACCGCTGAGCCACTCGGGGGCCTGCAAAACTTTACACTGGTGTATATTATATATTCCCGATACCAGTAAAAAAAATAACCAACATTTGGAAAACACTTATAGCAAAACACAAAATTCCACTAAACACCAAAGTTATTAAAACACCGGGTATAAAACTAAAGTTTATACTATGTGAAAACAACACTGATAAACATAACACCAACATTATTTACAAAATACAATGCAACAGCTGCCATGACTTCTTTATTGGAGAAACAAGCAGAAAAATGAAAACTAGATACGAATAATAAAAAAAACACCTTCACACGTTTTAGAACACTGTAAATCAAATAAATACAACATAACCATAGAAAACACCCAGATATTAAGTAGAGAAATAAATATAAACAAACGTGAAATTAAAGAAGCCCTACTAATACAGCAGTTAAAACCAAAATTAAACCAATATAAAGTAGCACTTCTATACTTGTACCAATTAGAAACCTAACATCCATCTGCAACGCTCCCTACAATACCATACCCGTTTATACTGTCGTCCCTAAGACTTATGTCCGTCAACGGTCACATTCAAACTCTCTTTGTTAACATGAAGATGACCTAAGAAGGTCGAAACATTGTTCTCTACGTTATTTTAAGAAAACTTTAAATGTCCATACCAGCTGTCTTGAGACACAGTTTGGTATCAAGAAGGCGTAATGAAATATTTTGGAAGAGGTAATCGTGAAATAATTTCGCGTCGTATTTTTAAAGCGCTGTAAAGATTCTATGCCGTGCAATTTACAACTCATTAACTTGTCTAGCATATTTTTCTTTTCTCACTCTCTTTTCTGCGGCGCACAAATCGGAATAAGAAACACTCGATCAATGTATTAGTACGGGCTGTTGTTGTTGTTTGACTTATATACATATTTGCAACTTTAATAAGGCCTCAAGGGACCTGAAAACCTGCATGTATGCAGCTGTTATTGTAGGTTAAGATCGCCTTTGGTGGTCCTTCCTCGGTACGTCGGTCGGAGACTAGGCGGATAGATCAGCGGCTGCCACATGATTGATGGTTTGTTAGCCTGACTCAATTCCGCAGCCCGATTAACTCATCATACCCTCGTCTTTACCTGAAACAGGTACACCTCTTTACTAGCATCGCTCTGTTCACAAAGGTAAACATACGTACATAAAACATATTATTCTGCTGTACCCAGGCGTTAGTGTGACCTGAAACAGGTACACCTTTTCGCTAGCATCGCTCTGTTCACAAAGATAAACATACGTACATAAAACACATTATTCTGCTGTACCCGGGCGTTAGTGTGACCTTTATCAAATTTCTCTGGCTTTCCAGGCTGTCTTATACCAGGAATATTCAGTTTTACAATTATGGTAGAAGAGTACAACCACCATAATCAGGTTATCAGTCTATCTGCGCACGACAGAAACAAAAAGAACGTGGCAGAATAAAGATACACCTGAGAAATGCAATAGTCTTGAAGATTATAACCGTCCTTAACAAAGGTGCCTCTTGTATTTAGAAACTCGATGTCCTTGAAAATAAAGTTTAATGTTTCCTTCTTAATGTGTGTTCTCACGAGGTTCACCTATTACCCGCTATTAAACGTTGATTTAGAAATCATTCTTGAAGTGCTGGTTTCTTCAGAATCTACACGTTAAACTGGATACTTTCTCCTGTTTCACACTCGTTTCTATGCTTCGAGTTTACGATCATTACAAGCCAATTACAAACTGCACAATAAAGATTTTTTTTCTTTCCTGAGAAGTCCACTTTTTCTCTCAAAAATAAAAACTACTCATAATAGCAATATGAAAGTATGTTACTGATTTTCAGTTAAAGATATTTTGAAGAAATTGAAAAATAAGGACAGATTTTTTTGTTTGTAATTTGCCACACAAAACTACACGATAAGCTGTCTATGCTCTGCCCTTCACGGGCAGCGGTGTGAGTCCTCAGACATAACCCTGTGCCACTAGGGGGCATAATCAAAAATAACTCCAAAGAATTTTGTAGTAGGTAATTGATCCAAATGGTAGAATACTTTTGAAGAGTGGACTCGCGAAAAGATAATGTGAACTGTTTTTTTAATGCATTCGAATTTTTTGTAGAGATTCAATTAAGTTTGTCAATCAATGTAAACTAAACTACAAATTAAAACCTTATCTGGTTCTCAGTTCATCTTCCTCAGAGTCATTGAATATTCAGTTAGACATTACTCTTGTCTATAGGCTAAACAGGTCAATCAGTTAGACATTACTCTTGTCTATAGGCTAAACAGGTCAATCAGTTAGACATTACTCTTGTCTATAGGCTAAACAGGTCAGTCAGTTAGACATTACTCTTGTCTATAGGCTAAACAGGTCAATCAGTTAGACATTACTCTTGTCTATAGGTTAAACAGGTCAATCAGTTAGACATTACTCTTGTCTATAGGCTAAACAGGTCAATCAGTTAGACATTACTCTTGTCTATAGGCTAAACAGGTCAATCAGTTAGACATTACTCTTGTCTATAGGCTAAACAGGTCAATCAGTTAGACATTACTCTTGTCTATAGGCTAAACAGGTCAATCAGTTAGACATTACTCTTGTCTATAGGTTAAACAGGTCAATCAGTTAGACATTACTCTTGTCTATAGGCTAAACAGGTCAGTCAGTTAGACATTACTCTTGTCTATAGGCTAAACAGGTCAATCAGTTAGACATTACTCTTGTCTATAGGCTAAACAGGTCAGTCAGTTAGACATTACTCTTGTCTATAAGCTAAACAGGTCAGTCAGTTAGACATTACTCTTGTCTATAGGCTAAACAGGTCAGTCAGTTAGACATTGCTCTTGTCTATAGGCTAAACAGGTCAGTCAGTTAGACATTACTCTTGTCTATAGGCTAAACAGGTCAGTCAGTTAGACATTACTCTTGTCTATAGGCTAAACAGGTCAGTCAGTTAGACATTACTCTTGTCTATAGGCTAAACAGGTCAGTCAGTTAGACACTACTCTTGTCTATAGGCTAAACAGGTCAAAAGGTTATTTTAAAATTTTTCCCCGTCACTTATTGGTAAGTCGAGTCACAGTACAATTTTTGCTTTCATTTAGTCCCCCGCTGGCATAGCGGTAAGTCTTCGAACTTACAACGTTAAAATCAGAAATTCGATTCCCCTTGGTGGCCACAGCAGATAGCCCATGTGGCTTTACTATAAGGAAAACACACACGCTTTAATTTAATATGTAACTTTGGATTCTTAGTCAACATAGTTATATATTACACTCTAGCATTTTACCACAAGAAATACTCCAAAATGTCTTAAAAGTAGACTCAGGTATATTTGATATTTACGTCACTCCATGCTTTTTAAGTTTTTAATATATATGTATAGTATTGTCCTCTGCTATTGAAGTAAAGTTTTGAGGAGTGTAGTTGGTTAACGCGTTTTAAGAAAGAAATTGCTTTAAGAGACAGCGCTTAATGGACAGTATTAGTTTGGGTTTAAAGTGAAATCATTTCACCATACGAGTTTCATTTCTTGATTTATAAAATCGCCTTATTATTCAATGAGCAGCGAGAAAAATGATTAATAAACCTACGAAGCAATGTCAACTATTAGATTATGTCATGCTAAAATTGTTCTGTATCCATGGAACCAATCAGATAATAGAAATCGTTTAATGAATTACATTTTGCAGTATAACCAACATGCAAAGTGTTAATTAGTTTCATGACTGGTGAACTGAAATGAATGAAATTTATCACCAAGTAGTTTCATAGTTATTGAAAAACTAAGATATACTTGTTATAACTATTGTTTTTATTTATTATTAAACATTACATTATTACTTTTATTACTTATTTTCTTGTTAGGTTCGAGCTCAGGCGAAAAGAATTGTATGATTTCATGTTTTCTCGCAAGTATACATTGTGTTTAACAGTCCTTAACTTAGAACGACGGCTAGTTAACTACAACCATTATTTAAATATTGGTGTAATGTTGTCCCACCGAACAATACGATTTAACAGTTGATTACTCTTACAATGAACCAACAGCCCCAAAGTGTAGGGAGAATATAGAATATGAACCATGAATTCTTGAGTTCACGATTCGACCATGCTCCCCACTAAGCCACGCCCTTTTTTCTTTTTATCAAATTAACTATAATGCTGATCTGTGATGACGTGAAAACCCACTTGTAGAGAAAAATATATATGTAAAAACGTCTGGTATGAGAGCCCTCTTTACCCATAACAGCCGTTTTTACATATATAACTATAATGTTGCCTTTTTGATATTCGTTCGGATCAACACTGATAAAAACGTACCGTAACTTAATACAATAAAATTAAAAATTTTAGTCATCGTCACAAAATAAAAAGAATAATAAAGTCATTTCTGACAACGTTTTCACGCCCATTATACAGTTACGAATTGGCGGGAAGTGATCACAACTCATCCACCAAGAAAACAAAAACAAAGGGGGAGATTCCTTGAAGGCCAATTATTATTACTTGGTGATGTAAACTCTTCAATGTCAGGGTTGTCATTCATAAATTTGGATGAAGTGAAACATAAACTTAGTCAAAATTCTCGAGAGACCAATTTTGCTTTCAGAGTGCATGGCACGGCCTCGACAGCCGCATCATAAAAAACTGAAATATGAATCAAGATTTCCTATTAATAACTGAGAACAAAGTATGAACATGGTTGACGTGAGCCTAAAGGTGCGTCTTTGAATTAAGAGCGGTATCAAAAACAAACATAAAAATCAATTTGTCATTCAGAAAAAAAACAAGTAGCAAATCTCAGTAGAAAAAAGCACTATTGGAGACAATTGGAATTCTACAATATTCAGATCAGAGGTATGGTACTGAGTATGGTATTATGCATCAAAGTAAATTAAGAAAACTATAGCCCCCCAGTGGCTCAGTGGTATGTCTGTGGACTTACATGCTAAAATCCAGATTTCGAAACCCGTGGTGGGCAGAGCACAGATAGCCCATTCTGTAGCTTTGTGCTTAATTCAAAATAACAAATAACAAGAAAACTATATTACTATGAAGACAGGAGTCAATGGGGTACAAGTGTTAACAGGATGTTACTATTCTAAGTTTACAATTTATAGTAAAAGAGGATAAGGCATTTGTTATGTACATGAATTTAACATCGTAACACTCTTTTATTACTATGATATTCACGAAATGTCCTTTCCTCAACAATTTTCAAATTCTCCACATTTAGACTTGCGATTCCTTGCACTCTTGTTAACCACTCACCTCAACCGTTAATTAATTGCAGTGGACATCAATTTAAGTATTCTTGTTAACTGTTGAATTCCACAAAAACAAGAAGAGTGTATTTTATTTACAAATGAACAAACAAATATGTTTAAACATCTCTTGTTTTCTTTCTTGAACTAATACACTTTGTTACTTTTACCTTGTAAGATAGCAAAAGGCCCGGCATGGCTAGGAGGATTAAGGCATTCGACATGTAATCCGAGGGTCGCGGGTTCGAATCCCCGTCGCACCAAACATTCTTGGCCTTTCATTCGTGGGGGTGTAATTATGTGACGATCAATCCCATTATTCGTTACTAAAAGAGTAGCTCAAGAGTTGGCGGTGGATGGTGATAAGTAGCTGTCTTCCCTCTATTCTAACACTGCAAAATTAGGGACGGCTAACGCAGATAGCTTTCGTGTAGCTTTGCGCGAAGTTCAAAACAAGCAAAGATAGCGAAATATAACGGTTTGAAAAACAGAGGTTTTTAAACGCATTTACCTGTTTATTCATAAAAAAAAGCATTAGAGAGTTTTATAAGTTATTTTTATAAATTATTCGAATATCTATTTTACCAGTTAAAAAGGTACGACAGAAATGACTTGTTTGTTTTGAATTTCGCACAAAGCTACACAAGGACTATCTGCGTTAGCCGTCCCTAATTTAGCAATGTAAAACTAGAGGGAAGGCAGCTAGTCATCACCGCTCACCGCCAACCCTTGGGCTACTCTTCTAGCAACGAATAGTGAGATTGACCGAAACATTATAACCGTCCACGGCTGAAAGGGCGGGAATTATTGGTGTGACAGGGATTTGAAGCCGTGATATTCGGATTACTGGTCGCTTGCCTTAACCACCGGGCCAAATCACGTTAACTGCAAATACTTATTCAGTTAGTTCTTATTAATACTATTGGTTTCTAATTCTTCGCCAGTAGTTGACGATTAAACAGTAACGTAGTATTTGTAGATTTGCTGAATTTCGCACAAATGTACTCGACGGCCGTTTGTGTTAGCCGTCACTAATTTTGAAGTGATGAATTAGAGGGAATGCAGCTTGTCAACAACTACAATCGCCAACGTTTGGGCCACTCTTTACTAGAGAATAGAGAGACTGACGGTCACAAATTGGAGGCGTATCCATTTCTAACAAACGTTCGTCGTTTAAATTGTAATTTTTACCACATAAAATTTGTAAAAGATAGTTACTTTAAAAAAAATAAAGTAATAACATTTAAATATAAAGAACCTCAAGTTTAACATGACTGTTACACTTTGAATATTAAAGAAGGACTTCATGTTTAACATGATGTGCATGATTGTCACGCTACAAACGTTAAGAACGGCCTCGTGTTCAACACAATACACACAATTGTTACGCTTCAAATGTAAAAACAGGTCTAGTTTGAGCACAATATGCATAACTTTTATACTTTAAATGTAAAAAAGAAACTAATTTCGTCCTTGATATATGAATTATATATGTAATAATGACAATAATACAATGACAATTCAAACTTCTCCATAGGGATATTACATTTCATATAACAGCTTCATCTCCACTTTTATACTTATTTAAAATTATTTTTCTTTCAAAGCTTTGGTTTCGTAGTTTTCACTGCTTTTAAGCATTAATTTTACAACGTTAAACATAGCTTCCCGCGAGTGTTCCCAGAACTAGGAACTTTGGTAGAGACATTATTTACATTGAAAAACCACTTCATAACAACTGTTAGAGAGTGAAGCAGATTGAGTTAGTGAAGTGTAATGTTTAATCAGATTTGTTTGGGTTGCAGCACGTCAGAAATTAGGTAAATATTCTTCACACTATGTCACTGATCTATTTAAACGTTATATATGTATACATTATTTTTTTTATTAATTCGAATTAACACGCTCATTTTTCAGAAGAACTGGTAAACCACCAGGCTGGTCAAGCGTCCGTTAAAGAGTCAATGTGAGAAGACTGTAGCGATTATTAATGTAAAAACTCGCTCGCTGTAATCAGATGTCGTTGGATCTCCACACGCTGTAATATGGTCTCTTTCAACGTACGTGGGGCTTTTGATATTACTAATTTGTATCGTGCCCTGTCCTCGCTGTTGTTGACGTCTTTTAATGGTTAGAACATCCCCGGTTCTTGAAATACTTGTCAGAATGAAAGAGGAACACTTGAAGATGCATTGCTTTATGATTTGCAGCTGACTGCCAATGTTGGGCCACATTTACTATGATATACACGTGTTTTCCCTTTAATCAATATCTGTGTTAGTGACATTCTTAATACGTAAACAAGACTTAGAAAACGTCAATGTGACCCTTGGTTACAGTAAGAACGTAATGTGTGGTCTTCCCTATCTTGATACAGAATACAGACAGTCATACACAAAAACTGATATTTAAAAATCTAGATAGTTAAGTAAGCTTTTCATGAAAAAACACAAACAAAAAACAACTGTGAAGCAGTAATGACAAATACAGTATGTTGGAAACAATAAAGTTAAAAAGGACTGACTCAGTTAATGCCAGAACGCTATAGTTATACAAAAGCAGGACATAGAAACTTGAGGCTAAAGGTTAGCTTCATGTTTATGACTACAACTTGAAAATAAAGCTGTTTATTCAAGTGGCCAAACAAGAAGGATTGCAATATGTTGTAATGTAGCTAATGGTGACCTAAAATTAACTTACAATTGGACTAAATAATAAAATATTGTCTGATATTTCATGGTCATGACAACCTCTGACAAATATCAAGCAAATTGGACTTTAAAAACCGCAACAAAAACTCTTAACCGAAAGGCCAGTAACACATCTAACCATGTAAAAACATAAGTAGTTATTATTCGGTTCACAGCTCCATACAATAAAGGGAACTTCGAACTGTTTCACATGCTCAGCGTTATAAGCCTCCAGACTTTCTGCTGGGCCAGCAGGAGACATGAAAATTAAAAGGCTAGAGATTACAAGTCTGTTTACTTGATCAGTTAAGTAACCAAACTACATAGGTTGGAGGCTAATTTTTTTACTGCAAAAACTAGCCTCGTAACAAGACTTTCCTTCTCGGGACAAGCTTAATAAAACTTAAAAGCAAAATTGATATGACATTTTTAAGCACGTGCCCATCAGAGAACTACCCTTTCTTCATCAGCCAGTAAAAAGACAGAGCCTGTCACACCTGACAACAGACTGAAGGTATGAATGAACTTTTAAGGATTGTACTTGACGAAAGGCAAAGATATAAATATAAATGAAACCAAAGTAAGTTATGTATTTTGAATGTCAAATAGTTATAGAATAGAAAATTTTAGCCTGGTTTTCTCAAATATTTGCCAGGTAAATAATATCTAAGATGTATTGTTTTCAACCGCATAAAAACACAAACTACACTGTATGCGCACGTATGTGTATATACACATTTAACGTTTTCATATTAATAGCATCATATTTATGGTATATCTCATATTAATTTTACACTTTTAAAAATATATTTCATAGTTAGTTAAATATACATATATATAGAAACTGAGACACAAAGTGATTAGGGGGCGACCATTATCAGTTCTAGTTACTTCCTAAATTTCATCTTAATGATTTAAAGTAGTAAAAAAAAAGGTGATATAAAATTATCCTGTTATCCAATATGATAAGCTGCTTAACTGTGCAGTTACGTGTTCCTCGGGTGTGAAACCATGCATCAGTTTTAATAAAGCAATGTTCGTCCTAGCAGAAAATATTAGACTGATCCATCTTAATGCTTCTCAAGAAATACTTTTGTCATTTGATGTATGTTTTAATATGAAGGTTCTTTATCATGTTAGTTATTTACAAAGTACATAATACAACAAATTACTTTGTACGCTGTAAGGGACAGTTCGAAATAACATTTTCCTCTTACTAACAAAATCAGAAGAATTTCAATGCAAGCACGTTAAGCAGTGGTAAAGTTTTAGTTATGGGCTTCTCAGTTTAAAAGGGGAAAATCTGTAAATAGTTATCTAGATGTACAACGATGTATAACAATTCGAGAATTTAGTTTTTACTTCATCAGTTTTAGAAAGATAAAAGGTTGGATTGTAACTCCAAACATTAACGCTCTGGTGTTTACCCACTTTTCACAATACTTCTGTAGCTATATGGGAGAAAGGAGCATTGATCTTAGCTAAAAATATGCAAATACAATAGCAATTTTTGTCATTAGTTTAAATTCTTTAAAGTGTAACGTAGTTTATAAATTGAATTTTATATGACTATTTATTCGAAGTAATAGGCGTAGCCTAGGTTTCACCGTGCCAAATTGTAAATGTGGGCCAACTTCAGCGATTTTGATTAGAATAACCAAAGAGTTGGAGATGAATCCTATTGACTAGCTGTGTTCCCTGTAGTCTGTCAGTTCCAAATTAATGATGGCTAGCGAACATATCCCTTGTGCAGCTTTGAGAAACAAAACAAACAAAACACAAACAAACAAGAATAAAAGTATCCGGATTCAAACTGAAAAATAACTGCTTGACTAGTCTTTTGAAATTACACCCCCCCGAAACTATTTTTTACCTAACTGATAAAATAATGCAGATTTAAGAAGAATATAATTAACTAGCTTTGCTTAGTGTGAAAAACAAGGTATGTGGAGGACTGATTGCATTTTATGAGAAAGATATAACAGGTTCATGAGCAGTTAAAGATGGAGTATCGCATCCTTGGATGCTGCGTTATGCTGGTTGGTTGCCTCAGGGGAGGAGGAGAATGGAGATATCATCAAAGATGATAAGGTCATCATTTCAAAAGTTGCCACCAGAGGGAGAGTTGTCAGGGACGCATTGCTAGGCCGTCATTATGTCACAGTTCAATAAAGCGAAACAAGAAGGTGCAACTAAACTTTTGGAGGGCTGAAATTATAGTTCGATACCAGACGGGTGGTCATAATAGATGGTTACGTTATAAAGTAGAGAATATATTTCTAGGCCACTATGACTCGTACAATATATGCTTCATCATGTCGATAATTCATCACTAATTAATTAATTAAACTGTCCTTAAAAAGATGCTTAACACTGTTTCATTAAGTCAATTATAATTAATTTATAAAGTCGTTTATTATTAACTCATTCTAAAAAGTATGTTTAATACTAATTTATCAGTTAATTAAATTTATTGTCCTAAAAGGACTATATCACAATTAAAACTTACTCTTTTATTTTTCAATCATTTTTCAATGACATGATATATTATTTCACATTGCATGATCACAGCTACATCATTTTTACCACGCATACAATATATGATTATAGATTCAAATCACCCTATCAAGGAAAATTATCATACAATATTCAAAACTTTGACTTTATACAGCAATTTACATCGTCAAGAAATGTGTATTATACAGTAACTAATTTGACTTTATGCAACATAATAATTTACACATTTTACTTATCTCATGTTTTTCATAGGCTGAGTCCTTTTAGAGACATTATATTTCTTTATCATTAATCAGTCCTATAAGAACAATACAATAATTAAAACTTACTTAATCAAGTGATCAAAGATTTTGGTTCTAAATTATTACCTTTCCTGTTCTGAAAGTAATATATAAATACTGATGCATATAATATATGACTGTATGTTGAAATCACTTTGAAAACTGCAAAATCATATAATAATTAAAATTTATACTTTTATTTTATACAACAGTTTACATCCTCAATTAAAAGTTTATTATGCAATTATACTTTTATTAATTTGTGAAAAAATGAGTTACTCATGTTTTACAAAATCAGACTTTTATATATACTTAAATACTGTTATTACCAGAGATTTTAAACAAGTGTGCTGTAATAGTACTTCTACATGTCATTAACGTCTAAGTATATTAAATTAATTAGCTGAAATAAAAATAATAGATGATTAACTTATTATATTCTTCTGTCTTCGATATAGTCATTGATCACCTCCAAATGCATACAAACTTGTGAAAATATAAAATACATTTCCAAACTGTTCTTAGCTTTTTCAAACAATGTTCGGTAGGATACTTAACGTTTTAATAATCATATATAACCAATAATAGCCCTACAAATGTAATACATTAGCGACTTACTCATTGCTATAATTTAAAACATCACAACTTTCAAACTGTTTATCATGAGACACACATACAAATTTCTACATGTCATTTCTATCATAAGTTCATAAAACTAAAGAACGCGTATATCATGTCAAACTAGAATACGTATATAGATAGTCATTGTGAAGACACGTGATCAAATGTAAAGCTTTTCTCTACAGCAGCGTGGAGATACTGATGTCATTAACACAGTTTATCAACGGTGAGTTCTGAGTTGACCAAGACTACGTGGTTTTGGAAGTAAGTACTGCGTTGCAATGTAAAAGTGGAGCAGAATTCGAAGAAATATGAGTAAAGAATGACAATTTGAAGTGTTTGATATTCAAGGACCCTGGCTGTATTGTTTTGCCTTACTTATATTTCTATGAACTCAATTCTATTTCTATATTGCAATACAGTACTTACTTACAAAAACACATAATCTTGGTCAACTCAGAACTCATGTTTTTGAAATATTTCAAGCCCTACACTGTATGTGTGACCACATGACACCTTTTAATATTCGTGTCTTGACGTCAGCGTCCGCATTGCTTGTGTCTCACCTTTGTAATCATTAAACTCTTGTTTACAAATTGTATACACGCGATTTTCGATTAGTGTCATAACTTTGGACAATCTGAAAGTTTCGGTATTTCAAATAATAGTAATCAGTGAGTCTTTCATTTAGTGGTAGGGCAAATTGATTGTAATAACTGTCTCATTTAAATTTGTTTGTTTGTTTTTGAATTTCGCACAAAGCTACTCGAGGGCTATCTGTGCCAGCTTTTCCTAGTTTGGTAGTATAAGACTAGAGGTAAGGCAGCTAGCTATTCATCATCACCAACCGCCAACTCTTGGGCTACTCTTTTACCAAAGAAAAGTGGGATTGACCGTCACATTATAACGCTCCCGCGGGTGGAAGGCTGAGCATGTTTGGCGCGACGGGGATGTGAACCTGCGACCCTCAGATTACGAGTCGAACGCCTTGACACGCTTGGCCATGTTGGGCCTACTAATTTAAAAAAATAGGTATGATTTGAGAGTTATGCATTGCATACTTTCTATGTCAGATGAAAATTGTCCAAATTGTAAAATAGACGACACCAATATTTCTTTACGTGCTTAAATGATCACACCTTCAAGATTTTAAGACTGTGTCTAATCTTGCATATTATATTTAAACGAAAAATATGTGAATTCTAAATCGAAACTGCTTATTTGGATTGTAACCATACTGGATTTAAAAAAACGGGAAATAAAAGGTGGAGATCATATTTTATTATTAAAAACTTGAAAGATACTGACGTTGAACTTCCAAGTGTTCCAAACTTTTTGTATAAATAATTGAATTACTTGTTTTACCGAGTTTTCTTTCTATATGTGTCTAATAGATTTGTTTTGTTTACATCGTCAAATGAGTAAACACTTATATATTCCCTAGTGTTTAAGTATGTATGTCACTTTACAAGGGCCCCGCATGGCCAAGCGTGTTAAGGTGTTCGATTTGTAATCTGAGGGTCGCGGGGTCGAATGCAGGTCGCACCAAACATGCCCGCCCTTTCAACTTTACAAGTCTTGATCTGTATGTTGCAGTTCGGTTTTAAAGTGTAGGTTAAGTGCACAACTGATATGTTTTGTATAATTTCGGAAATAAATAAAACTTTGACTACTTGTGTAAAGTGAATATCAACTAGAGTTTAGTATTATAACATTATTGCCATTTTTGTTACAAAAACTAAATTATTATCAAAACTTTAATTTCTAGGTTCTCAGATTTACTATGTAGTATTGCAAAATACATTTGTTCATTCTAGGTATGATTTTTTTTCCTGAGTTGTATCACATCCAATCATGTTACATCAAATAATATTTTGTACAGTTTATTATATCACTGAAAACATTTAAACTCTTGTTTGAAAATTAAAATTGTAAGTTCTAATTAAGGTGTCAGCCTGTAATGGTGATCTTTTTAGTATTCAACTATAATTTCATCCATCCGTACGTTTAGTTGTGCCCTCTGGTGACACTTTTTAAACTATAACATAATGACTGCCTGTCATGGTGTCCGGCATAGCCAGGTGGATAAGACACTCGATTCGTAATCTGAGGGACGATGACTAGAATTCTCGTCATACCAAATTCTCATTATTTCAGCCGTGGAGGCGTTATAATGTCCGGTCAATCCCACTATTCCTTGGTAAAAGAGTAGCCCAAGAGTTGGCGGTGGATGTTGATAACTAGCTGCCTTCCCTCTAGTCTTACACTGCTAAATTAGGGATAGCTAGTGCAGACAGCTCTCGTATAGCTTTGCACGAAATTCCAAACAAACCAAAGCTTGTTATGACGGCCAAGCAACTCATCTTTGACGAAGCTTCCTCTGATGACATATTTTTGAACTACGACCTCGTCATTTTTTAGGACACCCTCCTCCTATTCCCTTCTCCTCTGAAATTGCCAATCAGCGTGAGGCGGTATCCTTTGGATTCGTGGCTCCTTCCCTAACTACTTTTATTACTGTTCATGGAATTACTTCCTTCATTGTTAACAGTTCCCACTCTAATTCCTATGATTACAGACTATTGTTATCAATTCCTTAGAACAAGCCTATACCACATTCTTCACAAACATTCCATAGAATCTTCACTACATTTCAATTTCAAGCCAAACTAAAGTAGGGAAGTCAATAAGTGTATTGTCAGGCTACTCCACAAATTCAATGGAGGAGGAACAGTACAATCAACCGCTCGTGGCTCGTAGAAGAATCTATTGTACTTTATCCTGATAAAGTCACAAGCACGTCTACGCTCCGAACCGTCAACCCTCAAATCGCATTAACCATCAAGTTACAATCCTAGGCCACAGGGGCATTATTTATGTCCTAGCCATTCGTTACAAGAATTCCATCTTTTATAGCTGCCCCCTAGTGGCACAGTGGTGTGTCTGCGGACTTACACACTAAAAACCGGGTTTCGATACCCGTGGTGGGCAGAGCACAGATAGCTCATTGTGTAGCTTTGTGCTTAATTCTAGCCAAACAAACTTTTATAACTGTTGTTAGCATGTTTTAGTATCAGTACTTCAATTTGCTTCGTGACTGAGACAAACTGGCCTGATTAGAGGGGTTCCACTGTACATAATAAGGGATTATGTGAACGAAAAAGTGACTGTGATTGAATGACCGCTTTCAAGGAGTGGCCGCTTAGAGGGCTTCCACTGTAAATGAGAAAAAAAAAAGTTATATTTCTTCTTCATGTTTTGATGGTATTATTCCCACAATATTTTATTATTAAAATTTCACTTTGCCGTACCATATAGCTATGTCTGGTCTAGCCCTGTTTCATCTTATCTCCAAATGAAGTACACATCACGACACAACGAGACCCAATGAAATCGTTCTTTTCACTTAATGCAACACCTTGACTCGGATCTCTTTGTTGCAATGTCCATTTAAAGATGATTCAATTTATAAATTAATGATAAATTATCAATATAAGGAGACAAGTTAGCAATTAATCATAGTCTGAGTCCTGGCTGCCTAAAAGCATGTTATCTACTTTGTGGCAGGATGATTTAATTATTAATTAATGAAACAGTGTTTGTTGCCTTTTTTTCAGGATTAACTAATTAGTCAGTGTCAAATGTTCTTTATTTTATTTCTGAATTTATTTTTATATAGATACATACTGAGATTTACATCTACATTCAACGTTATAGAAAACATATCTATAGAAAACAATGATTATGTCATAAAACATCCCTACTTTGTAAATTTTTACATGCTTTTAAACAGAAATTTACCGTCAAATGAGTCAGTAGCTACCATTCAAACTTTCGAAAATCAATAAAACCACGAGTATAAAATAATTAAAAGGGGAGCATTTTAAAATAGCAGTCAGTGATCGATAGGCCTGTAAAGCTGTAGCATGTTTAAAGAGTTTAGTTTGTTTTGAAATTCGTTTTAAATTAACATTTGTCTTCATTAAAATTTCTCTTCCCATTAATTACTTCATTTGCTAGGCCTTTATTTTTAGTGTTTCAGCTGTAATACGGCCTTGTACCTGTTATTTATTTTTCTTCTACGTTTACTTCACAATGCATGTTCATCCTATAGGCGAATCAAGATTTGTTTGTTTTTTTTAATTTCGCGCAAAACTACACGAGGGCTATCTGCGTTAGCCGTCCCTAATTTAGCTGTGTAAGACTAGAGGGAAGGCAGCTAGTCATTACCACCCACATACGATTCTTGGGTTACCAACAAATGGTGGGATTGACCGTAACATCAGAATGCCTTCACGGATGAAAGGGCGAACATGTCTGGTGTGACGCGAATTCGAACCCGCGAACCTCCGATAAAGAGTCGAGGGCCTAAACCACCCGGCCATGCCGGGGCCTAGTTTTACATAAACTTCGAGCTTTTACATTTTAATGATTTATGTAATGTTTGACTTTGAGCACAAACTATTTGTTTTATATACGTTTTGCATTAAAGTAAGCAAAGTTGAATACAACTCATTTCATATGCGTTTACACTTCAACTACATAAATCTTTACACTATGAATACAATCTAGTCTTGACATTTCGAAGGCAAACATGTTTACATTTTTTGTTTTAACGTAATATGAAATACAGACAAAAAGAATAGCATGGTTTCTATTTTTTAATCTTTATTTTTCAGGAAATCACTGATTTTACTCCAACTTACACCTGTGGCATTCTGGAGTGTACTACTGGGTAATCTCCTATGTTAACAAGAGAACGAATAGTAAATGGATTGCGGAATGATAACCCGAAGTCATTGATCTTTTCAATGTTCCAAGAGAAAAAATAGAATGGAAACGAGATTAACACTGTGAAACAACCTTTATTCACCCTAATAAGAAAGAAATCGGCTAGAAACAGAGTAAACACTGTGAAACAAATCTTATTTACATTAATAATTTTCATCAGTTCAGGCATATGTTTATGTACATATTCATCTTCCGAAATGAGAAAACGTCGCAGCATATAGAAAAACAACAACGTCATTTTCCTGATGGTTGCTCTCATTACAAATTAACCAAGTTTTGTTCTTGAGGTATCACCTTACCTCTCAGTGAAAACGGTCACTGCGTATTTCCATATAGTATAACCAGCTATACAGAAATATTTCCCACGAGAAAGTGCATACGACACACCAACTGAATGACCCATTTCTGTAGGTTATGCCCCAATGTGGCACAGCAGTACATCTCTGGACTTCAATATCCGTGGTGGGTATAGCCCAGTTAACCTATTGTGTAGCCTTGTGCTTAACTTCAAATAACAACATCAAAAATAAAACAACTATAGATGACTAGGCAAGAGGAATTTGGTGGATTCTTTTACTGACATCCTATAGTAAGGTTATGTAAATAATAGACATTAAATTTTTAAAATACACTAATTAAGGGGGAATGAAATACTTAGTATGTCTGCATACCACATACACTTCTGTAAAATGATGACCCTTACTAATATCGACAAAATCTTATTTGTAACTTAATAACCCTGCCAGAAAAATAAAACTATCTCACTTGAAACTTAATTAGTTTTTACTCTTGTCGTTCCCCTTTGGTACAGCGGTAAGGCTACGGATTTACAATGGTAAAATAAGGGGTTCTATTTCCCTTGGTGAGCTCAGCAGATAGTCTCATGTAGTTCTGCTGTAATAAAACACATACACACTTTCTCTAGTTCTGCTGTAACAAAACACATACACACTTTCTCTAGTTCTGCTGTAACAAAACACATACACACTTTCTCTTGTTCTGCTGTAACAAAACGCATACACACTTTCTCTAGTTCTGCTGTAACAAAACACATACACACTTTCTCTTGTTCTGCTGTAACAAAACACATACAAACTTTCACTAGTTCTGCTGTAACAAAACACATACACACTTTCTCTTGTTCTGCTGTAACAAAACACATACACACTTTCTCTTGTTCTGCTGTAACAAAACACATACACACTTTCTCTAGTTCTGCTGTAACAAAACACATACACACTTTCTCTAGTTCTGCTGTAATAAAACACATACACACTTTCTCTTGTCTTTAGTATACATATAATAAGAAATTTTGTCTACTTCTGTAAGATCACTTCTTATACTTCTTTTCTCAAAATAAAATAACTTTATAGTTCTCTTAGCTTTACAAAGTAAATCATCTATCCCTAGTTTCATCTTACTACCTCTGTAATGAACCTTTTCTAATAAGTCAATATTTTTTTTATAAGATAAAGACATCCAAAGCTGAATACAAGTGAAGCCTGATTGATAGGTGATTTGTATCGAGGTACAATTACTTTTTCACTTGCAATCAGTAACACTAGCAGAAAGTTCTGCTTTGACGGTATTATGAGATCTCTCGGCTGGACAGCTGTAATTCATTAGACAAAAAGCCCTAATAGCAGGGGCTCGATTCCTCTCAATAGACACAGCAGCTAGCTCGATGAGGCTCTCCTAAAATAAACAAACACAGAAACACACACGAGCACATATACAAATGGCTCGAGTGGCTTATTCATCACCATAACAATATCCTTTTCTTATGTCACACCACTGTGTAAGCTCCTGTCTTTACTAAACTATATGATTTTAACCCGAATGCATTTTCTTACAATTGCTATACTGCTTAAAGGTCGATTGTCATGTATTTTTCAACTTACCATTTGATCATGATAATTCTGTAATCCTTCAACATCCCCAAGGAAGCTATAAATACCTGATAGTTTAATTCCATCAGTGAACTACTTCACAAATTAAGTCCATTTTCAATGTCATTAATTGAAATAATAAAACTAAAATGACTGTTCATGACCTCTTAAATATTTTCACTTGTAACACGAGTCCACTTTGGCTGGACTTTGTTGACAAAGTCCTTTTGATTTTTACCATTCAACGACCTTATAACGTAACTAACTAGTCCTTCCACAGTTTCTACTGATGTTATTTTACTACACCATCTTTGATGCGGCACTTTATCAAATGCGTTTTTGAAAATCAAAGTACACCATGGAAACAATAAAGAGACTCAAAAACTTTGTGGAAGCATTTTCTAGCAGGAAACTTTATCTGTTAACCTGTCTACGTTTCTGATCCCTGACAATGGATTCATAGTTACATTTTTCAGATCAATTTCAATGTTGTTTGGAGTCAGGAATATCCATAAAATCGGTAAAAACACAGCAAAATTATTCAAATGCTAATTCATTTCTTAGTATTAAAAGAACTGCTAACAGCAACCTTCAAAAGTCCATACCCTGTTATTTTTCTAAACTTTAATATATTCAAAAAAAAACATTGCTCATAGGTTTAGTATTATTGGCCATCTGTTTCTCATAAGCCTTTTTGAATCTCTTAGTTTCTTTTTCAACTAAATTCTTAGTCTTCCGGTATTTCTTTAAAAATCCTTAAAGTTGTAGTTTTCCCAGTCGTGTTTGTAATAAATATATTGTTGTTTTTCCCAGTCGTGTTTGTAATAAATATATTGTTATTTTTACCAGTCGTGTTTGTAATAAATATATTGTTATTTTTCCCAGTCGTGTTTGTGATAAATATATTGTTGTTTTTCCCAGTCATGTTTGTAATAAATATATTGTTGTTTATCCCAGTCATGTTTAATAAATAATTACAATTGATTTTTTCCTTTAATATTTTTTCCTCTTTTCAAAACGCACCTATCTTAAATTAAAAGCTATTTATTTCTAATTTCTTAATTTTACAATATGCTACCGTATAATTCACTGTCTTAAATCACCGATAATAAATCTCATGTCATGGCCTCGAAATTGGTTTCCTAAAAATAAAGAGCTACAATTTCAGTTATTTTCATCTCAATTTGTAAAAGAATACCAAACTCTATTATAGAACGACCACTATTCCTGAAATTTTGCTCTATTTGCAACCATATTCTTATTATAAATCAACAATAAATCTAAAAGTTCCACCCCCTCTATTGTTTGTTTGTTTGAATTTTAAATAGAAAGCCTTTCTTAATGACTTCAAGAAATCTCTTTCCCTCATTATTCAGCTTCATATAAAACAAAACAACAACTCCTTCCTAACTTGCTAAAAGTAAAGTCCATTTATAGCAAACAGTTCACTTTGTTCTTACCCTGAAACCTATCCTACAAATCTCACAAACCCACCTATTGCACGAGGCATAGACCTGATAACCTTTCTTTAACCCTTGGATCGTGCTAAGTAATTCATTACAGCATCTAGCTCGTGGGGTTACCCTTATAGGTGCCACACATCTATTACTATCTCTGAACCTTTCAAGGAGTTCCTTTATACGCTTCAAATAGCTTTTATGATTTACAATTTACAATGCCATTTGCTCTTACATCTTCCTTCATAGTAACAAATAAGAGTCAACACACTTTATAATGACCTGTAGTTTAGAACTCAGAAATTAATTCTCAGGCCTAAGAAGTTTAACTGTATATTTAATTAGAGAGTAAAGTATAAGGAAAATATCTCATTGAGAACAGTCAGAGATTCGAATTTATTATAGTGATGATAGCTGAATTTAAGTGAACTTGTAATAAAACCTTAGGTTTTTACTACTCGCACTCTTTCAAACCCAACATTTTCATTCTCACACTCTTCAAAAGCAAAGTTTATCTTACCTTTATGTGACTCTTGTCTTGCTTCCTTAACAGCTAATCCTACCATGGTCTGACAGTAAAATCTTCCACAACCCAAATCTACTTATCATTGTATATACCTTCACATAATTCAAGTTAAAATTACTGATAAGATTTCTGAGCTTGAATTTTTAAACCCTTTAAAATAGCCCAGCATGGTCAGATGGTTAGGGCTCTCAACTCGTAACATGAAAGTCGCGAGTTCGAATCCTCGTTGCATCAAACATGCTTGCCCCTTGAACCGTGAGGACGTTTTAATGTAACGGTCAATCCCACTTTATTAAAAAGTAGCCCAAGAATTGACGGCGGATGTGGATGACTGCCTTTCCTCTAGCTTTATTTACACTCATAAATTAGGGACGGCTAGCGCAGATGACATTCTTGTAACTCTGCGCGAAATAAAAAAAAACTACTATTATAATAATAAAACAAAATTTACCTTTCTCGGAAAAATATTAAAACCAACATCTAAAAGTGATTCTAACCTGTTTATCTCAGAGCTGAAATATTCTTTCATTAATTTCTATAGTTCCCTCATTATATTCTCAAACAATCTTCATAACAATCTCCAACTGCAACTTAACATTTGCATTTCGAATTAATGTGATCAAATAGTCAATAGTTAGAGTAAATCATCATGAATTACTCCTTTTACTCTGATTTTCGTTCCTTAGGCCGTGGTTTCTCTACAAAATAGATGGGAACAGTGGGAAACTTGTTAATCGATTGATACGCGTAATAAATTAAATGACTAGTCCTTATGAGGGTGAAGTGGACTTCCTTCAAAGTGACTGATGTCTTGTGATCTTTAATGCATTAACTTGGTCTGGCTCTTTACTTTTTGTCATTGCGATGCTCCTCTTTCCTCTTGAGGATAGAACAGACGTCAATTTACTGCACTGTTGGTCTTGGAAGTGATGTTTCTAGCATGTTACTCTTGCAATGGTTAGTTTGGCTACAGCTGACATAGGTACCATGAATTGTCTGGGTGTAATGGCAGAAACTGAAGTGTTTTTATTTTACAAAATTAAATTATGTACCAACACTGTCTATTCCTTTTATACTTTTGAACACTTAACCAAATCCACACTAACATTTCTTTTGTGAAGATAAATTAATCAAATTAATCTTAAGATATTAAATCTGTCCTTCTTCTCAGATATCATTCTAGTAGCCATCCTTTGAACTATTTCCAGTAACCCTATAATCTTCTTAAATAAAGAAAGAATTTTCTTTGGTAGTCTTTTATGTAGTACATTGTTAAAATCCTTCTAAAAATATTGTACCAAATCCACACGTTTCATTCACCAACATAAGCAACGACTGTTTACAATAAATGTCAAAAGATTTTCCTCAGTTTTAAAATTTGTTAGAAGAAAATGTAAAACATTTCAACCAGCCTCTTTAAAACTTGACCACATCAGAAGTCAAGTTCTCCTTCCTCAAAATAAAAGAAACATTATCCAACTTCCAGTCTTCTGTCACCTGTCTGATACTGAAAGTCTCACAAAAAGTATAATAAGCTTAAGCAATCTTTAACCTCTTATAATAACCTTTAGAAAATATTATCAGGAGTCTTATCGTGTTTTTGAGCTTCCTCTAATTTTTTTTCAACAGTTTCCTGGCTAATATTAAATTTGTGTATTTCTATCACATATCCTACAAGTTTTTCTTAACTTGAAACGACTCTTCAAAATCTTTTCACATGAACAGCACACACAGTAACTCCATGTTGTCACACAATATCAACATTGCCAGTGACTCGCTGATACACTCTAGTTCTCGTTTCACGCAAGTATTTTCTGCCATAAATATCTTGGAATTATTAATTGTACCAAAAATCAGGCAATTTATAGCAAAAATGCAGCACACTATCCTCCAATTGCAGTTGCTCATACATCTACGACTTTGCCAACTTAAGTTGCATTCACTTATTTCTAAAGGTCTTACCAGATGTAAGTCTTACAGTTGCTTCTTCTGAATCTTCTGGTGTCTTGTTTGTGAAATCTTTACTGGTTTTGCAGCTAAGAAATCATTGCTCCTGCAAAGGATTTATGACTTTTGCTGCTGTTCAATGTTCATGATCTAAACTGCACAAATTCTTGTTACCTCGCAAAATAATACATCTTTATTATTGGTGGCTGTATAATAGTGACACCCCTGCAAAATCGCAATCTAACATTCCATAATACTTTTTAGGTTGCTAATATTTAGTAGTCATTTTGATAAACTTCCTAATATATAACTGTTATCAGAAGTCTCTAGATGCACTAGAGACTCCAAGTAGTTCTTTCTTTGCTGCGTGGTGTTGGTGTTTAGGAGCCATTAAAATATACCTAGTTAGAATATGTAATAATACTATAAACATCTACCTGTATTTTTTACAACTTTGCTCTGAATCTATTGGTATTAGTTTTCCATATGAATAGATGATATTGTGTGGAAAAGTTACCATAAAAGCACCTGTTAAGCACGTCTCAGAGACGATGCATAAATATGAAAATACGTGGCAGTTCAACTAAAATCCATTTGAGATTTAGTTAGAGCAGTGATACTTTCGGAAAACACTGATAACATTATGCAAAATCAAAACAGTTATATAATTCTACTTTAGATCGAAGCCAATTCTTAACCATTACAATATTTGAATGATCGGCAGACACATTTTTCCTGCTCATGATGTGACCAATAAACTCTCTGCACATGCTCATATATGCATAAATATCTGGATTTAATGTCAAGCCTGCTTTCTTTATCCAGTTAGACCATTCACAGATCCTAAGCAGAAGATTAAAATTTGCAGCCAAACATCAGAATGTCATTCGTATGGACGAGTCTTTTCTTACATTGTAGCATTTTAAGTGAAAGGTACATCAACACTTTACAGGTAACACGTGTATTAAACAGGTCACGTTGCATAAAATAAAATTCAACCAACCCATATCAGGTGCTCAGTTACGCTATGTGTTTCTTTTTATTATCTTCTTTGGCTTGTCAGTGGTTGGATATCAGGAATAATGTAGTTTTTCCATGACAATAGGAAGAAATCGTCATGATCTTCTGTGTTCATCCATGTAAAGTCTACACTGCGAATGATGGAAAAGCACTTTGAAGATTGTATGACTTTTCCAACGTCAGCTCTTATCCAGCAGTGTAAAATCTCTGTAGCATTAAGGAAGATTTCATGATGATTGCTTCATCACACACATATTATGTGTTTATAGTTAAAATGACTAATATTTATGCTATTTAGTCAATGGGTTTCACTAATTCATCTCCAAAATTTCTTAGCAATCTAATCGGATCCTATCACCGTTTTATCTTAACATTATTTGTACATTCCTCAAAGAGTAATTTCCAATATTCTCGTAATTAGGTGTTTGCTTTAGACTTTGGACAACTAAAAGATGTGCAAGCCATGTGCTCTTCTGCCTCACTCATTATAGTAACTACAAATACTGAATAGACATTTTTACATAATTGTAAATAAACTCTGGTGTAGATGTGGGAGTCAGAGAAACAACTGTCCAAGCAAATGTGGCACCGCCTTCTAGGTGTATTAATTTATCTCCACAGGTATTTGATAGCTTTCAGTTAGATCTATCCTGAGTTGAATTAAGTCATGAGATAATGACTTTTATTATACAAAAGGAACGTAAATAACAAGATGGAATTGAACTTTTCTCTTCGTTTGAAGCTTTTATTGATTAACTAATACTGAAGTTATAGCTTCACTCAGAAAGATTGTTACGTTGCATGATCCAAAATATTCTGACGGCACCAGCATTTGCTGAAAACTCAACTTTGTATTCAGACATATTCAAAGTCATGTACCAAGTTACGCTCAATTTAGGCTGACTTGGGTTGACCATTACACATTCAGACGTACACAAATCCACTTGCCATGCTTCACCAAATCATGCTACATTATTTTAAACCTACAAGAGCTCAAACAACCACTACTTGAAATTTATTTTCCTACTATTACCAGAAATTGGCGAAAAAATCCTGCTGTCTCTTCAATTAAATGGCAGGGCATGAAGGTGGATTCTGTTAATGTTGAGATATTTCTGAAATCCATGTGATGCAATGCTGGCTTATTTTCGAGACCATCAATGTACTTTATTATGAGTTTCTCACAACTTCAAAATACTAAATTATGATATAATTTCCTATGTGGACATCGCAAATCTTTTCATAATCAGCAAAGTACTTGTAGACATTTACAAAGTATGAACTTTAAGTAGCCCAATTTTTCACTGAGTTAATCTTCAGTGTAGCCACGATAAAATGGTATATTTAAAACTCACTGACTTCTCTATGTTAATTGATGCTGGATTCTCTAGACCAATCAGAAGCCATTTTATTGCCTGTTCACAAGTCAAACTATATCAAAAAAGATTCTGCCTGGAATATTTCAAGAAATGGGTCAATTCTTCGTAAACAGTACCCCTGACAGTTGGAAAGCTAATTCACTTTATATCATTAACATTTGACAGAATACATATACTTACATTCTGCTACTCAGCTGGAAAATGGCTGAAGTGACAATAATATTGAAGTCAGCAGTACATCTCAGTACCTTCCAGTTCTATTACTCGAATAAATACACAGCAATTCACTAGGAAAAATCTCTAAATTGTCTATTCATTATTTGTTTGATGTTTATTTGCAAAATTTTAGATGATGTCTGACAGTTTTGGCAGTCCAATTTTCCAAACTAGAAAATTCACGGCTGTGCCAATGGTTACCAGTCTTTCACAGAGAAGCATTTTACTTCACCTTGAAGAAATTTCTTTAATTCTCTGATACCTCCAGCCGGTAATAGAATTTGGCTTTACTGATAAGTAACTACATAAGAGGCCTAAAGAAACTGTCCATTCCATCATAGGATATCTTGCACAAAAGTAATAATTTTTTAATAACCACTTGGTAAAACGTTATTAAACGTTTGGCCATAAAATGGTGAGTTATTGTGTACACGGAACATACTTTAGTGCTAAGAAACTGTTTTACCTTTTCAGAAAATTTTGACCAAAAAAGGTACAGTTGCTACACAACATATACTAGAAATACAGAAGTAAAAGTTCCTGGTCTCCCACCCTTCTGAATCTCTATTCTCTTGCTCACGTTCTCCTATTTTACAGCCACGTGCTAGTGAATTAACCAATTAGTACACGCAAACTCCTCACCAAGATGGTCAATTTCTCAAAATGTATACTAAAACAAAGGATAGGGAAGTCCAACGAGGAACATGCTTGAATAAGTACATGCTAAGTTTTTTATACTATGTATGTTAGAAGAGCTTATACTCTGTATTGCCTTGTTGGCAACTCACCCGCTTCTTGTTAGAGTAGTTCAAGTACAACTAGAGCTGCCACATCTTACATGTAAAGAATATTTTTTTAAAGTTTTCTGCCAATTTGTCTCTCCCTTACCAGTCTCTCCCAAGACAGCAACTTAACATTTCTTTACAAGGATAAGACCTCTTTCTGAATTGTTTTGTGCCCAGTCCATTGGAATTAAATAAATGGCAATATGAAAATTTACAAGCTTTGATAGAAGTATTAGTACACCTACATGAGATGGGATGGTTTGCCATTTAATATGTTCTTGACGATACACTTCATCGCAATGTGCCCTAGGCTTTACATCTCTATACTATTGTGCTATACTTGTGGCACAAGGCTCTAGTTATAACAATATATTTGGTTGTAACGCACTGTCATATTTTGTACATTCACTGTGAACAAATATACAGGTAATAAATATAACAAGTTTGAATGCAACGACAAGCCTCTGTACTAACGTGTGCAAATCATTCATATGATATGTTAACACTTATAGACATTATTGGAGTGATGTAAAGTGTCTAAACTGGATAAGCAATGCGACTTCTTAAACCTAACAATCATACCTGATTAAAAAGTCTGTTTCTTCTGATTTAGTCAATTATAAATTTATTATAAGCGATATACCTAATTAATACTTCAGGCCTACCTTTTATCTCCAACGTTTCTTGTGCTATTCTGAAGAATTAATTTTATAATTTGAAAACGAAAAAAAAACAGAAAAACGACGCCAAAAGTCGTGTGTAAAAAGAAACAAAAAAGTAAAACGTTTTTATGATGCGTTTTCAAGAAAGTTGAAAAACAAAAGCTCGTGTCTGAAAGTCTTAAAGCTTCTTAGAAATCCAACACATTTCTTGCTTTCATTTCAACTGCTTCCAAAGATTTTCAGATATTGTGTTTGTTCATTCCATGAATATCAAATTTACACATGAACTTTGCAGAACTTTCCTCTAATCGTATTCTATATTAATTAATGAACCCCCCATCTTGTATGGATCGTGTTGCTTTCTGACATAAAGCGATTTATCTAGTCTCACGGCTAACATGTTATGGATCGCTGTGCAGAATTTTGACTATGCACTGACCGAGAATTTTCCATCATATTTCAATGGAAAACCGATTCGTCGGAGCGTAAGTGATTAGAACCATGTTGCCCTGTGCTGTGGAGAGCCTGTCATGCAGGCGTGCATTTATACTGAACAGGTCAATTAGAACTTAGCCTGTAGGCGATCGTGTATAACTTCGCTTTTTCGCTTATGCACATTCACTATGGCGGTCCTGGACGCTTTCATCAGAGCTATTCCTTGCCTATCCTGTTGCCGAGCCCCGCGGCAAGCACGCAGCCCAGTCGCCGCTACTTTCCGATTAACTCACTGCTAGCTACATTTTTATCATCTTTGGTAAAGGGGCCCGTGCAACCCGCATTGGTGTCGGATTTAAGAACCTGTTTGGTCGTCCTACCAGCTCGCACCTGTACATCCACAGTGGTTTACTCTTTACCTGCCAACCGTTTTCAAAGCTTTCGATTTGGTTACCTTTCGCCTGCAATTCAACTTCGGTTGAAGAAAGCGGGATCACAAACAAGCAGGCCAGATCTTGATAAATAATCCAACCGTCAGCTAAATTACGACAAAGTAAACACATTGACCTTTCGTTCCTCACCAAGATTTGTTTCGTAGATATAGGTCGCTAATGTATTGCCTTATTGATTACATGTATAGTCTTAGCTCCATAGGTTTGTATTTACTAACAGAAACCTGCAAAACATTTTCGGTCAGTCTAGTATCTTTATTGCGACAGCATTTCTTTAGATACAGTTTCAAAATTAATTAATGCATAAGTATTCTAATGGCAGACAGATAAATCTGTCTAAATCCGCTTACCTCTCAGGTCTAATATTAGATTGTGTAGATTTCTTGCTTTAGTTTAGTTAGGGCTAAACTTTATCCTACTTCATATTATCAGTAAATAAACTTATAATACAATTGTATGGCCTAACGTCAAACCTTCTTGAAACTACAATAAGCTTTTAACACGTAATACGAAACGTCTGCTAAAGTGTATTAACATCCGCCTTTTGTTTATGTCCACTGAAATGAAGTGCGCTTGCTTGCTTAATTAGAAAGTAAGTAGCGCGCACATTTTCAGAACAGACAAATTCTGAAAATCATTACAACAGATTTCTAATATAATTATCAGAACCTAGTGAAAACTGTTCGTAATATATGTATATACATGTTTGTAGTTTACACAACCATTTAGAGGGAAATATTTGTCACACTACCTACATAAATATATACAGATACGACCATGAATAAACTTCTTCACATTTATAAAGGAAGAAATCTAACACCATACAAAATGTATACACTAAAACCGTACATCTTTAAAATATTGAACCGTACTAAAGGCGCGAATACAACAGTCTTTGACAGAACGAGTTTTAACCCGGTAACGTTTATGTAACATTTATAATACATTTAATAGCTTTCAAAACTTAAATCCTTCAATTATTTACATGTAAAGAAAAAAAAAGGATTATTATTTTCTAAAAATACAAGCGAAACGTCCTTTATCTTCAACAGAAAAGCGAAACGTTAAACATTACATTAATAAATCCTTCCCGTCGCTTGCTTAAAGCGGTGGATATTTTCTGTGGGTAGTGGTAGGTTTTTAATTAACACTGCGAGAAATTAACAGCTACTTAAAAATGAGCAACTCTCAGATGTTGAAAAATATTGTAAACACTGGCATACTTCTGAGAGATTTCAGGGTTGTACAGAAGTTATAGTTTAAATTCCCCCATATTCGTTCTCATTGAATATTTTATATCCTATAAGGCATTAAACATCATATTGTTTTTCCTGGTTTATTTCATAATGTAGCTTATAAGCGACCCGTAATACTTAATAAGTTTTATATGCTATTTAGAGAATGGGGAATAAAAGTTATAAGACGTACGTGTCACTCACCTGATAAACTGACACATACACATAGCAATATGAAACTCTTATAGGAGATATTCTGTATTTCTCGTATTCGGTGTCTTAAGATTCGATTAACTATTTTTTTAGCGTCTATTTAAAAAAAAAGGAAAAACGATTTATTTACGCACAGTAATAATAAAAACAAGACTGTTCCTAGTCTCAAAAACACAATGAAAAGTTGAATTATTTGCCGTTTAATACCTCGTTGTTGTTGTTTCAATAAAGAATTGCCCCCCAGTGGCTCAGCGGCATATCTGCGGACTTACAACGCTAAAATCCGAGTTTTTCCGTGGTGGTCTGAGCACGGATAGTCCATTGTTCATCTTTGTGCTTAATTGCAAGCAACGACAACTGCAAAGAATTTTTACTTTAAGCATTTAAACCAATGCTGTCTTCATACCGGTAACCAACGTTTTATTATACAAGCATGACCAGGTGGTCTGGACGCTCGCCCCTTCAACCGTGGGGACATTTTAATGTTATAGTCAATCCGACTATTCGTTGGTGAAAGAGTAGCCCAATAATTAGCGGTGGTTGGCGATGACTAGCTGCCTTCCCTCTGGTCTTATACTTCTAAATTAGGGAACGGCTAGCACAGATAGCTCTCATGTAGCTTTGCTGAAATTCAAACTACATCATTGTTATCATTGTTTCTTTAATAATTGCCAAAACACTCGCGTGGCATGATGTAATATACTATATAAATTATAGAATAGCTTCGGGCAATTCACGATGATATCATTATATGTGTGTGTAAATAACAGACACACACAAAAATAAATAAAACGTATTCAATGATTATATTGATTAAGCAAGCTCTTACTTACTGTTTTTCACGTGGATGTTAAACAAACTTAACAAATAATGATTTATGTTGAACGATTAATAACACCTTTCTGGACTTCAGTTTCTTGTTCGGTATTTTATCGCCTGGTTCAAAACAAACTTTTAAAATACTATTATTTTAAAAAAAAAAACGTTATCATATTTAATATACATTTTTATTATTTTGTTGTATAAAATGTGCTCTGTTATACGATGCATACACGCACATCACAGAGATACATCCAGACACGTACACGTGTGCATATGGATAAGAAGTGTTTTGTACATCACTTTCTTTCTCAACTTCGACCTGGGACTTCTAGAACTTAAACCTAAAGATTGTCATTAATATGAGGGAATTTTACATTGAGTTGTTTTTGCTTTCAGACGCAGTATTCTCTTACTTACATAAAAGGGGAGGATGAAACTACATGGATTTATCAAGGGTTAAGGTCGTTTGTTTTTTCGCCTTCACTTGTTTATTTTGTTTTACGTTATTTCCTATTTCTAATGCAGTAAAATGTTTATATAATTTGAGTTTTATAAAAAACTTGGGTCACTTTCGTACTTACTTAAGCCTTTGTTTTTATGTTTTGTTGACCATATGTTCTATCTCTACGCAAAGACAGAACTAACGTCATTGTAAAAAAAAACATTCATCCATTTACATATATACATATTTGTCAAACTGATACTTTGTAGAAGTTTTAAAACAATGTTTACGCCTATTTTAAACAACATGGTTTTCTTCAGTTTCTATTGAAAATCACAAAGACGATTTGAGGTATTGTTAATTAAATATCTTTCGGTCGATTAGAAAACCAGATTAATACACGTATATAAATTCATTTCCCTCGGTGGACTCAGCAGATAGCCCAATGTGGCTCTGCCATAAGAAAAACACATAAATTTATTTAAAGTGTGTCTCAAAACATTAAACAGCAAACAATTTTAACGTACCGTGCAATCTTCGTCTGCTATCCCAAACATAAATTATGAAATACGCTCAACAAATTGTTTTACTGACTTTACTACCAGTTATTGTTTCTATGTTGCATATTACAACCAAGAAATCATTTATTCAAGACCGGTTAACGTCTTCTCTAAATCTTTTATGTGTATTATTATTTACAATCTTTACAATGCAATTAAGTTTTATTTTCAGATTAGTTTACGTGTGAAAAATAAAAAGAATCGAGAGATAGAATGAGTGAGCTCTAGATGCGAGTATCATGACAGGTTACCAACAAAGCAAAAACTCAAACATGATGAGCAGGCTAGCTATGAACCTTATGCCTGATGTATAAAAACATAAAAAACATCAAAATATTAATGTAGGTAAAACTTTCAACAAATGTGAATAATCGAGGGCGAAATGGTAAAAATTGCAAAGCTTTGTGTGCAAGACATTTGAAACTGAGAAAATAAAAATATAGATGGCAGAACTACTTTTTAAAAATCTGCAAGAACCTTACAGAAAAATTAAAGAAAGTTGATGTGTTGTCAAATTAAGAAAAAAGACACTAAAACTAAGACATTAAAAATTGGACGTAAGGGCCAATCCAGTCAAAAAGGTGAATAAATGTGCATAACACGCTCAAAGAAAGACAATGGGAAACAAAGTGGGAAAAAAAACTAAAAAAGACAATAACAAGCACGTAAATCCTAACGTATGGGATAATAATAAATAGACCAATCTAGAGGATAATTCTAAACATGTAACAACTGTAATGAAAGTAGAATAAAATTGCATGCAGAAAATCACATCAAATCCAGATATCAAGATTTCAGGAAGTCAAAAAAGATTCTTTCTTTGTTTTCGAATTTCGCGCAAAGCTTAGCTGTCCATAATTAAGCAGTGTAAAACTAGAGGGAAGGCAGTTAGTCATCACCACCCACCCCCAAATCTTGGGCAACTTTTTCACCAACGAACAGTGGGATTAGTCGTACCTTTATAACATCCCCACGGCTGAAAGGACGAGAATATTTGGTGCGACGGAAATTCGAATCCGTGACTCTTGGATTATGAGTCGAACGTCTTAACCCACCTGGCCATACCAGGCCCGTCAAAAAGAAACAAGAAGAAATATTCAATAGCCGCGACACTTGAAATTATTTAAGGCAGGATTTAGGGTAAATTAATCTGAGACCTTTTTTCCTTAATATTAGTTATATTTTTGCACGCCAGCAATGCTAAACGTAGGACGGTCGTATACCCGATTCAATATTATTATTAGGACCTCTACCAACATACCTTAAAATTGATTTTTTTTTCAGTCAGGATTAGAGTAAATTAATCTGTGAGAATTTGTGGATGGTCAAATACATCACTTGGAAAGGATTGACTGACTGAGTCGAAACCTGTAACTAAATCTCAACTCGGTCAAATGATGAAGGAGCTAACAGTTTGTTTGTATGTTTTTGGATTTCGCGCAAAGCTATACGAGGGTTATCTGCCCTAGCCGTCACTAATTTAGCAGTGTAAGACAAGAGAGAAGGAAGCTAGTCATCACCATCCATCGCTACTCTTTTACCAACGAATAGTAGGATTAATCGTCACATTATAACGTTCCTACAGCTGAAAGGGCGAGCATAATTGGTGCAACGGCGATTCGAACCCGCGACCCTCGGATTACGAGTCGAGTGCCTTAATCACCTGGCCATGCTAAGTCTAACAGTTTGTAGTTGAAAAACTCAAGAGCCATTTTATGAGCCGCTATGTCGCGGCTAAAAAAATACTGGTGTGTGTTGAATTAATATGCATGAAACTTCCAACTGTTTAAAGTAAAATACAGGAGAGAAAATTTTCAGCTATTTAAAATACATACATATAAACTAAAGTTCACAGAAAATAAAAATGTCACTGATGAGCAAGATACTAAAACCCACAACAATTAACACCTCACACTCTGAAAAAAGATCGAATAAATTAGTAGTAGAATTAAAATTCAAAATAAAATTATGAATAGTTAAAATGTGAAATTTATACCCAAAACACTCGAAAAGAAGTAAAATAAATAAGTGAATTCGTCTAATAATGTAAGCAATGTGCAGAACACGTAAACGATGTGACAACTGATGTGTAAGGTCCTCACAAATATAACTAATATACATCACAGTAAAAATTGAAAACTAATCAAAGTTATTTTCCACGGCAGCCAGAAAAGCGATGATTAATGTGTATAAAGAAAAATGAAATACGTTAAAATTTCAGTGAGTAGCGGTCGGAAAAGTAAAAATTACGTTGTCTGTACTAATTTTTAGGATGATTAGAAAGCTATTTAAAATCATTATGTATAAAGGGGATCAAAGGGGTAACGCTTGTTGGGCAAAACATCCGCAGGGGACACTCCATGGTTTCCAGAAGGGTTGTTGTTTTTTGTTGTTTTTGAATTAAGCACAAAGCTGCACAATGGGCTATCTGTGCTTTGCCCACCACGGGTATCGAAACCCGGATTTTAGCGTGTAAGTCCGCAGACATGCCGCTGAGCCACTGGGGGTTTCCAGAAGGGTTTGGTTGTTTTGAATTTTGCGCGAAACTACTCGAGGGCTATCTGTGCTAACCGTACCTAATTTTTCAGTGTGAGACTAGAGAGAAGGCAGCTAGCTAGTCATCACCACCCACCGCCAACTCTTTTACCAACGAACAGTGGGATTGATCGTGACATTATTGCGTCCCTACGACTGAAAGGGCGAGCATGTTTGGTGTGACGGCGATTCGAACCCGCGACCCTCAGATGATGAGTCGAGTGTCTTAACCACCTGGCCACGCAAGGCCTCCAGAAGGGTTTTGACCACGTGGCTGAAAGTTAATAATTCAGTGTACGTTTTTACAGTTATAGACGTAAGAAAACTATTCAAACAAAGAACAGTAAGAATCCATTTTCATGAACCGAAACTGAGAACAAATGTATAATAAAAATTAATTGATATTTAGTGAATTAAACCACATTTGTTTTGTCAAAATATTGAAACGTTCATTCGCTTCTCCATCAGTAATTTAAATCCAAACGTTATTTTAGCCAAGGTGACCTTAACGAATTATTGCATGCCACTTGACCCGAGAATCTTTCTTTTGTATTTATATGCTGTTGTTCAGAGGTTACGTGTACCAAGAATGCACGGAGACATTGTTATATTAAAGTTGTTGTTTTATTAACAAAATAATTTTTTATAACGAGTGAAATAGCTGAATGGTTATTATTTTTAATAACTATAGCATGTGATTTTTTCTAAAGGAATAACTGCATCTAATTAGTAAATGCTTTCATTAAGGGTGTTGGTTGTGACACCTTTTCATCGTACCTTATGCACAATGGTTGTGACCTGTTGGGTACATCGTGTCTGTAGTCTAGACCTCTTGGTGGAAGAACAACAAAGGAATTTGCAGTCCTGTGTACAAACAGTAATGTAATATAAGGTTGTTGAAGCTATTACACATATAACCATGAACGTGCTTGGAAATAAGAAATCAGTAGGCGGTGCTACTTTGTCTAACCGCTTCGCTGGGGTTTCTATGGTGTGTATATGAACGTGTAATTAAGTTTCTCAAAAAAAGGGGCCGTTCCTCCTAATGTAGCGGAAAGTCTGTATTACTGTGGAATTAAGTATTCAAAGTATGATATTGTGTCATGATGACGTCATCCCAATCCCTCCTCCTTGTTGAACATTGGCTGAGCTTAGACTGTCGAGGAGCGAAAACCTCGAGCAGTGGTGCCTCATTTTGTCATGAGCGTGAGGTGATGTCTCTATCGGGCGACAGGGTGCGCTTTCTCAAGCAGTGAGCTAAGAAAAAGCGAATGCTAAGACATCGAAAACAATGTTCGTGTTTCTGGACCTAATACCACTCGCTATCTACATTCAACTGAGGAAACTAAAATGGTGACTTGTTTTAATGACTTGATATCTAGAGAACTGAACGCATGTTGGACATTATCAAATACCGATCATTCTCTAGATGCATCGCGTTTATTTATTTGAGAGAAGTAAACCAGCGTGTTCGTACTCTATTAACGTACTTTCAAGAACAGCGTTTCTTTTCTTTACTGGCTTTAAACGACTGCGAGATGTTTGCTGTTTTTTTCTAACCGCTAGAACAATAGTTAATAACAAGTGTTACTACTTCAACACCAGAAACTGAAACGCATGATAATAGACTAGAAAGAAAAACAATATACAGTGGTCCATAAGCGTTTGACTTATGACTACTCTTTCAATATCAACACATAAAAATTGATTCAGAAGGTAAGCTAGATTTTGTTTCCTATCGATCGTTAGATATCTTTAAGAGAAATGTTATTACTAAAACACTGTACTAACCTCTATTTTTCTCTCTCTAAATCCAGTGTTCGAATAAGAAATTCGTGTGCAAAAAAGTATCTGAATAATATGAGAAAAAAGCTCCAGAATAATTCCAGTATTCATATTAGTTTTGTAGTTTTTGATGAGTGGTGGATTCTTTACTTTTTTTTTGCCTACAAAAAAAATTCCTCCAAAAATGTTTCCGCTTGTAAAAATTAGACTTTCTGGAATCTATTATAATCACAGAACTTGAAATTTACGAATTTACGGACTTCAAATCCAATGGGTCCAGTGTTTTATACAGTATTAATGCAAGAAATTAGATGTAGCACTTTTTTATAGTTGGATATACATATACATAATATAAGCATCATTGAAAAAATTCATCTTACTTTGGATTTTAAATTACAGAGAACAAACTTGAATTTATACTGTGAAATTCATTCATGTTCCAATTATGTTTAAGTATATCTAAGTTATATTATTTCAGTATTTGAGTAGTGATGGAATTTTTTTTACTGCAGTATTCTGACACTTGTGTTTAATATGTTCCAGTATCACGAAGCTGGACTTTGCTTTCTTAAGTTATTACACAGTTAGGACCTATTGTATTGTAATATCCTGACACTTGTGTTTCATATATTCCAGTGTCGTGAAACTGGACTTTACTTCTTGAAGTATTGTGGTATTGGGATCTCCTATTGTAATACCCTGATATCCACAATTAAGGTATTGTAATGTTACATCACTTTGCAATTCTTATTATGAGGCAGCCTGTGTAAAACCTTAAGATAATATTTGGGATTCAGCGTATCTAAGTAGTATAGTTTTGAGACAGTTCTATTATAAAAACAAGATAGTAGATATCTCTCAAAGCCTTGATGTCAAAGTTAACTTTTATTTCAATATATATGTTGAGGTCTGCTGTATTAAAAGACTGGGATGCTACTATTAAAATGCTAAAGCTCATTCCTCTGTGAAAAAGCGATTTTATGAGTCACTTTAAAGTACTTTCAAGTACTAAGTTCTTTACATTGTATTTGTGATGTTGGAGAACAATGTTTCACAAAGTTGTACTTTTGAAGCCTGCTACTATTATAAAAAAATTTAACGTACATTTTCAATGTTTGACAATATTATAATTTTGAAATTTTCTGTTCCACGTTATCATAATGGACAGGTTCAAATTCAGAGTACAGTGACATTTTTGTTTGGGGGAACACTATATTATACTATTATAGTATGAGATATTCATTTATTTGCAGTATTATCATATTAGGTTGGTTGGCTATGTTACAATATCGTGATATGAACGTTAATTGTATTTTAATATCACAATATTGGATTCGCCATGTTGAAATATTCTAGTACGGTTTTTGCAGCATTGCAATATCATGTTGTTGGAATATTGATGCGTTCCAATATTTTGTTGCTTTATTGTAATGTCATAAATTAGGGGCTGAGTCTGTTTCTCTAATATAATCTTGCTAGTTATTGCACTGTCATGATCTTGAATTTATAACAGTTCAACTGATAACTCTAGTGTTAAAATTAAATGTTACGCAGTATTGTGTGTTTAGATCTTCAAGAGTGGGAAGCATATAATATCCTACTACTCATAGGTATAAATCTTGCATGTTATAGATTTGAAGGTATAATATACAACAACTAACTTTAAAAATTCGGTGTTGTTTTTCGTCGTTAGTGAAATCAGGAAATAGACGTTGACAAATGTGTTGGTGTCTATGCCCCCAGTGGCTCAGCGGTATGTCTGCGGACTTACACGCTAAAATCCGGGTTTCGATACCTGTGGTGTGCAGTGCACAGATAGCCCATTGTGTAGCTTTGTGCTTAATTCAAAAAACAACAAAACAACAAACAAACGTTGGTGTCTAAGAGGCCCCCTAGAGCTCTAATTAAAGTTAATTTTACACTCTTAAAGACTCGTCGAAAATGATAAAGAATAAGGTTTTCAGTCTAAACTTAAATTAATGTTCAACTTACTGAAAACCGATTTTTTAACCTCTTAATTTCACTCAGTTCAAAACGCAACTGTCTCCCTAATTTTAGTCATTCTAGCTAATAAGGTGAATGAGAACAGGAGCAGAAAAGAAACGTGAATATTCAGCAGGATAATCCATGATAATAACCATGTTTATCATGCGTTACGGCTGTTACGTTTCGCAATTTGAATTTCTAAGAAACCGCGAGATTTTTTTTTTCCTGGGCAATTTGGATACATTATTTGGAAAATTCCCGCATTTGTAAATAATGCTGGGTCTCGATTACAAGAACAAAATTTTATAGTTCTTGAAAATGGTTCTATAACTATTATCAAATTTTGATAAAGGAATGTCGTTTTTTTTAATCCTTTTCACGTCTTTCAAAACACGTGTTTGTATAACTCTGAACAACAGTATGTCTTGAGATAGCTTGCTCTAGTAGGGTGATGCATCAAAGTTGATTGTTGAAATAACCGATGTGACGTAACTCCTGTATTATTGTTTTTTTAAATTAAAAATAAACCCCTTGAGACTGACATAATGGCGACAATTGTGTTTTATACTCTATAAATACATAGTTAAAACGAATTATCGTTTTATTGACTTTTACTATCCATGACAACGCATGAATTGGAGTGCAGTAGAATTTGTATACAAGACAATTACCGGTCTCTTATTATAGGTATTTTACGAGAAAAATATAGCCCTTGTTAAACGCAGGCTTGTTATGGTCCTTACGTACACATCCTAATAAGCGACACTTGAGAAAGAGAAACGCAAGTTCTCTCACAAACTTGATTCTTTTTTATCTTTGCTTTCATAAACGAAATGTGCGCATTTTTATACCGCGGAACTGCGCATCTTCTGAAAATATTGTTCTGCTGATAATGTTAGATCAGGAAATTTAATATTTACTTAACAATAAAATAGAATTTGTATGAAGTTTGGCATAAATGTACCCCAATTTAAATAGTTTTCTTTTAAATAAATATAACTGTAAAGCAGTGCGCGAATCTAAAATAATTTATCATTACTCATAATACAAAAACATTTGCAAACACTGCTTTCGGTCATTAATGTTTCATATTAAACTGATAATTGAAACAAGTTGATCCTTTGAGATCGAGGTTTCTCATATATGGAGCGGCTTCTAACTGAGACAAATGTCTCACTTCTAATAAATAAATAATACTTTACACTATTAGCACTCACTATCTAATATACATCCTGTAACTTTTAATCGATAGTAAAGAGTTATTCAGTGCTTTGGTTTTTTTGAACCTCGGAAGAAGCTTATAATTTTTGCCATTGTTATTTTATTCACTTTTTGTCATCTCTTCCTTTTTTCTCAGTAATTGTTAAAATATGTGTGTGAGTGTATTTTTATGGTAAAGGCACATCTGGCTATCTGCTGTGTCCACAGAGGAGAATCGAACCCTTATTTTAGCGTTGTAAATCCAAAATCTTACCGCTGTCCAAGCGGAAGACAACTGTAAAAATAGAAATAATATTTTTATTACGTTGAAGTGTTTAAGTAATCTTTCAGACTCATAATGTGGGTTACAGTTATCAACTTGTATGTAATACAGGAGCTAAGTAAGTTGTAGTAATATGATATTCGATCCTCTTACAGCTCATTTCGTCACGTCTTGTCATGCTTTATCTGCTCGCTATGCATACTGACAATCATCTTCAAGAATGTTTTCAGTTTAAAAGGCTTCATCTTAAGTAGTTCCATTCTCAAATTACATCAAACCTCCCTGTTTGCTTTTCATAATCCATCCAGTATAGGAAAATTGCGCTTTCTAGCGCCCGTTTTAACAGTCTAATCATATGACATCTGTATGTGCTGATTCCGGCGACTTGGCTACTTTGTTTTTGTAGGGAATAACATGAACACCTGCTCCATTTTCCAGATTCTTGTGGTATGACGGAAAGTTTAAATTTGGTATAAAGTCATACCTCGTTGGTCTTATTCTTGAAATTTTATCCCATTCTCCAAATTTTAATCTTTATATCTACCAACTGAAACACATTTACGTGTCAAAATGAGCTTAAGTCCATTATCTTTAACTGCTTGCACATGTTATTTATTGTGTCTATGGATTCATCTTTTCGTAAAATCAATAAAGAAACTTTAATTCTGATGTACCTACCTCATCTAAGTACTTTTTATCATCACAACTAAGAGTTGTAAAGTGCTTTCCAAATGCTATTTCTTTCTCTAATGCACTCTCTCCTGTATCTTTATCAGTGCTTATACGTAAGAAACGTGCAGAAAACTTATTTCGTGTCCTTTGGTAAAGGATGGTGAGGTAGAATTTATCAGTAATGATAATGAAGCGTGACTAAATGCTGCTACCTTCATATCTTCCAGCGGAAAAAAAAATCGTAACAATCTCGAATTTTTAACTTGTACACAAAACAGCCCGACCTTGAACACTACTCCCATTATTTATGTTATTTCCATGACTCTCCCATGTTGTGAACAATAAAAGATTCTAATACGTTCAAAATGTTTTTGTTGCTGCTTCTTAAGTGAAGAAATGTTTCGGTATATGTGGCTGTAACGTCGGTCGTACAACTCAAATAACGTTTCCAGTGCTTTTGCGCACATGGAGGGGAAGTTCGTGAAGGGTTATTATATTATGATTACGTATACACTGTTATTATTGTAATTACTTACCCTTTTTTACATTTTTTTTTTGTAAAAAAAAAATACACTCGTATTCCGCGTATCACAATACTGCTGTCTGTGTGAAAGAATTGTTCGATAAGCTTTAACACATTAGGTAAAAATTTGTACATTTACCAGCTCGACGATAAACAACGCTGCGGTAATTTACTGGCAATTGTTCAATATGTGGTTATTTGAAAACATTTCAGAGAAACGACATATCGCTGCAAAAATAACTTCTACAGTCTCGGCTACATAGGCTACTAATAATAATATCAAAAAACTATATAGTAGCATTAATTACTGTATAATTATATTAATAGCCGGGAAATATTACCTGAAATAATTTTACTCCAAACGATATACACTAAACATCATTTGTATTTAATGAAATATTCGCGTGTATATTTACACCAAAAATAAAGATCAAATTATTATTTTCGTCTGCCATAGAATAAGTCTTAATGTTATTTGCTTATAGATTAATGCTTCAGTGCTTCCCCTGAGGCAGAAAATGCATTAAAAAAACATTATTGGCCTGAAATACGTGACAGAAAGTACAATAAGAGCTTTCAAGGGCCCAACAGGTACATATAAAATGAAAACTCAGTACAGTAGGTTTGGTCTGCTTTCATTAAGTTTTTCTTTTATTATTTTCTTTCTTTGAAGGAAACTGGCTGTAGATATCCGTTACAAAACAACCTTTAGACGAGGCTGTGCACTTCTTAAATAAAGAAATGGTTATACATTTTTTTCTCATTCATTCAAAATTAAATGCTCTACCAATGATGTCGGCAAGCTTTCTATTCACAAAAAAACTCTTTGTACAATAAACTTTGTATACGAAAAGACGGCTAATGGATTGCTTGCTATTTGTGTCATTTGGTTTTAATGGAATATAGAAGGCTAAAATTTGATATTTTCAAATGAAGTTATTATCTTATCACCTTTTCTTTTTCCGACATTATAAAATTTGTTGTGCTTAGGATTGTTCGAGTCGTCATCAAGAAAACAGACGAATATTTTTAGATAATTTTTAACTGTTCCTATTGGTTTGCGAGGCTTTAATGGCAGAAGGTATAAAAAGTATTTTTTTTATATTTTTGTCCTAACTTTAAATGTAATTTAGTAGGCAAAAAAAGAGTAATTTATGTTAAAACTTTATGCAACTTATCCAACACCACAATACAGACTACTTTCAAGGTGCAACGGAGGGTAAATCATAGGTGAAAGGTCAACGTTTTATTAATCATCATATTAAGTACAAAAGAGATTCAGTAGAAGTGATTGAGTTCAACAAACAGTTAATATTTTGTGTGTCCCCCCTTTTGTTATAAAAACTGCAGACGGTCTTTCAAGCATTGTTGGAATATATTTAATCAAATTGTTCTTTTGAATTGTGCTACAAATGTCCGTAATAAATTCTTGTAAAATTTTTTTGAAAGTAACTTTTGATTTTTCAAGTTTTCTTATCTATCAAATAAATCCCAGATCTCTTTAACTGGGTTGAGATCGAGGCTCTATGGAGACCATTGAATCGTTTGAATGACTTCTTTCTTAACTTAGTAATGTCTGTTGTTTGGACGAGTGCTTGGGGTCATTATATTCGTGGAGGTAAAATATGCAAACCACTGGGTATACCCCATGGATCAGTATGTGTGTGTGTGAATAATTATAACCATCATTTTCTAAAAGCCAAAACAAAACATATTAAAATTAAAGATAATACATTGCATTTTCAGAAAAAAATTCTAGGATACAAGTCACAATGTGGGATTATAAAACGTATCCTATGTTTTGGAGGTGACTTCGGAAGTAGGACTCACATTCGGCGGGAATACACAGTCTTTCAGTTATATATATAATTGTACTTGCACTGGTCCATTATTCGATCTGTTTTGCAAATAATTTTAGTCCCCTCAGGGCCCGGCAAGGCACTCAACTCGTAATGTAAGGGTCACGCGTTCGAATCCCCGTCACACCAAACATGCTCGCTTTTTCAGCCGTGGATGAGTTATAATGTGACGGTCAATCCCACTATTCGTTGGTAAAAGAGTAGTCCAAGAATAGGCGATGGGTGGTGATGACTAGCTGCCTTCCCTCTGGTCTTACACTCCTAAATTAGGGATGATTAGCTCATATAGCCCTCGAGCAGCTTTGTGCGAAATTCAAAATAAACAAACCAAGTCCCCTCAGCATCAAAACACCCTCAAACTATCAAACTGTCTCTCCCATGCATTATTGTAGGTGCTATGCATTGAGATAATAATATTTTACCTTTCGTCTGCCGGACGTACAACCTAAACCTACTCTTTGAACCCAATATTTCAAACTTAAACTGAACCGTCCATAACAGTTTCTTAAAAGTATTTGGAAATCGAAGTAAAGGTCTTACGTTCTAGATAAGTCATCTTTACAATGTAGATCTGGACAATTTTCTGTTATTTGGTACATGGTTGTTTATCCAATGCTTGAGATCAGTGTCAGTCTTCCTCCTGTCCTGAAGGCTGCATAAACAAAGATACTTAACATTAGTATCATCGAGTTTAGGTGTTCTGCCTGTTTCTTTCTTGTTTGAAAATTTACCAGTCTTGGTCTCACAATCTAGGGTGTACTTGACAGTGACTGGGGAGCATTTCAAGGCTGAAGCAATTTGTCGAAGTCCAACCAGGACCCGTAAAACTTTGATGTGAACTCTCTGCTCTAATGACAGTTCTCCACGCTTTTTTGGGCCATGTGGAGACAGCAAAACTAGATGTATTATGTTAAACACTGTTTTGAAGGTTTATGCGTGGAGTTTTATCAAATTGATTTCTTGCATATTCCACCCACCTCCAATTCTTGGGCTACTCTTTTACTGACGAATAGTGGAATTGCCAATTTCATTAAAACGCCTCTACGACTGAAAGGGCGAACATGTTTGGTGTGACAGGGATTCGGACCCACAACCCTCCGAATGCGAGTCGAACCCAGCCATACCAGGACCGCTAAAAGCAAATTATTATTTTATTAAGTATTTCTAAAGTGTTAAACAAGATAAGATATTTCGAGGTAATTAAGGTTTTTGAAGGTAGCAATGCTTGTAGCGCATGAAATGGAGTTAATACTGATTGTAGTTTCTGTAATATAACTATTCTAGTAGGGATATTATAATTTTAGTAAGTTTCCTTCCCCTTTTCCTGCGAAAACTTCATACAATATAATTTTTGTCAAGTGACAAAATTCATCTTTGCGGTTTTCTTGATGGTATTAGCTTCAACATCATGCTCTCGTTTAAGTTCGTATCATTTCACTCAGACAAGCAGTACACACCTACCTCAGACAATGGCCTCACGAGCTGCTTTTTATATATATGTCATCAGTTGTCACGAAGCTTTCTAGGAAACAGTGCGAAAGATAACGTGTTAAGTGACTGCTTGCTTCAACACGTCAAGAGTCAGTCTTGAGTCACAACTCAAAATATTCATCGTAAAACTTTTTTTTCTGAAGAATTCCAGATTGTTTCTTTTCGGTCAGTGCCTTCCTTCTTCAGCCAGCAGAGAAGTCGAATAGGAAGAAATAAAACAAATGTTGCAACAAAAATACTCGAGTAACTCGAAACCTTTCACTTTGTATTTATTTTTTGTTTTTAGACAATGAAACATGACAGCGTGGAATGATAGACTTTGGCGTTAATAGAAAAGACCCCTGCTCCGGTTAACATCCAAGTAGTTACAGTCATGAATGACCTTATAAACAGAGTGCATCTAGCCATTGTGCTATTTTCACGTCTGTCTATAAGCATGCGTGATTCCCCTTTACGTTTCGCAAACATCTGTACAGTTTCTACCACATTTATTTACAGGGTGAAGCTACAAAGACGTGTCTTTAGTACGAATTTGCTGATCGGCTTTAGATATCTTTTTCCACCAAAATGAACGTTCATTTGTGCGCGTGGGCGGCTCGGATATGTGCAATACATAATCAGCCTGCCAACGATATAAGGTTTCATTTTTGTTTATCTTAGGAATGAAAACCTACTCCGCGAGATTAAGGACTTGTACTGAATTACATGTGTCAATACTCAGGAAATAACGTACAATAACCACATGTTATTGTTATTTAATGGTATGCAACCTTATTTTTTTAGAAGAAAACGTGTAAAAAACGAACTGTACAACATCATCTTCGTGAAGTTATGTGGAGTCATTAAATTTTGTTACTTCCCGACCAACATGTTATAGTTTTCTATGGTTATCCTTAGTTTAATTTTTATCGTTTTTATTTTATTTTAGTTCGGTATGAAACACTTTGTTTTGTTTTTCGTTAGCCAATGTTTTCATTTTCAGCGTGTTTGTTAAAACTTGTTTGTTCCTTTTTACACATGCGGACTTGCACGCTAAAATCCGGGTTTCGATATCCGTGGTGGGCAGAGCACAGATAGCCCATTGTGTAGCTTTGTGCTTAATTCAAAACAACGACAACAACATCCTTTTTACACATTTCGTCATTTGTATTTTTTAACCAGTTCTTACTAAGCGAGTCTACGATCCGGTTACCACCTTGTAGAATTTAACTATATGTTTGTAAACGATTATTAACTGAGAATACCATAAAATATGTGTCTTATTGAAACTCAATATCAACCAATCACGACAGTATTTACAAACCTTTTATAATTTTCCAGAACGAATGATTTTGTTTTATTGCAAAGCCGTACTGGGATGTGTGTTGTGTTTACTGTATGGAATCCAACCCTGGATTTTAAGGGTATAAGTCCGTATACTTACCGTTGTCCACCCGGGTAGGAGGCAACTGTTGGGTCAAACAAAATAATAAACTCGGTAGAATGTAAATTGATTACAGTATACATGAGATTAGATCTAAGTTTGTTAGACAAGTAGAGTTTCAAAATATACTAATTTACATATTGTGCTAAACGATAATTGAAATCAAGACATAAACCAGTTGGATAGTTTAAAAGTATTATTACTTATAGCCAGCTACAGGGCCATGAGCAGGAATATAAATGTGACTATTATAGGGAGTATTATGTTAAACACACACAAATTATATACATATATACTTGTCTTTATGATAATGACAAGAACTGGAAACGGAAATTATTTACTTTATTTTAGGGGCCTGGCATGGCCCAGCGCGTAAGGCGTGCGACTCGTAATTCGAGAGTCTCGGGTTCGCGCCCGCGTCGCGCTAAATATCCTTGCCCTTCCAGCCGTGGGGGCGTATAATGTGACGGTCAATCCCACTATTCGTTGGTAAAAGAGTAACCCAAGAGTTGTCGATGGTTGGTGATGAGCAGCTGCCTTCCCTCTAGTCTTACACTGCTAAATTAGGGACGGCTAGCACTGATAGTCCTCGAGTAGCTTTGTGCGAAATTCCAAAAAAAAAAAAAAACTCCATTTTAAAATTAGAATAACATAATACATACCTCAATTTGAATTTCAATATACATATATATATATATGCATGTGTGTGTGTGTTTTCTGGGCTCATATTTACTATATCAACATACACAAACATTACATGCATAAAAGTAAATAGTATTTCGCTCAACCAAAACGACCAAGTGCATATGAATAAATATATTTTGAGGGGGTTGTGTCTGCTTGTTCCTTTTGTGCACGCGCACCTGGACAGTTGATTTCTAGAGTTAATTAAGTTAGTTGTAAAAATCCCAAAAACATTTCATGAAGTTTGACCAAACTGAAAAGGCTTAGGTTTAATCTGAGTTACCAAAACGAAACCGCCAGAACAATTTTGTAGGAAGCTATTTAATGGACCCCACAAAGCAATAGAACATTTGTAGCTGTAAGGAATATACAGGCTTAAAATAAATATGCGTTTTTATTACCAGGTCATGCGTAGGCATCACCATTCGTTATAATATATGTGTATGGTAATTGAACGATTTGTCAAGCAGAATACGTAACATTTATATGCGGTTTGGTTACGGGACAAACATAAATTGAGGCGATTCAATCAGACACTAGATGTTATGAAGTCGTTTTTTTTGGAAAGGACGTGTTCTGTTTTGTTTTTAAGCCTAGTAAGGTTTTGCTCGATCTTCATTTCAAACCTCAGTCTTCACAGAGAGTCGAATTTCGTTACAGGAACGCCAACCATATTATCTCAACACACTTTAAGTATCATACTAAATGTCATCCACGACTCATTTTCATCAGAACCTATTTGTTGCAATTTGACTGCTATTACCTGACACGCATGTGTTATGGGTGTTTTCGTTGGGCTATAAATGATGATTATCAAAGATAAAGGAGCTGGTATTAGCTTGCGAAACTACTTAATGGATAGGGTCACGCCACGTGCCATTCAAAGATATGTATGTATTTGTAGCAAGCCACGCCTACGCTTTCTTCCTGAAAAAAAAATCATTTTACCCATTTCCATGGCATGTACATATATATATATATATATATATATATATATATATCATATAAAGACAGTTCACGGATTTGAAAATCGATCTTCAAGTATATGTAAAGATCCATAATATTACCAAGGACTTGCTGTTGAATAAACAGCTAACAGTGAAAAAACGGTTTCCTTCATACACGTCATATACTGAGTTATAAATGTATATTGACAGATGCAATACGTTTCAACGACAACTGTACAAGAAATATAAAAATAGATGCAATACATTTTAAAGACAACTAAGCAAGAAATATGTATATTAAGAAGTGAAAAAATACATTTTAACGACAATCAGAATATATATATATATGAAATACGGAGTGCAATATTCGCTAATATACACGAGTTGGGATACCTGAAACACTTTCATCACCTACAGTTCAAACCGAGTTCTTATCTTCTTTCTCTTTGTTTGTCTGTCTTTTGACTCACCTTGTTTGTAGTCGTTCTAAGCAAGGAATGTTTCACATGTTAAATGACTCCTTTGTTTAATTTTCTTTTTTCCAATTACTGTATTGATTTTAAATGCTGGAGAAAAACGCGTTTTTTTTTACTACTTAAAATTCCACTTTAATTCCAAACGAAACAATACGTTACTTAATTTCCTGCTCTAAACATTATACGGGGAAGACCAAAGGTAGTAGGACCGGTTTCGTTTGAATTTCGCGTAAAGTTACATGACAGCTAACCGTCCCTAAGTTAGCAGTGTAAAACAAGAGGGAAGGCAGCTAGTCATCATCACCCACCGCCAACTCTTTTATTAACGAATAGTGGGATTGATTGTACAAAATATCGCCCCCACGGCTGTAAGGGCGAACATATTTGGTGGGACGGGGTTCGATTCCGCGACCCTTGGATTACTAGTCGGGCACCCTAACCACCTGGCCATAAATATTATTATTAAACATTAACCGAACGGCGAAGACAAACATAAATTCCTACGATGAAATAAACCTCTTTAAATCTGTATACTCCATTTTAATTTATGTTTTTACATACATTATGCTATTTGGATAAGGACTGCTCTCAGAAAAAATTTACTGACTTTGCAAAATCAGGAGCAAACTGGCAGCATTATACAAGTATTCTTTATATATTCTGTGCCAGACGTGGCTAGTAGTAAGCTTGCAAGACAGCATACCAGTAGGACTCTCGGTACCGTTGTCGTAAACTTGCCATTTAGGAGCTCAAAGAGTGATGATTAAATCCCATTCTTGGAAAAGAGAAATCAAGGAGAAAGCAGCTGTTGACTAGCTGTCTTCCCTATGCTCTGTCAGTTCAGAGCTAGAGAGGACTAGCTAAGATGGCCCTTATTTATCTATGTGCGCAAATATTCGAGAAAAACTACACATGTTCTAGAGAGTACTAGTACTTTAGTGCTTTTCTAGAACATTAAATGTTTTCTCGAAAAAAAAAAGAATAAAACCAACCATTTTTTTCAGTACGCAAAAGATAGTATTACTGGGTAGAAAGAGTGGAGTGTTTGTTTATTCGTTGTTAAGCCTAAAGCAATACAGCAGGCTATCTGTGCTGCAACAAGCAGGAGTCTCAAAGCCCAGTTTTTATTGTTATAAACCTACAGGAGAGGGTAGAGCAGAATGATGTATGGACTGAGATGTCGGAGTTTTAGATTTTTTTATAATTTACATGGTAAAAGAGTTCAACCATAATAAAATTATTTGTTTATTCATGCCAGTCCTTTATATTCTAAGTATATTAATATTAATACAAGGTCGACCTCTCAAGTATATTAGTGTTAGCAAAATGTTGCTTTCTCGAATATATCAATGTTATCAAGATGTTCCCACTCTTCTAATTGCACAGCAGTGAGCTTGGAAGCTCATAATGCTAAAATTCTGTATTCGATCTCGGCGGTTTACACGAGACGGGTGTAGGTTGTCATTGTGTAGCTATTTGCTTAACAACAAATAAACATAAAAAGCTTTAGAAAATGCTCTTGAACAGAAAAAAAAGAAAATAATGTGTGTGTGTGTGTGTGATGTACCTGATGTATATATATATATAATAAAAGCATGATGACAAAGATATATACTTAGCAGGATATATTTTAGCAGTTCCGAAGACTGTCTTCAAATTATCGCAGGTGTTTGAAGCTCCTAGCTTTTCTTTATATCTTCATCAATGCCTGATAAATATCTACATTAGCAGACCTAACATGGTCTTCAAACCAACACAGGTGAATGAAGCACGCATGTAGTTTTATTCGTCACATTTTCATCAGGACCTTACAGCGATCTACATTACCAGTTTGAAATATTATTTCTAAAGCTACTGCAGGTGCATGAGGCTCGCAGCAATATTCGTCACATTTTTCACCAGGATCTGATAATGATTTACAATACCAGTTAGAAATAACGCCAAACTACCGCAGGTGGTTAGAACTCGTAGTTTTTCCTTATATCTTCATCCGCGCCTATTAAGGTAAAGACCTACATTAGCAGACCGAAACATTCTCTCCAAATTACTGCAGATCTACTAATCTGGTAACCGTACTTGTCAGATCTTCACCAGAATCTATACCAGTAGTCCGAGAAGTAATCTTCAAACTACAACAGATATATGAAGCTCATAAATTATGCTCATTAAGTCTTCACCGGCGGGTGAATAAATAAGTTAAAAAAAACTTCGAAATTCCTTCTTTAAATAACCGTAAGCAAGTGAAAATACTTACAACGCCGAAATTAAATGTGTAAATATGCCACATGTAGATTAAGTCCTAACCATGTAGTTTCATAATTTATCGTTGATCGTGATGTAAAAACAATGGTGTTAAAATCCGGAGCTCGATTCTCCACGGTGAGCAGAGTTCAAACAGCATTGAGTGATAAAGAACAACATAAACTCATTAGTTTATTATGAAATAGTGAAACTACATACACTTATTCTCGTTGAAACATCAAGAGTTTTAATAAACACTGGAGTGTTGAGATCTAAGTTGAAACTAAACTGAATGATCCTCACTTTTGTTTTTGAGGTACAACTTAGCAAGGAGTTCGGGAACATTTCTGAGATCATTATTGCAGGCTCATTGTTCTAGAGATACATAATGAACATAATTTATTTGGCAGTTCAATTGTTTGCTGCCTATTAACCTAGCCTTTTTAGATATATTTCTTTAGAGCTACAATTTGTATATAATGACGATAGTATAACGTATCAGATACGAAAGATAAAAGCTTGTGACATTACGAGTCATACATACTGCACGAAAAAAATCATACCATGCTAAAGCTTAGTTTTATTTCTCTACGACCATCTTTATCATGTCACTCGAGTATTTGACTTATGGTTTCAACTCACACGATGAATTTCGAAACCATTGCAGTTTTTCTTTACTATAAAAACGGTTAATACTATGTCTCCCTTTCATACATGACATACTAACTCATTATGCTTGTTAAAAGGTACATTAAATTTTAATGAGAACCACATTAAACGGAGTTTTTGTATTTACATTACAGAGACATTATTGTGTGATACGAAGTTAAAGCGAACTGAGTAATTACTAAGTACGTATGACGGCAACAGTTTGTTAAATTTCTACTCACGTCTTTTTACAAACAGAATTAGGTGTATCCAACAATGTACAAAAGGATGGCACAAAACTGTTCAAATTAGGCAGTTTTGTTTTTCTTAACACATACTCAAAATGATAAGTATTCAGCTGCCACTGGATGTTTCCTTTGATGTCTGCTTGTTCTATTATAATTATTGAATTTGAATGTATACGTTTTATGGCAATAAATCATGTCTGATACCTTGTTTATAAAACGTATTGTCTTCTACCAGCCATGAACAAAACCTTTCACCACTTGCATAGAAATTACTGGATGATACTTTAAATGTTCAAGATCTCAGGGTTGTTTTACTCTCATAAAGTATTTCACATTTATATTTAGTTTTATATTTACCCTAAAGTTTTTTTTGTTTTTTGCATTCTTTAGGTATAGTTCGTGATTTCTGCTTAACTTTTTCATAATTTTCCATTAAAAAAAATCAGATTGTGTCCTTGAAATACTTTATAAATGTACTTTCTGTGAAACGTCTCGTATACTAGTCGAGCTTTCTAAACGTATATTCTGATAAACATAAAAGGTTACTTAATTAATAAGAAACTCTGGACTCAGCTGATAGCTCAGTGTGACTTTGCTATAAGAAACACGCAAGAAATTCTGACAAAAACTAGGTAAACTATAAGAAAGAAAATTACACAAATTAAATGATAAATTAATTATCGAAGTCGTTTTTGTATAAACACTTATCAAAAACTTGTAATTTTATAAGTCATGGTTAAGGTTATATTTGACAGAAGTAGTTAATGCCAGCAAAAGCATAGGCTATCACTCTTTCAATTGTGGAATCATGTGGCAACAAATATACAACTCAGTTAGCACAGAGTTGTCCCTGATTTCGAACCACTAACCATAGGAAAGCAATCGGTTGGTAGCTCCCTATTGATATATATATATATATATATATGTTACTTAGCTGAAGGCCTGGCATGGCCGAGCGCGTTAAGGCGTGCACTCGTAATCCGAGGGTCGCGGGTTCGCGCCCGCGTCGCGCTAAACATGCTCACCCTCCCAGCCGTGGGGGTGTATAATGTTACGGTCAATCCCACTATTCGTTGGTAAAAGAGTAGCCCAATAGTTGGCGGTGGGTGGTAATGACTAGCTGCCTTCCCTCTAGTCTTACACTGCTAAATTAGGGACGGCTAACACAGATAGCCCTCGAGCAGCTTTGTGCGAAATTCCAAAAACAAACAAATACTTAGCTGTTTAATATTTTATACCTTTTATTTGACTGACAGTTATTATTATGTTTAACTCTGTTTACACTTAGTTTCCAATGTAAATTAAGAAGGACTGCATTTTAAAATAGTGGAAATCAAGACTGTTAATCGGTGTTCGGCAATGAGCAACAGAGCAGACCAGTCTGGTATCAATAACGCAGTGCATAACTGTATGAAGTAAACGAATAAAACTTGACTTTTATTGTATTCTCAAAACGCTTCGAAATTAACTACAACATTCAAAATAAATTAGAATATTAATATATAGTAATGTTATCACTGAAAATAGAAACTTGAAAGGTTTAATTAACTAAACTGGATGCTTCTTAACTTACAATAATATAATTTGATAGTAATATATTTTTATTAGAGGAAATTAGTCATTTTTCTTAACAATCATCTGACATTATGCTCATTTAACATGTTCCTCGATGTTAGTGTTTTAACAAGAAATAAATAGGTCTACTGTTTACTGTTTTCCCGACATTATTGCAACAAAGGTAAACAAAAATAAGCCTTTTTTAACCATTTACAATATGGTAAAAAATTAATATGTTTGTCAGAAATTACGAAGACTGTTTATTGAGCCACAAATAAAAACAAACTTTGAAGAACTTAGCTTCCATTTTTCTAAACAGCGCCTTCTTCAGACATCCCATTATAAATAAATACAACAGAAAACTAAAAACCAAGCTAATTAGAAGGCATTGGATCAGTATTTCAGTGCCTTGAACCGTACCTAGCATGTCCCGATGGTTAAGACACTAGACTCGTAATCTGAGGGGTGCGGGTTCGAATCTCCATCGCACCAAATATGCTCGTCCTTCTAGTCGTGGGGAGCGTTATAGTTTTACGGTCTATCCCACTATTCTTCCCCAGAAGTTGCCCCCCAGTGACACGTCTGCGGACTTACACACTAAAAACCGGGTTTCGATACCCGTGGTGGGCAGAGCACAGATAGCCCATTGAGTAGCTTTGTGCTTAATTCTAAAAAAAACATAAAATCCCCAGTAGTTGGCGGTGAGCGGTGATGACTAGCTGCCTTCCCTCTAGTCTTACACTGCAAAATTAGTGACGGCTAGTGAAGCTCGTGTAGCTTTGTGCGAAATTCAAACCAAACCTTTGGCTGTAATCTTCAAAAAAAAATCAAAATGTTTAGGTTTACAAGTAAGTCCATAAACATAGTTAACAACGCAGACTAGTATTCCCAGATTAAAAAATAAATAAATATTGTTACAAGCATTATAATCAATAACATTAGATGCGACTAATTTCAATTAAAATGTTATTGGTCATTACAATTTTCCTGTACGAAGTTATACACTTAACCGAGTCGCAGTTATTTGAATTTTCAATAATATAAGCAACTAGTGTTACGTGTTTTCGTTTTTAGAAATTATTTCTCAAGACGAATCAATTAATTTTAGTTTTATAGAGAGTTTTCTTGGACTGTTCTTTTCCTGTTTTACTATTTTGCACAAAACTGGACAAAGAGTTGTTTGTACACAGCTGTTCAGGTGATAGAACAAAGATCATACTCTCGTATGATCGAATGCTAAAATTTGACCAAAACTCTAAAAAGTTTTGTTTGCTCTTTTTTTTCTTTTTTTCTTTGCAACAACGGAAGAGAAACCATAAGACTCTTGGATTTACAGTCCTGGAACACTAACCATTAAATAACACCCGACTCACATAAATTTTAAGTTGATATAAACTAATAATACAGCTTAAAATGCATAGCCTCTTAACCTGCACAATTTCTGCCACAAATAAATGAAGATTAGTAATTCTTGTCACCAGTTACACCCTACAATACAAACAAACTGCGTGAAAAAGTTATTACCTTTTTTGCCTATGTCCGAATGACGTCCTGCAGTAAATCCAAGGCTCGTGGCAAGAGTTACATAATTGAACCAGTCAGAAAGCATAAGCCAAGAGGGGTTTTGGTTGCTGGGTGGCGCCTCCAAGCTGACTAACAAACCGAAGAGAATTGCCTTAATGTCTCAGTGCCCCCGTCATTATTGGGGCCCTTGCTTGGAGATAAATACCTCCAAAGACTAGAGTGCCCATCAGATGGTCACAAATCACAGAAAATTGCAGTGTTGTTGAGAATCAATAAACACTCTCGGAAAGACCCCAGAATGATTCAGTCCAACATCTGGTTATGTGTTCAACAACTGACCACTTTCTTCTGGAACAAATTGTCCAATCTCGTGACCTCCAACAAATACTTTTTTTGCGCTTCAGTCATGGTGGATACTGTGAAAATTGCTCTAAATTAGGGATACCCGTAACCGAAATACTTACTTGACTTTACACGTATTTCTGTTAAATCATAAATCTTCCATTTAACACTTACGCACACACCTGCTTTGGTAATTAGTGTAAGGGCTTGTTTCAACAAATATTGTCGCCCCTTCCATATTCCTTTAACAGCCTCCTCCCCTCATGTTACTAGACAGTAAATCTGAGAGCTTATAACGCTAAAAAGTAGCTAACAATAATACGCTGGGCAGAGCATAGATTGCCTGTCCTTCGTGTAGCTTCTTTGTGCAAACAAAAACAAAATCTGTTGAAATTAATACTCGTTCTATAATAATAAAACGTTTCATTTACTGAGCTAAATTCCAGTGTGGTCCAGTAAATAAGCAGTATAATGAATAATAAAACAAAATATATATGCACGTGAGCTCATTTACGTTTTCACCTCATATTTAAATGTTCACAGCTTGATTATGTTTATTTTTATTATTCGGTTTTATGCAACGGTATATCAAGACACATCCATGAGAAAGACATAGAATACCAAGTCGCAACCTTTAGTTTTGCAAATGGTGACTGATTACGGACATTTAAATGTGGCCACTTTCATACTTCCAGTTTTTATTTTTGTAAATCTCGTTCAGATTATGTTTCTCGTAGTTTGATTTCTTAATTCATAGCCGGTTTTTGTAAAAGTGTGTGTGTGGGTGGGGTTCTTATAGCAAAACCATACTGGGCTATCTGCGGAGTCCACAGAGGGGAATCGAACCCCTTATTTTAGCCTTGTAAATCCATTTATATACTTGCTTCTGCACCAACTACTCCACCAGTGAGGCACATGTATAAGTGAGCGCGTGCATATCTTTAGTATTTAATTTATTTTATTTCGTCTTGAATTTGGTTATAACAAACTAATATAAATAGTCAGAAGTTTGGATTAGCTGTTTTTAATGCAGTCCTTATTATATATATATATATATATATATAATATCGGCAACTGAATTGAAAATACGGTTTTATAAAGTATGTTTAAGTTAGAAATAAAAACTTAAATAATCTGTTTCAGACAAGTAAAAATGGTGATAGGTAATGTTTAACACTTGATCAACCTATAGTCAGCAGGAACTATTGTCAAAGATAGCGTAGGTCTGTCAGAGCTGTTGTATTACGGATCTTCTATTTTTGGTCTTTGTTGGCATTGGCCACTCCCGTGGGACATTCTTATCACATATCCCCCCCCCTCCATGATAAATGAGGAATATAGAGCAGTATACTATGGACGACCTACGTGAGACACATGTATAAAACTGACTTCGTGAGGCAAAATATTGTGAAACTTGTCTCTAAGCAGAAATCTCCCTAAAAAATCTCTTTAGCTGCCAACAGTTCTTCTTCAATTCCCTCGTGGTCACTCACTCAACTTCCCTTCCTCGTGAAGTTTTAATTCCCAGCTGGTTTTAAAATATAAACTTAATGATTTCGATTCATGTGCTATAAAACAGAGCACTGAGATATTTATAATAATGACAATAAAATACTTACATTTATCATTAAGCCTAAAGTGCAAAAGGAATTTCAGCTCCCTCATCTATCTTGTCGGTGTCTTTCTTTTTTTGTGGGTTCTGGAAAAGTCATAAATTTCTACAACAATGCAATAAATAAACATGTTTTGTTCTAAATGTACTTTACTCAATTATGGCCGTCAGATCAAAACAATTTCTACATATTTATAACTTACACTTCTGGTCGGTACTTAAACATTAATGTTTTCTACACACATAATTTATGTGAAACGAAGAACAAATACGTAGCTTGTTCATTATTTAATTCAATGGGCGGTAAGTTTCCTGTAACAATAGGCTGTTGGTTCTAATGTTGACAAAGTAATGAAAATCACACTGGATATACGTGATACTTTACTGTTGACGCACAGAAATAGTGTTAACACACAACCCATGAAAAATCTTATGCAAAACAAACATACTTTCTTTACAAGTACAAATGAAGGCAATTAAAATAAAAATTGCAATGCGATAAGTTTTACGTTTCCTCTTCTACAAAATATTTCGAATGTTTAAATTGTTTCAAGTGCAATATTCTTGATTAGATTATTCTTTGAGCCAAAGAAGTTTTTTTTCTCCTATAATTATCGTAAAACTAAAATTAAAATGTTATATAGACAGTTCAGACAACTATATATTAAAATAAAGTTTTTTTTCTTTACTTTGTGAATATGATTCTGTGTTTGTTTGGACGTTTTTGACGAAACGCGTAGAATTACAAAATTAAAACCAAGCATTAAATAATTGTTTTTATTTCGGGTGGGGGGTTGATGTTGTTTTGAATTAAGCACAAAGCTACACAATGGGCTATCTGTGCTCTGCCCACTACGGGTATCAAAATTCGGTTTTTAGCGTTGTATATCCGCAGACATACCACTGAAAGCAATCTTTCTTTTTTGTTATTAATTTTGTCTTGTAATAGAACTTTCTTCCAGCTACTGACTATAATGAGCTTTCATAAAATAAAACAAAACCTAAACTAAACTGATTAGTTTTGTTAAGAGTGTGGTAAATCAAATGGCCAAGAAGTCTGTGGGGATGGACGAAATAACTCATTCGACATGAAGTTACACATATGAATAAATTAACACAAAATAAAAGACTCAAACAGGGTTAAACATGGTTGTTGATTTATGCAAATCTACAGAATCCATCAAACTGCTTGTAAAAACATTTCTTAGTCACTTGAAGTACAGGAGAATAGAGCAAATCTGACCGATTTCAACCAATTGAGCCAATATTATTCAAGTGAACCAAGTAATACAATTTCGTATCCCAGCATGACCGTATGATCGGCAACCTCATTAGGATAACTTGATGGTTATTGAGACCATCAAAGAGATGCTGGGGCATCCTAAACTGGGAGTAATTAGAGAGGCAACTTCGCATAGGGGGCAGTTTTACAGCTTGGCAATAACAATCATCTTCGAAATACCACAGAACAGAGGATATAGGTTAAACTTTTAAAACATTCTATAAGATTAGTGATAGAGCGTGCAGTCAACAATAACAAACTATCACACGAATGCTACTTGAGTAATCATAGAATGAATAATATACGTAACAGAACCTCATAATATATGTAACAGAACCTGATAATATGTGTAACAGAATCTCATAATATATGTAACAGCACCTTATTAATTATTTGCACTGTTGTGTATAATCCAGATTTGTGTTAAACAAACCAAACAGTTATTGGAAATAGGATACGACTACACAGAACATATTTTATGCTGTTTCTGACTTACTACCAAAAGTGAAGTTTATCCAATGTTATAGAAAGTTATTATAAATTATAGCTTTATAAAGTATAGAATGATGTGTGTTTTTAAACTCGTATGTATCCCTTATTTTAAAGATATGTGTTTATGCATTCATAAAACTACTGGAGTATATATATTACACACATACACACGTAGTTAGATATGCATCCTGTTCTGTTATATTGTAGATTCATTTCAAGTTTTTTTAATATATTTGATGTAAAAACAAATGTGTGTGTGTGTGTGTATGTATTTTCTTACAGCAAAGCCACATCGAGCTATCTGCTGAGTTCACCGAGAGAGTTAAAGACAAACAAACAAACGTCAGTTTATATTATACTATTTGTCAGAAAATTCTGAGCTTGTTAAAAATATTTCTCTTTGCAATTTTGTCCCGTTTCACAGACACGTGTTTCTTTTTTGCACAGATGTTAAAACAACCAGTCTTCAATGGTTCATTTCTGTTAAGCCATCGTTCACCTTCGGTCAACAAGCAATATATCAATGGTTGAATTCTCTGTAAACCACTGTTCAGTTTCAGTAAACAACTTATCCGTCAATGGGTGAGCTCTGTGAAAATATGTCCAGTTTCAGTAAAGAACCAATCCATCAATGGTTGAGCACTTTGAAACTATCATTCACGTTCAATGTACAACCGATTCATCAGTGGTTGAGCTCTGTAAAACTGTGCTAAGCTTCAGTTACTACCAACAATATTTTTTATCCAAAACTCACAAGTTAACTTAAGTTTACACAGTATTCGAAGATTCAGTTTAACTGCAACATGACAGCAACTTATGTTTTTTGTTTTTTTTAACAGTAATTTCGATCATTACGGAACAATTTGCGTGCTAATCAACCAGATAAAACAATCGTTTGTGCTGATTGATATCGGAAGTAAGTGTTTGTTTAAATTAAATTATACTAAATAATCCCACAAGTGCGATGATAAACAGAACCAACCTCAGCTGTCCTGGTTCTCAACTCATTCACAGTATTTTTTCTTGTTATCCAGTGTTAAAGAACTGGCTAAGTTTTTCGATACTGTAGTTACCTTGATAATGTAGCCATAAACAGCTTTGTAAGCTATAGAAGGGAAGCCTGTATTAAACTATAGCGTGCTTACACATAGTAAACAGTAGTTTTACCCATTTCTTTCATCTAGTTTCTTAGAACGATTGTTGCAAAAGGCAAAAACTTAAAATTGTTAATATGTTGTGATTGATAGACCATATCAGCAGCAAACAATAAAAAAAATATGACGGTAGTTTGAGGATTAAACCTTAAAAGCAAAATCTTGTTCGATTAATACAATATCTTTATATTGATATAATATCCATGTATTTCTCATAATATATTATGCTGCGAAAGATATTTAAAGGTAAAATCGTTTTTAAGGGTTGTAAACCCATCTATCGCAGTTATTTATACAAGGTAGTAGGTATTAGATACAAGAAGCGAGATTCGTGTCTGTCCCTTTTTACATTGCATGAGAACATCTCAAAGATTTGTATGTAATTGTATTGCCATATTCTTGTTGCAATCATATGAATACAAAGAATGCACAAGACGCTAGGTTAGTTATTATATGAACTTATGAATAAAAGTAATGACGAATATGTTAATCAAATGACGTATGATACATCCAGTTCAGACGAAACCTTTCGTACGATACCGGAGCTAATTAGGCTAACCGAAATAAAACAGACATAGTAGTGGTCTTGTAGATATTTTTACTTTTATCTATCAGAGGGCTCTATATTAAAAATAATTGTTTCGCAAAATAATAAATTTATTTAACTGGAGACTCACATATACAGCGTAAAAATACTATATATAGATTCAATACAAAACAGAATAAAATAAGTTTGATTTTTTATTCTATTGAATAAAAGAGTGACACCTTGATTTTATACTGTGCTAATATATTATCAATTTAACCACAATTAATGTGACATGAGTTATCTTCAGATATGCACACAGATTTGCGCTACGCATGAAAAAGTATTTAAATGTGCGACAGCGCCTGATGACTCAGTCTGGGTAGGTCTGGGGAAATTTGATCCTAAAAAAATTGGGGTTGGTACTTGCCGTGACAACAGCACGTACAGCCTATTGTGTAGCTTCACGTTTAACAACAAATAAGCAATGAAAAACTTACGAAATGTTCGCCTATTAACACAAATATTAGGTGATTAGGTGACACAATTAAGATAAGTAAAAGGCAAATATTTATAAAACTTTAAAATCATTGATAAAATAACAACTAGATTTTCTTTTTCTGTTCGCAAAGAAAAATAAACTTAAATCGAATCAAAAGTAAATCAAAATAACTTGAAATGTGAAAGTAAACGTAGAATGTGAATTAGTGGGAAAATTTCGAAATGTGGACATTAAAAAACAACTGTGATAGACCTATTAATATTTTCAGTTTAGTTTCACTTTTTAGAAAATAAATATTTTGTTTTGTTTTACTTACTGTTAAGTGCAAAGCTACACATTGGGTTAACTGTACTGTGCTGAAACGTTAGGACAGCGATAAAAGAATAGTATTGGGTGAGCAACAAAAATATTAATATATATATAAACACACCCCATGTCAGTGTAGCATTAAGAAGAGAATTATTTTAATATTGCTTGAAGCATTCCCTCTAAAAAGGTCGGCATGACCAAGTAATTACGACATTCGACTCCCCATCACACTAAACATGTTCGCTCTTTCAGCAGTGAGGGCGTTATAATGTGACGGTCAATCTAAATATTTGTTAGTGAAAGAGTAAAAGTTGGCAGTGAATAGTGATGACTATCTGCCTTACAGTGCTAAATTAGAGACGGCTAACGCAGATAGCCCACGTGTAGCTTTGCGCAAAATTCTGAAAGCAAGAAATATTCCCTCAAACAGTGGATATATTTGGAAACTAAAATAAATAAAATAATGTAAATATAATTACATTCAGTTTCGTTCATTTAAAGAAATGTTTAATTTAATAATTAACAATATTTGGGTGCTTTAAACCCATGTTTGTTTTGTTTTTTGTAAGATAAAAAAATCGAAAATTTGTTTTAAAGACATGATTTGTTGACTTAAATCTGAAATTATTTCAAGTGACAACTCACGTCTTGGTGTAACAAAATAAAGTCTATACAGATCACATATGAAAAAAAATCAAGTAATAATAAACTTAGTCTAAACATTTGAAGTTGTTGTTGTTTGTTTCTTTGAATTAAGCACAAAGCCACACAATGGGCTATCTGTGCTCTGCCCACCACAGGTATCGAAACCCGGATTTTAGCGTGTAAGTCCGCAGACATACCGCTGAGCCACTGGGGGGGGGGCTAAACATTTGAATAATCGTTTATTGAACCTTACAGTTGTATTGAAGAACATTGTCTTGTTCTTTTAATGTTTGCTTTTCTGGAAACATAAAAATATTTTATTGCATGTTTTCAATATTCTGAACTGAAATTTTATAATTTAAATAATTTTTAAATGTTTTATGAAGAAACATTTTAAGCTTTAATTTTTAGTTTTTTCATCATTTGACTTTTTAAACTGATGTGTCTATTTTCGAATTACTTTGATTTGTACAGGAAGGTTACGACAGAAACAAACATTAATTTTCAGGAAAGTGAAGAGTTCTGCCACCAGAGGGACCAATAATTTATTCGTTAATGGCCTACCTCCCTATAATGTACAGCTGGTTATGCTATTTATTAGACTGCAAGCATATAACTTACTATATTATATAATTGATAAGACGTTTTCCCAAGCTTTGAAATTGTAGACATCAAAATAACACGTAGGTTGGTTAGATTCACGTCTAAATAGTCAAAGTTCCAGAATAGGTCCTGTCTGGTTGGTACCATAGAGCAAAACAATAAGGAAATAACTGTTAGTCACAGTGTGTGCACTTTACATTATACGTCAGGAAGCTTTCAAACACTAGTGTGTATTCACACTTTTTAACGTGGAGAAAGTTTTATGGTTCGCTGTATTTCTTATCAAGCATTCTTCAATTTGCAAATTTCCTGCACTTGTTTTATTTTAGAAAAAAATAAAAAAGTGTATATATATGTGTGTGTGTGTGTGTGTACGTTAATTTTTATTTAAATAAATTAATTTAAAAAATAAATTTCATAAACTTAAATCATTTACAACCATAAAAATCCAATTTATTAACATCATTGAAATAACGTGTAGTAGAATAAGATATACATCGTGTTGGTATTGTCAAATTTTTGCATATATATGAATATTTGGGAGTTCTGTATTAAGACACTGCCAGTATTGATATTGTAATTGGCTCACTTATTTTTGCTTGTACTTCATACTTATTCGAACCAATAAAGTTACTACTGATAAAACAATGCTAAGAAGGAAAGGTCCCACACGTAAGTAATTAAGGAACATTAAGTATAGTTATTTTAAAGTTACCCTATATAAAGAAAATACCTGTACTTCACTCGCATTAACCTCTCTGAATTAACAGAAACGCAAAGGCTTAAAAATATTAACTAACTGCAATTAGAAAAACGTTTGTGGGGTTTATCTGCCAGGTAATTTAAAAACATAAAGATTCATAAAACACTATTAAAATCAGAACTAAGGTCATGTATTAGGAAGTTGCTTATTTTTTTTGTCTAATACAATGGTATATAATCTCAGTTCTCGTTGATTTCATTCAAATGTAAATTATCGTTTTCTAGTTTTCTCAAAATTATTTTTATATTTTCGTATGTAAATGTGGATAATATACATATAATTTATTCTGGCCAGCTCATTAAATTTATCTTTTGCACTCTTCATTTCTTCTTCTCTGCTATGTTTGTAGTTTTTAATGGTTGCTTTTATGACTTTATTTCTAAATTAAAAGCCAGCTCGTCAGTGGGAAGTGGTGTTTTGAATACAAATTACTAAGCGCGTATCTCGTTGATTCATTTTCCAATGGGACTTTTATGGACTATTTTATTTGAAAAAGTTTTGGTTTAATAACCTAGTTGAAATTAAATTCTGCTTTAAGCAAATATTATTGAACAAGGTTAACTCCGAACATAAATATATTTAAAAATTTTGAAACATTTATATTCGAATTATTACAAATTATTATCTACCCATGCTAATGAAATTCACGTGAGTTGTATTCACAAAAACACGGAGAATCTTACATATGAATATGGTGGACTAATGAATCCAGTATATAATTGTTTACCCTGTCCTCAAATGTACCTATAACTATATATTTATACTTATATACTGATGTTCATTTAACCTAGTCTTTATCATCTGTTTCCTAAATTTACCATGGTATGGAACTATAAGGATTCTTCTGCACTGGAGATGACAGATACAGTGTATTTGACACATTATGACGATTTTTTCCTTTACTTTACTTTCCAAGTTCTTAGAATTGACATGTCACGAATCATTTGTCAACGTCTTTCTCCGTAATATAGCACTATTTTGTTTCAAATAATTCAAGTCCGAAAATCTTATGATGTCTTTGGTACGGGTAAAATCTTATGATGTCTTTGGTACGTGTAAACGCAATGATTACTACTGTGAAGTAATCTTTAAAGACCTTCACTAGAATTCTCAGGTTTATGTTTTTACTCTTTCAAAAGTGCCAGCTTATCACTGAACCAATTCTAATTTGAAATATATGGAGACAGAGAGAGAAAGAATTGGCAGTTTGTATGTGCCTGGATAGTTATAAGTCACTGTCTCTCGGGGAATTTGTTCTGCCATATCGTTAACCCCATTTTCTGTAATTTGTTTGAACAAAAATCTATAACAGTCTGTTTCAGCCAACACCCCTACTATTAAGGTTACTGACAGCAATAATCAATAATGGTACAGATTGTGATCCAGCTCGCTTTGTGGTAGTTTATATTGTTCCGTCGTAGCTTGAAAACAAGAGGAATTCAATATATTCAAGAAACCTTATTAGTCGAAATGAAATGATTTAAAGTCCACTTATAGCATCTCATTTGTCTGTCATAACTCAGAAATACGTAATGAACCAGACTTTATTAGACTCCTTAAAAAAACGTTACCCGTGCAAGGCAGTTTGTAATAAAAACTATTAACTTTTTTCTATTGAAGGCAGTTATTTCCACAAGCGAAACGTTAAGATTCTCAGGAGACTTTTTTATTAAGGTGCTCAAAGTTCGTATTAAAACAAAATTTTACGACTGCCACTTCCATCACTCATCAAAAACAAAGACTGGATGTTTTCAGTGTCTGCTGATAATGTATTCTTTCTTCTCCACTGAATACAAATGGCTTAAGAAGTTCCTTTAAAGCATATATGCTATATGCTTTTTTGGAATGTTTTTTTTGCAGCGCCTTATTAATATTTCAAACTGAAAATGGCTACTTTTTTGATCTTCAAAGCCAAAAATGACAACTGGAATCGAACTGAAGTAAAAGCTATAAAACTTTGTGAATACATTGTGATAAAAAATGACAGGAAGTGATTATTAAAGCACAGACTATTTGTTTATTTCGATCAATAAAAAAGAAAATAATACATAATATAACCAGGACTTAAAACTATAATATCCTGTTAGAAAACCAGAAAATGTATCACGTTTGTTTCTTTTCACGTTATTAATTTGTTCTGATAAAACATGAAAGATAGACCAGTTCATGTTATTGAAAGAAATACATTTTTCTACGATCCATTCAAAAGTATTTTTACCATTTAATAATCATCTTGGCAAAATAAAAAGCAAATAAATTTTTGCAATATGTAATGGTCGTTATTCCTTCATAATCACTTTAAATAGTTGTGAATAATTTTACAAACTCCTAAAACTAACAAATATATAAAAGTCTACGAGTTTACAATGTTAACGACGGGTTCAATTTCACTTGGTGGACACAGCAGATGGCCCCATGTGGCTTTGTTTTGAATTTTACGCAAAGCAACACGAGAGCTATCTGCGCTAGTCGTCCCTACTTTAGCAGTGTGAGACTGGAGGGAACGCAGCTAGTCATCATCACACACCGCCAACTTTTGGGCTACTCTTTTATCAACGAATAGTGGGATTGATTGTAACTTTATAACGCCTTCATGGCTGAAAGGGCAAACATGTTTGGTGTGACAGGGGTATGAATCCGCGACCCTCGAATTACGAGTCGAGTGCCTTAACCACCTGGCCATGTCCAGCCTCCGATGTGGCTTTGCTTTGAAAAGCTCTCACACTCACTTATATAGACAATAAATTGCTGATTTAAAAATAAGGTTGTCCGTTCGTTACACGATAGTTTTCATAAAAGTTATTATTTTTTTACATACAAAAGGTGCTATATACACAATAAGTTGCTGGTCTAATAAATAGCAGCGGCTATTCATTACACGATACTGCCCATAAATATTACTTTCTTTACATAAAAAAACAACAACAAAATATGTGGCGACATGTATTATTTTAACTGGTGAATATACAAATATATATATTGGTAAAGTCGATGGTTAGTTATATTTTGTTCACAACTCATGTTTGCTGCTAAAACCTAGGACAACACATTGTGGTGATTCTATAGAATAATTCTGCATTGTAAGACATGAAAACCTAGAACAACATATTGTGGTGATTCTATAGAATAATTCTGCATTGTAAGACATGTTTATTGCAGCATCTTATCCGCTTGATTTGAAAGCTCGAATTGCTGGTGGTCTAATTAAATATACTAGACTTATTAACAACAAATAATTTAATTACAGTAAGTCGTATAACTATAAATAGATGTGTTATATTATCAACACTATTTTATTTCTTATTCACACTAAGTGTTTGAGAGCAATATTTATACGTAGAGTATAGTGTGTCCGAAAAGTCTAGAACCACATGTACTTCAACGAATTTTACAAAATGTGTTCCACATGCTGTCTCCGTAATTCAAAACAAATTTGAATTAATAACACAATCAACTAAATCTTTTCATGCTTTGACAGCGCCATAATTAATCACGTATCTGAAATTTAGAAAAAGCAACAAATTACCTATGGCTCCAGACTTTTCGGACGCCCTGTTTTGTTTGTTTGCTTTTTTTTCTTAATTTTGCTCAAAGCAGTGTAAACTAGATAGAAAATAATTGGTATAACAGCCTCAGTATTAAGACTGATATTCAGTAAGATTAACAACAAAAATCGCACCATAATTACCTTGTTAACACTCCTAACATCCATTTGTATATCCACTTATGTAGTTTGTGTTTTAAAGGTTTAAAATTGAACGTATTCGACGTCCTTTCTTCCAAAATGTTCTTGGTAACCTTTACAATTTGGAATAACTTCAACAGTTTCTAGCAAATATTCATTCGCTTTTTCATAATTGTCGATTATTTTTAAATTGTTATTTTTTTCATGTGCTCGTAATTTATGAAACATTTGTTTGACTTGTCAGTAGCATTAGGATTCGAAAATTCGGAATTTCATAAATCCAGAAATATAAAGATATTTTGGAAACCCTTTCTCGTGCGTGCAGACTGTGGCATAACGAGCCTAACGACCAATTAATTAGTATACCAAAACAGAGTTTTCTCCAGATTCTCTAAAAATTGTTTCCATAACTGTTTGGCCCGGCATGGCCAAATGGGTTAAGGCGTTCGACTCGTGATCTTAGGGTCGTGGGTTCGAATCCCTGTCGTAATAGCTATGCTCGCCCTTTCAACCGTTGGGGTGTTATAATGTGACGGTCAATCCCACTATCCGTTGGTAAAAGAGTAGCCCAAGAGTTGGTGGTTGGTGGTGATGACTAGCTCCCTTCCCTCTAGTCTTACACTGCTGAATTATGGACGGCTAGCGCAGATAATCCTTGTGTAGCTTTGCGCGAGATTCAAAACAAATATAACTGTTACATAAATTAGAAAAAAACACGTTTAGTAAAGGCCATGTTTATTTTTTTATTCCAGAGCTCTTGTCAGTATCGCATAAAAGAAACAAAATAAGACAATAATGGAGTTGGGAAAATGAAGCTTCAACTATCGTCTTGTTTATCGCCGGTAGCATCCAATGGACCCACATTTTGGTAAGTATCGAAATCTGTATAATGTCTACTTCCATCATTTGTAAGGAGCAACATTGTTAAGAGTTTAACAACAAATAATATTAGGACTACGTTACGGAATCGTGTTTATGAGATATTTGTTTTCCATACCACATTCCGAAACAATCATACAAATACTTACTTCCAAGTTACTGCGCGTAAAAATGAATACCATTCTATCGTCCGATTCATCACGTGTCGCTAAGTTACACAGGTTTCGGGGAATTCCACCCTTCGTCGATAATCGTGAAAAAACAAAAACTATGCTTCACGTGGTAGTATCATGGGTATGGATGGTGTTTTAGGATGTCTTTTTCTTGTAAGTTATACGGTATAAAAAATTAAGCACGTGATATAAGAAAAAATAAAATATTTAGATGTCACTAAATCAAGATCATGACGAATTATTAACTCCAGAATATTTTTTTAAAGAGCATAAAGCTTGACCTTCATTCCGAATCCGGTTTTGTAAAATAGATTTATATATACACATATACGCTGAAAGAGAAGGCCTTAAGTCAGACAAATGAAGTAATCTGTTATACATTCCAAAATGCAGTATCTATCCAACTTTGAGGAACATATAAAAAGTTTAATTTCTAACTTTTTTCCCACCAATGAGAGCGTCGCTAGTTTATTTTAAACCATCATTGTCTGAGACGTTCTCTTGAAATTCTAAGAGGTTGTACTGTCTAAAGAAATACAAGAAAGTGTATTTCACATTTGAGATTAAGTTCGAGAAGGAAATTTTTCCACTTTTTCACGTATTATTTCTTCTTTAACGTGACTTCTTTTCATAGGCGAAAGCGAGCCGTTTTACATATTATTTGACGTGATCGCATTAAAAATGTCCAAACGACGTGTCAGGCTGTCCTTCCACACAATGTACAAAGCTTCCTGGGTTGCAAGTTTGAATCTGTTATTCAGTTTTACAATCTGACGATTGCATCCATTACTATTATTAACCCTGAAATATTAGTATTTTGTTCTCATAAAAGGAATCTTCTTACAGTGCTCCTCTCGGCTGCCACCAAACGCTTACAAATCAACTAGATGGTTACAGCACTAATTAGTACCATTATTAATTACTGCAATATAAGTAATCGCCATTATCTACTCCTACCTGACCAGTAAGGACCAAGACGAATGTTCCTTTCCATCATGTTGACTTTAGTAGTTTATTTGACACAATTAGGACAATAAAATCCGCAATCTTAAGCTCTACGTTGGTTCAAAGAGGGAGGGGTGATACATTCCGAGTGCTCATCCAGGTCAGGAAAGTAAAAGGGATGTTGACAAACATATCAGTGAAAGGCAAGACCCTACCCAAGGCCAGCTCCTCGCTTTGGGAAAATATGAGAACACCCATTTCCACAACTTAACTTTGTAATTTATCTTTAGCTGTAGGCAGTTAGCAGTGAATGACAACAGTGATGATTGGAGAGATAAAAGTGCTTTTAGAAAGACGTTCTTTGTATGTGTGTATGAGTGTGCCAGAAAAATTTAGTTACAACGTGTATTTTAACAGTAATAAAACCTAAAACAAAAGCACTTGTTACACCATTGTTTGTGAGATTTCTATAGATTCTATTCAATTGTTATAGATCTCTTAATTCAACGGCAAGTTTTAGGGCCTTTAACCATAAAATTCAGGTTTCTATACCACCGTTGGGAAGAACATGAATAACCCGTTGTGTAGTTTTGTGCCTAATAAACAGACCAAACAACAAAAAGTCAGTATTTCTAAGAAAGGTGTCATTAAAAAAACTGTATATCTCCATGCTATTTTCTTGGTTCTATTTTTATATTGTGGTTGATCCCGACGGGTCAGCTGTAAGCTCACGTACTCACATCTCTGAAATATAGCCTCAGCAGATAGCCGGTGTGGTCATACTCAATATTGCACCCCAACCACCAAGTGGCACAGCGGTATCTCTGCGATCTTACAATGTTAGAAACTGGGTTTCGATAATCTTTGGTCCTAGTACCGCTAGTACAGCGGTAAGTCTACGGATTTACAACGCTAAAATCATGGATTCGATTCCCCTTGTTGGACTCAGCAGATAGTCCCTAGGTGGCTTTGCTAAATGAAAACACACACACACACGATAGTCTTCGTGGGCAGGGCACAGATAGCCCATCGTGTAGTTTTTTGCTTTACTACAAACAAACGATTGAATTTGTATCATTCTCATATTTTTGTTCCACATTTTTGTAGACGTCTAAGCTAATCGCAAATAAAGAGTTTTGTTTGTTTGTTTTGAAAAGCCACTCGAGGGTTATTTGCACTGAATAAAGAGTAAAAGTATTATTATTAAATATCTTCTGGCAAGTTTATGGACTTACAACACAAAAATCCAGGATTCAATTGCTTGCGGTGAAGAGACCACAGATAATCCACTGTGTATAATTTTGCACTAAAGCAAATTACTATTCAGTCTTTTCTTAAAAAAGGAATTAAAGCTCAAATTAATTTTACTATGCTTATATTTTTTTGGGAAATGGAATAGTATTTAGATCCCAAATTATTTTTATAATTTAGCTTTAAAATATTGTAAGGATTCCCAAACAGTATTAAATTAAATATAGAGTTGTTGTTATTTGCTAATTAAACACAAACCTGTCTATATTTTGCCCACCACGGGTAATTAAACCAGATTGTTAGCAGTATAAATCTGCAGACATGCCGCTGTGACACTGGGAGAGAGGGGGCATTTTAGTTACTAATTTAAGAAAAAAGGAAAACTTCAGATGAAAACAAAATAGAAGAATGAATATAATGGCAAACTTAGAGGATTTATTAACAATATAAAAAGAGGGAGGCTAGCTACCCCCACCCCCTATATCCGCTTTTGAAATATTATGTACAGTGTTCGTTGTGTTTTTTGAAGTTTTATCACTGCTGTCGTTAATGTACCGGACTATGGATCTGAGGTTATTTGGTATTCATTACTGTTTATCAGGCCTAGGGTGAACTGTTTATTAGAGTGCCGGACAATGAGTCTGAGTTTGGAGATCACTACGACTTGTTAAACTAAACGTTGGTTGGTGATTAGTGTGCTGGGCTGTGGAGCTGGAGCTCCAATGTTCATCAATACCTGTAAGGATCCAGCAGTTAACGTGCAAGTCTGTAGATCTGACGTTCATTGTAATGTAGCCAGGTTTGAATAAATGTGAGGTTCCATCGTATTTATTACTATTTTTCGGGCCTGGTAGGGCAACTCAGTAAGTAGCGTTCCGGATTGATCTTAGACTCCTTGGCGTTTGTTTCTTCTTTTCAGGCCTAGTAGCATAGCTGAAAAGATAGCGTTTCGGATAGAGATTTGAGGTTCTTGGGATTACCACTATTCGTCAGGCCCAGTGCAGCCAAGAGGTTAGTGTGCTGAAATGTGGATGTAAGTTTTCATGTTTTTTGTCTCTTAACCACAAAAATGAAATAATAATAATAACAATCACATACGGAATTTTGAAACTATGAGTGCATTATGAAAGTGATGAACAAAATCTACTATTCGATCACGCCAAAATACCTCATGAGTTGGTAGTGGTTGTTGTTGTCTTCCAATGGGTGATGCAGAGAGTTTTCGTGCAGCTTTGCGCGGAAAACAAAGAAACAAACGTCACTCGTCTTGATGATACTTTAAGTTTTACGAAATTTTTATATCGCAGAATAAATACTTTATTTTTCATCGTAATGAAAAAGCTGTTCTAAGTTGTCACACACGTGTTCAAGCTTCGTTACACTTCGTCTGTTTTACAACTGAGGGATATTTTTCACCAAGCTATCGGTGAACAGTAACTATGGTATTTAATAGTCTTATTTTTGCTGGAAAGTCATGTTAATGATGTAATTCTTGCGAGCAGAAACAGTGGTTAAACATTTTTTTTTTCTTGTTGTTTCCTTCCGGCGTGTAGAATGATTTATGTTTATATAGAACTTGTGTGATAATGTCTTCATCGTGTGGGTTTGATTGCCAAGTCTTCGTGGGATTCGCATGTTACGAAGCCAATATATTTCAAGCATCATGTCGGCACGTATGTGTGAGATTATGTGCATGTCTGCTGGCGCTGTTTAAATTCCACAAGCATAACCATACTTACCATTCGAAATGACAGGCCCTCGCTAGAGCATATCATTCATTTGAGAATGACCTTGTGGACTTTTCAGGGCCGTAGCATAACAAAATGACAGCCTCTTACCTTGTAGTGTGTGATTAAACACATCTCGGTTCATCAGTCAGGAAGCTTCACTCTGTTATTTAAAGGGAGAGAGAGCGGATTAGAAGTTAGAACATACCATTCACTAACATTTTAAGATCACTATAGGCGGTCTGTGCACGTGAACATTCGTGGTCTTGCCTCATATAAATAAGCAGTGTAAACCAAATCCACGAGGCTACTAATGTTTAGAATAATCTTATGTTATTTGTGTTTTTTTTCAATTCTAGTATCTTCTTTCTAGAAGGCAGTACAATAAAGCTAAAATGTCGTGGTTCCTAGATGCAGCACTACACTGTGCACTGTTTTACTGTGGTATATCTGGTAATTAAGTTATTTAAGTGTCGTAGTACACGAGTAATTGCAAGAGAAAAGATAAAATATTGTGGCAGAGAATAAATAAACAAATATGCCCGATGTCTCTCAGCCAAGTCGACTTATGGAAGTACCTGAGTTATTTACTGACAATAGTGTTCGTTAGTCTGTGTTTTTGAGAAATATTCCCAGGTATTAATTTGGTTATAAGGAAGACAAAAATAATTATTCAGTGATATATGTCCATCTGTAAGTGAAGACAAGAAGACCACCAAGTATTTTCATGTATTATTGAACTTAAATATACTTATTTAACTCATATTTTACGAAGTGAATATTCACTTTTATGAAAATAGATGCTGGCATCGTTATCAAAAATCATAATAAATATAAATTATTATGCTTATAGAACTTAGGTTAACAATTATAAACGTATTTAGGCTGGGCGTATTCTATATATTAATGTTTGAGGCTGCGTACTGAAGGTTGAGAGTATACTATAATGTACAGCAGAACGTATTCCATACTTTCGGCTGTGGAAACGCTATAATTGTGACAGTCAGTTCCACTTTTCAGTTAAGAGTAGCAACATGAGCATCAGATGCTGCTGATTGGTCGACTATAACATAAATATTCTTCAGTAAGGTTTTTTTCCTTCGTTTTATTATTTGTTTACCTCTTCTTCGACAACCTGTGTATAACAATTAGTAAAGATCCATTTTTAAACGTGTCATGGTTTATTGGTTGAGGCACGTGACCTGCAACCTGTGAGTTTGGTTTGGTTTGAATTTCGCGCAAAGTTACAGGAGGGATATCTGCGCTAGCCGTCCTTAATTTAACAGTGTAAGACTAAAAAAAAGGCAGCTAGTCATCACCACCCACCGCCAACTCTTCAGCTACTCTTTTACCAATGAACTGTAGGATTGAACGTAACATTATAACACCCCCACGGTTGAAATGGCGAGCATGTCTGGTGTGACGGTGGATTCGAACCCGCGACCCTCAGATTACGAATCGAACACCTTAACCCACCTGCCCATGCTGGGCCGCAATCTGTATGAGCGTCATATTGTGACGGTATATTACTTTATTTGTTAATTAAAAAGTTGGGGAACTTGTTGATTAATTCCCTTCCCCTCTACTTTCTCACAACCAAATTAGCGACGGCTAGCGCAGATAGGCACGCGTAAGTTCGTGCCAAATTACAACAAACCAATCCATCATTTTAAGAAAGTATGCTTTATGAAGCATACTTCGAAAAATATATATCATTGTCTCGGACAATTAATACGAAAAACAGAAATTGGAATATTTTCACATCACAACTTTACCGTACTTTACATAATCCGTAAAGGATAATATTGGTGTTTTTTTTTATCTTCTTTGGTTCTCATTTGAGGGGAAAATGCCAAATATTCTTTGTTTGATTATATTAATAGCATTAGGACCGTGTGCATTATCACCTGACTTTCATGAACAACTGAACTATTTTCTATAGTATTAGGACCGTGTGCATTATCACCTGACTTTCATGAACAACTGAACTATTTCTTTGCTGAAATAAACGTGATTTACCTTTAAACTTGAGTCGTTTGATCAGAAAGAGGTAAAAAAAATACAAATACTTTAGAACCATTTCGTATTGTGAAGGTAAAAAGATCTTCAGTTGTTTTACTATCAAAACTTCCAAATTTCAAACGTAACCTGCAAACAAAGATTATCAGGTGCCTCTGGCTTGCTGGGAAGACAGTCAAATGGTCATTGGTCATCTTCTGAACCTCACATTTCTTACAACAACCCCCTAGTGTAAAATATATAAACTTGTTTGTTTTTTATTTGTTTTTGAATTTTGCACAAAGCTACTCGATTGCTATCTGTGCTAGCCGTCCCTAATTTAGCAGTGTAAGACTAGAGGGAAGGCAGCTAGTCATCATTACCCACCGCAAACTCTTGGGCTATTCTTTTATCAACGAATAGTGGGATGGACTGTAACATTATAACGCTCCCACGGTTGGGAGCTGAAAGGGTGAGCATGTTTGGCGTGACCTTGATGCGAACCCGCGACCCTCAGATTACGAGTCGCACGACTTAACATGCTTGGCCATGCCGGGCCCCAAATATATAAACATCATCCAAGGAGTGCGTACACAATAAACAACAAAACATATAATCACTTAAGGTAAGTTTAAAGTAAAATACAAAGCTACAGAATGGGCTATATGTGTTCTTTTTACCACTGGTATCAAAACCCAATTTCCAGCGTCATAAATCTACAAATATATCACTGTGTCACTGGAGGAGAGACAATCGTTTTAGTAGCAATGTCCAAAAAAGTTACTGATGTCATGTCTCATCAATACGTTCAGGCAAAAATAAAGTTACAACAAAGATTTCCTAGCATATAAACGCCTAAACCTACAACGATCCATTCCTGTTCATTCACTGTCTGTTGTTTTTTGTGAGCAATGTGGTAGCCCCATTTTATAGTACTAAATAAATGTACTGATATTACGTGCTACTAAATCTAATGAGCACCATGCGAAATCGTATTTTAATAACAAGTGTAAACTGAACTGATTTATGCTATTCCAGTTAATGCAAGTAAGTTATTATATTAACAGTTAAACTTAACTATACAAGTCACATTAGGACCACAATGGGCCCACAGACATGCAGCTTCAGTTCTTTAGGCCTTTTCCCCAAAGTCTTATTTCTTTTTCAGTTTTTGATTTGTTTTTCATGAGATTTTGACCATAAAATGGGTTACTGTCTACTCTGCCTTATGTTTAATCCGGCCTTGGAATACATTACCCATTACACAGCTTGATGTTAATGCAATGTCATTCAACCAATCAAATGCAGTGATAGCTACAAGATTTTAACTGAATACTCAATGAACACTGCTGATACATTTCTCAGTTACGTCAGTAAAGCGGATTGTCTTTGTGCTGTGGTTTGTGGTAGTTGTCGTTTTTTTAAACGCTCATAAAATATTTAAAACTTATAAATTTCAAGTCATCATAACCTACCCAAACTGTGCAACATCCTTATAGAAGATTATAGAAAGTGTCTCAATAATACAGCAATTGGATTTCAAGAGAAAAATTATGTAGTTTTATTGTGGTTTGCCAAATAATCCAAACGCAGGATGGAATGAATGAAATAAATGAAACAAAATATGTAAATCAAGATTGACCTGGAAAAACCGGGAGTTATCCATCAGCAACACGAAATAAACAAACAGACGATTTGTTTTATCAATACTCAGTTCGCTCATTCAGTTTAGGCAGTATTCTAACGTAGATTTGTATGATGTCTCTTCTCTTGGTAAAAGGCCCGGCATGGCCAAGCGTGTTCAGGCGTGCGACTTGTAATCTGAGGGTCGCGGGTTCGCATCCCCGTCACGCCAAACATGCTCGCCCTCCCAACCGTGGGAGCGTTATAATGTTACAGTCCATCCCACTATTCGTTGATAAAAGAATAGCCCAAGAGTTGGCGCTGGGTGATGATGACTAGCTGCCTTCCCTCTAGTCTTACACTGCTAAATTAGGAACGGCTAGCACAGATAGCCCTCGAGTAGCTTTGTGCGAAATTCAAAAACAAACAAACAAAAACTCTTGGTAAGTACGAGTCTATGACGTATGTTGGAAAACGGAAAAGCTGGTACATCAAACAAAATCTGAAAGCTTGCATTCATTACTATTTAAGATAAAAAAAATAATAATAATAACCCAGTGAGAAATCTCTTGAAGCAAACAAAAAATATTTATTGTGAAAATATATCACGTACAGTGTTATGGGCATGAAACTGGTGTAATTTAAAACTCTGTTTAAAATTAAACATATGAAAAACAAAATTGAAAGATTATGACTGACCTTGTAAAATTAATGTGCCCCTTTGGTTCCTATTACGTCACTTTAATGGTCTTCGAAATTATTATATATATATATGAATGTGTGTGTGTATTTTTGGGGACGTTCACGATCTTTTATGTATGTTACAGTCTTTATAACATGCGATATCACAAGCACGTTGTGAGTAAAACCAGACTCATCACTTGACGGTGCCGAAAACACCAGACAAACGAACCTTTTACTTTAAGCCTGTGTACATATTATACACAAAATACGCAAAAAAATCGACTTGAATTATTGTTTTGAGTATTTCATTACAGTGTGAGATTCTTCTATAGAAGTCATGGCACAGGTTCGACTTGTTGAACACATTTTAAAACTTAAAAGGTCTGTTTGTTCGTTGCGTATGAAACTTTATACTGATCAGTCTCAACTGCTGACAACATCTAATTTACCAGGTTACCATATTTGGGTCCTAATTAGTTTCACTGATGTTTTACACGTGCAAAGAGAAACAGCAAAAATAGCAGTAGTATTCCATATTAGAAGAGCCAGGTGGTTAAGGCGCTCGATTCGTAATCTGAGGGTCGCGGATTCGAATTCCTGTTACACGAAACATGCTCGTCCTTTCAGCCATGAAGGCGTTATAAGGTGACGGTCAATCCTACGGTAAATGAGTAGCCCTATAGTTGGCGGTGGGTAGTGATGACTAGCTTCCTTCCCTCTAGTCTCAATACTACTAAATTAGGGGCGGCTAGCGCAGATAGCTCTCGTGTAGCTTTTCGCGAATTTCAAAACAAACAATCCTTAGTAGAAACACCTATTTCTATATTTTCGACAGACGCTGATATTATAAGAACCAGTCAAAACGAGAGAGGAATAGAATACCAACGAGAGGGTGTCGTAGTCGTTACAGATTGAAGAGAACATTTTATAGACATTTTCAATGGAATTGTGAGGGATGAAAATACAGATTAAAGAGTTCTACCCATTTGAATTCTTATAGGACCGCTGAGAGTAATTTTATGGCTCGGGGATAGTCATATATACACGGATCCCCGTAATATTTTTTAATTATAAAATGCAACTTGCCGAGCCATTTTCATGGCAAAGTGTTTAATGCACTCTGAAAAGTCTGTTGGGTAAAGTTTTGTATGGGCCTTTTAATGACCTTACACTGGAGGGTAATCCCCATGTTAACCCCTTATCGACGGTCCTGAATTTTAATTTTGAGTAAAAATATTATATAAATATTTTGTTAATTTCGTCTACCCAGTGACGTAAGTGCGCAGTCAGCCAGCATCGTAAGTACAATTGTTGAGTACTAAATGTATGGAACTTTATTGTATTTTTATGCAGTGAAGGGCTATCTTTTGTAGTGTGACGGATTTATATTATATATGTATTATAATATCAATTTTTTTGAAGTTAAATTTATATTTAGACATGTTATACTGTTAAATCTATATTGATAAATTCGCGCTTACACACTAAAGTTGCAGAAAATTCTCGAGTGAAAGAGCTAATAATATATGTGTGTACGTAAACACTGGCGTATTGTTTATGTTGTTGCGTAAACTAAAATTTCTAAAAATTCTCCTCACGCCTATAAATGTAACAAACGCCACGCGCCAAGAGAGAGTATGTATCATTAAGTTTGCTACAGTTGGTGTACTATAAACCTTGGAAGCTACAACTGTCTTTAAAGCTAATTAATCGGGAACTTCAGATATCTGACCAAGAATGTTTATAAATATCGGACATTATAAACAATTTAACTTCATCAGTTTCACATCGAACATTAGCACTTTTGCGAACAAATAAAATAACTTCAGCGGTGGATAACTCGACCTGTAATCGGCATGTGACCAATAAAGAATGCAAAGCTAGCCAGCTAGCTCCCTGTTAAGAGTGTTGCATCTTCATCAACATAAAATTAATTCGCTGATCGTGAGCCCTCGATAAGATGTCAAGAAAGTTTCAAACCAGAGGAAGATTCAATTTTGTTTGTAAGTTTGTAACACTTTTGCACATAGATCGTTACTTGTAATTACCGTTATTGAAAATTTTGTTATTGTTTATAAATATATATTTATATAAAAACAGTAAAGCCACGTGTATTAATTTTGTTGGCAAGTATCGTAAATTGGATACATATCGCCATTTATTTAGCTTCTAGATTTAAATTATCATTAACTCAGTTTTTTAATTTATACAAATTTATTCAAAATTCTATACATTATGTAATAGTAATTACGCCACTGCGTCCACCTGTAGGGTTACGCTAAGGATACATGTGTAAACCTAACTCATTGTACACACACCAACTATTCTATACTCATAAGGTTTAAGGCATATTTCAAGTTGTAAGTGTAGTGTCAGGAATGCGTTGTCAATCAGCACTCGTGTTTTTAGGTTCCAAAGCATCCAGCAATGATTCCGCAGTAAGCTTAAGGGTTCATGGTTTAACACACATCGCAGACATAGTGCAGATAACCCATTTTAGCTTTATGCTAAAATAATCAAAACTAATCACATAATTTTCTTTAATTTCGTACACAACTACACGAGGACTATTGCGCTAGCCATCCCTAATTTAGCAGTGTAAGACTAGAAGGAAAGCAGCTAGTTATCATCATCCACCGCCAATTCTTGGGCTACTCTTTTACCCACGAATTGTGGAATTGACAATCACATTATAACGTCCCCACGGCTGAAAGGGCGAGCATGTTTGATGTGACGGGGATTCGAACCCGCGACCCTCAGATTACTAGTCGAACGCCTTAAGTCATCTGGCCATGCCGGGTTTAATTGTTTAATATTTTACACTTTCTGAATATAAAGTAAAAAGTAAAGACTGTGTAAAAAAAGTGCAAGACTTCAGTGTGTTTAAAGGTTGATTACATAGATTAATGAAAGTCTGAAGAATCTATGTGTCACATAATGACTATTTTAGGTCAAAAGCTCGATATGAGCTCATACTGTTTAGCGAGTTTGCTGCCAAAGTCGAACAAACATTAGAATTGTGGGAAGTATGCTGGAATATGATTGCAGTGACTGCTGTTAATGTCGTCACATGTGAAAAAAAAACACACCAAAAAATATGTGAATTCTGTCCAGCATATTCTTTTTGTAAAAAGATTCCGGACACCAGATACTGTACTTCACCTAATGAACGTTTATCATCGCTTTTCCTGATGCAAAACCCATCAGTTTTAGAATTGTGGCCACTTCTCGCAAACTTTGTACAGTGGTGATAACCGTTTCGTTTAGTTTTGAAGTAAGTGTGGATTACACACCTGGAAATAAGTTGCTAAACAATTCGAAGTTAACTGAGTTGTGCCAAGAGAAAAGTGTTGTGACAGGAATGCTGCAACACTGAGCAGGAACTCCATCTGCACGAGCAAGGCCATGCGTGATGAGGATTTCTGGCCACCAGTTCAAAGTGTCTGTCCAAGAAATCAAAACTCCCTACCCGTAAAGTTTGTAACGTAACAGCATCAACATCGAAAAATAAATGGTCTGTCTAGAGTTCTGCGTGCAAATCTCAAGTAACATCTTTAAGATCTTCTTAAGGGAGTAAATGTGAAAGTTAGGCGACAGTTACGAAGTAATGTAATAACCTAACATTTAGAACAACTGCAGACATATAGCACGTCAAGTACCTATTGTGAGATAACCTCACAGCTTGGTCTGAATTTCGCGCAAAATCATGCGCACGTCGCCCATGATTTAGTAGTGAAAGATTAGAGGGAAGACAGCGAGTCATCAGCATTCACCGTCCATTCTTGGACTATCTGCTTACCAACGAATAGTGAGATTGACCGTTACATAATAACATATCTTCAGGTAAAAGGGCAAGCATGTTTGATGCGACAGGGATTCGAACCCGCGATCTTCACGTAACGAGTCGAGCGCTTTTACCACTTGGCCATGGTGGGTGTAAATAACGATGAACCAGTTGGTCTTCAGTTAAAACGTCATTATTACTTTTAACCAATTTAATAGGATCGATTTTCAGGTGGCGAGTCAAGAGCTTTTACCACTTGACCATGGTGGGTCTGAATAACGATGAACCAGTTGGTCTTCAGTTAAAACGTCATTATTATCTTAAACCAATTTTATCGGATCGAAGGACATAAAGTCAAGGTTGAGATGAATTTTTTTTTAAGAAAATAAGAGACCACAACTTAATTAGTTCTGTTTCTGTTAGACGACAGATTTACGATCGACATTCTTGTCTTGTTTGGAGGCTTTTTAACTATAATGTCTTCTAAAAAAATTATAAGATACTTTGGAGTCTTATCTCTTTATACTTTAATTTCATTGTAATGAAAGTATTTGCTGTTTTTAATAAACGTTTTCTTTAAGTTGTAGAAGCAATTGCTTTATGGTTGCGTGCAAACGTTTTGAAAGTTGAAATGGGCTTCATTAGTTATGGATTTTGTCATTCAATTCCGTTGGGTTAAAATGGATTTTTCCATTTACCAAGTGACAGTTTTGATCTTTTTTTACGCAAGATGACGCAAAATTCGCGCTCCGTAGGAAGTTTGAATAACAACAAAAAGAATTATTGTTTTGCTTTTTAAAGTAAATGTTCAAATTGCTGGCTAGTAAATGCCACAAAAATAATGGTTAGAAATCCAAACACTTACATTAATAAACAAAACAGTAATTACGTTTTTTGTTGTTGCTGTGTTATGTCGCCACTATTCAAAGCTCATACAAGGGCGTGACTTTTGCAATACTCAGTGTAGTTTCAGAAGTATGTTTTTCAAAAATTGTCACTTTAACTTTTTCCGTTTTCCACTTTCTGTAAAGAAGTCTTAATTTCCGATAATTCTTGAAATTATTTTAATGTAATTATTGATGTTCCTTTGGTAATACCAGTCTCCTTCTACCGTCACATCATAACATCTCCACAGCATAATGGGCGAGCATTTTTGGTGTGACGGGGATTTGAACCCGCAAATTACATACTGCGAGTCGAGTCGAGCACCCTAAATCACATGGCCATGCTGGGAGAAGACGAATACATAATACTATAGAAAGTAATTTATAAAGATATGGTGCCTTACTATGGAGCAAAATGAAAGATTTGACACTTTCAAATGACCTCTTCATTCCAGCTTTAGGCTCAACTGAAGAGGTCAGGTGAACGAATCAAAACTTGTTTCCAGATATACTTGCTGTTTTGGTTTAAATTTTATATTAACAGTTAAGTTTTAATGATTGGATTTGAACATGGAGATTTTAACGCTCTTATTTTTCTGTTCTTGTTTAACTTTGTAACCTTAGGATTGATTCTGATAGCAGATTAAATGAGATTCTGTATGATTTTGTTTGTAAACTGATCTAGCGTTTGTTTGAAGTTTTGTTCATAAGTAATATAACAACCTCACAAACTGTTTCTCTGTGTGTTTTCTCATAGTAAAAACCACATCGGGCTATCTGCTGTGTCCACCTGGAGGAATCAAATCCCGATTTTAGCGTTGAAAATTCGTAGATTTACCGCTGTTCCGGCGGGGGAACGATCACTTCTATCATTTCATTAACAAACTAACAGTATTTTTTGTTTCTGTCAGAGGTAATCGCCTGGTAATCGTACGTTACCGTTTATGCGACACTTGGCATCTGTAAGGAAATGCACGAGTTGTTATTTGTAGGTTAAGTCGGGTATCGAAACGCAGATTGTAGCGTTGTAGGTCCGCAGATATACCGCTGTGTCACTGGTGGAGGGGCATTTTCGTAGAATACTCGGTTAATATTACATATGTATTCAAATATATATGATTCGTTTCTTTTTAATTTTGCGCAAAGCCACACAAAGCGAGAGCTAACTACGCTAGCCGTCACTAATTTAGCAGTGAGAGCCATAGTGGGAAAGCAGCTAAATAGTCATCAATGCTAATTTAGGGACGGATAGCGCAGACGGCTCTTGAGTACCTTTGCTTTGTAACGACTGTGCTTCATTGGTATACACAATACTGGAACCAGTTTTGTCAAACCTATTCATTAAACAAAAACATCTGATTAAAGGTACACTGTGCATATAGATCAGGATTAAAAGTAGCTAATACACTGCTAAAACCAATTGTATGTAGAATATACAATATATTCTATATATTGAGTATATAGTATATTGTATATAGCAGTACATAAACTAAAAACTTAATGATTAGAATGCAACTCATCAGCACATCAACTGTGGAAATGATTTTATACTGCACTACACTATTGCATCATACGTCATCTTGAAAATTATACTATTGCACGGTATTTCATCCTTATTTCAGGGAAGACGTGTCTAGTAATTCATTTTAAAATTAAGCCTGGTAAAGCTGGACAAAAGTTTTGAATTCTACCTAAACGAAGCTAATAAAGTCGAATAATAAAGATTTAAAACTCGTTATAACTTAATGGCTGCAATAAAATAGCTTTTTATGTGACAAGTTGTTTATATATATATATATATATGTACAGTTGGTACGTGTACCATAAAAACTATATTGAGTTCCAAAACAGTTGGTTGTTAATTGAGTCGCCTTCTTGAGGAATTGTACACAGAATTTTATCGATAATTGATTCAGTACGTGAATTTCGTTCGAGCGAGTTTCTGAATTCTAAGAAGGTGTTTGTTTTGAATTGCCCCCCAGTGGATCAGCGATATGTCTGCGGACTTACACGCTAAAATCCGGGTTTCGATACCCGTGGTGGGCAGAGCACAGATAGCCCATTGTGTAGCTTTAAGGCCTGGCATGGGCGAGCGCGTTAAGGCATGCGCTCGTAATCTGAGGGTCACGCTAAACATGCTCGCCCTTCCAGCCGTGGGGGCATTATAATGTGATGGTCAATCCCACTTTTCGTTGTTAAAAGAGTAGCCCAAGAGTTGGCGGTGGGTGGTAATGATTAGCTGCCTTCCCTCTAGTCTTACACCGCTAAATTAGGGACGGCTAACATAGATAGCCCTCGAGTAGCTTTGTGCGAAATTCCAAAACAAACAAACAAATGTTTTGAATTTTGTGCGCTAGCCATCCCTGATTTAGCAGTGTAAGGTCGCCAACTCTTAGGTTATTCTTTTACCAACGATTGACCGCCGCATCATAACGACCCCACAGCTGAAAGGGCGAGCATGTTAGGTGCAACGGGAATTCGAACCCGAGACCTTGAGATTACGAGTCGAGTGCCTTAACCACATGACCATGCCGGGGCCTTTAAGAAGTTAAGGCAAGGAAGATTATGTAACATGTCACCTACAATACATATGCAATATCCAATGCCGTTGAGGCCTTTTAAATAATGTCTTAACATTCATATCTTTGTATCACCTCTTCTATCTTAAGCTGTGAAAAAAAATATGTTTTAAAGTTACTTTGCGTCATTTAAAGTGAAATTACGAACAAATTCATTTAGATATAAATTTAATAATTTTTACCCAACCGATTAAAGTAGTATGAAACTAACATTAATTTACATTACAATTTCCTGAATCACTCTTGGTAGAATAGTTTCAAGTTAACAGTTAACGCATAGGATAATTCCGGCATTAAATCCATTTAACACTGTTTTCATAGCTTTAAAAAAATATGATACAGAAAATTAGGTTTCGACACTCGTGGTAGACAGAGGGCAGATAGCCTTTCTAGTAGCTTTAGGCTTAATAATAACTGAACCAAACCTTTTAAAACAGTAACAAAGCAGTTTCTGCTCTCAGCTCAAAGTCATCACGTGTCAAACTTTAAATATTTCTTTTCAATAGTTTGTTACGCTTTAAATGTTTCCGTGAGGGCACATGTCAGTTTTTAAATATTTTGTTAGGTGAGTATGCCCAACTGTAAATATTCTATTTATGAGCACGTCTACTGTTAAATAGTTTGCTTTGTGAGCACTTCAATCTTTACATTTTTCGTACGGAAAACGTGTAAATCTTTATGTATATTTTACTTGATGAGTATGTTCAGACTGATATGTTTCGTTCTTAGATCGTTTCAATCCTTTAATATCTTACTTAGTTCCATGAGAAATTCTATTTGTTTGTTGTTGTTTTTTAATTTTGCACAGAGCTACTCGAGGACTATCTGTGCTAGCCGTCCCTAATTTAGCAGTGTAAGACTAGAGAAAAGGCAGCTACTCATCACCACCCAGCGCCAACTCTTGGGCTACTCTTTTACCAACGAATAGTTGGATTGACCGTTACATTATAACGCCCCCACGGCTGAAAGGGCGAGCATGTTTGGGCGACGGTATGCTAACCCGCGACCCTCAGATTACGAGTCGCACGCCTTAACACGCTTGGCCATGCTGGGCCTCAGAAAGATATTCTGTCATATTGTTAGAAATATTACGAATTTTGTAGCAATGCAATTGTAACACAATTTACATTACAAAGTGTCTCATTAGTCTGCGTTCAGGATCTTTGCTCGTACTATATTTTTAATATTGTAGTGCTTGTATTTTATTTATGTTGTTCTTATGTGTATAGTGTATAATGTGTGTAAAATATTTTTAGACAAATACATTTTATTTCTTAATTCTACTTTTTTCTCACGTAATTATACTTAAAGTACGTTATACCAATAATTTCCCAAGACTCATTGTTTAAGTTTCTGAACGTTATATTTCGTTCCATTTTAACAAGAGCCGTAAGGGAACTTTTATCTATAAGTATAATAGAACATTATGAATGATCAGCCGAAGGACGGTAAGAAAATGTTAGCTAAAAGCAGTCAAACCATTCAGTCGACTTACAAATATTACACCAAAATAAAGTCCGGACGATTTTGCATTGGAGATTTAAATATTTTGTTATATTAAACTAATGTCATTTCTTTCTTTTCTGCCCCTCAGTGGCTCAGTGGTATGTCTGCGGACTTACACGTTAAAATCCGGGTTTCGATACCCGTGGTGGGCAGAGCACAGATAGCCCATTGTGTAGCTTTGTGCTTAATTCAAAACAACAACAAAATTCTTTCTTTTCTAGGCCCGGCATGGCCAAGTGTGTTAATGCGTTCAATTCATAATCCGAATGTCGTGAGTTCGAATTCCGGTCGCACCAAATATGTTCGCTCTTTCAGCCGTGAGGGTGTTATAAAATGAGGGAGAATCGCACTTTTCCTTAGTGAAAGAGTAGTTCAAGAGTTGGCGGTGGGTGGTGATAACTAATTGCCTTCCCTCTAGTCTTACACTGCTAAATTAGGGACGGCTGGCGCAGATAGCCCTCGGTTAGCTTTGTGCTAAAAACATAACATTCTTTTTTTCTCACCAATTTACAAAACATGTTTTTTTTCATTCCGTGTTTATGTACTCAAATTCTTTCTATGGATACTATACATATAGCATTATTTTATAACTGTATTCTTTTTTTTCCAAAATCTTTCGTATGTAGAAAGATGGCTGAGCGATTGACATTTCTGAACGGTGAATTCGAAGGTTTTGATTTGCGTCCCGTTACCATAATGAAGCACTTTTTGACCAAAGATGCGTTATAAAAGTGGCCATCTTATCCCACTATCCATTTAGAGAGCCGTAGCTCCAAATCTAGCTTTGATCTTCCATTTGTCCAGTTAGTTTTCAAAATTAGAAACGACTTTGCATCGTTAGCTGTTGTGTAGCTTTGAGTAAAAACTTTAAACCACAGAATAAACATACTTGAAAGTATAAATAAAAACATCAAGAGAACGCATTACATTTTCTTAATTGTAGCATTTCTGTCTGTGGTTTGTAATACTGTCCCTGGTCGTAACAACTTGTGCTGCTCACCTCTCCCACCTGTTTCCTTACTGTGAAAAACAAGCATACAGATTCTACATTCTACATTTTTGCCTTCATCAGGAAATGATGCTAAAATTGAACTCAAAAGAAAAGCATATCGAAAGAAATTTTGATACTTTAAATATAATTAATAACAACTTAATAAATACCACGAACTGAACTACACGAGCTTCTCGGAACTCGAACTGAAGTTTTTATTTTGACCTCTGTCATTTTTGTTGTTGTTGTTTCGCTAAGACTAAAGCTACGTTGACGTGTCTTTTTAAATCCCTACACCCTGCAAACTTCGTCACGCTCGAAGAAATATACGATCTGCATCTCATGTGTTTTCAAGAGTTCGACGATGACAACAACGTCATATCCGGGTACTCAAATCCCAGGAAGGCTCTCCCTCGTGGGAGTAACAGTAGGGTTTTGTTTTTTGTGTCATGGCTTTAACGTTAAAATTTTCAAAGTTTTACAGATGTGACAGAAAGCCGCTGTTTTAACGCACATTTTTACCGCTTCCTCCTATCTATCTTTATTTAAATGGTTATCTTAGCCCTAACTTTAAGTAATAGCATTTGGCAGATACAAAAGTAACAAAATTAATAAGGCATAATAGTAAATGATGGTTAGAAAGATAAATTAGTTTTTCTTTGAATATCAACCTAAAAACTAACTCCCCCCAAAATAAAAACATAACAACACAGTAAGATCTTTATAGCTGTGTCCTGAATATCGTAAGTCATTACAAACATAATAAACTCACACAATTTATGCAAAGTTAAATATTTTCAAATAAATATTATTACAACAGGGGCACAGTTAGTATGCATTTTTTTTTAAATATAAGCAAACAGGGTGAAGTGAACAACCCCCTCCCACGTAGCTCGTGAGGTTAATGCTTTAATGATATTAAACTTTATGGAAAGGTTGCTCAGTCTGTATTTTGTGGGTTTTTTTACTCTTTCTTGGTCAATATTTTTACTATTTCTGACTAGCATTGAACCATACACACGTGTGTATTCTATATAACAAGCAATGTGTTCCTACACTTACACAGAGTCCCTCGCTTGGGCAGTGGTAAGTTTACTGATTTACAACTCTAACGTTAGGGGCTCGATTCCCCTCTGTGATGTGTTTGTTTGGTTTTGAATTTCGCGCAAAGCTACTCGAGGACTATCTGCACTAGTCGACCCTAATTTTGCAGTGTAAGACTAGAGGGAAGGCAGCTAGCCATCGTCACTCACCGCCAAGTCTTGGGCTACTCTTTTACTAACAAATAGTGGGATTGACCGTCACCTTATCACGATTTCACGGCTGAAAGGGGTAGCATGTTTAATGTGACGGGGATTTGAACCTGCAACCCTCAGATTACGACTCTAGTTCCTTAACCACCTGGCCATGCGGGGGCCTCCCCCCTTGGTAAACGCATCAGATAGCCAGAGATGTGGCTTTGCTATAAGAAAAACACACACACTCTTACCCAGATAAATTGTATAGTGTTGGTTTCTTTTGTTAATTGTAAAGTTACACAAAGGGATATCTTTGCACTGCACGTCGCAGGTATCTAAACAGAATATTTAGCGTTATAAGCCCACAGTCCTACCGCTAAGGCAACGAGAAGTACGTTGTTCAGTGAAGTTTAGTGTTGACAACATTGCCACTTCTTATTGTATGTTTTACTTTTTGTAACAAAGAACAATTTTGTGTACGATATTATTCTTCAAGGTTTATAGCCAGGTAAGTAGATAAGTAGCCAAGCGCGTTAAGGCGTGCGACTCGTAATCCTAGGGTCGAGGGTTCGTGCCCGCGTCACGCCCAACATGCTCGCCATTCTAGCCGTGAAGGCGTTATAATGTGACGGTCAATCCCACTATTCTTTGGTAAAAGAGTAGCCCGAGAGTTGGTGGTGGGTGGTGATGACGAGCTGCCTTCCCTCTAGTCTTACACTGCTAAATTAGGGACGGCTAGGTGCAGTGGGCTAACAACCCACTCACTTAAATACCTGCTGAAGAATCCGCAAGCGATTGCAGCCCTATGTTCCTTGATGGAATCGAGTGGTGATTGAATGAATGAATGAAGTAGATAGATAAATTTTTAATGACAAGAACCAAATTAATTTTACACGTTTCACACAAAAGAAGAGAAAACCCTGACCCGAGTTTTATAAAAAATGTTTTTTCTGTTAATATGCTACTTGGCTCGTAAGAATTCACAAACATTTGGCGAGATTAAGTAACATGACATCGATAATTTTTCTTCACACCAATAATTATTGCTAATTCAAATTGACAATGTAATTGTATGAACACTTTCTTTTATAACGATGTATTCCACAGTAATACAAAAACTAATAATTACGGTGTTCACTCAGTTCATATCGAAGAAAGAATTGTCATGAAATTCGCATTTACAAAAGCTAATTAGCAGAGTAGATAAGATACATACACCACAGACTGCCTGCCTTGTTTATACGACGATCCCAAGAGCTATTAACAACTGAAATTAAATATTATACTTGTATATCGATAATGGTGAGTAAAATACATGTGTCTTTATCGAGCTTTATTATAGCATTTCTGAACAGAAATTTACAGTTTAATAGAATAACTTTGTTAACAAAATAATACCTCTTGGGCAAAGGTGGTGGTTCCCTAATTATCGGTTGTATAATTAAAGAAAACGTGCGATCTCTAGAGTGGTTTTACTTGGTTTGGATAGAATGATAAAGCCTTTTCTTATTTATTGTATGTAATATACAAATACTGTATTTTTAGAATAAACTTAAAATAAAAACACAGTTTACTATTATCCTCTTTCATATAATTCATTGATTTCTTATGTTCGTTCCCTTTTGTCAGTAATATAAAAGTGCGAAAGGCCTGTTTCACGTATAAATAAACACGACCTGTTTGATCACATTTTTCAAGGAATTTTATCTTTTGTGTTTACGTAGTTTCAATGAAAAACGCCGATTGTTTTCGTAAGGTTTACCAACGAGGGACTGGAAACGACTGAGAACCTTCCTTCACAGTTCTCACTTAGGTGTCTATTTCAGACCACGGCTTTTGACCTAGGTCAATGTTCACAGTAAATTCACATGGACTATCCTTGCAACCACAACCAGAATCTCGTTTATCTTTTTCGTATTTTTCTTTTTAGAAGGCTAACACGTTGCCTCCCCTTTATATATGTGGTTTAAAGGGGCGTGCCTTATACTCAGTGTATCTCGACTCTATGGAGTAAATATACCTCAAATCTGTTTTTGTATCTTAACTTTAATTGTTTGTTTGTTTGTTTTTTAATTTCGCACAAGGCTACACGCTGGCTATCCCAGTAAAAGTACCCTAACTTTAGGTTAATAGATCTCTGTTGCTTCCTGGCCTACACTTCTTGCTTGCTTTAATAGTGGGATTTGACCATCACCCTTATAACGCACTCACAACCACAAAGCTCGAAATGTGACTGTGATGAAAAAGACGCGAACCGTCGGACTCACAGTCGTGGCATACTAATCTATGTAAATAACAAACATTTATGCTAATAACATCAGAAAATAAATTCTGAGCAAAAGAATTGTAACGCCAAATATATTTTGTCTTTTTATCTTAATCGCCAAGTGGGGTTCATTTCTGTGTGAGATGAAATACTAAAACTTCGTCAGAAATGACAGACTGAGGGGATTGTCGGTAGATTAATTTGATAAAACAACCAATTTTGAGCATAAATAACAGAACCCATAACACCGGGTATGGTTTACTGGTTAGAGTCCCTTAACTGTGAATCGGAGAATTCGTGGTTCACGACCTATCTCTGCAGATATGCACTCTGCACTTTGAGAGAGCGGTTACGTTGTAAGATTGAGGGTTAAATCCCAGTATTCAATTTCAGAAAATTAGCCTAAGAGCTTGTAGTTTGTCACTAGTCTATCAGTACAACATTAGGGACGACTGAATATGCAGATAGATATTTCTGAAGATTCGCGAGAAAATTCTAAAGAACTCAACACCAATGATGATCTAATATTTACTTGCAAGAACTTAGGAGTGAAAGCAAAGAAGAATATATTATAATATATAAACCACATTATTTCTGTCATATGCATTGCCGACGAGACCTTTCACTCAATACATGGGCTCAATACAGGATGGCCCATAAGTCCCTACCCATCCATATGTTATTATGTTATATTCAATTACGCATGTATTATAAATTTGTTTCTTTTTTTCAGAAAAAATATGACCGATGTAAGCCCATTTACACTTGAAGAGCGTATTGTGACATAATATTAAGCAGCGAGGGTGAGGGACAGCACACAAATACACTGGATATATAAGATATATGGATGAGTAGGGACTTACGGGCCACCCTGTACCGTGGCGGGGATACGACAAATATATTAATAGTCTAAGAGCTGTTTATATTAGCTTTCTTAACAACGAATATTATTGCATGAACCAGATTAAACAAATGAAGATTTCTTACTTAGAATTATAAATATGTAGATATATTCAAGAGATTATCTTATGGGGTAAGCATGGCCAAATGGGTTTAGGCGTTCGACTCACGGGTTCGAATCCCGGTAGTACCAAGCTTGCTCGTCCTTTCAGTCGTGGTAGCGTTATAATGCTACGGTATTCGTTGGTAAAGAGCAGCCCAAGAGTTGGCGGTGGGTGGTGATGACTAGCTTCCTTCCTTCTCGTCTTACACTGCTAAATTAGGGACGGCTAGCGCAGATAGCCCTCGAGTAGCTTTGTGCGGAATTCAAAAGAGTCAACAAATAATCTTATGTTAGCATGATTTTTGCTCACGAAAAATGGAGACACTAACATTAAAAATCATAATGTCTATTATACATGTTGTAGACTTGGTAATATAAATATTGGATCGGGTTTCAATTTTCGATGCGGTTTCTGATGAGAATTTATTTAGGGTGGTTGTAAAGAAATAATCAAAAGAGGGTTAACACTAACGTTTGTTTATGCACTTTAAACTGTTTTTGTGTATTTGTTTTTTAGAATCATCCAACAAGTATTTTATTTAGTGTTAAAGAACTTACACTACAATTCTATGCACTAATTTGCTCTCTTTTGTCACTGCATTTTGCTTCTACTGGCCGGGCATGGCCAGGTGGTGACTGCACTGGACTCTCAACCCCAGGGTTGCGGCTTCAAATTCCCATCACATCAAGCATGCTCGCTCTTTCAGCTATGGGGGCGTTATAATATGACGGTCAACTCTACTATTCGTTAGTAAAAGAAATAGCCCAAAAGTTGGCGGTGGGTGGTGATGACCAGCAGTCTTGCTTCTAGTCTTACACTGTTAAATAAGGAACTGGTAGCGCAGATAACTCTCGTGTAGCTTTGCTCAAAATTTAAAACACAATTTTTTTCCTACTTGATGTTTTCTTTCTAATAATCGCAACACACATACTAACAATCTCTTTTAAAATAAACTATCTGGCAGGTCAACCAAGTCAATAACTTCGCGAAAAAAAGTAGTCATATTAAAATTTCATTTACGCATACAGATATTCATGTTTGCTGCAAATAAACATCGTATTTCATGAATTGAGACGCGGATTGTTTGTTTCTTTTTAGAATTTCGCAAAAGGCTACACGAAGACTATCTGCGCTAGCCGTCCTTTATTTAGCCGTGTAAGACTAGAGGGAAGGCAACTAGTCATCACCACCCATCACCAACTCTTGGGCTACTCTTTTAACAAAGAATGATGGGACTAATTGACACATAATAACGCTTCCACGGCTGAAAGAGCGAGCACTTTTGGTGTAACGGGGACTCAAACCCGCGAGTTATGTTAGTTACGCACTGTGGTGAAAGTTGGTGAAGTCCAAAGTTAAGCCTACGTCACAATATATTTTGTTTTGAGAATAATTGTTCCCGCTAATTGGTTGTCTTCTTTTCTGGCCAGAATTTCAGAGTAAAGGATTGCTTTTCTTTAATCTGGGGTCTCTGGCCTGTTTGATTACAAGTCTTTTGGAGTTTCATTCAGTTTAAGAATACTAAACCAAATTATCGGTTTGGTGATTTGTTGAACATAATCGCACCCATTTCCACCTATTCTACACATTAACGTTGTGCTTATTTCACCTGCCATCGGTTGGATTATGATAAAAGCACGTGCTACATTTGGTACACCAAAACGTATATCTACAGATAATATTTTGCAACAATAAGAGACAAATGTAATGTAAATTAATATAATGATTCATCCAATTCAATTATAATCGAATATTATCCACGAGAATCGAAAGAGCGGATAAACTGATTCGTTACTATTTGTAGAATTTTTAACGTTTAAGTTAACGTGCAAAAGCTAAGATTACAAAAGATAGATGAAAATTAGATGTTTAGTTAAACATCACAGAGACAGACCAATTTTAGTTACAATATTCCCCGCTTCGTGCGACATGCGTGGACATACGAATAGGTACTTATAGTTCTACACTTCTCCTTTTTGAATAAAATACAAACGCATGGCTCATAAGCGAACCGAGTTGTTTGCTGCACGTATGGTTGATTTAAAGAAAGGCTGGATTAATGAATCTCCATCGTGTTTCCAGATAGAGATTTACGCTGTCAGCTGAAGGCAAGTATAACGTGTTATTTTGCTAGTCGGCACGATTAAGGGCGCCTGATCCCGCATTAATGATAGGTTCTGGGTGATTACGGTCTTAGCACTGAAGCGAGCTGATCGCTTTGCCCCGCGGCAGAACTGTCCTTTCATATATATATATATACATGTATACGACTGCTTTGACTGCTTTGTCTGCCACCCGGAGAGACCTGGAATAAGAGCAGTAATGGGGAATATTCACCACGGAAATTAACGTAGATTAGCTGCACTTCTTCGTGCTGCGTTGTGTCTGACAGAGATGTATTTGATACTCAATATATCAGAATGAACGAGAACTAATAAACAATGTATTTCAATTAAGATGTAAATTAAAATACTGTGTAGTGTTAGACAAGCTCGAACGTCGGTAAACAGAAATCTTCGGACTGCATTCATTTCCTCGAGACACACTTGCACCAGTTTAGTTTGTGACATCTTTCTGGCTCTTATATCTTTTTAAAGAAAAGTAGCTTCAGTATATTTAGAATTGTTTTTTGTTGTTGTTTGAAAATAAACACAAAGCCACACATAGGGCTATTTGTGTTCTGCCCACCTCGGATATCGAAACCGATAAATAGCGGTATAAGTCCGCAGACATACCACTATGTCACTGGGGGAAAGCGTTATTTGACATTACTGAGTACAGGAATTATTATTTAATACCTTTAATATTAACGATGGTACGTATTTCTAATTCTATCGTAACCCATGAAATCATTGCTAGTTTGTATACATTTATTTAGTTTGGTTCAAAATAAGGCCAGTGTAAATAACAATGTTTTATCGTTTCATAAGAATCGTCATTAAAATCTACGTTTGCTTTGTTTGTTTTAAATTTGAATTTTGCACAAAGCTACTCAAAGGACCATCTGCACTAGCCGTCCCTAATTTAGCAGAGTAAGACTAGAGGGAAAGCACCTAGTGATTACCACTCACCGCCATCTCTTGGGCTACTCTTTTACCAAAGAATTGTGTGATTGACAGTCACATGATAACGCCCCCATGGCTGAAAGAGCGAGCATGTTTGATGCGACGGGAATTTGAACCCGCCACCCTCAGATTACGAGTCGAACGTCTTAACCCATCTGGTCATACCAGGTCTACGTTTGCCACATTAATATCTGTGAGTTTGTTTTTCTTGAACTTCACGTACATTAATTCAAGAGCTACCTGCACTAGCTATCCCTAATTTTGAAATGATAGACTAGGTGGAAGGCAGCTAACCAACACCACCTACTGTCGTCACATTTTTAGTTATTCTTTACGAAGGAATAGTAGGATTGATTGTCAAGTTAAAAACCCTTCTGAGTGATAGTGCAAGCATTTCCAATGATAAATTTCGATTCTGCGGCCCACAGTTTGCCATTGGAACACCACAGCCTGATGGCTGTGGTGTTTAACTTTTTATTTGTCGCTATAACAATAATGACTTCCGATCTGTTTATAGAGTTTTTGTTTTTAACTTGCCGTCAGGAATTCTGATAATGAAAGGAATTCCGCATATTATGAGTTTCAACAATCATAATAAAAAGTTTTCTTTGTTTTAAATTTTGAGCAAAGCTACACGAGGGCTATCTGCGTTAGCAGTCCCTAATTTAACAGAGTAAGACTAGAAGCAAGACAGCTAGCCATCACCACCCACCGCCATCTCTTGGGCTACTCTTTTACTGACGAATATTTGGATTGGTCTTCACATTATAAAGCCCCTTACTGCTGATAAGGCAAGTATGTTTGATGTGAGTGAGATTCGAGCGCCCTTACCACCAGGCTGTCATAACAAACAGAAACACACTAACAATTAACACAATCACAACAGAAGGTAAATAATACGCTGGTTATTTTCTCCTCATTTCCATAAAAGTCTGAAATTGTACCAACGTTTTTTTTTTCGCAAATAGCTTCACTGTATATATTGTGCAAATGCTTCCCATTTAAACCAATCAAGTTAAAATCCTAAATCTTCAGCTGTTCTGAATCTCGCAGAAACATGTGTGTATGTTTTTTATGGCAAAGCCACACCGAACTGTCTGCTGAGCCCAGCGAGGGGAATCGAACCCCTGATTTTTAGTGTTGTAAATTTGTAGACTTATCGCTGTACTAGCGAGGAGCCACATAAATGTCATGTTTTTGGTCTTTTATCATACATCGTCTGCTTAGAATGGTGTCAGTGTATTAGATGCACGTGTGAACAAATGTAATTGTCAATAGCCAGTTAAAGTGCTTATATATCTCTGTTATCACAAGCAAATATAAACAAAAAAGGCTTTTTTCTATTCTTCATTTTTTTTTTAAAGTTCAGGTTACTTTCTCATTTGTGTAAATGTTTGCATACAACTTCAGGACAAAATATCACATTTCGTTTGACTTCACCAAACATGCTCGCCCTTTCAGACGTAAGGGCGCTATAATGGGATGGCCAATCTCACTCTTCGTTAGTAAAATAGAAGCCCAAAAGTTGGCGGTAGTGGTGGTGACTAGCTGCTTTCCCTTCAGTCTAACACTGATAAATTTGGAACGTTCAGCGCAGATAGCTCTAGAGTAATTTTGTGCGAAATTCAAAACAAGCAAAACCAAATCGTTTAACTCTTAATTTACTATCCCGAATATTCAAGAATTCATCAGTAAATGTACTCGGAGACTAAACTCTTTGACCCCTCATTTGTTTGCTTATTAAACTACCTAATTAGTAATCTTTCTGTTCTTTAAGTACAGTGACTATAAACTAGAAACTAGGTAAATATAAATTTATTCACTTAATATACATCTTTATCTCTTGAATTAACGTCGTATAGGCTTTTACTTGTTACATGTTACAATTTTAAATAGACTAAAACTGAGTTAAACTGTCATTTAGAATTAGTAGTTTTATGTTTGTTTGTTTGTTTTTGAATTTTGCACAAACCTACTCGAGGGCTGTCTGTAAGACTAGAGAGAAAGCATCACCATCCACCGCCAACTCTTAGGCTACTCTTTTACCAACGAATAGTGGGATTGACTGTCACATTATAACGTTCATACGGCTGAAAGGGCGAGCATGTTTGGCGCGACGGGGATGCGTTAAGTCTTTTATCTGGTCTGAAACTGTATGTCTTATTGAAGATTCAAGATGAGCGAATTAATTCTCAGATGATATGGATACAATTCTCTTCACGGGGAGCTAACTAAGTGTGGGTTCGTCGTGGAATTTTCAACAGATAGTTATATAATATCTTCGTAAAAATGCTAATGTCCTATGTAAATGGACCGAAGTTAAACGATTTGTAATGCTCGAAATCTTCAACTGTTTCTGGTCAAATATCTCAAGTTCCGGATTAATAGACGTTAATCACACTTATAGCTTCCAAGGTTTTTGGTATATGCAACTATAGCAAACGAATAGTATATACTCTCTTGGCGCATCATGTTGATTGCATTTATTGGTGAAGGAGAGTCTGGACCTAAACTTGGAAATATAATCCAGGAAGCACACTTATTTCGGATCATCTTCCGGCCATTGTTCTTTCAGCAATTTCAGAGGACAACGCACTGAATGGACAAATTTCTCAAATTTGATAAAACCGTGACAACATCTGAACCAACTTAAGAACAACAAATGATAATAAACTAAATTCTTCAACCCCATCCTTCTCGAGACCGTGAATTGGCGTTATATTTTTCAAGGCTGAATGACATCTCTTCAAAATTACCCTGTGATTATGGATGGTATGCACGAGAGTTGGTCTGTTTAGTGAACTAATAAACAACTTGTTGAAACAACCCTGAAATAAAATTTCAACAATGAACAAGCTGAATTTCTTTGTGTAGGCCAACTGAAATAAAGAAGATAATCAAACTCTTAGAAATTTGTTGGGCTGAAATGTTTTTCAAAAGGATATCTCAGGGAATTGACTGGATGTGTACAGTCAACAAAACTCGTTTCCTGATCAAGTTTGTGGTTAAAATCGAACACATTTCACAATCACATGACTGAATGGTTTTTCAAAAGCTGGACTAGGTTTCAAAGGAGTAGTTGTTGTTTTGAATTAAGCACAAAGCTACACAATGGGCTATCTGTGCTCTGCCCACCACGGGTATCGAAACCCGGATTTTAGCGTGTAAGTCCGCAGACATACCGCTGAGCCACTGGGGGGCCTCAAAGGAGTAACAGGAATTTTCTGATTAGGTTTATATTTTGACCAACTGACAACTATGACAAGTTACACAGACTGAGAAACATCTTCCCTAATTTTTAGCCAAAAAATGTCTCATAATTTTGTCACGTGTTTTATTGACAGCTAACTGACCTTTCATGGAGATTTTGTAGGTAACTCTCAATATTTCATAACGACATACTTTCGAAAGAGTGATTTGATAAACTACAGCTCAATCATCCGAAGTTAACAGTTGTGGTGGTCTCCATTTCCTCATAAGTATACCATTTTTGAAAAACTAATCATTTGGAATATTTCCAGTTCATTTTTTTGAGTGTATGTTTAAATATTAAGGAGATCTGCAGATCCTTTCCTTACTCATTACTCAGTTTATTTTTTAGCAAATGGAACTTCAACAGATAAACCAGATTCCCCACATCCATCATTGTAACTTACCAAGAAATCGTCAAAGGGACAATTATCCACAAGATTTCTGTCCAATAAAAAAAAATCTGAGTCAAATCAATAATGTCATCCTCTACATATATGGTTATCATTTGTTTGTTTTTTGTTTAGTTTTCTAGCCTGAGGTTGAGCTATATCATATAAGGGAAACACATCGAGATTCTTGTACACAACACAAACATCCTCAGACGAAACAGTGGTTGACTCGCTAACCATTATAGGTTCGGTAACAGCTTTTTTTCTAGGCAAAAAATTTCTCAGAAATAATTAGATACCCTTAATTGCCAGAGTAGGTCTTGTTCCAACCTTAACTGGTCCCGAAACCAGGTCTGGTGCTAAATAAATGTTACGAAGAAAATATTAATAAAGCCACTTTCAATACCCTGAGTAGAACTCAAACCCAAAGGCAATAGACTTTCTAACAACAACGACTGAGTTGCTCTGGTATCGTGTGGAATATGTGTAATATGATTGACAGTGTCAAAGACATAGAAACAACAGACAGAAAAGGTCTAATTTTTCCCATGACTACATCAGCCTTTATATTTGTGATCAAATCAATGACATCAGGCAAACTGGCGAAATTATGTCAATATGTGAATACGAATGCACTGGGTGTTGCCTTTTTTCTCCTTTTTTATTTTTTTTTGAAACATCAGCAATCCACAATAATACCAGCAGATTTTTGTTACAAAAATGGCAAATAGGCCTTCATGAAGTTTTGTTCCATCTGTGACATGATTTTGAACGAGGAAAGGTGGATTTTTAAAAGGAATCCTTAGCTTTAGTAAATAGAATAGGTACAAGCTTTTGCTGAGCTGACAGGAATGTTTTTTATGGAAAACTGTTTTATGTGTTGAAGTGTAATTATCGGAAAGAGCAGCTGCTTCCTGTAATGTTTCAACTTTCTTTTCATTCAAGTAAATTTGAAGGTCGTCACTTCTCCAGCGTTTAAAGTTTTCAATTAAACATAACTGTCTTAGTTTCTCGAAGCTGTTGCCAATGTGCGTAGAATCACACCTTTGATGAAAATAAACCTCATTTTTTGTGGTCGAATTCCACATAAGTTTGGAAATTTTGTTTGCGAAAACCTCGAAACTTTCGGAGATAAGCTTTTGGTAGTAACTCATGTGATTTAAGGCTGGCTGCTTTAACCTTATTGTAAAACATACAATCTTATAGAGATACAGCAGCATAAGCTTCTTGTGCTTTGCCAGTTAAAACACTTTGTAATAATAATGACTATTTTCGGTGGGCTATTCCATGATGCGAGCAACCTACTCAAAATGTTTAAATTATTTATTAAATTAATTTTTCTTAAATCGTGATACTTTTACATACTGACTAAATTCAAAGTTGATATTTTGTCCTGATCGATAGGATTTCAATTTAATTCTCATTTCTTTCAGTCTAAATGATTTTTAGTCTTCATTGTGAACTTTTCTTTCTTGTCTTCAAAACAGGCTTGTTCATTCTCTTTTCTTGGCTTCGATACACACTTGTTTAAGATCGATTTGTTTAAGTTTTATCTGGATCTCTAACTTATCTTTATCGCTAAATGCTGATTGGCTAAAGGAGCCATTAGAGTATTCCTTTAATGTCTGCTGAGATAAAAATTCAACATTGACTAGTATTTCAATAATACTCTTTTATAATATTCACGATGAGCAAATTAATCTTGAGTTGATGTAAGTGCAATTCTCTTAGGAAGGAATTAACTAGTTCTGCATTCTTTGTTGATAACTGGTGAGGTTTTTCACAATTGAAATTATATCATGCTTTTGCAAAAATACTGATGTCGCATGTGAATGCGTTGAGGTTAAATGGTCTGTAATGTTCGAAATTTATGAACACACCTGGTCGTAAAGCTGAAGTTTCTAATTAATAAGCATTAAATCACAGTTAATAGTATACCATCTGTAGCAAACCAATAATGTACCCTGCCTCTTGACGCGTCGTGTTGATCACATTTATAGGCACAAGAAGAATTTGTTAGAAATTTCAGCCTGCACAACAATATTGACGAAACATTAATATTTTGGTATGTAAACATATTTTTTGTTCTTATACTCAAGGTTCTTCTACAACTTTAATGAATAGACGGGAATTTAGCAATGCAGATTTAACAGTATAAGTTATGTACATTTATGAATGTAATTTATTTTAATAGCGATGTTTGTTTAAGTTAGATATATGATAGTAAATTCATCACATACTGTAAACAGTATTATGTCAAACTCTCTGCTTGTAATAATCTTCGCCAAATCCGCGGATATTCACTTACTACAAGACGTTTGAAGACTAATATTTTACAGAAAATTTGACTCCCTCCTCCCACAGCAGCACAGCAGAAAGCTCAAGTCGTCAACGTCAAAAACTGGATTTCGAAAGTCGTGGAGGGCACAGCAAAGATAATCATTGTCTAACTTTACGCTTAACTACAAAAAAAAAAAAAACGTGTTTACTCATAAAAAAACTGATTCCCTTAGCGGCATATTGGAAAATATGGAAGCTTTTGGTCTGGTTTGGTTTTGAATTTCGCGCAAACCTACGCGAGGGCTATATGTGCTGGCCGTACCCAATTTAGCAGTGTAAGACTAGAGGGAAGGCAGCTAGTCATCACCATCCACCGCCAACTCTTCGATTACTCTTTTTACCAACGAATAGTGTGATCACATTATAACGCCTTTACGGCTGAAAGGGCGAGCATATTTGGTGCGACGCGGATTCAATCCCTTGGATTACGAGTCGAGTGCCTTAACCACCTACCACCTGGTCATGCCAGGTCATATGGAGGCTTTTAACGCTGAAAAAAAACACCCAAAAAACAAGCTTTGTTACTTATGGTAGGCACAACATATCGTGTAATTTTGTGCTTAAATACAAATGAAAAAGTAAAAAAAAAACTGATATTTAAATCATAAGATTTTATTGTCATTGAACTCTGAAAAAAATTAGAAGCAAGGCTTTTTTTGGTATAAAAATATTTAGTTTACATAATAAGTTCGCTATGCATATATCTGATTGAACTGAGTTCAGAATGATAGTCACGCATTTAGTTTGTGTTGGGGTTTTTTTTCAGTAATGTTAAAGTCTAGAAGCAAGAAATATATCAACCCAAAAGATTTATATGTATAGTCGTCCACAGCCGAAATCTTGATTAAAGGATAAGATGATAACCTTTAATAACACGTGAAGACAGGTGATTCTCTGATGCAAAGAAAGAATAACATAATAATTATTAGTTGATACATCAAATAGCAGGGTAATTAGACAGTGATCGATTTATCTTACTGAATAGGGAACTTTCATCAACCAAATGACTAGCGAGCTAAACTTTCCAACGACGTAACACTTGCTGTTGTAGTACATCTACATTATCTTTGTTTTGTCGTTTCGTAAACTGTTACGACAGGGTATTTACGAAGCTCCGTACGAAATACGAACACGAGGACAACAAGTGTGATAATTTTAAGAGCGACGAATTTCGCGTTTTGTTTTGTTTTCCACATGCTTTATTTTCCCCATGTACACATGTGTTTATAATTTCATTAACTGTCATACTGCTGCATATTACACACACACAGAGACGCAAATGAGTTTCAGTTTTTCACTTATGGCGATATAACTCCGCAACGCAAAAGTCCGAAGTTCGATTCCCGCCGGTAGACATAGCAGATAGATCAAATTAGTTCCCAATTCTATGATTTCCGTCTTTACTGCTAAAACTGATTATATCTCTGATAGGATGATACAACTTTTTAATCAATCGGCAACCAATTCCTGCATACTCAGTACATAAACAGCAGAAAGAAGTTAGATCCCAACACATCTTGTGTTTGTATATCAAGATCCATCAGTATTATATATATTCGTGAGTCAACATTGGTTTTTCGGGATACAATAAACATCCACTTACTATTCTTGTGACGACGTAAGTGTTTAAGAGCTGAGTCGGAAATGTGAATAAAAATACCCAGTAGAAACATGTAGAAGTTAACGAAATTATTGTTAACAACAACTCTTCTGATAGATGTCAATAATAATGTTACACGTTACCAGTTTAACTTCCAGTTGAATTTATATCTCCTGGTTTTTGGGTGGTGTGCAATGTATTTACCAATATAGGAAAACCAGTGCATGAATGACGTAGCCTTGGTTTATTAAAACATACGCTATTAAAACAAAATAAAATATGATTCATTTAGCGCTTTGCTAAATGCTCAAAACATAAAACAAATCTCGAATCAGAAGAAGTAACAACGGTTAATCGCGTTCTCTTCCTGTTACAAGACGTAAATATAATGATTTTTATTTACGAACGAGTGACTTTAATTAAGATACAGATGGAGTTTTCTAACTTTATGACTACAATGACTTAATTTTTAAAGCAGATTACTTTAACTCAAACCCTTTTTATACTTTATGATTCATAAAGTATTAATAACTGTATTTTTCTAAGTTATATTTCAGTGTGTATGATAGGTATGGTGTACTCCAGCAAGTATTGTCTGCTTTCAAATTCCTTGCAAAGCTCTTCGAGGGCTATCGCGCTAGCCGTCCTTAATTTAGCAGTGTAAAATTAGAAGGAAGGAAGCTAGTCATCATCATTCATCGCCAACTCTTGGGTTACTCTTTTACCAACGATCAGTGGGATTGACCCTCACAGTATAACGTCCCCACGGCTGAAAGAGTGAGCATGCTTGATGTGACGGGAATTAGAACCCACAACTCTCAGATTGTGAGCCATGCGCACTAGATACCTGGCCATGCCGGGCCTCCGGTTAGTCAGCTTTTGCTTTGTGTTTGCCGAACTTCTACGTTGTTAAACGAAGCGTCCTGATCACGTGACAATTCTCTAAGTTATTTAGCCTTAACGTTATAACGAATTTGACAATGTAACCATTAGTTGATTACAAAATACATACTGTACAGCATTATGTCCCACAGTGTGGGGCGCGCCCCTAGGGGTGAAAATGATTTATTGTAGGGAAGGGGCGAACTATCAGGATAGAGTCAAATGTGCAATAATACAAACTCAGTTACATTTTTGTGTTAATGAAAATAAGTAATTACTAAAACACATATTGTATTTTAGTGTGTATACATGTATTACATCTCGTCTCTCAACTCATTCTTTCACTCATTCAAGAAAAGAGAGGGAAGACGCAAGTAATCGCGTTTATTAAATAGGGCAAGGATGGCAAAATCTTGGGAAACAGTGTAACAAAAATATCTTACTATGTCGTTTTTGCACAGACAGAAATCAACTTTTAACAGTGTTGTTGGGGAGACTTTATCATTTAAGACTGATGATGCGAGATTAATTATTTTTTATACAGAATGCAAGTACTTTTAATTATTTGAAATTATTCAGTCTTTTGTTTTACTTATTTTTATATACAATAGTGCCTAAATATTTTGTTGATAAACCTTTTAACATTACACCTACGAAACCGCATAACATCTCTATTTTTCCACAGTTGTTGTTGTTTTTAATTAAGCACAAAGCTACACAATGGGCTATCTGTGCTCTGCCCACCACGGGTATCGAAACCCGGATTTTAGCGTGTAAGTCCGCAGACATACCGCTGAGCCACTGGGGGGCTTTTTCCACAGTCTCTTGTGGCTAGAAAGATAAAGTGACTTTACCTTACTATACACGATATAGAAGACATCATATGGTAATTACATGACAACTTTAGAAAGTGCGCCTAGCGTACATTTCAACACACAGGAGTCTATGAAAAATGAACAAAGTAGACAAACGGAAATGGTATAATGAACAAAAAATAGTAAAACTAGCAAACGGAGGAGACAAAATAGAGTAAAGGAGGCGCTATATATTTAACCGTCAAGGAGCGTGTATGGGTTTTTCTTATGGTCAAGCCACGTCGGATTAGCCCACCGACTGGAATCGAACACCGAAGTTTAGCATTGTAAATCCGGAACCTTACCGCTGTATTAGTGGGGGGGTTAAGGGTGAAGGGAAGAAATTACAATATAGGAGTAGTTACGTGAGATGTATAGGAAGTCAAGCCACTACAATATAGGAGTAGTTACGTGAGATGTATAGGAAGTCAAGCCACTTCTAAATCAGAGGATCGTGTAGCAGCTTTTCACACGATGTTAAACGCGTGAATATATATCATGTGTTTCAAAACAACTGAACAAGTAAGAAAATCACACGGGTTTTTAACAAAAGTTTTTATCACGTTAGCTCTGATCGGGGTCTGATTTGAATCTTACGTACAATGCGGGTTTTCAGAAGTCATTAAAATTGTAAGTGTAAGCTAAATAATACAAGAGGTTATTATTAGCTATTTCTCCGTGTGTTCGTTTTCTCATGGATAGGTGATTAAGGTATTCGACTCCTAACCTGAAGGTCGTGGGTTCGAATCCTCGTCACACCATATATTCTTGCTCTTTCAGCCATAGGGGAGATATTATGTGACGGTCATTCCCATTATGCATTGGTAAAAAGAGTAGCTCAAGAGTTGGCGGTTAGTGGTGATGACTAGCTGCCTTTCCTTTAGTCTTATACTGCTAAATTAGGGACGGCTAGCGCAGATAACCTCCAAATAGCTTTGCGCGAAATTAAAAAACAAACAAACAATTCTCTCGTGTGTGTGTGTGGCGCAACTTTATTGATGCGTTCCATGCAAAGGTACCCGTGCTACGCGCGACACTATACGTCAGTTTCGTTTCTCATTGTCTTCACATACGTCTTTCCTCAAGTGAGTTCCCATTTGCAATATTAAGGCAACGAAATTGAAATGGATGACAAACACGAACCGTTTGCCAAATCACCAGCCGAGATTCGTTGTCATGGCCATTCAGTCATTTCTTGTCTGAAGACTTAAAACGCTGAAAACCCGTGGTGGGCACATCCTAGACAGCCCTTTGTTTAGCTTAACAAGAAAAACAAATCATCATTATTAGTCCCCTAGTGAGACAACATATTTACAAAGCTAAACTCAGGGTTCGATTCCTCTCGGTAGACACAGCAGATAGCCCGATGTGGCATTGTTGTGAAAAAATACATCCGAACACATACCGAAATACATCCGAACACATTCCGATTACATATGCATTTAAACGCGATCTCCGGGGATCCGCTTAAATTTTTCCACAAAATTCAGTCTAAACTGGTCTAGCTATTTCTTTATAATAACCAGACAACACATCTTTATATAAAAGTTTCAGTTAATAACTATATAATATCGAATATTAAAATGAATTAATATTCATTCTTTAAAAGTAGCGTCGTTTCTGACCCTCTTAATGATATATTATGACCTAATATACAAAGTGACAAGAAACACTTGAAACAAAAGTTTGTAAATAAATAGGAGAGAGTTTTATAATAAAACAGTGCAGAATATAGAATATATATTTGTCAGGGGAACATTCATTGAAGGGCCTAAATGGTAACTATTAAAATGCAAGTTTGTTCGTTACCGGTGAAGTTTGTTTACAGTTATTTTGTTTGTTATTGTTTATATCCTTCACAAAACTCAGTTTAGAGAAATGACAAAAATTAGGTCAAATTGCTCGTGTTCTGTATACAATACACAATAAACCCAAGTAGTAATTAGCTGAATTAATTTACAATATTTTTATTAATATTATTTTTTCTGTGTAACTTTTTGTTTTTATTGGGAATTCTGTACTTGATAAGGGTATGAGTCCACATTCAACACAGTGTATAAACAGTTTCAGAGAAATGTATGAAACCAATCGATAAGCGTAGAGTTAATGAGTCAGAGCTTTTACCCCTAGTGTCTTAACAATAAGGTAGAGGGCTTATAATAACAAAATTTTAGGCTCAATAATTGTCAGTGAATAATCATTATTAGGTAAATTTCAATTTAAATAAACGAACAGTTTAAAACATTCAGATAAATACTTGTGAAATTAACGAGTAAGAAAAATAACACCCTGATATTATCAGCTGTAAAAAATACGTTTTGAAACAGTGTTGGTTGCTGTTTTTGAAATTTCGTACAAACAAACACGGGGACTATCTGCGCTAACCGTCCCTAATTTAGTAGTGTGTGTGTGTTTCTTATAGCGAAACCACATCAGGCTATATCTTCTGAGCCCACCGAGGTCAATCGAATCCCTGATTTTAGCAATGTAAGTCCGTAGACTCTTGGGCTACTCTTTTGCCAACGAAGAGTAGGATTGACCGCACACTGTAACGCCATAACGGCTGAAAGCGTGAGCATGTTTGGTGGGAGAGGGATTTGAACCCATGATCCTCAGATTGTGAGTCAAGCGCCCTAGTCATCTGACTTTGCCAAGCCTTGAAATAGGGATTAGGAAGAAATCAAAATCCGGTGCCCGAAGCAAAAGGAGAAAATCCCAAAATATAAATAGGATTGTTTTAAAAACGTAATTTAACGATCCGATTAAATTAATGTATCGTTTCAAAGCAAGTGCTCAAATTTATAGCGTCTCTTTATTAATTTCATTCTTTAATTAATGTTGAATCTGATATTTAATAACAACTAGCCTAAAATGTTAGCGTTAAAATAGACTAACCCTTTTTATTGAAATTTCTAACAAAATGCTACAAAACCACTGATTCTTGTTTTCTATGGATGTTTTCATTGATTGTATATTATATTTTATTATCTCTGTGTGATTTTAGAGAATTAGTTAGTAGGGTGTGCTAAAAATTCTGGTTTTATTTAACTCCATGATTATTATGCATCCATTTTTACCATAAATTAAGTATATTTTTTATATGAACAACCAAAATATGAAAAAAAAGTTTTCCTTTAGTGTTTTTTTTATTTACAGGGGTCGCTATTTTACTTTATACAACTACAAAAATAAAATGTAATAAGCGCCACTATGGAGAAGAAGTGTCTGACCACTCACTACCTAACGTTTGGAGCACGCAGTCAAGCGAAAATAGAACAAATACTAGCATGAGGTGTGAGAACAGACGATTAGGCTAACAGTTTTCTGCCAATCTGCACGGTTTTATGAAGGTTTAGCTTGGCTTAAGTTGAGGGTTTGTAGTTGACCTTGTGAGGCGAGCAGATGGACCAATACGAACCAAAAGAGGAAGGAGTGGCCATTATGTTTTGGGAGTATTTAGACCCTCATATTGTAGCTACGATGTTGAATGCCTATTACCCGGATTAGGAGAGATCGTCCACTGACAAGTAATACTGAGATAAATGGGCAACCAACTTCTCCTGCAAAGCGATTTACCTCGTTCTGGCACACGGCCTCAGGTGCAGCTAGCCCGGCCCGTGAAAACTTAATTACACTTGCCCCGAGGCTGTGCCGGCCACTCAACCTTACTGCCCCGCAGGATAGCATGCCGTGCTGCACATGGGTAGCACTCCCTTCTAGCAGTTGTTGTTCTGGCATCTGTCAAACCTATGCATTATGTGTCTATTCCAGCGGGCCTATCGGAGACTCAGCCGTGCACCCCCTGCCGCCCCTTCCCTAGGGTCGGTTCAACTTTTCCATTTTCTTACCCCAGCGTCACGCTATCGACACACCGAAGAAGCTTCGGCATTCCATACTGAAGTTTTCGTGTCGAATACGGTTGACTGCTGGATCGTCAGGTTAGGCTTATCTCTTTTAAAACGGTGACCAAAATCGCGTAGGCCTACGATAAGTAGAAAGATCTAGTCTTTAACAAATGGAGTATATTCGAGTATTTCAGTGAAATATGGTTTTGAGGTATTGGTGAATGCCGCAATCAAAGCACAGGATCTGTATGTTTTAAACCTATGCCTCAGAAGCGCCCCTTTTCTACCGCAGGTCTGCCGCTCCAGTTCCCCAGTGCTTTTGCTACAGTGCATGCCCCGATTCCTGTAGACCAGCGAACGCACGACGGCCGTTACGTGTGGGAACCTCGCTTACCGTCTTTTCCTCACCATAGTTCACCTGGGTAAGTCCTAACTTTCTTATCAAGTAGGATAAAATGTTATCGTTTGGCAGATATCACCTTGTAGCTATTATTTCTTTAACACTCTTATCAAGTGAAATCTAATTTTCACGAGTATACACTACTTGTGGAACGAAATATTTATCCGAATGCCTTCACTTTAGTTTTCATATTTAAATTTATTTTCTTGTTAACTAACTGAGTGATTACATTCGACAGACAGATAACAATTCACTAGGGATTTCGTATCAGTTCATTTGAGAGAGGTAAATAATGTATCGGTGCTTTTCACTGATTCCAATAAATCGGAGAGTTCGTCTACGACCACAGTTTATTTATTCTTTTGCGTTCTGGTAGACCCTACCGAGTGTTATCTGCGTGAGGGCCACCCCTTAACCGCTATCTTTGTTTATCTTTACTGTCACGGTGTAACTGAACCCAGTATTGAAACGTGAATTTATATTTGCACTATGCAGTCAAGAACGAGACAAGCCTTCACTAACGCTATACGAATCCCATATTAGGTTATCGAACAGAAAAATGCCTTGTTTACCCGGAAGTTTAACTCAACTAAAATGTATTACTTCTTTCTTTCAAGTCGTGGAGCTAATATCTTTCCTTTGGTGTTCAAAGTAGCAACAAATAACGCTAATAGTACGTCGGAATCGAATATAACTATTCACAAAAAACACACGCATCCGTGTATGTATGCAAAATCTGCTGAAGTTGGATTAGACAGAAAATTACACACGCGTTCTTAAAGTTCACGGTAGACTTTGGTTTAAATTTGTTGTTGTTGTTTTGAATTAAGCACAAAGCTACACAATGGGCTATCTGTACTCTGCCCACCACGGGTATCGAAACCCGGATTTTATCGTATAAGTCCGCAGACATACCGCTGAGCCACTGGGAGGCGCTTTGGTTTAAAGCAACTATTATCAAAAACAGAGACAGGAACTGCTCAGTTTTAAGAGGTTGTGCAAGTGGATGTTTCACGACAATTTACTCGGCTTAACTAAAACAAATAGTAAAGTTTACGGTTTTTGTCTGTATGAAAACTTTTACAAAGAGCCGTCGAATAACTGAAAGGCTTTACATTTAAAAGGGATATTTAGTTAGGCCTAGATGCGAAAATATCAGACATTCACACAATCCACAAAGGGTTCTATAGCCAAAAGATGAATATCTGCCCAAAACAAGAAATAATACACTGTTATTATATTAGCTGCCATATTTAAAATACACTGCGTGTGATAAAATATATATATGTCATATTACAAGTCGTTTTATAAATTAATAAATGCGTTAAGGATAACATTAAATACAGTTTCTCTGCCCTATATTTTAAGAAGTTAAAAATCCCATGTAATTTTTTATACATCTCTGGAAGATAAGTGTATTACACTCTCTTATTTAGAATAAAGAGACTTCCTGTATATTCTGTCGATAATAGGGTTTCCTTCCTTACAAATATACAAAAACCGTTCATGTCAACTTACTACAAAAATTCTGTATGGTTCCATACATTTTGCCATAAGATGCTAACTGTAAGGGCGGTTATTCTCTTACTAGCTATTATATCTGTACGTCATGGTTGGCGTTTAACTTGACTGTCTCATAGTCTACTGTATAGAACCTTGCTCTTTTAACTCTGCAGATTGTTATATCAGTTTCATTTCTTTAAATGTGTAAAATAATCATGTAAGCTGGTTCATATAACACCAAAATACACTATTTGCAAATAAGTTTGAAGATAAATCTTCCAGCTCATGTTTGTAATTGACGAGTAAGGAGAGACAAAAAAAAGAGAGAATGAAAAAAAACAAACAGTTGTATCAGTTAAGTGGCTGAACCGACACTTTTAAAAATGGTTCGGACACTTATCTGTGTGTTGTGTACCACATCAGTTCACATTCTAATATATTCTCTGTAAGTGTTAGCTATTGGTATCGTAATCTATGTCCGCTAGTAGCACAGTTTTAGGACATTTTCTGTTTAATATAGACATAAATTAAAAATGTCAAATAGAATGTTTGTTAGTTATTACCTTTCAAATGGAACAAGTGCGATAAAGCATACCTCATCATTTGCCTATGTGTACTGCTCCTCAAGACTCTGTTCGTCATGGCCAGGTGGTTAAGGTACTCCACTCGTAATCCGAGGGTCGCAGGTTTGAATCCCCGTCACACCAAACATGTTTGCCCTTTCAGCCGGGGAGGCGTTATAACGTGATTGGCAATTCAACTATTCGTTAGTAAAAGAGTAGCCCAAGAGTTAGCAGTGAGTGGTGTTGACTAGCAGTTTCCCTCTAGTCTCAAACTGCTAAATTAGGGACGGCTAGCGCAGATAGCTCTCGTGTAGTTTTGCGTGAAGTTAAAAAAATACTAAAAATAAACAGTTCCTCAAGAATCGTTTTTATTATCTTTAAGTTACAAATAAGATCATTGATTCGTCAAAGACTGATCTGAATACTTAAAATATTTCTGTCTTAGGAATTCTGTCAGAATTATGAACAACTGAGGGACATTACTTGTATTTCTATTCATATAAGCCTTGTAAAACAATTTGGTTGTAGTCTTATGTGCCACAAGGTGATGGACATCGTGTCTGTTAATTATCATTTATTGCGCTTTTATATAACACACTGTAATTGACAGCGTGTCTTTGCGATGGACCTTTTGTCATGCGTTGTTTTTGAAACTCTAATATGACAGCCCTCGTCGATAAATCTGCAGAAGGTGACGTTGACAGTCGTACGAAGATTTTCTTTAAATTGGCCACATGGACAGTGGGTAAGGAAAAGTGACAACATTCCTGGGCGGTGTTTTTGTAACACAATATTTGCAAGTTCACTCAAGCGAGCGTGACCAAAAAAGAACATCAGATAGCCATTTCAAAAGTAATATTTGAACCAAACGGAAAATTGAAGAAAATCAACAATAAACCCATCAAAAATATATTGAGCTGAATCCGCTGGTCCAGAATAACAATGAAATAAACTTAAAAGTATCTCTAAAGGGGAATCCATTATCTGTTTATGATATACCTCTGAAATAAATGGATGTGAGAAGTCTGGGAAAAAATGTACCGATTACATTAACCACGTGTTGCAGTTACCAGCCAGATCACCAAAGTTGAGAAAATCAAGGATAACTAACCTCAATTGTGGACTGTATTAAGACTGCCAGATAAAAGCATAAGAAAGGTTAGAAGTGAGAGGAAGCCATTCTAATTAAGCTGTCTTTTGAAACATCTCAGAGTCTCAGCTTCGACGACGTAGCTGGACCATTTGTTCCTAGTAGCCATGACTCTCTGTACAAAGATATGTCTTCTGTAACCAGTCCTAAACGTATTTTGACATAATTTCCAAATTGGCTGGTTAAGGGGTGTTTAGTTTGAGTTTTAAGGTAATAGGAGCAGATGGTTTTTGGGTATAGCCTGGTGTTTCATTTGAGATATTTTAAAACTTTGTTTTCGTATTGTATTTCTACAATTAAAAGCTTCGTTTGCACTTATTGTGAATAGCATGTGCGTTTGGTTTTGTAGGTTATATATGCATATTTGTTTCATAACTGTAGTGCGAATTTAAAATATCTAGTGCTAAAACAATCTTCAATTCTCTTCTTTCGACCGCTTACATTTTTAGTCTTGGTAAGATTTCTGTACCTAACCCTGCAACGGTATAAATTTTAGACTTACTCGAGAATGAAATAAACGTTCCTTTACAACCTGCCATGGTCTGGTATTTAGGGTTCGAACCCCATCACCAAATATCTCACCCTTTCAGCCGTAGAGGCGTTATAATGTTACAGTTAATCCACTGTTCAATTAGATTATCTCATAAGTTGTCAATGGGTAATTGGGTGGCAAAGAAATATAACCTATCGCTTCTAAACTGGGGCTAGTCAGCGGAGATAGCCCCAGAGTAACTTTGCGAGAAATTCAACAAACAAACTACATATTTATTGCCCGATTTTATATAAATGACAACTTAATAGTGCATGCGAAACTTACTTCTCTAGGCTTAAGGAATGTATGTTTTAGAATTGATTTCTCTTGGTTGCCCATCACTGTTATCGTCTTGGGTAGTTTTATTTGTTTGTTTCAAAGTAAAGCCACATTAAACTACCTGCTGTGCAAAATACGTTTTTAGCGTTGTTTGTCCGCAGGCTTATCACTATTCCATCGATGGGCGTGTTGTGTAGCAATATGTTATACACTTAAAATTAATTTATATGCAAGGTAAGTAAACTTGAAAACAATAGCTTACCACAGGAAAATAGAAACTTTTAAGTAGTATAACTAATATTGCCTTCAAATTTAACGTAGAAACAGACATTATGTTCGTAATCAACACAATTAGTCAGAATAGATGTTACGCGTGAGCATATTTATATGTAACATTCAACGCTCATATTTATATATAATTGGACTGACATATCGCGTGTGTGTCAATTTATGTGACAGGATTACCGTTTAATTTCCCCCCCCCCTCGCCAGTGACACAGAGGTATGTGAGAAATCATCTTTTGGTACCTATGGTTCACAGAGCGCAGATGGCCCATTGTCTAGGTTTGTGTTTAATTTCAACCCGACAAACAAGAAAAGTTTTAATGTAGAACAATAAGTACTAACTGGACTTTTGATATTTATAGCCTAAAGTCCTAAAAATGCAAATTCACAAATGGTAGTGGTGTTGTTGTTGTTGATTCGAATAAATGACGAGACACTTTAAAACAAGTTTCGTGTATATTCTTGCGTCCACAAATGTTTGTATATTTGTTTAAGATATATTCACACAAAGTCATGCAAAAGCCGTGTACATATAGAAGGAAGATAGCTAGTCAGCCGCACTAACTGCCAATTCTTAGGCAATCCTGATCTAAAACTGGGATTTGATTATTACTGTTATTACGCGCTCAGTCCAAAATTCTGAAACGCGATTTTGCGAACGATGGACCTCGGATTCCCAGATTCCACGTCAAAACAAGCCACGCCCGGTCCCTTACAAACGCATTGGTTCACTTTAAACATTTATTTAGTGACACTTTTGAACCTAATTTTTGAAATGTAAAATATTTGCGAACCACATGAAGCGCGATTTTCTTTTCGTTAAAAGTGATGCTTACATTCCTGGAACGTTTTATTTTCACATGTTAAACATATGTGTGATGTATGTTTTTTCATCTGTTAACCTTAAAATTACTACGTTTCCAGAAAAAATGTCAAATGTCATCCATCCACTATGTTCGATGACATCGCGTTTTGATTTATTAAACCAATAGAGTTGCAAAGAGAACGCCCACCCAACAGGGAGTCATACATATCGGCCTGAATAACCATACGTTATGTCCTCAGTTCTGATCGTTTACGAAGATTCCAGTCGAGGTTGGCACTTGGAATGCCAGGATAAATTAATCTGCATCTTGTTAATTCTGAAATGGCAGGGCGATAACTGATAACCGAGACAATACCAACTGTATAAACCAGTTCTTTCGAGGTTAAGGCTTTGTACTACGCACAATTTTATCAAATTCAATTCAGGGCTGTGTAATTGTGTAGTTAAACAGGTAGTCACAAGATTGATTGTAAAAAGATTAAAACATTTCTGAATGTTGAAAATGTGAAACCTGTGCCACTGACCGTTTGAATACCTCTAATTTTTTTCGCTTATATTGCCTCTATTATTTCAGTTTAACTTCTTGCTAATTGGCAGCTGCTAAATAAACGTGTTCATTCCCGTAAACCGTCTGAAACTGGTTAATGTAATTTTGAAATGACTGTTATAATTTTTTTTTTCAATAATCTATGAACACTATACCACTGGTGGACACCCATAGAGGGCACTCATAAAATTAAATTAGTTCCACATGTTAAGAAACACGCGCACACAGCAGAAGGAGAGACAGAAGTGATAAGGACAGTTCTACATTACACAGGAATAGGTTCGTTTAAAGTAACTTTGTCAGTGTTTATGTGTCCAGATTTGTTGTGGAGAGCTCATTGGTATTTTTCTTTAATATAAACTAATAGAACAGAAAATAAGCTAAAGTTGTGAGTTTGCATAAAAGATTGAACTAGAATATGTAAAAAATAAAGCCTCTGAACAAATGGTGGTGGAAACACACAAGAACAAATGTGGTGTTTGTTTTGGCGAAGTAGATACTTTGTGGTAAGTTGGTAAATACCCAGATTAAAATTTCTTGTGAAACAACGTTGTCAAAAAAATATGTGGTTGTTTGTTTGAATTTCGCGTCCATAATTTTGCAGTGCGAGACTAAAGGAAAGGCGCCTGGCATGGCCAAGCGCGTAAGGTGTGCGCCTCGTAATCCGAGGGTCGCGGGTTCGCGCCCGCGTCTCGCTAAACATGCTCGCCCTCCCAGCCGTGGGGGCGTGTAATGTGACGGTCAATCCCACTATTCGTTGGTAAAAGAGTAGCCCAAGAGTTGGCGGTGGGTGGTGACGACTAGCTGCCTTCCCTCTAGTCTTACACTGCTAAATTAGGGACGGCTAGCACAGATAGCCCTCGAGTAGCTTTGTGCGAAATTCCAAAACAAACAAACTAAAGGAAAGGCAACCAATCATTACCACCCACCGCTAACTCCTGGGCCATTCTTTTACTTACGAATAGTCCGATTGACTTTCATATCATAACTCTCTAACAACTGAAAAGGCGAGTATGTTTGGTAGGACGGGTATTCGAATACACAGTCCTCGAATTGCGAGTCAAGCGCCCTAACTAACTGGCCATGGCTAGACCTAATAAATGAATAATGCTGATCGTATATTAAGAATGATGAATAATGTGTTGGGCTTATTTTCTCATTTGTTAGCAAGATGAATAATAAGCAATGTAATAACCTAACTAAACTTAGTTTTTTTTGTTATCCTGGTGGCTTAGCGATAAGATTGAGGGATTGTAAAGCTAATATTTGGGGGTAATCTTTAGTAAGTGCGAAGTGCAGATAGCCCATTAAGTTGTGTAGCTTTTCTTATAAGCAAACAACTTAAAGAAGTTTGGCTCCGCAGTGGTTGAGTTTGATGGCTTATTACGCTAAAAACTGGGATTCAACAGCCGCGGTGGGCACAGCGCAGATAGTCCACTGTGTAGTTTTGCTCGTTAAGAAAAAAACAACAAACAAAATTAGATATTGTATATATTTTAATCTGTTCACGTTTTATATGTAATTTTACCTTTTAAAATAATATACACTTTACTAAATATTTATTTGAAAATGTTAGCAAAACCAGTAATTTGAAGTTGAAATATGTAAACTACTTTTAGAGTTAACATATGACTTTACTTTTAAACTTTCCATATTTACGTTCCTACTGTTACAAATGACAAATTTTCTTTCTTGATTTTTTCGGAAATTCCTATTAAATTATAGAAAGGCTATTTGCTGCTGGTCACCACTTATTTTGAAGTTAAAGGCTAGAGCAAAAACAACTAACCGACTGCTAACTGTTGGGTTGCTGTAATTAAATAATGGGATTTGACCACACTTTTTTAACCCACCCACGAGTTTAAAGTACAGATAACGAACTTACGACAAGGGAATGAAAACCAGACACGCAGATTCAAAGTCCGGCACTCTTAGCCAATGGGTCATGCTTGATCCTTCATAACTGTCCAATAACGTTTGAGAGCTTTAGTAGTTTTGAAAGACTACAGTGGATGTTAGTTTGGAATGAGAGGATGCTACTTAATGACTATTCAATGAATCAAACAGATCAACAGTATGGGTCAGTACAGTTATAAGTAAAACTTGAACTCGAGGAATATAGAACACAATTTTAAAACCAAACTTTGTAGAACAGAAATATTGGATATTTTAAATTTAATACACTTGACATACGATGACTATATAATGATGAACGTTCAAGTTAGTTTTAAAAGTAACGTGTTATGGTTTCACATCAGGCTACAATATATTGGCATATAAGTTTCTTAAATAAATTGGTTTTACCTATAAGCAGCCAGATCGCTAATTAAATTATACATGGATATTCACAAAGAAGAACCACGTTCACACTTTTATCGTACGAATTTAAATATCAAAGTAAAACAGCTGGGATTAAAACAGGTTATTTTAAGCAAAGAAAAGGAACAGACTAAACATTAAAACAGTTTTATTGAAGATCAAAGTTGCATTTAGAATTACATACACTTAAACGGGTAGATTAAATTGGACGTTAACGTGGCCAGTGTAAAATTGTATTACATTTAAAATGCACTTTGTAATTAGATGCGCAATGAATTAGTATTGTAATCTGAGCTTGAAAGCGGATTGATTCATAATGTAGCACGTTTTATAATAGTTGTACAATGAGAATACATATTTTCGGCTATATATTGGATACAGAAGTCAAAACCATTATCGGCTTTGTAATTCGAGTCCAGATTCGATTACATCAGACGAGCTATAGTCAAATGAGTTTTCTCCATATATATATTTGTAACTGGAAGAAAGTTTTAAAGTTAAGTGCAACTTAAAATGATTGCTTGTTTTGAATTTCGCACAAAGCTACGCGAGGGCTATCTGTGCTAGCCGTCCCTAAGTTTGCAATGTAAGACTAGAGGGAAGGCAGCTAGTCATCACCACCCACCGCCAACTCTTGGGCTACTATTTTACCAACGAATAGTATGACTGACCGTAATATTATAACATCCTCACGGCTGAAAGGATGAGTACGTTTGGTGTGACGGGGATTCGAACCCGCCTCCTTCAGATTACGAGTCAAGTGCCTTAACCGCCTGGCCATGCCGAGCCAATTTGAAATGATATGACATTGTATGAAAAGAAATTAGTTCATGGTGTTTAATGTAAGACATATCGAGAATCATTTTAAATTTTATGAAGGAAATTTTACTTTCTCAGTGTATCACTTTTGAACTACACGTAATATTTGTATATTAAATGATTCATAGGATTCGCTGTATTCAACATTACATATTTAAAACAGATGCTAGAAACATTCTCTGTAATGAGGATAAATAAGATAGTGATAAATGAGTAAGTACTTAACTTGAACTGTATTTTTAGACTCATACTTGGCCTTGGCGTGTTAGTAATATTGGGTAATATGGTGAAAGGCTTAAAATAGAGGTTTAAAGCCGCATGGGCTTCGTTTCAAACCCCATTTCGGAGTGACAAGCTGATGAACGAATACTCTGTACATTACAAAAGTACACATCCTCAAGCAATAATTTATGAAACGTGTCAGCTTCCTGATGTTGCCACCAGCCTAAATCGTGGCTCATCTAAGCACTTTGCAGTCAGTAAAAATGTAAAAATAAATAAATAAAATTCACTTTGGTAGTTTGTATGTATTACGTGCCTTTCATCCGGGGCTGTTGGTTTCTTAAAAAAATCCACGATTTATTTTGTTTATCACAACAAGCCGTTACAGAAGAATAAGGCGTAAAATAACAGTGGTGACGTTAACAAACAAAAAGCTATACAGCACTCAGAAATAAACAAATTTTATCTTAATTTTATGTGTATGGACACATTTATTTATGCGTATGATAGGCATTATGATATATGATTTCTGACAAGGGGGCCCGGCATGGACAAGTGTGCTGAGGCGTTCGACTCGTAAATCGAGGGTCACGGTTCGAATCTCGGTCGCATCAAACATGTTTGCCCTTTCAGCCGTTGGGACGTTATAATGTGACGGTCAATCCCACTTTTCGTTGGTAAAAGAGTAGCCTAAGAGCTGGCGGTGGGTGGTGATGACTAGTTGCCTTCACTCTAGTCTTACACTGCTAAATTATGGACTGCTATTGCAGATAACCCTTGTGTAGCTTTGCCCGAGATTCAAAAAGAAACAGCACCCTCTGCTAACTCTTGTGTTACTTTAGTCTAACAACATGATTAAGTCGTCACTTTGGTATTGCACACACGGACACAATGTGCACGTCGTATATCTCGCGAATTTTCGATTCACTACCGAAAATACTAAACGCTACACCAAGCTCGACCAGCCCTATTACGGAAAGACCAGACTCTGAAGTGAAAGCATATATCAATTCTTAAATCTAAATATTTTGTGTTTCTGTTGCACTATCTCTTCATATTCCCTATTCTCAAATAAACCCTCAATCTTGCTGGTGAGCCATCGACATCTGCTCAGTCTGAACAGAAAAGTCTATTCATAAATGAAACTATTTGAAGTACCATTTGTTCTAATATGCATTTTATTGTAACAACCAATCTGGTCCTGTTGAAGTAGAGAAGAAAAAAAGGGATAACTCAGTGTTTTTGTGTATGAAAAAACAATTTAGATTTACAATTTAATAAGATTTTAATTTATGACAGTTACCCAGTTGTAAGTTTATAACTGTAAAATCCTGATTCTTCGCAGTGAACAACTTACAAATAGCCTGTTACGTGGCTTTGTGCTAAAAAGCAAGAACATTTAGTCAAACGAACAATTGCATACACTTTAAAAAGATGAAGAAGCAGGCCCGGCATGGCCAGGTGGTTAAGGCGCTCGACTCGTAATCTGAGGGTCGCGGGTGCGAATTCCCATCACACCAAATATGCTCGCCATTTCAGTTGTAGGATGTTATAATGTGACAGTCAATCCCACTATTTGTTGGTAAAAGAGTATCCTAAGAGTTCTCCGTAGGTGGTGATGACTAGCTGCTTTCCCTCTAGTCTTACACTGCTAAATTAGGAACGGCTAAGGCAGATAGCCCTCGTGCAGCTTTGCGCGAAATTCGAAAGACTAAGCACTAAGGTTAAGCACTTTATAAAGAGGAAGAGGTCAAAAACACGTGACCCTCCTGGGTATACGCAGACATGCCCAAACAACAAGAGAGTTTATTTGTTTGTTTTTTTAATTTCGCACAAAGCTACTCGAGGGCTATCTTTGCTAGCCGTTCCTAATTTAGCAGTGTAAGACTAGAGAGAAGGCTGCTAGTCATCACCACCCACCGCCAACTCTTGGGCTACTCTTTTACCAACGAACAGTGGGATTGACCGTCACATTATAACGCCCCCACGGCTGGGAGGGCGAGCATGCTTGGCGCGACCCTCAGATTACGAAGCGCATGCCTTAACGCGTTAGGCTCTGCCAGGCCCAACAACGAGAGAGAACACTTTATATTCACTAAAATATTTATATGCTGGTATGTTTCTCCTGTAGAAATTGGTCCGGCATGGCCTAACGCGTTAAGGCGTGCGACTCGTAATTTGAGGGTGGCGGGTTCGCGCCAAACGTGCTTGCCCTCCCAGCCGTCGGGGCGTATAATGTGACGGTCAATCCCACTATTCTTTAGTAAAAGAGTAGCCCAAGAGTTGGCGGTGGGTGGTGATGACCAGCTGCCTTCCCTCTAGTCACACTGCTAAATGAGAGACGGCTAGCACAGATAGCCCTCGAGTAGCTTTGTGCGAAATTCCAAAACAAACATGACGCAATAATTTCAAATATGTATTGAATTTTAGCGACACACACTTCCCTACTAAAAATATTCGTATATCTAGCCATAGAAGAAGGAATGAGGTGAGGAAAAGGTCTAATGATCACTGTAATAATGCACTGTTGTCCCGCTGCTGACTTAAATAGATACGAGGTGTGCTCTACAAGTGATTAAAACAGATGTCTGACACTTTTTGTCTCCATTATCATTGTTTCAAAAATCTGGCTTATTTATGACACTCAAGAACTGTTGGTAACCTTGGATAGTCACCTCTCCAAATGGTTCCACAAATGTTTTATAAATCTAAGATTTGGTCTCTAGGCGGACCATTCTAGAATGTTGATACTCTGACTTTGAATACGGATACGAGTCGTACGTGCCTCTGATAAGAGCATTTGTTTACTAACCAGAAAAATTCAGCCATGCCCCTGAAATGTCTTTATTTAAGATGTCTTCTTAATATAAGTGCATTTCGACGTGCAGGCGCTTACAAACAGGTCCCTTTTCTTGTGTGCAGAGTGCAACCCACGCAATAATACTCCTTCCACAGCCCTTCATTTTGGGTACAACCCAGTCACGGCTGATTTGTTCATTTACCCCTCCAAGACCTACATTTGGTTATTACAGTACTTAAAAACGTGTGGACAGAGTCTTTCCAACCAAAAACAATTTGCGACCAGTTTCCAACGTTATGTGTGTGCCAGTTCCAAACTTTTATGAATTAAATTTATTAGGTATTAGCAATATTTCTATAGTATGCGACGGTCTATCCCGTTATTTGCTGGACAACGTCGATTTAGTGGCCAAAGCTGCTGTTCTCGCCTTCCCTCTGATCAGAAGTTTGAAATTAGTGACAACTATGCCTGAACTGTAAGTGTCCCTAACCTGACTGTTTCCCACAAGCTGCTGTCTGGGTTTTAAAATACCGGAAATATTACTTGTCAATCTGTAAAACAGTAGTGAAAATAAAAATCTTCTCAAAGTGTCCGTATCTATAATTAAGAATAGTTGCGGCTAAAGTAAAATAAATTCAACAGATGCAATATTAAATGAATCGTTAGCTGAGGGTCGCAGGCTCGAATCCCAGTCACACCAAACATACTCGCTCTTTCAGCCGTGGGGGCGTTATAACGTTACGGTCAATCCTACTATTCGTTGATGAAAGAGTTGGCGGTGAGTGGCGATGACTAGCAGCCTTCCCTCTAGTCTTACACTGCTAAAGAAGAGACGGCTAGCTCAAATAGCCCTCATGTAGCTTTGTGCGAAATTCAAAAACAAATAATCCTCACTCTGAACCGAAACTAGAGAACGTAACTGCATACCTTTATGCGTCATAATAACATCTAGTTGAACAAAACAACAACAAATACTTAAAAACATAAGTAAAAAAAGCGTATGCTTTATTTTACTAATACATTTTTCCCTTTAATTGTTTTTATTTCTCTATACATTGAATACCCTGACTTTTGTTAGTCGTAGGGCAGTATATTATTTTGTATCTACGTCTCATATTGTTCAAAGTTTTTTAATGCACGTTTTAATTATAGTGAGCATTGATGAAATAAGGACATAAGCTGCAGGATACAGTAAGTTTACTTTTGTTATTCAAAAATATATTAATCTTTCTACTTCTGTAGTAATTCAACGAACTGAGTTAGAATTAATTTTTTCATGAATAGGCAGGCACTTGTGCACGAATCTTTCGTGAAAGTTCAAAAAAAGTAATCTTAGTACCAGCTATAACATAAATCTAATAAACTACAGCATGTCGTATACAGACAGATCAGTATTTCGTAAAAGTCACAAGTTAACTAAAACCACTATTTGATAAAAGTCTACGTGGTTGTGTGTGCGTTAACTTTGGAATCACTAGAATGACACGGGGGGGGGTGTCCTCTGTCGGGTCTGACCCTTTATGCTACCCTCAGGGGCTCATCTCTGTTTGTTTCCCATGGGTTGAATGTGCAAGTCAGCAAGTTTTTCAATTCTTTTATCGTAATTTGTTATAAGCAAATTTCCCCAATATTTTTACTAAACACAAATACACTGTTAGTGTTACAAATAGTAAAAGGGGATATAGTTTTGTCAAGATTAATAAACTAACCTTACGCTGTTTAAAAAACAAAACATGTTCCTGGTACGGAACATTTTGTTGATATATGTACGAACTCATTTTTGATAGACTGCCTGCCAATGGCCCCAGCCCAGGGATGTCAGAATTTTCAGTTCTGTCTCAACAACGGGGATTCTCAAACAGCCAGATGGAAGTTCCTCTCAGTCACCCGTACCATTTGGGTTCTGCCTACATGAAGCAGTTCCACAATTCCTTCCATTCCAGTCCGACTACGTCAGTACAAGGAATAAGTCCGATGGATTCCAGAGGTATTTCATAACATTACCAAAACGTTTTAGTAACTACGAATTGTTGAACTTTTTGTGTTTTTTTTTGTTTACACTTTCTTCTCAGGACAAATAAAAGACAAGTCTAGCTAGAATCGTCTTTTAAAGTGTTTTAGTACTGATAAAATTAACCAAAGTTTTTTAAATTATAGTAAATTTCGTTTTGTCTTTGTATTGTTATTTATATAAGTATTTGTTACAATTATTTTTGGTATATTATTTCCTTACAACCATTCGTTGTTATTTCAAATTTTACCAGTGGAATAGCGCTCTTTTATTTCAGCCCCCCAACGACTCAGCGGTATGTCTGCGCACTTACAACGCTCACAACCAGGTTTCGATACCCGTGGTGGGCAGAGCACAGATAGCCCATTGTGTAGCTTAATGCTTAATTCAAAACAACAACAATCTTTTATTTCGAGCCTCGGTGGAAGGAGTTGATTCTTTTTTTACAACTTGCAGCAGTAACAGTTTGTGATAAAAGTAATATAACTACGAACTATTTGATTGTTTCAAAGGACGACATTTGGCATAGGATTAATTTGAAATTAAATTAATAGATGTTTGTTTTGTTTGTTAATAAATGTAATGACAATAAACGCAAATAATAACGTTACCGTGTTTGTTTCTTTTACACAAAATTCAATCAACCACAAGTGCTTCAGTAGAAATTTTTGGCGGTTAGAAACGTTAATTTTTGCGCTACAATGATGCACCCACTTAAGAATTGTACTATTGTTAAAGCGACAGGAGCCAAATTTGTTTTCTCACGGCAATAAAACAATTAAACGATTTCTCTATACTGTTAAGGCTGTAAATGGATTTTGTTTGGTTGGTAATAATACCACTATGCTCCTAATCTGCAACACTTAATTCTGCCTTCTTAAAACTCTCATTCTTAGCTTCATAACAGTAAGGCCAGGTGGATAAGGTTCTCAATTCGTAATCTAAGGGTCGCTGGTTCGAATCCCCCATCACACCAAACATGCTTGCCCTTTCAGCCGTTGGGGACGTTATGATGTAACGATCAATCGCACTATTTGTTGGTAAAAAAGAGGCCCAAGTGTCGTAGGTGGGTGATGATGACTAGCTGCCTCCCCTTTAGTCTTACATTGCAAAATTAGGGATGGCTAGCACAGATAGCCCTCGTGTATCTGTGCGTGAAATTCAAACATAAAAGTAAACTCAGTTTTTCATTGCGTCAATCAAATGCATTTAGCTTTACTAAGCTGTGAACAGTAATCATAAAATCATAAAAGCATAACCAAATCATGTATATGCTGTTTTGTTAGTGATATATTCATGTATTTTGTGTATGTTTTTAGAGCAAAGCAATACTGGGCTATATGCCGTGTCCATCTAGAGGGCGAGGGTTCGAATCCCACATTTTCTGTTGTAAAATCGCAAACTTACTGCTGTCTTGCCGGAAGACGAAACCTATTAATCAAATTTATTTAAGGCTACTATGATACGTAACGTTTACAATACGAGCGTGTATAATTTGCAACTTTCTGTTCTGATTATTTCTGACCCCCCACTTGTACAGATTTACAACGTTAAAATCAAGGGTTTGATCCCCCCCTCGGTGGGCACAGCAGATAGCCCAATGTGGCTTTGCTATGAATTTGGTTTTGAATTTCGCGCAGAGCTACTCGAGGGTTATCTGTGTTAGTCGACCCTAATTTAGCAATGTAAGACTAGAGGGAAAGCAGCTAGTCATCACCACCCACCGCCAACTCTTGGGCTACTATTTTACCAACAAATAGTGAGATTGACCGTCACATTATAACGCCCCTACGGCTGAAAGAGCGAGCATGTTTGGCGCGACCGGGATGCGAATCCGCGACCCTCGGTTTACGAGTCGAACGCCTTAACACGCTTGGCCATGCTGGGCCCCGGCTGTGTTATAAAAAAAAAACACGAAACACTGATCATTTCTCAGTGGACATTATATATTTCAGTAGAAACAAGCTCACAAATGCAGATAGTCCTGAAAAAAAAAAGAGAAGAAACGAGGGTTATGTAAGTAAGCGACCCGAAAGTCATTAAAATCCTGCTATCATATTCTGCTATAGGATTTTTGTTTTAATAACCCAGAGTGTCACGTGAGAGCCACTTTTATTCTGAAGCTATCATGGTGATGAAACAGTAATTATGTTGTTTATAAAACTGCCTCTTAGAATAGCGCTGGAAAATAATTTGTTTTATATTGTGAATAATGAACCTTTTCATGAAATACGTCCTTGTACCAAATACACAAAGTTTTAATGACAAAGTAAAATGATCTAGTATTTCCCTTGACTTATTGGCTCTTACGTCTTTTATGTATAATCAAATTATGCAACTGATACAGCTCTCAACAGCTAAGTTTATTTCCACTTATCCTTCTTTGATGTCACGGAAATCAGATTTCTTTGTGAACCAAAAGGATTATTAACGCAGCAAAAATATCTGTCTTGTAGACGTATCGCTAATTTAATCTCTGCAGTGTTTTGTAATCTATGCTCCTATGGATAAAGTAATGTAATAACAATGGACACATAAGATGTTAAATTTTTATCTGGATTTGATCCTAAGGTCTAAATTTGGAAGCAATGTACGTTTCCGATACACGAAGTTCTAAACAGAAACTTTTTTATAGCTAAGTTTTCGTGAATACCAATTTTTCATCTGAACACAAGCTACATCACAACTAAAACTGTATCTTGCCACAGACTCCAAAATAATTGGTAACCGCACCTCGACCAGAAGTCCCAGAAGGGCTTACATTTTAGTCATAACAACGACAAAATAGATATCAAGGATCTGTTTTGTTTATCGCTCATTATGAAGCTACAAGTGTGTGTGGGGGGGCATATGTCAAGGAAACAACTGATTAACGAAATGAAAGCGAAAAAGTATATATAAATTAAAATGTTTTTTTTCATGCTCAGATACTGATCAAGCCTTCCAAAACATGATTCCTCATCCAACAGCTATTTACATACACGAAACAGCACTACCACAAACATTAAATCTTTATTCATATATCAATAATTTTTACATGCTAAAAAAGTGACATGACACAAAAGTTTTTAAATAGATTTTTAAAAGGTTGTCAGTGACGTAAGAGGTCTTACTGATAACTATATTAACTGGGGTAATAGAACAAGATAAAGTGAAAATAATAAAAGTGTTAATCTTTGTATATTTACTTCAATTTATGTGAACCAAACTATAGGGGGGAAAATGTTATAAACCGTGCCTAAGGATGTGTGGATGACATTCTATATAAACAGCGTGTCTTCCCTTATCGTTATATCTTCTCAAGATGAAAACTGATTTTGTACTATATTTGGTTGTTGAAATACTTAATGAAAACATAGTACGTACTTCAGATGTATATACATAGTACGTGTCATTAGTGTGCTTTTTAAATATAAGGGGTGTGTTTTTTTCTTGTAGCAAAGCCACATAAAGCTATCTGTTGAGTCCACCAAAGGATTGCTGTTGTTGGAATTAAGCACAAAGTTACACAATGGGCTATCGGTGATCTGCCCACCACGGGTATCGAAACCTGGTTTTTAGCGTTGTAAGTCCGCAGACTTACTGCTGAGCCAATGGGAGGCCTACCAAAGGGAATCGAACGTCTGATTTTAGCGTTGTTAATCCGTAGATTCACCGCTGTACCAGCAGGGACTAAACGTTATGGACACATTATATTCATTATATGTTAATAAGTGGGTTGTACTGCCATTTTAATATGTTCGTGGATAAAATTTACAAAACTCCATGATAAAGAAAATAATTTGGAAGAAAGATTCCTCGACGAAAGGGTGGAGTTATTCAAAGTTTATTTTTTTGTTTTACAATTATTACAAAAGTGACAGCTAAATAGATTGCCAATTGGATAAATTAGTGATTAATGTGGATATAAACTAGCGGTGTCAAAGTAGCCATATTGTTATGGCGTTCTTATGTCTTTTTTAAAATGTTTTCTTTTATGTTCATTTGAGTTTCACGTTTAATAAATCTCAAATTATTACTAGCATTTTATCATTGTGCTTTCGATTCTCGCGCCATCTAGTAGTTGTAGTTCACATTTTACAGTAATTTCGTATTACTCACTTGGAATCATTTAGAGATTTTTGTAAAGTATGATAACATATCGATATGATTAATAATCTAATTTGGCATGCATTTTTGCCAGGTTTATCGATGCATGGGGATTACCTTCAACAAATGGCTACACTAAGCCAGCGAGGAATGATAAGTGACATCCATAGAGTACCACCTACCTCAACTGCTGGTTCTGACATGTGTTTTTCTGTAGATGGTAAGCCATTGCTATAAAAAATTCAAACGTTTAATCTTGTTTTATATATATCGTATGGAGCCGTCTGCTTTGAATTTCTGACTATGAATAGTAATAGAAAGAATCTTTGTTTAGAATAGTAGTTGAAATTGATTTTAACAAATAGGTCTTAAAGCAAAGAGATGCTGTGAAAAAAGTATTTACCACTTTTTTGCTGAAACATGTTTGAAGCATTTAAAATAATTTATGTTTAATTATCAATATTTATTAGAGTACTTAAAAGACTTAGTGATGGTGAACAGTTTAAGGGGAAATGAAGCCTACCATTTTGGATTACATTTACTTTAAAAAATTATTTAATGTCTCATTCATTTTTATGAGCAAAGCCATTGAGCATGTGATATCCCTGGATTCAGTAGATTAAACTAATGAATTGGAAGAGGATCTTGAGTATACATGGGAGGTATTTAGGGTAAAAGTAATATGCAAAAAGTAAAAAAAATATAAAGATTTATTAGGAGATTGTATTAGGGATAAACATAATAAACTCAAGAAATTTAAACTTATTGGAAATAATAAGGACTTGGAGGACTATAGGAAATCAAGAAAGCTGGTTAAAAAGGAAGCTAAAGAGGCAAAACAGTATATAAAGGATGATTGGTTGAGAGAATTGTATCGAACAATAAGAAACTTTTGGAACATGATGGGTAAGCAAAATCTCAAGATGGGGATTAGGCCTCTTTAAAATGATAGTGGAAAACTGATCTCCAAAGATTATGAGATGATAAACTTATTAAGTTGTATGTTCTAATCAATTTTTATGAACAAAGATACAAATATTATGCCACAACTAGAGGACATAATGTATGTGAAAGATATAGTTGTAAAAAATGTCACTTTAAGTTTTGAAATTGTAAGATAAAAGTTAGGAAACCTAAAACTGATAAATTCTCTGGACCAGATAACTTTTTATTCTAGAGTTTTAAAGGAACTTAAATATTTTATTTTTGAACTGTTTGTTAATATTTTTTATAGGTCATTGAGTAGTAGAAGGGGGTTAGAAGATTGGAAGTTGACTAATGTTTCAAAGAGATGATAAACATTGTCCACTTAGTCTTACATTAGTAGTTGGAAACGTTTTGGAGAGTGTGATTATAGATGTATTGCAGAGTCACTTAAAGCAGTTTGATATAGTGTCAAAGAACCAGCATGGTTTTATTAATGGAAAGCATTGTTTAAAAAAAAATTGACATTCTTTGAGGATGTCACTGTAAGAGTTGATGAAAGAAATACTGTGGATTTCATTTACATTGATTTTTCAGAAAGCATTTGAAAAAGTACCTCACTGAAGACTTGTTACAAAAATTAAATCTATAGGTGTGGAGGAAAGTTATTAAATTGGACATAAAATTGGCTGGAGAGTAGAAAGCAGAAGCAATAATAAATGGAGTTGGATCTGCCTGAATCACAGTTACAAGTGGTGTGCCTCAGGGCTCTCTCCTGGGTTCTCTTCTGTTTAGGATTTATATTAATGATATTGACTCTGACCACCAAAATTTTGCAGATTGCAGATGACTAAGTGTTTTATGGTAGTATCAGATATGCTTTTAACTTACAGGGAGATTTGATCACTTGATGCTTTTGTGCAAAATTTGGTAGAGAGGTTTAACTATCTGAAATGTTGGGTGATCCATGTAACTTTTCACAGTTCAAATTGTTATTACAATTTAAATAGCAATATATTAAATATTGTGGTTGAAGAAAATCATTTTGAAACTGTGATTTGAAAAAAAAAATCACTTAAGCCATCTAAACAGTATATTGCAGCTAGCAATATGACCAATGGGATTTTAAGTAGCATTTTAGAAGTGCTGAAGACAAGACAAAGGGATGTCATTGTTTACTGTACTGATCTCTGTTAAGGTCTCAATTAAAGTATTGTGTGAAGGTTTGAGCTTCTTTCCTCAAGAAGGGCATTGAATTGTTGGAAAAGATTCAGAGAAGAGCCACTAGGATTATAACTGGGATGCTGGGATTGCCCTATGAGGAGAAACTAAAATCCCTAAACTTGTTTTTTCTGGAGAGGAGAAAGGTCACAGTGTATTTCGTTGAAGTGCTTAAGATTATGAAGGGTATTATAATATAGATCTATCAAATGATTTTGTGTTTAGCAATGAAAAAGGGAGTGTAAGTTCAAATTTTGGCAGTGTAGGAATCTTCTATAGGGTAGACAGTGTTGCATTTAAAACAAGGTGGTTGGCTTTTGGAATGAGCTGCCTTTAAGAATGGTGGAAGTAGAAAATTTAACCGAGTTCAAGAAAAGATTGGATGAATAATTGAGTAGTAAGGGGTAATTATAGTTTGGAGATGGAAGGGACATCCTTGATGGTCTAATAAGCTTCTTTTTGTCTCCTTTAAATGTTTAGGAAATTTCTGAAATGTTATAGTATCTCATAAAAATATGCTTTAAATTTTTTGTGTGCAGGTTCTCGCCTTTCTAGTCCAAGACCTGGAATTCGACATGGACGAAAACGTGCACTCTCTAGCTCCCCCTATTCTGATTCTTTTGACATCAACTCTATGATAAGATTTTCTCCAAATTCTCTTGTCTCTTTCATGAATGGATCACGTAGCTCTAGTGCAAGTGGATCATATGGCCATCTTTCAGCTGGTAAATAAAAATTTAACTCTGCTTAAAACTAATAGATTTACAACCATTGAATACAATACCTTATTCTAGCCATTTTAAGGCTGAATAAAAACTTCATATGTGGCAAAGGTCATCTACATTGATAATGACTAAAATATTAATGAGGCTATCCAAAATTATTAGGAGTTTTTGCTTTATGTATAATAATTTAAGAAAGAGTTACATTTCTGTATGTAAGCTTAATTCATAGCAACAAATATTGTGGTAACAGTGACTTAATTTTGGATGCTCTTTAACCAGAAACCATACAGCTTTATGATCTCTTTTTTTTTTTTAAACTCTGTTCCCTAAGGTTCTATTTTTGTACAGTGAATGGTTCTTTTATAATCTTTCATATCCTTTCTTTGTCTTTTCAATCTCTATAATATACTTGTTATCTCTTGAAATGTTTATGATGTGTGATATCATGCAAAAAACTACATTTCTTGAATTGTGCAAAATGATTTAGTTTTTCTATTGTAACACTGAAAAAGTTGTGTTATTGAAATTTCAATACAGGACTATGATTTAATTTGTAAACTATTAGAGACTAAATAATGATTCTGTAATATACTAAATATTCAGTATATATTCTTTTTGATTAGTTGTTTTTTTCACTCTAATAATATGTTCAAAGTGTATGGCATTGTTTCAAAGTCTGTTTTTATCTTTTGTTTTATTTGAGCAAAAAAGAAAAGTATTTAATATCAAGCACATTCACTGTTTATATTTACAAGTATGCTATATATAAATTCAGTATGGAGAGAAATATATACGTCATGTCATTTAGTGTACATATTGCATTTGTAGGTGTTTCAACACAAGATACAAATAACTTTCACAAGAACAATATTTTACTGTTTCAGCTTCTTCAAGAGCCTACATGACTATACAAGACAGCAAACTTAGTAGGTTATTTGTTTCTTGTGTTGGAAATGATATTAGTATTGCTTATTAAATAAAAGGTTTTACGTAGCATTTGAGCTCATATATTCACAATTTCTATCAGTCTATGATATTAAACTTCTCCAGATCTTTATAAGTGTTTTGATTTATTTTAACTTGTATCTGTTGAATTAGAATAAAAGTCTGAATATGTTTAACAAAGAAATAAAAACGTTATTTTTCTTCTGATACGTGGTTTTCTTCTTTTCTTAAATCATCCAAGGAGAGGTGATAAAGGTGAGCAGGATATAAATTCTCCTTTGTTGAGATCTATTTAAATACAAATGCAAATAGTTTTTTTACACAAGCTCATACACACGTGTCTGTATGTGGAGTTGAAAAATTAAATCCTATAGTTACATTTATAAATTGTTCATAACATATTTTTGGTTTTATATAGCAAAACATACAGACATTTACATTTAGTTATGACTTATTTACAATAATTCAATAGTCACGTTCAAAACTATGTTATCTAAGGACTCCAGAAAAGATAGTTTATATTTGTGTGATACAAATTTACTACTTTACAGAATTTGTTATTGTCAGTCCTTTGTAACGTCTAGTGCAGAATGTTTGATCTCAGTACTTTTTGTATAGAAAATACAACTTTTAAATTCTATATACATACATACATACATACACGTGTAAAAAAAGTAAAGGTCTGATGACTTAGTTCACTGAAAGTATCTTTGGTTGCATTAATGGCTCACTATATTTTTAATGAAACAAAATAAAATTTTCTTCTGAAAACAATAAATATTTTCTCTCATTTTCCCATTACTCTTTGTTATAGATCTTGAATGTTTTACTTATTACATTACTTCACTATTTGCTGTCTCCAAAGTAACTGTAAATGCATTTTTATTTTGACTCTAATAAGTTACCAATTCTCTTAAAGATAATCAATGCTGTGATTATAAAGACAGTTTTAAATCTGTTATTATGAAGTATTCTGTGAAAAATCTGCTAATGTTAAAGGTTACTTACCTAGGAACCCTCAGTCCTGCAATAGGAGTTCCACCTCCACCAGTTCCTCCACACTTTCAGCAACTTCACCAGCTGATGAGACAAGGTGTTTTGGCACCACCAGCCACAGCTCATCCAACACAACCATTCTTTTCTAATCCCGGTGTTTCACTTGGGTCAAGAATAAATTCTAACATTGGAGTATGTCAACATGAACATAGTTTGATTTGTTGTTTTTGTTTCAAATTTACAGTGGTTCATAAGTATTGGAGTCATCTATTCATTTGATTATTTACTCTATTGTACCTGTAAAAAAATAATTGGGGCACTTTAAAAAATTCAAATTGTTTATTGCTTTCATCATTGAAAAATTTAGTGTACAAATATTAATTTAGAAGTATTCTTCTTTTGTAACCCAAAGTTGACCTGTCTTTACGCAACTGTTCTGCAAAACTTTTATGGTTAGTTTACAGCTACGGCCCAGCATGGTCAGGTGAGTTAAGGTGTTTGATTCGTAATTTGAGAGTTGTGGGTTCGAATCTCTGTTGCACCAAACATGCTCACTCTTTAAGGTGTGGGGATATTATAATGTGACAGTCAATCCCATTATTCATTGATAAAAGAGTTGGCACTGAGTGGTGATGACTAGCTACCTTCCCTCTAGTCTTACACTGCTAAATTATGGATGGCTAGCAGATAGCTCTTGTGTAACTTTGCATGAAATTCAAAAACAAGCAAATAATCCATTTAATTGATTTATTCCCATATTTTGCTAACTTGTTCATTGTTTATGAGGTGTGAGGATTAAGCATCTGTTTGTTTGTCTCACAATGCACATGTCCATCATAAATTTGAAAAAAATGTGAAGATTTAACATTCTAGAATTGTGTGTATTTGTGTTTTTCCTACAGCAAAGCTACATTTGGCTATCTATTGTGTCCACCAAGGGGAATCAAACCTTTTATTTCAGTGACGTAAATCCATAGATTTACAGCTGTCCCAACAGAAGACTCCTAGATTGCTATTGTTTAAATTGAAAGTATGACAGTATTGCATTAAACGTTTTATCAGCACTTGCCATAGATCAATTATCACAGCAGTTAACATGTTAACCTGCATTATTTGGAACTGTCAGATTTATTGTTACCAATATGAAGAATAAATTTATAATAAGTGCTTTTTATTTGTTAATTTTACCTCATTGTACATATAAATATATCGTATAAGGCATTTTAGGTTTGTGTGACACAATAAAATTTAACTGTTTCTGTTTACTTTTTAAAGTGTATGAAGGATTTTTTTCAACACATGGTATAAATGTTTAAGAGCCTCTTTACTTTGACTGCAGACTGTACATTGGTAATAAAGTTTTTACCATACATTAGTGGTAATTCAGGAAGGTTTTTCTTTAATGAAACCTAGGTGATTAATCCAGACACCCCCATACATGTGACTAGTACTGTAAATGGAGATGATAGCCAAAGGACAAGAGTAAAGAAAGAGTCTTGCATTGGAGGAGCAAGAGAACCTAGTGTTGGTGATGACGATCGAGAGAACACAGCAGATCTGAAAGATGAACCTGGTGACTTTGTAGAAACTAATTGTCATTGGAGAACTTGTGAAAAAGAGTTCAGTACCCAAGAAGAACTTGTAAAGGTAATCTTGTTTTTTGTCATCGATGTATTATTTACATATGATATTAATATTTTTGCCCCTAATGGCTCAGTGATAGGCTTTTGGGCTTACAATAAGAAAATTGGGGACTTGATACTTATAGTTGGCACAGTAAAATAATATCTCATTGTAAGGTTTTAGTGCTTGAAAAATGAACATATTTCCCTTTATCCCATTAACATTTAATTCTGATTAAATACATAAATGTAAACTATAATTCCTAATACCAGTTTTGTTTCACCCCCAATGAACTTTTACAAGCAAATATTTCAAGAAAGGTATAATTTATTGAAATGTTACTTTAATGTTGATTAAATTGTATTAATAAGCATTTGTGTGGGTAAGAGCAACATAGTTGTGATTAGCTTTTGGTATTAAACTTATATTTTATAAGTTACATTATAGGTCCAGCAAATTTATTATTACATAAAGCATATTGTGTTCAAATTAGGTTAGTACCAAGTTTTTGAGTTTTGATAAACTTTACAGTAATTTGTTTAATATTTTATTCTGTTTTACAATATTAGCATCTGAACAATGACCACATCCATGACAGCAAAAAATCATTTGTATGTCAGTGGAAAGATTGTTCAAGAGAAGAAAAACCATTTAAGGCTCAGTACATGCTAGTTGTACATATGCGTCGTCACACGGGAGAAAAACCTCACAAGTGTACAGTATGTATTTTTCTAATAACTAACATTACACAAGTGTGAGTGTCTAACTGTTTATGTGAAATTGATCTTGAAAGTATAGACAATAAACGTTCTATTCAGCATGCTAATGGTATTAAGTTTGTGTTTTTTTTTCATTTTCTGTATGTACAGATTTGTATTACCTTTTATTAAATAATTTTAACAGTATTCTGTTTGTTAACAATAAAGATCACGAGGCTACATACAGTTATAATAACCAAGTCCATACAATCTAATTCACCCTATTCAACTTGCACACAACTAAATTTTTTCTACCTTGGGAAAGAAAAGCAGCCAACTAGCTTCAGCCAAGACAAAGAGATGAGTAACTTTTCTAATTCCTAAGGTCAATGTAGACAATCATGTCTACGGATTCCCATGTCAGTTACCTCTAATTATGACTGCTGAGAGTCATACCTGAATGTAGAATTCTCTTAAATAGTTCTTGGAAGGATACCATATATGTACATTAAGTTATGGCTACCATATATGTACATAAATTATGACTAATATGTCCTTAAACATTCTGTGCTGATTTTTTATACATTCTTTAAACATTTTTTGACAGTCATGACTAATGGTGGACAGTAACCTCAGAAAGATACCCCTGGCCTTGTCATCTTGATGAGCCTGCTTCTAACTCTTTTTATAATATCCTTGATATGGCTCTAGCACATTTTGACAGACATATTCGAGCAACTACCTTTTTGTGGAAGATAATTCACAAATAAAGATATTTACAACTGCTATGATTCTCTTAAAAATAATATTATAATTATACATAAGTACAGAAAAAAAATAAGCATACAATCATGTGTAAAGCTACAATCGAATATTTCATATTTCTTATAATAAGGACAATTACAAATTCCTGAGGGTTAGAAATCAAAAGATGATTCTCTGTACAGTTTCACATGTTAATTTGTTAAGTAAAGTATTTAATGACTTAACTGTATAAAATGATGTGCTTAAAAGTTTCAATTTGTACTTTATAATTTATTTTACTGAAAAATGTTTCATATTTTTCTGTTAAAGATTATTCATTTAAAGTGTATTGTACCATGAATGACATCATTTGCTTGTTGTTTTAACAATAGTTGCATTAGTTGGAGAAGCATCATATTCTAATATTTATACAAAAATGAGATAATTCTTTTTTTAAGAATTAAAGAATATTATACATTTAATAAAGTGATTTGTTTGTATAGTATGAGAAATTTACTATGGGTGGTATTATACTATATGTTGTTGTTTTTTAAATAATTAAGAAAAATAATTTTAGAATTATCAAGTCTATAACATCTCATACTAATAATAGTTTTTACTTTAATAGTTACAGAATGAAATATAAGCCAAGTTTTATAATTATTTGTAAAAGTAGGCTTATATTTCATTTTGCAATTATTAACATAAAAAATATTAATAGTATGAGACGTTATAGACTTGATAATTCTAAAATTAGTTTATTCCATTAAAATAATCTACTACAGTTATAATAATAAAAATAATCAATAATCATTAAAGTAATTCTGTTGTTTTTTTATTTATTTCAGTTTGAGGGTTGCAGTAAAGCCTATTCTAGATTAGAAAATCTCAAGACCCACTTGCGTTCACACACTGGAGAAAAGCCTTACATGTGCGAGTTTCCAGGTTGTACTAAAGCTTTCAGTAATGCATCAGATCGAGCTAAACATCAAAACAGAACCCATTCAAATGAGGTGAGAAAAGGGAACTAAACTCAAAAAGTACGAAACCCAACATAAATACTAATGATCGAACCTATTGGTCCATCAAAGTCAACTGCTAACTTAATCTTTAAAATAAAATACTCAAAGTCTGCTGTTATTGTTCAAGTATGTACCCTCCAATCTCCTTATATTTACTGCATCTACCACTTCTGGAAGACCACATTTCAACTGTCAACCACTCTATTAAAAATAAAGTTAGCTGAATATGGTTCCTCCTCTGCCAAAATATATACTTCTATCTCATAGTTCTACCATTTTCACCATTAACTAATTAAAAAAATAACAAGGAATCGACATTATAACTTTCCTTAACAGTCTTAAACATCTTAATCATGTCCTTTTCAAATTTTGTCTTTTCCTAAAAGAAAACCATTTCGGAGATTTTAACCTTTCTTATCTCAAGTATCATCCTAATGGTCATTTTCTGAACTCTTCAATGTTTTTTTCTAAGGAAGGGAGCCCAAGACTATATACAAAACTATAAACTGGTCTGTTGGTGACCAATAGGAGGAACTTGTAACCACTTGGGACTTGTGGACAATATTTCTGTTGATAAAACCTAAAATCATACTTGCCCTGCCACTGGTAGCAACAACTGCTTTTAAATTACCTACCCAGCTCTTATCTAGCATCCAAAGTTGATCAATTTACTTTTGAAACACCTAGCTGAAAGTTTTAAACAATGATACAGTTTACAAAGTTAATGACAATATGGCATACTCAAATGAATATTCATTCAGTGGTTATCACACAAAGATTTTATATATATATATATGTAATTATCATTGTTGTGAATATAATAACTATTTATTCTATACACATATGCTTTTAATTATTATTATTCATGGTGTTGGAAAAACATGTAGGTTCAAGAAAATTAGTTTAATGTGGTAATAGGAGACCCTGTAACCAAAGTGCTTTTGAAAGGTGAGCCTTTCTTCTTCAGGGGCAAAATTAGTATTGTGTTATGTGTGTCATTGAAAAATGAAGTTTTGTTTGTTAAACACAAAATTACAAATGAGCTGTTATTACTTTGCCTACCATTGGTATTAATACCTAATATTTTTCATTATAAGCCCTCTGAATTCCTAGAGCACAGATAGCTCATTGTGTACCTTTGCACTTAACAACAAACTTATAAAAACTGATTATTGTGTTTCATGATGTATTATTATTGACATTATAGTGAGTAAATTTCAAAGAAAAGAGTATATTAAAATATTTCTATATTTTTCAGAAACCATATGTGTGTAAAGCTCCAGGTTGTACTAAACGTTACACTGACCCTAGCTCACTCAGGAAACATGTTAAGACTGTTCATGGCCCAGAGTTTTATGCTAGTAAGAAGCATAAAGGAAATGATAGCAGGGGCTCAGGAGGTTCTGGAATTAAAGATAAAACTACCCCTGGGAGCATTGATGGCAGTCCTCATTCTGATGATGGCACAGGAAGTAAATTAACCAGTTTATCGAGCCCTAGTATTAAATCTGAGGTAAGAATAACAGAAATTCTGATGGTTAAAACAGCTTTTAACAAAATTATTGTTTTCTAAGAAGTAATCAGTTACGAGTATTTATGTTGAATAAACCCCTCGTAAATTTGTATTATAACTTTTAAGAACTTTTCTCCCCAATTACACAGTATCTTTTTTCACAAACAAGGTCTCTCGGTGCACCACCACGGTAGACACAGTAGATAGCCTAAGCTTTGCTCTAAAATAAGCAAATTAAAATAACTATTTTTAAGTCTTCATAAGGCTTAAGTTTACTTAAGGGCACCATTTTTGTCAGTTTTTATCATATGCTTCTGAAACATTTTATCATATGAAAAACCTCAGTCACTATTAACACAGACTCGTACAAAATTATTATAAAATATTCTAAAAAAATCTCTTTAAACAGTTAAAAATTAATTTCCTATCCTTGCTCAGTGAGAACCAATTCTAATTCCTATTCTATAAAAGTATCATAAGAAAATGCATAAAACATTTTTCTGTGAAAGAAATTAACACATATCAAGGGAAGTCTTTGTTGCTGATAAAAAAAAAAAGAAGCTAAATCACTGAGGCCCCGTTTTTACTTTTGCTATAACTTTATGATAATTCTCATTAGCCAAAATGTGGCCATTTGGCACTTCCTTTATTGAATGGATGATTCTGTTCATGGCTGTATCATGGAATATTAAATGTACAGATACAAGCATCCATATTGTGGATTATATATGCTTCAAACACAGCTATTGTGTTGTTCATATGACCGATTATCCTCTGCAGTAAAAATGTTTCAAAAGCATGATGAGAAGCAGCCAATGGTAATCCAGAAATGGACATGGAGAAATAAATTGAATTTCATCTCCTTTGTTGAGAAATTTACTTTAGTAAAATTTATGGCCAAAAGTGGAGAAATTAATTCAAGGATGATGATGGTAAAATGTTCAAGGAAGGTCTGATGGATAAGTGAAATAAAGAAGGATACTTGAACTGGAGCCTGCATATTCTGTTCAGTTTGATTTGATCTACACCATCAAACATAGAGATTTGTCAGTGTATCACAACCCTAGCAATGAAGTACAAAAAAACATGGTATTCTTGACATTACTTCTTCCAGCAGAATACAGCAATCTTACAGCCACATTGAAGTTCGTTGTGTATGAATTAAACAACGTTATTACACCTAAAAACAAAGACTGAATTTTAAGATGTTGCATAAAGATGACATTTGCAATAACGATTTCTCAAGTAACGATCAGTTGAAATTAGTAGTTTGTCAAATGTGGTCACAGCAAAAGGATGAGAGTCAAACAGCTGCCTTCCCATAGTAATTGTATTTCCATGTCTATGTGCTTCACTATGCACATCTGCTTGCAAAGTGCCATAATGTTCGAAATATTTGTTCAGTTTTTGTAAAAAAAAAGAAAACAAAGTGAGTTTCTTGGTTTGAGGTACCTCTAATACATGGATTTTAACAGTTTCTGCATGGAATAAGTTTTGGTAACTAACAACTCCACAGTAAAAAAAATCCTCTTCGCTCATGAGGTATAAAGACAAAAAACATTTCAGTCATGATGCAAAATCAAAATTTTGTGAGGAAAATGAATTTCTAACAGGATAAATAATTTGGGGATACATAAATGTTGTTTTTTCAGTTTCTTAGTCTCTTTCGTTTTTTGTTTCTATCTAGGAACAGGGTTCTCCCCAACAAGATGAAAGTCCAGGAGGTGATGTGGACCATGAGGGGCCAGGCTGTACAGATCAGGCTCTTTTTGAAGGCCCTATCAGTGACAACAGTGTATCCACAACAAGTGGTTGTGTAGAAACTGAAAACTTCTGGGAATTAGTGGACAATCCTGAAATTCCAGTAAGAATTAGACTAAAAACAACAAATAATATTCACAGTTTATAGAATAGAAACAATCATTTTATATTTTCTCCTATTCCCTGTCATGTTTCATATTTTCAGTTCATACACTTAACAACATCTTTTGTTTTCGAAATTGGTAAAAATGTGAATTTTGTTGAAAGTCTGTTTATAAAAATGCATGAGTACTAAAATAAGGTATAGTAAAATAAAGTATGTATTCTTTTTTTCCTTTTTGAGTGAAACAATGTTACATTTATATGCAACTGAAGTAAAGCATACGTATGTGGTAATGCCTTTTAATCCTCTTAAGTGTATGCTAGAATATAATTCATCTTATTTCTGGAAAATGTCCATGACACATGAAGGATGGCTAAAATGTTTTTATTTCACTCTGTTATAGGTTGAGGAAATTGTCCCTGGTGTTGCGTGTGCAGTGGCATCAAATAATCAGAACAGAGAAACAGAAAGAAATATTCATAACAGATTAAAGAACAAATTTCAATCACATTTGAAATCTGGAGGTTCATGGTTACCAAGTGTTGTTCCACCAAGATGTGGTTAGTTGCAAAAAAAAATTATATTTACATTTAAAGCAGATTTTAATGTGTAGATTTGTTAGAGAGTGAAGAAAACGTAACCAAACAGTACTTAGCATAGAAAATTGAAATGCATAGGAGTTAAGCATATTATTTGTTTTTAAATGAATGTAGTAATTTCTCAATTCCTATGATAAAATTTTAGTACTGAAATGTTCCAAGACAATTTATAAATTTATGGTTACTATCCATACACATTTTGTAATGTATGTTTACTGGCATTATAAGCTGTTTGTTTATTTTATTCTAATAATATATATTATTTTCAAAAGATGTCCAGAACTTGCAAGGCTGTAAGAAGGGAAGTGTACATGGGGGAATGACTAAACTACCAGATGTTCGACATACAGGCAATGCAACAAAAACTATCATTGATTCATCCTTTAAAAATCCAAGTCAGTATTTATTTCAATTGTAAATCTTTCACATAATTTTTATTTAAAGTCTTAGCATTTTATTCTTAAGAATTTATTATTAAAATTAATTTAAACTTTAACTATATATTTAATGTAGCTTCATTTATTTGCCTCATTTGTTTTGAATTTTGCACAAAGCTATGTGCACTAGATGTCCCTAATTTAGCAGTATAAGGCGAGACGGAAGGCAGCTTGTCATCGCTACCCACTATTAACTCTTGGGCTGCTATTTTACCATCACATTATAACAACCCCAAGGCTTAGAGGGTATGTTTGGTTGGATGGAGACTTGAACCCATGGCTCTCAAATTTTTGAGTCAAGCACTATAACCACCTGACCATGCTGGGCCTATTTAATGTAAGAAAAATCAAAGTGTAATTTATACATAGAAATGTATATTTATATTTCTGATTTATTTTTTCTACTGAATCAAGGAAGAAAACAATGGGTATTACACAATTATCACAATTAGAATCACAATTGTGAAATCCTAAAAATATTTGAGAAACATAGTAATTTTCTTTTGCCCATTTAGGATGTTTTTAATAAATATGTGCCCCAAAGTGGCACTTTGTCCTTCAGTTAAATAATGCCAGTAGCACAACGTTATGTCTGAGGACTGACAACATTAGAAAATAAGTTTTGATACTCGTCATTGTCAGAACACAGCCAATTCTGTAGCTTTGTGCATAACTACAAACAAAATAAATATGAAGATAAGAGCTGGCTGTTACCATCGTCATCAATAAAACGTCCTGCACTTTTAGCACAGGATTAACAAATAGAAGTTTCTCACACATCATGTCTTTAGAAAATGAATTGGAAAAGAACCAGAAATCATTTGATTATATAAAATGTAAAATATATCTACACTGGGGCCTTGCTACAGTCCACAGGGTCCATATTATGAGACTTTTACAGGTGAGACCATGTTATAACAAAGTATTTTTGAAAGTGTCAAGCCAATTTTATTGGCTAAAGCCCCTTAATTAGTTGCAAAGTTACTAACTCATTGAGTGATTTTAAATCTATTTATGTGTTCTATCATCAAAAATGTATATTAAAATAATAATGGAAGAGTAACTAACAATCCTTTGGATAATAAAAAAAACGTTTTTTTAAAATATTGAATACCATATTTTCATATAAAGTGTGACCTGAAATGATTGAGTTTGAGAGTAAAGTTTCATGTTTTTTTAACTGCTCATTGGATGGAAATGAATGTTATCTGGTATAAAAGTGTCATTTGTGAACACTTATATCACATCAATGTTCAACACATCATGCAAAGTCCTGAAAATATATTCTGAAAGGATAAATTTAAATACAAATTTTGGGGTCCAAGACAGACCCACATTATACTTAGTTCCACACTACAGAGAATTTATGCTGTAATGGGGCCCAAATGTTCAACTGAAAAGAAAATGTTTGCATATGTAGCATTATTCTTTACAAGTATCCATTTAAATACGTTTCTTTTAACCCATGGGCAAATTTTCTAAATGTTTTTGCAAGAATTAGCTACAATAACAAGCTCCAGGTTTTAAGAGTTGTTTTGATAATAAAAACAAACAAACCAGGTACTTCCAGAAGAATGCAGTGACACCAACTGAGATGTTGGTTTCTGTAAGTCAATAAAATCTTAAGAAGGATTCATTTGAAATCCCCAAATTATTTGCATTAAATGAAAGTCCTGATAGATAATAAAAAGTATGCTATGCAAAACATTTTCAGTCGATTGCAATTATCCACATATTTTCCATAGTGCAGAATATTTCTGAAATCTGAGTAAGTGTTTCTTTATACCTGTCTCTTTGTTTGATGCATGAATGGATGCTTTTCTTACCATTTTTATAAAATGTTTTAAATCAGGTAACCATTTATTATTGATGGTTACTAGAAAGTTTTTTATAGAACAATAGAATGAAAAGTATCTTATAGTTTTCAAATTAATTATATTTTTTATTGAACTCTCCACTGAAAGGTCTGTGTCCAACTTTAGGACTGTCAGTTGTAACAATTGAAATAATAAAACAAATGCACCCCAGTGGCGCAGTAATAAGTCTGTGGACTTATTCTGCTAGAAACTGGGTTTTGTTGCCCATGGTGGGCAGAGCACAGAGAGCCCTTTGTGCTGAAATGCAAAACTAACAAACAAATAAAGCAAATAGCTTTAATAATGCAAACAACTGTCATATTTTTTTATCAAAGGTGAAAGTCATTTTATTGACACATTTTATAGAATGACATTGTTGAATGTTTTTTGTACATCTATAAACATTATTCACAAGCTCCTGTTATGGTATGGCCTTGAGATATAAAATCTGTGATTGTCAGACAGTTACACACAAAACCTTATATTCCTGACTCAAATACCATTGCTTTGTCGAAGGTTCTCACATCCTAAATATATGAGAAGCATTTAAAAATGTTCATACACACTTTATAAGATTTCCATGTGTTACTGCAGTGGTATTTTATCTCAAATGTGAGTCATAAAGTCAAAAATGACATGTTTAACATCTAAGTATTTGGCTCACCAAAAATCCCCAATCATTTAATGATACAGCATTACCAGTGATAAGTGGGTGAAGGAATTATGTTAGAGCATATTCCGAGGAATGTGTTTCATAGATTGAGAGTGTTACATGAATTAGTGGAAGAGAACAATCAACAAGACATGTAGGACACCAATAAGCTTTAAAACCACAACCCATATCTTAATCTACAGCAGCGTCAAATGAAACCCAAAGTTAAGGGTTTTTTTTTTAATTCCTCTAATTAAAATGCAACAAGAAAAAAACAATACGGTAAAGCTATGCATATATCCTGGTACTATTTGTGCCATTTACATGATAATACCTGAAGACTAAGAGGCTCACAAGGCAAACAATTTCACAATCATCCAACCACATCTCGATACGAGTAGTTGTTTCTTTGAGAAATGTGGGGAAGTAAACCAAAATTTTGGCATAGTGATTTAAATGTCTTCTTACACAAGAAAAATTAAGAGCATTCCAACTTGAATTTCAACCCTACATTGGAGGAAGTAATTTGAAGGACTGCTAAAGACTTGGAACAAAATATGATTAATCTTCTATATTTAAGTCTCTAGAATTCCACAATAAATCTCAATAAAAATAATTGGGCAAATTAGTCAAGTAACTATGCAAGTGTGATAATTACAAATTAATTATAGTTCTTTTTTTTCCTTTTTCAGGTTCTAAATTCTCACAGACAGGTTGCCGCAGGAATAGCTCTAGCAGTAGTACCATCAGCTCTTTTTATGGCAGTATGTGTTCAGACAACAAACTCAACATTATAAGCAGTGATATTTCTAGCACTCAAAGTAGTCACTTTTCAGGAGTTTCTCGTGGCATAAGTAATGATCAGGTACTGAGTGAGGCAGCTTCTGTGTGTAGCTCACAAAGAACTAGTGGCATCAGTAGCCTCTCAGGATTGTCAGCTGGAATGATGACACAACTAGAACACCATTCTCAAGCACTGCCTTCACAGCACCTGAACAATACAGGAAATCTTGTAGTGCAACGACACAGCCAAAACATGGCTGTAGAAGCAAGAAATACCTCCAAACAAGTGGTTGTACCAAGTCATAGACCGATTTCCAAGGAACATCAGTCAAATGTTGTTTTAAGGCCTTTTGAACCTAAAGAAGAGACTGCTAAACAGACTCGACAACCTCACGGTGTAAAGAATTTAAACAAGTTTACACCATTACCACCAATAAATCAGTCAAACTGGCCTAAAACTCCTGGTGGTTCAAGCAGCCATAGTGGAAGTCATCATCCAAACCAGGATGTGGTTTTGGAAAACTTAGAGGAAGACAAACCCATTGAGGCAAACAAAGAATTAGTTCTTCCTGATGAAATGATGCACTACCTTAATGAAGGTGTCATTGAAAAACAAACCAAGAATCAAGTGGTGAGACCACAGTCTCAACTGAGTCAGGCAGTGTCTAGTGTAAGCCAGTATGATGAACTTCAGAGGCAGTCTGCTAGAATAGCATGTGTAGAGCAAAGCAATAATGTTGCCCCAGCTATCAGTTGTAAATTTGGAAACCATTCCATGAACACTACAAATAATTCCTTGAATCAGTCAGTTGCCAGTGCACCAACATGTAACTTGAGACCCTATCCATCAAATATTCACTACCACCAGCAAACAAACTCATTTCAACAGATAAATTCTGGAAACCATCAAATTTCTAAGGATCAAAGTCAGGCTCACTTAAATACCTCTTGCTGGGGAGCAGCACATAAAAACCACCACAACTGGGACCAATATCAAAACCCCTACACACACAAGGATAATTGCCAACATTCAACAATGGAAAGAAACAAACATTTTCAATACCCTTGTCACCAAAAACATTGTTTATTTTCAGGCCACAGTGAAAATACCTGTACATCCACAAGGTTCCATTACCATCCAAACCATGGAAATACTGAACATAACTATTTGGTAAACCAACAACAGTGTGAAACTTTACAAGATGAAGCCATAGGTAATGCTAAAAACAAACAGTGGTACCCATCAACCCCAGTAGATACAAATTCATGTCCAAAATCGACTCACTGTGTAATACCTCAAATGGCATTGAACAACTTAGCACAAGAAACCCACTGTGTTGCTGAAACATTTTCAGCTTCTCTTTCTCTTGGTGCTATAAACTGTACTCAAAAGCCACATCCAAATTATCATAACCAATCTTGTAATATGTCTGGACCACAGCAACCAAATTCTTGTTATCACAACCAAATACATAATACATCTGGAGGACAAATGTGTTACAATATAGACTCTAGCCAAGTGTCTGTTCACCCATCATATAAGCACACAACTTCCCAAACCAGTGTATTACCAGTTGGACACTCTTATCCACATTCTAATACTAATTCAGAGTCATTTCCAGAAAATCATCATTTCAGTCAAGCTGTCAACATTAATCCCACAATACATCATCAGGTTAACAACCTTCAGACAAGGTCTAACATTCAAACATCATATTCTCATATCATAACAGATTCCAATTCTCAAACATCTTTTCCTCAAAATCATACAGAAACTCCATTTTCTTCTTCACAAACAGCACCCAACCTACAGGTTCCTGCTGCACTTCCCCATACTAATTATCAAACTTCTAGTTCTCACATTCAGCACTCTCCTTCTTGCACTAACTCTTCATGGATGTCTCCACATCATTTACAAAACCACCACTCTTTTCTGCAACATCCTAATAATTTTCAAGACATTGTCGCTCAACAACCTAAACTACCATTAGAACAACGAGCCCATAACTACCCTCAGAATATCCAACAACAACAGTCTCAGTCATATTCTCAAATTCCACAACATTATCTTTCACATGGAGTAAATGGACCACCCACACAGCAAACATATCAGCCTTATCCATTAACAGCTCCCACAAAAACAGCTTCCCAACATTACTGTTCTGTGCCTGCTTCTACTTCAACACCTGCACATCAAGTACAGCAGAATTTACCTTATTGTTCTAAAGTATCATCCTTATATCAGTCTCAACAACCTTTACCATCTCCTAGTGGTAAAATTCAATCGTTGCATAAACCCCAACAATCATACCCATCACCAGGATCAACGTGCAATAGTTGTCCCAACTCTCAAAGTGAAGTCCAATGTCAAGATATCAGCCAATCCTCAAGAACTGCCATGCAGCCGGAAGCATATCAACGAACATTAGAGTATGTTCAACAATGTCAGCAGATAGCATCCAACAAAACTAATTCCAGAAGCACTCCCAGGAATGGCCCAACACTGCAATCTGGGCTGGATCCATGGCAGCAAGTGGAACTTTCTCCCAAGGTGACCAGCACAACTGATAGACAAGAAAGTAAGCTGTCTAAGGAGAATGCACCAGACAAAAATAAGTCGTGTTCAAGCATTCCAAACACAAACATAAAACATACTGTTAATAATTCTAATTATACTCAGCCTGGAGAAAATAGTTTAACTGTAGATTATGCTAATGATAAGTCTCATTCACCTCTACTTTCAACATCCAACATGATCATCAATGACATGAGTTCCACCCTAAATTCACTAATGGAGGAAACGAGATACCTAAGAATGATGCAGTAGAAAAGTGACTTTTTTTATTTGTTTTAAGTGTTGTTAAAACTTAGCTCAATCACAATTGTTAACCTTAGAAGTGTTTGGATAAGTTCGGTAAAGTCTTCCTTACATATTTTTAATGGCTTTCCCTGATGAAGTGTGGATAAACAATATTTAGTTTAAAATGTATTAGAACAAAATGGTTTCAAAAGAAAAGTAAGAGAGAAACTGTAAAATTAGTTTGTACCTTTTTTGTTACCGGTCCAATTGTTCAGCAGTAAGTCTAAAGGCCTACAGTGCTAAAAACTTGGTTTCAATACCCATGGTGAGTACAGTACAGATAGCCCATTCTGTAGTTTTGAACTTAACAACAAACAAACAAAAGTGCCTTCTTTACACTTTTTTTTTTGTAAATTACAATATTGTTGTACATTATTTTTCACCTTCAAGTGTTACAAAACGAAAAGCATTTTTTAAATGATTTGTACAAACTTTAAGTTGCAGAAAATATAATGCTTTGTAAAAATGTAATATTATGTAAGTTTCAAGAGTTGTGAAATCTGGGAGGAGATTTTTAACTATATGTATTAAATATAAAGAATTTTGTATATATGTTTAATTTTGAAGACTTGTTCTAAACAGGCTTGAAATGGTAAAATAAAATTGCTTGCAAATATTTTGTACAGTAAATAAAATCAGTACGTCTGGAAAAGAGTGACTAAATAATTCTTGTGTGTTAAGATTAGAGAAAAACATTTTCAAGATGTAAAGTAAAAGACAATTATAGGTACATATGATTTCTCACTTATGCATAAATATGAAATTATACACGACGCTATACCATTGAAACTTTTCTGAAGTAATGTTTCAAACTAGTACAAGTCGCTGAAAGTAATTTCACTGTTGCATAAAAGTATTGATTCATCTTCAGTGTTAATAAAAAGTATGACAGACGCAGGTTAACCTTTGCCGCAGTAAAAATACTGTTAACAAGAAAATTTATCATATGCCTTAGTATTTACCGATTTTACTTTGAAATGGGTTTTCACTTAGAAAAGCATGAGTGAAAAACTATGGAGTACAAGCACCTATAGAATCATTATTCGTTAAAATTGCATCAGTTATGTCATCAATATCATAAGATGCAACAGTGTTTAAAAATGTTTATAATGGCATGAAAATCAAACTATATTTTATTACGTTCATGTTATCTATCACCAGCTATCATGCCAGTTTTTGCATTTATAAAGACAAACAATTGACCACAAATGACTACGTTTACAATATTTTCTTTATGATTTTGTTTTCAATTACACAGTACAAAAATCAAAAATCGGTTTTTGCATGTGCAACAAGATTGGCGGTGGGTGGAGATGTCCATCTGCCTTCCCTATAGTCTTACACCGCTAAGGTAGGGACGGCTAGCGCAGATAGTCCTGGTGTAGCCTTGCGTGAAATTCAAAATACAAACAAAATAAACAGTATATTTGTATGAGTCGCAAAATTCAACGTGAAAATCAACATCATCTTACTTCGATGCTCGTTAAATAGTTCCGTGCTTAAACACCGAGCTGAATGTGACTATATACTACCAACAGTTTGTTTGCTTTGAATTTCGCGCAAAGCTACTCGAGGGCTATCTGCGCTTGCCGTCCCTAATTTAGCAGTGTAAAACTAGAGGGAAGGCAACTAGTCATTGCCACTTCTTGGGCTACTCTTTTACCAACAAATAGTGGGATTGACCGTCACATTTATAATACCCACACGGCTGAAAGGATAAGCATTTTTAGGGTGACGGGGATTCGAACCCACGACCCTTAGATTACGAGTTGAACGCCTTAACGCGCTTGACCATGCCGGGCCATTATCAACAAACCATTATATTTGAAAGCCGCTACGATAGGTTTCAAAAGTCTCAATGTGAGAAATATTTGATGCAACATGTGCCAACTATTTCCTTTCCTTGGGGCAGCACTATCTTTTGTTCTAAGTTATTATAGTTCAGAAATATAAAACACTCACTAATCTGGGCGTTTAATGCAGGAAAGAGACACAGAGAGTGACATGTAGCGGCTAAACCTGATTGTCTACCTCCTTAGGTCACTCCCCGAGATGTCACTAGGACACCTTTGAAGTTTGGTAGAGATCAATAGCATAACTTGGAAAACACATTGGAGTAATGTTGAAGGAAGAGATGGGTCACATCTGAATGCTCACCTTTCTTGTAGAATTTTCAAAAACAAACAGGCTGTATTTAATAGACTACAAGTCGTTTGGTAGTGATCAACAGAATATTATGGGAAACACGTTGAAGTAATGTTGAAGGGAGGGGTTGGTCAGACCTGAATGATCACCTTTCATGTAGAATTTCCAAAAACAAACAGGTATTTAACAGACTACATGCCCAAAAATCATAACTGAATAGTTGTAGATAAAAAAATGTTAGTAATAACTACTTTCAAAGTTATTCAATTTTATAATTTAGTAGAGATATATGCTTTAAAACTATTATAATGCATTATCTATTTTAACAACTGAGATAACCAAAGGATAGAGCAACATTACTATAAGGTTTTTATTAGTCTTGTATCTTTAAACATGTACTCGAAAACTAACTTTGAATCAGAGCAAATCAGTTAACGAACAGAAGTATCATATGTATTACCAAACAACTGTTGTAATTTAAGCTGCTCAAACTACTTTCGAAGCGAAAGAAAAATTATGGCGTACGAATGAAACATCGAAAAATTTAACAGTAAGTGTAATATCGAATTAATCTAACACAGAATTCTCAAACATTTGCCATCAAGTAAGGACTCCGGTGTAACCTATTTCTCAGCATTCTCGACTGTAAATCCAAGAGTCCGTGTTTTGCATTTAGTTGTGTGTGGTCTAGTGATTAGCACATTGAGTTGTAAATGCAAGGTTCTTTGGGTGGCGTACCGTTCCTGCAAAATTACTTTCCACACTTTGTAGCCTAAGTGTCAGCTATAGACAGTGTAAAATAACTGTCTTCAATCTAGTTTTTCGGTTCAAAACTAGGGAAAGCTGGTGATGATAGCTCTTATACAGCTTTACACTTAACATCAGAAAAATTATCAATTGAACTTTCATTCTACACTCGATTTTACAATCAAAACTAACAGTGTGCATCATATGATAAGATGTGGAATAACTAGGTTGAGTGTGGCCTCATGATTAACGTTTTGAGCTGCAGATGAAAGAATGGATCAAACCCTGATGCTACTGAGCTTGTTCTGCACTGTCGGTTGTGGGAATATTATAAAATCTACAGTCAGTCTGTTATCCATGTCAAAGAGCCAGACAAAGTTTTCGTAGAAGTTGGTGTTATTAACTAGCTGTCTGTCTTCTAATCTATGTGTACATGATCTTTTTGTATCTTGAATTAAAATTCTAAACCTGATTTAATGCTCTTAAATTATATAATTTGGTATTAAAGTAGCTTATTTTGACAAAGCAGAGATAACTGTTATCGAGTACTGACAAAATAGCACTAAGCCAGTATAGATAAAATAACCTAAACTGATTTACTTGCTGTTGGTTATGACTACCTACACAAATTGTCTCGTTTTTTGTCAAATTTCACCAAAGTTGGTTCATTTACTTTAGAACACAAGTGACAAGTGAATTATTTCTTGCCCCACAGTGGTTCAGCGGTATGTCTGCGGACTTACACGTAAAATCCGGGTTTCAATACCCGTGGTGAGCAGAGCACAGATAGCCCATTGAGTAGCTTTGTGCTTAATACAAAAACAAAAAAACAACGAATTATTTCTTCTCTAACTTATTATTTCAATACAGTTTATGATAATTCAACTTCAATATCATCACTAGACGATGTTTATCGCTAAACTTACAGATTTATTTAAATTAGTAATATAATTTAACAATTAATAACCAACTACTCTACATAAAAATAGTACAGTACTTTACTATAGCAAAACGTACATATTTATGCTAATTTAACTCTAGATCTCCATGCAAAGTTGCAACAGAATGGTGATTTGTTGGCTTTTCATTGGATGTTTGTGAACTTTGTGTAAACATTCATGCAATCGTTTAAATTATATTTCATGCAAAATTGTTTCCAAATTTAATCTCATAGCACCTTTTCTAACAACTTTTCTGGGGAGGGGCATGTCCCCAGACTCCCATAGTACTAGCGTATTTTGAATAATGATTTGCTTTGCAAAATATGTGTTGGCTTTTATTAAGTTAAAGCTCCTTATCAAACAGTTTTCGTACGGGCCTGTCTAACAATAAAAAAAATCGTGTAATACATCATTATTTCATTTTAACAGAAGCTTAAATTAAATGTTTGCCTGCGAATAATATATTTTATTTCTTATTTTTATCTTGAAATTTAAGAATAAATTTACGCTTCACATTTAATACCTGCCACACGAGCCAACCTGGCTCCTTCATGTGAATTTAAAATATGAGTCATTTTGAAAAGGTCATAGTTGTTTTGAATAAAAACAAAGGTGTCTACGTAGCTGGAACTGAACTGAAACCATGAGAACCAACACAAAGAAGTTAACTTGTAAATGTAGAGTAGAATAATGTAACAATGAAATATTCTTGATACGTTTTAGATGTGGTTATGAATGTGATGGCTTTAGTTTAGCAGTTAAGTTAAATCGTGGGTCCAGGTCGGATGAAGAAAGAACTTATTCGAAAGTTTTTCAATCGACTTGACACGCCAGTTCAATTTTAGTTTCTCCTGTTAATTATTGTATGGGGCTCGGCATAGCCCAGGGTCGCGAGTTCGAATCCCCGTTACACCAAACATACTCCCACTTTTAACTGTGAGAGCATTATTATATAACAGTCAAGCCTACTAGTCGTTGGCAGAAAAGTAGCCCAAGAGCTGGTGATGGGTGGTGATGACGAGCTGTCTTGCTTCTAGTCTTACTCTGTTAAATTAGGGACTGCTGACGCAGATAGCCCTCGTGTAGCTTTGCTCAAAATTTAAAACAAACAAAACTTTTTATTATGATTTTTGAAACTCATAATATGCGGAATTCCTTTTTTTATTAGAATTTCTGACAGCAAGTTAAAAACAAAAACTCTATAAACAGATCGGAAGTCATTATTGTTATAGTGACAAATAAAAAGTTTAACAGCACAGCCTGATGACTGTGGTATTCTAATGGCAAACTGTGGGCCGCAGAATCGAAATTTATCATTGGAAATGCTTGCACAATCACCCAGAAGGGTTTTTAACTTGACAATCAATCCCACTATTCCTTCGAAAAGAATAACTAAAAATGTGACGACAGTAGGTAGTGTTGGTTAGCTGCCTTCCACCCAGTCTGTCATTTCAAAATTAGGGCTAGCTAGTGCAGGTAGCTCTTGAATAAATGTACGTGAAGTTCAAGAAAAACAAACTCACAGATATTAATGTAGCAAACGTAGATTTTAAAGACGATTCTTATAAACTACTGTATTGAGAGAGAAATATAAAAATACATATAATACAATAAATACAATACTGATATGATGCCCGGTATAATACCACTCTAGTACAATAAATACAATCGATATACATTTCATCATGCGATATTTTCATTAATATTTAGTTATTGTTTTGTTTTTGATTTCGTTTTAAAAGTTGTCCGAGTTTCAGTCATTGAGATCTATCGGAATAGCCTTAAATTATCGATTTCTGTATATGCTACCTCCCTAAGGTTGACCGCTCGAGACTCAATATTCTGAAGCTGTTCGAAAAATAATGACAGGGTATTACATTAAAATTTTAGTCATTTATATGTATAAGAAACCTGTTGTTTTTTATGATTTCATATATACCATTGAAAAACTAAAGCTTTATTACATTAATTTGCGATTTTATTCATATCTAAAACTTTATTTCTAGTACCTCAGACCCTAAAAATTAATTATGGAAAAAGAAAGTTGTGCATAATTTTTTGCATGAATTTAAACTCGGTTAAAATGCATCGCAAACAACTTACAGTGTCAACCAAGCATGGGGTGAAGGAATCACCTTCAAATGTACAAAAAGTTTCGTAATAGAAATGTGCGTCTTGTAACTGAGGTGGGCAGAGATTGACAGCATTAGTGGAAAGAAACCCATGACAAACTGTTCGAGAAATGGCACAAGAATCGGGTGTTGGCATTTTTCACAAATTCGGACTATCTCAAGCAAATTGAAAAAGTGAAAAAGCTCTACAAGTGGGTTCCGCACTGAATCAGCGAGAATCAGAAAATTCGCTGTTTTCAACTGCGCTCTATGCTGAGTTTGCGCAACAGAAGTGTTCCATTTCTTGATCAAAAAGCCCGGCATGGCCAGGTGGGTTAAGGCGTTCGACTCGTGATCTGAGAGTCGCGGGTTCGAATCCCCGTCGCACAAACATGCTTGCCCTTTCAACAGTGAGAGCATTATAATGTGACGGTAAATTCCATTATTCGTTGGTAAAAGAGCACCTCACGAGTTGGTGGTGGGTGGTGATAACTAGCAGCTACCTTCTCTTTCGTCTTACATTGCTAAATTAGGAACGGTTAGCGCAGATAGCTCTTGTGTAGCTTTGCGCAAAATTAAAAACAAAACAAAACGATATTTAGTTAAATTACATATATATTCAATCTTCATCTAAAATACGCACCAAACATGCTCGCCCTTTCAGCCGTTGGGGCGTTACAATGTGATGGTCAATCACACTATTCGTTGGTAAAAAAGTAGCCCGGGAGTTGGCGATGGGTGGTTATGACCAGTTGCCTTCCCTCTAGTCTCACACTGATAAATTAGGTACGGCTAGCACAGATAGCCCTCGAGTAGCTTTGCGCGTAATTCAAAACAAACAAACAAAACTCATCTGAAATAAATAAATAAATATTGTCAATTTCAATAGAATGTTCTTACCACATGGTGCTACAAACACAGGAAAAAAAAGAGATTAAACTTCCAATTTTTGTGACTGTGCAAATAAATTTTGCTACAAACTGAAAAACGAATTAGCAATCTGTAATAAAATAACTTTCTTCATTGCCATGTATATGTATTAAAAGGTAGACTTTTATTTAATAGCTACAACAGTTTTGAACTTATTAAAATATTAAAAAAATTTTTATGCTACATTTTATAAGCTATTAAAAATTAAATATTTCACGATCGAGTTAAATACAAGTGTTTTAACTTTAAGTATTTGTATTCTACGTGAAAAATCTTAAAATAAAAACTAGAAACATGTGTTGGTCGAAAAGTACAAGTTTGTAAAACTCCCCTGACCCATGTTAGCTCATGTTTCCCTGCAAGATTAGTTTTTATTTTTTCCTAGAGGTGGAGATAGGAGTACCAGAACCACAGAGGTAAATTTGTAGTTTGTTACATAATATTTACTGTTATAGCACTGGAATTGCATCATCATATATTATTTGAACCATAAAAAGGTGGAGCACTGAAGTAAACAGTGAGTAGCTGGGTGGGTTCAATCTTTGTCCTTACGCTCTAAATTCCTTTTTTTTTTTTGTCGCAAAAAATGTCAATAACCGCTAAAAGTTACACCTGATTTCGCATCTCGCCTGCTGCGAGTTACTGCAAAGGGAAAATTTGTTTTAAAATCAACGGAACACAGGCGGGAATCCACAATTGAAGATAAAGCAATTGCGATTATGCTATCTGTATTAAATGTTAATATACGAATATTCACTGTTTACTTTAGCTTTTAAAGGTGTTTTAAGCCCAATTTAATAGCAATAAAAGAGGATATGGTTGTTATTAACTTTATGTTTAGCAGAACCAATCAACATTTTCAATATTTTCCACTGACATTTCACCCACCAATAAAGGCTTACCTTGGTGTGCTTGAAAAGTGCTCTTCCCGATGTTTTTTATAATCTTGTTACTGAACCCTTGCCTTTTCAATAATGTCTACATAACATTGGAATGAAGGATGAATGTTTTTTTTTTGAGAGAAGTCGCGGCTGGTTAACGATACCTTTGGTTCATGTCTTTAGGGGTAACTATCATACCCACAACTGACCATAGTTAATGAGTGATACTTGTATCTGAGACTTTGTGGGTTCTATTACCATAATCCTAGCCTCTTATTGGATTTATAGTTTGATTTCAAGTTTTGAAACTGTTGTTTCAAAGTGGGAAACGACACAGCGATCAGCTGTTCCGTTAAGACTGGAAGTGTGCTATTTTTTAAATTTCTGTCACGCGTCCCATCTAACGTTAAATTGAGGTAACTCTTATTTATTATGTACTTCACCTGGTATTGTTGGCAAACCTTAGTCGTCTTTATTTTTGCAATCATAACACAATTGGATACCTTATGTATCTTTCCAGCCTGTTCAGTCATTCATCTTCTTGGTTTGTCAAAGATCTTCATGTTGACAGACATACTTCATTTTGTCTTCATGTTAACAGACACACTTCATTTTGTCTTCATGCTGATAGACATACTTCATTTTGTCTTCATGTTGACAGACATACTTCATTTTGTCTTCATGTTGACAGACATACTTCATTTTGTCTTCATGCTGATAGACATACTTCATTTTGTCTTCATGTTAACAGACATACTTCATTTTGTCTTCATGCTGATAGACATACTTCGTTTTGTCTTCATGTTAACAGACATACTTCATTTTGTCTTCATGCTGATAGACATACTTCATTTTGTCTTCATGTTGACAGACATACTTCATTTTGTCTTCATGTTGACAGACATACTTCATTTTGTCTTCATGTTGACAGACATACTTCATTTTGTCTTCATGCTGATAGACATACTTCATTTTGTCTTCATGTTGACAGACATACTTCATTTTGTCTTCATGTTGACAGACATACTTCATTTTGTCTTCATGCTGATAGACATACTTCATTTTGTCTTCATGTTAACAGACATACTTCATTTTGTCTTCATGCTGATAGACATACTTCGTTTTGTCTTCATGTTAACAGACATACTTCATTTTGTCTTCATGCTGATAGACATACTTCATTTTGTCTTCATGTTGACAGACATACTTCATTTTGTCTTCATGTTGACAGACATACTTCATTTTGTCTTCATGTTGACAGACATACTTCATTTTGTCTTCATGCTGATAGACATACTTCATTTTGTCTTCATGTTAACAGACATACTTCATTTTGTCTTCATGTTGACAGACATACTTCATTTTGTCTTCATGTTGACAGACATACTTCATTTTGTCTTCATGCTGATAGACATACTTCATTTTGTCTTCATGTTAACAGACATACTTCATTTTGTCTTCATGCTGATAGACATACTTCATTTTATTTGCTGCTGATAATATACTCTGAAGACGGATATCTGTGAACAGATGGTCCATGAAGGATCTTTGGAAACAACGCTCCCGCTAGATAAGCACCCACATTACCACGACCCTTGTCTTTACCAATTGGATTGCATATTCTTCATAAGATAACTAAATATCTGAATTTATAGAGTTCGAGCGTTTACCTAAAACTTGATATCATTAGTCTATTTTGCATATAAAAATAGACGAAGTGCTTTACAAATGTATCTATGTGTGTTGAGGGTCAAAATAAATTAACCAGTCAATGTACTACAAGGTGCCGCTAACCAATGAACTAGTCATAATTAACTCCAACTTTTGTGAAAAATTCCATCGCTTTTTTAAAATATCTTTTATGATCTCATTGTTCATTGTTTTGTCTATTAGCCATCGCTCTTTTCTAAAGTTTGGTGAATTATTAACACCATTAATTTTTGTCTGCTTTTTGATTAAGCACAAAGCTACATTGTGGGTTATCTATGCCCTAGTCTTGTTTGTTTGTTTGTTTTGAATTAAGCACAAAGCTACACAATGGGCTATCTGTGCTCTGCCCACCACGGGTATCGAAACCCGGATTTTAGCGTGTAAGTCCGCAGACATACCGCTGAGCCACTGGGGGGCATGCCCTAGTCACCACGGGTATCAAAACTCGGTTTGTAGTGTTGCAAATCCACAGACTGCAAAAAAACTACTCAATGGATCTTTGTGGTAGCCATCTTTAATTTTGAATTGAGAGACTAGAAAGAATCAAGATAGTCAACATCGCATACCTTAGGATCATCCTTTAGCAATAAATAGGATGATTAGCCACGATATTATAACGTATCTACAACTGAAAGGCAGACATGTTTCATGATATTGATGGATTGTAAGTCGATTATCCGAAATCATGGTATTCCCTGGGAATTGTAGAAACGGAATTTCAAATTTCTTTTAACATATGGCCATTTCTACTGATCTGACACTAATTAAACCATTTCGTAATGAAGTTACTTATGATGCATAAATTAGAACTTTCTCAAACCCTCACAAACAACAAAGTTATTATGATAATATTTTCATCATTGTGATGACCCAGGGGGTATTGGTTGGGGTGAAGTGGCTATATATATACCCGTTTACATCTTCATTACAAAATTATTCTTCTTTGAAACATTTCCTTACCACTTTTGTTTGTTTTTTATTCATCCTGGAGACAAGAAGCCACACGTTTTTCTTCTTCTTCTCGGACGGTATGTTTTGATGTTATACTATTCTGGCTTGCATCGCTTATCATATTTCATCTCACAACCTTTTCTTTTTGGGACCACCTTATGTCATATTTTTGGTTCCTTTTACTTTCTTCCATCCAATCTGAGTTCAAGTTTACTCTAGATGTTGAATTAGCTTTGTCTAATCTTATTTCTTTTATTTTAATAAGCACATGCTTTATATGGTAGGGAATGGTCAATCTCCCATCAAAATTCAGCTAAAGAGTTATCATATTTATAGAAAAAGATATTTTTAAAATTTTTACAAAAATCCCCACCGCACATACAGTTTCATTCCTCATTACATCTGCCAGTTAATTAGGTCTCACAACTTCACATTAATCTTATCAAGTGACATTGCATTGTCATCCATTGGATCTTTTGCATCACTCCTTGACATTTTATGAGATTTACAACTTTATAGGGAATCTCTTTTTCTGTTCAGATATAGTGGTGTGAAATGGACAGTATATATAACTATATTAAAGCAGTAAAATATCGAATTAAGAATCTCGTGTGTGATGCATTCTGTAACTGTACAAATTCTTTTCAGTACTAGAAATAATTTTGTATGTTGACAGACCAAAAAGTCCAGTCTTATCCCAATATTGTACATGGTGTCCAGATATAATTGCCTTCTTACTGTTACACAAGTTGGCTTTTCCCTAACCTTTAAATTCTGAATCAACTCCTGAAACTTTCTATTATTGTATCAAAACGTTTTAAATAATCTAGACTTTACAAAATGCTATTGTTGACATTAAATGAACGTTTAGTTTTGTCAAACATCATTTATAAACTCAATCTTAAGGGTTTAGTGAGTGGATACTGAATATTTTCCTTTTATTCATAAATTTGAAAACATAAAGAAAATCAAATTAATACAAAAACATTAATTAGAAAGTGACCTCGATCAACGTCTCCAATCATTTCTGTAACTAGCCTTTTGATTTTGTATCTTTTGTGTCGCAGGTTCGAATCACAATCACCGAACATGTTTGTTCTTGTAGCCACAGAGTCAATTATAGTCAATCTCATTACTTGTTTGTGAAAAAGTAGCCTAAGAGTTTGTGTAGATGTTGTTGACAAGCTGCTTTCCCTCTAGTCAATCACTGCTAAATTAGGGATGGCTAGCGCAGATAGCTTTCGCGTTGCTTTTCACGAAATCCATAACAAAACAAACCAAGTTTTATTATTCTTAAGTTAATGCCGGATAAATATTTAGAAAAACATCTTCATTATTCATTTAGAACAGATTTTAAAGGGGGTTGTTGAGCTCTCTTAGGTCAGTTATTAAATTATATTCTGGGACATCTTTGTTCAAACATCACGACTACAAAATTCTTTGGAATCATAATCCATCAGGGATCAACCTGTTGAGAAGGATTTGATTAATATTCCTGGGTCAGAGGTTAACTATGTTTTTCCCACTGTGTTTTAAGATATCAAACGAATTTCTGTTAAAAGATGGAATAATACAACTTACTTATGTTCTCATTTTGATAAGGGCCTGGCATGGCCGAGCGCGTTAAGGCGTGCGCTCGTAATCCGAGGGTGGCGGGTTCGGGCCCGCGTCGCGCTAAACATGCTCACCCTCCCAGCCGTGGGGGTGTATAATGTGACGGTCAATCCCACTTTTTCGTTGGTAAAAGAGTAGCCCAAGAGTTGGCGGTGGGTGGTGATTACTAGCTGCCTTTTCTCTAGTCTTACACTGCTAAATTATGGATGTCTAGCACAGATAGCCCTCGAGTAGCCTTGTGCGAAATTCCAAAACAAACAAACAAATATTTTGATAATTACATCATCATGTCTTCCTGCTGCTACAGGTCATATGAGCTGTAAGGTGAGACCCTCCACCCCTAATTAGTCCTTGTTAGATTAGTTCAGTTGTCCTTATTGCTCTTTTGTATTCCGTTTTCTTCATTTATGGACATGTTGATATTCAAAGGAATGAATATGCTGACACTGTAGCGAAATCTGTTTGTTATGATATTGCCACAGCCCTTCTTGTGCCTTATATGGACTTCAGGCTTGTCATCAAGGCGTGGATTCACGCCAGTTGATTTGGAGTGTCCAACATCATAGACCTAGTCAGATAAGAAATGTTACTGTTATTTGACCATCTAGTTGCCATAGGAATTTAAGAGAGAAAGTTGTTATGTTTAGTATCCACGTTAGCGATACTGACTTTATACTTTTAATATTATTATTTTTTAAATTGATCTTTCTAAATTATTTTATTTTTCTCCTTTTTTAATTAATTCGCATTATTTGTTTTATTTATAAATTTAAAACCAACTATTTAACACAGATAGCTCTAGTGTTTCAAGTCAAAAGGCCCTAATAACCAAACTTTTAACTGAACTCTTTCCTGGAGGCTTTGCAAAAAAGATTAATGATATTAGAACTGCGAAGAGTTGTTGATCAGTAAATTAGTTAATTCATGAATGAGATAATTAGCTATTTAATAAGTTTTAAACTGTTCTTTGATTTGAAAAAAATCAAATGGTAGCTCAGAAAGCAATTTCAGTTGAGTTTTCAAACTTTTTGCCATCTTTCAGTTTTGCAAGCTGATAATTTAGATGTTAGACTAGTCATCCTAACTGCTAGCCTAGCAGCTATTATCCAACATTCTCATGATATCACTCATTAAGCTTGGGTTGTTTACTCAGAATGGTGGAATTAAGCCATAGGACAGAAGGTATTTTAACTATAAATCAAATGAACATAGTACTAAATCACGCTGCCAAAGGATCATTGGTAGACCACTACTACAAGCGTGGAAGAACTCAGATGTTATCTCAGAGACAATGATGAAATAGTCGATGATATGAAATGAAACAATATCTTAAGGATGAGAATACTTATCTGCTGCACTAGATTAAAGAGTGTATTATCTAAAGAAACCTGTCCATGAGTCAGTGTATTTATTGACGGGAAGCCTTGCAGTATATTGATGGACACTGTTTGTACAACCACAACTGCTTGAGTTCATTTGGTAACGTCAGACGGGAAATTGCTTCTAGAGACGAAAAAAATGGCGTGCGTTAATGTGAACAGCAAGTGTACATAAAAGTTCAGAAAGTGGGATGTTGGAACTCATCTTTACTACGTGAAGGTTGTCAGAAGAACATGATGTGAGGGTAATTAATACCAAAAAGGATTGCATACTGGAAATTAACTTACAGAAAAAATATGAGGTTGATATGGTTGAAATAGCTTATATATTACCAGAAAATCCACATCAGAGGCTATATTTCTCAAATAACAACAACAGTGACTGCACATCGTAATAAAGGCAAACGACCTGAAGTGCAACAGAGCAGGACTCAGAAAAACTAGACGAAACCAAGGATTATCTCTTGTGATCAGCTAGGGATTTACATCAATAGGAGAACTAGTTGCTTCATTCACTTCAGTGATGACTTCACCAAAAGTAAGTCAACATACAAGATTTCGGTCGAGATCACTTCCAATGAACCGCCAAGAATAAAGCTGAAAATCAATTCTCTCTAACAGGAGAACTCCTAAGTTGCAAGACAACAAGTGACGGTAAAGGACAAGAACCATCTTTCGTACCGTGAACCAAAAAAAGAAAAAAATAGCCAAAATGATTTGATGACAGGATAATTTAGGCATAATAAATCAGCAAAAACAAGCACAGCTCTACTGAATAAAACTGAAATTTCACTTTGTGTTTTATACATTTCAATATGAATAGGTCTATAAGTGTTAATAGCAACATATTGCTAATTATGAACATTTAAAATGAATTTATTATTTTATTTTTGTGCAGCAAAACCTCACTGGTCCAAACGTATTTATTACGGACACAGCTGGATTGTCCAATCAGTCATTTTGAGTTCAATAGACAATATTAATAGCATGAGTTATATACTGATAAATGCAAGGACACAAACCAGTAAGAGAGAGAAATGCAACATTAAAACAGCTCTTCATACGATAAACTTATGTTTAATTTGTCAATAATCATATAAGTTACGTAATCAAAGTAGCATTATGTCATTATCTTCACTTGAGTCGCCTTTTTGTTCAAAACATCTACTTACGAAGAAAATAGTTTGCTTTGAATTTCGCGCAAAGCTACACAAAGGCTATCTACGCGAGCCGTCCCTAATTTATCAGTTTAAGACCAAAGGTAAGACAGCTAGCTAATCACCACAAACTGCCAACTTTTGGGCTACTCTTTTACCATCGAATAGTGAGATTGACCGTTACATTATAACGCCCCCACGGCTGAAAGGGCAAGCATGTTTGGTGTTACAGGGATTCGAACCCGCGACCCTCGAATAACCCTGGCCATGCTGTGCATATAGAGAATACAAAATACATTATACATGAATTACTTCCTGCTGTAAAACAAACTTCATGTTTTAATCATGATAATGTTTCTACATGCCTTCTTCATGAAGCACATGTGAAGGCCTCTTAACACGTGTTGTAGTTTACACGTACATCCATATGGTGAAGGTCATTCTCAGAACTAACGTCAAAAACTGTCATCCACTGCGAGTAAAGGGTTTGTCATAGATATAAACTGGTAAATTGCGAGTGCAGGTGTTTTGTGCTCGGTTGTTATCACTTCATTTTTAGCTTTGTTTAACACCTACTTGCCTCTCATTGAATCGTGTGTAGATTACTGAACCGAGATTCTACAGGAATGCATGCTTGTTTTAAGAATTAGCTGTTTGGACTCGGAACACAAACACGTGCCAGATTATAGATTAATTTTCCTCATTGTGGAGATTAATCTATGAGGAAAAATCCTCACAATTTTCAATATATAGGTAATCAGTAGTAGGAATGTTCAGAGAACTTTATAATCCAATGAGGAAACAGTAGTGTGAATTATGTTTAAAAACTTAAATTGGATGTTTTGACGGAATTTTGGTATGATATGGTGTGTGAAATAGTTATAGATGTGTTCCCGATTAATTTCACAAGTTTCTACACTTGGCGTTAGGTCTGAAATTATCTAAAGGCTTTTTGTGGAAAATATTTTACAGACAAAAAGTTTTTGATTAATAAGTTGGCTAATTAGCAAGTTTTTACAGTTTACAAAGTCAGCAAATGTGTTAGGAAACCAATTTTGATTATGTGTTGTTGATAGACGAGGATATTTAAGGAATAAGCAATGATGTACTGTATACAGGAGTGGTTGGTTGAGTTCAAATACCTGCCTTCCTCTTATGCCCAAAATATTCTCATTTTCTCAGACTCCAAAATTGTCCATAATCACTCAGGCACCATTGATTCTATACCATGCCTGTAGCGAGATAGGAAAAACAAATCTATCTTTAAATCAATGATACACAGGGACTAACAGATCTTTACAGTGAAAAAAAAAGATATATTATTAAGTATTGATATGCAAGAATTCGCTATTTAGTTTTAGATTTTAAAAATATTTGTAAGACCATTGAATATGAATAAAAAGGTCCTGTTTATGTTTCATGACTTCCTACCCTATCTTCAACAGAAACAACTCACAATCCGCATAGCTTGTCATGAAAATTTCATATCCCCCAAAGTGTTTCTTTACAATGCTTTCAAGGCGTCCTCAGCACATTACTGCAAATACGTGTGAATACCTACCTTGTTTTATTTGTAAGCCAAGCCTACTGCCCGTGGAACTTGTAACATTTTTGGTACAATAAATAAAACGCCTACTTTTGCGTTAATTGTATTAAACCTCAGGCTCATACACAGGATTTTGTAAAGGAAATTCTAATTTGTGAGACCAAAATCCAATTTATACTGTGCAAAGCTAATGCTACGGGGGTCTAGAAATATGTAGAGAACAGAATGAATCTGAGGAAAATTGTGCTGAAATATAATTCAAACTATCGTATGGTTGTTGAGATAAAATTGATAAATATCTAATGAAAAGTCAACAAATTATTGTGTTGTAACACTGAATGGGGAGATAGACTAAATTAACGTAGATGTTTATGTTTTATTATAGTAGTGTACTATCTACATGCAGAGTAATTATATGTTTTATTATAGTAGTGTACTATCTACATGCAGAGTAATTATATGTTTTATTATAGTAGTGTACTATCTACATGCAGAGTAATTATATGTTTTATTATAGTAGTGTACTATCTACATGCAGAATAATTATATGTTTTATTATAGTAGTGTACTATCTACATGCAGAGTAATTATATGTTTTATTATAGTAGTGTACTATCTACATGCAGAGTAATTATATGTTTTATTATAGTAGTGTACTATCTACATGCAGAGTAATTATATGTTTTATTATAGTAGTGTACTATCTACATGCAGAGTAATTATATTTTATTATAGTAGTGTACTATCTACATGCAGAGTAATTATATTTTATTATAGTAGTGTACTATCTACATGCAGAGTAATTATATGTTTTATTACAGTAGTGTACTATCTACATGCAGAGTAATTATATTTTATTATAGTAGTGTACTATCTACATGCAGAGTAATTATATGTTTTATTACAGTAGTGTACTATCTAAATGCAGAGTAATTATATTTTATTATAGTAGTGTACTATCTACATGCAGAGTAATTATTGATTGTTAAATTATATCACTAATTCAAACAGCCCGTGAATTTAGCAAATAAAGAGAATCCTGTGGCGATTTTAAAGTAAAATAACAGAGTAGATAAGAAATATTACGTTTCTAAAGTAAATGAACGGTCTGCGTACACTTTGAAGAAAAAGGAAAAGAGAGATAATAGTTTAAATCTCTGGATACAACTGTAAAACTAACAATGCAACGCTTGAATTATTTCAATATACTATTTTGAAACAAATTAACTGTGTTGCTGTTTGTTTATTTTTAAAATTTATCACTAACTAGTCACAGACGCATACTGTAAAAAATCCAGCTTACAAAACCTAACATTGGCAGTAAGGCTTCGGATTCCAAGTACAAAGTGTCAACAGAAGCCATTGCTTAAGACTATTTCGAGCTAAAATATGCTTTCTAAGAAGAATTTAGGCGTTGTACAAGAGGCAGGGCATTGTCAGGTAGTTAAGCCTTCTTTCCCCACATGTTTTTGATCAACCTTTGTTTTTCAATCCTGCTATTGTCGACGTTCGAAACCGAACATTTTATTTTCCTGAATTTATTAACGCAGGCTTGATTCAGGTCTGACATTTGTTGTATGAGGTAATCCCAGGTTTTCTTCCTGTGCAGGCAGTCATAGAAATGTGTACGGACGCTGACCCATTGGCCAACGTCTGTACAATTGTTTTCCATTTTAATATGCTTGGGGAGGCGTTGCCAGTGGACTGGTTGGAGTTTTTGTCCACTAGGCAGGCTCCTCTACCATCCACCACACGTGTAGTTGACCTATATTTTTTGGACTACTCCGATAACCGGGTTCATTTTCAGGGGTTATCCCTGAAGCAGTTGGTGGGTTATTTACAGTGTTCACTTGTCTCTCACGTCCCTGCTTCATTCTACTGGGGGAATATTGTTCCTCCTGGAGATTGGAAACACATTCGAAAAAACGCATATTCTTCTTTCGTGGGTTTTCATGTTTGTGATGTGGATTATTTACTGTGGTTGCGGGCGATAACCACTAATGTCAAGCTGGTACATATGGACAGACATCCCACAGGGTTGTGCACTTTCTGTTCACAGGCGCGGGAAACCATAGACCATCTGTTTTTCCTATGTCCCTTTGTACAGCCTTTGTGGTCCTATGTAAATAAATTATTGGAGTTTTATTTTGGTTGTCCTCTATCTAACTGGGTATGGAGGAGATGCCAATTAGTGGGATCACATCCTTCGTTACCTAGGAGATGCTGCAACATATTCCGTTTGCTTACCAGTTTGGCACGACAGGTTATATGTTCTGCTCGTTCAGTTTATTTAGCAAGCCATCGCAAAATTCATTTAATTTCCATGTTTAAAGTGCGTGTACGTAAACATATTTATCTCCATTACCATAGGTGTTTGTTACATAACTCATTAGGTGTTTTTTTATTATATGCATTCTTATGTTGGTACCTTGGCAAACCAAGGTGCCCAAGGTTATTTCTTGTGTACTTTGTTAAGATAAGTCGTAATTACTTTATTTGAATTCTCTTTTTAATTTTGTTGCCAATAACAGATCTATTGGTTTCTTGTTTTGATACGTAAACTGTATTATTTAAATAACTGCTGTTCAAAATTACATCATTTATATATTTTTGTTTCTAATTTATTAACTTTGTGGTAATTTTCAGCATGATAATCTGTAGAGTTATTGATACATAATAATTTATTAACTTATGTTTTAATTGTTGTATTTCTGTGTATACCCCCTCGTTGAGGTGGGATAAATAAAGAGAAAAAAAAATCAACTTGTACTGTGACGGTCGCTGGTTCGAATCTCTGCCACACCAAACAGGCTCGTCCTTTCAGCCATGGGGGCTTTATAAGTAACGGTCAACCCCACTATTCGTTGGTAAAAAAAAGCTGGTGACGACGAGCTGCTTTCCCTCTTACACTGCTAAATTAGAAACGGCTAGAGCAGATAGCTCTCGTGTAGCTTTGCGCGAAATTCAAACCAAACTCTGTATAAGATGTTAAATACCACAAGCAGCTGGTCTATAACTATGTAAGCATAATTTTGTATATCTTAAAAATAGGAAATACTTAACCTTCTAACCCCTTTCTTACCTACATGCATGGACTGTAAAATATTTTTACCGAATAAAAAAGAAAGAATCTACCTTAGGAAGGAAATGTAACAACAATATACAGTTTTCTAAGAAATCAAGATAAATTGTTCATAGTAACAATATTATTCCAAAAATAACAAAGAAAATAGTAACTGATAGTTTTTAAAAAAAGACTGTTTAGCAGAGAGAAAGGTGGCTGTATAAAAACGGAAGTAAACAACAATTATAGTCACCACCAAAATTGTACTCACAAGTGGCCGAAACATCGTATTAGTACGAAATAAAGTGAATTTAAAAACAACATAGTAAAGAAAATGATTAGCCTTGATAACACAAAAAAAGAAAAGAAAAGTTTCCTTTCTCACCATATGAGATGAAGTTTCTTGTTTCAATGAAACCAAACATCTTCTAATTTGCCAATTTTATAGGCGTATTATTTCATTCCAGTTGCTTGGTTATGTGTAACCGAGTCCAGCGAATAAAACTGATTTTAAATGTTAGGTTGTTGTTGTTTTTGAATTAAGCACAAAGCTACACAATGGGCTATCTGTGCTCTGCCCACCACGGGTATCGAAACCCGGATTTTAGCGTGTAAGTCCGCAGACATACCGCTGAGCCACTGGGGGGCATTAAATGTTAGGAAATCAGTACGTTACTAAAATGTTCCGATTCTTATATCTATTAAGTTATTTTTAGTTTGTGAGCGATGCTGACGTTAGTAAACAACTGTTATTAAAACATGTTAATAAAATTAAAATAAATACGATAGTGCTGGCATCTTGTGTCCTTATTTCAAACAATTATGAATGACATGAAGCAAGTCAGCTATCATGGCGACAAATGATGATGAGCCTATGCATTTATACGAAGTTTTCCAAAATTGTTTCAACAAGATAGCAAATAAACAACAAGGTAGATATTAAGTAATGCTGTTTTTTTTCATTTGTCTTTTATTATTTATATTATATTCCATAATAGGCATAGCCTAGTTATGTTTATCTGTCAGTAGTTTGTACGGAAGGAAGACCGCCGTGGCGTAAGCTTCAGTCCAGAGGATTGTCGACTATGTATCTCAGCCGTCGAATTTTACAATGAAGTACTACGTTAGCGTAAGCAATACTAAAATTCATAGTGCTGCTACTGAGGACTGATGTCATCAGTCATTCAGTTGTATACTGTTTCCTGGTCGTGCATTGGCGATCAAAATGAGATTTAACTTTGAAGTAAAAGATTTTTGGTACTTCTGTTGGTACTGTTAGCGCTACTTGTATATGGCTCGAAGTTTTAGTATCGATGTTTCAATTTCCAACCCAGCAGCACATTACAGCTTGAGATATTGTTGTGTATTTATCAGCGTTAGCATCTTATAAATATATCTGTAAAATTGGAATAATATTTTTAAACATGGTATTTAGAATTTAAAGGAGAACAGCATTGTGAGGAAGCTAAAAATGATAATTATTCTTTAAACCTCTGTTGTAGAATACACATTTCTGCTATATTTTTCTTATTTTTCCATTTGTATATTAGTTACCTGCTCCAACCTTCTCTCCCCATGATTAGAAAAGTGTTGGAAAACCACATAATAACAAGTCACGAAAATTGAAAATACTATGAATAGATAAGAGTCCATACTCTCTCAAATTAAAATATTTGGGGGTATCAGGGTAGGACATGCCTGTAAATAGGACCATAGTTTCCCTTGTTTTGTTGTGGACTTCATGACTTTGTGTAAAATTTATTGAAGAAGAATTTGTGAGCAAAGGTTTGCCATTTCATGTTTTTACCCCACCAACTGTATCATAACATCTTGTTTTTAATGTAAAACTGCCAGTATGAACATGGTAATATTAGGGTTCTACAAATCTATTAGAAAAAAATGCATTCTGTGCATAAAATGTATGGTTTTGAATTTCTAAACTTTCAGGTTATTTTACAGAATAGTTTATTTTGTGCTAAGAAAATGATGTAAAATTCTTGTTATTACTTTTGGAACTTAATACACCATATAGATCCAACACTGACAATGTCTTTATATATTGGTGTCATAAATTTTCCAGTTTTAAATACATAGATTATACCATAAGGAATGGAAGTTGTTGACTGAATACCTAGAAATGTCTTTTTCATGTTATTCTTTGCTGCATATATTAGCGAGTAAAATGTGAATCACAAACATTAGAAACAATATTTTATATTGATTTCATGATTTTATCCAAGACAATATGCAAAAGTTGTCTAGCAATTTTTTTGAAAAGCATTAAAAGGCTATTTGATACTGTTGTTTGTTGTGTGAATAGCTAGTCATCTTTCTTCATAATCCATTGTTACATTAGATGTTTTGTTGGTGTAATACTTACATGCTGGAATAATTTTCAGTATTTGGTATTGTACCTTTTCTCTATTTATATAACAAATTAAGAAACAACAACATCCGTGTAGTTTTTCTTATGATGCACAAGTTTATAAACTTGCTTATAAGCTGTTAAAATAACTAGGTTTATCGTGAAACATATTTTGCAAAGGAGGTATTTTATCTGATATGTACTTGAGCAGTTGTGCATTGTATGTGAGGTTTAACTGTTGGTTAATCAGCAGTAAATTTGTTGTAAACAAAGATTTATCCAAGTTTAAAAAATGCATGTAGTTGGGTTGGTTCGAGTATCAGGATACTGTTGTAAATAGTAAATCAAGGACCGTTCTGTCACAGGTCTTTGTTTCAAGCAGTGGCAGTCTGCTTGATTGATAGGGAGAGATGATGTCAGTCATGTATTGTGACACCTGAAAGACATCCCTAAACATGTGCTGTTACTAAAACACTGAATTAAGTAAGTGAGCTGTATCAACCCATATAGAGTGCAGGTAGTTAAACAGGATGGATTTTTTACTCATCAGGAACTTCCCTGTAATAAATCCACTTTACACTTAATGTATTTAAGGTAAAGTCATGAATATTAGCCAGTTTGGTAATCCCTGGTACTTAGTGAAAGGCTTTATTGACCCCCGCATAAGGCAGATTTATTATAACTGATATATTCATCATTATGAATTATTATAATTTTGATTGGCACAATAGCCATAACTGTGTTGTGGAAGAAATGTATCTTCATGATTGGGTTAAACAGTCGCTTAAGCACAAAACAAAATGTGCTATTATTTGTAAGGTGAAAGTAGGATATTAGGTTTTATCTGCAAGAATATGGAATACAGAACAAAAAAAAGATAACCTCATTATGTAGGTTAATATGGATGCACAGTAAGTTGTACTCACTTATTGATTAATAGACGGCCCCAAAGGTGTAACGTAAAAAAAAAAGACATTGGCTGCAGGTGTTGTAAGAAGTTGATGTTGTCCTCCAAACAGTCAGACTGGTCAACAGTTTAAAGAAGGAAGAAAAAAAAATGGTAGTATGTACTGCCAGCTAGCTGCCTTTGTTCTAGTCTGCAGTTCAAAGTTAGGGCAGATAACCTTAGTTGCTCTGTCACAGCAGCAACATATAAATTACCTGGATAATTAAAGAACATCAGAGAGAACCTGATTGAGAGCTTTAATCAGGCTGTTAATAAGATTGATAAATTATAAAAATAGTTGAATACCAGTTTTTTGTGTTCTCCTTAAATAATGTTTATACCAAGTAATTAAATGTTTTAAACATCAATTAGGAGGAAATAATAATGAGAGTTGGTAATAAACTTGATTAACTCATATAGTAATTATTTGTGGACATTGGTTGTATTTGGAATGTGATCAGGTAACTGAAATTAGTGTTCATTATTTTGACTGCTCACTAATACTGACATAATAATTTTTTGTTACTGTTTTAAATTCAAATATTGTTCATCTTAACTGATTGGTGTCGTAACTCATGCAAATTATCAAATAATTGAAATTAGAATTTCTAATCACTACTATTTTTGATTATTTGAACTGTCCAAGTCTTGTGTAAAACTAATTGATTAATTAGCCGAGTGATTAATCAGCAAATTTCACTAATTCAGCTTTACTATAAACCAATTTTAATATGTATCCCACCTGGTGTCTCTATAGGATTACTGGGGAATTGTTTAGAGTAGGGAGAAACAAACCATTTTTAAAATGAAATGAAACAATCTGGGGGAACTCAGAATCTTGTTTGTTTGTGCTATTTTCAAGGTTTGTGGTAAATAACTACATAAACTAAATAAGGGAGAACCGTACCATTCAAACCTCCTTCACAGGATTCCAAGGGCAGTTGTTTGAGTAGAGTAATAAGCAAAGAAATGATTTTCAAAAAGGGTACAAGTTAGGGGACAGCTCAAAATCTCACACATTTATACTGTTTTCAGGATTTTGAATATCTGTCCCACCTGAGCTACCCTTAGAATTGTATCAGAAGTTAAGAATGAGGAAAAAGCAAATTTAAAACATATGATTGAAATAGAGATTTGTGATCCAGTATGATAATTTATATAAGCCTTGCATGTTAAAACAGTACCTTACTCTTTAAAAGGATGTATGAATTCCACTGATAGGACAACATATTTTAATAAAAAAAAGTACAACTCATAAAGGCCCTTTTAATGCGTAAGTATGTACTAATGTGTGATAGATACTCCTTAACATAAACTTAGCCCCAGCATGGCCAGGTGGTTAACTCATTCGACTCGTAATCTGAGGGTTGTGGGTTCGAATCCCTATCACATCAAATGTGCATGCACTTTCAGCCATGGGGGCATTATAATGTGACCATCAGTTCCACTGTTTGTCGGTAAAAGAGTAGCCCAAGAGTTGGCGGTGGGTGGTGATGAATTGTTGCCTTCCTGCTGGTCTTACACTGCTAAACTAGGGATGGCTAGCACAGATAGCCCTCATGTAGCTTTGCACAAAATTCAAAACAAGCCAAAAACATAAACTTATAAACCATAATCATCAGTTTTTAACACAGATAATGTAATAGCTACACTACCAAATAAAAATATGAAATCTGTCTTCATCAGTATAATATTAAAACAAAAACTTATGAAATAGGAGTAGACAAACTGGCAAAATTACAAATAAACAAAACCTTTCAGTAAAGTCAACTTTTTAAGAATAAAACAACAGCTGTACTACAAAAATAAATCCACCAAATACAAAATAAACTTTTTAACAATAATAATAAACAATTCAAGCACAATGCCTATAAATTGAAATAATTCCCTTAAATATACAATTATGACCAACCCTTTTTAACAATTAATCATGTAATACTCCTTAACATAAATACTGTAACAATAATAACCATAATTATTGTGAAAACCCTGTAACAAAGAATACCAATATTTTGATAACAGTCACTTCATAACAAACAGGTTTCAACAGGAGCAGTATAAATTTAACAGGAGCTGTGAAAACACACTTGCATACACATCAAACTTTTAACATGCTAAACATTCATTAAAGGAATACTTGTTGATACCCTGAATAAACCTGCAATTCACATCAGGATTACAACTTCTATTTAACACCAAATAATACAAAACTAAAGTTTAATATCAAAGACAATATCACGATACAAAGCCTGTAACAAAATTGTAACTCTAATGTAATTGTCACATAATGCAATAAGTACCCTTTCAGTTAACATGTGTAAAGCAGCAACATTCAACAAAACAATAGCAGATTAATTCCTTTAACAGTGATACCAACAACAAAAGTAAAGCCTTTTACAACTAAGATTCACACATAAAACTAAACCCATTACAGTTAATGATGAATCAAAATGCCTTAAGGTAAAATCTTTTACATAAATAAAGAGCTAAACAAAATCAAATCTTTTCACTGAAGTAGAGAACAAAACTAAAATAAAAAAGAAATGCAGATACATATGAAATATGTAGAACTATTAGTTTAAGAGAAAAATAAATCTATACAAAATACAACTACCTCAACAAGAAAGTCTGACTTCCTAAAATGGCAGCAGATTGTTGTTGACTGGCCACTGGGACATCCCTGATGGTTCTTCAGGTTGAGGCTCACCTAGTTTGTAACAATTCAGTTCACAGCTGGCAGACCACTTCTGACTAGGAAGGTGTCAGTGCAGTCACTCTTCTTCCCAGTTATACGTAATATTAGCCTTAATCCATTTGGCAACAATGTATTAGTGCCTCTTTTTGTAACTAAATCTGATGCACTGTTAAGCCCATGATAGGTAGTTTCACTCTTAGCTGCTTTTTCAGAACTTATTAATCAATGGTTGTTCAAAAGATGATGATTTAGAGGTCCTATGTTTTGGATAAGCAGTATTCTGGAGAGCCTTGGTTGGTACTTGGCTTTGTTTTGAAATGAAGGTTTTAACTTGAAGGCCCTTGCCATCATTTTGGTGGTGGTGGTAGTATTGTAAGTAGCTGAGCTGTCACAGCCAGCTGGTTCTTGGCTACCATGAAGGTAGAGGCTGTTGGAATCCATGGGGACACCGTTGAGGGCAGAGGTCTTGTTCTCATCTTTCTAGCCTTCAACCACCCCTCAAGACAAGTTCAACTTCAAGAAGGCGTTCATAAGCTTCAAATCTAGTGGTTCTACTAAGAATAAGCAGACATCTAATGCCTTTAGAATACCATAAAATTAAACCCCTCAACAAGACTGAAAAAACTAATGTTTTAATCATACATAAGTAATTATTTCATCAGTGTGCTTGTTATTGCTTATTAAGATAACTGATCTCAGAACACTAGGATCTTAGACTTGTAAGAATAGATTTTTTTGATGTCCCGATATACCATGTGGTAGTAGTAGTATTGGTTTAGTTTTGCATTAGTCTTTTGTATTAATGTTGGAGTAACATTTGTTTATCAAAACCAAAACTAAACCACATGAAAATATCATTGCCAGTGCAATTATGTGTATATATGTTTTAGTTTTATATGTGTTTTGTGCATGAAAATGTTGATATTTGTATTATTATTATTTTCTAGATATTGACTAGTATTGTGTGCATTGAAGTCATTTCAAATACTTATTGTTATCAACAGAAGTTATTGAAGCACTGTAAGAGAGAGGTAAAAAATCTGTGCTTCCTTTTCTGGTATTAATGACAAACATTGTGAACTTTTAACAGACAGCTATTGGCAGGAGGAGAATCAAAGTAAGTGTTTGTATTGTTAGCATGAAGTCAGTCAGAAGAAGTACACCTGTGTATTGTCATAATTAAGTAGCTGAAGTTTTAAGGAGTTAACATGAGGTCATAGTTTGGTGGACGTGTTATGGTACATATTATTGTTGAAAAGTAATTGTTATGAATAGATTAAAAGTGCCTGCTTTACCCTGCAGTATAACCCTTTCAGTGTATTTATGACTAATTATCAGTAATTCTAAGGTAAATCCATAATGTTACAGATAAAACTAGAGATGTGCCCTACAATATGCCTTATGCTTCGCAACAGATGGAGGTTCTACCTCAGGTATGTTTTAATTGTAACAAATTTTTGGTAATTAAAAGTTTAATGATTAATTTGATTAACCAATATAACTTATTGCTTATGAGTATAAATTACATTGATTAGTATCACGTAAAAATAATCAACTGAAATCGCACTTGTCAAAACATAATCAGTTTATTGAAATTCATTTTCTCTGACATTCAATAATATTTTAGGTTATTCTAGCTAACCAAGTAGTTGAAATATGCCATTATGATTTCTCCTTACTATATTTGATCAACCAATTGACTGCCAAGTATTTCAGCTGCTACTATACAACTCTAATGCTTTTTCATTTTGTAACTTTTTTCGTGATGCCATTTTGAATCGAAAATGAAATGAAACAATTTGAAGTCAGTCAGATGCATATATGGTGCTGACATCTAGCGTTGAAGTTAGGTATTACTGAAAAGGAATTAACTCGTCCATGGCACTTGGATGAGTTATCTCGTCTTACGCACTGAACAGGTTAATTCAAGACTGTTAAACTAAATGACTCACAAAAGTAATCTGCTAAATAGTTTCCAATTAGTACAGCTTAGATTATGACACATACCTAAGTGCCATGTGAGAATAATTAATTTTTCTATTTATAGCTGGGTGGGTTAATTAATAACCTATGAGCAGCAGCTACATTGATTAATATTCCAATTGTTACTGCTTTTATTATTCTAAATATTACTACTATGTTTGTTCATTTTTTAAAACTTTAAGTATGTTTGGCTTTGATTTGGAAGGAAGGGAGGGTTTTTGATTCAAAAGTCTGGGGTTTGATCCCAATTGCTAATATATTTCTTCACCTTATCTTAATGGCAAGACAGCTAAGACTACCTTGTTATTAATTTTAGTCTGTTTACTAAAATGAAAGTAATTGACTGTGACACTCATTTCTAACATTTCTTTGTTTTGCTTATTTGATTTAAACAAGTGAGTAGAGGGAGGACAACAGTATGAGAGTGTCTGTCATCAACCTTTATTTGTTTTTTAACTGTAGAGAGAAGGTAACCAGCACCTACTGCCATTTTTACCTTTATTTATACTTACGTGTAACATGGTTTGGGGAATTCTGTACTAATCAGTTCATTGAATGTAATTTACTATTGGGTAATTGATTAGCAAATAAAACTAATATCTGAGCTCTACAGAAGTGACAATGTTCTTTAGATTGTTGACAAGTGACCTTATTGGACCAGTTAATTTTTTGTTATTCACTTACCATTTTTATTTTATTTTTTTTAAATGAAGACATTTTGTACCTGACATAGTAAAAGAAATCAAAACTGCAAAAACCATAAATATTTGAGAAGATAATTCAGTTCAAACAGTTACTTCTTAAAGAATATTGTCTGATAAAGTTTTGTATTTCATTTCTATATTCTAGTGTATTATAAATTGTACTTCAAATATAATTTTTATATGATCTGTGCTACATATTTATCTGTATTTTCATTATATTATGTGACATATTTTTTGTTTTCTGGTATGTCTACAGAGATTTTAATTTTACTGTATTGTGTTAATATTGTAATTCATATTTCTTCTCAATGGAAATTTATTCCAGTCTCAATAAAAAATATTCTCCTCTGTGATGTAATTCATATTTATTTTCTTTTTTGATGTAGGATTGTGGTAGTTTTTCTGACAATGAAGGCCTCCCAATCACAGATGCTACATATATTCAGTATGATGGTTTATCTCAACAAAGGATATTGACCAGTGATGAGAACAGAAGTAATTATGTATATATATATATATTTTATTGAAGTTTGAAGTGTTTTTGTTTTGTGGGAACTAAAAGTGCATTTAATGTCTTTACATCTTAGTCATGTCATTAAGATGGATATTTTAAACATTTTCTGTATCGTCATAGTAATTAATTTTAGCAAATGTGTTGAACTAAACACATTTTTATTGTTAGTTTTATCATTTATTGGTAACATTAAAAGTTGTCAGGCTAGTTCCATAAAGCTTTAAAATATTTTTATATCATTAAAGTAAGGTATCTTAATGTTGTGAAAACTGCAAGGTTGCATACTATTTTCTGTATGTTGTTTCAACATATGAGTTTTTGTGCTTCTTACTGTATTAATTACTTGGCAAAAATAATTCTAAATCAGTGAAAAGTGCACATTTATGCTTGATTTAATAAAGAAATCTTCCACTTATAGGTGTTACAAACAAGAGAAAGAGAGATGTAAGTATTTCATCTAGTCTTGTTATCCTGTTTATAATTAATTTAGAATTTGTTTTGGATTGTTTAGCTCAGGAACAAAAAGTAAACCATTATGAAAAGTGTCACAGCAACTTTGAATAGGAACTCTTCTCAACTTGACATGATTGGGTGGTTAGGGTGATCAACTCGCAATCTGTTAAGTGTGGGTTTGAATTCCTGTCCTGTCAAACATGCTTGCCCTTTCAGCCATGTGGGGATTATATTGAAATATTTAATCCCACTATTCCTTGATAAAAAAGTAGCCCAAGAATTGGTGGTGGTGGTGACGACTATCTGTCTTTTTTCTAGTCTTTCTTTGCAAAACTGTTGGTGGTTAGCACAGACAGCCCTTGTGTAGCTTTGGGGGAAATACACAACAAACCAGTCTAGAAACTTCTTTTTCATTTAAAATAGCACGCTTTAATTTTATAAATGCATCTGTACTCATTAATTTCTTTCCTTTTATTTATTTGAAATATTGGTTTAAAGCAGTAAAGATTTGTCTTGCACCTTCCCGTGAACAACTTTTAAAATTGTATGGTTTCAGATTTTGTACTGTCTTATTACGATATACTTAGTTTCTCTACTATTTCAACAGTGAATTAATGTAAAAAGAATTAGAAGTAGATTTGTTCCTTCTGTGTTAACATTTCCTTGACAAAGTATGATAACCCAAAGATTTTTTTTATTTCCTAAGATTAAAATCAAATATTACTGTAATTAACTTTACATTTTATTGGAGAGGACATCATTTTTTTAACCTTAGATACACTGTCAGTGTATTTGTATTTGCCATGCATGTGATTGGTTCCCATAAATTCAATGATGAACTAATAATTTTACTGTTTTACTTAGTTTACAGTCCTTTTTGGTTTGCTGGATATTTTTAAAAAATGTGCTGAAAACTGTGAAATTTGTGTGAAGAATTAATATAGTGGTTTTAATTAATGTATTTTTTGATGGAAGCCCTAAATATTTTTGTGTTTTTTTGCTTATAGCAACAAATAAAAGGTTTTATTAGTAAGGCTTAGTTAGACAAGATAGAACTGCTGAAGGCGATAACTAATCATTGCTATGAACCACAAGTATTTGTAAGTTTCTTTGTCACATTAAATGTTATAGAGAGAAATGTGTTAAAAGTTTGACATGGTAGATGTGCAATTTATATGTAAATAAATGTTCATTTTGTATTCATTTGCTTCTGTAAAATAGTCGTGTGTTTTCTTTTATGATCAGTGTTATATATCAGACTTTTTAGAATGACATCACTAATACTGTTGGTGTAGATGGATGGAAAATACAACATGCAGATAGACAAAATATTTCAGATAATTAATTTGAAAAGTTTATCAAAGTCTTTTATACTTAAAGATAGTTATTAAAATATATGTATGCAATTATACATCATATAAAGAGCAAAACAACTTTAGATCAACAAATAGTCTGTGAAAATATGTTTGTGTATTATTTCTAATTAAATGGGACTTTTAACCTGTTGACTGCCAAATATTTTAGCTGCTATCTTCAAACTCCAAACCAAGTTCAAAATACAACTCTAATGCTTCTTTATTTTGTAACTTTTTTTGGGATGCCATTTTGGATTGAAAGTTAAACAATTTGTAAGTAGGTCAAATGTATGTATGGTGCTGGCATCTAGCGTTGAGGTTAGGTATTATTGAGAACGAATATATCGTTTTTGGTACTGTGTTACCGATTGGCTTGGACGAGTTATCTCATCTATGGCACTGAACAGGTTAAAGCAATGGTGCATTGTGAATCTCTGTAAAGTCATAAAGATTGTATGAAGATTATGTTTTGTAGTTAAGTCGGTCTCTAACATATCTTATAATACTTGTTCAATCTAAATTGTGTCAGATTTTCAAATGTATGCTTAAAGCTTTGACTAATAATAATTATTATTATTAAGTTGTCGTTTTTCAGGTGACTTACATTTTATGTGCTTATTGTACAGGTAGTTAAATCTGAAGAACTAGGAATCCAGTGGGTAAGTCACCACATTTTATACTGGTTAGGGATTGGTCTGTTAGCTATTTTAATTAAAATACTTGTAAAGAAATCATATATACATTTATATCTTGGTGTTATAAACTCTTGTTTTGATTCTTACATTTCAAATAATATGTCATATTCAGTGATAATTTTGTAAAAGCAGCAATTTGTTCCTAAATTTTACTGTGAAGTATATTTGTCACATGAGTCAAATTAAATTTATCTCTACATCATGTAGAAAAGGCTAAGTAGATTCTGTTACAATGATTTTGAATATTCAGATGAACAAGTAAAATGACAACCACACCCCATTTTGAGTATTGCTGGAACAGAATTTATTAGAACTACATCTTAACGCTGCTTAGCATTTTGTAGGAAGTATGATGTTACCATGATGTATCATTGTGGGGAATGTTATCTATCAGTACTGTCCAATGTAAAATATTTATACATAGGTTTTATACAGTGTTCAGATGGGAAATTTAGAATTTTCAAAACTATGATATCTTGTTTGCTGGATGACATATGGAAAATAAAAAAAATATGGATCAACTTGGGGCTATCAGAACCATCCAGAGAAAAAGACCTGTAACAAGTTGTTCCCCAAATTTAGAATCTTTTAACTACAAAGAATCTGTCAAAAATCATTCATGTGTCATTGCCAACAGTATGCAACATGATAGTTGCACGTATTCTATTTGCTTCCACAACCTATCTTTTCAATCATGACCTCTATCAACTGGAGAATGAAACATATATTGTGATCTTCCATACAGAGACTTGCAGGTTGTCAGAAGCTGCGCCCTATACAGGATTTCTACGTGATCAGACGATTGAAACTGATACTTGTTAACAATCATTCTCATGTGTTGGATGGCTTATGGAAAGCCAGCAGGAGAAGAAGTACTTTGGATATGACAATCTAGTAGTGGAGCATTTTCCAATAGAAACTATGGTGCAGTACTTTGTAATACTGACTCTGATACTTTTGACAGGGTATTGTTTGACCCCTGTGTGTTTATAATCAGTATTGCTCAATAGTTGTGATAAAATTGATGCGTGTTAAGTGTTCTCTAAGGACTAATTAATTAGCTATTGGTGATTGTAAGTCAAAATCTTACTGAAGGTCAGTCACCTAACTAAAAAATTTTTTAACTTGATCAAATTTCTTATAAAGGTGGAGATGATTTTTCACTTTCAGCTTTTAAACATCTATATTGATTACAAGAATTATGCAAATATATTTACCCTCAGAAAATCATCTGTGATGTTCCTTTCATATTCTTTTAGTGCCATAAACTTGATTCCACATCTAAAAGAAATTTTATAAACATTTTTCTCATCTGATTATAATTTTCCATATCATATTTTTGTCGTTTTAAAATTATATAAAATGTGTTTGCATATTATGTTTTAGCTTTAGAAATCATTAAAATTGCTATAAAAACTTTTGTCTGTGTACCTGATCTTTCCTAAATAGTTTTGTAGTTTTCATTTTAGTTAATTCTCTGTAGCCTTTGTTTTGATTGATCCTCTTGAAGCTTCCCTTTTGGTTGATTATTTTTCAGTTTCCTTTTCAGTTGGTCCTTTTGTTGCTTCCCTTTTGGTTCATTTCTTTCTAGTTTCCTTTTTGATTGATTCTTTTCTAGTTTCCTCTTCAGTTTATCCTTTTGTATCTTCCATTTTGGTTGATTCTCTTCTAGCTTCCTTTTTGGTTGATTCTTTTCTAGTTTCCTTTTTGGTTGATTCTGTTGTTACTTCTATTTTGGTTGATTTATTTTCTACATAATTTTTCCATCTGTTACAGCAAATTTCTGGTAATGTATTTTATGATTTTTGCATGCTCATTCAGTCTAATTTTAGCAGTTACCAAATATGGTTGTACATATCTGACAAAACATCTTGGAATTTTAATTAGCTTGTCTAGGTAGTAATATAGAGGATCACATTATTAACATCAGTGTTGTATGTTCTTCAAATCCTGTATGAATGTAGCTTCATTGTAGCAAGTGAAACACCATTCAAAACACCAGACATAAAATACACTCTCCATGACAATGTGACAGCTTTGTTCTTTTGCTTTGCCCTTATCTGTGGCTAGTAATGAGGGTTTGAATTCTCCAAACTGGTGTAACTTAGCAACAAATGGTGAATGCAGTGACAGACTGAACTTCATGTTTTGTATTATGACAATACAATAGGTAATAATGTGTATCAATGAACTCTTTCACTACTTAGGAATTAGTTTGTTAGAGGTTCAGTTGAAATTCAATAAATTGGTGGCCTTTGTTTTAAAATTAATAGCAGACAAAGTGCACTCTTGATTTTCAAAATTGTGACAAGTATCTAATTTTTTGCTTTCTTGTCAGTGGATGCCATTACTGACCCTGTTGGAATAGTTCATTCTTTTGTGCTTAACTCTTAGAAAAATCAGAAGAATTCTAGTCCTTTGGAAGGATATTTTTGCCATTATAATCATTACTTAGTAGCCATAATTTGATAGTTAAAAATTAAATAGGATGTTTTTTTTAACAGTATTCAGTTGAATTAGATTTCTTCCTTAAGTCTACAGCTACTTTATATCCAACATTATTTTCCACTTATTAATTGCTTCCAAAGCTCCATGAATTATTGGCTTTTTGGGTAGAAGCTGAACTTATGACATTCCGAGTACATATATGGCTGTTCTTTGTATTTAATCACCTTTACTAGACACCAATTTATTTGGTCTTTAACTGACTGCCTATACTTAGCTTCTTGTCTAGAAACATTCTGGCTTTACCTCTGAGAAGGAGTAGGTAAAACTTTTAATAGAAACAAAGGTCTTTTGTTGTTGCTTTACTTTGTCAAGATCCTGAAAATAATTTGTTTTGTTTCACCTTAAGAGCAAATGAAGCCTTGTTTTTATTTGGCTATGTGGTGTCTTCAAGGTTTGTTATCACATCTGCCTTCTGTTTTGACTTCTTTTCATCCACAGCTGAAAGCAAGAGTTAGGGAAGAGTAGCTTACCGTTTTTGTATCAACTAGTAAAAGCTCCCAGTGGTTTAACTTTCTAATATTAAGAAAAATTGTCCCCCTTCACTGAACAGTTTCATCTCTCTTTGAGTACGTAGTAATCTAGATTGTTTCAAACAAATTGAAAGATGTGTACTTTGATTATAGTGTCGCTAAATGTAAAATTGGCAATGTATGAGAAGAAAAGCACATGGGAACTTTGTATACACAATACAAGAAGTAGAAAATGTTAAAGTTTTATGTAAAGATATTGTAACATGAATAATAAAATTAATAAAAGCAAAGTTTTAAAATTGTGCACATTAGAAACAACATAATTAAGTGAAAAAAAAGTATCTTTACTTTCCATCATAATAGAGAAATAATATCATATTTTTAGAACATCAAGAATATGTAATATATATATAAAAGTTATTTGATTGTATATACACCAACATACTTCATTAGTTATCAGTATACAACATTATATGGTAAAACCATTCTTGTTTCCTGAACTATTTTATAAACTTATTTAACATTGAAACTGTTAAAAATTATTTTGTGAGAAAATGAATGTAAGTCATGTATTTATTCCTTACCATCAAATATACATCGATATACTTGGTAGATCCATTTCAAAAGTGACTCAAAATGTAATAGTGACACAAATATCTATTTTTTACTATAGTTATAACGTGACACCATTTTTTTCAATGACAGACTCAACATAGTAACGGTCAGTAATGGTAAGCTTGTTTAGAGACCGTAGGTCATTTGACGGCCTTTCTTCTTGCAGTGGAGATATGACTAGGGCTGAAATAGTTAATATAACTTTTGTGGCTATTTTTGATGGAATAATTTGTGAATTAACTTTATTGTCTTCAGAATTAGTTTTTTTGTTGTTTTTTTTTATCCAGCATACTATTTTTCTTGTGTGTGTATTTATGTGATAATAATTTAGGTAGTTCAGTCGTGATAAAAAAAAACATGTAGGTTCAAGAAGTCTTCATAGAAATGGAATAGAAACCCTATAGGTACTTCAGTAATATTTCAGTTTCGACTTGAACGTAGGAGTGAGAATTAAATTATAAAATTTATTAAACTATGAGTGTTCATTCAAGAGGTGTTATCAAGATATCAGTCTTTATTGAAAGAGACAAAATTCGGATTGTTCCGTGTATGGTTTGCGTTCAAGGAATTACCTTAGAATACCGAAACTCAAGAATTCACGCAGTATATTTCAAAATATCTAAACAACGGCTGACTGTTGGCAGAGATGTTAACAATGTTTTTTGACATGATTATTGTTAACATCACTTTGTTAGATACGTGATTCACTGGTAAAACTAACATATTTTCTATTGTCGCCTTCAGAGTTAAGTTTCTATGGTGACGAGAATTTCGTATATAAATACGATTTTATTTTAAATTGATTTGAATAAGGTGTAGGGTATTAATTCTCTGTAGTGGTGATGGTTTTTTTAGTTTTCCTAACTTCTTATAGCATGTAATTCATTACGAAGTGCCCTATCTTTACTGAAAAAAAAATCACTTCTGGGGGGCAATTGTACAAAAAGTAATAATTAGGGTTTGCGAAGTTGCATCCATATAAATGTATTGTGGTGTTTAAGGCACGTTTGAGGGAAGTCGTTGGTACAAAAATACGAAATTCTGTTTCGCTGCACAAATTCAGTTAAAATTACCAAGTCGATCGTACTTTGTGTAATAAAAAATAATAATATACATGTTTGTGAAACTTCACAAACAAATTTTCTTTTTAATTTAATGTTGGCCTGTAAGTTGCCCAGGACGTGGTAAGTAAACTTCCTTCTATTATTATTATTATTAGATTAATTTGATAGCTTACGAATCACCCCCGGGGCATAGCAGTGGGACGTGCCACATGGCTTTCAGGCATTTTCTGTTATTGGGAATGGTTGTGCGAGAAGCCAGTAGGTAGGGAGTTTATGAGCACAGTTCGCAACGTTTACTATCGGTACTGAATCACAGAACATAAACCGTGCACTTAAGAGATTTGTTGCTCTAAACTGGCGGCAGGGTGAGCTGGCCGGTTGCGAAAGAGAAAAATAAGCCCCTAAAATAACAGCGTTTGGGTTTGTTTAGTTATTTATAATGGCGTACATTTTAACCACGAAAATGATTTCTTGAAAGTCGTCTTTTCTTCATAAGCCCTTGCTGTTTCATAACTACCAAGAAAAGCTCGGTGGGGTTGTAAAGTTATACTCGTAATATAAATAGCAAGTGTTGATCAAACAAGGCGTCTTCAGACCTACACCGGAAATGACTTACACGTTTTTTGAGTAACGGTAAACGAAACACAAATTGTTCGTTATTTTAGAGCATAACGTATTTATACGGAAGCGTAGTGTTTGCAGTGAAAAGAAAGAGAAAAAGAAAGACAGATAGATGATTGTTAGGTGTTATATTACCGGTAATAAGTTAGTAATTATTCATGAAATTATTGTTTGTAAATTAACAGATTTAATTATGGATTCGTACCAACAGTATCCCTAACTTTACCTGGATGCGAGAAAATGGACTTCACTCACGAAGCTAATTTTAGAATAAAAGATAGTTGTAAATTAGCACAACGGGTGCGTAAGAATTCATTTTCAAGTGGCAACACGAAAGTTAACCCGTGATTAAAGCGAGCCTAGTGTATAGATCGGATTTTGAAATGTGCATCTCTTGTAATTAGCCAATTAAGTAAAATGTTTAAACAAGTAATAATGCATTATTTTGTCGTTCGGGTAACCTCATTTTTAATAACACGTTCGATCGTAAAACGTATTTAAGTTCGCAACTTGTTGACATGAATGTTTAGGGATTTGGATGATCGACCAACAACCGTCTTTTTAGTTGTTTACTTGTACGTCTAGGGGTTTCGTCGTTTCTGTTTCTGATGTGCTGTGTCTGGTTTAGTTAGATGGCGTGTGAATTTGAAATCGCTCTCAACTCCGGCAAAAACATGGGTAACTTACACAAAAGTTACGCTATCGGAAGAACATGTTTATATCACCGTTACAATAGTTGTACTTTGTAGAGTATATTTAAACAAATTATCATTCGTCTACATGTGTGTTTCCAAGATAACCAGGATTATAATAGTGGTCATTGTATGAATTTCCAGCTACTTTATTTCTAAAGTCCAACTTTTCTCGGTATTAGAACTTTTAGAAGTAGTATGTGGATGATCAAATTCCTCCCAAACTAGAGCCCCGGCATGACCAGGTGGTTAAGGCTCTCGACTTGTAATCTGAGGGTCGCGGGTTGAAATCCTCGTTACACCAAACGTGCTCGCCCTTTCAGCCCTGGAGGCGTTATAATGTGTAGTCAATCCCACTAGTCGTTGGTAAAAGAGTAGCCCAATAGTTGGCGGTGGGTGGTGATGACTAGCTGCTTTCTCTCTAGTCTTAGCCCCCCAGTGGCTCAGTGGTATGTTTGCGGACTTATAACGCTAAAAACCAGGTTTCGATACCCGTGATGGGCAGAGCATAGATAGCCCATTGTGTAGCTTTGAGCAAAATTCAAAACAAAACCTTATCTAGATCTCTACCCTAATATTTTTCGCTGCTGAATTAGGTAGTGCTAGGGCAAATATCCCGTATGTAACTTTGAGAGAAAATCAACAACAACAAGAACAACACATGGATAATTGTTTTACGTTAATCTCTGTGGAATTAAACCGTAATTTGGTTTAATTTTAGAAGAGTTTATTGTATTGAAGTAATTTTTATGTTAATTTTAGGTACACATTAATTCTGAAGTATATTCTGTAAAATGCGTATGATATAAAACCAAAAGCACTGAAAATCTTGTGTTGGTACCGTCACAAATATGGCATGACACGCTGGTTAGGGCACTTGACTCACAAGCTGCAATAAACGGGATCGAAACCCGTCTCAAATGTCAGTGATGTCGAGAAACCCACTTGTTGAGAATTTTATATGCAAAAACGGCTCGTTTGGGTTCAGAAAATATTTTAAATAGAAGAGCGAACAACGTTTTGACCTTCTTCGGTCATCGTCAGGTTCACAAAGAAAGAGGTAACTGACCGGAAGCTGACCACATGTTTGAAAGGGGTTGTACAACTGAGTGTCGCAATGTAGAGGGCGGGGTTAGATGTTTGAATATATAATTTTATCTATAATATTAATATAGGTATAATGGCGTTCCTTTATATTGGTTTATTTTGGGTTTAAGTTGTTGTATAAGTAAGGCTTCTTTAATTTTTCGTTTGTTTATGTTTGTTTCTTTATTTAGTATTTTAGTGTTTTCTATGGTTATGTTGTGTCCATTTGACTTGCAGTGTTCGAAAACGTGTGAAGGTGACTTTTTATGTTCTTTGAATCTGGTTTCCATTTTTCTACTTGTTTCTCCAATATAGAAGTCGTGGCAGTTATCACATTGTATTTTATAAATAATGTTGGTGTGGTGTTTGTCAGTGTAGTTCTTACATAGTATAGACCTTAGTTTTGTGCCCAAAGAGCTAAACAAAACCCTCGTGACAGTGTTTATTGCTGATTGGTTGTCTTTGAAGTCATTAGCTCAACATTTAGGCAAAATAACCTCAGTGGTCTCGGAACTAACAGTATAACGAACGTGTCACTTAATGTATTCAAGTTTAAAGTTCAAATTTCATTCCAGCACCAATGGACAGAGCACGAAATTTTGCTTTAAAAATTAAACTCGATGAGATATTTGTTTTATTCCGTCAATAATTAGCGTTTCATATTTGGCTTTAGACAGTATTAGCCAAATGAGGAATCCACCATCCTGCATTAAGTCACATTGTTATTTGTTTTTTCGTGAACTACCTCGACAGTTTTGAAGAGCTAATTGGACAACTACGACCAGTAGGTGGACGCGAGGGGGGGATCCGTGTGTTGCTTTTACCTGTACAGTGCATCACTCCTCCAAGGTGTATCAAATATACCCCAAATGTCTCTGTCAGTCATGATGAACGGATGTTAGAGAAGGTTTTTAGGTGTCTAAACTTGAATCTAACTTGTAGTATGCTTTTATGGCCCTTGTCAGAATTTCGGGAACGCCATCTTGGAGATTGTCTTCATAACCCCTTTGATGGATCGAAACGTGGCACACGTACTCATGTTACACGAACTGGTGTGTAAGTTGGGTTTGTTTTCTGCTACTCCTGGAGTAGCGTTTAAAAACAACTGGAGATAACAGAGGATCCATGTCGGTACACAGGGGGCCTCTATACATGATCATATGTATAGAATTAACTACGTAGACGAATTCTGTTGTTGTATGTTTGTTTGTTTACTTGTTTTCGAATTTCGCGCAAAGCTACACGAGGGCTATTTGCGCTGATCCTCCCAAATTAAGCAGTGTTAGACTAGAGTGAAGGCAGCTAGTTATCACCACCCACCACACACTTTTGGGCTACTCTCTTTCCAACAAATAGTGGGATTGACTGTAACATTATAACGCATCCACGAGGATTCGACGAACCCGCTACCCTCAGATTACGAGTCGAGCACTTTAACCACCTGGTTGTGCCGGGCCTTATGCTTGTAACAACAACATCTGGAGTTACAGTCTCAAAGTTCATTCTACTTTCAGATGTTATCTTGTGTTAACCAAGTAATAAAATACCTTTAGAGTCACGCAATGAAATTACAAGAGTTTGCACATTAAGATTTTTTTTTTCAACCTGGGGAAAGAGACACCTGGACAAAGATTTAGATAAATGTTAAATTTAGTTTATCATACCAAGTAGCTAAGAATAAATAATTGATGAGATATTCACATAAAGTTCAAAGAAACGAGAACAAGAAACCGCTGTGGAAATAATTCCGAAGTGTATTATTTTTATAAACATTGTATTTAATATTTAGGCTATAGCAGTGTATGTGTAGATATATCTGGCTTTGAATCATTGCCAGTTTATGTTAACTTTGTTTTAGGTAATGATTTTAAAAATAATTAAGCTTCATTGCAGCTTCATTTTTATTTATTTTTTTCTGATAAGCATTTCCAAATATTACACAATGTTACGCTATTACAAAGTAGTGTTAACTGAAAAATGTACCAGGCTTAATGTTTAAGGCTATTTTATCCAAGCGAATTTAATTTTCAAGGCTACTTTATCCAGGCGAATACATTTTGTATTCACAAAATTGTGGTTGGCGTGTGCCCCAGAGTAATCCTATCAAACCTTTGTTTCTTATTGGACATTCTTTTCGTTAAACTTAAGTTAAAGCTTGGTCCTGCTACATTTAACGTGGCGTACCAGCGTAATAAACCTTGCCAAGCAAGTCAGTGAGGTTTAGATCGTTAAGTGTAAGGCAGGCTTTTTTTTTAATACTTTTGTACCGTTAATCTTCTAGTAGTAACACGAAGGGTCGTTAAGCCTTTGTTTATTTGTTTTTCGTGCAATTTTCGTTTGCTTCCACATTGCGAAATATTATGAATACACAACGTAAATATCATGCATAAAACAGTCCAGGTGACAATCGTAAGTCGTGTAAACCATAAGCTTTAATAACTTGATAATATGAGGCTTACATTTTTCTTGTTACCTATTCGAATTTCTGACTCCTTATGTATGTTCTGGATAAGTTTTCCAAGGTGGGAGCCGCAGTTTCTCTGAGGGCGGTTAAGCCTTTTTTGGAGGACAGCTAAACAAAAAGGGGCGTAAACAAAAGATGTTGAACTAATTAAATGATAGATTACCATGCTAAAGTTATAGATTGTGTGGGAGGTACCATGCTAAAGTTATAGATTGTGTGTGGGGGGTACCATGCTAAGGTTAAAGATTGTGTGTGAGAGTACCACGCTAAAGTTATAGATTGTGCGGGTGTACCACGCTAAAGTTATAAATTGTGTGTGGGGGTACCATGCTAAGGTTAAAGATTGTGTGTGAGAGTACCACGCTAAAGTTATAGATTGTGCGGGTGTACCACGCTAAAGTTATAAATTGTGGGGGGCTCAAATGTTTTTTTTGTTATTGTTGTATACATCGAAGGAGCCTCAGACTAGAAGAGTTTGAGATAAGAAGGTTGACGGTAATATAAGATTAACCAAAGATATGCGTATTTATGAGTACAAAAAAAAATTGTGTAGCTACTTTACAAATAGTATTAATATTTCGCAACGTAGAGGTCAGTGTAATAATAGACTTGGTGATAGTTCTGTATATATATAGTCTTTTATAATTAATCATCAAATATCGGTGCGACCTAACATAAAATTTCAGAAATTGGTTAATATTAAGTAAGAATTTTGAGAAGTGATATTTTTACTGATTATGTTCAGAAATGTGATTAAAAAGATCATAACTTATTCCTGAATTGACAGAACCTGGATCGTCACATACCCAAGTGAAGCACACGTGTGGTCTCACATACTCATATACAAAGGATTATAAAATAGACTTCACAAGAATTTTTCTTTTTTCTCCCGGAGTTATTCAAACAAACGATTGTTTGTAGTAACTTAAGCTGTCAGCACCTACATATTATGACTAATTGTGAAGCTGAATTTGGCTGTTATTAAAAATTCTTTGGAACTTATCCAACTTTTCGGAAAACTGGTTAAATTGGAATAGATATGAATAATGATCATATTACAGATCTGGATGCTAAGTACTGAAAATATTCTCATTTGTAAAGTAGCTTATTATTGCATCGAGCTCAGTGGGGATTAGAGGATCTCGGGTTCGAAATTTGGCGCTATCAAACAGGATTAGCATTTTCAGATGTAGAATTGCTATCAATTCAGCTGTACGCATCAAATCCTTGACCTCTGTGAAGTTCGTACCTGCATCTGTATGGTCTCTCATCTGTCCATTAGCCTGTTGTATGCGTAAAGGTAAAGACCCGGTATGGACAGGTGGGTTAAAGCGTTTGACTCGTAATCCGATGGTCGCGGGTTCGAATCCCGGTCGCACCAAACATGCCGTGGGGGCGTCATAATGTGACGGTCAATCCCACTATTCGTTGGTAAAAAAGTACCCCAAGAGTTGGCGGTAAGTGGCGATGACTAGCTGCCTTTCCTCTAGTCTTACACTGCTAAATTAGGCACGGCTAGCGCACATAGCCCTCGAGTAGCTTTGCGCGAAATTCAAAAATACAAAACAAAACAAACAAAGCTAAATGTGAACAGACGAACAAATGTAATTAAATTTTTAATAAATAACTTGAACCGAAGTGTAGAATTTGTTTCGAGTGTATTTCAGTATTTCCTACAAAAGGTTGTGTTTATTTGTTGTTAAACAAAATGTCACTCAATAATTTGTGTTCTGCCCACCGCGATTATATTAAATTCGAATTTTAGCGCTATAAACCACAGAAATTCCGTTAAGACGAGTGGAGCGTTGACAGAAGGTAAATATAAAACAACTTTTAAACATAAGACAGCCACCAATAACATACTGAGGATTCGTTATTCGCCCTGTAAAAAAAATTAAAAAATAAGCCTTTTCCAAACTAATCTAACAAAATGATCAAGTTTCTCTGCATTTGTGGAGTTAAGAGATATAAATAAGAAATTTGATGTTATGGAATGACCTGATCAATCACTGTTATCCGTCCAGTTTAAAATTATGGATTGAGTTAAACCGATTAACGAAAGATCGTAAACCGAATATGAAACATGAACTTTTGGAAATACCCAAAGAAAGATGGTAGTCAGTCACTTTGGAATATCTTCACAAACTTATTGAAAACAGGCCATGTCGATGTGAAGCAGTACTGAAATCCAAGAGAATGCCTGCTAGATATTACTTGTGAAATTGATTTGTGTTATTTTGAGTGTCGTTTTTACGTTCGGTGATTGTAGAGGAACTTGTTTGATCATTTTGTAGACTAATAATAAGATCTAAGAAACGCATAATAAGGGGCATAATACTTTTTATGATGATATGTCACTAAAATAATGAAAATTTCAGGTCTTTATGAAAACCAGTGTTAAAATTAGGATTTGAGATTATATTTGATAAGATCTCGTCGATTGCATTCTAAAAACCTATAATTTTACGTATTTTCCTTTCAGCTAATAAAAGATATAACAAATTAGGAACTCCTTCAAGGACGGCCACTTTTCCATCCCATATAGATTATCCTTACATGGCATTCATTATTAAAAAATAATGTTTCAGTGTTAAATGCACGAGCATAAAATTGTTCCGAGATCGATCAATTAGACCGACCTTGTAGCAAGAGAGTCTGTAATAATCGGTACAGAGTTTTGACTTGATGTTTCTTGTTACATTATACTGAAGCCTATTCTGACGTGATCGTAATATTATAATATTTTAATTGCTACTAGTTATTATGGCGAACCAATGACGTCGTGCATTTTCTATGAACATAGAGTAGGTTGAGGCCTAAACTGACGTTAGTAATTGAGCAGTTGGTAGAGTTATCTTGACTGAAACAATAAGAAAACGGATGAACAATTTGATAAGCTTCTCATTTTCTGGTATGGTATGTTAGCAATGGTTAACTGCCTTATTTTGGGCTCGTTAGGTTGAGAAACAAATGAAAGTTAGTGGCAATTACTTTTAAAGTAAAACTCTCCGCCATTGTTGATTTTTACCATGTATTATGCGTATTGGGTATCTTGAGTGTTGCTACGTATATGGCCCAGCATAGCCAGGTGGTGAGGGTCGCGGGTTTGAATCTTTATCACACTAAACATGCTCGCCCTTTTATCCGTTGGGGCATTAATATGTCCAGGAAATCCTGCCATTCGTTGGTTAAAGAGTAACCCAAGAGATGGCGGTGTCTTGTGATGACTAGATGCCTTCCCTCTAGCCTTACACTGCTAAATTAAGGACGACTAGCGCAGATAACCCTCGTGTAGCTTAGTGCGAACTGCAGAAACAAACAAACAAAAGCTACATTTATACTTTACCAACTCTGTGGTGTTTTTTTGTGTACATCCTATTAATTCAAGTTGTAGGTTAAAATGAGTTTTTTAGCTCAGTAGAAAACTTTAACTAGGTGTAGTATCTTTAATGGTGCTATTATGATTAACTAGTCATGTATTTATTACAGCCATTTGATTTTTAAAATTCGAATGAAATATTTTGATATAGATTTGTTGGATTTGGATTGTCTTCCATGCCGTGATATAGGCCTGAGCAGAGTATTATTATTAAAGTACTGCCATCTATTATCGAATAATAAAACTATGTGGTAAACATTGAGCTATTTTAGAAAATAGCCCTTTGCAATGATCCGAAGGAATTCTTGTTTCACATATTTGGTATTCAGGTTGATGGCTTTGAGCGCATTGTCCACATGTGTTTAGATGTTATAGTCTTAGTGGAGTATGTGTGTGAAGGGGAAAAGAGATTTTTGTGTATTTATTAAATTGTGTGTGTGTGTGTGAGCTGGCTTGATGGTGAATGTAACATACAAGCAAAAGTAAATAGCTAATTTAGAGGACTAAAATAACGAAATTATCATAGCTCCCATTGGCTCATTAAGGCGAAGGCGTATAACGGAAAAATTGTGGGTTCGTTCCATACCTTGCAAACCTTTTCTTAGTTGTTTTTATGGAAAAGTACCTCGCACAGTTCTACATTGCTTTTTAGGTACGTAATAGTAATAATAAAAGCAAATGTATTTGTTTTAATATTTCATTATTTGTCTGAAAGTTGAACTGATAAACTGGGTACAATACGAAGGGAGTTACCACTTATTTCTTTATGATAGTACAAAACTCGAAACTCTATTGGTAACGCTCCAGAGGGTGACATTTATCTGCTCAGCACAGTAAAAGAGATGAGTTAATCATTCTCTTTACTGGGAGATAGCCAGGTGGTTAGAGCTTAATCTGAGAAACGTGAGTTCGATTCCCTTTTTAACCGTGAAGACTTTATAATGTTACAATCAATCCCACTATTTGTTCATAAAACAGTTGCACAAGAGTTAGGAGTGAGTGGTGGTGACCAGCTGTCTTCTCTTTAGTCTTTCACATGTAAATTAGGGAAGACCAGCGAAGATAGCCCTTGTATAGCTTTGCGTGAAATTCAAACAAACCAAACTTTCCTGAGATCTATATGAAGCCTGGAAAGTTTGAACTAGTTTAGCAATAAATCCAAATATGGAATGAAAGAATGAGATTCTATGAATAACAATGGAAATACACTTTGTTTTTTTCATTCTCAAGATAATAGGAATTTTTAATTAAACTTGTTTATACGTAAATTTATTTGGGATATTCTTAAAATATTGAGAAGTTACATGTTGTAATTTAGCTTATGATTTGCTTTCTAATCATAAATGATTAAGTTCTTGAAAAAAATTATACTTTCGATTGTTTTTTTACTGTTTGGACTAAATTTAGGCTTAATGTTTTGGTAGCGTAGACACACATATGTCGCTTTATTTTATCAGTAGTGAATTGTTCTATAGGTGTTGCCTTTGTTACATAACTTACGTAATTACGTCATTTTGAATTTTGCGCAAAGCTACACAAGGGCTATCTGCGCTAGCCGCCCCTAATTTAGTAGTGTTGAGACGAGATGGAAGGCAGCTAGTCATCACCAACCACCGCTAACTCTTGGGCTACTCTTTTACCAACGAATAGTGGGATTGATCGTAACATTATAACGCCCCCACGGCTAAAAGGGGCCAACATGTTTGAACCCACGACCCTCGTATTATGAGTCGAACGCGTTAACCCAACTAGCCATGCGGGGCCGTAATACCTCGAAAGTAACGTATAATGATTTAGTTTTCCAATAAATATTGTGAGTATAATAGATGAAATCATAATTTATCTTTAAACAAGCCCCTACAGAGAAAGAAACTGAATTTTAACATTCGTGATTCCAACTCTTTCGTTACGAAAAAAACACATCATTCTTCGTGTTGCTCTATGTAAATCTAATGTAATTACAAATTCAAGGAATTGAGCAGTTGTGTATATTTTGGTTTTTGTGTTTGAGTAAAAAGATATATATTATTTTCATTTAGAAATGTAGGTAGGTTTACAGGCCCGTATTTGAAAGAAGCAGGCGAAAGAAACAGAACTTGTACATAAACTGTCAACCTTACCAATAGTCCTGCCCCTCAGTGGCTCAGCGGTATGTCTGCGGACTTACACGCTAAAATCCGGGTTTCGATACCCGTGGTGGGCAGAGCACAGATAGCCCATTGTGTAGCTTTGTGCTTAATTCAAAACAACAACAACCAATAGTCCTAGCATTATGCTTTTGCCAGTTTTTAGAACACAAGAATCTTCATGATCAAAGCCAATTGTGTAGGTTACTGGAATGGCACCGTTGTTGCCTGATGGTAAGCATTACAGGACCACGAATCTGAAGACGCATGGCTCGGGTATAGTTGTTTTAAAATGGTTCTCTGTGCTTTGTGGCCATGAATGCGAATGATAATACAATGTCAATATTAGATTTGAATTGCTGCCCAACGTGTAGCGGTGGATGCTGTTGACTGACAATTTCCTTCTAGTATGTAGGTTTGTAAGTAGGGACAGCTAGTGCAGATGGTTCGGTATGGCTGGGTCGTTAGGGCTCTAGTTCACGGGTTCGAATCCCCGTCATATGAAACATGCTCGCATTTTCAGCCGTAGGGGCGTTATTATGTAGGTCAATCCCACTATTCGTTGGTTAAAGAGTAGCTCAAGAGTTTGCGGTGAGTGATGACGACTTACTGCCTTCCCTCTAGTCTTACACTGTTAAATTATCAACGGTTAGCGCGAAACTCGTAACAAACGCATTGTTTTGTAAATTACTATTCCAACAATTTATCAGATTCATTTTAAAATTTACATGTTTTATAATATTTTTTCAAATGCTAATATGGAAACACCATTTCATGTATCAGTTCGACTAAAAAGCTTCGTCACTGTTAATGTGATAAGTTATTGACGTCTTCTTTTAAAATGGTTAAACTAAAAAAATTAATTAGTATGCACAAAAGAATAATGGTGTATTCTAATACCAAAGCATGTTCTCTTATATATTATTTTAGTTTATTCCCCAAAAGAAGGCCTGAGGACACCGAGAATTGTCGCTTATTGAAACCCCTCGCACCATTGTACGTTAGTGTGTTGTCTGTTAGTCAGTCAATAGACACTACAGTGATGTCACATAAAGGCCACTTAGCGTTACAATTTGTATTGTTATAACGCCAGTAAAGCATGTGCATGTCGTGAATCACGAGAATAATTATGCACTTCGTAGGCTTACAACACAGCATGATATATGAACTTCAAAAGTAATATAATTAAAAATATTTGTTATTCTTAATTTTGGTTTTATTTACTCTTGAAACAGAACGCTTCTGGGTAACCTGAGCATGCAGTTCAGTTTGGCATTACAAGTTATTAAGTGTAAAACTAAACCCTTCAAGATGTATTACACATTCGTATATACAGATACAAACCTTTTTTCCTGCTGTGTAGCACTTTTACTGCTTTATATTTTTTTACCATTACAAAACTCTTTCATTAACAGATTTTTGTTCTATTTTGCTCCAGTAATTCATTCACGTCTTCTCATAGAACTGAATCTGATATTATCAGTTTACTTTTTGTTTCTGTGTTGTTGTTTTTTTGTAAAAGTGATTCTCAAAGTTACATGAGAAGAATATTGAACAGGTAAACAAAGTTTTTTATTAAAAACGAATGTTTGTTCATACAGTCAGTATAATAAACAAACAAAAATAGGGTTTTAAGCTTTGGAATACTACACGTATCGCCCCCGCTAGTACAGTGCGACGTCTACGGATTTACAACGCTAAAATTAGTGGTTCGATTCCTCTCGGTGAACTCAGCAAATATCCCTATGTAGCTTTGCTATAAGAAAACGTGTACACAAACACACGTACCAGGTTATTTCATCTTCTCTGTGCCATATTTTGTGTGTAATATGGTTGAAATACGATCGTGTGGTTTTGGAAGCATTTATAAACAAACAGTTCATTTTATTATGTAGTTTCAAGTTTCTGTCCCTCGCTTTGATTTCCAACACTACCTGGAAGATTTTGACTCGGTTGACACTTGTGCTACAGATCTGTGAACAGTGTAGTGTACAATAAGGTAACATGATACTAAACACTTGTACTGTATGTACTGCTTAAAACTCTTAATATTTATATTTCTTTTTTAAAAAAAATTAATTTTTTGCTGCAATCTAGCGCAATTGAAATCGATTTTTTTCACGTTTTCCACTGATGAACTCGTAAACAAAGAATGTTTAAGCAACAACTTCGACAAGTTTTTTTTTTATTTAAAAAACAAAATGAAAAACGCTGCGCGTTCTAACTGAGGTTGTTTCAATGACAAACGGAAGTTTCTTTAGGATAAAACCAAAACAGACGAATCTTAACACCATCACTGCCAGGGTAAACAGTAAGTTCCAAATGAGGAAGAAACTTGAAGTAAGTCTTCCGACAGCTACTTGAAATAATAATAAAAAAACAAAAACATACAGCAGTGAATGAACTGGTAGGGGTTGTAGTACTTCGAAAGCTCGGTTTCTAACGGCAGAGAGAGAGAAAGCGTGGGTTGTGTAACGAGCGCTTTGCCAATAGCAAGGTGCATGTGGCACGCGCTTTCAGGCTTAATTCTTTGTATAGCACAGTGAATGCGCTTGAATAAGCTCTACACCCCTAGGAAATGCAAATGGAATAATCCATGTTTAAAGCTAGGGCGTCCTGCCTGTTTCAGTAGCCCATCTCTGACGTGTTTAGGGCTCTACGTTGTTTCGTAGTCAAACTTCGTTAGATGAGAGCTCTAACAGGTTAAGTATCCTTTTAGTGCGTCACGACGTCCATATGTCCATGTTCACGTGAAGATGTTCCCTTACGATAACGTGGTCACGACCGATACTGCGCACCGAAATTTTTCCCAAGTCGCCAACGGTGCCGCGGTGAACTTGCTGGGCACCAGCTGCAACCATGGAATGTCTTCTTATAACTTGCAATATCAGGTAGGACCTTCCACAATTCATGGTTTACATGTCCCGCATGAAAATACTTCTCCAAAACGATGTTATCGGAATATAACGGTACGAATAGGGTATATCTGGGGGGAGTATTTCTTTATGCGCGTAGATGGTTAATATCAACCAGTAACTCACCGAATCAAGTTTGAGAGAAATTGTTATATGCAGGTGTTAGAAATTGTAGCATACGTATAACCAACGTATTGAGAAAACCAGAGTGACATGTCGTGTTTTTCGAACAGGTGTTACGACTAGACGGTACCTATAATTCTGCTGTTGTGTTTAGGTGAGTTATGAAGGATATAGCAAAGTCACACGAAGTTTGAAAGTCGTTGTAATACAATAACAACTTTTAACAAATCCCTGTACGTTTCTAACGATGAAGAAGAAATGACTTAAAACATTTAAATGTTTCAAACTGCCATTGTGTTGATGCGCAGAACTGTTTTTAGTGCCACAAGGGACAGACAATGGTGCATTTGTAAATATGTTTGTGATTCACCTCAGGAATAGTATAATAAATTAACAAGAAAATCGAAAATGATGTAAATAATGTTACACATTACCAAAATATTCTTATCTTATTTGTGTGGAGTTTCTCAGTTCAGCTTAAAACGTTCAGAGACTTACAATGACTATAATGCTGTACGCTTTGTGGCGCGAAGTTTAGGAGTTCGTCACTCCTTTTGTCATTGTTTATGTTGTATGGATGTATGTGATATATATATATATATATATATATCAACACTTATTTTCGTTTGCTACTGGTTAATTTAAGTATCTATTGTTACGTTTGACGTCACAAATTTTTGTTTTTGGTACGGGTATTCTACACGTGCATTGTGCTTGGTTGAACGTTGTGCGTTTCATTACTGACGTCCATTACTGAGTTACGATTTATGTTTGCCACGTGATTTTCAGTCAATTGTTACCTTTGTAACTCTTTATTATTTTTCTTAGTTGTACATGGAACAGCAAGCCCGCGTACTTTTGCTATTTATGTTTTAGCCAATACTAGTTTTCTTAGGTTTGTTTACAAGTGTTTTCTAACCTTTACAGTCTAATATTCGAACGTACGCATATAGTCGGCCTTGTGGTTAACTTGTCATATTGTGGCTATAAAAATTATAGTTCTCGTCTAGTTACTTCAAAAGAAAAATCAGTAATTTGTGCTTCGCAGTTTGAAGTTATAGGTGTATTATAAGTGTGACGGTCAAATCCCAGTGTTCGTCCTTACCAGATGAGCCAAATGTTGGTGCCGCCTTCCCTCCAGTTTATCACTTCAAAATTAGGGTCGGCTAGCGCAGATCTTCGAGTAGTTTTACGCGAACTTAACAAACAAGCTCGCTTCTATTTTATGTATATATTTATACATTGCACAGATTCGCTAGAAGATAGTAGCTGCTGATGGGGATGCAAGACGTTTCGTGTCTATCATTTCGCATTTGTTGGGCAAATGGTCGGAGAGAAGTACGCACTAAAGTAAACGTGTAGATATTCCAGGGCTTTGGTTATAAAGAGAGCTAAGTGATCATATATTTGTAACATTGTTTCGCATAAGAAGCTCGTAACTTGGAATGGTTGGCTGGTAGCAACTAATGTTTTATTTTTCGGAGAACGCGCACAAACGCCTTTCCCAGAATTTACCATTCAGAACATCATCTCTGATGCTTTAGGCTTAACAAATGTTTTAAACTTGAAATTTGAGTCAATATATGAAAGATTTTTATTTCTAACGAAATGCGCCCTTTTCGTACATACTCCCAGTTTATTTGTGGTAGTAACTAAAAGCTTTATTTAAATTTATACGTAATAAAACCCAACAATGAACGACACGGGCCTTAAAACTAAACGTTTTATTCATTAGCTAAAGGTAGCGAACTAAACTGTATACAAGATACCTGGCTGTGTTTTTTTCTACTAGTAAAGCCTTGTATGGTTGGTAAACTGTCTGTAAAAAGATTATTGTTTGAAGGTAACTGAAAGCTAGTTTTAAATTAATTTTGCACTAATGTTTCCAGATATTATTTGATGGAATTAGATAGTAAAGTAACAATCTCCCTTCATCGTACTTTGAAAAAAAACTTTTGAAGTTATATCATTGTATGTATGGCCGTTATAGTTTTGGTTTTGTTTGCGCAATATATAAACTTGTAATACCTATTAAAAATAAAGCTCCATGATGGCTCATCTGTATGCTTGAGGGCTTGATCTTTGCGATGGGTACAGCGCAGGTATCTTATTGTGTAGCTAGCTTTGTGATATAAACAAAAACACCTTTGAATGAACCAGAAAAAAACAATAGTATAACAAACAGAATGTTTGAAAAGGCACTGCTTTCACTTTCACCGGCCTGGCATTGCCAGGTGGTAAGGGTGCTCAACTCGTGATCTGAGGGTCGCGAGTTCGAATCCTATAACACCAAACACGCTCGCCCTTTTAACTGTAAGGGCGTTATAATGTGACTATCAATTTCAATAATCCTTGGGAAAAGAATAGCCCAAGTGTGGGCGGTGGGTGATGATAAGTTGCTACCTTCTCGATAGTCTTACGCTGCTAAATTAGGGATGGCTAGCAATTCGCTTTCACAACTTATTCTTCAAAAGCGTTGTTGCTTTTGTTAATTAAATATTTTCTACTTTTAAGCGTGTAAAACATTAAGCTGGTAATGTTTACATTTGTGAAAGAAAAAATCTAATGAACAAATTAACACTTTCTTTTGTTACGGTTTAAACAGTGTAAGCAATATGAAATGTTTTTTATGACACATTTTGTTTGTTAAGCCAAGAATATTATTGACCCTATCAGGTTTTTAACATGAATGTCTTAAAAAACTTTGGTACGAGATCGCGGTCGATGGCTTATGTTGGTTACAGGTCCCTTGTAACATAAGTCACACAAACAATGTAAACAAGAGCAATCAGATGGATTCTATACCTTCTCTGTCCTTCCTTTTTCAGATTACATGCATTTTTATTGGATAACGTCAAATTTCAATTTCGAAAACTCAGAAAATTCGTATCATAACCGGAATGATCAACGACCACATTCATTTTTTTTTGTGACGTTATGGTTCAAATCCCCGTCGCACCAAACTTGCTCGCCTTTTTAGCCCTAATGGCATTATAATATGACAGTCAATCCCACTTTTCGTTGGTAAAAGAGTAGCCCAAGAGTTGGCGGTGGATGGTGATGACTAGCTGCCTTCCCTCTAGTCTTACACTGCTAAATTAGGGACGGCTAGTGCAGATAGCCCTCGTGTAGCTTTGCGCGAAATTCAAAACAAACGTTTTTTGTGGTGTGATTACGAGCCCAAACGTTAATGTAACCATGAAAACTACAATAACACCATATGCCCCTCAATATAAAAAAATTAAATTGCTTCAGAGTGAGACTGAATCATGATCCGCGCCACATTTGTGGACTTTTCCGTTCTGGCTTACCAACATGTGTAAAATGTTCGTGTGCATTTGTATATTAATTTGCGAGTGGAAAGGCAGACAGACAGATTTACGGACTTGGGGGGGGGGGGTAATAAAAAGTGCCATCTATATTTCAATTAATTCCCTGGTCTCAGGGGCGCAGCTACAGTTTTTAAAGCTTATAACCCAAAAATGTGGTTTCGATACTCGTGATTGGCGCAGCAGTACAAGTAACACATTGTTTAATTTTGTGCTTAAATATAATAAAAACGAACATACCAGTTAATTACCGCTAGAGTTTTCTGTGTATTTATGTATGTATACCCCAAGGGTATCAAAACTAGTCAGTAGTTTCAGGGTTAAGGATAGTTGATCCTCATACAGGGTGGCCCGTAAGTCCCTACCCATCCATATATCTTATGCATCCAGTGTATCTGTGTGCTGTCCCTCATTTAATGTACCCACGTAATTGTCACAATACACTCTAAAAAAAAAAGAAACAAATTTATAAGATATGCGTAATTGAATATAACATAACATATGGATGGGTAGTAACTTACGGACCACCCTGTAGTTAGTAGTTCCACCCTAAAAGTTGGTTTAACAAGTCGTTAATGTGTTGCATAATTTGCATGGGACACATAAAGAAAAAATACTCTGTTACCATGAGTACTACAACTTGTATTCATACCGAGAATGAAACTATTGTAACAAAATCGTATTTCGTGTACAAATTCACCTGTTAGCTGTATGACACAGGTAACTGTGGGATTGCTTTCCAATATGTATGCATAGCGTGCGAAATTCGACACGAGATGAGCTTGGAAGTTCAAAACTTTACAGAAAGTGAAACTGAAATGTCGAGTGCTCGTGCTTGTTTGCTCTGCTGTAATGAGATACACATCTTTGAAGTGTAGCTGTTGTTTACCTGGTAGAAAGCTATGTTGATTCTGTTAGATAATTATACGAAGCAGTTTTTAGAGATTGTCTAACTTCCTAACTTGTAACGAGTCGTTATTTCTCCCACGCATGCTTTAAATATTTCTGGGTTAGTCCCAATTGAAAACGCGAACATTTCGGCCTTGTGTTTGAAAAGAGACGGACCGCTGTTGAATGTTTTATGTCATTTGGGTATTCGAAGTTCCTTACATCACTGAGTAACACTTGGAATCTCATTGAATTCGTTTGTCACGCCATGATTGAGACATGAACGCTGAATGGGCTACTAATATCTGAATTTTCTGTTGCTGAAATGATGTATATAAAAGAAACATGGCTTTGTTCTAACCCATGTTCCACGAGGACTTATCATAACTACGTATGACCACCCATTTTTAGTATTTTTCCGTAGCCTAACAGAACTATTATCGGCGCAAGTGACTATGAACGAATTTCCGTTATTTGCAGTCAATGGATGTAGGTTGTCAGTTGCCTTCGCATCCTTTGGTCAGCAGTTCTAGATTAGGGATAATTACACCTAATTCTTGTCTATATTTAGCCCCGTATTGCCTAAGGTACAATTAAGGTTTAAAATATTATATTGTTAATGAAGGGCTTATTTATGTAAGCATTATTTTGTTGCTGTCTGTATGTTAGAACTAGTGTCAATATGTTCAGAACAAAGTGTAATTGTTACGTACGGACTGTGAGAAGTTTGATTTCACCATCTCATTAAGTCTCTTTGTCCTGCCCCCCAGTGGCTCAGCGGTATGTCTGCGGACTTACACGCTAAAATCCGGGTTTCGATACCCGTGGTGGGCAGAGCACAGATAGCCCATTGTGTAGCTTTGTGCTTAATACAAAAAAACAACAAAAAAAAACAAAAACTCTTTGTCCTTTAGCTTGACGTAGAATGATTAGTCTGTGGAAATGCTCCATTTGAGTGATATGGTTATAACCGGTTTTTGTTGTTAATGCATTATTATCAGTGGTTAATGAAGTTGTGAGGATGAAATTAAGCAAAAAAAGATTCGGATTTACTCCGCTGGAACCCTGGGTTTGATTCCCCATGGTGTACTGATCAAACATGCAGGAACATTATCAACTGTCAACTAGTAAACTACTATTTCTTAACCAACAACTTCTGAGGCTTGATGCTAACTTTTAGTGCCCATACGACTGAAAGGAGGAACATGTTAAGCAACGAGTCAGGGCCCGGCATAGCCAAGTGTGTTAAGGCGTTTGACTCGTAATCCGAGGTTTGCGGGTTCGAATCCTGGTCGCACCAAATATGCTCGCCCTTTCAGCCGTGGGGGCGTTATAATGTGACGGTCAATCCTACTATTCGTTAGTAAAAGAGTAGCCCAAGAATCGGCGGTGGGTGTTGATGACTAGCTGCCTTCCCTCTTGTCTAACACTGCTAAATTAGGGACGGCTAACGCAGATAGCCCTCGAGTAGCTTTGCGCGAAATACAAAAAACAAACAAGTAACGAGTCTAAATCCCGCTACTCGCAGATTGCGAATCAAGCGCCCTAAAAAGAAAAAAAAAGTAATTTGCACATATTACTAAGGAATACGCTAAGTGATTGACCCTCAACACAAAAATATCACATATGTTGGTTTTACTTGGATGCATTACGATTAATCCCAGTGAATATGGGTGAAAATAGTTGTGTTATGGCTGCTGTTATTTCGGTTTATGGTAACCGAGTTGAGTAATAAAGTATTTCAGCACTTTATACATATATATCCCTTTCGAAATAATGTCTTCTTCTTGGCTCAACAGTTAGCTTGAGGGCATATAACGCTACACTTTGAGGTTTGATATCTGTAATGTGCTCAGCATAGACAGCACAATGTGGAACTTCGTGCTCAACAATTACGCAAAAAATGGTGTATAATATGATGTGCGCTTACTTTCTATCTTACACTTTAAAAATGTAACATGTTTTGGAGTTGTAAATTTTGTTATTATTATAAATTACAACATATGTATTTGGTCATGGTGAATCATGAGACAGTGAATTATGTCGTCGATATTTTATGGCTGGATGCGTACGTTAAAGTCCGTTTCAAAGAAAGATATTGCTCTTACGAGTATCTTAAACAATATAGAACCAAATAACGTGATATCTCGAAGAAATAACCCTTAAAAGATTTTCCGTATAAACCGTAAAACACGTTTAGTTAACACTTTAAGAACACTAATGTCACTCAAAAAACACAACCCAAGCCGATCCAGAGAAACATCGTCTGCTGTGGTTACGAAAGAGATTTTCTGACCTCCTCCCCTTAAAAAAAACAACAAAAAAAACTTGTGATTAGGCTTAGCATATCTGTTGAAACCGTTAACAGGGAGTAAAACGAGATTTCAAACTGACAAATGCTCACGAGCCAAAAGTTCATAAGATTCCAGCCGCGTTTCGAAAACAACACCTGCTTTCATGAGTAAGATAACCGAAAAAAGTTGAATTGCAGAAATCCTTGTGTGACCTTTAACCTGTCAATTTTCTTTACACTGATTCAGTGTACAATGATAATTTTGATCTGTTTAAACGTGTTCTTGGAAGTCGACGCCCACGTACACTGAAAGGCCAGTCAAGGTGCGTGACAGTAATTTGTTACTATGGGAACTGTGAAATCAGATTGGTCTACTGTAGATATTTTTTTGTATTTTGCAAGTAGCTACTCGAGGGCTATCTGCGTTAGCCGTCCCTAATTTAATAGTGTAAGGCGAAAGGGAAGGGAGCTAGTTAGCACCATCCATCGCCAACTCTTGGGCTACTCTTTTACCAACGAATAGTGGGATTGATCATAACATTATAACGCTCCCACGGCTGAAAGAGCGAGTATGTTTGGTGCGACGGGAATTCGAACCCGAAGCCCTTCGATTACGAGACGAGTACCCTAACTACTTGGCTTTGTCGAGCCAAACTACTGTAGAATATCGCATTTCATTTAAAAACTCAGTAGCTGAGAATTTAAATCATTTTCATAAAATTTTTCGTGTTTCTTCAAGAAGTAAATCGACCGGTATACATATCATTACTTTATTGCATCACAGTCGAACTTTCTTTTTTTAAGGGGGAAATTGCTCAAGCATCGTATTATTTTACCCCTTGAAAGATCGAATATAGACATTTGATATACTATGTTTAAAATTTATCACCTGACTAATCATATGTGTTTATTTATATACGTATATAGAAGAAGTACTGTTACGTAAAGCATTACTTCAAAAAATTAAGTGTTAAAAACAGCTTCACCAAACCTTGGAGGACAAATGATAAAGATAAAGTTTTGTGAAGCTGACGAATGTAGCTTTTATATGGTAGACGTTATATTCCCACTATTATTGTAGGTCCTATTTCCAGCAGACATCACCAAAACCAGTGTACATTTGTACTCCCTCGCTTTCAGTGTAACTTGCACCTTGGTTTTCCATAGTATGGATCACCATGAGTATTCAGGACTACCCAGAAAAATACCTTCAACAAGTCGTATCCCAATCGTGATAATCAAAGTGGAGTATATTTTAATAGGTAATGTATAGATGTTTATACTCTGTACGAAGAGTATTAACGGCAAATTGCATGTTTTGTTAGTGCTACATTTTTTTTCATTAAACCTTTGAGTTTCACATATTTTGAACTTATTGCTTTAACTTGCGATCATTGCTACCGAAGTGTTCTTTTGGGTATCTAATGAGACCAAATAAACTTCTCGGTTTGAGCTCAACACTTCTGTATCGTTTTTTGTTGTAACACGTTGCTGTAATGTTCTAAAACGTCACTGTTTATTATTATTAACACCTATTAAATTTTAACAGAGTATTCTTGATCTTAGAGTGAAACTGCAAATCAAACGGACTGTTTAATTATGCTTTTGTTATTATTCTGTTTTCAAAGATCAGAATGGACTGTTTCATCATTTGGTCACCCTTGCTGTTAATGATAAGTTTAGCCGTAATCCCAGTAATAATCTTCCAAAATTTGGCTAGCCAAGGGGACTTGGATTAGTCATAAATGCATAGATTACGCTAACAATGCAAAATAATGTGTGATAAAAATATAACATAATGACATTCCATGTACTAATTAGTATAACCAATACGATTGATGAAAGTAACAACAAATAGATAGTATAGTGTGCTTTCTTTATAGGACACAGAATTATATAAATTGAAATAGAACAAAGTGTTTATATATTTCTAATTAAGTAATTCGTACATATGAGAAGGTTTGAAAATTAAAAGAACCTCGCTTAAAAACATTTTACGAATTTCGTGTTTAGAAGAGACGAATGTTATACACTTGTATAAGCAGTTTGAAATACTTGACTTTGTCTTGTACGTAAAATACAATTCGGAAACAAAAAATATCCAAAACAACGTATGAGCCGTGTAGCAAAGTATACATTCATATGTATTTATTTGTGTAGATTTCGTGTGTAGTAGTACAGTTTATTAAGCTACTTTCTGAAGTACTTGATCGCTATCTTTCTTTGCCATTTTTTATACAGTGTATTAACCAATATACAGAAAAGGTATTGGTAAATCTGCAGGAATCTTGTTATATATGTTTTGTTTTCTGTAAGTAGTGTATTTGATTTTTATTTTGTTTATTTTAGGTAAAGAACGTTAGCAGCTGCGCGTACAAATTTAATCTTGCAGCTGCGTTGTAAACGATATTAGTTGCATCACAGAAGGCTTAAAAGCACAGTGATTCGTGTGGGAATTTTCAGAGAAAGTGAATCGATTCATTTCAACGTCACTGAAAATATGTTCAGGTTTTACCTGATTAAGTATTTACACCCGTACGTATAGGAAAATCTATTTGGTAATCTGTATAATAACATTCCTCTAGTTTATTGACGGTAGTTAGTTGCCAATGACAACTCGGGTGAAAAAGGACGTGCCTTTCTTTGTAAGACTGACTTTAATAAAATGTGTAATCGGCAGCGTGGAGCTACCAGAAAAACATTTACCGTTTTGTCGCCAGAAATGATAGTTATTGTGTCAGTGCTTCGATTTATCCATATTTGTTCCACTAACAAATAAACTCAAAACGCATAACTCTACAGACCTTAGAACAATCATTTTAATGAGTCATATCAACTCACTACTCTGGAAAATAATACAGCAATGAAAAACAATTAAATCAGACCAAGAAGTAAGCAACTTGCATAGTGGGTCAGACCAGGATGGGACACTATATAATATATTTTTCATCCGAGAACAATCAGTGAACCTACTTCAGAGATTCAACAGGGTAAAACTCCTAAAGATGTTAAAATCCTTATCAAAGATAGGAATTGATGAGAAAGATTTCCAGTTTATTGGGAATAAAAAATAGTGGGAAGAAGACAGAATAACACTTGAGTTTAAGGTCAGGAATGGTGCAAGACAGAGATGAGTTTTACCATCTAGTTTTTTCAACTTGTACACAGAAAATAGTTATAAAACTAGAACATATGAAGGGAGTAGTAATTGGTGGAATTGATATTAACAATCCAATGGGACAACAGTTAAGTGTACTAGATCTACAAGACTTGACTCGACATAGCCAATTTGGTTAAGGCGTTTGCTCCCCAGTGGCTCAGCGGTATGTCTGCGGACTTACACGCTAAAATCCGGGTTTCGATACCCGTGGTGGGCAGAGCACAGATAGCCCATTGTGTAGCTTTGTGCTTAATTCAATAATAATAATAATAATAATTAAGGCGTTTACTCGTAATTTGAGGGTTGCGGGTTGCTCACCCTTTCAGCCGGGAGAGTGTTATCATGTGACGGTCAATCCCACTATTCGTTGATAAAAGGGTAGCCCAAGAGTTGGCGGTGGATGGTGATGACTAACTCTCTTCCATCTAGTCTTTCACTGCTAAATTAGGGAGGGCTAGTGCAGATCAACTGAACATATAAAAAAATATATATTTAGGGCACATGATCACTGAAGATGGTAAAAGTGAAGTGGAGATTCATAGAATGATAGAGATAGCCGTGTGTCCAACTTTACTATATACTGCTGAAACATGGACAGTATTTAAAATGATTGCTAAAAAGATTGAAAAAATTGAAATGTGAATCGGCAGGAGAGATTTGAAAATATCTTGGATAGAACCTAAGGCAAGTGAACAAAGATTAGAAATGATTAAAGTGAAATAACACTATTATTAATTACCAGGAAAACCAGACATGAGTACTTAGCGGTGTAATTGGAAGAAATGGAATTTAAAGACTGTTGCTAGAAGGAAAAATGAACGGGAGGGAGGAGAGGCAGACCAAAAAATATATGGGTGGATGACATCAAAAATTGGATGGGAACATCATATTGTAACTGTGTTTGAATGGTAATAAGGGAAACAATGGCACTTTATGACAGTGAACCTGTTAACACGTGGTGATAATGATATTGTATGATGATTAGATAACAAGGGTAATGTGACATATTTTGTTGTTTAGAATTAAGCACAGAGCTGCACAATGGGCTATCTGTACTCTGCCCACCACGGGTATGGAAACCCGAATTTTAGCGTGCAAGTCCGCAGACATACCGCTGAGCCACTGGGGGGCAATGTGACATATACTAATGATGCCGTGTTCCTGATGACCAATATTGGATTTAACGTAATGAGTCAGCGGAAAAAAAACCCCATCAAACTTGTATACAAGTTATTTAATCAAGAATTATAAGAACTTTAAAATGTTGCTTATACGTGTGTTAGTTTAGCAATATTGGCTGTTTTTCACTGGCTTTCTCATCTTATACTCAAATGCTCTTAGCATTTTTATAGATGATTGATTTAGTTCCCCAGTGGCACAGTGGAATATCTGTGGACTTACAACGCTAGAAACTGGGTTTCGATACACGTGGTAAGCACAACCCGTATAAACTGTTGAATACAGCTTTGTGATTAACTACAAACAAACAATACATATGATTTTATTTATATAGAATGTTGTTAAGTTGAACTCCTATCACCTGTGAAAGTAAACAGTCTGTTGGAAGCTAGTTCTTGTGTTCATAATGAGTTTATCTTCAGTGTAACAAAACATTTTTTACCTAAATGAATGATGTAAAGTAATGTAGTTTCCGGTATTTAGAGGTCTTAAAAATATGGTAAAATAGCTTTTTCAGCACCAACAGTTTATTCAATTATACACTGTTCAGATTAAAACACGTTAACTATATAAAATTAACAATAAGTTTTATACTTCATACATTCTCAGTACTCTTGTTTTAGCAGTATAACTTTAAACTTTATTGGAGTAAATCATCAGTTTGTATTTGTAAGGTATTAGCTAATAAGCATAGCATTCTCGAGGTGTACCTATTTGAATTAATAGTACCCAAACACTATTTAATTATCTTCTTCCTTACAGTTGCTCACTTGTGTTGACTATTAACCAACGTTCTTGCGTTTGAATCGAAATCTGGATTTTAGCGTTTAAGTCATCAACTTACCGTCGTTACTCCATTGGAGCACATGTTTTAGTGGAACGGTAATCCTTTCTACGTTTTAAATAGGTTAAAATGTGAATATTACTTTCTGTCCAAAAGGAAAAATGAAAGGAACCCGGGGCGAAGCCGGGGGGTAAATTTGAGGGTAGTTCAGGGAACCTCTTTCTGTAAATTTTAGAAACTTTAACTTGAAATGGTGAATTCTGATAACCTTTTCTTTGTATTTCATCTATTAAAATTTAACCATATAAGCAACGTAAAGTATAGTGAAAAAATATATTTTCATTACCGGATTTTAGTTTTTATACATTTCTTTGATAGAAAATAATAAAATTAAGATATAATATCAAAGACAAGTAACCGTTCTTTGAATTATCAGTGTCACACACAAGCGTACGTGCGTACGCTTCGCTACGCCCATGGGAGCATAACTAAATCTAATGCATTCTCTTTTTACCTAGTTACCTGTATGTAGTCCGCAGTTATAATTGAGGGGGTGGTAAAATAATTAGATTGTATTATTAGTGTGTGTATTAATAAAACAGGCAATGAACACAAAAACTACATTCGTGTTAGCTCCACCGGCGCGTCACAACCGACTTTTAGTTATGGACTGCGTGACACACCAATGGATCACAAACAGTTATGTGTCAAAGCCCAATATCTCTTTTTCCATATGAGTTTGGGACACAATGATCGCTTCTGGGTACCTTTGAATTTTATTTATTATGCAGCAGCCAATGTGTTAAAGACACTGCATAAATTTAAAGGATCCCCAGGGTACAGGCTATAATCTGGAATATAACATGTGCCCTGGGTTTTGGAGGTGACTACGAAAGTAGGACCTACAACATTACGGTGGTGATACAGGTGATACACCGTCTACCAACCTTAACCGTTATTCGCCAGTCTCACATGCATCCTCTAGTGGCACAGCTATATTTCTGCAAACTCACACCGCCAGAAACCGGGTTTCGATACCCGTAGTGGCAGAGCACAAATAGATCATTGTGGAGCCTTGTACTTACCTCTAAACAAACCAGTCTCACGTGTTTAAAAAACAAAATCACCAAAATGATAATAATCAAAACATTATAATTTAGGAGACCAAGATGTGGGTGTTCAACCCACAAAATCCTACAGCTGTATCACCCTTCACTGCCTGTATTGGAAGGTGACCGACCGCTATCTAACATTAACAGTACTCATCACCTTAGTCAACTCATGAGGACAGCTTCTTTAATATGTATATATATATATATAAAGATATTATTATTTGTGGACACAGGACTGATAAAAGTGTATTCTGGGTTACTTTGAGTACTTTATACGCACCTTCAGTATTTTTGTAATATAAAACTGCAAGCTACATTCAGTGCCGGTTCAAGTCGATCGTAGGGCCTGGGCACCTTCTGTTCTCAGCCGTATAATTTAAACCAAAACCTAGATAAGTTATGGATACATAGATTATAAATTTTAAGTCTTCACGTGCGTATAATGTATACTTGCTGTTTGTGTGTGTTAATACACAGTAGTTAAGTATTGGCTGTATTATGTGTGAGTACACAAACTAATGTGTATATACAAAAATATATCGTATATTTCAAAAATGTAATAAAGTTTTACAGTACAATTTCTATTTCATGTTTTGTGCTTATTTTTTGGCCCTCCAAGATTAAGTTTTAAGGAAAATTTTCATGGAACCATAATTTTCGTAGTTCGTCCGGACATGGCCAAGTGTGTTAAGGCGTTCGACTCGTAATCTGAGGGTCGCAGGTTCGAATCCCGGTCGCACCAAACATGCTCGCCCTTTCAGCCGTGGGGGTGTTATAATGTTACGGTCAATTCCACTATTAGTTGGTAAAAGAGTAGCCCAGGAGTTGGCGGTGGGCGGTGGGTGCCTTCCCTCAAGTTTTACACTTGCTAAATTCGGGACAGCTAGCTCAGGCAGCCCTCGAGTATCTTTGCGCAAAATTTAAAAAAAACCAAAAAACTAACCATTTTCGTAGCCGTTAGTTACCGTCCCTGATAAATAATCCAGCCCTTGCCACATTTATCTTAAATACCTACAACTGCGTCTGCATCGTAAACTTCAGAGCTATGATTGTTAAAGCCACAGCTATGGGATATGTATCTAAAGTTTCAGATACAGACAGAGAACTCCATAAAAAGAGTTAAAATAGTTCTCGGTTATTTCTGTATTGTATTAAATATACATGACGGTCTGTTATCAGCACTTAATTCGAGATTCCGAGAGCAATTTTCAAAGAAAATGAAATATCGCAACCTTCGTGTTTTTATTTGGTAATAGTTTTGGATTTTATTTATGTGAAAAATGTTCTCAAGAGTTCTGAAAGTAAATTATGAGGTAACTATAAAAGCTTCAAATTTTTCGTGGGATAATGATCAAATGCAAAAGAATATGGATCCGAGGTTCACGATCCGCACTAGGTGCATTAAAATCGTGACACTTAAAACCCAACTATTCGATCTGACATTGTAGCTCAAGAGTTATCGATGGGTGGAGTTGACTAGGTAAACTACCTTGAACTTAAAATTAGGGACGAATAGCGTAAGCAGCTTTCAAATATAAACAAATAAAGATAAACTCGGTTAATGCAGCAAAATGTTCAGTTTTTCAAGGATTACATGTTTCATAACATACTGTAACAAAGTTAAGTAATGTATGTATATCAAACCGGTGTTCATACTCAAAGCCAACATTAGTTAAGTATATAACGTGTAAGTGATGGCAAACATTTGGACCTCATGTGCCACAGAAAAATATTTTCCTGTAAAGAATCCATAGCGGTATTTCAACCCTATGGTAGAACCGTAGACTTTGATTTGAAGCTGGTAAGCCAGGTTCGAATCTTATATATTTAAAAACGGCCGAAAGAAGGTCGAAACGTTGTTTGCTTCTTTACATAGTGCTTTCTCTACCCACATCAGCCGTTTTTACACGTATAATTTTCTCTACAAATGGGTTTTCTAGTCATCACAGGTTCGAATCCGTTTGATACCACAAAACACACTTCTCCTCCTCTACTTTAAGCTGTGGACACTTTGTAAGAATAACAGTCAATTCCTTAGCGAGAGTGCTATTAATTGCTTTCTTTTCATGTAGTCCATAATTCAAAATCGAAGACGCTAGGACATGAAATTAGTTTTGTCTGCCGTATATAAAGAGCGGCAATCTTACGGAACTACTTTTGTCGAGATCTTGAGTGAAATTCACAGTCTTCCCCTTAAGTCTTTTAATTTTTTTGTCATAGATAGTTGTTGTTCGTTTTTTTCCACATACAAATATTTAGCTCATAACTCCGTTATTTCTTGATCGATTCGAGAAATGATTACAGTTTTAGACTCATGAGGCCAAACCCTCTCAGTTGACCACGCCCAAGGTCTCGTAGATTAATTTACTTTAATCCTATCTAAAAGAAGTTCACTTTGTGGGTAGGCTTGTAGAGATCCCAATGACTAATAAAAGTGAATCCAGAACACCGTACCTCACGCTTTGTATTGCTGGCGCACAATAATATAGCTAATAAAAGGGGAAGAAAGTGTATCGTGGATTAATTCATGGCCAGATGGCTAGGAGCTCGACTCGCAGTCTGAGGGTAACGGGTTCAAAACCTTGTTCCACCAAACATGCTAGCTCTTTTAACTGTGGGACGTTGCAACATCACGGTGAATCCCATTATTCGTTGGTAAAAACGTGGCCCAAGAGTTGGTGGTGAATGGTGATTATCAGCTATCTTACACTGCGAAATTCGGGGCGGATAGCACAAATAGCGCTCGTGTACGAAATTCACAAGAAAACAAACCAAGTTTTATTATTCTTTAGTCAATGCTGGATAAATCTTTAGGGCAAACATCTTTATTATTCATTCAAAATTAATTCACTCTAATTCTGCGTAAAAGGATTTCAAATACCACGGCTATTGAGGATTACCTCTTGTTACAAAGACTATACTGCAGAGTTTGATCACGTATTTGAAGATACGTGTGTGGTTGTTATTTAAGACTTTGATCTCTCCAATGAATGTCCTGACTGTATTAATACGTGTATATATCGTTGTTGGAAGACCTTAGTGTATGAAATGTAGAGGGCATGTGCGACTTATGTTTTTTACTTCTACTCTTTTAGTACTTATTTGTCATTAAGTACAAAGCTAAGCAGTTGGCTGTCTGTGCTGTGCCCAGTGCTGGTATCAAAACTAGATTTTTTAGCGGTGAAAGTTTACAGACTTACCTCAGAGTTACTGGAACAAGGGGACAATGTTAGATTATAATGTTATTTTTAAGAAAAATACTTTTGTGGTTCCCCCATTCGGCGGTTAGTTTTTGGACTTACTGTGGTAAAAATCATGATTCGATTTACAGTGGCGGACAGAGCGTAGATAACCTATTATGTAACTTCGCGTTAAAGTAAACAAAACTCAGTGTATGAAAATTATTCTTATTTCTACGTTGGTTACCTTTCTTCTTCACTTTCCATACTGGTTGAAGTCATTAGTTTTCAAAATGTGTCGTTTAACATTTTAAGGCTAATGTTTTTGTGTAACGTTAACGTTTAGTTCGTGTAGTAGAAATAACATTACACTCTTAAATACATTCCAGTAGAGCTGTCAAAGTGATGACGTCAAACCAACAACTGTTTTGAAAAGAAAATATAGACAACACCTGGCGGTACAAAACGTGATCGTTAAATAAATCGAATTTCTACGGAATCTTGCGTTGTGCATAGTGTTAATACAAGAAAAGTGAAAATAACAACTACCAACACAAACATTATTCTAAACTTGTTTTATTTTTTAAACACCTTTTTTATGTGGACTACTCTTTTACCAACGAATAGTGAAATTGATCGAACATTATAACGCTCCTACGGCTGAAAGGGCGAGCATGTTTGGTATGATGGGGATTTAAACCCGCAACCCTCCGATTACGAGTCGACTGCCTTAACCACCCGGCCATGTCGGACCTATCTGAAAATGTCTGTATCATTACGTTTTCTAATTAATCAGTCCAGTCCAGACAATAAAACTGGTGGGTATGGGGCTAGTAGTTTTTGTATTGCATTTCAAGGATTACGTCATGCAATTTAACGCTTCACTTGACGATTTCTAACATTTTATGGTAAGAATGTGAGGGAGGAAACTTACAAGTAGGAAAGCCGAAATCTCTCTGTGTGTGTGTTATAATATGTTTCACCTAAAATGAATATTTTTCCCTCTCTCCATTCTGCGAAAGAATGTAGATAATGTGGGTTGTGTGACATTTTGAGCATTCTGTAACGCCTCAGAAAAAGAGCCTACTATGAGGAAAATAAAAAAAACACACGAAGAAAGTGGGAAGAGGCCATGAGATCGCCTGTAAACGGATGGGATTGCCAAGTTCTGGTCTTTTTGTGCCCCTCCCCCTCAGGCACTGAGTTCTCAGACTGCTTGGTGCCTCGTCTAGCCTCTACCCAGGGTTCTGTGGAGAAATCGCTTTGCTGAGACAGTGTAGTTACGAATAGAACAAGTAATTTATGATAAACTTTGCAATAATTCGTCTTTTTATGGCATGAGTTAGCGGAATTAATTCTTGTACGTTTACTCATTTTATGCAGAAGTTAATTTGCGTAACTTTATCTTCTTACTGTATTATCTTTTGTATATTTTGTGATTTCACAGTCCCATACCAGTATACGAGGCTAAACTTAACACCATTCTGTGACCTCATAACTACTGGAATGCTGGTTGGTGTAAATCTTAGTCATCACTCCTTATTCAAGTAGCCACGGTAACAGTAACGTTGGAAACTGAGTTGAGTAAGCTGTCCTTGGTTCAGGGGGTATTAGGTCATCTCGTACTCAACAAGTGCACGTCTGTAATCGTGTAAAATTGTATGTAATATGTAGTGTGCAGTTCCACTACGTGACTGCACTGTCGTATGGTGGATGATTGATGAGTAATGTTCCTTATTTTCTAATCGCGGTAATTAATCGTTCATATAATAAAACAGCATCGCTTTCATCATACTTCTGGTTTACATTTTGCAGTAACTAGAATATATTAAATCAAGATATAATCATTTTTGTTCTCTTACTGCAGTTAGACACGTTACTGAGTATGCTTGTGTGTCTATATATATGCGTCTTAAGTAAGATAGTGGGTAAGCATCATAAACTCAAATTAGAAGTCTGATGGCCCCTGTATTGTGTTTCAAAATCTTTAGAAACGGTTCGTTCAAATTGGAAAGGATCAGAATTAAAATATTTCTGCACATGTTGTCATTGTGTGCTTTCTACATCGTGTTGTTTCTGCCCTTGTTCAAACAAAGTGCGTAGTAGGGTAAAAATTGTGGGTCATAATGTCAGCTTGAAAACGAACACCTGTAACCCAATACATGATGCAGGTGGTAGGAAGCAAGGAAGTACAGGTGCGTTAGACCATTGTCCTGGTAAAAGTCTTTCCTCTACGTGTTTCGTAGGCTGATGGAGCCACCTGGTGGAAATACAATTGTTCTATTAATCTTGTGATATCTTTGTTTTGTTTGCATACTTCTCAGTTGTACTCCATTTCGTTTCGTTTAAACCTACTTGCTTTTCATCAATACGTCAGTTTTTATAAGTTTGGTTTTAAAATTTATATTTGTCACGATCTCAGGACTAACAACACAATAGCCTCTTTGTTGGTTCGATGCATTTTCTAACTTTTACTTCACTTCAAAATGATCAAATACAGTGTAGTTCCTTACAAAATTGTCCCTTTCCCTCGATGAAAAAAAGTTGGCTTTACAGATTTGTAACACTGGAGTCCGGGGTTACGATTCGCCGCGGTCGACACAGCAGATAACTCAGTATGGCTGTGCTGTAAAAACAAATCAGCCTTATAATATTACACAGGCTAACGTCATAAACTATGGATTCTATTGTTTCACTGTTCAGCCTGTGTGCATCTTAAAAGGGGAGAGGAAGTTAGTAAACTTAATTAAAATTCATAATCGTTGTAATGGTTGTTAGTAACACTGGAGTTTAGGACGATCTGTATAAACACGGGATAGATATAAGGAACTAGAACTACAGAAGGTGCGTTCCAGTAAGTTGTCCCCCAGTGGGACAGCGGTAAGTCTTCGGATTAACAATGCTAATATCAAGGGTTCTATTCCCCTAGGTAAGCATAACAGATAGCCCAATGTGGCTCTGCTACAAGACAACACACACACACATCCAATGATTGTTTAAAATTACACGAAAGGACGACATTATACCAGTTGAGTAATGTTGCTGTAATCATTTCCATTTACAGTCACATACTTACAATGTTATCATTATACCAGTTGAGTAATGTTGCTGTAATCATTTCCATTTACAATCACCTACTTACAATGCTATCCCGAGATAGCTGCACAATCAACAGTTAGTTAAGGGAAGATTTTCTTTCAGGGTTATGGCAATAGAACCACATCATCAAAAGAAGAATCACCCAAATTTTTATTCCAGTTGCACTCTTTATTTGAGGAACGAACAGAAGGTTTTGACGATAGATGCACATCTATAAACGAGGAACCACCCAAGGCTTTGAACTACAGGTATTCATTATTTGAGGAATGAATTCAGGGTTATGACGATGGATCCACATCTTCAAAAGAGAAATCACTAAAATTTTTGTCCCACTTGCATCCTTTACTTGAACAATGAATTGAGGGTTTTGACGATAGAACCACATCATCAAAAGAGAAATCACCCAAATTTTGCTTCCAGTTGCATCATTTTTTTTTAGAAATGAATTCAGGGCTATGGTGATAGATCCACATATTCTTAAAAATGCTCTGACCCGTTATCAGTAGGGGTGAGGTAAGAGAAGCATCTGGTCAGACATATTTTATACCGATCAACCCCCGCAGTCAGCACCGGATACTCACAACTTTATAGCTGCAGTGTATTTTCGAAACGTTCATTCTACTCATGTGCTTGTTGTAAAGTTTTATTTGTTTTTGAATTTTGCGCAACGATACCCGAGAGCTATCTGCGTTAACCGTCCCACTAACGAATTGTGGGGTTGACCGTACATTATAACGCCCCCACGGCTGAAAGGGCGAGCATGTTTGGGTGACGGGGATTGTAATTAAGTAGTATCAACTTTAAGTAAAAGCATTATGTGTTGTTACTTTCTTGTAATTTTCTGTAAAACTTCCTAGTTTTAAAGAAAAGCTTCAATAATTCAAACTAAGCAACAGGAACACGACGTGTAATGTGATGCCGCGTCAAAAAATAACAACTGGAATTTTAATCAGAATATAAAAACGGTGAGAATTTCATGTTAACCTACACGAAACGATGTTTATTTTAGATACCAAACCACTTCGTGCGTTTATTTTACACCGTAAGAACGTCTTTTTTTTCCTTTGCTTATTGTGTTTGTATGTACACGTACATACATGCATGCATATGTACTAATAACTGCTTTGTATTCATACTTTGTTTGCTTTTTTATACGGAATTGTGGTAATGAAATAATATAAACGTTGTAAGTGATTTAGAAGCATGACTGCAACTGAGTAATAAAGCTCCACTGAAGTTTTATTGTAACCCCAATCTCCGCATTTCTTCTTCAACGAGCACAAGAATTTCGTTAACATGGGGTGGCCACAACCCACGACAAGCAGGTCGAGTTTGTTGACCGAACCCGGGGCTGTTTCGTCACAGATTTACCAGACAGCCTGGTGCCTGAAACAGCGATTGGGGGGGCGGGGGCCTATACCGCATCCCGGCCGCCACAGGTCGACCAGAGGTCACCTTCACAGCTTGCATAGAATGAGGGTAGGGTGAGCGATGTGTAAAACGAAACTAGCACGTGCATCCATCATGTACCCCTTTTCTGTCGTCAGTCTGTATAAGTGTACAAGGATTTCCAAGAAGACGCGTTTCTTAATTCATGCGTGCGTGCGGTGTACAATTATCAGTGGCTTTAACGCACATACGCAGCGAAAAGATGCCAAGGAGAGATTGGATTATAAAAGTCTCTCCTACACCGCGCAATGACAATCCGCCCGTCTAAAATTTTGTTTTAAACACTGTTTGTAGATCGAGATGCTTTGAATTCCAGGGTTTATACTTTTAAATTGAAGGTTATGAATAGTTATTCTACTCGGGGCCGTGCACACGAATTTTGCGTTTTACTCTTGTTTTTGGAAAGAACACGTTGTATATACACACAGTGGTACATAACCATTTCAACAAACTCGCGTATATTATTTAAAAAAAAAGCATTACACTGACTAAAAATGACCGGTTCGTATGCATATACTTATTTGAGGGAGTTCCTCCGACCATATGTTTATTCCAATGCCCCTACTGTTTATTAGAAAATTCTCGAATAAAATAACCTTTTCGGAACGTTTGTGAGGAAATGTTTTCGTAAATAAATTGAAAGTAACCTTTTCTGTCACATATACGAACACACACTGTATTACCTAGTGTTCTTTGTAAACATCAAAAATAAACTGCAAAACAAAAGCAAACAAACACGCACATAATCAAAGTCAGCTGGTACACCAATTCTGAAACTATATCTGGAGATACAACACAGTTACCACGTGTGCATGCCTTGTCTGAAAGGACTCAGCATGGCAAGGTGAGTTAAGGTGTTCGATTCGCATTGCAGGTGCGCGGGTTCGAATCCCTGTCACACCAAACATACTCGCTCTTTCAACATTTGGGGGCGTTATAATGTTACGGTCAATCCCAAAGGACTGACCGAAATTCATTATTGACAAAAGTGTTTGAGTTCCGGTGCAGCAGATACAATAGTGTGTGCAGTTGATAAATTAGGGACGACTAACCCAGATAGCCTTCGTGTAGCTTTGCGCGAAATTCAAAAACAAAACAAGAAAATTTTTCTGAAGGTTGTATTCATTTAATTCAATGAAGTCAAGTTTTTATATGTGTTTTTGTGCAGACATTTTGAAAACAAGCAAGTGTTATACATCCATACATATGTGCGTATTAAACGCCGTATGTACCTAACACGTAAATCGTTATACTCAGTAGTTGTGTTGTGTAATAATGATACCGAATAATGAACTGACTTATTTTTCCAAGAAATAAAATCATATTTAGATTTAGCCCCTAAATATTGTCAGACAAACGGGCTTTCATCTCCTGTTTTATATGTATTATATTTTAGTGAAAATAAACACATTTTAATGAGGTTAATAAGTAAAATCACAAAGAAGGACTGTGTTAAAAACAGCAATTATAAACCTCTTGTTTCAGTTTGAGTTATAACAAACGTATACATATGAGTGTGTGTGTGTACATGTGTCTTTAAGCACGGTTGTCTGACATTATTTTGGAGCTTACACTAAATGATATTTTTAAAGTCAAAATTAATCTCTAATCTTACGGGCAAAAATATAACCCCCAGTACTGCAGTATATCGAATTCGAGCCCAGCAAGACGTTGTATAAAACGAAAGATCGTTTTATTTAAAGTTAAACACAAAACTACACAGTAGGTTATCTTTGCTCTTCTCACTACAGAGTATCAAAACCCGTCTCTTAGTATTGTAAATCCGGTGACATACCGCTAAGGCACGGGGTGGATGGGAGGGATCAAAGTGAAAGAAAACCAAAGTTAATGAAAATATTGAAGATGTGATAGAAATTTGTCATTGACGTCGAATCAAAGTTTGTTGTTTACCTTCCCACTCGTTTTGTAACCTTTAATGTTATTTTGCAATTTATTTAATGTGCTGATATTGAAGTTTTCAGTGTTACTTCGTCATGTTTTTTTTCATATCATAGATAAAATTTCAGTTTTAATTACAACTGCCATAGTCATAAACTCGAGATTTTCTTTGTTTTACCCTTAGCGAGGATAGATCTTCAGGCGTTAGTCAGACTTCCTGGCTTTTACACGCCGGCCCGGCATGGCTAGATGGTTAAGGTGCTCGTAATCTAAGGGACACAGGTTCGAATCCCCATAATACTAAACATGCTCGTCCTTTCAGCCGTGGGGGCTTTATAATGCGTAGTCAGTCTCCACTATTCGTTGGTAAAAGGTAGCCTCAAAGTCAGCGGTGATAACTAGCTAGCTTCCTTCCATCTAGTCTTACACTGATAAATTAGGGATGACTAGCACAGATAGCCTTCGTGTAGCTTTTCGCGAAATTCGTAAACAAACAAACATTTCTTTGGAATATTGCCGTATTAGTGTTTTGAAATATTCTCATCTTAGTGTTCTGGACTATGTTTAAGAGATACGAAAGACTTCTGTTCAAATATATACTTCCATTAATTTATTTCTTACTACACACACTTTTAAAACACACAACAAATGTCAGTTGAAACAATTCCTAAAATAGTGATAAGTAAATATAAAATGTACAGTCAACTCCCATCCTGTTGGATCATAGAATTACATGCAGTGTAATTGTGTACGGGCCGTTTAACAACCGCATTTTCGGATTCTCTGTATTATTCAATAAGGAAATTTGCGTTCCATTTGTTTTTAAACAACAAAAACGGACTGACCAAAATTCATTATTGACAAAAGTGTTTGAGTTTCGGTGCAGCAGGTACATCAGCACAATAGTGTGTGCAGGTTGTTAAGTAGTTGCGCTGATTTTTTTTCCCCGCTGGATGCCACTGTACCTTATTATTGTACTGAGTGCAAGAAAATGTCGCTACTGAAATGATTGCATTTGGACAGTTGTCATTTCTGTGACAAGTGTTAAAGTGGAGTATTAGGTTCAAATCACTTCATTTCATGCTTTTATCTTCAAGACATCCAGTGCCATAGCGGCATGTATGCTGACTTGCAACACCAGAAATCGGGTTTCGATACCTGTTGTGGGCAGAGCATAGGTAGCTCATTGTGTAGTTTTGTGTTTATCTTCAAACAAACAAACATTCTATAACTGTTTTCTTTTCAATCAGTCGACGAAGGAAGTCCCGTTTTCATCGCGAAATTCTCCACAAAAAAGAAACACTTTTATTCCTTCATATGATTTTTCCCCGAATATTAGCACTCAACACATACAAAGACTGACGGGTAGATGTTTGTATCAATACGAAATTTTTGTTATTGCAAAAACTGAATAATTTTCTCGTAATGCACTCTGTTGGGCCTTTGTTGGACTCGTTGGGCTAAATACAGCATACTGTTTAGTGCGCTGGACTGTGAATTTGAGTGTCCTATGCAACAGAATTGTAATAATTGCTTTTTTTTTTAGTCACGGGGTTGTTCTGAGAGTGATGGTCACTTTTCTATCAAAGAAGTCTTAATTAAAAGTTGGCAGTTAGTGCCTTTGACTAGCAAGCTTCCTTCCATCAGTTGTTGTGTACCTTGCAGGAATATCCGAAACAAATGGTTATTACTGTTCAATATTTTGACGCAACACAAATGTGATTGGCTTATAGGTCCTTTTTTCTCTAAATTGATAGTAATAATAAAAGTTCTTAAGAGTTGTTTACACACAAACTAATCATATAAATGCAGCCGTAAATTATACTTTGCTTCTCCTAATTAGAGAAGCTTTTGTCACACCCAATGCATAACATTTGGACTGGATAAGAAAATGATAATTTTTCTTGCCGTTACTTTGTCTCATTTTTTAACGATAAAACGTTTTTCCTAAACTTGTATCTAAAATAAAAACTAAACAGTGTAGTTAATGTACTGGGGCAAAACTTCGATTCGAAAAGCCTTTTCGCTATCCCAATGATACCATATATTCCAGTACGTATGGCTGTTGTTTTTTTTCCTGCCATCCACCTGCACCAGCATTATGGTTAATTTTCTAATGAAACGAGATGATAGAAGACCTTGAAATTTTCTGGTAATCACACATAGATGGAAATATTTCGTTATCTGTAATACACTGAAAATGTGATTAAAGTTGTGGCTGATTTATTTAACCCTCGAGTAAAATCTTTCATTCCAACGATAGGTGGCGAATAAGAAAAAGTTAATATAAACGGTAATGGAAAAAGGAATTGTAGAAATTGATGATTAAGATAAATTATGGGTACTTGATGCAATTAAATGGTTGTTTGTTTGTTTTTTATGGGTAATGACTTGCGTTACAATTTCTTTGTTTTCAGATTTCAGTTTTTAAAAGAAATAAAAATCGTTTTAATGTATCAAATATGCTTTTAAAATGTCGAATTGTTTATTGGCAGGTATAAAGAAAAGTAAAGAGAAAACTTTATGCAAGTTAAGTAAATGAAACTTTTGCATTTATATTTCATGGATGACTTCTCTCTTTCAGTTATTTCATACTTAGGTAAAACATATACAAACTCAGTGTGGTACTTTGTAGAGAACAGATAATCTATCAGGCTATTAAATTGCCATTAAAATTGCAAAGTTAGTTTTTTAATAGCTTTCACTTCGCTTCCTTTATCATTTTTACCATTTTGTACGAAATTTATAACTATTATTAGATTAGCCCAGTTTGCATAGACTATCACTGTGTCATTTATTAGAATAACTTAGGATATTATTCAGGATTTATGACCCGTACTTTTAATATGACATACGTGTCAGAAAAGTTTCATTATTTTTCAAAACCAACGAACTTCATATGATTTCCAATTTTCAACTGTTTATAGGTCAGAATTGTAGGATTTGGCTCACCTAAGGTGATGGAATTTATGTTTTCACCCATGTGTGTACGTGTGGTTGTCAGTAGAATGTTTCGAAAACGGTTAAATGGATTTGGACGAAAGTTTATAAACATTTAAGACCACGACTCAACTCAGAAGTGTGTTTAGAGGATCAGTATCACAGCAAGGCCACGAAAATAGCAACTATCTTGCCCCAGGGGTTCGATTCTCCTCTGTGGGCCGAGCAGATAGCCCGATGTGGCTTTGCTATAAGAAAAACACAACAACTATCTTTTTACCATTGGGACCGATTGTTTCACATTATGTTTACTCTGTAAATCAGCAAAAAATTATCGGATTTTGATTAAACTAAGTGAACTTGTGTAGAATATTATTACTTATTGTGAACCGCCAAAAATGTGTCCATATTTACATCAGACGTGGGCCGAATATGGTCAACAATCCGTGCGCTCTGCTGTATGTTTCTTTAATTGTTTTTCAGAATTCACTTTACTGTAAACTAGGAACTCTAGTTTTATTTTAGAATCAAGTTTTGTGTCAAAGTGAATAAACAACTTTTTTATGAATAGAACATTCTTTTTAAGCTTAAAAATGATGGGTCTAAGGACGATTAACGAGTAAAAGCCTTTTTTTTTCTTTTGGCTTTTTACCTTGGAAAAAAAAGCATATTTTTGGAATGATGATGTTTCGATTCCAGGTTTCGCTAAGCCTAAATTGAATGTTCAGTAGTTGAAGAGTAAGAGATTTATTTCCCAGATTAAAACTACCTTAAATATTTTTTAGAAGCAAAAAATACTGATTAATATAGGAATAGATCGAGTTTTTACAATATCCGTAACTTTTGAACAATAAATAACGTGCGATGAATAGATATTGTTTTCGTTATGTTAAAAACTAAATTCACAATTTGCTTCTATTATAATGTTGACGCTTTTCAGTACAGTTACCTTTTGGAATAACACAATCGGTAACCCTTTTTTACATACTTAGAAGTTGCTTTTATCATAAATAAGTAGTTTCGTTTATTACCAAATAACATTTTAAAATTATAATAGTATGTAAAAACGTTTTACTTTGACTTTATATTAAATTGTAAATTTAACACAAAGGAAGTGTATAAACTCTTGCAGATTTGTTTTGACTTTGTGAAATATACATAGATTTATGCTTTCCTACAACTAGTTTGACAATAAACAGCAGTGTATTTGGGATGCATTTGTCGTTTCTTTGTCTTTGTATGCTTGTTTTGTAACTTGCCAGAAGATGGCGCTTCACACACTACATAAATTTTGTTTTAATTTTTTTTTTGCACAAAACGAAACGATGACTCTTAATTTCGAACACATAGACAACAGAAAGAGCAACTGAAGTACATAAATAAAGTATTAAACTATTTTCTCAACGCATGGGAAATGTGAAAATAAAAATGTCTGTATAATATCAACTCAAATAAAAAGCTTCAAAATTCCATAGTCAATGAAAGTGAACGGTGCGAAGAATTCGCCTGTATCGTGTGAGGTTATAATTTTATTAGTGTTTACTAACTGATTACATATGAAGTGAAATGAAACTTCTTAACACATGTAATTGTTGAAGAAAGAGAGCTTATCCTTTTGCCGAGCCGAAAAGCTATAGCGTTTAGACATTACCTTAAGGATGCGCTAACTAATATGCAGTACTTCCAGGATTGTTTTTAAAACAATCAGTGGTAAAGTTTTCAAGTTCCTATACATACATATTTTTAGTCATTTAATGATTAGTTAATTATTTTTGCCTGCATTACTGATATAAGAATATAAAAACAACGGAAGAACCCAAAATATCAATGTCTCTCTTGAAGTGCTGTTATAATTTTAAGGGTTAACCGTAGTACTCATAATAATGTTAGGACTAATATTCGTAACCATAAATTTAGCAAATCGCTCTTGGTATTTTAAATTCAATATCGTACAGCATACGGTGAAACTACGATTCTTGTTTGTTAAGAAACTCGATTCGGTTAGTTTCAGTTTTATAATATGCCTATTTTTAGGTAATGTTATTAGTATTAATACATCACTAGATAGCGAAAATTTTCGCCGTAGCAGGCAGGAGTCATTTGAAGTTTAACCGCCTCTCGTTCTAAGAACAGTTAGTTGTCGAGACTCAAAGTACGGGTAGGTGTCGCCTTGCGCCATTTGGTTGTGCAATTTTAGCGGAACAAAAAGAAATTATCTTTGGTTAACGAAATATAAATCATTATTTAAAAGTTATAACGTATGTTGTTAGAAAATAATTCAGAAAATGTGAAAGTGACATTTTCGATATAGCAGCCTACGGTTTCAGATATTGTATGTTTTTTACTCTCTCTCTCCTTATTTTTTTTTTAAGTCTTAATTTTCTTCGTTCACTAAAATCCATTGCTTCCCATGATCGGTCTCGACGCTTCGAGTTGCGTTGTGCGAGGTATTTCCGGTGTAGATGTATTGTAGAAAGCCGACCAATTCCGTGATCGCAACTTTCGACACATGTACTCTTGCAAGGACAACACAATACAAATTGATTTTGTTTGCTGTATGGTTTAAAACACACATTTCCCTGAATATAATAAACGTATGATGGCTTTACAGCCCCCATTTATATTATGAAAAGTCACGTGTTAATATTATAATACAAAAAAACATTTGTGTGAACTATAAACAGATAGACATTTATAATTCAAGAAACTTTGGCTTTTCTTTATATATAGGTGGTACTTCTTGTTTTAAGTATATAAAGTGGAAAAACAATAGATGGAAGAAATACCATGAGAAATGCTTGAATAATATTTTCTTGTAATTTATCTTCAAGTGTGTGCTTAAAATGTTTTTTCGCAGGATAGTATGACACTACTTTATTTGTATTTCTTTCAATAGTCCTTATAATTATGTGTTAACATTTGTTGAGTAACTGACGTATTTCGAGCTGTGTTTGAGAGATTTAAAAGAAGGAAAAAAAGATTAAAACATAGAGCTAGAACGCCCTCTAGAAGGGAGTTAATAATTATAATAAACAATTTTGGAATAAAATATTCCATCAGACGTCAGAAAAAGCAGAAGTTGAAATAACCATTCGATCCGAACGCAGATGAATTCGTAATAAGCTAATCACGTGCTTCAAAATTAAATTACATATTTTAATATATGGAAGAGATGCGAACTTATGAAAATGTTTGGATTTGATTTAGGAACTTTTAAATAGGCGGTTTTATTTCTAATGGTTTGCATAAATCTTAAGTATTGTATTTATAAATATATCTGTGATTCATATTCTAATCTTAAAATAATGCCGTTAAAAGTTGATGTATGTTAAATTTGGTATTATTAATGTAATTGAAAGTATTTAAAAAAATGAAAGAAAACAACTGACAACGTCGCCATAAATTACATTGAAGTCTGGTAGGAACGTGACCAGAAGTTGAAGAAGTTTTAGAATAACAGGGGTAAAAAAGGCGAATTTCAACTGAAAACATAATTTTAAAATGTGTTAGAAAAAAAGTCATGAATATCCCACAAGTACAAAAAACGTATATCTTAAAGCATTTCGTGTCATACTTACAAGGCGTAGCATGGCCAGGTGGTTACGTTCCTCAACTCGTAATCTGAAGGTCGGGGGTTCGAATCCCCGTCACGCCAAACATGCTCGCCCTTTCAGCCTTGGGAGCGTTATAGTGTTTTGGTCTATCCCACTATTCGTTGGTATAAGAGTAGCCCAAGAATTGACGGTGGGTGGTTATGATTAGCTGCGTTCCCTCTAATCTTGCACTGCTAAATTATAAACAACTAGTGCAGTAGCCCTTGTGTAGCTTTACGCGAAGTACAAAACAAAGAAACTCACAAATGCCCATGAGATTTTCGATCTCGAGACTGGCGCGTGATAAACATGGTTATGTATTACGGAGAAATACGCGGTATTTATTATATGCAGGGTCAACTTACATGAAGTTAACCACAACAACTTTCCCTCAGTCACTGTTCAAGCATTTTAGTCAACAACAACTATAGTTACCTTTAGTTACCTGTTGGAAATTATGGCGTCATTAGGGCATGATCAGTGATATCTTTCACTACTGCGACTATTTAGAAATCGCATCATTTATTATACCACATCCACTTGACCGTTTCAATGATAAGCATCAAGTTGAAAAATTATAATTTGGATCAAAACAGATCAGGAAGGCTATTTAAAGGAATCTTGTAACTTGTCATAATATTGGATTAGTGATAAACACCTTAGAACAGATATTTTGACGTAAAGAAATAATTAGAATGCATGTAAATAATGCTTCTAGAGATTCAAAATCCCCTAAACAATTTAAAAGTTATTCTTCAGTATGTTATTTATTTTAGCTTTTCAGAGGTAATAAATTAAAACGGAGAAATATTTTAATGTGAAAGTGTAGAATACTCTGGTGGTAGGAATTCCATGTATTAGCAGTACTAGTACATGTGTATATAATGGTGGCTTTTCTAAAGATAAATTAATTTAAATTATTATTGTTGTCAAAAGGAAACTTCAATCTGAGACTGCAAACAAAGAAAAAGTTTTTTTTTTTTTAAGATCCCCAAAGTGGAATGTGTAAGGTCTCAGATTTTCTACTGCAACACAAAAATGGAAAAGAAGACAATAATGAACCTAGTAGAGATTAATCAAGGAAATGTATTAAATTGAATGTAAAAGATGAAAATTGGGTAGAGTAAAATAAATCAATTTTACAAACAATATAACCTTTCGATTTGCATACTAATTTGCACTGATTATTCTTAGTTCCTATGCAGGTGTTGTGGAGATGCAAATGGACATGCCAAGGTAATTTCTATTAAGAGAAGTTCTGTCTACTCGTAATTTTTTGAGAGGTGAACATGTTGGTATAAAAATTAATGGTTGTAGGTTTGTGAGACTTTTTGTTGGGTTAGATTCCGCTTGTTTGAAGAAGAGTAATTTCTAACCTATCTGTGGATATTTAAAGAGAAAAACAAACTAGAAGGAATAATAAATACACCATTATAGAACTACTTGAAAACGGTAACTGCCGATATCAATGTCGCATACAAAATATGAAAAAAGTGTAACACTAATAATAATAAATCTGCTTGGAATTCTTTGCGTAATTATAAAATAAGAGAGAATTAATGGTATGGTTCAAGTGTAGACCAGCTTGCCCGAAAAAAAGAAAAACAGGAGAGACAAACGGTTGGAATGTTATAGTAAGGAATAGTTTGTTATTGTTGGGGAAGGGGTGTCTACGAATGTGACCAAAGCCGATAAAGATTCATCCAATAAAAAACTTTTTTGTACACACATACTTTGGTGTGCCTTCTGCCACCAGGCCAAAATAAGATTTTCAACGAATTCAAATTGGGAAGTACATCAAAGCTTCAATTACATATGAAACGTTTGAGGATGAAGATTCTTAAGAAAACAATTCTGAATGTATTGACAGTTTTTAAAATGAGGGTAATTCACCACAAAAGATCCTAGTTTGTTTTCTTCTTGGTTAATGATATGGGGAAAAAAATGTTAAAATATTTAATTTGTACATTGTCGATTTAGTTTAAGGATTATGACGTCATAAATGTTACGTATACATTCCAAAACATCCCAACTATTTTTTCTTTATTGATACTATAGGTTGTAAAATTGTGTTAGCTCATTTTATAATATTTTGGTCTTAGTTGTTAGAGAAATAGTTTTGTAATCGCAATTTTTAGTTTACTGTTATCTGCAGTTGTGAACATTCTACCCTGTTTTGCAGTTATCCGAAAGGCGAAGATAGTATTTTTAGTTACACAGTGATTTCTGTTAAGAACTAGTGTTTTTTTATGGTTTTGCTTCCGTTTTAGACAGATTGCCGATTCTTGTTACGGTAACAAATTTAATAGGATAAAGCGATGCGTGATGAGAAAACTAAAAAACAAAAAACATCGCCAGTTTACCAAGAATTTACAACACTTCACTTTCAGTTTACTTTCACAAAGAAGTTTCTGGATAAAAAATGCGTTAAGAAGCATATTATGTAAGTTTAAGGGCTGCCACTGACGAAGTTTTCCGCTGGTTTCCAAAGTTTGATAAATTGGTTGATCACAGCACCCAAAACTTTATCTAAAAACTGTCAAGAGCATAATCTGTGAGTAAACCGGAAAATGGAGATGCGTGGCCAAATGACTAACACGCCAAACCGTGAATCCGAAAATTCAGGTTTGCGTCTCTTTGCCTTACTTTGAGACCAGCATAGCCAAGCGTTAAGGCATGCAACTCGTAATCTGAGGGACGCTGGTTCGTATCCCCTTCGCGCCAAAACATGCTCGCCCTTTCAGTTGTAGGGGCGTTATAATGTGTCCGTTAATCCCACTATTCGTTGGTAAAAGAGTAGCCCAAGAGTTGGCGGTGGGTGGTGATGACTAGCTGCCTTCCCTCTAGTCTTGCACTGCTAAATTAGGGACGGCTAGCGTAGATAGCCCTCGAGTAGCTTTGTGCGAAATTCAAAAACAAACAAACAAAACTTTGAGACCACAAGTTCTTTATAAGAATGGCGTTCAGATCCCATTAGCAGGTTAGAATAGCCCAAAAGTAGGCAGATGTACTCTTGATTAAGCTATCTTCCCTGTAGCTTTTGAGTTGAAAAATAGAATGTGAACAGCTAGTAAGTAGCACGCGGTTGCTTTCGTGTAGCTCTGCGCGAATACCCGAAATAAAGATTTCAAAATTTGTAAATAAATCAAATGACACCTTACGCGTAAGTGAAACATTAGCAGTGTTAAATAGTAAAGTACATTAGCTATTTTTAAGGCTGTACCCTGTTCTAAATAACAAACATGCAACTGTTTAGCATTGTTTGTTCGTTTTTAATATTTTTAACATTGAAAATTCGTTTATCACATAGGTGAAGAACGCGTATTTTTCTGAGGATATGAATGTAGTTGAATTTGCATGTACTTTGTTTTTATCAGTATTGAAAGGTCGTTGTAAAGTTCACGAACTTGTCAAATCACTACAGTTTCCCTGACGGTACTTTCTGTATCTGTAAGTTTGGTATAAAATTCCCATGAAGGATGGGAGTAGTTTAGGCTTATCATTATACTGGAACAATAACTAATGAAAAGTTCTGTGTCTCAGCGGAAATCTCGAGCGCTTATATCGCCAAAATAAGGGTTCGATCGTTACACTGAGCATAGCGCAGATTGCCTGTTTTGTAGATTTAAGAGAGTTCAGAGATATGTGTCAAATGCACTGCTTCAGCGCATATATTTTTGAAGTGAATATTTGTTCCACTTTTTATTGTTGTTGTTGTTAGCATTTTACTTTCTACTATAAATTTTTAGCCGCGGCATATTGGCTTACGGTATGACTCTGAGTTTGTTGGGTTTTTTTAGGTGCAAACTTTTAGCTTATTGCTCCGTCATAGGCCTGGCATGGCCGAGCGCGTTAAGGCGTGCGCTCGTAATCCGAGGGTCGCGGGTTCGCACCCGCGTCGCCATAAACATGCTCGCCCTCCCAGCCGTGGGGGTGTATAATGTTGGCGGTGGGTGGTGATGACTAGCTGCCTTCCCTCTAGTCTTACACTGCTAAATTAGGGACGGCTAGCACAGATAGCCCTCGAGTAGCTTTGTGCGAAATTTCAAAACAAACAAAAAAAGCTCCGTTATCTCTTGGCCGATTTGAGATCGAATTACAATTTTTGACTCAGCAGGCCAAACTTTCGATTGCTGTATTTTGCCATGTCCGAGGTCTCGTGTATTAAGTTAATCTTGATTCTGCTTTAAAAAATCTCAGTTTGAGGTTAAGCCTGTTAAGTATATCCTGTTGAATAATAAAAGTGACTTAGCTATACGAACGACCACGTTTAGTATTGCTGGTGTACAAAACATACCTGATAACAACGGAAGGAGGTCATAGGTTAATATACTTTAATTTTGCCTGTTGATGTTTTTAAAAAAACAGTGTTTATATAAATAAATAAATAAATCCCATTTTGTGTTTGTTTGTTTCTTTGAATTAAGCACAAAGCTGCACGATGGGCTATCTGTGCTCTGCCCACCACAGGTATCGAAACCCGGATTTTAGCGTGTAAGTCCGCAGACATACCGCTGAGCCACTGGGGGGCAATTCCATTTTGTGAATAAAAGACTCAAACCAAAAAATTTTGGGAAGATATGGGGCTTTAATCCCGAAGTTTTTTAAACATCTGTATTAGTTTTAAGTTTGTATAAAATGTGTACTCGTTATCTGATTCATATTTGAAAGATTCGTGTGTACTGCTTTCTCTGATTAGTGGTACTAAGTCCGCTTATGAAATGTACTTAGAAGTCGCTTCACATTTGCGCGATTTGCGGATTTTTTGGGCTTGTTTTATTCTGAGGCCGTTTATTTGGGCTCTTCTGCAGTAGCATATTTCAACACACAGCAAAATGGTTGAAGGAGTGATTGACTGTGTCAGTGAATAGCCTAAACATGCTAATATTTTTAGTCATCCTATCACTACTCTTGTTCAATTAAAAACACACCCACAATCGTGAACCTTTTGGCCCGCCCACTTGACACGTTCCGTATTTCAATTAAGCCGCGCAAAGAGCAGTTTAAACTGAAAAGTAAGCTATTAAAGGGCACTTGTTAACAGTTTGTTTGTGTGTTTGTTTTTCGTATAGCACAGCAACATCGGGCTCTCTGTCGAGCCCACCGGAGGGAATCGAACCCCTGATTTTTGCGTTGTAATTCCGTAGACTTACCGCTGTACTAGCGGGCTCCTTGTTAACAGTCGGTAACTTTTGTTTTGGGATTATTTCGAGAGATATTGCAGCTTGTTTCCGACGATAATTCCGTTTCTTTCATTTTTTATTATTTTTTTATTTTTTGCGATCCATGAAATCACTCTGTATTGGATATAAATTCCACTGACGTAGGATCGGATATCCTTTCATCGTTTACTGTAGAATAATGGAAAGCTTCTTTTTCAAGACAGGGAACTAACAGTCACTTTTCTCTCCTATAGCGTATGTATGAAAGTTGCACATGCCTTAGATGTTAATGCAAGACACTTGCCCCAGCCGTCTACAGTGTTCATTAAGTGCGCGGCATGCGAAAATATTAGGCATAGGCTGGAAGTTTGAACTTCAATATGCTTCGGTCATCAGTCATTGGCTTTGTCATTTGGCATTTCCCGTTTTTCTGTTGTGTAGCGTTATATATAATATCAGATTGATCCTGTCTTGTTCTACTGAAGTTAAAGCGTCAGCGTTCGAGGCTTAGCTGTTAGCTTGTCGATAAAAGGATAGAATCAAGCTCGAGTGTGACGATTGGACCACTGCTAGTGTTGGTAACCGTTACAAGTGCAAACTGTTATTCATTGAATAAAATCCTAAATATCTGTTGAATTAACGAACTGGTGTGAAGTGTGATGTATATAAATCAAATAACTCTTAACTGCATTTTAAACACACTTTTGTTGTTGTTGTTCTTAAAAGACATCGCAGGGATGCATGGATTTCATTTATTTATCTTCCATCATTAAATGTACACGTACAGAACATTTAAAAAAAATGTTTTTTTATAGGAAAGTTCGCGTGTCTGTTTGTAGCCCCGCAAACCGCTGCCTTCCCCAGATAATTTTAACCGGCTTATGCTGTAGCCTAAATAATTCTGGTATTTCAGTGAACGTTAGAGATGGTACTGACCAAATTCGTAGTAATTGATTAAAATTTTAGCTCTCTGTGAAACTGCGTATAAGCTTGAATACACACACACACACACACACACACATATATATATAGCTTGTAGCTCTTGCGCGTGTGATGACCCAAGATCGCTTGGGGACACATTTGTTTGCCGGAATATTCTCTGGATATCCCTGGGCTCAGAAGCCAGCTAGCTACTTCTCAGCCAGAGGTAATTGTAACTGCTGTTGTGATTGTTTTAAAGTGGTAGATAAAGAAAATGTACGAGCTGCATTACCCTTGTGTCTAGTCACTAATTTCTTAAATATACAATTAAGTAAAACGAGAAACCATCCCACCAGTATGTCTGTAAATATAAGCAAAATCCTCAGTGAATAGGGGGCGCTAAGTATTAAATTGTGTAGCACAGAGTTTATAGTGTTTTGCTTTCTCTTTTGACAAAATTTGTATTCCTTGTGGAATAACACAGAGAGTTACACAAGGGCTTTCTGACGAGCTAGAATGAAGCACCCACTAGATAAAAAAATAAATAAACACGCAAAACAGAAAAACATATTAGTCACAGTAAACTGATAAGAAACGAACATAATTTGGTATTTTTCTCTTCTACTGAAGTGTTAAAAGCATTTCAGAATTTGTTTATTTCTGGTTAATTACTGGTAGCGATTTATTATGTGATGTGTTATATATTGTATCACATTTTCGTCACTTCGGTACTATTCCTATTACAGAAGTGTGTGTTTGTTTTTTAATTTCTACATACACACATACTTTGTTGTGTTTTCTGCCACTATGCCAATGGAAATTTCACCGAATTCAAACTAAGAACTACATCAAAGCTACAATTACACGTGAAACCTTTGAGGATGAAGATTCTTAAGAAAGCGATTCTGAATATGTTTACAGTCTTTAAAATCAGAGTAATCCACCACAAAATACCCCAGTTGTTGTTGTTTATTTTCATGGTTAATGATATAGGGGAAAAAATGTTAAAATATTTAATTTGTAAAAGATGGTTTTCTTTGTTCATTTTATAATTTCGCGCAAAGCTACACAAGGACTATCTCAAATAGGACTTTTATACAGTGGTAAAAAATAGCTTAGTCCTAAGATCTTGGGCTTCAGAAAGCCGGTAGAATGACAGACAATCTATGCTTCGATATTTTGTTGTTTTTGAATTTCGCGCGTAGCTACATGAACGCTATCTGCTCTAGCCGTTCCTAATTTTGCAGTGTAAGACTAAAGGGAAGGCAGCTAATCATCACCACCTACCGCCAACTCGTGGGCTACTCTCTAACCAACGAATAGTGGGATTGATTGTCACATTATCATACCCACACGGCTGAAAGGATGAACATGTTTGGTGTGACGGGGATTCGAACCAGCATCCCTCAGATTACGAGTCCAGTGTCTTAACTACCTGGTAAAAGAGTAACCCAAGAATGGGCAGTGGGGTGGTGATAACTAGCTGCCTTCCCTCTAGGGTCACACTGCTCAATGAGAGACGACTATCGCAGATAGCCCTTGTGTCGCTTTGCGCGAAATTCAAAATCAAAACCAAACTAATATTCGATTAGAATAGTCCAAGAATAGGACGGTGGATGCTGTTAACTAGCTATCATTTTCTAAGTCCTTTTGTTTAAAACCAGAGACAGCAAACGCAGGTAGGTCTTGGGTTGCTTTGCGTGAGTTTCTGAAGCAAACAAATTTGACGTTTATTTATGTTCACGATGTTAGAAAGACACGTAGGTCTGAGAAATCAATTTAATACACACACACAAATACCCTACAACCCGACATCTTTCGAAAGGTTGACCTTTCTTTTTCAGAAGTTAACAGTTAGGCCCTGAAGAAATGAAGTCCATCTTTCGAAAACGCTCGTGTTATATATAGGGTATCGTATTGTAGTGTTTGTTTAGATTTTATTAATATTTTAGCCAATAGACTGTGCATGTGAAAAATTTCCAAAGTGAGCACTGAAGAGCATTATTTTGTGTAATAACTTTGCAGTTTTAACGTAAAACCACACGGCTGGCGGTATGCGCTCTGTTCACAGCAGGGAGTCGAACGCCGAATTTTAACGTTGTAAGTGTGTTTACTTACCGTTCTAAGTTTGAGTTGAAACAGATATTTCCACACCAATTCACCCTGTAACTGAAGTATTTACGATAGTTTCTGTTCTTTTCGCGTACTGGTGCCTAACGTGGCTTCGATGTCAGGACCTTCTACTCGCGATCTGCAGGTCGCATGATAACAACAACGTGCCAAACATGCTCCACTCGTCCTTTCGGTAGTGGAGGCGCTATAATGTGTTATTTAATCTCGTTATTCGTTGGTGAAGAGTTGAGCAGTAATTAGGTTTTCACGAAATTCAGCAGACTGCCCTTTTTAACCTTTCTTGAAACAACGCTTAACGTTTCACGTGATGAGACACGTAGAATTTCATGAACTGACAGAGCGCGCTTTGTTATGTATGTTAACAACAGGTTTCTATTTTAAGTATACATAAAATATTATATATTCGTGCGTGTAAAATAATATAGGAAATCATTATAGCATAGGAATATTGTTGTCGCTGTCGCTTTTGTTTTCAAACTACACTTGATTCTGAACAATATGTTTCAGTAAAATACTCACATGTGTATTGGGTATTTTATACACAAACTACAAACCTAGTTGTCAAAACCACCTTACTCGCTGTACATTCTTCAAAGCGTAAAAAATTAGTTTAATATTTTACGAGAAGAAATTTCGACAGTAATCGTAAAATTACGGTGAATTTTCAAATCACGGTATTTTTATTTCACCAGAATAATATTTAGGTGGCTGTAAACTCGTTAGGCTCTTTTGAAGAATAAACTGTGAGTAAAAAACAAACCAAAATAGCTACTGCTGTATGTGCAACACAGAAAACAGGAAAAACAATATAGTTGCGCGTAAAAATAGTCGACCAGTTGTCGATTTTGCGAGGTTGCTGTACTTTGTATCGATTGGAAGGGAGCGCCTTACAGAGAGCATTAGCTTACTAAACAGCTTGTCTCTTGGCTTGTCGGCATATTTCTCAGTGCCGAAAGTCTGAAGGGAATTGGGTGATGAACACTACTGTTGATGGGCTTTCGTGTGTATGGCTTCATTTACAATGATCACGGTCTTATCGGGATTAGATTTTTTTATTATTATTATTACTGCTGTTCTCATGGCTGGATTTATCGAAGAAAATATATACGTGTATCTACATACATTAAGTGTTTTCTTTCTTTCTTTTGTTTTGAAAATTAAAAATTAAAATAATCTTTAACGTTTTACTTCGTATAACAGTGCAATGTATAACACAACTGAATTTGTTATTATGTTTATTGTAATGTGCTATTACGGTTATATTAATGTTTTAGAACTGTCATTGCATTATAATTAGTGCGTTCTACTCATAACCTGAGGTTCGCGTTTTCGAGCAAGCTCACCCTTTCGACCGTGGGAGCGTTATAATATTACGGTCAGTCCCACTATTCACTGGTAAAAGAGTTGGCGGTAGGTAGCGTTCACTAGCTGCCTTCCTTCTGATCTATCACTGATATAAAAAGGGCTCCACGCTAAAATCAATGGTTCGATTTCTCTCGGTGGGCTCAGCAAATAGCCCTTGTGTAGGTTTGCAAGACTGTTAAAACTACAGAAACTTTATATATAATTCTTCTCCATTCTGCCCCAATTACATTCAATGGGGCTACAACTTTAGATATAGCTGATATGGGGCAGAGAAATATATATGTGAAAACGGCACGTTTGGGTTGAGAAATTTTTTTACGCAGAGGAGCGACCTTCTTTGGTCAGCGTCAGGTTCACAAAGGAAGAAAGAGGTAACTGACCGGAAGCTGACCATATGTTTGAAAATGGTTGTGTAACTGAGTGTCATAATGCAGAGGACGTGCTTAGATGTTTAAATATATAATTTTATGTTATTTATTTTATTATTATTAATTATATTATTTTAAATACAGGTATAAAGGTGTTCCTTTGTATTGGTTTATTTTGGGCTTAAGTTGTATAAGTAAGGCTTCTTTAATTTTACGTTTATTTATGTTTGTTTTTTAGTATTTTTTATTATTGTGTTGTGTTTATTTGACTTGCAGTGTTCGAAAACGTGTGAAAGTGACTTTTTATGTTCTTTGAATCTGGTTTCCATTTTTCTACTTGTTTCTCCAATGTAGAAGTCATGACAGTTATCACATTGTATTTTATGAATAATGTTGGTGTGGTGTTCGTCAGTGTAGTTTTTACATAGTATAGACCTCAGTTTTGTGTCTGGTTTTTGAATAAATTTGGTTTTCACTGGAATGTCATATAATGTTACTAGTTTTTGCCAAATGTTGGTTATTTTGTTGCTGATGTCGGGAATATTTTGATGTGTAGTATGCAGCAGTATATGGATTCGTGAGATATATTTACTTTTGTTTGTTGATTTTACTTTCAGTCTAGGTGTGTGCGTATAATGTTTTCTACGGTTTGTGGAGGAAATTTATTGATGAAGTATTGTTTTATTTTGTCTAATTCATCGTTAATTTTATCTGATGAGCATAGTTTTATGGCTGTGTTTATTTGTTAATAAATTTCTTAGTGTGTTGAGTTTTTGTTTTGTTTCATGTGCTGAGTCTCAAGGAATGTATAGTCCAGTGTGGGTGATTTTCGGTGGATTTCTGTTTTAAATTGTATGTCGGTTCTTGTAATTTCGGGGTTAAGAAATGATATTTGATCGCTTTCTTCCTGTTCACATGTGAAGTTGATGTTGGGATGTATAGAGTTAATGTGATTGAAAAAAATATGTGTGTGTCCTGTGGATGTGAATCCCGCAATCGTGTCATCTAGATATCTGTACCAATATGGTGATGGATGTAATGCTGTGTGAACTTGACGATGACCGAAGAAGGTCGAAACGCAGTTCGCTCCTCTACGTAAAAAATTTTCGACAAAAAGTTACGATATTAACATTTATAAGCTGTAAACTTTTTTCATTGGAATAGTAATCCCGTTATATATCTTCCCACTGGTTGCTTAACAAAATGATATCGTAGTAAAATGATTTGAATATAGAATTGTTCGGTCATAACATAACTCACGGTATGCCACGAATTCGTTATATGGGTAAACGAATTTTTTTTTTTTACGCTTTACTTATACATTCGATAGTGTCAAAGGAAATATGAGTAAATCTGTAAAATGTCACTGGTTCGTTTTAGCACCAGATACGATACTACATCTGTGTGTTGTAGAATGGTGTAAAGATACATTTCGTTTAAGACCAAGAAAATGTTTTTGTCTTTTTTTTTCTTCCAGGAGAAATCTGGAAGATTTCTGAAGTAATCTGAGGGTCGCGGGTTCGCGCCCGAATCGCGCCAAACATGCTCGCCCTCCCAGCCGTGGGGGCGTTATAATTTGACCACTATTCGTTGGTAAAAGAGTAGCCTAAGAGTTGGCAGTGGGTGGTGATGACTAGCTGCCTTCCCTCTAGTCTTACACTGCTAAATTAGGGACGGCTAGCACAGATAGCTCTCGAGTAACTTTGTGCGAAATTCCAAAAAACAAAGAAACAAAACAACTTACTTTTATGAATTGTAAGCCTAATTTTGATTAATAATCATTATATATGTGTATGGATTTCATTTCAGATTTTACGCTATGTATTTTATCGTGGTGTAAATTATTACTGTTCGTTTATGATTAAAACTTTGACGTAAAGTCAATGTTAAGAAATAATTCTAAAACAGAATTTGAGAGAAAATATACTTCACCCTCAAGAATAAGAAACTAGAACATCTGCACAAAATCGATACTCTGATTAATGCGCAACTCGATAGACTTCTGAAGCAGCATTTCACTGTTAAAACTTTTACGTGGCTACATGTTGACGAGTAACTGTTGTGAACAAACATGGGATTACGGCCGAAAATGTTGCTAATAATGAAGGTACCCATCTGATTAATCTTTTAATTTTAACCATCACAGTATTTTCTTACATTACATACTTCTAGTGAAGCCAGTTATTAAAATAGCTATATTATCCACCAGGTTAGATTTTAGTTCTAATGTCTATGAGCTGAAGTTTATTGACTTTTAATACGGATATTTGATAAGGTTGAGAAGCGAGTGCGGTTTTAGAAGAGACCACAGAGTGGTATTTACACCGTTAAATTTATTTTGTTGTTCATTCTGCAGGTACACAATGGGCTGTCTGTGCTACGCCCAACATGTGTATTGATCCCAAGTATTAAACCCGTAAGCTTGCAGCTGAGCCACCAGAGGGCTAAAATTTACAACGAGACTAAAATATTGTGCGATGTCTTCATGTGATCGGAAGTAAAGAAACTGGAAGAAAATAATGCATACAATGATCGAGTCTTGATCTGGGTCGGGATCCTTTTCGGAACATACAGTTACGACAGAAAGTCTTCGTACCCTTGCGTCGTGAGTAGTTTTTTCTTTATAACTTAAAAAGTATAAGGATTAGGATGATGAAAGTAAATTGTATTATACATATTATACAAACACACATAAATTTCTATGTAAATCAAACGACACATAAACTGTTTATAAACAAATAACCAAACATAGGAGGGGCAGAAAATGTTCGTGCGTTTACTTTAATGATCATTTGTGTAGCCTTTCAGTTAAATTACTTGGCGCAATCTCTCCTCATACCGCTCTATGATCGTTTGACAGTACTCGGCTGGTATTTTCTTTCATTCTTCTTCACAGAAGGCTTCCATCTCTTGCAAATTTTTCGGATGACGCTGATGATACCTGGTCTTCAACTCATGCCAAACATTTTCAATTGGATTGAGATTGGGTGACTGCGATGGCCACTTCAGAACGCTTATATGGTTCCTCTGCAACCAGGATTGCACATATTTCAATGTGTGCTTAGGGTCATTGTTGTGCTGGAAGATCCAATGACGCCCAAGCTGCAAGATCTGAGCATCATTCTTGATACAAGTGCCAAATATATCAATGTACTCTTCTTGTTTCATGATTCCGTTGACACGGTGAAGGCTGCCTACACCAGAAGAGCTGAAGGAACCCCATAGCATGATCGAGCCACCTCCGTGTTTAACTGTAGGGACGATGTTCTTTGGAAGATTTCGTTTCCCATTCTTACGGAAAATATTGCGAACATCATTGTGGCCGAAAAGCTTGATTTTATTCTCGTCTGACCAAAGAATACTCTTCCAATAGGTAAAGGGTTTATCTACATGCTTTCTTGCGTACCTCAATCGTGCTTCTAAATGAATAGCCGTTAAGTATGTTCTAGGAGGACGGCATGCTTTGAACCCAGAAGAGTGTAACATGTTCATAACTGTAGAGGTGCTTACTTCAACCCCAGTTTCTCTTACCAGTTTCTGTATGCCATTACGTGTTAAACGAGGGTTCCTACTAACTTCTCTGAGAACCTTCCTCTTGGTTCTCTCTGGAATTATGGTGGGCGTCCGGAACGAGGGAGGTTAGCAGTTGATCCTGTAAGCTTAAACTTGGAAATTATGCTTTGAACAGTAGATTTCGACACGTTAAGTTGTGTACCAATACCGGAAAAAGACGCATGAGACTTGTATTGTATAATAATTCGGTTTTTAAATCACTGTACAGTTGTTTCCTCTTCGCCATAATGACCAAGCAGATAATGACGGAGACGGCGCTAAATTGCCGGAAGTAAATTTTTTTGCTAGCTAAATTCCGATAATTATGAACCCAGTGTCTCGTTCTGAAATTGTATAATGTAGTTTATTCGCCAAACTAAACACAATTTTTACGCGAATATCAGTTTTTTCATTCGTTTTGAAATGTACGAACACTTTCTGTTCCTCCTATTTTTGGTTAGTTGTTTATAAACAGTTTATGTGTCGTTTAATTTACATAAAAATTTATGTGTGTTTGTATAACATTTATAATATACTTTACTTTCATTATACCAATCGTGATACTTTTCAAGTTTTGAACAAACAACTACTCGGAACGCAGGGGTACGAACACTTTCTGTCGTAACTGTAGGAGAATCGGTGACTATGCGGATCTCTTATTCCTGATACAACGGAAAATAATATTTCAGTCATTTCTAATTTACCAGGTTAAAATCCACGCTTTGCCATTAAATATTCCCTTTTCAATGTCAGTCCTTTAACGTTGATGATGAGTCGTATGTTGCTGGTAACTGGAAGATTTATTTGTTTGGAATCAAGCCCAAAGCTACACAAAATGCCGTGTGAGTCCGCAGACATATCGCTGTGGCACTTGAGGGTGCTGGTGATTGAATGTCTTCCTGATGGTCAGTAGTTCGGAATTAAGGACAATAGGTGGCGTTTGTCATAAATACGAAGTACAAGTGCAGGAGGTTCAATAAAACAACAAAAAGTTAAAGAAATTATAAAAAAGTTTCACACACACACACACATACACACAAATATTTCCTGGTTTTTGTTACCGGAAGATATAAATAACATTAGAAAGTAATTTTAATATTTTTGTAAAAGCATTTAATTATAATTGATACGGTAAGGTAGAAATGAGTTTGAGACGTGTTAGTCAGGAAAAATGCCGGTATAAAAATTAAGATGTTCGCAGGTAGGTTGTAAAACGGTTGGTCCGGCATTCCCAGATTTATTGGATGAGAAAGAAAATGAATTCCAAGATACATGTAAAATCAAGAAATTTCTTCCACATACATATATAAAACTGTTCCCTGTATTAATATGATCTCGTGGTAAAGGCTCTCTATTCACAGTCTCCGTCTGACCAACCACGTTTGTCCTTTCAGCCATAGGGGCTTTATAATATGACGGTCAGTCCATCATTTCTTAGATTAAAGAGTAGCCCAAGTGTTGACGTTGGGTGGTGATGACTAGGTGCCTTCCCTCTAGTCTTTATTAAACTGAAGACACCTAGCAAAAATAGCCCTCGTGTAGCACTGCGCGAATTTCAAAACATCAAATCCTAAACGTCATGTCAAATATCTTTTTTTTTTGTCATATGTAATTTCATACAAGTCTTTTTGGTGGCTTTTCTCTGGTTACTGTTGCAGCGTCAGAATAAGGAGTGGTGGTGGGTGAATCTACAGGGTGTCTCTTACCAGGCCGTTGGACATGTAAATAAAATGTTCATTATAGCTACTATCTTTATTTTTAGCCAGGCATAGCTAGGTGGTTAGGGGGTTTACCTCGCAATCTGAGGGTCGCGGATTCGAATCTCCGTCACACCAAACATGCTCCCCCCCTTTTCACTGTAGGAAGATTAAAATGTGACAGATGATCCTATTATTCGTTAGTAAAAGAGTAGCCCAAGAGTTAGCATTGGGTAGTTATTACAAGCTGTCGTTCCTCATGTTTTTCACTACTAAATTAGGAACAGCTAACTGAGACAGTTCTCGTGTGGCTTTGCGCGAAATTCGAAATAAAACAATGTTTGACTTTAGTTACTAAACATTGAATTGTAAAGTCCTTCACTGTGTTATGATTTCACGTGTTCCTACGGTTTGCTACCATTTAAAAACATTTTAATGTTTAATGTTATATAGCAAAAATATTCACAAACGACTTGGCAGGATGGAACGAAGAATTAACCTTCACGCGTAATTTATTAACTTTTTAAAGCGTTAAATTTGTGTTCATACTAAAATTGTGGATGTAGAAGAAATATAACACAATGCAGCCCGTTGTGACCAAAGTTAACGCGTTTTATCCACAGTTTAGTGTTACATATTTCTGGAGGTTATAGGAAGCGAAAAGTTATTACCAAAACAAATGAGATTATATTAAAGTTGGACTAGGCGTGGTTTAGCAGTTAGCATGCCGATCTATGACTCTGGGTATCTGTGTTCCACGCTTCGTTGCCGCAAAAATGCTTCCGAAATTTGCTTCTGTGGCTGCGTTATAGGTAGGATAGTCAAATCCCATTCTCTGTTTTGAGTAGTCCAAGAATTGACGGTGGGCGCTAATGAATAGCTGCCTCGTTTCTAGTCCATTGTTTGAAAATTTATAGACAGATTGCGCAATTGGTCCTTGTATATCTTTGATCGAATTTCAGGAACAAACAGTATCGAAATCTGGTTTACTGTTAGTTACACACAAAGCTAATGAATTATCTTTGTTATGTCCGCCCCAAGTGGTTTTTGGTGTTATTAAGCTCTCAGTCTTAATATTAAAATTTAGCTTTGTGCAGTTGAATTTTCTTTTTACTATTGGACTATAAACTACACTTGACAGAACAATTTTTTTTATGCTGTAATTACGGTCATAGTCTAAAAGACAAACAACAAAGATGAAACTATAGTATCTTTTACAGATGGATTCTGTACTATTACAGTGTAAAGTCTCGAATGTTCGAGGGGTTTCGTCATAGTTGTTTTGTGTTTTTAGTATGATTTACCCAAGTTTTGTGACCATATGTTGTTGTTTTTCTGATCATGGACTTCTTTATAATTTTTTTCTTTTGGACTAAATTGAAGGAATATATGATTTTCGGTTTTCGTTATTGGATTGTATCAATACGTTCATGAAAAACTGAATATTTCATTATCAGCATTACGGTGTGTTCTTGTATGTGCATATAACCAGTGAAATAGGTAGAGTGGTGAGTTGAAGACTTACTGTGTGTTTTAGCGACTTAAATATTAAGAAGGTTAAATAAACTAGGTGATAGACACTTAAAAGATAACTTGGTTGACGTGTTACTTCCAGTTAGTTCTCACTGGCTAAGCGGTAGATTTGAAGGCTTGTAACGCCGAAAACCGGTTTTCGATATCTGTGGTAGCCCATTGTGTATATTCGTGCTTCATTACAAATAATTAAACTTTCGTGCATAACCACGTTATCATAAACAGTCACGATAAAAATGCTGACGCACTTTTACCGCGAAGAAATCAAAACCTGTAATTATGGGACTCGAGTGGAAAAAAAATGTTTGTTTGTATCAGCCACAACAAACCGTCTCCATATTGATACCATCTGTCTTGAAGAACTGTTCCAGTCGACGGAAACTCTGGGGTCATGGGGAATGTCAGCCGTCACGGGTCATCAACCAATGGATGAGCTGGCTCTTCCCTAACGTATCTTGGGGACGAAATGCCACGTGATCATCACGGTAGGCCCGAGCTGTGGAGTAATTTTGTAGGAAGTATTACTGTCTCAAAGACATATCGACGTACGTAGGCTTAGTGAAAAACGGTTCTGAGGACCCGGTGTTCTGTTTATAATTATATAGATACTTGTTTGTGTGGCATAACTGTTGGATGACAAGGCCTAATCGTGATTAACATTCGCGAATGCTGTGAACTGCCCAGCACCTCGGTTTAGTTTTAATTCTATAATTTTATGAACATATTCTCATGAATTAATAACACTTTTGTCGTGTATAGGTACAGAATAATTAGCGTAGTTAAGAGTACCTGATTCGTAAGAGCAGAATAGTCTGTTAATAATTATACTGGTGTTATATTTACAACTTCCTTCACATTCTCTCTCCAATTATCGATTGACTTTTTTAAACTTATGTTACTGCTTTCGGCACCAGCTACGTCATCTTGGTCACTATATCTTAGCAATTAGACTTATGTTTTACGCTTCGCCTTATTATTCCCAATATAGATCTTGCATTCCTGAGAAAAGAACACTACAACAAAGGGTGAGGTTTATTTCGTCTCTCTCTCTCTGTATATAAACTTTAATCGTTCGATCTAAAACTAATTCGTACAAGTTAGCAACGTAATTAAGGTATTTTGATAACGCAGTGCCTTTTAAAATTGGTTTTGCGTCTGTATTTCTATACGTATATTCATTTTGTTTTTTGCAAGAGTTTAAAGTGTTGTTTTAAATATAAATCTAACTTGATTGTAGTGCGTGCTGAATTTGAGTTTTTATTTTTCTTTGTTACTTAACTATTTATTTGCCTTGTTTTATTCCATTAAAAGTACATTACTATATAGAAACGTATATTCCTTCGTAATTTAAAGACTTTTTTTAATTTAAATAATGCGAAATTTCTATTTTTCGTCGCGCTGGCTTCAATAAAAAAATATATAAAGAGAACTCAATGTAAACTTTAAAAGTTCTACAATAAATATTTTTCAACTATATATCCTTACATTTGGCGGTTTCACATCAAGTTGAGTTTGTTCATGGTACTTTATTTTCTGACTGTGTACATGCATGGTTATGAAACTGTTAGTATGATTAAATGTTGAAAGTTACCGAGCCTTCCCGAGAAAATTGCAGTGTGTGTTCAAATATATAAACAAAAATGTATCATGCGCCATGTTCTAACATGGTTGAGAAGTAAACATTGCTGAAAGGTTACTTTTTTAAAAAAAGTTTAGGCCTAGAAAGTTAATTATGCAGTACATAGTTTTGAGACAGAAATGTTTAAATCCGGAGACATTAATTACTTCTCGAAAACAAGCGGTGAGTACACACGATATATGTGTGTATGTGCGCGCGCAGAATTTTTACTTTATCTTAAACAGTTGTTTTCTCTAAAAATTCAGATGAATAACTTAGTTACATGAGTGTTGTATATTCCTAACGCACTTGTGTATGAATACAGGTTATGAATAAAAATGACATAAACACAAATCTGGTATTTCTCGTGTTATCTCGTCTTTTACCTAAACTGTTCGCGCGTTGATGTCAACAACCAAACTGTCGAATTAACGACAAGTAACGCTTTTCTGTTTGTTTTTTAATTTCGCACAAAGCTAAACGAGGGCTATCTGCGCTAGCAGTCTCTAATTTTGCAGTGAAAGATTAGAGGAAAGCATCTAGTTATCGCCACTCACCGCCGATTCTTGGGCTACTCTTTCATGAACAAATAGTGGGATTCACGGTCACATTATAACGCCTCCACGGCTTAAAGGGTGAGCATGTTTGGTGCGTGGGGAATTCGAACCCGTAACCGTCAGATTACGAATCGAGTGCCTTAACCACCCGGCCATGCCAGGCCGACCCTTTTCTTGAAGCTTTTAGTCGTAATAATGTGATTTCAGTATTTTCGCAGCGTAAGTTGTACGTACGTTCTGCTTAGAACAATAGGCATTGACTTCCTTGTATGTATAAATGTAAATATTGGTTCACATTCTCTTTCATAAACCTTTTGCCGGGTGTAGTTCAGTTTTTAAGGTACTTCGATGGTCAAGCGCGTAAGACGTGCGACTCGTAATCCGAGGGTCGAGGGTTCGCGCCCGCGTCGCGCTAAATATGCTCGCCTTCCCAGCCGTGGGGGTGTATATTGTGACGGTCAATCCCACTATTCGTTGGTAAAAGAGTAGCCCAAGAGTTGGCGGTGGGTGGTGATGACTAGCTGCCTTCCCTCTAGTTTTACACTACTAAATTAGAGGTGGCTAGCACAGATAGCCCTCGAGTAGCTTTGTGCGAAATTTCAAACAAACTAAGACTAAACTAAACTAAGATTCACGGTTCGGGTTCCGCTTTCCCATAATACAAATAACAGAAACGCTCCTTTGGAGCCATGGTGCGCTGTAAGGGTGAATATTAATTTTCACTGATTGGTTAGACAAGAATTGGCAGTGGGTGCTGTTGACCAGTTGTCTTTTGGTTATTTAATCCGTCAGTTCAGAACTGTAAGGGTAACCCATGTATAACTTTGCACGAGATTCTGAAACACAAAAATCACCGACTACATGGCGGTTATGCTTTTTGTAACTTCAGCTATGTGTTAGTCATACGATTCTTATTGCAAAATAAATGTTTATATATCCAACATTTCATTTAATATGCCTGTTTGTTTTTAAGCTCAAAGTTGTACGATGTGCCCACTACAGGTATCAAACCACTATTTTAAGCTTTATAAATCTCAAGCTTGTCGCTGATTATGTCGAGGTAACATACAAATCATTTTATGTTTGGGTGTCTAATAGAGAAATTAGGACAAAGATAGTGTGGTCTAAAGTTTAACAGTTTCTTTTGTCTTTTTGCTTTTCAGTTAACCCTTAAACATCGTGAATATTGTAGATAGCAGCATCAGTTGATGATAGTCGCTATTTAAGGGTTAAACTTCCTTAGATATTTTTACATATTGGTTGTTTTATACTGTTGCCACGTTAGGTAATCGATTTATAGATTTCTAAGTTTATGTTAGAGAAGAATTTTTCACTTTAGTTGATCTCGGATAATGTCAGAGCTCATTGTCAATAATTAGTAACCGTTTTGTATTTTTATTGCTGTGAGAGGACTGGTGCTGGAACTTTTTAACTTTTATCTAATTAAACTTATAGTTGAGACTTAAAAGGCCAAGCGTTTTACTTCTTGAAGATAAAAAAAATCATTGTTGAAGAATTCCCAATGTTAAGAAAAAAATGCAACTTCCCTTAACGTAATGCGCATGTCAGCATTTCAACCTAGTTTATTCTAGTAATCGCGATGCTTGGCGGTATGTCTGAAAGCACGTTTCGTTAGAAATTGGGTTTCGATAACCGCAAAGGAAAGAACACAAACAGCTGATTGTGCAGTCGGTTTTTGTTTACCAGTAAGTAAACAAGGCTATAAAACATATTAATTTGAGGCAAACGTCAGGTATGGTTTTTTTCTTGACGCAAACATCGTAATGTCGTAGGAAGTAAACATATTATGTAATTGTTTTTAACAAAGTAAATGAATATACATATAATGTCAGACTAAATATATCCTTCACATTTTAATTTTTGGCACTATGTGTAACATTATACTGATATTGATATATATTCGTATTGGATCAAAATTTTGTTCATCACATATTACATTTTACGAAAAGTGGTGTTTGTTGTTCTTTTTCAGTCGGAACACGATATCTGTAGTCATTAACAAAAGTGTTACTTACAGGACGAAGTGTTCTTATCTTTTTGACTTTGTAGGAAATACCTGCAAGTTTCAAAACTTCAAAAAATTTTTCGAAAATAGAAACAAAAGCGGGCAGTACTGTTGACAGAATATGCGTAACAAACTCGGATATTCTCAGAAACAATATTTTACTCCTGTTATATATACTTCCGTGATACAGGTAGTTTAGCAAAAAATTAAATGAATTGACGGAATTTCTATAAGTTTCGCCGTTTTTTCCTGGGTGGGGATTGTTTTGGAGGATAGAGGTTGTGCAGCTGGTCAGATGTATTTTCATTGGAATGTGTCAGTTTTCTTCTTTATTTATAGTGCTTACGAAAAGCAAATATTCATAAGGCTTAAGGAACAGAATAGTTGATCAAGAACTGCTATATGTGTACTCAGGCTGGTGCATGCTGGTTCTAGAAATGACAAGAAGGGCTTTCCTATAGGCTCGCACAAAGTTAAGATTTGTTGGTCATTTTGTGTGTATTGCTGCTACATCGAAGCAAGGCCTGGCATGGCCAGGTTGTTAAAGCACTGGACTTGTAATCTGAGGGTCGCGGATTCGAATTCACATCGCGCTAAACGTACTCGCTCCTTTAGCCACGGGGGCGTTATAATGCTACAGTCAATCCCACTAATAGTTGGTAAGAGAGTAGCCCAAGAGTTCGAGGTGGGTAGTGATGACCAGCTGCCTTCCCCTAATCTATCACTTCAGAAATAAGGAAGGTAGAGCAGATAACTCTTGAGTAGCTTTGCGGAAAATTCAACTCTCTAAGGGCACCATCAAGTGGGCTGAATGTTTTCAAAATTCCTTTTTGATTTAGAGCATATGTATTTTGTTTCTCAAAAATGGCCCTGTTTCCATTTTTATTTAGTTTTTGATATCTTTTTTGCTATTATACAGGTTTTTATTCATTGTAAACGATGTGATTTACTGCCGTTTCTTCAGGCAAAATAATTATGTTAATAAAATATCGTTACTTGGCTGTTGTAACTTTTATCAAAGATTTATTTAACACCAGAAATTTAGTATATTTAGGTTTTAGATGCCACAACGTAAAAAGAACGTGGATGAATAAACATATAAATTTAACAGCCTGGTTTTGAAAGGTTTTATAAGCAAGGGCAATACATGCCAAGTGGTGTTACCGTTTGTGAGCCTTAAATGGTCCTATTTTCAGTCATAAGACTACGGTGAATTCCAATGAAAAATAAATTATTTTTGATAACATATGTTTCATCTGGATATGTATTTTCAAGTCGTTGTCACTTATTAATATATACTATTATTAACCAATTTCCACTGCATTTCGTGCGATTCAGTGATAAGTGAAATATTTAATCCTTTAATTATGTAAAAATCGTTTGGTCTGGGTAAAGAAAGCACTATGCAGAGCATCGAACCTTCTTCGGTCATTGTCAGGCTCACAAAGAAAGAAAGATAACTGACCGATAGCTGACCACATGTTTGAAGGCAGCTGAAAAATTGAGTGTAGGAGTGTAGAGGGCGTGCTTAGATGTCAGGTTATATATATTAATTTAGGTACAGTTACGTGTGTTTGTTTGTTTTATCATAGCAAAGTCGCATCGGGGTATCTGCTGAGCCCATCGAGGGAAATCGAACCCCTGACTTTAGCGTTGTAAATCCGTAGACATACCGCTGTACGAGCGGGGGGCGCACAGTTACGACAGAAAGTGTTCGTACTCCTGCGTCCCGAGTGTTTTTTTTTTTCTCATAACTTAAAAAGTATCACGATTTGGCTAATAGAAGTATAATATATTATAAATGTCATACAAACACACGTCTGCATAATTTTTTATGTAAATTAAACGACAAGTAAACTGTTTATAAACAAATAGCCAAAAAATAGGAGGAGCAGAAAATGTTCGTACAGTTCAGAACGTGTGACAAAAACTGATATTCCCGAAAAAATTTTTAGTTTGGCGAATGAACTACATTATACCATTTCAGAACTAGACGCTGGATTCATAATTATTGGAATTTAGCTTGCAAAAAATTTACTTCCGGCAGTTTAGCACCGTCTCCGATATTATCTGCTTGGTCATCATGGCGAACAGGAAACAACTGTCCAGTGATTTAAAAAATCGAATTATTGTAAAATACAAGTCTCGTGTGTCTCTTTGCGGTATTGCTACACAACTTAACTTGCCGAAACCCTTCTGTTCAAAGGATAATTATCAAGTTTAAGCTTACAGGATCAACTGCTAACCTCCCTCGTTCCGGACGCCCCACCAAAATTCCAAAGAGAACCAAGAGGAAAGTTCTCAGAGAAGTTAGTGGGAACCCTGGTTTAACGTATAATGGCATACCGAAACTGGTAAGAGTTTGTTTGTTTTGGAATTTCGCACAAAGCTACTTGAGGGCTATCTGTGCTAGCCGTCCCTAATTTAGCAGTGTAAGACTAGAGGGAAGGCAGCTAGTCATCACCACCCACCGCCAACTCTTGAGCTACTGGTAAGAGAAACTGGGGTTGAAGTAAGCACCTCTACAGTTATGAACATGTTACACTCTTCTGGGTTCAAAGCATGGCGTTCTCGTAGAACTCCATATTTAAAGCCTGTTCATTTAGAAGCACGATTGAGGTACGCAAGAAAGCATGTAGATAAACTCTTTACCTATTGGAAGAGTATTCTTTGGTCAGACGAGAATAAAATCAAGCTTTTCGGCCACAATGATGTTCGCAATATTTTCCGTAAGAATGGGAAACGAAATCTTCCAAAAAACATCGTCCCTGCAGTTAAACACGGAGGTGGCTCGATCATGCTATGGGGTTCCTTCAGCTCTTCTGGTGTAGGCAGCCTTCACCGTGTCAACGGAATCATGAAACAAGAAGAGTACATTGATATATTTGGCACTTGTATCAAGAATGATGCTCAGATCTTGCAGCTTGGGCGTCATTGGATCTTCCAGCACAACAATGACCCTAAGCACACATTGAAATATGTGCAATCCTGGTTGCAGAGGAACCATATAAGCGTTTTGGAGTGGCCATTGCAGTCACCCGATCTCAACCAAATTGAAAATATTTGGCATGAGTTGAAGACTAGCGTTTATCAGCGTCATCCGAAAAACTTGCAAGAGTTGGAAACCTTCTGTGAAGAAGAATGAAAGAAAATACCAGCCGAGTACTGTCAAAGAATCATAGAGGGCTATGAGGAGAGATTGCGCTAAGTAATTCACCTGAAAGGCTACTTAACTGACTATTAAATTATACGCACGAACACTTACTGAACCTTCTGTGTTTGGTTATTTGTTTATAAACAGTTTATTATTTTTTTATACCCTATTTTCATTATCTTAATTGTCATACTTTTTAAGTTATAAGGAAAAAACTACTTACGACGCATGGGTACGAACACTTTGTTTTAACTGAAAAAAAGGTGTTCCGAAGAAAGTCGAAACGTTGTTCGTTTCTCTACATAGTGCTTTCTCTTCCCATACCAGCTGTTTTTTAAATGATGAGTTACATGTTTCTCTGTAGGCTTGCGGTAAGTCTTTGGAGTTATCACGCTAAACTCAGAGGTTCAATTCCCCTCAATGGACATAACAGATAACACACTCAGAGTCAAGTTGACTTTGTGTTTAACGTGTCAAGTTCAAGTCGCGATATATTATAGGAATACGCTCCACTCCTTCAGCTGAGAGAGGGATATAACTGTGACATTCACTCCCAGTTAATAGTCAGGAGTGGTTGAATAGGCTGCGGATGTAGCCGAGTGATTACCAGCTTCACCCCACCCCTGGTGAGAAGGTCAAATTTAGGAATGATTATGCCTAAACCTTATATGTTCGTGTCTCTGATTCAACCGTTTATTTATTTTACGTGTCACAAAGTTACCTTTTAGGTTGAAAATAATAAATAAATCACGATTTCATTTGGTAAAAGCTGCGAGAAATGGTACACGAGACAATTTTTATTTTAGTTATTGAAAAAAAAATAAGTAAAAAGAATGATTTGTAAACTTGAACAGTTGTTTGGATATTTACTTGGAAACCAGTAAGTTGTTTTTTAGTATTAATAATGGTATGTTTAAATAGCATGACTTGTTTTTGAGTGTTTAGGAGTGACTCGATATCTTTGAGAGAGTGAATGCTTAAAAGTTAAGTAAATATATCAGTAGCTCCTTAGGTTATTTTTTTGGATTAATTATTGTATATTTGAATAGCATAACTTGTTTCTGAGTGTTTAGGAGTGACTCGGTATCTTAAGAGATTGCAAATGCTTAAAAGTTAAGTAAAAGTTAATGTATCAGTGGCTCCTTACTAAAGAAGGAAACCTTATTTCTGTGTTTGAAATCTTTTTAAGCATATTTAAGACTAAGTATGATAAACCAGAGGTGATATTACGTACATGAATAAATATATACTGAGCAGGCCTGTGTTTGTCTCTTTTCGAATCTACGACTCTGTAAGTATATTGTATGATAAAATAAGCCTTGAAAATATTTGAATTATCGATTGAAACTGCCGTGCCAATCGCTGTAAACACACAGTGCGTAAGAAACCCATAATAGTCGAGTTTGTGTATTGTCTCCTTGTTTTTCTCGTTATACAATGAAACAAATACACGCAGCTCTTTTATATTAAGTATGTAATTTTTAACCTAAAATTTTCCAAATATAGGTCAAAAGTGTTATTTCAACACACCTATGGTATGAATTCTGCAAGGCAGGAGTGGGCGTAGCCTCTTAACATGTCGATCGAAGGATCCAGACTTTTGAGATGTTATGTTACTGAACCCGATTCACACTTTCAGCTGTGAGCGCGTTATAAAAGTAATAGTCAACCACCTTATGTGGTTGAAAAAAGCTACAAAATTCTTATGACAGTTGGTGCTGTGATACATATTTGTCTTATGGTCAGTAAATCAAAATGAAAAATAGTTGTACGTGAGTCCTTAGTTTTCTACAAGCGTTTATTGAGGTACCGTTCATGTTGGACAAGTGATAAACATCATGGAAAAAGTTGCAGTTTATCGTGATTTTTATCACGAATATTTGCCCTAAAACTTCAATACCCAAAACGCTATTTTCATCGAAACTTTAAACAACATTGTTTCACGTTACGATATTTGAATTTGTAAAATGTTTTATTATTGTAGCTTCAATTGGCTTTCAACTCTTTGATAAAAGTAGATTTTTCTTGTGTACTCAGATATTTAAAAAAAGCGTTTGCCAGTTGAAGGTAATACCAGATGAAAGAATAATGTGGAAACGTTTTATGTACACTTAATGCAAGATGATTTAAAATTTTAGTTTCAAAAGGAGGACATGGATCGTCAAAAAATTACAGAAACAAGTTAATTCAAAATGCAAGTATATTTTCAGGCCTACAGCTGAAAACTATAAAAACAAGTAAAAAGCTTGGCTTGAAACAGTCTTCATGGAGAATAAATTTTGAATTTCATTTGTACGTGTGCATTCAGTTGAATGTTACATGTTTTGCAACAGTTTACTGTAGCATTGTTTGTTGTTTTATTTTTCAATCCAGCCATTGGTTTTTAAGCCAAGTGACGTTATGCCTGAGATGTCTTGTAAACACGTATTTAAGAAGCGTCGAACAGAAAGGATACCTCTCATAATTGCATATATCATTTATTTATAGCCACGTAAATCAACTTTTTAATACATCATGGGCATTCAAAGCGTTTTGTTACTATATCCGCGTAGAATTTGGTGCAAATATCTAGCCGATTTTGCTGTAGGCTTAAGAACCATGTAGAGACGAAAGTACAACAGCAATCTCATGAATGATGAATTCACAACATGGCAGTTTCAAATGAATGCGTGCGTGTAAAATGTATTTTTTCAATGGTGGAAAGTGAACGGCTTAAAGAAATTCTTCAAAGCAAAATCATCAAGGCATTTGAATTAATTTTAAAATTACCAATGGTATTCTGAGTTCTACATTCATTACTATTGTCCAGGTTTTAATGAAATATTTGAGCCATTGCCTTTTCTGTATCAACTTGTAAAATTGTAATCATTAATAATAAAGCTGCAGACACTGCTTTATATACATTATTTTATTTCATTTGGCCCGACACGGCCAGTTAGTTAAGGCACTCGACTCGTAATCCGAGGGTCGCGGATTTGAATTCCTGTTACACCAAACATGCTCACCCTTTCAGCCGTGGTAGCGTTGTAAAGTTACAGTCAAACCCACTGTTCGTTGGTAAAAGAGTTTTCCAAGAGTTGGCGGTGGTGGTGATGACTAGCTGCCTTTCCTCATGTTTTTTGAGTGTCCGAAAATATAAGGTATTATTTAAAAAAATTATAAATTAATGTAATATTTTAAAGTGTAAGTTCAACAGAAAAGTTTTTAATTGAAAATATTACCATGATTTTGATACTTAATGAGGTAGTTGTTAAGCTAACATACTTTGTACAGAATATTCATATTTATATTAAGTAATTAATTTAGACCATCAAACTGTTTTCATTTGTTTTTTTTAAGTTAATACCCGAGTTTTAAGTTCAATTACCTAAGCCTTCTTAGAATATTTATTTGCAAATCTTAAAGTGGTATTTATTAGAATCTCTATTATAGCTGATCTATAGATCATCAGAGAATAGTAATAATTATTTTATTGATAGTTTGGTTTTGAGATATTTTAAGTCCAGCATGATGTATCGGATGTGCAGAATGGTTGTCAGTGTTATTTTATTGATTTAAACTTGAAATATCTTAATGTAGGCAAGGGCAGCATCAGTATCTTCCCTATTAGGGGGATCAGGTGGGCTAGGCATAAGATTGAGGGTAGTGGACATCTTATTGTCACATATATTGTAGTAATTAGTGAATTATCTTTACCACATGTACTTTTCATTGAGTGCAGAAGAATTAGGACATCATATTTGGATAGTTTGTTTATTTGTTCTTGTCATTTGCACAAAGCTACACGAGGGCTGTGTTCACTAGCTGTCCCTAATTTAGCAGTGCAAGTCCAGAGGGAAGGTAGCTAGTCATCACCACTCACTGCCAACTCTTGGGCTTCTCTTTTACTAGTGAATAATGGGATTGACAATCATATTATAATGTTGCCATAACTGAAAAGGAGAGCATATTTGGTGTGAGGAGGATTCAGACCCAGATTCCTTACCATAATCAACCTTCCTAACCATTTAGTCATGCTGTACCTTGGATAGTTTGAACCCCAACAAGTGTCCCCCATATTTGGTGTGAGGAGGATTCAGACCCAGATTCCTTACTGTAATCAACCTTCCTAACCATTTAGTCATGCTGAACCTTCGATAGTTTGAACCCCAACAAGTGTCCCCTATTATTACCTGAATAAAGAACAGAATTAAGTGACTTAATAGAAGTTTGATTTTGAACAAAAACTTAAATTTTTTTTGAAGTTTTGGCCATTGGATGGAGCTTAGTTCTTTTGTACTTGGTATCAAATTAAATGTATGGGGTTTAGGTATAAGATACTGAAGAGTTTTTGAATTTCGAATGTGTACCTGCTTGCTAAAATGAATAGTATTCCTCTTTGTTAATCATTCAGGTGCAAGTTTATTACAAGGACTAATTGATTTATATACATTTTTTTTTTAATAAAGCACCATGGAAACATTTTCAAAACATTTGGGTGGGTGGAATGCTAGTTAAATCATCAGCTCTTATGAAGAGCCTGGCATGGCCAGGTGGTTTAAGGCATTCAACTCGCAATTTGAGGATTGTGGGCCCAAATCCTCATCACACCAAAAATGCTCGCCATTTCAGCCATGGGGGCATTATAATGTGATGGTCAATCTCACTATTTGTTGTTAAAAAAGTAGTCGAAGAGTTGGCAGTGAGTGGTGATGACTAGCTGCCTTCTCTCTAGTCTTACACTGCAAAATTAGGAACAGCAAACACAGATATCTCTCGTGTAGCTTTGTGCAAAATTCAAAAAGCAAACAAACAAACAGCTCTTTCTAAGACATCAGGATGTAAATAGAATCATCTTTTAACATTTAGAATATAGTTGTTTACAACTTAACATTTAAGGTTACTAATGTCTTTCTAATCCTACACATTTTAGATATCTCAATTGAGATATTTTAAATAGAGAAGTGTTATTTTGAATGGAAAATTTTAAAAAGTGTTTGTACTTTTTTTTATAATCAGAAAGTGGTTAGTGCTTTTGTCTTCTTAACTGTTGAGAAATGAGAAATGAAAATTAATATCAACTAATGTTTTCTAATATTCTATTAATTTTTTTGGTTAAGGTACAGGACTCGTAATCTGAGGGTCACAAGTTCCAATCCCTGTCACACCAAACATGCTCACCTTTTCAGCCATGGGGCATTATTATGTAATGGTCAATCCCATTATTCTTTGGTAAAATTGTAGCCCACAAGTTATTGTTGGGTGGTAATGATGAGCTGTGTTTCCTCTAGTCTCACACTGCTAAATTAGGGACAGCTATTGCATATAGCCCTCATGTAATTTTCCATAAATGAATTTCTAAAAGAAACAAACAAAATATATATTGTTTTCTGCCTGTTGTTCCTTTGTTTGTGGATTAATCTGTCACCTTAGTAATAAGTTTAATTTTAATTAAAAATTTGTTAAAAATGGTAAAAAATTTTAATTCAGAATTTGTTAAAATCCTGATTACTGTTTTAGTACCTGCAAAATTAGGGGAAAATAATGAAGTCTTCCACAATAAAGGTTCTTTGCATTTTTTTCCATTTCAAATTTTTGCAAGGTTTTGTTTCCTACATAACAGCTTACCACACACACTATCATAACTATACAAGAAAATAATGTTTTTTTAGAACTCATCTAATTCCGTTATTAAAATATTTTATGCTTGAGGTTGTTTATTTAATGATCATCAGATAGCTCTGATTTCTGGTAGAGCTAATTAATTATACTGAAGCAAGTATATGGTTTCAGAATTAAATGAAAGAAAGTCAGAGTAAATTATAGCGTAACTCATTAGATCACCATTTATGATTGTTATTTATAAAGACTCATTGTAGATAAGGGTAATTAAGATAATGAATTAATTATTGTTATAGAGTATGAAAATAAATGTTTTTATAAATGCAACATGGTATTATGGTTAATTATTAATGTTCTTATGAGAACATCGTTCATTTTAGAGCTGAATGGAATTATTCAAACACGTGAGTTTTAAGCATGTTTTATTGAATGTACTTACAAATTCCATCTCAGGTTTCCACAAGTAAAGAAAGTTTTATTCCATCAAATAAAGCTCATGGTGAACATAATTTTGCTTGTACTTAATAACCAGGAATTTAATTAAAATTAGATTACTGAATACTTTTTGTTCCTTCACATTTTATGGGGAAAGGGAAAACTTGGCTGTTAATTTAAAAACAATTGATAAAAGTTTAATGTAGATCTGGTGAACATATAAAGATACAACTCCCTTTGCTTGGTCCAGTGTGCATGGTGCACGTAGGAATTAATGTAAGATAAACTTCTGGGCAGTCTCATGTAGCATGTGCTAGACAGATTTTTTGGGATAAAGAATTTCTTAATTTAAGGTAATAAATTTGTAAATTTTACCAGAGATCTTTGATCATCAACTACCTGTCTTCAGGTTTTCCCGTTGTCTTCATTTTGAACCAGTGTATCATCTCATGGTTGATATCACACAATTTAGTTTACCTTTTTTTGTGTGTGTGAAACAAATTTTCATTATCTTACTGGTTATTTCCTATTAATATATTACAAGCAGGTTACATATCACTTAAGAAGTAGTTTAATAATTATCTTGACATTTTTATTAGAATAGAGGAAGTTGCTCTTGTTTTAGTTGTTGTAGTGTGTTAAGATGGATTTTATTCATATAGTTGTGTGACTGTTGTGTATATAGGATTGTTCCTGAATAACTGAATGCTAATCTATGTAACTAGCCTTCAAACAGATGTCATGTCTTATTTGTTGCTGATTCACTTAAAAAATGAGTTAAAAGCTCCAAAAAATGTTCAATATATATCAGTGAAAATACGTTTTGTTTCACTAAATATACAGAAGTGGCACATTGCCTAAAAATGTCATTCATAAAAAAAATTTGAAATATATTTTGTTCTTCATGCAATTTTTTCTGCATTGTTTTATGTATCTAAATATTAGAAACACAATTTTAATTTAAATAAAATATACATGTTTACACTACGTGTTTTTTTTCCCAATATTATGGGTATTTTGCAGCAAAGTAAAAATAGATTTGTCTTAATGTAACTTTTAATAAAACCAAGATAAAGAGCTCCTGAAAAGAAACAAGTGTTTTTTTTAATTGTCATTATTTTTTTCTCTGCTTCTTCTGTAGACAAGTCCTTCAGTGTTCAGTCAGCAGTATCTTAGTGATATTATACAGCTGCTGCACGTTTCACCTTTGTTTATTTGTTGTATATTCTTAAAAAAAAAGAAATAAAAATTTATGGCATAAATTTATGTTTAAAATCTTTCAAGTCTCAAAGAAAATTTTAGGGCCTGAAAAGCAACCCGGGGTGGTAATAAACTTTTGTTTCTCTTCATTTTTGTTGATATTTTTACTCTTGCATAAATACTGTGAGAAAATGTAGGATGTAATTTCAGAATGTTCATCTGTTTGTGTGAAAATGTGTTTTCTGTATATTAAGTTTGTGATTAACAAGAAATATTGTATTTTAGCCATATGGAGGAGGTGGTTATGAAGATGATGCAGCAAGGTATGCATCACCTAAACCAGGCCTTTATGGAGGAGAATCCTATTTTATGGGTAAGATTTGATTTAATTATCTCTTGTGTACGGTGAAAAGGTTTAGAATTATTATGTATAAATTATTGAGGTTAAAAAGTGTTTTAACTTCGAGAAGAAAGTTCTCCAAGCTTGAGAAAATAAATATACCTCTACTGATAACAAGAATGTTTGTGTTTGAACAATTTGCAGTATTATGAAATCTCAAATATCATTGAACTAAAACTGAAGTTTGTTTACTTTTGCAAGTTGGAGAGTGGTAAACATAATTATTAAATTAATTTATCTTATTTTTGTGGTTTCCAGTAAACAATTTTTTATGTAAGACTAACAAAAAAATAAACAAAATTTAAAGTCTGTTTTCTGTTAGTAATGAATTTATGCACATTATGGAATGTTACTGTTTACAAAAATGAAGTATAATTATTTGAAATGTGTATTAGTTTTCATGCCTATTTGATTTAAGTATTTGTGATATATGAACTGTTATTTCGCATTCCATTGAGTTCAGTAATAACAGCATAGTAACTTGTGGATGTGAAAAAGGTTAGAATATTATTGTTTTTTTCAATTTAGTAGACTCCACATTCATTTAATGCTTAGCCTATTTAAGCTAGGAGAATGTTTCATTATTGAAACTGAAAATTTTCTTTCATAATTTAAAAATATTATTGTAAGGAATTCTTTAGAGATTATTTCAAATAAAGAATATGATTGGTTTCCTGTCAGTGAATAGGACTACATGCAGGAAAAATAAAATCTTTATATTTTTATGTAAATTTGTAACTCTTTCGAAGTAGAAAGAGCAAAGTCACTAAACATTATACTGTGACTGATACTATGAAAATGTAGTGCATAATTATTTGAAGCAGAACCGTTTTTTTTCAGTGAGAAAAAGAAAAAATCAAATATTCCACTACTGAAGGAGTTTCAAGATTTAGTATTGACTTAATGTACAATGTTTTGGGTTACCCGAAACACATATGTTTATTACACTTTTGCCCTGTAATTCTAGCATTAAGTTTTCAATCATAATACCAGATGGTAAGAGGTTATAATTACCCCATATTGATGTTCTAGGGTTATAAACAAAATATATTTTGTTCTCTTATTTTAATACTGTATCTCAAAGATTGGGCCCGACATGGCCAGGTAGGTTAAGGTGTTTGACTCGTAATCTGAGGGTTTCAGGTTGGAATCTCTGTTGCACCAAACGTGCTTGCCCTTTCAGCCATGGGGACATTGTAATGTGACGGTCAGTCTCACTTTTTGTTGTTAAAAGAGCAACCTAAGAGTTGGCAGTGGGTGGTGATGACTAGCTGCCTTCCCTCTTGGTCTTACACTGCTAAATTAGGGAGGGCTAGCACACATAGCCCTCGTGTAGCTTTGCGCAAAATTCAAAATAAACAAACAAACAAACAACCTCAAAGGTGGAAGTGTCTTTCACACAGTGTTCATTGATGAGACTATTGCTCATTTTTGTAATTACATGAAACCAATTTGAAGTAAAAATGTAGTTGAGGACCTAAGAAGGTCAAAATGTTGTTCTCTGCTTTATTAGTAAAAGTGTTAATACCCATACCAGTTGCCTTGAGATACATTCATGCTTATTTTATTAAGAGTAGCATTATTTTTCTTGTGAGTTACAAACACTAAAGAAATTTTTCAATTTAGTTTTCATATTTTAAAATAATAAAATAGTAATTTAAAATGTAAAATGTCTTCTGAAAGAAATTGTTTTGCCCAATCTCTTTTCTGTCGTAAGATTTTTTCTATTTATTCTAATTCAAAGATAAACTTCCATTCTTATTATGACCAAGTTAACTATCTTTTGTTTAGTTGTTTTTCTTTTGGCATGTGGCCACTTTATGTACTCCATTCCATCTCTAAATAATTCCAGGAAATGTTTCCAAACATTAAAACTTATTAACTGGAACACGAACCTCAGAGTTTGAGATATAATGATCACAAGTCTGTATAAGACTATGAAGCCACAAATTTGAACACCCATACATTAAGATAAATTAAATTTAGTTTATTTTATACAACAGCTAAATAAATATAACTGTGTTGCACTTTTTGAGATATATATAAGGTTGGACAAGTTTCTGAAACTTTTTATTGCAAGTTTTTAACATTATTACAACTTAGTTTTTGAAACCTTAAGATCTGTATTTACATAGATTACTTCACTACTCCAAAATAAATGGTGATAGAAATACAAATTAAGCACTGTTGTTTTACTTTTATTAATAACTTCAAAGTGTTATTATTTCTTTCTTCCATAAAGAATGAAATGTTCTATCACAGCTATTATTTATTATAGAGATATGGTTTACCTGTACTGATTAAACTTCAGTTTTATTTCTTATTTTAAACAGACACAACACATGGTGGAACTGACCCATGGTCATCTAGTCCTAACTTGCAATCATCGTCGTACTCCTACACAACACCAGTAATAGCCAACACTGGTTCCCATCTCCCTTCCACATCGTCTGCCTTCTCAACAATGCACCTTCCACCAGAAACAATGGTAACATCATTTTACTTTTGAGAGACACTCTAAGTAAAAGTTATTTCAAAGAATGAGAGATTTTCAAAATAATGGTGATCCAAAATATTCACCAAAAATAAGTAATGTGGACAAAGAATTCCTGAAAATACTTAAAAATGATATTTGTGATATCATTCCATATTATTGAATTCCATAATCCAAAAACGTATTGATAACCATTGGCAGTAATGAAGACTTTACTTAGTGTAATAAAAATGTTTTACAAAATTAACTGTGTAGTTTGTAATCACACACACTTCACTGAATGTGAACTGCTGTAATGCTACAATGTATTGAAATTAATTTGAGATCTTCTTACACTTAGTGTCTCTCACTTTCTTTGCAGTATTTATTCAAAAAAATATATTAACTGAGTTAATTTATCATGCATTTTATTTCCTGTTGAATATAAAAGGTCGTCAAATCATTGATTATTCTTTTAGTGGTAACCCATTTTGAAAATGTTACTATTTTCAGGAATTTTTATTCACATTTAATTTCAGTTGGTTTGATAGTGGATTTAGCAGGTCACATTTACATTGGATATTTACTGTGTTGTGTTATGTGCTCAATTTTAATACCACAGTATAAAAACAAAATCTGAATTACATAGTGATTTAAATTACGAAGTTTCTGTATATCAAAACTTGATTTTTTTTGTCACGTTACAAAAAGTGTTTTATTAGTAGTTAAAAATACTTTGAGATTTGCTGTCTATGTGTCCAGTTGCACTGAATTTTACCTTTTATCTAAATTATATATATGCTTTTTCAAGTGAGGGTAAGTATCTAAAGTTTAAAAGTGGACAGAAAACAAATTACGTTTGGCCCCATCATGATGTATTTATATAAACCCAACTTACAAAATGAGAATATTACAAATGTAACTCACTAAAATCGATTAGGAATTTAAACAGAACTTGTAATTAGTTCTTACAGTATGTCATGATGTGAGGTATCATGCAAGTAATATTTTTAAGTTGCTATGATGTTATATTACAAACTTACTAATTATATAGGTAGTAGTGATGAAGTCCTTCAACTGTATAAAAATTAAAAAGTTATCTCAGAAAACTGTGACATTTGCAGTTGAAACATGGTACTCTTGAAATTCTTACTGATAAATAATACAAACTCTAGGAACTACCAAATCAAAAAATAATTTATGTTAGACTCAAACTTTAATTTAAATAATGCAGACTTTAATTATATATATATCATTTATTGTATTTTGTTATTTTTACTCTAATTACCTAGTTAGCTGTAATATCTCTCACTTTTATTTCCATATTTTGACTGTTAAAAATAACAATCAAATACTAAATTCTAATTAGTACAGATACACCTTTTAATTAGCTACTTAACTTTAGCCTTTTATATTTAAAGATATTACATCTACTTCACACTGTGTTTTCTATTCCCAATTTAAGTATCATATGCCTCACAATTTAATAAAGAAGTCTGTCTCCAGTTATAAGCAGTCTAGTTTTTTAGTGTCTTAACACTTATTGACTAATGTACGTAACTTTAAATACAATAATTACATCGAGGGTTACTCTGCTTTCTTAATAACAGTAAAATTACTATCATTCTACCAGATGTTTTGACATTACATTCACCTATAATTTTAAAACTACACCTGTAACATTTTTGAATGCCTCTTTTCAGTTAGTAACACTGTATAATAAATTACTTTAGTCAGCCATTATGCTATGGAATACATATTGTGATAAACCAGTAATACAGGCCTGTGATGGTTTAATTGTCTTTAAATCTTTATATGTTTTATAATAATTCCTGTATGTTGATTCCATCCTGTAAAGATTTTTCACCAAACATAGTATTTACTTTCACATAAGTTAATTTCTTTATTTGAAATAAGATTGCATTTTGTTACACTTAAAATGTTGGAAACCACTGGCTGTAAATTCTGTAGACCTATTATGGCATGAGAGTTTTATCAATCATTTTAGAGCCCACATACTGCTAGTATGTAAATGGTTAACAGGCTGCATGACTTGTCGTTTTTGTTTTGTATTTTTTGTGCATACACTTTGACATTATTTTTTCTCTTGAATATTATTTAATTTTTGCCATAGCAACAAGAGGTTGTGTAAATGATCCAAATGTATTCTGTTATATTTGTGGTAAATTTGATGTGAACAAGAGTTTTATTTTTCTTGTGAATATAATTATAAAAAAATTCTTACGTGATAAACAACAAATTATTGTTACTTTCAAAATTTTCACAGCTTAATTGTGGAAAATCTATTATTAATATCAAGAAAACTGTGAACTTATGAAGTTCAAATTTCTATACAGTCCTGTGTAATGAAGGTATTGATGCCATTGAAAGGCAGTGTATGAGAAATGCTGTAAGAAGCATAACTTCATAATACAATTATTATACTTTTTAGTGATTAATTTAAAACTCTTTAGCTAACTAAATGAATAAGTGAACTTCAATTAAAATTATATTACTTGACAATTGATACAAACAGCATTAAAACATTGAAATGCAAAAACTAATTGAACTGGAACAAATTTTAGTGAGAAAAACTAAGAAGTAGTTTTTCTTTTTTTGAAAATAAAAGCTTTATAATCCCTATCAAAGAATTCTACTGCTCATTTTAAATAAGAATAAATTGGTGTTATTGGTTTTTCTTAACACATTTCTCAGTTGTGAATTTTCAGTACGTGTGTTTGTTTAAAAGAAGTTGAAGAAATAGCAGATGATCACATGAAATAAGTTTTAAAGCTTAGTAAATCTCAAGTTACAATAACATAGCTATATAAGAAACTTTGTAGCATTTCTAGATGTCTCGCTACCGGAAGTAATGCTAGAATAAAATGTGTTTTTTGAAAAAGAAAAAAAAAAAAGAAGGGATAAATTGGTCCATGAAAGCTGTGTCGAAAAAACTGAGAAAAATATAACATTAATATTTTTTCATTCATAATTTATGATGCTAAAATTATCACGTGTATAGGTACATATTTAGTCATTTAAATAGTTTCTCTGTTTGATAGTAAGCAATTTTTGCTTTGCTTTTCTGTTTTATGAAAGTTTTAGAAGATTAATTGTTATTATTTTAGTTTTTCCTGTTAAACTTAAATTGAAATATTACTTAAAAAGATGGCAAAAATGATTAACACAAATTGTAAAAAATAAAAGAAATTAACAGTTTATGTTATTTAAAATAGGGATATCCAGGTGTTTCTCCTATCACTGACCACACAGTAATGCCACCAGGTCTTCCGCCCATGTCCAGTTTTCATGGCCCGTCCAATCATGGTCCAACAGTGCCCCAAGTGACAGCTGCTTCTTCACTCTATGGCCAAAGTAACACTTCTCCAGTCCCTATTCATACCTCAGATAAACTGGCCACTCGTAGAACTCATCAGCCTTCCCAAACTGGAGATGCCCTAGGAAAAGCATTAGCTTCGGTGAGTCATTGTCAAAACATTTCATTTTCATTTAATAGTGTTCACTTGTCTTCTAACTACTACAGACACCCTTTGTTCTCTGCTGTAAATTTTTGTATTATTTTGCTTTTTATCATGACTATTATTAGAGTCTTCAGTAGTATTCTTTATTTTCAGTTTCAATAATATGTCTTTATATTTATCTTTATGATTAGCGTATGTAAGAAAACTGACGCCAAAACAAATTTTGCCAAGTTTGTTCAATCTTTGAAAAACAATCTTTTTTTTTTGTTCAGAATTTATGGATTGTACTTACCCAAATGTCCAGTAGGTAATTTCCACATTTTATATTTTTTTCATAAATTTGGTTATAAAATTATTATTATGATCACAAATTAATGATGAAGACTTAATGTATAATTTATCTGCAGGCATGTCTGTTGTTTTTCTGCATCATGTAGATTGTGACATAATGGTGTGGTGAGCCTCTTAAGGAACTGATAACACCACTTCTAAAAGTAACTTGTCTAAGTGACTGCTAACAGGGACTCTTGCCTTTCAGTTTAAACCTAAACCAGCTGTTCTGCTATCAGTCAAAAGAGGGGCACCCCCTAGTGGTCCCTGATACTATGTTATCACTACTTGCAAAAACTCCTGCAAAGATTTTTTCCTGTTTTTTTTTTTTCTGTTTCTAAGTTATGTTATCAAAAGCCTACAAAAACCAACCACAGTAGTTTAACGGGACAGATCGATCTGTTTATTTTCTTTATAATGTTCCTTTCAAAGAACCTTGACCATTTTGATTTTTTTATTCATGTGTTACAATATTTTGATATGTATTTTAAGAAGGATGAAAGTTCATTTTATTTATTTAAAAAGTAATTAAGTGATAGCTTGCGTTTTTAATGTCTATCATCCTGTCAGTATAAATTTTAATGAAGGTTTATTTCTGATACAGATTTATTCTGCTGACCACACAAATGGTAGTTTTTCTTCCACACCTACTACACCAGTCAATTCCCCACCACCTCTCTCAGGCAAGTTTAAATTAGCCACCTACATATTTGTGGCTGTCATATTTTTAGTCTTGACATGTTCAGATAAATATTATGAAATATAATACCTGTGTGTTATTTTGCTATTTCTTTATTACCACGAGACCTGTTTCTCTTTAAGGATATCTTTAGTGCTGGTCTTTATAGTGATCTGAACATTGTGTAAAAAATTCAGTACACTGAAATGCAGAAAAAACTTAAAGCTTTAGTATTGTGATAAAAGAAAAGTTCAAATCATTTTTTAATTTTCATCAGACTGAAATGATATATTCATAAATTAGTACTATAAGTGAAGCAAAAAGACTAAAAAAGCCTTAATTTATTCTCAGATGGAAAGTAGCCTTAAAACAGTTACATTTTAACCTTTTAAGATGTACATATTTGTTCACAAACATTTGCAAATAAACATTGCAAAGCATTTGTACACAATTACGAAATTTTTAAGTTAAGTTTTAAAAATTCAGTAATTAATTATTTGCATGTGCATTTTTATTTTGAAATTTGAATGCCCAACATGCAAAGTAATTTTAATTTTAAGTTAAAAATACTTTTATGCATTAGAAAATTGTCAAATTTCACATGCAAAAATTCTGACTTCCTTATGTCCTCGAGTTTAGTATTCAACCTTTTTTTCAGAAAACACTATATTTTATCTGTTATTTTCAATGTTTTATCTTTGTATGGATTTGGTCAGTCAGACTGACCCCTTGAACAACATAAAAAAATAAGAAATAGACATAAATTATGCTTTCTTCCCTCTAGTTATTACAACATTATACATGAATAAAAATTTATTATCTATTCTTTTCCTGACCTTTCAGCAGTGTGTGACAAACATTACAGAAGTTGAATGATAAAGCACACATGTGCTCATGTCACTTTATTCAATAATATAAAACTGAATTTGTAAAGTGACCTGTCTTAGCTGTGTTATAGTAGACCAGTATTTTGTAAAATACAGTCATATTTCGGTTGTAACACATTATATGTGTATATATACATGATTAATCTTTGCAAAAATGTTCTTAAATTTTAGTTATTTTTTCTTCAAATAATAAAACATTAAATAAAGAGGTGTAGAAAACAATTATCTCGTTATGAATTTTGTCCTAAGCCTTGTTAAATTTTATACACAAAGAGATGATTAAACAATATAATTTTTTTGGTTTTATGTATGAATTTTGAAATAATTAAGATCATAAATGACAATATTAATACCACAGAATTCTCCTATAATACAGGGTGGTCGCTAGAAAAGCGGAAAATTTGAGGGTCAGATGAGATCATGAATAAAATGCGTGCTGACTCATTTCTATTTTGATTTCTTTACATCATGAATAAAATGCATGATTTTAATAATTTTGAGCATCTATGAGTGTAATATAACATATGCCTTTAAAAAACTTTGTAAAAGTTATTCTTTGTAAAAATAAATAACTGTTTGACAAATTTTCCGCTTTTCTAGCGACCACTCTGCATATTTGGTTTAATAACTAACCTGTATTTGGGTCTAAAAATTACAAATTTTGAGCTCATTAATGTCTTATTACTTTGAATCTACAAGGAAAAGAGAAGGCTTCCAGTTTAAATATTTTGTCCACTCTTATAAAGTTTTATCAACAATATATATTATTATTATTTAGTTGTTATCTTTGTTTATGAAGTAATGAACTTTTATAAAGCATTATTATTATTTTACAGGTGTGCCTCAGTGGTCTCGCAATCCTCAAGGAACTGCACCTGTTGCATTTACAGATGGCCCTCCCCACTTGGTATGCTGCTCTTTAACACAATCATTCTTTGTTATGGTACATTATGTGCCCTTACTCACTTGTGTGGGATAGATTGTAATGCTTCCTTTCTTATAGCATGTTTATCATTTGAGTGTATAGTTAGTCTACTGTTTTTAACAAATGTTTTTTCATTCCCTGACTTATTTCTAATATTTTCCAATTTTTCTGTTTTTAAGTCTGTTCTGTTACTAAACGTTTTCTATCATTTTCCTTTATTTTCTTCATATTTGTATTAAAAGTATGGTTTCTGAATGTTTGCTTTCTTTATTTCTTTGAAACTTTGCAAGATACATTCTAACACAGTTGATTTCTTTGTAGCCTTCCTGAGCTTTTATACTTTGCATGCAGATTCATATGTATGTAACAACACAAAATTTCTGTTGTCTGTAACTTGTAGCCAATTCTTGAGGAAGACAGATTTAATGAGGTCATTTACCCCCTCCTCCAAGAGGAAATGGAGGTAAAGCATTTCTTTGTTTTAATCCACAATGGTAATTAGTCTTCCATTTGTTAAATAACCAACAGGTTTTTCTTGTTTTTTAAATAATTTCCATAAAAGTAATTAACATCAGAATATTTTTTTTTTTTCAATTTTTAGCTGAAGAATTCTTATTCATTAGAGTTTTTAACCAACTTGTATTTGGCTGCTGAGAAAAAGAAAATTGAAAACATTTATTTAAAATTGACAGTTTTTCCATCTTCTGTAATTCTTTAATTCTGTTTATAAAACTAACAGTGTAGCTTTGATGTTTCTTATAATTAACAGATCAATTCTTTAACTTTTATTTTAGTTTAAAAATTCTAATTACTACCTTGAGGTGTCATATACAGCGTGAAACTCAAAACAGAGTCAAACTCAAACTAAATATTATCATTAGATTTCTATAAATATGTCATATGTTGTATAAGAGTTAACAGCAGAAGTGTATGAAGTATCCTTCAATTAATTTTTTTAAGTCAAATAAAATCATGTGGCCAATAACAAGTGAAACCCCATATTGATTCAGTCAGCTGTAAAATCCTTTACAGTAGTCTGTTAATGATCTCAGAGATATGTATTAAGGGTATGGGTACTCTCAGCTGACTTCCGTTCTTTAACTTTCATAATGTGTTTACCACAGTCTGTTTTCTTTTGTACAATATCATAGAACCCTAGCCGTCAAAGTAATTAACAATACCTTTATTCTCCTGTGGAGAACTAATAATAATCTTATCAAGGTATCAGTGTTAAGTTTATCATTTTCAGTTATATTAACATTGTTCTTTAGGCTCGAGGGGTGATGGAGGAGCGTTTAGATGATGCTATTAACATTTTGAGAAATCATGCAGAAGGGACAGGACTTCAGGTGCTTGGCCCAGGTGGGGTTTTGCAGAATTCTGTCATGTCACTGGCTTCATCTGCTGGCAATTCCAATGGGTTAATGGGAACCATTGCAACACATCCCTACTCTGTTTCCATTGGGAAGACTCCTTTAGAACCTCATGTGGTAGGTGTTATGCCTATTTTGCTGACACATTAACTTCCCCAGAAGTAAATTTTTACACGGATTAGTATTTGTGTTAGAAAAAGAGAGAGAGACAGAGAGAGAAAAATCACACTTCAGTTGATATAATTTTAAAGGGAAGAGAATACTGTATAATTTGAAAGTTGTATACTTTCCCCATTAGAAAATAAAAAGAAAGTTGTAACACAGTATAAAATCTTTCTTTTATTGTTATAGTACGCTATTATTAATTAGGTACACTAATGTCTTGACTTTTGCATACAAATTAAATCCTTCAGTATTTATTTAATGTAAAAGATGTGGATAACTTTCAACAACATGCTTGAGTTTTTAAAAAAATATTTGACATGGTATTCCCAAGTTAATCTTGTTGTAACTAGTCATGGGTCAAAGGCCATATTATTGTCTTTGTTGACTTGCATTAAAAATGTAATTGAACTACGATTTTACAAATTTATATCAGTAAATTTGGTATCAAATTGTAGATTATAAAATTCACATTTTAGTACTATGTATCATTTAATTTCTTAATTTCAAATCTTATTTCCCTGAAAGTTAATCCAAACCATGTTATTATCTTCAAAATTAGGAAAAGTGAAATTTTATAAGGTGTGGGAATAATTATTCGGAAATCATGAAAGCAATTCCAGCGGAATGTGCAAACAATTATGGGTTTAAAGTAAAAAGTCAGTATAGCTCATAATAAATATGAAAATTGGATCCATAAATTTTGTGACCACTTCTAATAATTTTTTCTTTCAAAACTACAAAAGTAAATGAATAAGATTTAAAAACGAGATTAGAACCAACTGTTATGTTAACTAGCTAGATGCATTACATAACTGAGTTATCATTTATCAAACACTACAGATGTCAACATTCACTTCTCAAAAAAAAAAGTAGAAGTAAATTTTAAACTTGAGTAACTAATGGTGAATAAATATGATATACTTTTCTAATAGCAGAGTTCTCAGCCTTTACCAGATGGCACAGTCAGAAGTCAGACAGGTTTACCAGATGTATCATCTGTTCACTCAAACACATCACATTATGGTAAGATAGTGGTAGTTAACACCTGTTTTTCACAAATCTTTAGTTTATGTATCTCAGAACGGCAGGTTAACCTGAAGATCACCTAGGAAGGTCGAAACATTGTTCTTTCCTAATTAACAAAAATGTTAATATCCATACCAGCCATTCTGAGATACATTTTTATTTCAAATGGGTTTTTCGTCATTAAGAATCTTTACTTTAGTACATATTTGGGTGTGTGCTGTGTAATTAATGCTTGCATTTTGTTTGTTTATTGATATTTAAACTGCAGCTAGTGGTGTACATTTTTCATCAATCTACACAATTACTTGAATTAAATTTTGAAAATGATTTTCAACATCTGTGAAAAAGAACAATTAGAAAGGTTACGTACCCTCACCCCACTGCTTCTTTTCTGCATTACATGCATTTTGATTGGATAATGTCAAATTTCACCTTTGAAATCTGAGAAAATTATTCTCAGAGAAATAATGATTAATGGTCCAAATAATATATATGTAAAAATGGCTGGTTTTGGTTGAGAAAATTTTTTATGTAAAGGAGTGAACATCAACATTTCATAATTTGTTGTTACTTACTAAATGCAGAAAAGTGCAAGAACTTTACAATTATTTAAAAAAGTATGTTCTACAAGTTTTTAACTCTGCTTTACAGAGTTTTTAACCCAAAACTGTAAAAATGGCCTATCTCTTCCATATTGACTTTCCACCTTGTGTAAAATGTTCATGTACATCATTATTTTAGGTTTTGAGATCCATGCATGGAAACACAGACAGGCAAACACTCACAGACTCAATTGCATTATTCTTTCTCCCAGAATACCACTACTACTGCTGTTAAAAGTGAAAGCTTTTGAAGGGGTTTTGGTATAGAAACTTGCTTAATATTGTTTATTATAATTTGTTATATATGATCCGCAAATGTATTTTGATATCTTCATGTGTTTTTCTTTCTTCAAAGTGTAACAGTACATATATGTATACACACTCACACACACATATATACTGTCTCTTTAGTACAATATGAAAGTGCAAAATTATTCTTTGAAATGTTTTAATTTAACACATGCTGACAGTAACCGAGTGTAGAAATGTAGAGGACATGCTTAGATGTTTGATTATATTTATTAATATAGGTATAAAGGTGTTCCTTTGTATTGGTTTATTTTGGGCTTGAGTTGTTGTATAAGTAAAGCTTCTTTAATTTTGCATTTGTTTATGTTTGTTTCTTTATTTAGTATTTGGGTGTTTTCTATGGTTATGCTGTGTTTATTTGATTTGCAGTGTTAAAAAACATGTGAAAGTGACTTTTTGTATTCTTTGAATCTGGTTTCCATTTTTCTACTTGTTTCTCCAATGTAGAAGTCATGACAGTTATCACATTGTATTTTATGAATAATGTTAGTGTGGTGTTCGTCAGTGTAGTTTTTACATAGTATAGACCTCAGTTTTGTGCCTGGTTTCTGAATAAATTTGGTTTTCACTGGAATGTCATATAATGTTACTAGTTTTTGCCAAATGTTGGTTATTTTGCTGCTGAAGTCAGGAAAATCGGGAATGCAACAGCATATAGTTTCACGACTTTTTAATTTGTGGAATATATTTAATTTTGTTAGTTGATTTTGGCTTTTTGTCTAGGTGTGTGTGTATAATGTTTTCTATGGTTTGTGGAGAGAAAACTTATTGATGTTGATAAAGTATTGTTTTATTTTGTATAATTCATCGTTAATTTTTATCTGGCGAGCATAGTTTTATGGCTGTGTTTATTTGGTTTCTTGAACAAAAATTCAACATACTAAGAATTTTCTCAACCCAGACCATTTGTATAATTTTCTGTACAAATGAGTTTTCTCGTCATCACTAATCCATATAATTTTTTTGGGTGTAACGAGGAGTCTCAACTTTAACCCTTTTGCCATGGGTGGGGATTAGAAAGCTCTTCTTCACATTTGTAGACTTCTTTTCAAAATTGTATTGGATAACTATTTTATGAATGTATGTCAATACGTTTGGTATCAGATTGTAAACTATAATTTAAATTTTAGTATTGTACATCACTTAATTTCTTGGTTTAAAAGTAAATATTAAGAACAAGATCATAGATTTTTATATTTAGTGTTCTACGTTTCAAGAAAAACAACTGAAATTTAAGAATTTATTTGTAATTAGTAATAATACATAGACATCTGTAACGTACACCAACTTCCCTTGTGACATGTCTATGACCAGTCAAAAACTCAGGATTTTCCCTTGGTTTTCTCAGCCTTTGTATGGTGTTTACAAACGAAAATCTTTTCTTTACAGGAATGAAGTACAGAAGTAAGATAAAATGCAGTTTGAAATTCATTTTTTAGACCCAAATACAGCGTGGATATTATGGCTAATAAATTATACAGTGGAATTTTGTGGTACCGATATTTTAACTCATGATTTTTTTATTTCAAAATACATGTATAAAACAATATTAGAATGTATTTTGTTTTACATTATCTACTTGTGAAGTTTAACAAGGTTTAGCAAATTATGGCAAATATAATCTTTTTGGAAATAGAAGAGAGATCATGTTTTTTTTATGTCTATATTTACTGTTCTGTGTTTTAAGAAAAAATAACTAAGATTTAAGAACTTATTGGTAAATAGCAATAAAAGAGATACTTGTGTGTGTATTATAACCAAAATGTAATTATACTCTGTAAGATACTGGTCCACAAAGACAAAGACTTACATTTTGGATGTTGTAACAAAAGTAATTTATATCTATTTCCCACTTTTTATGGTGGTTACGAAGTAAGTCAAATTGATGAAATGCATACAAAGATAAAATAGTGAGAATAAGGGATAAAATATGATGGTTTTTTTTATTTTGATTACAGAGATTTTGCATGTTAAATTTGACAGTTGTTTCATGCATAAGTGAGTTTTAAATCATAAAATAACTTTGAATATCAAATGGTCAAAATTTGAAAAAAAAAAATGGACAGGCAAATCATTAACTTAAAATTGTAAACCTCAATTTAAAATTTGATATTTATATATGGAAGCCTTGTAACATATACTGGTAATCTACACAATTTTATGAAGATGTGTTTACATTTTAAAAAATGTATCACTGCTTTATGGTTACTTTGAGGATAGTGGCTGGACGGTATCCAGTATGAGGGTTAATGTGCCCTTGAAATTTGGTGCATATGTGATGACAATTTACAGCAGCATTTCCCAAATCTGAGTTGTTTACCCCTTGACAAACTTATAAATGAGACTTCAATATATAATTATCTTTTCTTCATCATAATACAATTGTTGGAAAACATTAAATTTAAAAAAATGAGGTTTTTAATTTTTACTTACTCTTACTATTAAGCATAGAGCAGTTACTTGCAAAAGTCATCCTTACCTTAAAGGCTATGTTTGACCCTTCATCAACATCTAGGCCTTTATTTACTCCTTGTACAGTCTCACCAACCTCAGGAGGTTGACAATGAACACTTTGCAAACTCTGCTTTACAGAGTTTTTAACCCCAAACTGTAAAAATGGCCTATCTCTTTCATATTGACTTTCCACCTTGTGTAAAATGTTCATGTACATCATTATTTTAGGTTTTGAGATCCATGCATGGAAACACAGGCAGGCAAACACTCACAGACTCAATTGCATTATTCTTTCTCCCACAATACCACTACTACTGCTGTTAAAAGTGAAAGCTTTTGAAAGAGTTTTGGAAAAGAAACTTGCTTAATATTGTTTATTATAATTTGTTATATATGATCCGCAAATGTATTTTGATATCTTCATGTGTTTTTCTTTCTTCAAAGTGTAACAGTACATATATGTATACACACTCACACACATATATACTGTCTCTTTAGTACAATATGAAAGTGCTAAATTATTCTTTGAAATGTTTTAATTTAACACATGCTGACAGTTGAACATGATTGATTGGTTTTTACTGTATCCAGTAAAACAGTGATATATACATCAAAATTTCACAAAATAATTGTCCTCATGAAACTTCCCACTTTCAGTGAAGTTAAATAACTTGTAGAACATACTTTGTTATATAATTGTGAAGTTCTTGCACTTTTCTGCATTTAGTAAGTAACAACAAATTATGAAATGTTGATATAATCATCAAAACAAGGAGGAATCCACTATAATAGCTGTGGCACTTGAAATTCTTTCAAGCAGGATTAAAGTACATTAATCTATGAGACCTTGTTTTCCTTTTCATTAGCTGTATTTTTGTGTGCCAGAAATATTAAGCATGAGGCTTACGTATACCTCATTTGGTTTTGCTACTCATCAAGATTTCTACCCTCAAACTGAAATTATTTTAGGCAGGTTTAGAGTAAATTAATGTATGAGAATCTTGGGCACAATGAAATACATCAATAAAAGGGTTTAATCTCTTGAGGTCAAGACTGTGATTAGATCTCATATTGGTCAAGAGATGACAGAGCAATGAGCTGAAACTTTGTACTTGAAAAAGAAAAAGAATTGGAGTCATTCTACAAGTGTCTGTGCCATAGCTAAAAAATACATTAATTGACCTATAGCATTCTCTTGTCATCTTTAAATGTTTGATTTCAATATTAGGCCTAATTTAATTTCTTAGTTCAAATAAAATATGATGTACTTGACAATAGAGAAGTACACTGCAAAAAGCATTTATGGATCGCAAAGACATTTAAATGTGATTAGGTCTTCAATGATTTATGGCTTCTCTATGTTCTTCCCCCTATTGTTAGATTTAATATAAAAACTGAAGGAAATGGTAAATAGATTAATGGTTTATATTGTCATTTTCCATTAAAATAATGCTTCACAAAGTTGTTTCGTGTAATTAGCCATAACCAAAGTAATACCCCATTTTTTACTACACTGCTCCAGTGGAAGAATGTCTCTAATGTCATGTGTAATGGAAAAAAATTATGCCTTGTACTACAGACACAAAGCTCAAATGCCTTTTTCCTGTTTCATTATATTACATTATTTCCATGCCAGAAGCTGACACATACAAAAAGTCAACTAAAGTGTAATTAATAATAAACATCTATCTAATCAGTTTTTAAATCTTATTCAAGTTTCTTCTGTCAAATTGATTTTACGTAGTTTTTCTGTCATACAAAGATTATTTTAATGATGATCTGGTTACCAATCTTAATCTGCAGACTTGGCAGCACCCGATCTTGGTTCAGCTGTAAAGTTAGAGAAAAATAAGAGAGATAAAAGTTTTGGAGCTCGCAGCAAGTCGGTTACTCCGAATGCTAGTTTAGCTCCTGTTTCTCCTTCTCCTTCCTCTGATTCAAATGCATCTATCACAGCAACAACAGTTTCAACAGCCACCACCACTACCCATAGTAAAGGAACTAAGAGATCACGCTCAAGGTAATTTATATTTTATTTATAAGTTTAATTTCGTAATTCATTTCTTATTCAGAATGAAGTTTCGCTTGGAAATTAGTAGCTTGCTAATGCTACATCAAGAGATAACCTATCAATATAGTAACGTAATGGAAGTAAAATGAATATTTCATAGTTGGTAAAGTACAGTGAAGAACTTATTACATTATATTTTATACCCAGTATTTGTGTAAAATTGTAAAAATTAATAATTTTCCATGACTTCATAAATAAATCATTTAAAAGAAGAGAAATCATAATAAACTTGAAATCTAAATTTACAATTGTTGAAATTGTTTTTGTTATGAAAATATTTACTTCATTTTTATGTTAAATCTTAATGTTTTAAGTGGATTTCTTCACCTGATGCTTTTCATACAAAATTATGACTACTCTGTATCTCTGTGATTTTTTATGGAATAGTTTATTTTCACCTTTTTTTAATATCATAAAATAAATTTATTTTCATGATTTCATGTAGAAAAGGCTTAACAAAATGATATTATTGAATAAAGTTTGGAAGGGCTCTGATTCATTTACTTTTTTATTTCTCAGCAGTACAAGAATATTTACTTCTGAAACCAAATAAAATGGTTTAGAGATAAAATAATCAATCCACATTTTATACTAAATGCACTTCAAATTTATTTTCTAAAGACTGTTGTTATAATGTTAATCATACACTGATCTCATATGTTTCAATTCTGAAACAGTTCATGATTCTTAACAAAGTAAAGTTTGGGGCTTACTCTAACAGTGCTAAATCACCACCAAGACTTTATGCATTATTTAAACAGGGCTTAGTAATTAGACCAACTGTGAGATACACTATCAGTTATATATAACACATCTCAACATGTTACTAATTTACTGTACAGACCAGGACCATAATAAATACTACAGTAATTAATTTGGGTTCACACAAATATATTTTTGTACATTACTAAGCAAGAAAATGGAACAGGAAGATTTAGAGTCATTTGAAAATTTATTTGTGATGAATATCTGAAAGAAAACTTGTTTCCTTTTTTAAAGTCAAGTATTTATTGAAAAAGTCAAAACACAGTGGACCTTTAAAGCTTTTTAGAATATCAGAGTTATTGTTTGATGCCTGATCCGTGATTAAGTCCGTACAGACTGTATTTTAAGAACTATTCATATATAATATACAGACTACAATACGAGTTTACTAATGATATAATATAAGTGTTCAGTCTTTCTAAGTTATTCATACCAGAATTTCAGATGATACAGGTGTAACATTATGAATAACTTCATCGAAATATTCTTTTCCTAAAACTTCTAGATACATATTTTCTTTTCTCTTACATCTAAATATGAGCCTTTCTGTTTCATTTTTCTTTCTTAGTTTCACATTTATTCTCCTCTTTATGCTATTACTTGCTGTAAGCGTACATGTGTAAATGTAGTTATATATAATCACGTTTAAGATATAATTATTTATCAGATGTAGCTTCTCACCTGTTGCACATTTTTCATTGAAAGTTGAAAGCTATGCAATGTTTGATCTAAAGTTTATATTAAACTATTTCTTGCTTGAAGAAGAGTTCTCAAATGAATGTGCTTTCATGCATTATATACAGTGAAACCTGTACAAGCCAGAAATATCAAAATTTTGCAGCATTATCTTAAGGTTTTCTCTTATAAAAGCCCCTCCAAGTGGTGAAACCTACGTAATGCAGATGGAAATATATCTCTCACCTACCTCGTTTATCAACAAGTAGGATTAGAATCTGAATAAGGCACAATTAATAATTTCTTTAAATATTAATAAATTCATTTTTAATTAATGATCTGTTAAAATATTAATAAATTCTCAGACATTTTTATTACAGCAAGTATTGGTTAAATATCTTCTGTTCTTTTTTGTGCCGTCATTATTTTTGCAGTTAGATTAAACAAAAGAATGGAACAACAAAATAGAAATATTCTACTTTTCCCAGGTAACACAACATGTCATCCAAAAGTTCAACTTTTAAATGCTCATTTAGTCTTTCTACCTCCATGTACAACATCAGTTCTACAGCCACTAGATAATGGAATTAGACAGTGTTTAAAATTAAAATACAGAAAATTGATGCTTCAGCATATAATTACAAACATGAGCAACTGTAAGAGAGCATCTGGAATTACCATGAAAATTGACATGTTAGATACAATTGCATTTTCAAGTCATTCATGAAGAATTCGTAATAAAGTGCTTTTGAAACTGTGGATTTATTCTTGATAATGACAGCGATTGTGGAGTAGTTGTTTGTTATGACAATTCTATTTAAATCGAAACTCTAATTGGGAAGATTGATGCAGATGATTCTGTGAACATGGAAGGCTTTGTGAATGTTGACAAGAATGTTTTAACAGAAACTGATTTAAATTCTGTAATAGAATCACAAGATGATAACAGTGTGAGATATTCAGAAGATGAACAAAATTGAAAAGTTAGTAAGGAAACAGAAATTCCTACTTCATCACAAGTGTTAAGTTACATTAGTCCTATAAAATTATATTCAAAAATGAAGGGGGAAATGAACTTCATGAAAAAGCAGTAGAATTGGTGTTATCTTTTAACAATATGAGAAAGTCCATTAAAAAAATGAAACAGTTGAAATTGGACATTTTCTTCAAATAAATTTAAGATTTTGTGCACTTGTGTATATTTTGAATGTCTATTTTTGTTATTAGTCTAATAAATATTGCATAAACAGTAAAATAATGTTATTCACAAACGTCTTACTTCCCTTGAGTCAAGCAAGTATAACATTCCACTCAAAAATATATATAATTAAGGAAATGTATGTTCACTATGTCTAAGCCAGAAATTTTACTCAATCCCGTGCAGTTCCACTGTAGACAGGTTTTACTGTGTATGGTGAAGGTTCTCTAAACATTTATTTTGTCACGTTTTGTGTTTCTCAGTTTAAAAAAATACTATTAAAAGCTTTAAATTATGATTTTATTGTAAACAAAATAAAGTTACAGTTAGATATGAGATTCCTTATGTGTGTTACCTTGCAGATTGGAGATGTTTAGCTGAGATAAGTTGTTAACTTTTAACCTTTTTGCGATGGGCTCACTACAAAATACACACACTAGTCTACACGTTTTCACACGTTAAATATTTGCAATGTAACTTTTGATTTGATACAGCGTGTATATTTTCACAAAATTTGCTACACTTTTAGTAAAGATTACAAGCTGTTTTGTCAACAAAAACAAAGAATTTTTAATGAAATACTTTTACTAAGGACTTGTTTATGAAAATAAAAGTCTCTTTAGTTGCTAGTCTGAGTGAAAAGTGATTTCATGCTGTGATTAAAGAAAATATTTTTGGTCCAAAAATCTCATATCATTTGGATAATCTCTAAAACCACCTAAATACATTGCAAATGTATGTTATTTTCTGTACTTTTATTGTAGGGTCTGTCATTTGACTAACCATCATAAAAAAATTAGGAAATATATATATGTAAAAATTATGCTTTTTTTCATGTTAGAATGACTTTATATTATAACATGAAAATACAAATGTGTATTCAAAGTAGTTTAAACCTCATAATGCTATATATATATATATTATTTTTGTTATGTTAACCTTCCAGTCATATCTAGCTAACATTACATAACTTACATTGACACAGTGCACGTGCACTCGTATTACACATCCAGTAATGTAAAATTGTCCTTTAGTCTTCCCTGTCGTGGCTGTGTTTTAGTGGACTGTTTGGTAATATACAGTTATTATCCATTATTATAAATTATTACTATTTAGAAATAAATTATTAAACATATTTTTATTAAAATATACAACAGTAAATCAAAAAGTAAAGCAAACAATTATCTCTTCTCACTACGACCTTTTAATTTAGTTTCTGATGGCCATAGGTTGCCAAGCCTTTTAAACTTTCACATGTGGAGGATATGAAAAAATAATTTTTTGGTCTTATTTATATACAGTTGGGTAACCAAAAAGTCATCAATAACAATACTGACATTATAGAATTCTACTATGATTTATTAAGCTTAGATATATTTCAAAAAATATTAAACTTTGAGCAGACTAAAGATACAACCTGCCTTCACGAAATCTTGGTTTGAAATAATGTGGAAGCCTTTTCTCAGCTGTTGTAGTCTGTGAAAAGGTTACTGTTCGTTGATTGGTTATTCACATGTCATATATTGAAGTTAGTGTATAAAATAGACTGTTTTCAAAAATGGAAAGAAGTGAATGAGGCCACTGTGTTTCATTCAGTACATAAGCCATATTTCAGCAAAATAAAAAGATATGATATTATTATTATTAGTTTGCATTCCTAATTTGTACAAAACTATAGATTTAGTGTTTTGACTTCACAAACATCTGATGCATTGCATAAAACAGTGCTTTATTCAACAAACACAACTCACTAGAATCCATATTTAAATGTGTTCTTTTGATATTTACTTTTAAATTTAAAAAAATTAACTCATGTATAATATTAAATTTAGAATTAAAATCTACAATTTGATTCCAAACTCATTGACATAAATTTATAAAATAGTAGTTTAATAAAAATTTTGAATGTAAGTCAACAAACACAGTGACATGGCCTTTGACCAGTGACTCATCGTGAAAGAGTTAACAGAAACATTGTTACATGTATTTATTTTGTTGTAACAGTTTTCAGTATGAACATTATTACTTGAACTTTGTTAGTATAAACAAATGTCTGTCAGTGTTTCATTCCTGTGTGTTGAAACTGATTATTGTTACATTAGGTCAGCAGATGATGACGAGGATCCAGAAATTAAAGCAGAAAGAGAGAAAGAAAGAAGACAAGCTAATAATGCCAGAGAAAGGTTGATTTCATTTTAATTGCATATCAGTAAAGTTAATCAACATTTTTAGCATTGAAAGTTTTATAGCCTTATAAGTTGAATTTTCTGTGAAAGATCTTGAAATCACTATTTATTTACTGTTTCTTCAAGAAGTAGCCAACCAATTTTAAATTGTCAGTTGAATGTGGACTTAAGTTCAAACTTCTGGAAACCAAGTTTTCACCATCTCTCATGTGATTTGATCTTTACTTTTGTCTAAGATAATTACAGCTTTGATGAAAGTTCTAATGTAGAATTTACAACAGTATTTAGGCTATTTAAGTGCATAATGTTTAGCAGCTTAAATTTTGTTCTTAAAAATCAATTTAAAAAATAGGACTTTGCTTGAAAGAGATTCTAGCTATACACTGAATAAATATAACTGTGTTTGCTATAATTAAACAATTATAACTGTTTTAGTTAGACATATGCCTTAACAGGATTCCTTATTAATATTTTGACACTTTTCAAAGATGAAATGAAAAGATTTTATATTCATTGTAAAACATTCATAGAAAATAATCCATAATCTTGTAAGCACATTGTAACTCTTCACTTTTAGGCATGGTGTTTCTCTTAAAATGTATTAAACATTCTTCATAAAATGTAAAACATGTTTTTGTTCTCATCCAAGAAGAACAAGAGTGACATAACAAAATCTTTTAACTTCTTGAAACTTGATGGCTCATGAAACAGATTTTTATTGTAGTTTAAATCTCTAGTTTGTAATATAGAAAATATCAGCTTCTTTTGATGTACATTACTTATAGGCAAAATTTTAGTACAGTAATCAAAGAGTTTGAAAGTTATTCAAGTTAAACTAACAGGTTAAACCTCGACTATGAGCAAATAGAATTAACCATACAACATAAAATGAGAGAAAATGACCACCTAACAGTTTTTAAGTAGATGTAGATCTGTTTTATAATAATCTAATAAACATTTGGAGAAAATTTGCCAGAATTAGAAAAAATATTCTGGGAGTAAATGAGAACTTGTTCTTGGGGGAATAAGAAATCATTTTATTACAAGCAGCACTAATAATGTCTTTTTGAACTTCATAATTTTAAATTCAACTTGTGGTCAGTTACTGTTGTACACTTATTTTAAATTATGACTGCAGCTTGCCTTCATTACAGTCTAAGGTATTTTGAGCAGAAACTAAATTTATGTGTAGAATTAACAGAAAAAGTAGCTGATAAAAATATACATCTATTGATGATCAAGATTTGAAAATTTAGATTCTGATTTTGTGTATTATTTAAAGGCTTATCTTTGTGCAATAGTAAATCATTTTGATATGTTTTATAGTAGTATTTGTATATTTATTGTATATTTTTTAGTAGTATTTGTAAAGGAAACTTCTAATTTATTGATAGCATTTTCAAAGAGAAGTACTTATGCATTTGTAATCTCTGAAACCCAGAAGTAACATGTTTTGTTTGATGTTATTTAATATTCTCTGTTACCAGAATTCGTGTCAGAGACATTAATGAAGCATTTAAAGAGCTAGGTCGAATGTGTATGATGCACATGAAAGCAGAAAAATCACAGACCAAACTAGGTATTCTTCACCAAGCTGTGGAACTTATCACTAGCTTAGAGCAACAAGTTAGAGGTGTGTCTGGTATTTGGAAAACCCTTTTAGAAACTCCAATTAGTTAAAAACTTTTGCAGTTTAAGATTTTTAATGTTTAGACAAGTCCGTAACTGGTACCACATGTATACATCAACGTAGTTTACAAGATATTTCATAAGTTAGAATTATAAAAGTCATTACCAGTTACTGTTAGAGATAGGAAGTAAATTAAATGCTATATATTTATTACAGCATGAAAAAGATACAACTAAATTAATATTTTATTAAGTTTTAGGGGACATTAAATGTCAAAGTTGTTGTGTAAGATTGTATTTTAGATCAAATTGAAGAACATAATGTGAACAGTTAGTCTCAGGTTTAACAAGTTCAGTAGACATATTACTTAGGGATTATTATTTTGTCTCAAATGTTAGTTATTTTCCTAATATAAAATGTTCACGTGGAAATGTGTACAAGAGTAAAGTAATAGCTTAGTTTGGATTGTAGTTATTTGAAAATTAGTAGAAAATTTTGAGAAGTTGTTAATAGTGTTAGACTGACAGTTTAAACTAATTACAAGAAGTGAATGTAAAGTTCATTGGTTATTGTATTCAATTTTGCTGACTTTATAGGCAACTAAAACTTAAAAATTATTATAATGTTAGATATTGCTATGAAAAGCTAATGTGGATATGAAGTGTTAATTTTATTAGACTGAGTAAGTAGCACAAAAGTGTTTAAATAATATAAAAGTATTGTATTTGAGTGGTATATGTGAATAATACACGTAAACTTGAAGATTCTGCATGATATGAAACACACTGTAAGGATTTGGTTTGTAACCATATTGGTTCATATTACCATACAAAGGTCTGCTGATTCTACTGGTGTTATATCAGTGTAATTATTTTGTTTCAGAGAGAAACTTAAATCCCAAAGCAGCCTGTTTAAAAAGAAGAGAAGAAGAAAAAAACGAAGAGGGCCCAAAGTTAACAACCCATGGGCTTCACCATGCTCCCCCTGGGTTAGACCCTTTGTCTCATCAACGAATGCCTAAGTCATTGCCGGTGAGTAGTTTATATCATGGGTTTCTTCCACCTTTCTGCTGTTCTTTTCCTGGAGTGAAAATTTGATGATTTAAGGAAATTCATATTATATATATATATATAAACTTGATTATATAAATACCCCTGTTTACATTATGTAATGATTTTGATTATTGCAGTTTTCATATATTCTGCATGTTTGCTCTGTCTTTGTTTGTAAGCACATATATTCAGTTTTTTTATATACATTTCTGAGAGTGAGAAGAAACATACAATCCCATTTTTCTTAAAACTTTTTCTCAGTGTAATTGTTTTATGTTTCATGAATTATGAGTAAGTTCAAGGTGTCTTCTCACAAAATGAAAATAAAATCATAATTGAATACACCCTCTAAGATGAGAAGTATTTGTAAATTACATAGATAGCCTTGGGATAGAAAACCAGATATACCTTAGAATTTAGTGATTATCTAATATCTATACATTTTTAATCAAAGTGACCAATACATTCAAGCATAAATACCAAACAAGCACTTAACATTGCATTGGATATGATGTATACATTTATTAATGTTTATATGATGAATAATTTTGAACTTGTTTAATACTTAGAATACTAAGTGGGAACCTTCAGAAGAAATTCATTTTTGTTTTTCAAGCACATGGTAACCATACTTTATAAAAATAATATATAATAATACACATTTGCTTGTGTATAAGCACATTTGTACACAAACACAAACAATGAAAGTGCTCGAGATATTGATCAACTGAAATTCAAAATTAACAAAATATTTAAATATTTATCAGCTTATTTCTGTTACTAATATTGTTTCTTTGTATACAGTGTAAAATGGAAATGTTCATCAGTAAGGTCGGTTACTTTTATGAATTATCATTGGCATATTTGAGCACTTAAATACTATCTGAGACATTATGCATTTAGTTTATGCATATTTAGTTAAATCATAAACCTGTGTATGGCAGTTTATTAAATAGTTGAAACAGTGAAATACTTTAATGTTATTTTTACAGTATTTCTTCCAGTTAGCTCAGCAGAATGGTTTTTTGTCAAATTCTCAAAGCAGTGTACAGTGAAATATTTGTTTAATGAAATTGAGAAATGTCATTAAAGTGAACTGTTTGTGAGTTGCCATCATCAGCAACGTTAAAATTCAATTAAAATGAAATGTGAGAAAGCAAAATTAATGTACAGTGTTCCCTCGTGTATCGTGGTAGATGCATTCCACCCCCCACCCCCCGAAAGGTGATTTTCCGGGAAGTGGGATCGCCGATTTTTATGTATATATTTATGTGCATTTAGACTTTTAAAACCTTCCCTGTACAACTATTTAACCCTCCCATTACAATACTTTTCATTATTGTTGAAATAATAAGAACAATTATTAAGATATTAAGCCTTAAAATTAAAAATTACATATCTACTTACGGCAATCAGCTATCCATATGGCCAAAGCAGCTTCCATCCGAACGATACTCTTATTACGAGATGTTACAACCCTCTTAGCCGTTGTATTAAAAGTAATAGCAGCAGTCTTCCTAATATTAACTTCGTCCTTCTTGGTGTAGCGAATGGTGGATTCGCTCACTCCGTAATGGCGGGCTATGAACGCTTATGAGTTTCCTTCTTTTACCATATCTAATATCTTCACCTTTTTGACGATGGTCATCATTTTCCGTGACCATTTAGGTGTAGAAGCATCCTTAGAAGTATTAGCACATTTGGGAGCCATTGCAGGGGCTTTAAACACACACAAAAGTTCAAAGATGCTGCTGTGGATGAAATCACCAATCACAGGCCAGACATGAATATTGACAGCACCAATCACAGGCAATCAAAATGGGTAGCTGTCATTGGCCGTCTTTCATTTCTGCACCAATCATAGCCCATCTTGCACATCGCTACGCCATGAAGCTGATCTCGCGTAGCCTTCGCAGATGCACAATGCGTACATCTACTGTATAGCCTTTCCAGTTGGTTCTGTTTCCATTTTTATGCTGTTATAAACTCAAATATATGTTTATATCTCAAAATATACCTGTTTTTTTTCTTTACACTATTAATTATATTTATTTTTAATATTTTAATGGTATTTAATGCTATATTTTAGATTTAATGTTTATTATTTTATATATACATGTATGTATATATATATATGTGGGGGGGGGGGTCGGTCGAGCCCGCGAAGTGGTGAGGGAACACTGTAATACTAAGTATGGTTTACCATATTTGTCAGGAAAAGTTTCTGTTAAAATTGATTAGATTTACATACGAAGCACTAAAAGCCTTTCCCTATTGAATTGACTTGCATGCTGGCAACAGTCATGAGACTTAATGTTCTGGGTGTCTTTGACACAGTATTGAGTATGTATTAACTTTCCTATCTTCTACACGGTCTATTGCACATGGGTCAGGAGAACATAAATTATTTCTGTTTTCTTCTTTCTCTTCAGGTTGCTCATCAAATAATTTTTATTCTCTTGTTTTGTCTTCCTTAGCTACTTCTCAATTGATGTCCTGTACTTTTACTCTTTCCTTTTGACCTTACAGAATGGCCAAATTTAGAAGTAGGGTGGGTTTCCTGTTTCTTATAAATCCTCCATCTAAACTACTGGGGAGTCATCTTGAGTCATTTCACTTGTTTATTTGCAGGATCAATGAGTGTAACAAATCCTTTAGAAAGAAGCAGTTAAATTGGTTTTTATTGCTTTTTCAGGTAATTTGGAAACCTATTATAGACCTTTTTCAATTGGTTTTGTAATTGTAGAGACCGTGTAAAGCAAAAAAACATGAAGTTGGTGTGAAATTTTCTATTGTGGGCATTGGATTCTTATCTTTTCTCTTCATCTGTACTACGAACATTTTAATCATTGTTTTTTCTATTCATGTAATATTGATTTTCACTCTTAAGTAAATGATTGGCTTAACTATGGTTTCCACAAGAAACCAGTCCCATTTCCAGCACAAAAACCTTGAATTTTCATTTTCTTGCCTTGATGTTATAGGTCTGTGGCTTCACGGCTGGCTGGCTGGCTGTTCATTTTATGTATGAGAATCAAGATTCTGTTTTTCAGGTGGCTCAAATGTTAGTCCATCTTTTCTTGTTGTCTTTTAACTTCATTGGGCTACTTCTTGGACTTGGTGCATTAAAAATTATATTTTATCTCCAAGTTGCTTCTTTCCTTAAGTGTTTGTCTTGTGATCAAGGTTTGTCAGCTTCTTTATTGCTATACAGAACTACATTTTCTATCAGCTTTGGATGTTGTGGAAACCACCAGTTGCTTTTGTTCCCTCTGCTCAAAAACCTTTTGTAAGGCCTTTCATTTCCAAAAGCTCCAATTTACTAAACATTGTCCTAAATGGTAGTTGTATTTGTTGGCTTTTTTTCCTTTTAATCTCTTGCAGTTTTTTTGTCTACTCTCTTTTATTACTTGTATTGGACAAAAGACATTCTGATATCTCTACCTTTAACACTCAATGTGTATTATTTTCATGGAAGACCTAATGTCCAGATCAAGTCTTTTTTTCCCAAAACTGAAAGAAACGTAAACCATTTTTTCTAGTTTATTGTATAACTTGCCCTGACAAATCACAACCTTCCTTTCGAGGAATGTTTTTTTCATGCTCTGTCTCAGCTATTGGTTTTTATCTTCAAATTTGAAATTTTCCAGAGTTTTGGAAACTGTTGTTTATACTTTATTACAAGTTGCTGTTTTCAGACCTTGCTCTGATAACATTAACAAATTGGTTTGTGAAATTCTTTATTGTTTACTGTTTTGTAGATTTTGAGACCATCCTTCAAAAGGTCTCTGCCTCAAGATCTTGAAAATGAAACTGGCTAAATTTGAAAGTTTTAATAGTAGTAGACCAATCATCTACTCAGGATTATTAAGCAGTTTTGCAGGAGTTCATACAAGCAGTGTAGCACCACAGATGTTTTACTAGTAAAATGCCCTTGATAGTGGGTACTACACCATTGTAATGATGCTTGTACACATCTCTTATTTTTGGTAACATCACCAACTGCCTTATTACCCTTATGCCAGTCTGCAGTTATAACATATGCTATTCAAAACTGCCTGCTACTATACATTGCATTACACATTGCTTACTACAAGGTTGTATGAACTTCATCTGGTACACACAGTTACTTCGGGTGCTAGTGATGGTTCACAGTGTCAGTATGTCTAGTAGGTACTGAGATCCTGTTTGTCTTCAAATATTGTAAAGAATTTATTGACATCAACACCAGTTTTATTTTTATTTGCTTTTTTATTCATTTTTATTTTTTTTGAAACATTAAAACAGAGACTGTGGGATTAACATGCACAAAATTTGCTGTTAAGATGGTAATAAAGTTTGTTTGATGGATATTATTTGTATTCTTTTTTAATTTTTTATTGGGTAACTTATTACATGGTCTTGGTCTTGACTGCAACGCATTGCTTACATAATGGTTCTGACAGTTTAAATAGAGAATTTTGGGTTACATCTCATCAAATTTGCATTTGGTGATATTTTTGGCATCTCAGTTGCAATACCATTCTCTAGGTTAGGATTTTGTAAAATTTGAATGCACTGTTGTCTCTTTTTCTTTAAGATTTCATTTGTGATTCTTCAAGCCATATGGAATCTATAAGCGGTGTTTCTTTGTCACCTGCTTAGTTACAGTTTGGGTCTACAGGTATGTTTCATGTGATAACTTAGTTATACCTCTTGTGTCCATTATCCCTGTTAACAAGGACAGCTAGGACATCTAGGGTAGAACAGTCATTTGATAAAGAGAAAATCATAAAGATCGTGATTTCTTCTTTATATAATAAGCCTTCATGCTTGAATGTATTTGTCTAATCAGGAATCGTGTTCGTGCTCCATCAGATGATTGTGTTGTATGTAAATTGACAGGGGAAGCTGACTTGTTGGTGATAATGTCTCAGTGATTACTTTTACAGTCTGTGTGTGGGCCTCTGCATGGCCTTTCAAGTATTAGATGCAAGAAGACCATTCTACAAACAGGATGGGGTACACTTTACTGTTTTATTTTTGTTTTTCAACCTTATTTATTGTTCCAACTATATTTTACTAGGTCCAGTATCAGCATTCTTTCAAAGAGGGAGATCCATTTTATTGTTTCTGTCTAAGAACAAAACATTTTGAGAGTAGCAACAGGTCCTGATGGTATAAAGAAAAATAGGTTTTTAGTGCTGCAGATAGGAGTTCAGTTCCCTTCAGTGGGTGCAGCAGATAACCTGAAAGCTGCACAAATATCCTTAAAGATCCAGGAGTTGTCAAGCACATCTTTGGGTCTTTCTATGTCTTTTTTATTCTCTCTGGTTGCTTATTAATTTATGACTTGGCCATCATCTTCAGATGAGGATGACATGTGACAGAGGCATGTCCAGTCATCTGTCTGTAGAAGTCTTCTTCTCTGAGAATCTTACACTATATCCACAGGAATACCTATTATGCCACCACTTATGATCATATCTAGGAACATATAATTCCTGCTGGGCACCATTCAGTTCCATTGGTTGCAGGACTGGGTGAAAGTGGGAGGGAATGTTTTGCTCTGAAATACATTCCCTCCCAGCTTCATGCAATCATGAAGAGCTTTCTGTTTTTCTATGACCACAACTAGAATTGTGGTTTGCAACAAGGAAGAAGAGATGCACATTTTCTTGGTACTTGCTAAATAAGCTGTGTGAGAGCGATAGGAGAATGGAGAATTCTGAGTAAGTTGATACATGTTCTATATGTTAAGAGTATTCAGAACATTAAGTTGCATGGTTGTTGACAGCATGAAAGAAACTCTACAATTAAATAGCTTTTTGTATTTCAGGAGTATTGTCCTGAAATTAATTTTGATTAAAAATATATATATATATATAATTTGAACATTTTCTAAATACAAGATATTGTTTTTCTGAAGTGTGTTGTAATTAAATATATTAAATTGAATTATCATATGCGGCACAGAAAAATATTTAATGTTTCATTACTTTAATATTTCTTCTAAAGAATGCTTCATGATTATAATTGGTATTCCTTGAATTAATTTCTGATTCTTTACTGTACTATTAAATAATTATTATTGCTTTTTCCAGGGACCGCAACCTCCACTGCCTCCAACACATCCACAGCAATAGAACTCGTACATTGAAACATTACAGTTCTTATCATAGCGTACGCTTGTCGACTGTGGATTGTACAGAATATTTGGGCCACAGCAGCCCCCACAGCCTATGGACTGGAGGACACATTTCAACGCTTCCTTCCATTTGCAGCAGTAATTTCATCATTACAAAAGCAGGATTACGATAAACATTGAATCATAACTTAAAAGAGGAAATATATTGTTGCTAATGTGTAATCCTTTCTTTAGGACTAAGTAATGATTTATTTTTGGAAAATGAACAAAAATTCCTGTACTGAAACCTGCTTAAGTGTTGTTCATTATCTTTGAGAAAATTCGAATGCATGGAGAACAGAAAGAGCCAGGTTTAAGAAGCTGACATTTTTCTATTTTTGATCATGATTATTCAAGGCCAAAGTAATAATTGGTAACTCCTTTTAAATGAAAAATAAGATTTGAGTCAAGATAAAACATCCCTGTACTTGTTCTGTTTCCTACCAAAAACAAGAATAAACATCATGGTGTCTAGTATTTTCAAACATATACCATAAATTATGGAACACTTACTACCTAGTACTCACTCTCTGAGATTAAGGGGGAAACTATCTCGACCTTTTTTTTCTCTGTCAGTAAAGTCTCTCTCTATGGTAATATTTTGTTCTACCTACAGTGATTTCACTGGTTAAAGTGGTGCACCTATGTTGTTTTGTACTTATCTTGACTCCTAAGAACTCGCACATGCAAAGGCCAGTGAGGTGTTATTTTAGGGATGAAGGCGACTTATTGTCACGCTTTTCTGATGCACTTTCTACTTGTACAGACTGTTTAGTAAATGATATAGTGTACATCATTATTAATAAACTTAAGATACATCTTGTTGTGTTTTTTTTTCAGCAACTTCTTGTAAATGTACTTAATAATGAAAAAAATGTTATCACTGGGAAATGTTTTCATAACTTTCTTTAGGGCTAAGAACAAGTTCTGAAATTTTAGTTTTAAAAATATGTTGATCTAAATAGTGGTGCTTCTCCAAAGTTCACATTATCAAAAGTTTTGTTAGTTGAAAGTATGCTTGTTGTATCTTTTTTATTTCTATTAAATATAAAAAGTTCACTTTTTTATATTTTTATCTAGAGATCAGGATGTATTTTACAGAATCTGTGTTGTAGTCACTTAATTATTCAACGTGAAATCCACCGTAGGAGTCAAAACACCTCTCTTACTAAAACTTTATTATATATATATATATAAAACAAACAACAGGTGCTAATATGTTACCCTAAAAATAAAGATCCAGATCAGAATTTAAATTGCTTGCATTTTAACGATAGATCTGTTAACAACAAAACATACTTGTTGGTAAGAGAATATGTTGTTAAAGCTTAAGTTAATGCCAGCAAGAAACGACGTAGAAGAAGAAAATCTTCATTGTATATTTTGTGTTATGCATTTACAAGTGAAACGTTTTTTAACTTTTCTTTATGCAAAGTGCTCATTTATAATCATCGTAAATGTTGTATTGCAGCTTTTGTGCAAAAAGAAAAACTTAAAAACAATTTAGCTTGCCTTTTTTTTTTTAAATTGTTATATTTTTGATTTTATAGCTTGTCACAGTAAAGCAGCTTACGATCCCATTTTACCATATGTGAAATATGTTGCCGTGCAACTAGCAGTTACATATATATAGAATTACATCTGTACTGTAGGAGAGAATAAGCCATTATAAAATGCATATATTCATGGTACACGTGCTTGCCTTTTCTTTTGTAGTGTATTTGTTTTTGGATCGGTGTTGTGAAATAATCTCTCATTGTTCTTCTCTTTTGCTCCCAATACAACTTTTTTTTTATTTTTTAAATGTAATTCATTGGGTTTGTGTTCTGTCTATTGTTTGTAAGCACATATCTTCAGTATGTTATATACATTTTTGAGAGTGAAAAGAAATAAACAGTGCCATTTTTCTTAAAAAAAAAACTTGCTCTACTTATTTTACAATATGTTTAAGTACGAGTTTTCATCTGAAAAAAATTAATTGATAAAGACACGACTAATGTAAAAAAACAGAATTTTTGTTGATTAGAATAAAAAAAATCCACGTTAAATTTATATTCTTTGTCATAAAATGCATTCTGATTGAAAAAAAAATGTTTCAAAGAATGTCAGAATGATGAAATCGTGAAACGTTTTTAAGTTACGTTTTTGCTGCTTAGTGTGTCAGTAAACTAGAATTTATTCAGATATTTAAGATCAACCAATAAGATGCTGAAAGTTCACAAGTGCAAAGCTTTAAGTTACAACTTGAAGATAATGTGGAATCATGTTTTATTTGGTCTTTATTCTTCATGAGATGTTATAATGTCTTGTCACTTTTTCCATACATCGGGGCATGTTTTTAACATAAACGTAATATCAAAGTTTGATGATTTATTATCAGAATTCAGTTTTAGACTGTATTTATTATCCTGTGTTCGTGTAAAGTAAGAGTAGAGAAACAAAATGGCCGACAGAAGTTACAAACTGTAATACTGGTTTGTATGAAATACCCCATCATGCCAGAAGAAACGACCGTGTGATATAAAACCACTTAAGAGGAAATAACAGATCAAATCGGCTTTCTACATATACATAATTGATAATACATTTGGTTGTCCTAACACAGAAATGATGTTATGGGCAGGGATCTAATACTGGATCATATTTTTTAAAAAAAGGTTGTAGTGATTTGCAGGAAAGTATCCAAACATTTCTGACTTTCTGTATATTATAGGGCATATTAATACTAGAGTGACTGCCTTAGAAGTACACCTGACGCAAATCACGAAAGGTCAACATAAGAGATGTATGAAATTAATACTTCTTGTACCGTGTAGTCTGTATGATGCTAGTTAGGCCAAATTTGCAAGCTCACTTACGAGGTACATAAAATTAACTCTGTTTTTGTCACCCAAGAATCTGTCTGATAAAAATTTACAAGTAGTTAAAGACACACCTATTAACAGATCTCTTATATGATGCATTAAAGTAAACGCCGAACAACAGTTGTATTAAATTATGTGTTAACAGAGTCTGTCCTACAGAACTGCCCCCCAGTGGCTCAGCGGTATGTCTGCGGACTTGCACGCTAAAATCCGGGTTTCGATACCCGTGGTGGGCAGAGCACAGATAGCCCATTGTGTAGCTTTGTGCTTAATTCAAAACAAACAAACAAACCTACAGAACTATTCTTGGGCATCATAATAAACGTTAATAAAAGTAACCTTACCACTCTAACAATTACGTGAAGGTAATTTTCGAAGAAACAAAATGGTCCTGTTATTTATTCCCCATTGATATTTCTAAAATGTATCACTTGATATTATCAAGTAATTTCTGAGAGTGTAAGCCTTATTTGGAAACAAAATGATTATAAGCATACACTACCTTATATATTGTTTACAATTACATGTGTAACCAGTTTCTTTTTCAAAATTGTTTCATAAAGATGACTTGTACATGTAAATAGGCCATGTTTCAAAATAAGTCTTATACTCTCAAAAATTACGTGATAATAAGCGCTACATTGTAAATAATTTAAAGAGGAATAAACGAGAGAACCCCTTTGTTGCTTCGAAACGGTCTCTAGCTATTATGTGATTGTCATAAGTGACTTATGGGAGGTAAAAGATAGATCCAAAATGCTGTTTTACGTGCCTTTCATTTTGAATCCTGTATGAAAAAAAAAGGAACACAAAAAAGTACAAACAAAAATCCTGATTTTTATCACATAACTTGTTCCACATGTTTCTAAACTATCTGTCAGCTCTCGACGTTTAAACCCTAACTTTTAAAATAAAGTATTAATTCTGATGATTTGTAAAAAATCTGAAGTAGCTTTACAGAAAAATATATTTAAGAAATTGTAATTACTGTTTTACCAAAGCTTTAACCTATTCAGTGTTGTAGACGAGATAACTCGTCCAAGATCGGTAACAGTGGGTAATTCGTTCTTAATAATACCTAACTTCAACGCTTGATGTCAGCACCATACATGCATTTGACCTACTTACAAATTGTGTTACTTTCGATCCAAAAAAAAAGTTACAAAATGAAGAAGCATTAGAGTTGTACTGTAGCAGCTGAAATACTTGACAGTCAACAGGTTAAGCTTGAAATCTGCTCATGAAGGAACTGATAACATGTAAATATTGACACAATAGAAATATCCACTTTTTTGTCATGAGCCTTTTAACAAATTCCTAATCTGGTGACTATTGCTTTTCCCAGATTTGAAAAAATTGTTAGGCTTATTTTTTAGAAGATACCGTTATAAAAATGATAATAAAAAGTGAGGAATAGCTTAGTAATATCGTTTTTTACTCCCCCCACGTTTTGAAGCACACCGTGACACAACAACAAATGTATGTACCTGTAAACAAACTTTGTTTGGTCTCAAGTATTCAGCTCATCTCGTTCTTTAGTACGAAATGTTGACGAGTTAAATTTCGACGTGTTATAATATTAGTATTATATATATATATATGTATATGTATATTTAATCGTTATCAACTGAACTTAAGTTCTCCACAAAGATTCACTTATTTTTATTTTGCATTTTCTTACCTCATGAAGCACCAAGAGAAAACCGTTATTTTTAATCTCTCGTTGTTTTTTATTGCATTGTTGTTGAATAGAACTGGAGTTTTCAGAAATGAATACTTGAAATTCGTTAGAACAATGAATAAGTAGGCCCAGTAGTTAAGACACTTGACTCGTACTCTAAGGGTTGCAGGTTCGAATCCCTGTTACACTAAACATGCTCGTCCTTTCAGCTGTGAGGGCATTATAAGTGACGGTCAATCCCATTATTCATTAGCATAAAAGTTCGTGGTGAGTGGTGATGATCAGCTGCCTTCCTTCTAGTCCTACACTGCTAAATTAAGAATGGCTAATGCAGATAGCTCTCGTGTAGCTTTGCGCGCAATTCAAACCAAAATAAACAAGTAACGATGAAAACCTTAATGACCCTGGCAGTCGATACAACCAACTGGTAGCTTTGAAAGCAACCTAATGGTCCAATAATGTCAATAGTCTAAAAATATTCCCCCCTTAAAAATATGTAACGTCTATCCATACGTTTACTTGATAGGGGTGCATATGAACTGAAAAATTCAAGGGAATTTTGCTTGAAGACAGCATTAAATCATTTGAAAGAAACAGGAAACATTTCATTCTACATTCTGAAGACTACTAATTTGAATCGTTTTTTTACATAATACAAATCATTTTATTCAGGCATAATACATGTAATTACAAATACATGTTTTGGTTATTGACTTTCCTTCAAGTTTGACTCGACTAAATTAAATTAATTGACTTCTCATATATACACCTCTTTTTTAAACCATAATTCAAAACTGTGCCCCTAATAGTACTACTGCTTTTGTGGCCTGGCATGGCCGAGCGCGTAAGGCGTGCGACTCCTAATCCGAGGGTCGCGGGTTCGCGCCCGCTTCGCGCTAAACATGCTCGCCCTCCCAGCCGTGGGGGTGTATAATGTGACGGTCAATCCCACTATTCGTTGTTAAAAGAGTAGCCCAAGAGTTGGCGGTGGGTGGTGATGACTAGCTGCCTTCCCTCTAGTCTTACACTCCTAAATTAGGGACGGCTAGCACAGATAGCCCTCGTGTAGCTTTATTCGAAATTCCAAAACAAACAAAACTACTGGTTTCGTTTTTAAATTATTAAGATTTATGTTGAATTCTAGAAATTAAGAATAACTGAACTTATCTGTTAAGTGAAATCGTGAAAAGGAAAATCTAAGAAATATGTCGATCTTGTAACTCAAATAATCCAGCACACGTTTATTTTATCAAGATTCAGTTGTTGATGTTGTGAGTAAAATTTTGTGGAATATAACCATTGAATTATTTGGACTACTGATGTAATAAATTACTTTTATCGAGTGTCGTTTGTTGTTTACAACGTGACGTTTAAAAAACCAGGTGATATGAAATATAATATAGACGTCTACTTGATGCATGATAAATAACATTGACTGCATGACGTGATTGATTTGTTTTGAATTTCGCGCAAAGCTACACGATGGCTATCTGCACTTGCCCACCCTAATTAGCAATGTAAGACAAGAGGAAAGGCAGCTAGTCATTACCAACCACCGCCAACTCTTGGGCTACTCTTTTACCAACGAATAGTGGGATTGACCGTCGCTTTATATCGTCCCCACGGCTGAAAGGGCGAGCATGTTTGGCGCGACGGGGATGCGACCCTCAGATTACGAGTGCAGCCTTAACACGCTTGACCGTGCCGGGCCGTACGTGTCAAATGTGATTGATTGAAGTTATTAGTATAAAAAAAAATGGATTCAGGAAATTTAGAAAAACTTTGTTTGTTTTGGAATTTCGCACAAAGCTACTCGAGGACTATCTGTGCTAGCCGTCCCTAATTTAGCAGTGTAAGACTAGAGGGAAGGCAACTAGTCATCACCACCCAACGCCAATTCTTGGGCTATTCTTTTACCAATGAATAGTAGGATTGACCGTCACATTATACACCCCCACGGATGGGAGGGCGAGCATGTTTAGCGCGACGCGGGCGCGAACCCGCGACCCTCGGATTACGAGTCACACGCCTTACGCGCTCGGCCATGCCAGGCTTTAGAAAAACACCTGACCACTTACTCAAACTAACTGAAGAAATAATAGACAGCTTTAACAAAAAACAATGCACTATCGTCTGCTTTCTTGACATTGAGAAAGCATTTGACATTGTATGGCACGATGGTCTATGGTTCCAAATGAATGAAATGGGACTAGGGCGTGGAATTATTAGCCGGTTATCTAACTTTTTGGAAAATAGAAAATGTACAGTTAATGCAGAGGGTACCTCTTCTGAGTGCTTTACTCTAGAAGCTGGTGTCGCTCAGTGGTTGGATGGTTAGCCCTGTACTCTTCATCATGTATGCAAACAATATCCCATTGAAGGATCGTAATCATGGATTCTCCTCAGTTTGCTGATGATGTGGCAGTCTGGAAAAGTGCCACAACACCAACTACAGCAGCCACAAACATACAACCACAACTAAATAGAATAAGCGAATACTGTCAGAAATACAGAATAAAAATTAATACAGCAAAAAAAACAACAAAAAACTTGTCATCTTTACAAAATTGACAAAATACAAAAACTACAGCCTGAAATATATATGAATGAAACACCGCTGCCACATTGGCAAACTTTCTAGGACTAACCTATGATTCAAAATTAACATGGATTAACCATTTAAATGAAATTAAAAGTAAAGTCTGGCAGAGAACCAACTGTTCTAGGAGTCTAACTGGAATAGTGGAGCATCAACAGACAATATACTAAAAATTCACAAAACGTACATTAGACCAGTAACTGACTATACAGCTTCAGCTTGGATTACTGTAAGTGACAAAATAATCAAAACCAAGCTACACACAATACAAAACACATTCCTCACAACAACATATAGAGTTCCCAGAACCTCATCATTTAAATTCATACACAAGTATTCAAACATACCAACCATTGCAGATAGACTCCTACATAGTACAGTAACGTATTTTGATAAAAACAAGATTAAAATTGAATTATTATGCGAACCAGACACGTACTTCATACATGATGAAGATAGTCCTAAACACCCCTTCCCGATCAACGTATTTTAAGCATACAAATAAATAAATGAAAAAAAAAGTAATAAAGTATATCGATTGGGAAAAGCAAGAGTCAAACCATGAGAGAGAAAGCGAAACTATTCAAGATGGTTCTTTTTACTAATTAGTCAATGAATCTATCAGAAACAATGCTATTTTAGGTTTATTGTTAACCTCCAATAAATGTTCAAGAGAGTGTAAATGGGAAACATCTGGGTGCAAGCGATCATTGTTTTATTATGTTCAATGCTTTTTGATGCATACAGAGAAAAGGAATAATAACATTTTGGTAATAATTGTGAATAAAAATACATTTTGAAAGAATGCGAAAAGAAATATATCTGTTGTAAATTAGACAATTCAGTTACCTGGAAATACGGATAAGATATGGAAAATTTTTAAACATAAATTTTTAAATATTCAAGGCACTCAACTCGTAATCCGAGGGTCGCGGGTTAGAATCCCCGTCATACCAAATATACTCGCTCTTTCAGCTGTGGGGGCGCTATAAAGTGACAGTGAATCCCACTATTTGTTGATAAAAGAGCAGCCCAAGATTTAGCGGTGAATAATAAGAAGAAAATGGGGGCTATAAATAAAAAAACAGGTTATCAGACAAAGAGTTTAAACGATAAAGTTACATAAAACATTACAAATTTATGAAATTTAAATTTACTTCTATGAGAGTAGATTCAGAAGATTATAAAAGATCAAATAAGTTGGTCAAACAAGAGATTACGACATCAGAAAGGATACATGAAAAAAGGTTGGCTGAAAATGTAAAACATAAAAGTAAAATTTTCTTTAAATACAATACTGGTAAATAAAATGTCGGGATGATAGTAAGACCCTTGAGGCTAGTATCTGGTGATTATGAAATGACTGAGTTATTAAATTTTACTTTTCTTACGTTTTTCCCAACATAGATTTAAGCAGTATTCCATATTTTCAACAGTTGGTTGACAAGTGGAAATGAGGTTAAATAAGATAACTAAGCTGGTTAAGAACAATTTGGGAAGTTAAAAGCAATAAAGGTTCCAGATAGTACTTTTCAAAGATCCGGCATGGCCGAACGCGTTAAGGCATGAGCTCGTAATCTGAGGGTCGCGGGTTCGCATCCGAGTCGCGCCAAACATGCTCGCTCTCCCAGCCGTGGGGGCGTTATAGTGTGACGGTCAATCTCACTTTTCGTTGGTAAAAGAGTAGCTCAAGAGTTGGCGGTGGGTGGTGATGACTAGCTGCCTTCTCTCTAGTCTTACACTGCTAAATTAGGGACGGCTAGCACAGATAGCCCTCGAGTTGCTTTGTGCGAATTTCTAAAACAAACAAGTACTTCTCAAAAGATTTTAAAGGAGATTAAAGAATGGATATTTGGGCCACTTACTTTTTTTTTTATCAGTTTTTGAATAGTGGGCAGGCACCACATGATTGAATTTTAGCTGATGTTTTCCCTCTTTTCAAGGTACTTGATAAAAGTTTTCCCAGTGATCATAGATTCATTATTCTTATATCAGTTGTGGGAAGTTTTGAAAAGCCTGTTAAAAGAAGCCTTGCAAAGTCATTTAAAAATTTCAGGATTTTACTGGATAGTGAACATAGTTTCAAAAAATTGTGATTAAATATTTAAAAAAGCATTTGACAAGGTGTCACGTATAAAACTCGTAAAATGTATCTCTGCACTTGTGTAGGCCAGCATGGCTAGGTGGGCTAAGGCGTTCGACTCATTATCTGAGGGGTCCGGGTTCAAATCCCCGTCGTGTCAAACATGCTCGCCCTTTCAGCCGCGGGGGCGATATAATGTGACGTTGAATTCTACTATTCTTTGGTAAAATAGTAGCCCAAGAGTTAGCGGTGGGTGGTGATGACTAGCTGCCTCCCATCTAGTTTATACTGCAAAATTATTTGCGCGAAATTCCAAAAAAACAAAACAAACAAACAAATTGTTATTGTGTGGATAAGTTAGAAAATTGGATAGAAAAGCGTCTGAATGAAAGACTGTGGTGATACTTCAGGGCTCAGTCTCAGAACATTTGCTATTTTCTAATTACATCAGCAGATATTAAATAAATTATTTAAATTTGCTGGTGATACTGAGATCTTTGGTGTCGCTAGTTGGGAATAAGATGCTGCTGAATTACAAAAGGGTTACGTAATTTATTGAGTTAGACAAATATATGGCAGACGGATTTTAATTATAATAAAAGCAAGAAAATGCATGTGGGTTATCATAATTTGAATTATGAGTATAATTTGGATAAGAATAATCTTACCAGTGTCATGTTGTTTTTATTGTTGTTTTAGAATTAAGCACAAAGCTACACAATGGGCTATCTGTGCTCTGCCCACCACGGGTATCGAAACCCGGATTTTAGCGTGTAAGTCCTCAGACATACCGCTGAGCCACTGGGGGGGGGGCCAGTGTCATGAAGGAAAGGGATCTCGATGTAATTGTCAATATGTTTCTAAAATAATCCAAGCAGTGTGCTGTTGCTAGTGGTAAGGATTTTAGGTTGTATCTACAGAAAAATTGAATACAATCTGGAAACGGATTATAAATGTATCGTACACGTCACTGGTTAGGTCAGATTTTGAGTGTTGTGTTCAGTTTTGTGTTCTGCACCTCAGGAAAGACGATGTGTTATTCGAAAGGATTCAGAGAAGGGTTACTAGAGTGGTGCTTGGGATGGAGAGATTGTCTTGTGAGAAGTGACTGAAATCTCTCAAATTGTTTTCTTTTGAAAAAAAGAAGAGATAAGGGGATCTGACTGAGGTGTTTAAGATTGAAAAGATAATTAATAGAGTTAATGCATCATCCTTTTTAAAATTTTACGACGAGAATTATAGAACTAGGGGACACGAATATATATTTAGGCAAGGTATAAGCCGTCTTCAGTTGCGACAATATGATTTTCATAACAGGGAGGTAGGATTTTGGAACGTGTTGTCTTTGGATGTTGTAGAAGCAGTAAAAATAAGTGAGCTTAAGAGGTAGTTTGATAAGTATATGAATGATAAACTTTAAGATTGACTTAAGATTTTTTAAACATTTATTTATTTATAGCTTTAATTTAGAAGAAGAGACAGTCGAGATGAACCAATGGATTTCACGCTGTTACAAAACATTATATTATCTAATACTTAGGTCCAGCATGGCCAGGTGGGTTAAAGCGTTCAATTCGTAATCTGAGGGTCATGGGTTTGAATCCCCGTCGCACAAAAACATGCTCGCCTTCTCTCTAATTTTACACTGCTGAATTAGGGACGGCTAGTGCAGATAGCCCTCGAGTAGCTTTGCGCAAAATTAAAAAAACAAAACAAACAAACAATTTTCTACTTGCCAGAAGATTAGTATTTACCTGAAAATACCACAGACCTTCCGATTTGCAGAACGACATTTAGACTTATGGAACATGGCAAGATTATTTTGAAGATGAAAAGTGTTATGAAATAACATACAGGTCATCATCCTGGTAAAACGATGGAAAGAGAATGAGGGGTTAGATAACTGAGAGTTCAGTTAGTTATCTGAAAAAAATGTTGAAGTTAGCAAGGACATAAGTTGAACACTATTAAGTAATATTTATATTTATTTACACGTGTTGTCAAAGCAAACGACCCTTTTTTGTTTGTGCGATAATGTCTTCTATTTATATTTCATTTACTAGTATTTGCTTAATCACGCAATCATTTCTTCATTTCAGTTACAACGTTATCCCTTTATTATTATATCATAATATCATGTTTTTAATATAAATTTTGTGACTTTCCTGTCAGCAGTTTTCAATTAATAAGATAATTATTGCATCACGACACACAGACATACACATACATGTCCTCCAGAGGGCTTGTTTGCTTGCATAAAGCAAAATGGAAACCAAACGGCATGAAGAGTCTCCCCATTCGTTAGAAAACTTGAGCAGTTTTTATTCTGAAAGTATGAAGAAACATGCTGCTCTAATTAATACAACTCTACCTTCAAATGATGAAGGCTTACAAGTGAGAATTTTATAGAAATGCTATTACATGTAACATTTTTTGTCACCTGTATCCATAAATGTTTATTCTTATTTTAGTTTTACCGAGTATTGAGTTCCGGATTTACTTGTGTATAAAACGACACCTTTTACTTTTCAGACAAAGTCTGATTTTTACCCCTTGCTTTATACACAGTTTCAGAGATGAAATTAGAGTTAAAAACTCTCGAAGTAATGGCGTATTCAAGTAAAATTACGTTATTCCTTTTGCTTTTGTAAGTAATTGTGCTGACATCATTTCACCTGCTCAATACAGTGCGACATACTTTTATTTGTGATTTATCTCTATAGTTTATGACTAAAAGTTATTTGATATGCTAGTTACAATTAATAGAGATTTTTTTTATGTTAAATGTATTAATGTCATCCAATACAGTAAAAAATATCTCTAATATTAAAAATGTTTGTAACGTACATTAATTTTGTAAACATGCTTTTATAGTAGATCACTATACATCATGGTTTAGTGATGTTTGTGGTAATAAACTAGTTCAACTGTTAATAAATTCTGTACAGGTGTTTATTAAATGTTTGTGACTAAAGTTATGTTTCATTGAGCTGTTTGTCACATATGAAGATCTTAAACATTGATTTATTTTGATTGCATTTATTACACCAGAGGGAAAGTTAGCACAGTTGAAAAATAACTTCTGACTTTGTGCAAAAGTAACATCCTAGACTTGCTTGGCAATAGCAGATTTCCTATACACAAAACATAAAAGAAATACACTTAATTTGCTGAAACAATCAAGGGTTATCTTGTGTTTTACATGTGCAGATACAGTAATAATACTGTAACATAAATATTGTTGTGTGTCTCAGGGTCTGGTAAGATTGTGCAACCACAAACAATGTAGAATGCTTACATGATATGGTACATGTCTCTCTTTTTCTCTGTATATACATAAAGAACAAATTTCAAATGTGATTTAATATTAACATTAAATTGCCCAATCTAGCTAATATTTTAAGTAAATCATAAATTATATTGCTTTTACAAATGTTATTTTTTTATATTTACCAATAAAGTGGTTAAGCTATATTTAGAAACTAAATATAATTTAAACATGTGTAACTGTTAATGGATAGTTGGAACTAATCAGCTAATACATTGTAAACTAAAATTACACAAGCTAAAAATGAAATAATATTTATAATATCATTTATCATCTATGTTGATTCTGGATGTAAACATCAAAGTAGAAAAGTTTGAAACATTTTAATTATCAACAGATGTATTTGTGTTTATGAGTAGGAAAAAAATCCACCCTTTCTTTCAATGTAATAAACAGTGGCATAGGTAGGGGGAGCAAGGGGGTACATCTGCCCATGGTGCTCAGCACCGGAAGTGGGGGGTGCCAAATTGATGTTACATAATTAGGAATTATGGCTTACATTTTGTCAATTTATTGTCTGACTTTATTCCCGGGTGCTGAAAACCATAGCTATGTAACTGGTAACAAAAAAAAACTTTTTAGTTGTGTGTTTTTTATCTAAGTACTTTGACTTGTTTAAGTAATTTTAGTTTGTTCTTTTATGAAGTTTTCTAAATGTACAGTTTGACAAGTCTGATTTCTTTTCAGTGTAGATATATTGTATCTTTTGCATAATAACAGGTTTATTTCAGTAAGAAGAAGGAACCACCTAAATATCAATTTTAAAATGCAGGGTAATTAATTATTTGTGTGTGTTTAGATCGCTGACAAGGCACCACACAGAAGAATGACTAAGAAAATCATTTGGGCTTGGAAACAGACAAGATAACTGGAGTGTACAAGATGGCTCGTAAGTCCCTATCCATCCATATGTTATGTCTAACAAATGTTATAATACTAATGATGAGTTGAAGGTAGCTGTTACAGTGGCATTTGGAACAATAACCCCTGCTATGTTGAGGAAAATGTCCCACAGAACATGGGGTAGCATGATATAATGCAGCGAGAATGAGGGACAGTATACAGATACACTGATACATAAGATATATGGATGGGTAGGTACTTACGGGCCACCCTGTAGGGTGGTTGGATGAAAGAATGGAAAATATTGTTAATTTAGTCTTGTTGGTCTGGAGTCAGTATTTTGGCCTTTGCTCATTGTTATTTACACTGGTGATATTAATAAGGATATAGTTAGTAAATTAGTGAAATTAGCTGATGATATTGAACTCATGGGTAATTCTAGCTGAACTGAGAGATTTGAAGTATTGCACAACTATTTGATAAGTTAGGTAGTTGGATGAATACTTGTAAAGTGATCTTTTATATAATACATGCAAGATTATACTTTGTGTTATAATCTCAAACATATTCAGTATAAAGAGGGAATTTACTTGATAATGTGATTGAATAGCATCTTCACCTAATGATAACAAGTTATTGAAATAGTACACTTTGCTAGTAATAAATCTAATACAGTTGTGTGGTATATTTATACCCACATTGATTACAAGTCAGAAAATGTAAACATTTCAATACATCTCACTAATTAGATCTCACTTGAAATACTGTGTGCAGTTTTTTTTAAAACTAAGAAAGGATCATGATTGCAAAATAAGTGTACATGTACATAATGTGCACTGAAAGATTTAGTTGGGACTGAATATTTATATATGACTCAAATATTTTGCTTCATATCCAACAGAAATATTTTGTTAGCTGTCTCTCTTCTTTGATTTCAGTAAACTGTTAGTGTAGTGACCACGAAATATATTGACTGAATTTTAATTTACTGAGTGCTATCATCAACACAATACAATATTTGAGCTTAAAGGCAGTTTTCTTTGAGTGTTACTTCAGTGCACATAAAAACTAAAAAACTATCTTGTACGTCTTATTTCTGATATCATTGTTTCATCCATTCAAATCAGTATGTTTTTATCCATCTGTAGATGGATTGTAAAGCAAAACTACATCAATTGGGGATATTATTGAAACAATGTTTGGTTCAGTTACTTCTATGCACCATTCTCTCTCAGTCCATTAGATTTCCAGAAGGTTTAGTTATTCTCTAAAGAGTTTGGACATACTGCTGCTCTGGAAAGGTTTCAGAGGCTTTTGTTTCTTTGGAAGGTTGCATCCTTGCTATTTTGATGTTTTGACTTTCATAAAATCTTTCAAATTTCATGTAAAAAGTTCTTAATTAGTAAATCAGACTCTCATAAAACTTGTAAAGTCAAAAAGTGAATAGTAACTTTACTTGATGATAGAAATAAAATGTGATGAGAAGACAATTTTTAAATTGCAGGAATATGATCGAGGATTTTCCTGACGGTATATTTTAAGACTTATTGTGAATTATGGTTCTTAGTGATTTCAATAACGCCTTGAGAATGATGAAAATACTTTTTAAATTGCAGGAATATGATCAAGGATTTTCCTGAGGATATATTTTAAGACTTTTATTGTTAATTATTGTTCTCAATGATTTCAATAACATCTTGAGAAGTGAGATTTGTACAAAGTATATAATTGCTTTGAAAATGTGATTCTTAATATATAGTTGATTTATTATGACCATGGTTTTGTCAGTAAAGGCATCATTAGGTGTAGACTTAAATAGTTTATAAACAGGTGTGTGTATATTTAACCAAACATCTTAAAGTACTCATGACATTTACTGCGAGGCAGATGGAGTGAGAAGTGTGAAGGAACTTAAGTCAATAAGATTGTTTAAAGCTTTACCTGGACTTTTATCGTAGACTTCTGTATATTTCTAAGATTTTTAAACTGTTTAGTTTTTTGCCTTTTATTTAATAGATTTGTAAAGTTTGAAGTTTGCATGAGGTGAGATGAAAATATTGAGCCTATTTTATCCAGTTTCCAGTTTATTGAAAAATCTTTAATTGTTTCTGTGGGATATACTATCCTATCCCCTCCTATATATATATATAATATTTAAATAACACTTTACCCAAGTTGTTTGTTTAGTGGAAAACCATTCTGTATATTGATTTTTGTTTAGTCAGTTATATATTTTGAGGAGGATTTCTTTCATCATTACTTTCAGATTTTGTTATTTCAAACAGTATATAGGTTGATTTTAAGTTAACGTCCTTAAATTTCTATAAGTTATTTAATTGTTATAGACAGCAGTTTGTTCTATTGCTTTTAGTTTAGTTCAGTAATCTTCAAGAGGACAGTGATAAGCCTATGTAACATACTATGGAAAAAAATTATTAGTGTGAGAAATTGGATGTTGTAAAGAAGAATTAATGATACTATCACCTTAAAGTGGATTTTTTTTCAAAATTTGAAGAATGTATGCTGTTAGTTGTGTCGATATTTAGTTTGAGAAGTTTTCCTTTTTTGCCATACTCCTTAAAATCAATTTTTAAATTTTGAAGTTGATGTTTAGAGCCCGAGATAAAAGACGAATCACATCATCGCCATGTCTGTACCAGTGTCTGATACATGGATTATTTTCAGTACAAAATAGTTTCTTCTATAAATTATCCATGAGCAATTCAACAAGTAGTAAACCATTAAGTTTTTTTTACATTTTTTAACTGGTATACTTTATATATTTAATAATCCCGTATTCTGGAAAATAAACTAGTCATACACTAGTTAACAGTGTAATTCAAAAAGGAACTCTCTTTTCAAAAATTATAAGTATGGTCTTGTAAATGACTGTCAGATTTTTGAGAAATGTTTAATTTTATAGCAATGCATTTTTTTCATTTGTCTCGCACAGCATGAACTAGTGAGTAATATAAGCATGTGTATTTACACATGCACTTGCACACAAATATATACAGGTTTTGTATTATTAGGTTTTTAGGTATATTTGAATGCTTTTTTAAAAATGAATATAAGTGTCATTGGTGTTGTTCATAGTGACTCTCTCTTATTATAGGAGGACCTCAGAAAAGCAATTAAAGATTTGGAAGAAGTAACTCAAGCTGTCACTACACTTGGAATATTTAGCAGCAATGAAGATATTGATGAACTTCCAACATCTGATATAAAGTAATATCAACATGATATATATGACTTTATTTTTTCTATGTATTTATATTAGTTTGTTGTAATTCAAAAACAAATTAAACCAAAAATCCCACTTCGTAGCTTTTGTCCCGAGATTGTTTCAATTGATGCAGCATTTTGTGTTTGTTTTTGAGTTATAAAAAGCTAATATGATTAGTCAGAGGTTTGGGTTTGCTGTTTTTAACACACTCCTTCCTTTTGATTTTATTTATTTAGCTTTATTAATATGTATTTATTTTCACTAAAATGTACATCTCTGTATGTGTAATTTTTTTAAATTTTATACCATCTCAAGAGAAGATGACACTCATATTTATCATATAAATGTATGATTTAACAGTATTTTCTATATTTTTGCATTTCTCATGTGGGTAATCAATAATAACCATATCAAATTATATAGTTACTGTTAAAACTTTGTTCTAGAAACTGTCATGTTTGTTACCATCGTAAGTAATTTATAAAACTTAGGCCAAACTTTTTTAATTTTTAGCTCAAATATCTGTAGAACTTCAGAGTAGAAGGAAATGAAATTAAAAACCTTGAAAATTATAAATTGATAAAAAAGGACAATTTATTTTATGTATTTAATGTGGATTCATGTATTTGGTTGCTCTAGTGCTTCTCTTTGGACGTCTTGATGTCAAAACATCTTAAATTGAACATGCATGATAGTGCCGAGTAGCTGCAGTTTTCATTGTTTATGTTTAATAAATTTCTCTGCAGTATTAAAGTGTACAATATATTCCATGGCAGATCAAAGCCAACATTCAAATGTAAATAGTCTAAGTCCATGGCTGTAAGGTTTATTAGTTCGTTAAAACTTCACAAGTTGGTACTTTTAACTCAATTGAAAAATGAAAATGTTACTTTAGAAATACACATTAAATGAGATAAATTGACAAAGAAATTAGTATTATTATTATTACCCCAGGTATTTTGCTAAACTACATTGTTGGTGAATAATGACCTTCACACAACTTTTATTTTCAATGACCAACCGAGTGAAAGAAACCACTCTTTAATGCATAATTAGAGTATTCATAATTTGTGATTTGATAAAGAAGATATGTGTGTGTAGTCATTGTTTAATGTTCTTAAAGATAGTTATAAATAAAAGGTTTGGGTTAAGAAAAAGTAGACTGATCATTCAGTGTTACATTATGTATTAGGGATGTTAAATATTTGTGTTGTGGTGGTGAATAATGTTTAAAAGATAAAAAAAAAATTACATTACAATAATTTCTGAAAAACTTTTAGAATTGAAATATATTCTAAAAAAATTAGAGAACTGTGAGATAAACATAAAAGAATAGACGTACTGAATTATATTAGAGACATAAACAACATTTTTTTATTTATAAAATATTTATTGATTGTGAATAACTACTGTGTTTTTAGTTCAAAATAATAATTCATTGGATTAGGAAAAAAAACCAATTTGTTGTAATATTATTGTTTCAGATATAACACTAAATAATGAATGTTTTTCATTATCAGACACAGATGGTTAATATACAAAGATAGTTGAGCAGTAAAGGACTTCAATAATCCATACAATCATATATAGAGAGATTAAAGTCTTTTGCTAGGTCCAAAGGTGATACAGATGTTTTCACATTACAAATGACTTTAAGACCAGTAACTAAGTTTGTGAAGTGATTTCGAGCTTTCGTAGTTCATTGAGAGATTTTTCATGTTGAATGCAAGATTTTTACATGGTAAAAGCATACCATACCTTTTTTATGTGAAGTGAAAGATATATATAGTATAAAACGGCTATTGTAATAACCATTTACATATTTTAAAACATCAGTGAAATATAGTTAGAGGAATTGGAAAAGTGTAGTAATGGGTTTAAAAATAAAATGAAAGATGTTGTTGATCACTTTATATATAAAAAAAAAACTGGTGATTAATAGTAAACATTCCATTAACTACTACTTGTGATACTGCTTAGAGAAAGTGGCATACAGCAACAATTAGAAAAGGAAAGAATGTTAGAATGCATCCTTAATGTAAATAATAATAATTCAACATTTGACTTGTAACACAGAAAGAGAAATAATTTGGAAGCTATGAAAAGTAATGTTCTCATGTTAAGGTGAGAGTTGAGATTGATTTAAAAATTGAATGAAAAGCCTTCAGCATGTTTTATAAGTTTAGAGAAATGGAACTATGCAAGTGAAACAATTTTCAAAACAACAGATAAAGAGAAAGAAATAATTGAAAAACAGTTGCAAAGCTTCTCAGAAACACTTGAGTAATTTATGTATTACAAGAGATTTTGTTTTGGGCAATATCCATTCAAAATCAAATCACTTTAAAAATTCTTTCTGAACTTCCTTTAGTAAATGTAGAAGTGCTGGAAGGAGAAAATCTCATCAAGGGGCTTCTAGAGTTTTAATTATGGAAAGACACTGAGTTTTGATAGATTTACCATAAGTTTTTTTAAGTGCTACAAAATGAGGTATAAAGACCTATAATTATTTAACGTACAGACCTAAGGTAATATGCCCCCTGCTAGTACGGTGGTAAGTCTACAGATTTACAATGCTAAAATCAGGGGTTTGATTCCCCTAGGTGGGCTCAGCAGATAGCCTGATGTGACTTTGCTATAAGAAAAGATACATACAAATAAGGGAATACAACTTATTCCAAAAAAGGGAAAAACAGGAAATAGGTTTTGAAATTAGAAAACCAAACACCTTGTTAAATATGGTATTTCGGAGTAACAGTTTTTTCCTTGGGTTATCTGATAGTAATTTTTTCCTTTTTGTTTTGTGTCAGATACCTCCTCCTCCCTGCTTTATTGGGAAGCCTAACCAATCTGATCGTGCAAGAGGACAGGATGGAAGTTGTAAGGCTGTCAGAAGTAAGTCTGGTTTTCATAGTGGACCTTAGTATCTTAGTTATACAGAGAAGAGTTGAATGTATTTTCTTAGCTAAAAATATTCTGTGCTTATATCTAGAAAAAACTCAGCATATTTATGCACTGAAAACTTTAGGTACAACAGTCATAGCCAGTAAAACTTGAAAGATGAAATACATTGTTAAATCTGAAAGAAGAATGCTACAGCTCAAAACTTGTGTTATTTGTATCATATTAATCTATAAAATAATAAAGTTGTGTATGTGCCTGTTTTACACTTTTAATAATTTTTAATAAATCTGCTGAAAAAAGATAATTATATGTGTATTTTTACACTGTCAATATAATGATTTTGTTTGTGAACTTGTAGATTTGGAGTGCAACAGCAGAAAGATGATTTTAACTACTATAAAACATATATTGACTTACAGTGTTTACTGCAATTATTTTAAAGCACGTTTGGCTTGTTTAATTATTTTAATTTTGTCTTCCAGTGAACAACTGTAAGTCTTAGTGCTTGCAATGCTAAAATCCTGGGTTTGATTCCCCAAAATGAACCAAGCAGATAGTCTACTTTGGTTTTGCTCTGAAAAACAAACAAAATGTTTTGATTATATTAAATATAAAATTTGAAAATATCTTTCAAATGTTAAATAAGTGTTCACAGTGATATAACTCAGTTTTTATGTGGTTACAGTACCTCAGTGATATTTTTCTTCATTTATCTTTAGACAGCTGATGCTGAAAAATATCAGACACAGTAGTACATATGAAGTAATGTTAAGAATACAGACTTACAGTTGTCCACTGGGAGACAAATGAATTAAACTTATTTTAAAATAACTGCAGTGAACACTGCAAGTCAATATACGTTTTCTAGTTAAATTCTGACACTGCAGTTAAAGTTATGAGTGTCACATGATGTGCATGTATGTCATTTTTTTTTTATATCTTGTGACTTTTGGTTTTAAATGTACAAGGGTAAATCATGGTGATGGAAATATCACATAAAAGATTCTGTGGGACTATGAATTCTGTTTTTATTATGGGTTTTGATGGAGTAATATTTTAATTGATTTTACAAAAGCCAACTGGAAAATATATATAAACAAATCACAAAAATCTATAACCAAACAAAACATCCATGCAACGATACCCTTGAGTGAGTGATGTCATAACGGAAGTGATTTTTGATACGTGCTGACTTCAATAAAATGCATTTTTCTCGGTGCTTTTGTTGATGCCCATATATGTTAGTGGCACTGGCTAATATACCTTTGGATGCATGCGTAGATCCAGTGGCAGTGAATGTGTCAAGGAGGAGTGTATCTGGACTCTTGACTTACTGTGGGCTCCAATCCTTCAGTCTTGATCTTCACTCCATCGTAAAAATTCTGACTGTATTATGAGGTTCCTTCCTTAAAGATAACTATATATATGTACTTCATACAGCAGTTTGTTTTATTCTTTGTTTAAAAATTTCTTTCTTTATAGAATCAGTTTCATAGCTTTTATTACTTTTTCTCCTGTTAACAATAAAATTTAAGTATAAAACATTCTTTTAAAAAATACTTTAAACTAAAATTTATAATCATAGTAAATTATGTTATCCTTGATTAGATGAAATAACTATAGCAAAATTTTTAAACATTTGTACACAGACAGAAATGAAAGTAATCTAAAAGAAATGTATCAAATAGGCTTTGTATTGGTCCTGAAAAATGAGCAGTAAAGAAATACAAGAAAAAAACTAGATTTTGACTGACGATCTTTCAGAAAAGAAAAATGAATGAGAAATTAATAATTAATTAATAGATTAATAAGACTGCCATTCAGTCATGCTACTGTGGAATTCTTTGGAAAAAATTTTCAATAGAAAAAAATGTTTTTCAAGTTATTTAAAATTGTACTTGTTTCTGACTGTTTAGATGTTTTTTAGTATATTATTAGTCTTACAGCTAAGGTTTTTAACAACAAACTGTAATCTGGTGTACTGATAAGTGATTGGATCATGCATTATAAAAACCTAAATACTATTTTATTTGTGGTTGACTGGTGTTTTGCAAATAAATGAAAAGTACATTGTGTGCTGAAAGTCAGTACTTTAAAGATTGAAAGGGAAATATGTAGAAATATCTAATTTTTTTTTGTCCATCATAGGTTTATTTCAGAGACTTTCTTCAACGTTGTAATGATTATAATATAGAAAAAATAGAACTTCCAGAATGCGATGCCACCACAAGTGAAAAGTTCACGTCTTCGGGAGCTCCGATAAATCTTTCTGAGTTAACAGCAATGGGAAAAAAAAGACAAGAAAAGATTGCACGATACAAAAAACAAAAAGAAATTGAAAAGAAATTAAATGATCTGGAAGAACATATTGAAAATCCATCCACAGATGAAGAAATTGTGGTATGTTAAGCAATGGTATTTTGCTTTATTGTAATTCAAGAATGTGTATGAATTTTTCTTATCTGAAGGTATATTTCAATAAGAAGTACTGCCACATTATACATCCTTGATTTTTTATTTTTGCCACATGCAAGTCGATGTGACTAGTAAAGGTTATAGCTCTCACTCTTTTCTAACCTCCTAGACATAGTTTAAGTTTTAAAAAAATCTCTCCATCCATCGTCTGATCTTGTTGACAGGATATCTCAAGATTTGAGTGTGAGAATTCTGACCAAACTTGTACAGCAGTTATTAGATACAAAATTCTAAATTTGATTAGTTGTTAAAGTTATGAGTCAAGTGTCAAGGTCAAAATACCATTGGGACATCCAATACTCTCCAACCTTTTGTAAGTAATATTTTAATTCAGAATGAATGGATATTCACCAAACTTCTAAAATATGTACTTACATACAAAGTTCTAGACTTTATAAAATTTTGAATGTCATGGGTCAAAAGTCACAGCCAATCAAATTAGACTTCAATAAGTAGTGTAAATTTAGTGGAGACATAGGTGTTTTTGTGAACACAGTTAACACTAAATATATAAAGTTCATAATCTGGTTTTGATTTGTTGAAAATTGCATTAAATATACAATGTTTCAAGTCAATTGTAGTAATGTCTATCAGGCTAAATACAAAATCTGAAAAAGTGACTTAGTTTGGGAGAAAGTGGAGTGCATATCAGTTGATTAATTGAATGTATCTATTTTAATAACTCACTGTCTTGTTGCTGATATATATTTGCCTTTAAATTTTGACAAATCGCTTGTGGTAATTATGTGATTGAAACTTTATAGAATGGACGGCAACTGCCTGTTGTGGAGACACAAGCGTAGAGGACGACATTTCGAAAGTTTTCCACCTTTTGTCTTCAGGTCTTTCGAAACATTGTCCTCTATGCTTGTGTCTCCACAGACCATTCTACAAAGTTTCACTATAAATACTTTGCCTGAACAATCTATCGAAGAACTACGAGATTGTTGAGATATCTGTAGAAATACAAAATCAAGTAATATTCTTGTAAAATAATATATTCTGCATACTTTTTTGCTTAACAACCATTTTAGAAAATCTCAAGTTTGTTAACTGTAATAATATGTTGCCATTGCAAGTCAGCATGTGGTCATAAAATCTTTTGTTTATTACTTTATAAGCAAGGTCAAAATTAAACTTCACATAACAAAGACATACATTGTAATGTTCTTTGCAAAGTTCTTGTATCAGTTACACAATGATGATGCATATATATAAGGGAACTGATATGTATAAAAAGTGATAACATAGAAGATAAGGCTTGAGTAGAATGTCTTCTGTTAATATTAGAACAGTTAAACTGATATTTCTTGTCAGTGTGGATACTGCTTAATACTAAAGAGAAATAACTAAAGTTTTCAGTTTGAAAACTAGTCTACATATATGATTCTGTTGTACAATGAATAGTTTTCCATGATGTTTTTGCACTTCAGATTGTTAAATAGCTTTTATTACAAGTTTAAGGTGAAAAATATCAAGTAATAACAATAAAAGTGTTTAAAATCCCAATCTAATGCATTTTTAGAGAGAGTACTGGCTCTTAACCATAAGAAAGTGGATCAATACAGCTGTTGATGAACTTGGTTCATTAGAGAGTAAGTCAAACGTTTTATATTTGTATGTGAATTTTAAATTACTGAGAATAACAATAGTGATTTGAAAATTAGGTTTATTACACAAGTAACCTTGCTTATATTTGAAGTACAGCTTTATAGTGACTTATACAAACATGTGTAATATATTTGGATATATAATTTTAACTTTTCATAAAGATTTCCTAATTTTAAATTGTGTGTAACTAAATTCATGTTAGGCTAGTGTATATACATGATTAACAACAACCTTTAATTAAAAGCAGTTCGTCTTTTATATAAGAAAACATTATTGTAGTCTATCTAAATTCCCCTGAATATAGTAATCTTTCATTTTATAGGGTATTCAGAGTGAAATCTCCCAAGTAAATTAGCACTCACTATTCAGACTGTTGAATCTACTTTGTTATAGCCATGAAGATGTTTTTTGCTTCATTAGTTTGTAGTAATTCAAAGACGAACCTAAAGCATATAGCTATTTGAGCTAGAGGTATTTAGTGTAGTTTGTGGAAAGATGAGTGCATTAATTTGTCGCAAATGGATTTAGACAAAAAGACAAAGCAAAATGATGAAGTTTAACATAAAAATAAGTTTTTTGTTTTTTTTGAAGGACAAAAAGTGAAAATAAAAAAAAAATTGAATGGAAAGCTTGTATTACATTAAGAGGTAGGATGAAATAATAAAACTGAGACAAAATTCTGTATTTAAGAATGAATAAAAGCTAAAAATTAAACTCTCACTGGTAAACACATATGATCAGTTACAAGATAAGAGATAGAACATAGTGAGAGAAAAAACATTTCTCTATTAACGAGTATTGACCCATTCAGATTTGAGGCTGTTTTTTTCAAAAATGAAAAAATCTGTCTAAGACTGCTGAAATGCATTTTTAAAATAGCTTCTCTCTGTAGGTAACAAATTCAATAAATAAACACCAATGTATGAAACTATCTCCCATATGATGGTCACAAAGTATTCCTCAATTTAGTTGGTAAACTAGGACTTAGTGTAGCTGTTCCGTGAAACATAAGGCATGTTCCTTGATTGCATCAGTTACAGAATGTAACAACCTAAGTTTTAACTTTTAAAAGTTTGAATATTCTTCAATGGTTTTTTGTATATGTATGTTACAAGCTTTGGATAATATGGAATAATACTGGATGATGGTTGTTGAAAACACTAAGAACTACTTGTTTCAGAGTTATAATGCTACACTATACATTACTTCTGGCAGGTGGAGCGTAAGTAATATTAATTATAATGTAAATTTTTAATTGTTTCCTTTATAGCGGAGAAGCCAATTCTTGAGCACTTGAGTAAAAGGAAGATAGATGGCAACAAAGGTCATGAAGCTAAAAATAGAACAGAAAAGAAAAAGGTACTTCATTAACATAGGATTTAATGAGAACACTACATTTCTTGTATTTTGAATTTAAAAATAATTTTTTTTAAATAAAATTCTAGCAATTTTTCTCCTGGTACATTGATTAGTGACAATTCTGTTCAATGGTACAAAACAAGTATTATGTTTATTTTGCACATTTATAACATCTATTTCATTCTCTCACACACTATTTAAGAAAACCATGAAATTTTTTGGTTCATTTCTGTAATCCCATCCATCATACTAGATAAAAATAAAACACTCAAAACAAGCTCTTAACATTCAAATTTTTTCAAGCCTTTGTACAGGTTTACTAAAATTAACTGCAGGCAACCTATTGAAAAAGCCAACTGTTTTATTAGAAAAGTAAATCTGTCTTAACTGAAAATGACTTCTACCCTGTTAAAATTTATATTTCTCCCCTGGTTGTACCATTCTCATCGTTAAGCCTAAACAAAAGATGATGCATCACTTTTACCAATTCCGTTTACAATCTTAAATATTTCAATCAGATCTTCTTTAACTTTTTTAAGAGAAAACAATTTCAGAGATCTTAATCTTTCCTTGTATGACAACCTTTCCATCCCAGTGTCATCATAGTAGTCTTATCTTTCCTTGTATGACAACCTTTCCATCCCAGTGTCATCATAGTAGTCTTATCTTTCCTTGTATGACAACCTTTCCATCCCAGTGTCGTCATAGTAGTCTTTTTCTGAACCTGTTCCAACGATTCGATGTCCCTTCTAAAGTTAGGAGACAAGACTGAACACAGTAGTCCAAGTGTGACTTAACCAATAACCTATACAGTGACAATATTGGTGCCAGGTTTGGAATATATTATTCATTACACCAGAAATGTTTCATTGTTACTAGTTGAAGCTAAATACTGATACATTCATTTTGACTTCATTTTTGTTTCTTTTATTTTTAAGCATAAACATTTTTAAGCTACTATCGTAAGAAAAATTACTCATTAAGAATTAGAGTAATACGTTTTAATTTATGACGTGATATATGATGTTTGAATTTCAGAGCCGTATAAATGAAATGCTAAAAATGTATATTAAGTGTACTGTATGCTCTTCTGAGTGGCACTGTAAAATGAAACGTGTACTGCATTTTAAAACCATTAACATTATGTTTACCTTTTTCATAAAAACTGTGAAATTTGGTTTTCTGAATAGAAGTAACAAAATCATTAAATGGCATTAATAACATCATGAAGTAAATAAACACTGGACATATAATTTAATTTTTTCTTATATTATAAATGGCATCCCTCAATAATTTTGCATGCCCTAGTTTTGATATTTTATGTGCTTCTTTTTACTATATTAATATATATATTAAGTTTAGTACTCCTTTAATCTGTCAGATTTTGTAATTTTTTTTAAAGTATCATATTCTCATTTTTAAGTATTAGTTTTTACTAAATGATATAACTGGAGTTATTGTGTTGTAAGTTATTGATTTGCTGAGGCATGCAGTTTGTAGTTATGTAAGTGTATGTTCATATGTAATCTACTATCCTCAAGTTACAAAGGCAGGTAGATCATTTATGAATTTTATGTTTTTGTTGCATTTGTTGGAGAAACATACCTTTAATATTTTATGGCACAGTTCTGTAGATGTCTGTAATTAAATGCTGGAATAACATCACTAAAACTGACAAACATTGAAAAAGGCATAAAACAACAAGTTAAAACACAATGGTCTTAACATTCAGCTGGTATTTTTGTATGGAATTTTGAAATCTCAAGTACAAGAAAAAAAACTGTGGAACATCCTATTCAATTTTTAAGTTCATTTTGTCTTAATCAGAGTTTATAAAAGTAATGAAAGAAAATCTACCAAAAGTTTCATTTTGGCTATTTTTTTCTCCCCCTTCCTCCCAAGTAAGAGTTGTTTCCACTCATTAGAAAGTTTTTTTTGTTTTTTTTTAATCTAACAATTTGGATTTGAAAAATAAATTTGTAATGAATACAGGAATAATATATTTTCTAAATCATTCTTTATAATCAATATAATTGCTTGAAAAATTATGCATTGCTTAAAACATTTTTGTTCACAGACTTTCATAAGGTACATTTATTAATTTTTGTTTTTAATGAATGATTAAACATTTTTTTAAGGAAGAAAAACTCTTTCCATGGATTACATTTTCCGAAGCTCTTGTACGATTATAGCTTTGCATAAATTTGTACAGTATTTGAAATTATGTAAGTAAAATGCCTTGTTATTAACTGAGTTTTATGAATATGTAGTTTGTGAACTGAAATGAACAAGTTTCGTTTGGATACACTTGCACATAGTTGGTCATAGTTGTGGATTTATTAATTTTGTTTAGGTGCTGAAACCTATAATAATCACGAGGAATGAGATGCAGAAGAAGGTGTTTGGTGCAGGATACCCAGGTATTCCTGCAATGACTGTTGATGAATTCTATGAGCAAAAATACAGAGATAATTCACAAAACCAACATAAACTTCCAGTGTAAGTATTGGAAAAGATAGAAGACACAGTTGAGTTTTAGAAAGAGTTAAGTGTTTGTAATTTTATTGAATTAAAGTTACAAGATTATAATAATTTAAAATTGCTTTTTAAGAAGCACAAAGCTTTAGGAAAACTTAAAATTATCATTTTAACTAAGAGGACCATGTATATTAACATTGGTTAAATTATTTCTACAATATTTTGATTTGGGATACTGATTTAACATTTATGTGGTGATTTTGTTTTAAATTTTACACTTTCTCAAATGAAATAATTTTTTTTAAGATTTGGCATTTTTGATTATAAAGTAAAAAAAAAGTTTTTATTTTTATGTTTACTTTTGGTCCTCTTGTGGGTTAGTGGTAAGTTCATAGACTTATATTATAAAATCCAAGGTAAGAATTCCCTGTTTTGAACATAGTGCAGATAGCTTGTGTTTGTTTGCACTAAAACCAAGAAACTTACATCAGTTTTAATTTAAATAATTAACTGTATTTTCTTATTTGAGAATTTATATTAAATTTTGCTTTTTATTGTAAAAAGAACATTTTTTTATGGAAAATAAAAGTTAATATGTTTATCAAAACTACAATTATTTTCAAACAAAAATCTTAAAGTTTAGAAATTAATATATTTTTACTTTCATCTTCCATATTTCTTTTTTGTGCATCTGAGCATTATGTTTATTTTTAAAAAAAAGGTAAATTTGAAGGTTTTGTTCTAATCTCGCAGTTGTTTGAGGGATATTTTACAACTTTCAGTTTCTTGTAAGTATAGTTTTATTCTTATTTCTTTTCATGATTTTAACCTAATGAAAATAGTCATTTGAAAAAGGAAAATGAAACATATAAATAAAAAAAATTGGTTATTGTACTTTTAACAAGATATTATTTTAATTTTAAATGTTGATAGTTTAGCATTGAAAACTCGTTAAGCCTAGCATTGTAACTAAAACTTTTGTGATTAATTTTTTGTCTATGTTAATAGAAATGCAGTTTTTGAACTGTACAAATTAATATTTCATATTCTTTCTAAGTTTTCTAAAGTCTTGTGTTGTTTTAAAATTTAACTATACTGTGCAAAATATTTAGATGTTATTTTCTTAGTTTCTTTTATTTCTTCTGGACACTTCACTCTAGTGTTACTGTGTAAAACTTTGCAAAAATTTATCTTTCTGCTAAATATTCAGATTGTGTGTAAAACTTTGATGGAATAGAAAATTTTCTTTTTGCTAGTTCCAGTCTTCAAGACAGGAGCTCCGAGTTAGATGCCTTAAATGCAGAAAAAGAAGAAATTGAAAAGGAACAGAAGGAAGAAACAGAAGACCATGAAACTTTGAAGAAATCAAGGGAGTGGGATGAATGGAAAGATGGTACACAAGTTAAAAGTTTTTCAAAAATTTTATTTATGTTATAAACCATAACATAACATACTGAAAAATTCATTGTGCTATGGACTTCATTTTCCAGGGGATATTTCGTTCTCTGATTATTAATGTAAGTGGCAAGTCCTCCACCAAGTTATTGATATGCTCTAAAAAGTGTTATTTGGCACAAAAGAATTTGGTCTCTACAAAACATGTATAGAAAGGAACATATTTTCTGCTAGCAGTTTTCTATATAAAACGTGTGAACAGTAATGCAAGTAAAAATAAAACAGGTCATTTTGAAAAGATAAACACTGTTTATGATGATTCAAAAGTTCTGTCTGTTACTTTTGGGCCTCGTTATACATTAATCCTTTTTCAGGACTGTTGTTTTAGAGAATGCTTCTGGTGTATGTTTACTGTTTTGTTTGTTTCTAGTTTATGTTTAAAGAAAAAAGGGTACAGTTTTATATATTCATGAACAAACTATAGTTAATTTTGTGTAAAAACCAGTCAGTGTTTATTTTTATTTTTCAAAACAGATCACAGAAGAGGCTGGGGCAACCGAAAAAATATGGGTTGATGGTGGAGGTTAAGTTGGTTGTTCAGCTAAATTTACAAAATACATTTTGTGTATTATTATCATTAGTGGAGGAGACAAAAAATGTGGCATTAAAAAAACAATAAAAATGTGAAGTATTCCTTTAGATGTTAATATTTAAACATTGTATGTGCCTATCTGCAAAAATATTGTTTTTCACAATAAATAAAAATCTTGAGATTAAGAACTTGTATCACGAACTATTATTTAACTTTTCTTTTCATCAGTTATTCTAACTTGTTTTATGTATTTCAGTGATGTAAACTTAGTGTGTTTAGTTCTGGGTTAGCCATTTATCGTACACTCATGTTCAACAACAACGTAATGTATTTTTATAATTGTGAAATCTTTTAAGTTCCATTAATAGCAGGAGAAAGTATGTAATACTTTGTGTTACTTAGTGTTCTTAAGATAAGCGACTTAACATAAACATTTATATAGCTCAGAACTTAGGATTTAAGATATTCCATCCTGTTCATATACCATCAGTTAGTATATCTTATAATAATATTTCTGAGAGTATTCAATTTAATGTAATGTATATAAGCACGTTTTTCCCATTTAAACATATTAGTATTAAATTATGTGAGAACTTTGTACTTCACAAGATATTAGAGGAAGATGCAGTTCGGTCACTTTGTTATTAAGACACAGTAGTGTTGTTGTCACTGTGTAAGAAACAGGTTTATTTTCCCTCCATTCTTTAAAGTTGTATTGGTGCTATGACTAGTTGTCTCGTGACATTGCCAGTATGAATTCAATATGGGAAAAATAAACTTGTATGTTTCATGGTGATAGAATTCTCACCAACCATTGTATTTTATATGGTGTTAGCACTTAAAGGGTTACTTTTGCCACTGGAAACAATGTGTCATCTTACTATAAGAAACTGAAATAAAGTTAGAGGAGCTGTTGTTGTTGTTGTTTTGAATTAAGCACAAAGCTACACAATGGGCTATCTGTGCTCTGCCCACCACGGGTATCGAAACCCGGATTTTAGCGTGTAAGTCCGCAGACATACCGCTGAGCCACTGGGGGGCAACTGATATTGAACCAGGACACTGACCTGAAGATGGAATACTTGAAACGTCGTCCTCTGTACATGTGTCTCCACAACGGGCAGTTGCCGTCCGTTCTGCAAAGCTTCATCGTGAATATTCTGTGATACAGAATTTGTACTTGCTGTTAATGTTTCATAGCATGCACTTTCGTGTCAACCATTTTGATTGCTGATCAACCAAAACTAACTATAGAATTACTTTGACGATGTGACTGTAGATGTTTTCATATTATTTGGGATGATGTTAGGTGAACTGTAGCAGTCTGAAGGAATTGACAAAATGTGAACCAGTGCTTCAATAACCATATGTAGGAATTTCATTGTAAGTTAAGGCAGTTCATAAATTATCCTAAAGTGTGCTACATTTATAAATATTGAATACTTGAGAAAATGAAAGAACAGTATTGGAATATTTATAGACATTCACTGACCCATTTTAATTTTCTGTTTTAAATCACTGTACTGAGAGTGTAATATTTTACTTTATGTTAACCAGAGTAATCATGTTCTTGTATAGATTAGTTGTTCGTGAATTTTTGAAGCATTGTAATAACACATTATAATATGTGCTTCTTGTGTGTTTGTGATCATACAGCCACTTATGTATGTGTGTGTATAGAATATTAGTACTCAACAGTCAGGTAATAATAATGATAAAAAATAAGCAACCTATTTTAGAATATCTTAAAAACTGGTTACGTAAACAATATTTAAATATATTATTTCACCACACTTTAAACTACAGTTTCGTTAAAAGGTTTCATTTTCGTTATGACTTCATTAATATCACAGTTTTATTATTCTTTTCTGGTACTGGAGGAAAGAAAGTTCCAAAGTAACATTCTGTGTTTATAATAATTATATAGTTTTCAATAACCAGGTATTTAAACAAGTAGTAGGAACAATGACAGCTAACTGTTCTACTTGTATTGCAAATTTATATCTTTATGAGAACAGGTTTGTTGAGAATTACATAAACCCGAACATTTTAGCATGTAGATGATTTAATTGTATGTATGGATGTGTGTATGCAGACGCATGCATAGACGCGCGCGAGATCGCGCGTGTATGTAAATACATGCGTAGATGCATTTGTTTGTGAATGTGTTTGAAAAGGTGTATATATGGTCACATATATTGTTATTTAATGTACTTGTAGCTCAGAGGCAAAACCATCTATAACACTGTGTAACCTAATTTTTAGTTTTGTATTGTTCCTGGGCGGGAAGTGTTATTTCCCAATTTCTTGTGCCCGAAGTAAATGGAAAAGACCAATTTTTCTCTTCAAACTTTGCTTTTATGACGTTTGAGCGTATAACGAAAACATGATGGGAGTTTATTTGTGGTTACGTGAAAGTTATTCACATTACAGTCACAAATCTCGAAAAACTACTCGCTTCTAAACATTTTTGTATAACTTTAGTATAAATACACGTAAATCAAGATTAGGAACAGTATAGAATACAAAGTTTATGTACGTGTTGAATTTAGTACAGAAATCATTTTGATAAACAAGCTAACATGTTTTCTTAACTATGTAATTATTGAGAGGAAAGAAATGTTGTGTCTATTGAAATATTCAGTTGTTAATATTTATATTCGTGCTAGGTTTTGTTTACATATTTAACAAATGATTCATGAAATATACTGTTTATTTTAAGTAGAAAAACATAGTTATTAAACACACTGCAGGTATCCAATCATATTTTAGAAATATATACCTCAATCTTACAGTTTAACTGCCATTGATGGCCCGGCATGGGCAGGTGGGTCAAGGAGTTCGATTCGTAATCTGAGTGTTGTGGGTTCGAATCCCGACGCACCAAACATGCTCGCCCTTTCAGCCGTGGAGACGTTATAATGTTACGATCAAATCCACTATTCGTTGATAAAAGAGTAGCCCAAGAGTTTGCGGTGGATTGGTGATGACTAGATGCCTTCCCTCTAGTCTTACACTGCAAAATTAGGGATGACTAGCGCGGATAGCCCTCAAGTAGCTTTGCGCGAAATTCTAAATAAACAAACAAGCTGCCATTGGACAGGGCTCAGTAATACTCACGACTTGATTGGGTAATATAGTTGAAGCACTAAGGTAATCTATCCAGTAGTAGCTTATCTGGTAGCTGAAGGTTTAGGAAGTCTTCTTTTCCCGAATACACATGTTTGTAGTATTCTTAAGTCGCTTTTTTACAGGGAATAAAAGGTTAACGAGAATATAGCTTGCATCTATTTCTTCGATGTTATCAATCCATTTCTTAGAAATATTATTGTATTTGATTTTTATAAAATGTTATTCGGATCTGTTGTTTAAGAAGCATAAGGTGCAACAATGCTACCATTTTCAGTGCCATTAGCAGATGTTCAGACGTTCAGAAATAGGTAGCATGTGATTAATATTTATTTAAAAGGTAACATTTGATACGGAGTGTTCGTTTAAAAAATACATAATTATATGAAACTATCACTACTTTAACGGATTTACTGTTACATGTTTAATTTAATAACCTACACGTGTTTCGGTTTGATGCACGTGACGTATGTGGTTGGATGTGTACTGCGCAAATTCCACCTGTTCTCTGAATTTGTAGAAGATTCTTGACAGAAAAGACTCAAAAATGTGTGTTTTACGCGTTTCGAATATTATTGGCGCAAGGCATGGCCAGGTGGTTAAAGCACTCGACTTTAAGTAATCCGAAGGTCGCAGGTTCGGATCTCCTTTACACCAAACATTCCCGCTCTTTCAGCCATGCAGGCGTTATAAAGTTACGGTCAATTCCACTTTTCGTTGGTAAAAGAGTAGCCCAAGAGTTGGCAGTGGCTAACGATGATTAGCTGCATTCTCTCTATTTTTACATTACTAAATTAGAGATGGCTAGCGCAGATAGCTTTGCGCGAAATTAAAAAAAACAAACCAGCAAACCTTTGAACTTCAGTGATTTTTTTCGGACGTTATTATTTCCACGAGGACATTAAATATCTTCGCCGGAAAAAAAAAAAAAAGCTTGTAAAGGTGTGAGGCTAGCCAAGAAAAGATAGTGTTAGCTGAAGCTAGGTCTAACAATATCAACTCAGAATTAATTTACTCGTCGTGAACCTGAACCATCGATACAGTATTCACTTCTAAACCAGATAGAATAACAAATATCAGAAATTTAACATATATTGTCATTTAATTAACATCAAATTCAAATTTCCTGAAATCGTAATACGTAACGTACGTAATGTATTAAAGCGAAGATCCGTTTGGTATAAATCACCATATGTAACAATAGCTGGTGCTTGCAGTTAAGGAATATTAATAGACGCACGAACGCATTAATTTGACACTATGACACCAGTAATTTAAAATTTTATTCAGTGTTCCTCTCGAGTATACAGTACGTTTTATTTCATTTAATCCACAGGAATTATATACCGCTAGGATAGCCACATGTAAGGACGAACTAATTCATCTCTCAGACAAACAACGGTAGGTTTTTCAGTTTCGACATTAGCAATCACGATTCTCTCTCAAATCAGTTCCCAAGAGAAGATGGAAACGCAACGTAATTTGAAAAGTAATTTTTAAACTTAGTTACGTAATGCAAATTCTGTTTAATATTTATAAAGGAAATCACGAACAAACTAAAATAATAAGGTAATTGATCAACGTCAGTTTGCTCAAGAAAATATTAAAGTTAACGTAACACTGTATCAAGCGAGACACATCCACAAATATTTTTTGTTTTGAAAAATTTAAGTGAAAAAAACAAAGTATAGAAGGAAAACCCACTTATATCGTCGAGTGAAGTGACTAGTCTTTGGAGAATCTGTAATGAATGATTTACCCCACAGTGGAACATCGATGTGTCTGAAGACTTACAACGCTGGAAACCGAGTTTTGATACTCGTTCTGGGCAAAACTCGTATCGGCTCTAGGTGGCTTAGTGTTTAATTACAAATAAACAATACTTGATCGATAACACATATTGAACTTAGCGCAACAAATACAGGGTGTTCGAAAAGTCACTGTGCACTTATATATTTATTAACAGACATGTGTCAATATAGAATACAGAAGGTAAATACGAATGACAATTATAAACAATGTTGAAAGTCACTCCCGTTGGCATCAATACAGCCCTGGATCTTTCTTATTTTGTTTCTAAACACCGCTATTAGTTGCCGGCTTGAAATAAACTGAATAAAATATAATTACAAAACTGCACAGTGATTTTCCGAACACCCTGTAGCATCAGACGCATATATGTGATATTGACAGGTTACCGAAATCCTGTTTCTATTAGTGCGAGTCCGCAGACATACCACTGTGCCACTTGGAGGGAGAGGTATTTTTGTAATTTGTTAAAACGTGTAGCATTGAGGAGCTAGTTTGATATGTCATGAATCGGCACACTAGAAATGAAAAATTAGATTTGACTATGAACTTTAATTATGGTCGTAATATAATTATTACAAACATGTGTATCTTCCCCTGATATACGCATTTTGTTGTATTTCTTACGTAGTTAGAGAAATTTTAGTACGATGTATTTTTTCTCAACCTAAGTTTAGGGGCTTGATTGTCTGCAGCATAAAGCTACATATTTGGCTACCAATTCTGTGCTAACCATGAGTATCAAAATCTAATTTTTTTAGCGTTCAAGCCTTCGTGGGCAGGGCACAGATAGCACACTGTGTAGCTTTGCACTTAATTACAAACAAGAATAACTTTATTGTAAGTACGATTTTGCACTTAGTAACATGGTTGGATAAATGGATCAAATATCTTTCAAGTTTTAGTATATTTTATGTGAAATTTAATTTCTTTATTTTAAATTTCGATTTAGGGATGAACTCATTTTTCACTGTCGTTTTATTTTATTTCTTCTCAACCTCTTTGTAAGGAAAACTGCCTGTGAAGACTGATGTAGTCACACTTAGAATACTTTTATAATTTTATGTAATAATTAATTTGAGGAATTAGTCACTTATACTCTGCTGGCCAAAATCTTAAGGCCAATGAACATAAAGAAAAATATGCATTTTGGGTTGTTAGACTAAACCACTTATTTGAGTAGAGCTTTGAAAGATGAAAAACAAAAAAGGGAAAATAAAAATAAAAAACCTTTTTTAGCATTTAATAGGAAAAATGTGAACATTGAAATTAGCCTAAGTACTAACTAGTAAAAAGTTTAAGACTATACTGAAATGAAGCGTTAATCGGTAAACACGTAACAACACTTCGTCATTTGTGTTCAAGCATTAGCGTTGTCAACATCTCCTGTGTGATAATGGGTAAAACATGGCAAATGCTAAGCAGTTTGAACATGGCAGAATTGTCGAGCTGCAAAAGCAAGGTCTCTCTCAATGTGTCATTGCTGGTGAGAATGAGTGTAGTAATACTGCTGCTGCAAATTTCTAAAAGACCCTGAGGGATACGGAACGAGAATTTCAAGTAGTCGACCCAAGAAAATTTCGCCGGCGTTGAGCAGGAGGATTCGACGGGTCGTCCGGCAAGATACTAGCAGATCGTCGAACCAAATTAAGGCCCTTACGGACGCAGAATACAGCTCAAGAACAATAAGACGGCATCTACGAGAGAAAGCCTTTAAAAACCATAAACGTCTTCAAAGGCCACGTCTCCTTCCACACCATGAAACAGCTTGATTAAACTTTGCTGAGAAGCACCAAACATGGGACGTAGAAAAGTGGACGAAGGTTTTTTCTCTGATGAGAAAAAGCTTAACCTGGATGGTTCAAATGGCTTTCAACGTTACTGGCACCATAAGGATATTTCACCGGAGACATTTTCTACACGACAAAGTGGAGGAGGTTCCATCATGATCTGGGGTGCGTTCTCCTTCCATGGAACAATGGAGTTTCATGTTATACAGGGGCATCAAACAGCAGTTGGCTACATTGGCATGCTGGAGAAAGCATCCTTATTGACTGAAGGCCCTCACTTGTGTGGAAATTACTGGATCTTTCAGCAGGACAATGTTGCAATCCACAATTCCCGCAGGACAAAGGACTTTTTCATAGCAAATAACGTGATTCTTTTGGACCATCCAGCGTGTTTGCCCGAACTGGACCCCATTGAAAATGTTTGGGAGAGAATGGCAAGGGAAGTCTATAGAAATGGACGTCAATTCCAAACAGTGCTTAATCTTCACCACTTGGAATAACATTCCAGCCAGCCTTCTGCAAATGCCAAAGCGAATGTTTGAAGTTATTTGCAATGACGACCGTGCAACTCACTACTGAGATCTCTTGTTGGGCATTTCCTACCCTGTTTAGGACTTATTTTTGGTATGGTCTTAAACTTTTGACCAGCTAGTATTCAGGCTAATTTCATAGTGTTCACATTTTCCCTATTAAATGCTAAAAAGTTTTGAATTTTTATTTTCCCTTTTCTTATTTTCATCTTTCGAAACTCTACTCAAATAAGTGGTTGAGTTTAACAACGCAAAATGTATATTTTTTATTAATGTTCATTGGCCTTAAGATTTTGGTCAGCAGTGTATTTTAAAATTTAATATATTTTGTGAAGTGATATGAAATTATCCATAATGCGATATAAATGTGCGACGCATAGATGGCGCTATAAATGTGTGCATGTGTATGTTCGAATGTAAGTATTAATTCCTACCTCAAACGTTCAGTCATGGTAATTGTGCGACTTTTTACTTCGTACTTCGATACGAGAAAATAAGAATGTTGTGCAACAATAGTTTACCAGGATATATTAAATTAGTAAAATATACGAACAAAACAAATTAAAGTGAACGATAGGAATTATTGCTTTTCGACCCTATACAACATGCTGAATCATAAGTAAATGAATAACATCAACATTCATATCTATAGTAATCTTACACGTAAAAATATTTACATGGTTTACAAGTCCTGTTTAACTCAACATATTGTACCATCATTTATTATTTGATAACTTACAAAGAACCGACTGATTAAATACTTAACATACGTTAGAAGAATGTAACGTTATGTGTGTTTAGTCCTATGAGATTCTTGGATAAAAAGAGTCGTTACTGCTGTGTAATATGAAAGGGTAGTTTTATCATAGTGGGAGACAAAGAGAATAGTTTTTTATCATAATGGGAGATGGAGAGGATAGTTTTTATCATAGTGGGAGACAGAGTTTGTTTTGTTGAATTTTGCGATTTGAGGGTTTTCTGCGCTAGCCGTCACCAATTAAAATCGATAGAAGCGAGGAAAGGCAGCTGGTTAATACCGCCAGTTCTTGGGCTACCTTATAACAATGAAAAGTGGGATTAACTGTCATATTATAACACTCACACGGCTTAAAAATTGAGAATGTTTGATGATAGAATTTGAACCCGCGTTCCCAAAAGTGCAAGTTGAGACCCTTATTACTTCTAGGTGGTACTTAATATTAAACATTGGGCTGCTTTATTAGACTTTTATGTAACGTGAATAGCACAGATAAAATGTATAAGAAACCTTTATTACTTCTAGGTAGTACTTAATATTAAACTTTGTTGAACTTAAATTCACTTGTGAAAAGTAGTGCTTCAGTTACGTTTAATCGTTGCTAAGAAACGAGTCTTATAATAAACTTTTAACACGTGCTCAGCTGAGTTCAACAGATTCCTTAAAATAGCGAAAGCATAACTTGTTATAAACTTGTGAAAACAATCAACTATGATAGTTTTTCAGTAAATAACGTACAATTGGAATTGTTTTATAATGCTATAACGGAAGAAATAAGTTAAAAGAAGTTTAACTTCATAATAAAGAACCAAAAAGCGAATTATTGCCTATTAACACAGATAGGTGTATTACAATTACACCTTAAGCTCCCGTTGGCCTTTTATTTATTGTCTGTTAACACAGGTGTATTACAATTATACCTTAAGCTCCCGTTGGCCTTTTATTTATTGTCTGTTAACACAGGTGTATTACAATTATACCTTAAGCTCCCGTTGGCCTTTTATTTATTGTCTGTTAACACAGGTGTATTACAATTATACCTTAAGCTCCCGTTGGCCTTTTATTTATTGTCTGTTAACACAGGTGTATTACAATTATACCTTAAGCTACCGTTGGCCTTTTATTTATTGCCTATTAACACAGGTGTATTACAATTATACCTTAAGCTCCCGTTGGCCTTTTATTCTCATTTATTTATTGCCTATTAACACAGATATGTTGATTACAATTATATCTTAAGCTCCCGTTGGCCTTTTATTTATTGTCTGTTAACACAGGTGTATTACAATTATACCTTAAGCTACCGTTGGCCTTTTATTTATTGCCTATTAACACAGGTGTATTACAATTATACCTTAAGCTCCCGTTGGCCTTTTATTCTCATTTATTTATTGCCTATTAACACAGATATGTTGATTACAATTATATCTTAAGCTCCCGTTGGCCTTCTATTTTAATGCAAAGTAATTCGGAGAATGCAAGGCGTGGATTTAGGCGTATCTTTTTATAGTTATTGAGTTTTTTGTTTATGATTTGAGAAAAGGGCACTTTGGGGTATAAGGGTAGGACCTTGATCCCGCCCAGCCACTCACTCACCTGTGCAAGTCACTAATATGGTTGAATATTAGACAATTGCTAATTGTCTAATATATATACACGTATCTATATATAGGGTAGTTGTAAATATAACCCATATAAATTAAACTAAAGCCTTAAATACTGGTATGTCCATTTCTTTACGGCTGGGCGTGGTTTGTTTTGTTTGTTTTGAATTTCGCGCAAAACTACTCGATAGCTATCAGCGCTAGCCATCCCTAATTTAGCAGTGTAAGACTAGAGGGAGGGCAGCTAGTCATCACCACCTACCGCCAACTCTTGGGCTACTCTTTTAACAACGAATAGAGGGATTGACCGTAACACTGTATATGAAACTCTCACAGCGAGTATGTTTAGTGCGACTGGGATTCGAACCCGCGACCATCGGATTACTAGTCAAACGCCTTAACACGCTTGGTCATGCAAAGCACACGGCCGGGCATGGCCAGGTGCTTAGGGCTCTCGATTCGTAATCTGAAAATTACGTTATGAACCTTTTCGACTATTTTTGAAACTGCTTCATTTAACGTCGTCTTACATTGTACAAGCTCTTAGAAAATGGAATTAGATTATTATATATTAATTATTTGAAAAGTTATTTGAAGTGTAAATAAAAACTTATATTTAGCAAATTCCATTTACTGTCCGTTTCTTTTTCTACTTTTACTTTCTTTATTGATAAGGGTTACAATTTACAAGTTTGACGATTCGCTGCTGAGTTATGCTATTGCGTTGTTATTCCAAGCCATAATAAATTTCGCGTGGCCTCGTTGTTAGCTCAGTTTTTCTTAAGGCCATAACAAAAGAAGATATTAACAATTAGGTCCTGAAATAAGTCTTCTTTTATGGGCCTAGCATGGCTAGGTGGTTAAGGTGCTCGATTAATAATCTGAGGGTCGCAGGTTTGAATAACCGCCACACCAAACATGCTCGTCCTTTCAGCCGTGGGAGCATTATAATGTGACAGTCAATCCCACTATTTGTTGGTAAATAAAGTAGCCTAAGAGTTGGCGTTGGGCGGTGATGACTAGCTGCCTTCCCTCTAGTCTTACACTGCTAAATTAGGAACGCCTAGTACAGATAGCCCTCGAGCTTTGCGCGAAATTCGAAATAGACTACTTCGTTTAAATTCATTTTTCGTATCCCTAGCGAGCTATTTTGAAAACACTCCTTTCAAATTTCCTGTGAGTTATCTTTGTTTGCGCCTGATGTTATTAGCAGAACCATAATTTTCTGTATTTCGAATGCTGCTATCCTCCCTCCAAGGTGTGAGTTTTCTGCAATATTCTGAACAGCTGTTGTAATGACATTGTAAAAGCAACTAACTTGCTCTGGATATATATTGCTGTTTGCCTTCAGCTATAAAGTTCTACATGTATCGCATCAACAGCGATTCACAGAATTCCTGTCTTGCATTAAACAAGTTTTCATTACTTTCCAGAAGTTTTATATTCCACGACTTACACGTTTCGTAAGTAGCAAAATGATTATTTTGTTCTCTGAAAAGGTTTTCCTATCAAATATTTTAGATTTTAAATTATCTAGATAGGTAGGTGGATACGAGAGGAAGATATTGCGTCATTATCTGTTTCATTTCATGTAAGCAAATGTAGTTTTTATCATCAGCTTATCTCTATCAAAATTAAATATTTCTGTTTTCTAATAGTAAACTAATATTTCGTTCATCAAGAAATAGTAAATTATTTTTTTGTATTACTATACATTTTCTCCAATCTCAATAGTATTGACAAGTGAATTAAAGAAGTTTTAAACAGAAATCACAAGTGTGCGTGTGTGTATATGCATAGGTAAAATATACCCTAAACAGTATATAGATATGCGTACATAAAAAAACAGCTTTATATAATGTTCCGTTTACAGATTCATATAATTATTCAAAAGATGCACTCTCTTTTAGCAGTGGAGTGATACAATTTACAGTTAATCTCACTATTCGTTGGTAAAAAGAGTAGTCTAAGAATTGGCGGTGGGGGTGATAACTAGCTGCCTTTCCTCTAGTGTTTCACTACTAAATTAGGACAGCTAGCACAGGTAGCCCTCTTACAGCTTTGCGTGAAATTTAAACCACAAGTTCACTTTGTACACAGATAGTTCCGGATGAGTGTGTGTATGTTTTCTTACAGCCAACCCATATCGGGCTACTTAGTGAGTCTACCGACGGGAATCGAACCCCTGATTTAAGCGTTGTAAATACGAAGACTTACCGCTGTATCACCGTGGTGACAGTCCAGGATGATGAGAGCCAAGAGAGTGGACGTGTTAGACAATTTTGTCGTATAGCGTCCGTGCAAAGAACCATCAAAATCACAAGCCTCTTGGAACGAGATTAACAGTTTGTTTTGTGAACGGAGTAGACGTTTTTAATAATTAGTTTGCATATTGTAGCTGCAACCGCAAACAACCACTAATACGGTAAACCTATCTCTTGACAGTCTTCCTCTACATCGTGGTCGAGGACATTACAAAATGACGGGAGAGGTTTACAGGGTGGAACAGCGCCTAGTCAGAGTATCAATCAAATTTCAGGAAATTCTGCACTAAAAACGGGAGAAATCCAAAAGAACCAATATTGATATATATATATATGTAGGAACATATGCTGCCACAAAATGAAAAAAAAGAAGAAAAGTCATCGCCAACGCCACAGGCGAAACCAAAACAAGCAATGCCACGACCGACACCTCCCGAAAAAGTTTAGTATAGGTGGCCAAAACAGTAATGACTAAAAACAATTAAAAACTCTTATAAAACGTGCATAAGAAGGCCTAGCAATAAAGTTAGAAGTAATACCGATACGAAAAACAACAAATGATAATAGAGTGACAAAAGAAAATAATGAATGAAAATGAAAGTTAATGAAAATAAGTTAAGTCATTCACACAGACTACATATAAAAAGCATTAACACAGCAATGAATTAAGTTCACTAAAGTAGAAATAATTATATCCAGCATAACACACAAAAAAATAAATTTCTAAAAGTACAAACAGACAACACACAAAACATAACAAAATTAATTAATTACGGAATAATCATGTGGTACCAACGTTACACAGTAGAACAGACTAAAACACCTTCCACTGTGTAATCCAAGGTAGCGTTGTCAAAATTTGGTCATGTTTCGAAACGTTGTTCGCTCTTCTATGTAAAATATTTTCTCAACCCAAACGAACCGTTTTTGCATACATGTTATTATCTGTTAAGTACTTCTGCCATTTGTATTAGTTTGTTTACAATTAAAAGATAAGATGTTTGCTGTTTAGATCTCCAGTTATTAATGCATTAGGGTTATAATTATCTATAAAACTTAAGAGAGCTGTATATAACATTTTGTTTGACTAGCAGTATTTTCCTACTACTGTAGCTTGGATGTTATTTTCAGTTACAATCAGTTATAAGAGAAGTACAAAACACTTCCTCAAAGGAATGTATTATTTTAGACGTACGAACTGAAAATAGCATCCAACTTAAAGTAGTAGGAATATACTGCTCGACAAACAAAATGCTATTTACAATTGTCTTAAGCTTCGTATATAATCATAACCCTAATGCAATAATAACTGGAATTATAAACAGCAAACGTCATATCTTTAACTGTAAACAAGCTAATGCAAATGGCAGAATTTTGTATAAGTACTTAACAGATAATAGCATGGTCCAACTAAATGATGATACTGCGATACATATCTCGTACGCACGTGACATCATTAAAATACTGGAATTAACGCCTGTGCTCGTACAATGAAAGTGAAACATTTTTAAAGTTCAAAGTAGGCCAAGATATTTATAGTCAAGTCTAATATATCTTCAATCTCGCCCCCACCACCACAAGTAAAACTAAAGAAAAGAAAAAAAAACCAACTATAAAAAAACACAAACAGGAACAAATACCAAAAAATTGAGATACAATAGAAACAATTAATTACAATGCGGACCCATCCAATTTAGATACATATTTTCATACAGTCTCTAAGTGGTTACAGATTATAGCAAACAACACCATACCCAAACTAAAACAACCAATAACAACACAATCACGGCAACCTCACACAGAAATAATAGAAACGATAAAAGACAGAAGGAAACCGATAAGACAATTTATACATAATAGAAATTCAGCATTAAAAACACAAATAAATGCTCTAAAAATAACATAAGAAATGAAGTACATGTATGACAACTAAAACATGATGGTTGAGAGACTTTCTGTCCATAACCATAAAACCGGTTCAAGTCTATTCTGGAGGCACATAAAAGTCAAATAATGATTAACCGCCACTAGTAACTCACAACAAAACAGCATACACCAACTCTGAAAAGGCGGATGTATTCAGAGAACACCTGTAAAATACGTTTAAAAACACCAGGTACCAGACACGAACGTATATTTTTACGATAAAGTCAACAACTCGATACAGCTTAACAAAATAAAGTCCATACCAAAATTTCCAATCAACACACAAAACGTAGGAACAAAGTTAGATGAAACAGAAAATCATTTTACACAAGCTCACTTAAACTATAACCGAAATGGAAGTTATACTGGCCATAAAAGCTACAAAAAATTATAGAGAAGACGGCACACCAGCTATTCTCCTTAAAAATGGCACTCAAGAGATTGTATAAACACATTACAGCACTATTCAATTTATCACTCAGTTCTGGATAAATCCCGGTTTCTTGGAAACAAGCAACAGTGCTCATGTTCCATGAAGAAGAAAAGTCAACAAATAAACCAAACAGCTATCTCCAGATCAGCCTGACCCGCTGCATAGGAAAAAAATTCAAAAAAATAATGAGCTACACAAATTACATAGAAATAGCTTCAAAATTATGAGAAATTCAAAACGAATTTAGAAGATTTAGACAAACTACACGTCACCTGGTAAAATGAACAGATACAATTTTAGACAGTTTTAACAAAAATTAATGCACCGTCGTCTGCTTTCTCGATATTGAAAAAAACTTTCGACTAAGAGTGGCATAATGGATTAAGATATCATATGACAAAAATGGAACCGCCCCAGGGAATTATTTGCTGGCTATTGGACTTTCTGGAAAATAGAAGCTGTATAATAAATGTATGGGAAGTCTTATCAGAGTCATTTACACCAGAGGCTGGCATCCCTCAAGGAGAGGTAGTTAGCGCTATTTTATTTATCATCTATGTGAGTAATATGCCATTAAAAGACCCAAATTACGGATACGAGTCGCAATTCGCGGACAATGTAGTGGTCTGGAAGAGTGCACCAACCCCCTTCATAACAGCGACAAACCTACAACTATTATTAAATAGCTTGGAAGAACAGTGCCAAAAATATCGAATAAAAATAAACGTGCCTAAAAATCAAGTAACATTATTTATAAGGCAAACCAAACATGAAGATAAAGATCCCCCGAATTTGTACATGAACGGAGCACTTCTAGCAAACCACTAATTCCTAGGTTTAACCTACGATACCGTAAACACGCGAATTTCATCTATTCTGATCCTGGTTAACATTCAATTGGCCGACAGAAAAGATATACCGTTTATCTCAAAACGTCTTGGGCGACCTTCATTGCAAAACACAAACATAGATAATTGTACCAGGTCGGGACTTGGCGATCTCGGAGGGTCAGGTGTTACGTCTCTTCCTCGCAACCATACAGATGTTATACTTTCTGTTATTAACTGTAATACTACATGAGGGTCGCTCCGGCTTCCTGGCTTGTTTAGAAATTCGAGAAAAGGTCTATCTGCTCTAGACGTCCGTAATTTAGCAGTGTAAGACTATAGGGGAGGTAGTTAGTCGATGTTTCCCACTAATCCTATTCGTTGATAAAAGAGCAACCCCAGTGGTGGTTGTGAGTGGTGTTGATTACAGCTTTCCATATAGTGTGTGACTTTTCAATTCCAGACGGCTAGCGCAGAAAGTTCTCAAACATTTATGGGCGAAATTCAACGAGGAAACAAACAAACAAATGCTTGAAAAAATTGGTGTGATTAATTCCCATATTTGTGGTGTTTTTGTTCACACAAATTTTGTATCTGGCTCATATGTTACCATGACTCTTAAAAACAAATGGTTTTGCAAATTACTTGGTACGTAAATAAATTAGAAAAAGGTGCTTAAAATCCACTGTCGTTCGTATCAGCACTCTCGATAATTTTAAAATTAAATGAACATATTTACTTAAGTTATTTGATGCGCATTAGCATCCGAGAAATTACCATAATTAATAAAACACTAAAAGTAATTATTGACAAAACATTTCCACATTTTATCTTCTTGTTTGTTTGTCTTTGAATTTCTCCCAAAGCTACACAAGGGCTATCTGCGCTAGCCGTCCCTAATTTAGCTGTGTAAGACTTGAAGGAAGGCAGCTAGTCATCACCACCCACCGCCAACTATTAGGCTACTCTTTTACCAAAGAATAGTGGGATTGACTGTCACATTATAACGTCCCCACGGCTGAAAGGACGAGCATATTTGGTGTGACGGGAAATCAGACCCCTCGATCCTCAGATTACGAGTCGAGTGCCTTAACCACCTGGTCATTATATCTAAAATATACCTTACATATTATTATACCTAAAATATACCTTACATGTTATTATTCCTGAAATATACCTTACATGTTATTAAACATAAAATATACCTTACATGTTTTAATACCTAAAATATACCTTACATGTTATTATACCTAAAATATACCTTACATGTTATTATACCTAAAATATACCTTACATGTTATTATACCTAAAATACACCTGAAATATATCTTACATGTTATAATTTGTAACAAACGTTTTGTTGATAAAATAAAAGGGCACCTTATCGCCAGGTGGGTTAAGGCATTTGATTTGTAATCTGAGGGTCGTGGGTTCGAATCCTCTTCGCACCAAATATGCTCGCCATTTTCAACCGTGGGGTCGTTATAATGTTACGGTCAATCCTACTATTCGTTGGTAAAAGAGTAGCCCAAGAATTGGCGGTGTATGATGATGACTAGCTGCCTTCCCTCTAGTCTTACACTGCTAAATTAGGGAGAGCTAGCAAAAATAGCCCTCGTGTAGCTTTGCGCGAAATTCAAAACAAGCAAACAAGCGTAAGATAAAAGTACCACATAAATGGGGAATACGAAGTTTGTTTTTTTTGTACTGTAGCGCCACTATGTTTTCAGAAATAAATTTTCACTGTAACCTTCTTCTTGTAGATTATCATAACTTTGCTTCATGAATGCAAAACATATACCGTGAATATATCACTTTGGGTGAGTGAGTAGTGTTGATAACTAATTAAACTTAAACTTTCACAAACGATACGCTTTATATTTTTCAAATACACATTTCAAACCAGCTCAGTGATTTCCATTCACATTTAACGACAACAATGAAGTGGTTAAAGAATGCAGCTGATCGTACGTGGGTATTCTGAACATCACCTTGCAAATCGATGTGTTACTGTGCTTCATTATATAGATACTAGTTTTGATCGTCATTACAAAACAGCTTTTCATCAAGTTCTAAGACTAACATAGAGAGAAACTTAGCAACTCCTTCACCAGCTGAATTAAAGGAAAACTTCGTCTTAAGAGAACTTGTCGAACAATTAATGATGCTTGAAGAATGCGATGTGATTGGAAAAAAATTGAACTGTGGTGAAAAAAACAATCAAAACTGATGTTTCTAATAGAAGGATAATTTGTCGAAGTGATTCACACTATCACCCAAATAATTTAAACAATAAAGCAAAGCTGAGATCGTGGATTCAAATGTGAATAAGATGAGGAACATTTCCTTGGTAACGATCCTGAAGAGGACGAACTTGATTACAATTAACAGTTCAATTTATGAGGGAAAATCTAAGATTCTAATGATGCAAAACCCAGAGTGAAATAAAGATAGATTGAATTGTTTTATGTATATCTATCAAATTATCTTATGCAACACCAACAGACTAGTGAGTCTGTGAGCTAAAAAATAGACAACTAACAATGATAAGAAAATAATACATATCCATTAGTTCTGAAACACAATCTGAAAACCTCTGTTTGAAATAGAGTTGTCACGTGCATTACTCGTGTGTCTTAAAACTTTGCGATTCCTAAAAGCATTCTAAAATTACCTAATGAATTACCTTTATAAATGAGCGATTTCATTCGCTTATATATATATATATATGTATACCGGACTGCTTAATTTGGTATTCATCTAACCACTTCTATTATTTTCTGTCTCAAGTAGGGTCAGTTTTCAGTAATGTATTCTATTGTTCTCTCTTTTTGGCTTTTCCTGATGAAATATTGTTTTTGTTTGCCGTTTGATTTGAAGATAAACAGCACACCCCATCCCCGAGTTCGTTTTTAGATACACAATATAGAGTAAAATGAAATATGTTTTAATATTTGAAACTGGTAAACTTTGTGAGGTTTGTTTGTAGTTTAATACAAAGCTACACAATAGGCTATCTGTAGTCGGCCCACCACGAGAATCGAAACCTAGTGTATAGTGTTGTATATACGCAGATATTTCGCTCTGCTAGTGGAGGGTATATTTAAGTCCACAGCTAGTGTAATTATCTCAGACCTGATTTATTTACTTTAGTTTAAAATCATCTTTTATATTTATTAGCTGTTTTGTAAAATTTGTGCGTCATTCACTAAGTTTATTTTCCTCTAATTTCTTTCATGTGACAACCACGTAATGTGGAATGTAGCAGCCATAATACAGTAGTGACTTCTACAACATGTTAAAAAACCAGAGCAAGTTATGAGCTTAAAATTTCCTTTGCTATTATGTGTAATGCTAATGCGATGAAATATTCTTGCTATGTGGTTACTGATTTTAGATGACAGCACATTTACTTTTCTTACGTGTAGTGATCACAATTTTTCTCGAAAATTACCTGTCAAAAGAATCTTTTGTAAAATGGTTCTTATCCATTTCAAGATTTTATCAAGAGACAATTTGTGCACTGAAGTCACTTAAACATTATCAGATAATATTTTTGTCTAATTTTCTAAGTTTTTGTGTGTGTACTTCATTTCAAAACGTGAAGATAATTATAGATTGTGTTTTTCTTTTCTTATAGCAAAGCCACATCGGGAGTATCTGCTGCGTCTACCGAGGGGGAATCGAACCGGTGACTTTAGAGTTGTAAATCCGTAGACCTACCGCTGTACCAGCGGGCGACCGATTAATGGTAGATTTTATCATTCTTTTTTATATGAATACCTAGTGTTTATGATTTGGGGTATTCATATCTTCCTAGTAGTAAGTTGTAAACAGTTTAATTTATAATATATTCGTGAAGGCTCGGGATGACCAGATGTTTGGGGTGTTCCATTGGTAATAGGAGGGTCACGGGTTCGAATCCTCGTCACACGAAATATGTTTGCCCTTCCAGCCGTGGGAGAGTTATAATATTATGGTCAATCCCACTATTCACCTGTAAAAGAGTAACTCAAGAGGTAGTGGTGGATGGTGATATCTGACTCTGTTCCCTCTGGTCTTTTACTCCTAGATTAAAATTGAAAGCGACAATATTTCAAACTAAAGTCAATATACACGCTTATCTATTTGTGTTTTAATAGATGTTGAATATTACATTATTGGATGGCAGTGTTCACTTTATTCTTTTTGCTTGAACTCTGTCAGACTCAACTAATTTAGAATTACTCTGTAATAAATACCTTGTCGAATCTCCTGCCGACTTACCTTGTAGCTCTTGAAGGAAATCATTTTTACCACAATTGAAGATACGCCATGAACTAACCACTCTTTAATCACCCAAGTTTATTATTAGGTCCAGTATGGCTAGTTGGTTCGGGCGCTTGACTCACAGTCGGAGGGTCACCTGTTTGAATTCCGTTCCATCAAACCTCTTTGTCTTTTCAGCCGCTAGGACGTTATAAAATTACGGTTAATTCCACTGTTCTTATGTTGGAGAAAGAGCAGTGGCACTTAGTTCTCTTTCCTCTAGTCTTTCACTGCTAAAGTAAGTTGGCCAGTTCGTAAGAGCGCTGAACTTTCAATCAGAAGGTCACAGGTTTCCCTCCCCGTCATAACCATCCCATCAAATCTTGTTTTGGTACTTTTAATAGGTGTAATATAAAGATACCAATGTGTGTCTTTGGATTTAACGACGAACAAACTAATCCTGCAATGAGTAAAGTCTAGATTTTTCTTTGTTCAGCTTTGTGTTTAAACAAACAAGGAGGTATCTTTAGATTACTTGAAATCTTGCTCGTAGATAAATAATAAGAAACGATATGAGTCAGAGTGTCCGTCATTTCTTATCCACTAAATTTGCGATGCTAAAATTATGATTTGGTTTCATCAACAAATTATTTTGAAAAGGCTAAGTTGTAAGAACAATCATTTTGTGGTTTCTCTGAGCTCTCTGAACGTATGAGATGATTTTTTGGAGCATTTTCTAATTTCATATATGTTGCTTCTCCAAATAAGAATTGAACTCCTAGATAGCTAAACCTAACTATACTATTGTTTTTCATATGTTTGAAGTATGACTATAACAAGTTAAAAAGGGTGAAAAATCAAAGTTGAATTCAAGTTAATGTTGGTTGGCTAGGACACGAAAGTTGGAGTTTTGTTTGTTTGAAGTTAAGCACAAAGCAACACAATGGGCTCTCTGTGCTCTGCCCATCACGGTATCGATGCCCGGATTCTAAGGTTATAAGGCTGCAGACATACCGCTCTATTACTGGGGGGCAAACGCTATAGGTATAGATAAAAATTCGATCATAAAGGCTTAGCTTTATGAGACAAAATGCTGCTATGCATCACTGACACGGTGTTCTCGAACATTGGCAGTTTATGTTTATTCGTATGATAACGTATGTTTAAGATTATATATTCAAACTAAAGGATATGACAGACAGTTAAATATATTTCTCCGAAAATTATTAACCAAGTTCATATGAAATTTGATTCATAGAGCAGTTGTTTTTTTGTTGTTTTAAGACAACCGATTTCTCTCGTTTTCTCATAAAAAAGCCCATCCAAGCGATAAGTCTGCTGGTTTGCAACATTAAACATCGGGTTTCGAAACCCTTAGTGAACAGAGCACAGATTATTTACTGGTTAGTTCTGGGCTTAACAAGAACAATTAATTCATAAAATAGCAATATTTTTAAATAAATAATTAAATATATATATTAATATACACGTATAATATTATACATATAATATTCACGACTCAGAGGTGATATTGTTTTTCTTACAGCTTATGGCATTACTTGCTTGCGCATGCCTGCTGAGTGATACATTTCTGATAGGAAACTACACGTGCCTCAAGAGATCCGACATTTCTCCTAGTGTAATCTCTTTGGTACCGTACGCAGTTAGACCTCTTGTGTAAAGGTACCTAAACAAAACTCATCAATGCGTCCGAAACTCAAGAAGGTCAGAAAGTCTGTAGGCGACCACATGCCTCTTTTCATTTTATCATTTTTCATCTTCGTAACGACTTTTCTTGGATCCGAGTCACGCTCACCAAGGTAGGATCATCTTGTTTTTAACATAAATAGTGCTATGTATATTATACTCCTAGAAGAGAAGGTAAATTCCTAGAGCTATAAAAGGAAATCGTACAAGTTCGAAAGTTCGTTCTGCTTTGATAAAAAAGAATATATTTTATAGCTGTGTCTCACAGCGGATTTACAACGTTGGAAATTGGGTTTCGATACACGTGGTGGGCAGAGTACAAACAGCCCGTTAATTAGCTTTGTGCTTAATTCCAGACAAACTTCACAATTTCCACAAAGCTTCTCAAGGGCTATCTGAGCACAGCCGTCCATAATTTTGAATAGATTGTGGGCAGGAAATGCAGAGTTAACAACAAACGACCGTCACCTCTGGGACTACTTTTCTGTAATAGTTCGCATCAGACTGTCATTCGTATATCACATTTACGACCTCGAAGTGCAGAGAGTTTTTTTTGTTTTGTTTGTTTGTCACAATGGATCGCGAACCGCAAATTTTTCGTTTCACAGTTTTGCCACAAAAACCGCTCGACGCAATCCGGCTCTATGAGTCTATAAAAACGTAAGAAGAAGATGTTGAAAAGATGGTAGAAATATAGTGCTGGCTTAAATATGGAAAATACGTGTTGATGAAAACTATTTTGTTTCTAACTAAAATAAACGAAAAACTCAAGAGAAACACACAAATACCTCAGGGTATTAATTAATTATTTTGAGTTACATTTAGAATTTACGGGTTATTGTTTTGTACGTTGAAAGTAAACTAGTAATGAAAAAAAATGCTTATAATAAAAACATTTAAGAAATAAAAATACAACAACATATTACATTATTGCAGAGTTGGCACGGTTTGGTGGTGAGGGTGATTGACTTGCTGGTTGCAAATGCGAATCTCGTTACTGAAGATGCTCACCCTTTCATTCGTGAGACATTCTAATGTAATGATTAAGCCCATCATTCGTGAGGCATTCGTGAGGCATTCTAATGTAATGATTAAGCCCATCATTCGTGAGGTTGTCTAGCTACTTTCCCTTTAGATTATCACTTCTAAATTAACGAAAAATAATGCAGACACTTTACGAGAAGTTTTGCGAAAAAATTTAAACTAATAGAATATATGTAATCGCTTAGTTCTTGCGCATGTCCCATGATGTAACAGATTTCGAGCTGTATTGCTTGTATCGTAAAAAAATATATATTTTTAATATTTCGTATAAAATTTAAAAAAATAACTACAGAATGAAGTTAAATACATCGAGGTTCATAATATTATTAAAATATTTGCTTTTTTTTAAACGAATTAAATATAGATGTGAACTAAAACAAGTTCTAAAAGTATTTGGATATAACAGTCACAGGTACGGATAAGATGTCAGTCAAATATCTTTATGTAATAAGTGTGTAATATAACTTAACCCTGAATCATACTGACAGGTTGGTTAATTGATATGAACCAAAGTCACACAGGGCTATCTTTTTCTGTCCATCACAGGGATTCGAATCGTACCTCAGATTTTAGCGTTGTAATTTTTGTATTTTTCTTGTCATTAAAGGTTTAAGTATACAAGTAAGTTAAAAACGTAATTTGCTTCAATTAATTTTCTATTAGTACAAGTAGCTAACAATAGAAGGCGCTCGAGTAGAGAATTTCAATAGCTTGTAACTAGAATAAAGATCCCAACAAAAGAAGCTGACATTAATTGAATGTTTTCTTTTAAAACATGTTTATGTGGTAATAAAAGTATCAGAAACCTGGAATATAGATTAAACTAATGGACTTAGAAATAAGTAAATGTATAGTGATGCAAGTATTGTGTCGTGAAAACGTGATACGATTGTATCGATAAGTCGTGCGATACGACACAATACAATTTATGTTTCTTCACGAAATTTGGCGAGTTTTCAGAATACATTACAAGTATTTTGTACAGAAAAACCAGAATTTTTAATAAAGTATTTTTGGTAAAATTTAATGATTTAATAAGTGAAAATTAATGCTGAGTACAATATGTTGTCTTCATTTCTTTTACCAAAAACATAAAGTAACAGTAACAAAACAGATACAGATATTAAGTTATTTTTAATTTACTTCTTTCGTCAGCTGCCACTTGACTGATCGAACCCGAGAATTTAAAAGAATACTCTAAAGTGTGAAGTACTTAAATGAGACAATGTTAGTAATATAGATAATAAATTACAGACTATACAGTCAAACTTTGTAATAAACCATAAGAAAAACTTCAATATCTAGATTTTTATCGTATCGACTACCATGATGAGACACGCATCCTGTAGAAAAAACAACCTGGTGATAATTTATGTAATATCCTATCGTTGTACCCAGAACACAGAACTGAGGTTTAATAAACGTAAACTGACATTGTCTCTTTTAGTTATGTTTCTCTTAAGTAAACATTGTCATTAAGATAGTCTTAACTACGCCTTGGTTACTGTTATTATATATATATATATATATACATATTACCTTTTAGTGAACGTTTTTAAATGAAAAGTTGGAAAAGATAAACAAATTCGTTATATAACCATTAGTTTCAGCTCTCGCTAGTTACTGCAATCTGTACAGCATGGCGTCATTGATTTAATTATATTGGTATCTATACGTCACTTCTTGTTGTTATGATAACGAGTCCTGGAGGCTAGTCTTGTAGTTTGAACTTTTTTATATTTTCCAACTGGGCATTTCAAAGCCTGGTGGCTAGGACACCCAGTCTAAGGACTCGAATCCCGTCACTGGCATATCTGTCATTTCAGGTTGTTATAATGTGACGGTTTATCTTACTGAAGTGTTTTCTGAGCACATCACCTGCTTGCATTTGAAGCTCAGAGAAAACGAATTTGACTTAAAGTTTGGGCAACTAAAGTATGGTTAAACAACAATACTTAATCTTTTAAGAAGCGACCTATCCAGTAATTACATCACAGAAGTTTAGTATATAATTGAAAAAAATATATTTATTTTATAAAGCATAAAAATAATGCCTACATATGCAGTAATTAATTCCTACAGTTATCCATCAACACAATAATGCCAATGGCACAACGGTATGTCTGTGGACTTACAACGCTAGAAATCAGGTTTCGATATCCGTGGTGGGCAGAGCACAAATAGCTCACAGTGTAACCTTGTATTTAATTCCACATAAATGAACTAAAGAAGTAATTGTAAAAGATGAAGATCTAGAGCGTTTATGTGATAACAAGGAATCCACTTTGCAGAATATAATTTGGAGTTGGCTTTAATGGATATTGGAAGAACCTTTATTACAAAATACACAACATTTTTACAAGCTTATTTAATAAACTTTCAATCACTACAAAGTCATCTCCAAAATTTAGAATAATTTTATTGAATTTTATCTTAGATGAGTGGTTTGTTTGTTTATGAATTTCGCTCAAAGCTACACGAGAGCTATCTGCGCTAGCCGTCCCTAATTTAGCAGTGAAATACTAGCGGGAAGGCAGCTAATCATCACCACCCACCGTCAACTCTTGGTTTACTCTTTTACAAACGAATAGTGGGATTGACCGTGAATTTATAACGCCACCACGGCTGAAAGGGCGAGCATGTTTGGTGTGACGGGGATTCCAACACACGACTCTCAGATTACGAGTCGAGCACCCTAACCAACTGGCCAAGCCGGGTCCTTCCTTATAATTTATAGAAACGAGCATGGTTAGCGTGATCTAGACTGTGATCCCGAAGGATTATGGCTCGTGTCTCCATGTTGCTTAATCTCTTTTCACACTCTGGAGCTGTGATTGCTCTCTAAGAGTGACAGTCAAATCTCTCTATTTACTGATGGCCTTAGTGCACTTCTGGTGTCGAAATATGCGAAATAAATAAGTCTATTTGTGTCTCTATTCTCATTATTGGACTTACATCGAATCATAAAGCAGTTGATAATAAACTCATTCATACTTCATCTGGATATGATAAATTCATCAGCCAATAACTGATGTCAAGTGTCTTTGTTTACGAAAGTGATTAAGTCGCAATCTCTGAAGAAATATTGATATTCTGATTGACGAATTTTGCTGAAACCCGTTAGAAGTATTTGTAGTAGACATTGTAACAGCTGTTTGTAAAAGCGCTAGGAAATCTATATTTTTATGCACGATACGTACAGAAGTTTAGCAACGACTGAACACTATACATCAATACCCTAATTAAGGCAAACCGTAAAAATAGTGACAAATACTGCAGTGTTCATCGGACAAGAAGAATAAAGAAGCATATATTCTTCATCGCTTAGCCCCAGAGAGGTTTGTTGACCGGCCAATAAGCAAAGTTGCAACACATATACTAGATTAAGTGTCATACTGTAAGCTATTGAAATTAAAACAAAATTATTAACGCAACTGTACCAGCGATATAAATATATTCTGCATAAATTCTCAAATTAATCAAAACACGATTACTGAAAACAACAACAACATATGTACAAAAAAGGCTTCAATGATGTAACAAGTACTAAGCGAGTGTACAGAAATCAACAACAACATATGTACAAAAAAGGCCTCAATGCTGTAACAAGTACTAAGCGAGTGTACAGAAAACAACAACAACATATGTACACAAAAGGCCTCAATGCTGTAATAAGTACTAAACGAGTGTACAGAAAACAACAACAACATATGTACAAAAAAGGCCTCAATGCTGTAATAAGTACTAAGCGAGCGTACAGAAAACAACAACAACATATGCATACAAAAAAAGGCCTCAATGCTGTAATAAGTACTAAGCGAGCGTACAGAAATCAACAACATATGTACAAAAAAGGCCTCAATGCTGTAATAAGTACTAAGCGAGTGTACAGAAAACAACAACAACATATGTACAAAAAAGGCCTCAATGCTGTAATAAGTACTAAGCGAGCGTACAGAAATCAACAACATATGTACAAAAAAGGCCTCAATGCTGTAATAAGTACTAAGCGAGCGTACAGAAATCAACAACAACATATGTACACAAAAGGCCTCAATGCTGTAATAAGTACTAAACGAGTGTACAGAAAACAACAACAACATATGTACAAAAAAGGCCTCAATGCTGTAATAAGTACTAAGCGAGCGTACAGAAAACAACAACAACATATGTACAAAAAAGGCCTCAATGCTGTAATAAGTACTAAGCGAGCGTACAGAAAACAACAACAACATATGTACAAAAAAGGCCTCAATGCTGTAATAAGTACTAAGCGAGCGTACAGAAATCAACAACAACATATGTACAAAAAAGGCTTCAATGCTGTAATAAGTACTGAGCTCGTGTACAGCGCATTGTACAGACCTGAGATAGAATTGATAAACATTATTGAAAACTAAACGATTCCGTTAAACCAAAAACAAAAACTAAACGTTCCCTGGTGGGTCGTCGGTAAGCTTACGGACTTACAAAGCAAAAATCCAGGCTTACATTCTTCGCAACGTGTATATAAGATAGTTCAATCTGGCTTTGTGCTGACACATATAAAAAGTAACAACATATTTTGGTTTTTAGATGGAAACACGTAAAAATAATACTATTATCGCTAATACGGGATTCCTGTTTTTAGTTTATGTTTTTCTGTAGTAGGTTTTTTCACCGGATAAATATAATCACCAAGCAACTAATGGTTGGGTCACAGCCGATTACCAGAGATATAAAAGTGAACAACCTGTACTCTGAACAGCTGTTCTGATACTGAGTTTTGAAACACTTTGCTGTAAAAAAACAGTGGAGTGTCTATTTCCGACGACAACCATTTATTGATGTTATATGATCGTTTTGTTGCTAATGTTTTTAAGTTAAATAATTCGTCATATAAAGAGAACCACTTTTAACTTTCTTAGCCATTTAATCAATTAATCGAAATCATTAATTATATTAAGCATTTAAATTGTGCTACGTCAAGTTTTTCACAGGTAATAAGTTTAACTATTTATATATATATATCCTCAGATCTCAGCTATCGAACAACACATCAGCGCGGTAAATATTTCTGTCTTCCTTTTCAGTAAGTAAATAAGGCCCACCATGGCCAGGTGGTTAAGGCGCTTGGCTAGTAATCTAAGGTTCGATTCCCCGTCACATCAAACATGCTCCCCCTTTCAGCCGTGAGGGCGTTATAATGTGACGGTTAATTCCACTATTCGTTGGTAAAAGAGTAGTCCAAGAGTTAGTGATGATGACTAGCTTCCTTCTCTCTAGTCTTGCGCGGCTAAATTAAGGACGGCTAGCGCAGATAGCCCACGTGTAGCTTTGCGCGAAATTTAAAAACAAATAGTAAATAAATATCTTTTCTAAAATAGCATTGTTGTTAAGCAGAAAAATGCACAATGGGCTACTTGTCCTGTACCCATTATAAGTACTGAAACCAGGATTATGGCAGTGTGAGCCCTCAGACTTGCCGCGGAGTCACCGGTGTATGTACCAAAGTTTTACAGAAAGAAAAATGACATTTTAATCTGAAATTACGAACATTTATCAAAATATATCAACGCTCTCTGTAAGATATACCAAGTATATGTATCTCTTCTACCGCGATACGATGTTTACAGTAGCGTTGTTAAACTCTTATCTACAAACATTACTTAAAAAGGCCCCCCCAGTGGCTCAGCGGTATGTCTGCGGGCTTACACGCTAAAATCCGGGTTTCGATACCCGTGGTGGGCAGAGCACAGATAGCCCATTGTGTAGCTTTGTGCTTAATTCAAAACAATAACAATAACAATTACTTAAAATATTTCTTTTAAAAAAATACTCATAATTCTGATACTTGACCGTCCTGTTATCTTGGAACAGAAAGTAACCTTTTACCACCCGCAATGTTAACATTACTGTTTTAATAAATAATAAAATTCACAACCTTTAGTAAAACATAAGTTTTTTTGTTTTCATAGCTGAGGAAACATCCTGGCGAGAGTGAGAAAAGGTTAACCAAAATAAATTTAAATGAAAAGGACGTTTTATTTTCTAAATATTTATTTTACTATTTCAGTTTTGGTGATCCGGCCACGTGATTAAGGCACTCGACTTGTAATTCGCGGTTTCCAATCCCAGTCACACCAAACATGCTCGCTCTTACAACGGTGGGAGCCCCACAGTGGCTCAACGGTATGTCTGCGGACTTACAATGCTAAAATCCGAGTTTCGATACCCGAGGTGGGAAGAGCATAGATAGCTCATTGTGTAGCTTTGTGCTTAATTTAAAAACAACAACGTCAACCATAGGGACGTTATTATGTGACAGTCAATCCCACTATTCGTTGGTAGAACAGTAGTCCAATAGTTCGTGGAGGGTGGTGAAGACTAACTGCCTTCCCTCTAGTTTTACACTGCAAAACTAGGGACAGGTCTCACAAATAGCCCTGGTGTAGTTTTTCGCGAAATTCAAAAACAAACAAACAGTTTAAGTAAAATAAATACTGTAACAAAAAAGAGTACGTAATAATACCTGGATATTTGCAAACTACATGATTAAAAAACAGTTGAGACTGAAAGTTTTTGATCAGTAAAACTAAATTACCATGATCAGAAAACATTTTTAGCTCGACTCTAATTTAGGCTTAAACAATTTTTGTTATTCTTTGCATAGAGGCATTCTCAACTACGACAAAAATAACGTCAAACATCGAAAAAATTCTTACCCTATTATTTCGTATCGGTTTTATCTTTGTATGCTCAGAATACTTTTTGTAATGTCTCACGCAGATTATAAGTATAGTAGAGAAAGTAGGCCCGTTGCTAAAAAAAATTGCAATGAAGATTATAGTGGAAGCTGTCTGTAAACAACAACAAGAAAGCTAACTGAAGATAACCTAAGGTTGAGTTAAATAAAGTCACTATAGCGTAAACAACACACTAAATCTGCGAAATCGAAGGTACTCTTGAATATTTAACTAACTCATTTTACTTCAAGGCTCAAACCTCCTCGAGAACAAAACCTTGCTGCCTTCCTGATAAACCTTACAATCTCATTAACGAACGCCAACAAAAGAAAAATTGTGAAAAATGTTAAACATTATTACTCTAAAATAGAAGTGAAAGGGTGAAAAAAGAGAGAGTAGATTTCTCCTGTACACTCACAAGAGACCTAGAAACATAGAAGGTAATTATATAAAAGTTCCCGTTAAAAAGGAAATGAAAATTAATTGTACGCACAAATTTGATTCATTTCTATTTGAAAATTAAAGAAAACATAGCTTCACACAAATTCCGAGCTCCCTAGTGCAAACACGAGCTAATTAGTGTCGACTTCCTAGCACACCTAATCCCACGCTGTGCGCTAGTTACACAATTTGGTTAGCGGACGGTGTGCAAACTCAGGGCGTGACTATTCTTGGATATCATCTGACTCGTCTACACGAGTAGTTCAGCTAAGTAATAGCTTTGATATTCCTGTAAGAAAATCAGATAAATAAGTTTTGGTTCTCACACGAAGATCCAAACTTGCCATACAGTGAAAGTTAAAGTTGGTAAGCCGTTTGCGCACCTCACTACGTCCGAAAGAGAAATTATAAAAATATCATAATTTTAAAGTTATAACTTTCAGTCAAAAAAGGTGTAAACTTGCAATACGTTCCACATCCATATCCAAAACTCCAGGTTTCCACTGCCGTTTGGTGACAAGAAAGTCTTATTTCGAAGAACGACCTTGAAAGATAAACCTGAGAATAATTTAAACCGGTAATTTATAGCTAAATATATTTATTTTTCTCAAATGCAATAGATAATTTAAGACTTTTGCACTATTCAGAAATAGTAAATATCCCTAGTTTGATACAAAATAAGTAAGAAATTAGGAAGGGGCAAAACGGTTTCTCTCTGCATCCCCATTACTGGTAGAATATTCAATGTTGTAGAGTGAGTGTGTGTGTTTTTCTTATAGCAAAGCCACATCGGTCTATCTGCTGAGCTCACCGAGGGGAGTCGAGCCCCTTATTTTAGCGTTACACATCTGTAGACTTACCCTTATACTAGCGGGGGGACAGAGTTGTAAAGAACAGAATTAAGGGTCACTTAAATACTATTTAACCTTCAAAATAATCTTTATTATAGAACTAATGACGAAAAAATGCTCAATTGTCTTCCTTCTACGATGATATATATTTGAAAACATTGGTTCATTATATCACCTTGGAGGTCGACTTAAACGATTAACGGAGAGTTTGACTAGCTTTCAGGTATAAAAATCGATTATTACTGATATTCCAAAATAGAATCGATTTAAATGTTCTTTTCAACTCAGCTTTCCGGCTTTAAGTTACCTTTTCTCTAACTCTTCAAGTGCTCATTACAAGTCTTAAAAGATGAATTTTGTTATTCCGTTCAAAGACAGTTTCTTCCTATAAACGAGGATTTATGTTTGATTTTTTGTGTGATTTTTTGACATTATTGCATAGTTTGAATTCTATATGTGCAAATCAAACAGTGTAATTAACATAACTGTTAATCGTAATTACGATAAAAATATATTCGTAGTGTTGATGAACGTCTTAAATTTGAAAATTGAGAATTTTTTCCTCGCCGTACGCTGTATGATGTTATATAGCTATGAGGGCGCCACATACGCTTAATTATTATTGGTTGTCAATCCGTTGAGCCAAAAAGTACATTTATTTAAGTGATTGTGTTCTGGGGATTACGTTTTCTGCCATCTGTGTTCGTGATGCTGTAGGAATTTGAAAATATGCTAAGCAAATATTAACTTTGTTTCGTTGTTATACAACAGTGATTCCTCAGACTTTTGTTTATATCTTGAAGCCTTAATTCTGACCGTTAATTTACATATTCACAATAAAGATGCCCTGAGACTTTTATATAAACATTCAAGCCTTACTTCTAACGATTACTTAACACCCACACCATAGGGATACCTTCAAATTTTTGTTTTCGCAGCAAAGCCTTATTTCCAGCCACTATTTTATACACACGCAACAGATTTATTATCAATACTGCGTAAACACACTTTATAAACGACATTTTCACAGAGTATTGCCACAAATATCTCAAAAGTGTTCATTTAGGCCCGGCATGGCCAAGCTTGTTAAGGCGTGCGACTCGTAATCTGAGGGTCGCGGGCTCGAATCCCGGTCGTTCCAAACATGTTCGCCCTACCATCCGTGGGGACGTTATAATGTAATGGTCAATCCCACTATTCGTTGGTAAAAGAGTAGCCCAAGAGTTGGCGGTGGGTGTTGAAAGACTAGCTGCCTTCCTTCTAGGCTCACACTGCTAAATTAGGGACGGCTATCACAGATAGTTTTCGAGTATTTTTGCGTAAAATTCAAAACAAACAAACAAACTTTTCATCATCGTCACCCTTTTCTATCATACGACATTGTTTTCTAACGCCACCTGGATACAGTGTCTTAACACACAAGATTTACTACTTTCAATTTCTCTCTCGAAACTTTGTTCAAGAGTGAAAAGAAAAGAGTACATTTTTCACACGGCGTTGTTCATCGCTATTTGAAAAAAGTGCTTTAAAAATAATTTTCTTTGAAGCCTTGTTCTTTGACTTTATTGACAAGGTCGTCCAATTCAGTATCGGTACTAATGGTGGACGTTATTATATTTTAGAGACAGTCTCGTGACACAGTATTACCACTGTTGTTAAACACTGTCTTAATGGGATATTTCAAACGTTTTCTTCCACACCACACTGTTACTATTGACAGTCACTATACAGATAAACTGTTTGTTAAATTTTGTGTGAACAACGTTTTTGCAGTAATTGGTTCGGCATAACCAGGTAGTTTGGTTGTTTGATTTGCTACATGAAAGTCTGGGGTTTAAATCCGCGTCTCATCAAACATGATCACACTTTCAACTGTGGGGGCATTTAAACGTGACAATTCAATTTCACTATTCCTTAGTAAAGGCATCGTCCAATCATTAGCAGTAAGTGCGATGTCTGGTTTTCCCTCATGTCTATCACTGCGAATCATTAGCAGTAAGTGCGATGTCTGGTTTTCCCTTTTGTCTCTAACTGCGAATCATTAGCAGTAAGTGCGATGTCTAGTTTTCCCTCTTGTCTCTCAGTGCTAAACAAGGGACGACTAGCACACGCAGCCCTCGTGCAACTTTGGACGAAATACAAACCAAACTTACGTGTAATATTAAAAAAAAACAAAGAAAGAAAATGCCAAAGGCTCCAGTTGGTTACAACTTTTCAAACTTATACCAGTGTTCAGAATGAAAAACACAGGATTTATTCTCAAATTTTGTGTAGATTTATGCAACGGATTTGCATCCCGTTCAGAGGGAAAATGGATTCTCATTCTGATTTTCTCGTGTCACTTGAAACCCGAAGTTTGCAAGCACCGACCCTGTGTGTTTTGTAGATATACTGCAAGGAAGTAAGTTTCTAACTGTGTATGTCGATAGCAGAAATTCAATTTCGTGTGGAATTAGATTTTATATGTTTCGTAACGAGAGCGATTTTCGATCAACTGGAAACCAAGATACACAATCTTAGGTTGAATACTGACTGAGAATTCCAAAAAAAGTACTGATACAAAGAGAAATCATATGAGATATATATTCGAAAACATGAAAACTGGATAACCAGAGAAACGCTAGCGAATATTTTACATACTTTGGATTGATTTCAAAGTTTGCTAGCAGAGAATTTCCCAGTAATTGAACTTAATTTTGTTTGAGGATAAACTGTGACATTTATTGTCTCTGCCTACCTAATTTTATCTGTTTATCTGGTATATACAGTCTTTTAAAGTTGGTGGTTTTGACAAAATGATTCGAGTCGTTTCGACCAATGATGGCTGAGTAATCTATCTACCCAACACTGTTTATCCAAACAGATTTAATGTGTACGTGAAAAAAAAATGTATTGTTTGTTTCTTCACAGAAGTACTAAGCCACCTGCTGACTCATCTGCGCTCTGTCCACAGGGAGAATTTGAACGTCGGACTTTATGCATTGCAAATCCGTAAACGTACCGCGGATAAACTGGAAAACAAATAAATATGAAATATTTTTTTTTATTTAAAGATATTTCTTTGTTATAACCTTTGGATACATTCATACACAAAATTAAGAAATTGCTTTTGTATTAAACAGTTTTAAACCTCAGCGTGTCAATATTAAAGGTTTATTTAATTTTCAAACCGTATTTGTTTTTCAGTCGAACTTTTGGTTGGTTTATTTTTAATTTCGCGCAAAGCTGCTCAAGGGCTATCTGCGCTAACTGTCCCTAATTTAGCAGTGTAAGACTAGAGGGAAGACAGCTAGTCATCACCACCCACCGCCAACTCCTAGGCTACTCTTTTACCAACGCATAGTGGGATTGCCTGCCACATTATAACGCCCCCACAGTTGTAAGGGCGAACATGTTTGGTGTAACGGGGATTCAAACCCGTGACCCTCAGATTATGAGTCGACGCCTCAACTCACGCCGGTTATGGTTGAATACTGACTGAGAATTCCAAAAAAAAGTACTGATACCAAGAGAAAGCATATTGGATATATATTAGAAAACGTGAATCAGATTAGCCCATGCCGAACTCAGTGAACTACAACTATGATCAATATCTGACTGAGTACTAGTCTTTACGTGTCATGGTTGTTAGAGCGCTTAGCTCGCAATCTGTGGGTCGCGGGTTTATATCTCGATACGAACCACGCTCGTCTTTTCAACCGTGGGGGAGTTATAACGTGAATAATAATTTTTGTAAGTAAAATTCTGTTTGTTTGTAGTTGACCACAAAGCTACACAAATAACTATCTGTGCTTTGCTCGCCAGAGGTATCTAAACATTAAAGTGTTGCAAGTCCGGAGACATCTCACCGTGTCACTAAGGGACCATTAGTTAAAAATAGCTCACTTCACTTTCGGCTCTCATTTCTGATGTTTCTGATGACAACGTTTCTGATAGGCCTAAGTTTACAGTGTATGCTAACACACAACAATTTAATAAGTTCTCGCATATATGTGCTTTTTTGTATTTCTATTTTACCATGGGAAATGTCTCTCGCTGGTACAGCGGTAAGACTACTGATTTACATCGCTAACATCAAGAGTTAGATTCCCGTTGGTGGACTCAGCAGATAGCCCGATGTGGTTTTGCTATAAGAAAACACACACACATACTCACTCTGAAAAAATAATTTAAACATTCATAAACTGAGTTGGCAATAACAGAGAAACTGACTAATAATCCATTTCTTCAACTGTCAGTCGTCCATTCTCAAATACTTACTAATAAATAATAATATACTCGCTTCTTGCGTGGGATTTAATTAAACCTTTCCTAAACTTTCAAGAAAGTTCCAGTCGATAAGCCACACTCATCATGTGAGCTCAAAAGCCCTTCGAGCGAAACTAATCACACAAATGTCCAAGCTAAGCAAAAACAAAGCGGTATCACAAATAGAACAGAGTTAGCAAAGGTTTCAATTTACAAGACGTTTCTGCGCAAAATCGTTTCTGATATTAAAGTAAGCTTATCTAATACAGTTGTTAATGTTAAAAGTATTCAGGGTTATTTAGGTATATTAAAAAAAGGTTGAAAATTTCAGTTAAAAATCTGTTTCATAGCAAGTAGTTTAGGTAGAAATTGCACCTAAAAACAAAATTGTGTGACTGTTTTTGTCTGAACCTATACATGAATAACTTAAGTGTTAAAAATATTAGTCAGTTTATTTGGTTTCCTAATCAGTTACAGTTTACTTTCCCAATTAAGGATAATACCTCTAAGAATAAGCAAGTAGATATCACAGTCCTTTACAATTACGATAGTTCTAAATTATATTACATTAGTTTGTTGTTGTTAATCACGTCGACATAGAAACACATGATCCAATTAGTTTGTTCCAATCATTTTAACATATTTTTTCTACTTTTGGTGAAAAACCATCTTCAGAAGAGTTATTTGAATTTTGAAGACCTCGTGCAAGCGTCAAACGTAAAGCTAATCTGATATGATTCTCTGCTCTTGTATTGGTGGAAATTCGATACATAATCAAATAAAAAGCATATTTTAGTTTCAGTAATGTCGACAAGTGGGAAATTAATATTTTTTTCTATACAGTTTTGTGCTGTCTAAAACAGGCTTTGTGTTGTTTTCATAGACTCAATAAATCGTATATAGATCCTAATGTCAACGGCGTATTATGTTACATTACAAAAACAAACAACGTTATAAACACATAAGATAAACCACGTATAAGAATATTTATACTGAATGTTACAATTTAGCATTTATAAAGCAGTAAGATACGGTGCAGTAAAAATTGTGTTATTAAATACGATTTTAAATTTTCGAATGACGTATCAGTTTTTAGTTACGCTTTAAAACGTAAATTCTAAACGTTATAAACGGATTAGGATTGATCGTACTTTATATTATAAGACCGATGTTCCAGGTCCGGTATTTCCCTTGGAACCAGTTTCTATTGTGCTATCTTTAATTATCAGGATTACGTACTATTACAAGCATCACAATATCCGCTGTAAAAACAACTTCTGCGAGAAGCAATGGGAACAATTTAAGTTCACTCAGTGGGTCACACTTTTCCAATGACCACCCGTTGTATGTGATGGCCAGCTTCAAAGACCACGTTTAAACTAATTAAAAGTACAAAGTCTCTTTGGATAGAGGGACTCTATAGATATGTGCTCAAACGACAGCCCTTCATGTACTTTCCTTCGGTCATATTTCATATAAAAACGATCGTTAATTTCGAGGTCTACCTAAAAACTTATGAGCGTTTGATTTGTGAGTATTTATCAGTTTAAAGTAATTGTTTATTGTGTTGGTAATGATAGCAGGAGATACTTCCAGATTTATTGTAATGACTTTTTAGAATAAAAAATTCTAAAGAGTGTTCGTAACGTTCATTCTTTCAATGACAGTTTTGCTATTTATTGGTTTGGTGATGGTTTCTGAGTCCATTACTGTACAAAACACAATGCGAGTTATTTGTCCTTGAGGGATAATATTCAGATATTCTTCTTCGAAAGTTCTCTTCTTTGGCTCGAAATCTTCAACAATGGAGCACTAGGAAAATTTCCTCTGATAAGATTGCAGCAGAGTCCTCTATACATGAGTTTATCAGTGTTAGTATTGAAGTGTTAAAAGTAAAAAAACAACAACTGTTAAACTGATATACAGGTGATAAACATGTCGTTCGTGGTACACATTTAAAATCTGCAGAATAACCCGTTTTATTAGCACATGCAAATCGTTCTCATAAAAAACAGTCGACATAATTTTTGTCGACAGTTACTCAGTAAAGTGTGGGCAGTTCCTTTTCATTGAATAGTTTCTTTTATTAAGTATTCACTCTGTAAGTATTCATATGTACGTCATGCTATGAGCTTTTACATGTAGTAGTACAAACCAGTATTAATACAGTTCAATGTGAGGCAGTAGTATAATCTATAAAGACAACCACGACAAGCCTAACCATAGCTGTACTAAGCAAAATGCAGCATCTCGTAACAGGCGTTAATCCAGAAACCAAGGGATCTCTGTTATTACCTCTAAATATTCATTTTATTGTTGCATAATCAACAAGTCATAGAATTAGACACGTGTTCATGTTGTTTCATACAAAGACATAGGGGTTAACCGACTAGGCGTAGTCCTATGGCTTTCTTTGCTATTGGACATTTCAAGCCAGTCTCGGTAAACGGCCTTCCTCATACAATCCTTATGGAATGATTGTGAGAAACTTGCAGGGAGGAGTGCTGTGTTTTGGACATTAAAATATCACAACGGGACCTTTTACAATGTTAAAGTGGGGCTCGGCATGGTTACCTGGTTAGGGCACTCGACTCCCAGTTTGAGGGTCGCGAGATCGATTCCCAGTCACATCAAACATGCTCGCCCTCGTAGTCGTGAGGGCGTTATAATGTTACCTTAAATTCCACTATTCATTGGTAAAAATGTTGCCCAAAAGTTGGCGATGGGCACTAATGACCAGTTGCCTTTTCTCTAGTCTTACACTGCTAAATTAGGGACAACTATCGCAGATAGCCCTTTGTGCGAAATTTAAAATAAAAAAAAGCAATTATCAAGATGCATGATCGTCAAAATAACCAGACGTAATCCCATGGAGCGTAATGATGTAGTGAAGTTTAAGATAAGTTTATAGTATTTATCCTTTTCAGAACATGGAGAATAGACGAATATTAAGCTAACTTTCGTGAATTTAATTCTAAATTAGATCAGAATAGTTATCACGATATTATACATATATTATATATGCTATAAATGCTAGGAGAAAGTGAGATAAGATAGTCCTTTCGGTAGAACAACAAATGTTTGTTCTTACATAGCGTGTGTGTGTTTTCTTTTTATAACAAAGCCACATCGGGCTATCTGCTGAGCCCACCGAGGGGAATAGAACCCCTGATTTTAGCTTTTTATATAAGTAGACTTATTGCTGCACTAGCGGGGGGCGTACATAGTGTACAACCATCTACGTGAGTATTTGTATGCAATCCTGACCACATATGGAGATGGACGCGATCGTGAATGAATGATCAAAGTGAAACTTCTTTTGCTTTTAAAGAACGTTTATCTCAAACAAACATGTTGAATTTTTATGAGCACAAAGTGGGCATTTTATGAATTTTAAAGGATGACGAGTTACAGATACGTAGAATAAAATAAAAGAAACAGAATTCAAATTCACTCAATTTTTTACAAAGTGCGATTGCTTTACGACGCATGGCTTTGAGTGAAATGACCTCCAGCTCTGGGATAAGACTTATTCCACACTAATAGTCATATAAAAGTTGTATTTGTTTTTAATATTCACGTTCTTCTGCGCCATTTGCCTTGTAAACGTGGAGCATGGCCTCTTATATTCCCTCTGAGAACATCCAAATGTAGCATTCACTTTATATTGCATTTAGTATCAGTTAGATACTTAGGGCCTGCTTTATCCCACTTTTTAAACAAAAAGATCTGCAGCCATAAGAACTTATTTTTTTCAGTATTTAAAAAAGTCTAAATCACATCTTTATTTTTACTGAAGGTGCATTTATAATAATAAATGATACATTTAAACATTCTTGCAGGTTCATAACATTCATATTAGTTTGTAAAAACCGTATTTACAGGTAGTGTAGTCGTCTTAACTCACATTTTTCTGTATTTATTATCAGTATACTAGTTTCACTGATAAAAAATGTTTGCTGGCCCGGCATGGCCAAGGGCGTTATAATGTGACGCTCAGTCCCACTATTCGTTGGTAAAAGAGTAGCTCAAGAGTTGGCGGTGAGTGGTGATGACTAGCTGCCTTCCCTTCAGTCTTATACTGCTAAATTAGGGACGGCTAGCACAGATAGCCCTTGTGTAGTTCTGCACAAAAAAACAAACAAACAGTGTTTGCTTTCAGAAATACGTGTCGTTTCCTCTTGTTATTACCAACAACAAGTAAAAGACTACAACTTTGAACTATTTATTATTTTAGGCCTGGTAAAGTTTAGTAATTAGTTTATCTGGATTGAAAATCCAGATGTTTTTGTTTCACATCCTGTTGCCTAAAATGTGTTCACGGTCAAGTCACACTTTGGACAGAGAACACCAGTACAAAGATGGTAGAGGATGCTCTCGGCCAGTTGTTTTCCCTTTAGAGTCTGGGCATTAGTTTTAAATCAGAGACTACTACTTGCAGGAGATCCTTATGTAGGTTTTCGTGAAATTTTTCAATGAACAAATAAAGTAAAGTTTTATCAAATCATTTGCTTTCTCACTCTCACCCTAAGTCTGGAATCTCTGCCTGTATTAACTGACTATATAACAAGCAACGGGACTACATATCCACGTGGTTAGGATGCTCGACTTGTAATCTGAGAATCCCGGGTTCGAATCATCGTCAGACCAACTATTCTCACCCTTTCAACCCTAACGGTCAATTCCACTCTTAGTTGGTAAAAGAGTAGTTTAAGAGTTAGCGGCGAGTAGTGATAACTAATTGCATTTACTTTAGTCTCACACAACTACAGTAGCTTTGTGTGAAATTCAAAACAAAAGATAACAAGCAATAATGTTCGAAATAATGACTTAGAATCGTTTCTACAAATTTATTGCGATTTTCAATAAATGTAAATCGTTCGTGAGATTTTGTAAGATGATAACAAACATAGAGTAGAAAAATCTAAAAGCAGAATAAACAAGTTTTAAAAATATATTCAATTGCTCTTCACGTTCATTAATACGCACTGTTCTGAACGTAGAGTTAAAGGAGTTAGTGTCAGTTTTTAGAGTGAATATATAAGACAATCGGAGATTTATAAATAAGTACCTAACATTTTCTTTAACGTCATATGGCTTTTTTAGCTTCGCGCAATCTTTCGAAACAAACAAAAAATACATGTGTGTTAAAGTCAACGTAGTTGTTACTCTATACTGACTCCGAAAGAGTAATAAGCCAATAAATATAAAGTATTGGCTTTGGGTTTATTACTTCCGTTTATTTACAGAATAGCTATGAAATTTAAATCACATAATCCCAAATGAAAAAGTACATGAACTGTGGAAGACTGTGGTCGTAGAAAACCAAAGTTTTCGTAAGAACAAAGTTTTAGAGATTAATATATGATATTTGGAAGTAGAACCAAATACACATTAAACTAAAATTATTTCATTGTAAAATTACATTATTTTAAGTCACAGAACATCGAAATGGTGTTCATAAAAGATATGTTTGTTACCATAAGAATCTCAAACATTAGTGTCCGCTAGAGATAGGTTGAACTTGAAGTCTTTCATAGAATCCGAACACGAAACTAATATCCCTTGATACTACTTTGTAAAACTTGAAAACTTGTCCTTCGTGGAGAAAAAATATTCTAGTCCTTTGGGTTTGCAAAAAACTAGTGTTAGCAGTTGTTATGTTGCAGAAAAAATCGTTTTGTTCAAAGAAACAATTTTTACCCTGGGGGTAAGCATGTGACACTTGTATAACACGTATATGGTATAATATTGGGAGTAAGCATGTGACACTTGTATAACACATATATGGTATAATATTGGGAGTAAGCATGTGACACTTGTATGACACGTATATGGTATAATATTTTGTACTGATACTTCAGTTGGGCTCAGAAATGTAAGGCCTTATTGTGTCTGAATATCATATTTAAAATTGTTGTTCTGGACACTATATTCACCTGGATCTTTGATCTTTGTTTTATTTTGCATGTTTAGATAACTATCTCGTTACAAGCTTATTTTCATGAATGTTATTTCTTGTTGATATCTTTCTTTTACTAAAATTTTATTAGCCACAACATAGCGGTTGGTAGAATAGCTTTGATTTTTTTTTTCAAGTACAAACTTTAACCTTCATCTCTTGAACGATTTGAGTTCTAATTAAAGCCGCGGGTATTGAAGATTCCCTATTGTGTTTGTTTTTATCAAGTACAAACTTTTAGTTCATAACCTCATCTCTTGACCAATATGAGGTCCAGTTACAGCTGCGGCTATTGAGGATTTCATCTTATTTTTCTTCTTCTTTTTACTATTGTTTCTTTTATTACTATGAAATGTATTTTTATATCATATTAATACCACAATGTTTTGTTTCGAATAACCCATTTTTGTACACGTGCCTAGCATTCTCTTCATCTTATCTATTTTATTTTTCTGACAGTTATATCTATACACATATTTTGTATTTTCTTTATATTGTTTTCCAAGCCTGACAAACAGCATACGCCAGATACGTAGCAAATAAACACGTTTTAATTTAGACATTGTCATTACCCTTTTTTAACAACTATTCCAATACTTTCACCTTCTTTCTGTTGACTTCAGATGTTCGACATGACAGAAGTTGTGTTAATAAAGACAATTTCTTTTGATCAAACATGTCTAAGGAATATGTTACTAAATGAAGGTAATTAAAAGAGTCAACGAGATATACGTAAGAGAGTTGTGCACAAGTGAGTTGTATTTTAGATAGAAACAACTGAAGAAGAAATATCTGGTGCGAAAGTGAATTAATATCCAAAAGCCAACTGAAAATAATATTTTCAAAATATAATAATTTTTTGTGTACTTTTAATTATTCAGTCAAACTTGAACACAACTGAGCTAGCAAAAAATGTCTTCGTGGAAAACTGTTTGTTTGTATTTGAATTTTGCGCAAAGCTACACGGGGCTATCTGCGCTAGCCGTCACTAAATATAGTCGTGTGAAACTAAAGGTAAGGCGGCGAGTCATCACCACCTACCGCCAACTCTTGGGCTACTCTTTTACCAACGAATAGTGGGATTGACCATAACGTCATAACGTCCCCACGGCTGAAAGATCAAGCATGTTTGGTGTGTCAAACACCTTAATCCACCTGGTCATGCCGGGTCATTCGTGGAAAACTGAGCATGGGCATGACCTGGTATAAAACTCAGTGTAGTGACATTATACTAATATTTAGTTATACTTCAACCAAACCGCTAAGAAGCCTAAAATGAACAAATCTGCACAAGATATTCCGAAATTAATGGGCAAAATGTTTTTATGTCCATCATTGTTTTTGGACCAGTCTGCAAATATTTTAATGTCACCGTACACAGAGTTTGGACATTTTATCTCAAGATTTTAAGATTTTTTAATTGTCTGAAGTTATGTTGGTATAATTATTTCTTCAAACATTGTTAATACAAGTTTTTAATTGTGTGAGGTTACGTAGGTATTGTAATTTCTTCAAACACTGTTAATAGAAATTTTTAATTGTCTGAGGTTACGTAGGTATCGCCATTTCTTCAAACATTGTTAATACAAGTTTTAATTTTTTTTAATTGTCTGAGGTTACGTAGGTATCGCCATTTCTTCAAACATTGTTAATACAAGTTTTTAATTTTTTTTAAGTGTCTGAGGTTATGTAGGTATCGTTATTTCTCCAAACATTGTATCAAAAAAGTCCCAATGAAGAAATCAAAATTAGGCCTAAATTACTAAGAATAAAAAATAACAATTCAACCGTTCCTTCCAGACACTAATTCAGTATTTATGTCTTGTGTATGTTTTCAAGACGAAGAAAAAGGTTGAAGTATGTTTTTAAAACTGAGAGTTTATCAACTTATGTTTTATGATTTGATGAAGAAAATAAAAGAGACGAAGTAATTCATCTACGTATTTTTCATTAATTCGAGAAATTAATCAAACTTATTTTTAATACACAATACAGATTTCCACTTTATTGACTGTAAACTTAAACATTTTATTTTTATTGGTTTAATGTAAGAAATAAAAAAATAAAAAAACGGATCAAAATTGAGGCATAAAAATAATATCAAATGCCAATTTATTTTCAATAAAAAAACATACAAAAGCTTCATTACTAAAAAGGCAATTATAACTGACAAGAGTGTATTCAGCTGGTATTAAGTATCCAAAATTTAAAAATTAATCTAAAATGTATTTTGATTCTTAATTATTTTCTAACTTGTAAATGGCAGTTTTTCAGCACAAAACTACACAATGGGATATCTGTGTTCCCTCCACCATGGAGAATCGAATCACTGATTCTGGGTTTTAAGACCTTAAGCTTGCTATTGACCTATCAAAAGAAACTTGTAAATGTTTTTGACAACCTTGTTGGTTGCACGTTGTTTCTCATTAACAGTCTCTCTTGTTTAATTTCATTAACAGTGTTGAACCAGTTCGAAAACATGGCGGTTGTTCAATAATGAAAGTACAGAATGATAGATGTATGTATTATGGCTGTCTGTAAATGGTTCAGAATAACCAATTTAAACACAGAAAAAAAAATATCCGATAAAAGCGTAATAAACTGTAAAACGTAACTATTGTAAATACGGAAATGTTTTACTAAAATTTTCTCTTATGTCAAACTCAAATATTTACAACTTATTAACAATTATAGAAACTAAATTTTACACGTTTGTAGGTTTATACGTTTTATTTTATTGCCTGTTGCTTGTTTGTTTGTTTTGGAATTTCGCACAAAGCTACTCGAGGGCTATCTATGCTAGCCGTCCCTAATTTAGCAGTGTAAGACGAGAGAGAAGGCAGCTAGTCATCACCACCCACCGCCAACTCTTGGGCTACTCTTTTACCAACGAATAGTGGGATTGACCGTCACATTATACACCCCCACGGCTGGGAAGGCGAGCATGTTTAGCGAGACGCGGGCACGAACCCGCGATCCTCGGATTACGAGTCATCCGTGCTCGGCCATGCCAGGCCCATTGCCTGTTGCAATTTCATTCTTTAATTGTATTGACTCAGCTTGGTATGTAGTAACCAGTGTAAACTGACGTTATTCATGATATAGTCTCCTACAGAATAAAATAAATAAACCATTTCTGAAGGAGATGGTTAGTTAAGTTGAATTAAATAACCGAAAAGTGCCGACGTCTGAATAGAATATTATTCAGACGAGTCATACAGCCGAGATAAAAGAACGTGACTCTTCGAAGTTTCTAGTGTCATTTATTCGCCCAACATTTTACCAAAACTACATGAAAGTAGAATGGGAACTATCATATGTTATTGACACGTGTGAGTCAAGAACGTTTTCGAAGCTTGGGAAGACAAAGGGATATCTTCCAAAACAAATCGAACGGAAAGCAAAACGTTTGAAGTGGAACTATTGTTCATGGATACAATTAAGTGTATGTAATTATTGTTCGTTGATTCATGTCACGTTGAGTGACGAGTTTTACACGGACGAGAAACAGTTTAAATTACGCTAAGCTTTTTCTACAATTAATCATTTTCAACGAGGACATCAAATGTTTTACAATAAATTTATTTTTTATTGCACTAGAAATAGTGAATAGAAGAATAAATTAGTCATTTGCATAGTATTCTCTTCACGTCTTAGTAAAGAAAGAAAATTCTGAAGGAAATATCTTGACACATATGTTAATAGTTCAACACTGTTTTGTCCTGACAATTTTATGTTTGTGTTGGGACAAAAATATGTTTACATTAATTATTTTAGATCTTATGCTTCACTTGTATACACACACACATATTTATATATTAAAGTATTTCAAAACTACGGTAGAATACCACGGACTTAAGCAGTTTCTATCAATATGTCTTATGCAAAGAAAATCATCTTATTAGGATGCAAATTAATTGATAATAAGTTTTTAAAAATATTAGAGGAAATTGATACAAACGTTAACATTGAAGGAATATTATAGAATATAAAGATGCAGTGCAGTGAACTAAACGTATTCCAAACCCAAAATCATTTAAAGTCAGCTTAACTGTGCTGATGAGATCTGACATTGCTCGCAACTTCAGTTCTTAGTTGGTATTGTGATCTATTTTTATTTAATCTGTAGTAGAAGACACTTTCTATAACCAGCTTAGCTAAGCTGATATCTGATATTGCTCGAAACTTCAATTCTCAGTTAGCAATTGTATATATTTTTATATAATCTTCAGAAAACGACATTTTCAATAACCATCTTACCTGAGTTGATGAGATTTGAAGTTGCTCAAAATTGCTGTTCTAAGCTAATCTTGGTTTGATTTTTAGACTTAAGTGAAATACTGCCAACTTTTGTGAAGATAGATACGCTATATTGAAAGTTAGAAGTATTAAATTTAAAAAACTTTAAACGAGTACAAAGAGGTCACGTCGTCGGTCATATAAACCGACTCCGTATTAAGAGAGATAATACAAGTTAAAATGTCTGTATATACTACAGTTTACCCAGCAAATATGTGTAGAGCATACAGTTAATAAATATTACTGTTAAAACAACTTCTTCATGTTTACATAGTAAATATTTTTATTTGAAACTCATTTACAATTACCGTTTATGTTTCATGTTTCGGGTCTTTAACGTATCATCTTCCTAAGTACAGATCAAAGGAACATTCCACTGTTTACACTTCATATCATATATTACGTCGCATGATACACAAGGATATCAAGCCATCTACCGTACATTTAGCTCTAGTATTTTTTTACTCTTAACATTTCACGTGTTCGCTAACTGTATTCTTTAGATATATTTTATTCAGATCTAGGTAAATGCTTCCTAATTCACAAATTATTCTATAACTACTTTTTTTCAACTATATTCAAGTTATCCTCAGTTTGTCTAACAATTGATTAAACTTATTTATAGGTTTAGAAAGAGAGTATAAACTGTGACTTAGTGGTTAGGGTGCTCAACTTGCAACCTGCAGGTCACAGGTTTAAATTTTCGTAAACAAACTGGTTCTTCACTCATCCGAGTGTAAAAATTCTTATCTAACACAAAAAACCCAAGTAGCTGACACCATTGGTTTACTTGGAAGCTACACGAGGACTACCTACGCCAGCCGTCCCTAATTTAGCAGTGTAAGACTAGAGGAAATGCAACTGATCATTACCACCCACAGCCAACTCAGGAAATACTCTTTTGTCAACGAATAGTGAGACTAACCATCACTTTATGACACCTTCATGGCCTGGCAAAAAGAAAATATTTAATATTTATATGTACATACAATCATTTTTTAGTTTTTTAGATACTTTAAACAAATTTTCATTATCAAAGTTTTATTTTTCAAATCTCTTAACTGCTTTCTCAATGATATATGGATAAAAATGTCTATCAACTGGTACATGTTTGAACGATAATATTTTATCATATAATTATTGTTTAGAACAAATGTTTAGAGCCCTAGTTACATAATAATAAAAAATGATATTTTTGAGCTTTAGTATTATGCAATTTTTGATATGATGTAACCACAGAGACGTAGGCCCGACACGGCCAAGTGTGCTAAGGCGTTCGACTCCTAAGCCGAGGGTTGCGGGTTCGAATCCCGGTCACACCAAACATGCTCGCCCTTTCAGTTGTAGGGGCGTTATAATGTGACCGTCAATCCCACTATTCATTGGTAAAAGAATAGACCAAGAGTTGGCGGTTGGTGATGATGACTAGCTGCCTTCCCTCTAGTCTTACACTGCTAAATTAGGAACGGCCAGCGCAGATAGCCCTCGAGTAGCTTTGGACGAAATTCAAAAAACAAACAAAATAAACAAACCTTAGAAACAAGTCCAATAGACAGTGTGGTCTCTAGCTTTTTCCTCTTTTTAAAATTAACGACTGAAAAAAGTAAAATATGTTATCTTTTACTTCAAAAGTGATTTGAAGAGAAGAATCTAAACTATTTACGTAATTAACAAACAGTTGAAGCTTCCTTGCCATGTCATATAAAGGTGACATGAAAATATTTAATTCAAATTTCTCGTATCAAACTGAACCTACTTAAAGCTTCATATATTCAAATTAATTTATAAACAAAATACATAATAAAGATAACATCGGATATTTCATAGTGTATGTGTGTGCTTGTGTGTTTTTCTTGCAGCAGAGCCGCATTGAGCTATTTGCTGAGTCCACCGAGGGGAATTGAACCCTTGATTTTAGCTTGACTCACATTCTGCAGGTCACGGATTCGAATCCCCATCGCACCAAACATGCTTTCTCTTTCAGCCGTGAGGGCGTTATAAAGTTACGGTCAATTTTATTCATTGTAAAAAGAGTATTCGAAGAGTCGGCGGTGAGTAGTGACGACTATCTGCCATCCCTCTAGTCTTATACTACTAAATTAGAAACAACTATCGCAGGTAGCCCTCGTGCATTTTCGAGCGAAATTAAAAGACATTCTTTTTACCTTTAATAATTATTATTAACCTGAAAAAAAACATACTCACAAAAAATATTTTTTCTCAACGATATCGAGTATTACGATGACTGTTAATCAGTCCTAAATGAAAACTTTTATTTTTTAAAGAAAAAGTTTTTTATTTGTTTGTTTTTTAATTTCGCGCAAAGCTACGCGATTGCTATGTGCGCTAACCGTCCCTATTTAGCAGCGTAAAACTAGAGCAAAGGCAGCTAGTAACCATCGCCAACCTCTGGGCTATTCTTTTACCAACACAGGCCTAGCATGGCCAAGCGCGTAAGGCGTGCGACTCGTAATCCGAGGGTCGCGCTAAACATGCTCGCCCTCCCGGCAGTGGGGGCGTATAATGTGACGGTCAATCCCACTATTCCTTGGTAAAAAAGTAGCTCAGGAGTTGGCGGTTGGTGGTGATGACTAGCTGCTTTCCCTCTAGTCTTACACTGCTAAATTAGGGACGGCTAGCACAGATAGCCCTCGAGTAGCTTTGTGCGAAATTCCAAAACAAACAAACAAAATTTTAACAACACATAGCGGGATTGACTATTACATTATAACACCCCCACGACTGAAAGGACGAGCATATTTAGTGTGACGGAAATTCAAACCCACGACCTTCAGATTACGAGTTGAACGTCTTAACCCACCTGGCCATACCGGGTCGGTTGTTTTTAACTCTGGTGTTTATTTATTTACGATTTTACACAAGTGTTAAATACGAATTCTATTTTAGCACTAAATTTAACCGTATGCTGAACACCCCCAAATTCTGTTTCTGAATGAGTTTGTAAAGGCGTTTGTGCACCTATTAAAAAGTTTAACCAATGCTTTTGGTACACTGAAAATCGTATAATTTTCCAGTGAGTAACGACATCTATTGTGATGGATGTCATTCTTATGTGATACCATATCGTGGAGTAAATTATTAATTGTTGGTGAGACTGTTTAATTATTATTTCTCTGTTAATTTATCACTTCTTTATTACGATTGCACATTAATTAATCATCTTCTGTTTGCATGTACGTAGATGCTGATTCAACTGAAGCCGTACTCTGAAAAAAAACACACCTTATATTTAACTGTTTACTGGTGTTATTCCTCTTGGGAACTCTATTATCGTTGCATTTTGTTCTGTTTTAACTACTAATGTTCTTGTCCAACTAGTGTCTCTGGACCTTTGTATGATGCAGTTATATCCCTTGTACTCAACAATAGGCTGAAACCTATGCACGCGTCTTAGGCAATGATCCTTCATCTATTTAGCTGATCTCATATCCAACAGATACCGGATTCACCGCAGTTGAAATAACTCACACTCAATAGATACCAGAGCCACCTCAATTCAAAGAGCTCTCATCCAATAAACATCGGTCCATCTCAGTTGAAATAACTCACACTCAATAGATACCAGAGCCACCTCAATTCAAAGAGCTCTTATCCAATAGACATCGGATCCACCTCAGTTGAAATAACTCACACTCAATAGATACCAGAGCCACCTCAATTCAAGGAGCTCTCATCCAATAGACATTGGATCCATCTCAGTTGAAATAACTCACACTCAATAGATACCAGAGCCACCTCAATTCAAAGAGCTCTCATCCAATAGACATCGGTCCATCTCAGTTGAAATAACTCACACTCAATAGATACCAGAGCCACCTCAATTCAAAGAGCTCTCATCCAATAGACATCGGTCCATCTCAGTTGAAATAACTCACACTCAATAGATACCAGAGCCACCTCAATTCAAAGAGCTCTCATCCAATAGACATCGGTCCATCTCAGTTGAAATAACTCACACTCAATAGATACCAGAGCCACCTCAATTCAAAGAGCTCTCATCCAATAGACATCGGTCCATCTCAGTTGAAATAACTCACACTCAATAGATACCAGAGCCACCTCAATTCAAAGAGCTCTCATCCAATAGACATCGGTCCATCTCAGTTGAAATAACTCACACTCAATAGATACCAGAGCCACCTCAATTTAAAGAGCTCTCATCCAATAGACATCGGATCCACCTCAGTCCTTTCTTTTCTTGCTCTTTAGCATGGATGCTAAATACTACGCAGCTCCTTCCTATTCTGGTCCTTCTGCAGCTCAGCGGAAAGTACTACAACTAATAACATAAAAATTCCAGTTTCGATACTCGCGGTGAGTAGAACACAAACAGCCTATTGTGCAGCTTTGTGCTTAACAAAAATTAACCAGCATTTTGTGTAATAGCAGATTTTTAATGACGTTTTGTAAAAACTTCAACTTGAGCATGTTAGAACACATTATTACGCAATAAGCTGGGCATTTAATCCATGCAACAATCCAGTCATTCGCAAGCTTACCAGACCTCAACATGAATAACAATCCACACGTCGATGAATGCCGGTGTTATTTCGTGTCACCACTGCTTGGCTTAAACCTAATCATTACAGAAAAGAATGTTACATATGAAATATAAAAGAATGGCATTTTATTGAGCTCTACATATTTAAACCTCAAAAAACTACTTACCTGATACTTGTTCACACAAAAATAATCCAATGAGCCACCTACTTTAATATGTTGTTCATTTATAAATACAGAGATAACAGAGTAAAGCCCCAAAACTCCAACACGTCATCTGATATACCATGAACAATGCAGCAACTATATATTTTATCCAATAGCCAATGTTTTATTTGTAAACATGTCAATTCTCATACCAGCTGTTCTAAGATACATTTTTATTTCAAGTGGGTTTCTTATAAAAAAGAATCCATCAGCAAAGTGCATCAAATAACACTCTTCATTACCATTTTTGCGGCATCATGTCATTAGAATGTGTGATAAACTGGATGATACAACTGGTATGTAACACATGTAAACTAGGCAATGGCCTCGTGGTTAGGATTATTGCGGAACGTTTTTGCCCTTTCATTCGTGGGGGGTTATAATGTGTCGGTCTATTCCACTATTCGTTGGTAAAGAGTAGTGGAAGATGTGGCGGTGGATGGTGATAACCAGTCTTCCTTCTAGTCTATTACTGCTAAATTAGGGACGATTAGCACGTATAGTTTTTGGGTAATTTTGTGCGAAACTCAAAACAAAACAAACCTCTTCTTAAATTCAGGCATATTTTACCTATATTAAGATAACAAGAACAATAAAAAAATCGAAAATATGATGTTATATGAAGCCGGAATATAAGTCCTTTTGAAGATACAAAAACTGTAGATGATATGAAAATTCTACTGAATAGTCCATTGTAGTGCATTTCCATAGCAAAAGGATATATCTTATTGGTATGATGTTCAAAGCACAATACTTCTCCTTGCAGGCTTTCCATAATTCATATACTGTACGGGTTCGATGAATTTTCATTCCGATTGCACAGAAATTAGCTACATTAACAGAATGTTTTCGTATGAAATAGTACGAATGCCTATATGACTGATTAACCTATATCCTGTGACCTCCTTTTCAGGTGAAGATCCTTTCTGATTATGTTCTACCGCTAACTAGGCCACGTTTGCAGTTGTTGTCTTGGACATTTGTGTTCGTTGAGTATCACTTGTTACATGTCATTTTGGATGATCTTTGTGCTCCATATTGAGCAATGAGCCTTTACTTTCCGGTAAAAAGATATCTTCTTCATGGAAACTCTAAATCTTCAATCTAATCAGGCCTTTCAATTTAAAAAACAAAATGTTAAGTTTTTACTTGCCTCACTCTGCCAACGAACTCCAAACAACATCAAAATGCTGTTCTAATACATACCGTTCCACTGCAGCTTCGTGCCGGCTGGGATTGTCACGTGATTTGGATTATTTACATATTCAAAACCCTTTGGATATAACGTACGAAACCATATATGCACACATGTTATAAAGGTTCGTGTTTACAAAATATTCCCAGAAGTAACACTTGTCTTCATCAAACTTACAACGTGTAGTAAATCAATGACGTTCCTCTTACAAACAAGCATTGAATACCATCTAGCATATGTTTCGTATACAACGCTTTCTCAATTTTATGAATTATACAACAGTCTATAAAGTAGCATTACGTGTTAAAGTCAGTCATACTTGTTTTATTACCTGGAAACTATGTTTGTACATTGATCATGAATCTTTTAGGCCTGGTTATCTGGTTCATTATATTATGATGTAAAATTTTGTCCTTCCAATGTTCATGCAAATAATTATGTTGAGCGAATCTTTAGCATTTATAATTCATTTCAAACATCGTCGATATAGTTAGTTACATTGTAGGAGAACTAGACGTGGAAAAACAAACAAACACCCAAATGGACTAATTGTCCAGTGAATACGGTTTTGACGAGTTTAAACTAAATATCACACAAGTAATGATTTCAAGATTGAGTGCTGAGAAATGAAGTGGCGGTAGATTTAAATTATTAGTGCAAGTAAAGAAATAGTGAGAAAAAGACAAAAATAGTAAAGCAAAAGTCTGATAAAAAAACAGTAAAATAGTAGAAACTAAAACAAACAGAAAAGTTAGAGTTTTTGAAAAGTTAGGTACTAGCTACTGAAAAAAAATATAAATCTGAACTATATTTCCAAATATTATATTTTTGTAAAGCTAATGCTGAGAAAAGCTAATAATTTAGATTATATTCGAGAAAAAGGGGATTACGCTTATTTGTTAGTTATGGGAATGGAAACTTAATTTGTTTACACATACGTGATTTAATCTGTCTGGCGGGTAACTATTGCAGAGAGCAACAACTTGACTTTTCTGTTTTCCTCCAATGTAAACATACGTTATTACACTAGTTCAGTTTAATCATCGTCGAAAACCAAATAGCGCTATATAAGGATCGTGATAGCTTGCTTTGGTAATTTTTGTATATACAGTGAGAATGAGTACTTATACAAATAACGAATGAAAACTCTAATGAGACGGTTGGTAACAATAACCAGAAACTAAACCCCACCGGTGGCACAAAGGGCTGACTAGATTTAAAACGCTAGAAACCAGATTTTAATACCTGTGGGCAGATAGCAGTTAGCCTATTGTGTAACAATGTGCTTATACTACAGCACCCCAGTGGCACAGCGATATGAATGCGGACTTACAACGCTAGAAACTTAAAATCCTTTGTGTTGCTTTGTGCTTAACTTTAAAGAGAAAGAAAAAAATACTTTGTAACCTTATTTCAATGACTTATTATTTAGCAAATGTAACTGTAAAAGTACAGACAGTCCATCATCAAAACATCATTTTGTTTAGTATATTGCTAGTTAAAGCAAGCAAAATCGTATAATGTGAAAAAATAATATAGAATTGGTTCGTAAGCAAAAACAGAAATATACACGTTTATCGGAATTTCAATTTTTTATGAGGATAAATTTTAACATATGTTTCCATGAACGACTCACTTCCATTCGTGAAATTTCTTCCACGTTACATCTTAAGTAAAAAGAAATGTTTAAAAGTAAGTATTTTTAAAGTAACGTGGGATTGAAATAGCTTGAAAAATAAATAAATATATAACTCGTGATTCTGTTCTTATAAACATCAGTGTAAACATTATTCATGGTGTCGTGTCTCTGATCATGTTTCATTGTTGGAAATCAAACAAAGTATACTGTTAGTGTATAACAAAGTTTGTTTTTGAGTTTTGCGCAAAGCTACACGAGTCGTCCCTAATTTAGCAGTGTAAGACTAGAGGGAAGGCAGCTAGTCATCACCACTCTTAGGCTGCTCTTTTACCGACAAATAGTGAGATTGACTGTAACATTATAACGCTCCCATAGGCGAACATGTTTGGTGTGACTGGGATTCGATCTCGCGACCCTCAGATTAGTTGTCGAGCGCTATAACCATGCCGGGCCGTACTACAAAGTAGCAACAACCTTTGTTAACGAGTAGTTTATTTTTCACTACAACATGTTTCGCTAATTTACACTGTATCATAACTTTAAATTTCGGGTTGTATATTTGCTACTCTTTAACTTGAGTCTGAGATAACCTGAATACAAGATGAAACTAGACAAAAAAACTCAAAACGTCATTGGAAAAGAGAAAAAAACAAAGAAGGTTTTGTTTTTCAGGTTGTAATTGATCTAGAAAATCTAGCAAAAAAAAAGTGAAAATTTAATAAGAAATGACAGTACCTGTGGGAAACCTTTATGATAAAGGAGGGGAAAACAAGGACTTACATTAAATCTTTACTCGTTTTCTAATGAAAACGCACGTTGTTTAGATCAGCCAATAAATTTCCAGCACGTGGTGTCTGACAATCAATATATCTAACAAATATGAAAGAAGGAAGCGAACAAAGAACTATTCATAAATCGAGGTACAGAATAAGCAACAATATTTTCGCACAGAACTTTTATGGAGGGCACGTAACTCTAAAAGCAACACACGTGGGTAGAAAACATACAAAAGCCCCTGGCAACGTCACGTACAGAAATTTTCAGCAAAGTTTTTATACACGGTGCGATGTAACGGGTATTGTGGTTAACATTAAATAAAATTCCTGCGTGGATTAAAAGAACAACAACAAACAGTTGTAGGTTATATATAGCACGGGACGAAATTCAGTTTGCAAGGAAAAGTAATATTTCTGTAATAATGTTCTTACGTTCACTATTACACAGGGACAGGCGTAGTAATTAGCGCTCGCTTTTTCATTCTTTGCAGTTCTGGGTGCATTTGTATCGCTCTCCGCTAGTATAGCGGTATGTCTCCAGATTTAAAACGCTAAAACCAGCGGTTCGATTTCCCTCGGTGGGCTCAGCAGATAGCCCAATGTGGCTTTGCTATAAGAAAACACAAGGATTTGTTATCTTGTAAAGTGAGAGTTTTAAACGATGAATTAGATCTACTCGAATAAAGGTGTTTTTTTTTCAAATTTTTAAGAAGGTCCATTCAAAAGCAAGTTTATTTATGTAGGTTTATTTTTTTTTTCTTTTACATTCCTCTCTACTGTGTTCTTACGATCTAGTCAACAGAAACAAAAACCCAGTAAGTTTGAATAGAGGTAAAATTACCATATCATTGTCATCGTTTATTTTAGGTCTATGTCAAAACACGGTTTCTTCATACACGGTCTGTCAAACATTGTTGTCAAAGACGACATATTATCATGGAATAAAAGTAAAACTTACAACATGCTATTTGATAATGTAATAAACTCCAGGAACTTCTTACATATAAAATATTAATCAAAAGAAGACTATATTCAAGGCAAGGGGGCGTAAATTACAACCTGCTTGCTCCAACGGAACACAGTATTAACTTCAGACGTATTTGCTAGAAAGATGCATTGGAGCGTACGAAATTGTGATTTTGTACTCCACAGATCGGATAGATTATGCGTGAATAGGTTTATTTATAATGACAAAACTTTACAGATCAGATTACCAGTCGAGTGCATCTCGCCTGGTCGTTTATATATTTAACAGCAAGTGCCATTACAATTTAATTATAATTGTTTCGTTTTTGATCTTGAAATAATTAGTATTGTACGAGTACTACTTATAAATAATACTTATACGTATGCTAGTGTGATTACTAATACCCAGTAATCACGTATCCACAGTTTCAAAAAAGTTTGGAAAAATTGTTATTTTTTATTCAGTTCCTTAAAATGATAAATTAAAAATTAATTATGCAGTTTGTTTTTATTCACTTATTCTATACATACTGTTTCACACGATCAGGAAAGAAACAGACAAAGGCTCGATTCGGAATCTGAGAGTCGTGTGGTAGAGTTCCCAGTCGCACCAAACATGCTCGCCCTTTCAGTCGAGAGGACGTTATAATGTGACAGTCAATACGACTATTCACTGCTAAAAGAGTGGCCCAAGAGTTGGCGGTGAGTGATGATGACTAGTTGTTTTCTCTCTGGTCTTACACTGCTAAATTAGGAACGGATAGCGCAGATAGCCCTCGTGTACTTTGCGCGAAATTCAATGACAAACAAACACAGACAAAGCCTATGTGTGTATGTGTGTAATTGATATCTTGGAAATAACAAGAGAATTAAACAGAATTATTATACCCTCAAATAAACCGATAATTATTTAACCAATAAATACTGTTAAATAACATAAGAACTCAGTAAATATGTTTGAGATTGGTTGATTGGTTTTCCAGAAACTATTATTGCGGCCCGGCATGGCCAAGCGTGTTAAGGTGTGCGACTCGTAATCTGAGGGTCGCTGGTTCGGATTCCCATCGCGCCAAACAAGCTCGTCCTTTCAGCCGTGGGGCGTTATAATGTGACGGTCAATCTCACTTTTCGTTGGTAAAAGAGTAGCCCAAGAATTGTTGGTTGGTGGTGATGACTAGCTGCCTTCCTTCTAGTCTTACATTGCTAAATTAGAAACGGCTAGCACAGATTGCCCTCGAGTAGCTTTTTGGGAAATTAAAAAACAAACATTCGACTATATGTGTTATTTTTATAGCCGTAATAGCAGATTACAAGTGGTTCGCCGAACTACAATATTTAACAGACATATGCTTCGTAAATCAAATATTGTATAAACAATGGTAATGATTCAGGTACTCTACGCGATGTTCGCCAAAGTTTGATTTTCTGCACAAATGAATAAAATTTCTTGTATTAAAAATTACCCTGAAGGTAAACAGCATGTCGTACTTTACTTATTAGTTCATATCTCATATCCTGACTAAATTAGCAACAACATGTGCTTCGAGCAAAATATCTGAACTTTTGTTTTTCACTGTGAATCGTCTTCTACCGGAATCTCAATGGTAAGTCCTTGAACTAACAACACCGAAATTCTGATTTCTACAGGGTGTTCGGAAAGTCACTGTGAAGTTTTGTAATCATATTTTATCCAGTCTATTTCAAGCCAGCAGCTGATAGCGGTGTTTAGAAACGACATAAGAAGGATCCAGGCCTGTATTGATGACAACAGGGGTCACTTTCTACATTGTTTATAATTGTCATTCATATTTACCTGCTATATTCTATATTGAAACATGTCTGTTAATAAATATATAAGTGCACAGTGACTTTCCGAACACCGTGTATAACCACGGTGGACAGAGCGTAGATAGCCCATTGTGTAGCTTTGCAGTTGGCAACAAATAAATAGCGGATGACACTGCTTTTAATTCACGACGGCCCGGCATGGCCAAGCGCGTAAGGCGCGCGACTCGTAATCCAACAGTGGCGGGTTCGCGCCCGCGTCGCGCCAAACATGCTCGCCCTCCCAGCCGTGAGGGCGTTATAATGTGACGGTCAACCCCACTTTTCGTTGGTAAAAGAGTAGTCCAAGAGTTGGCGGTGGGTGGTGATGACTAGCTGCCTTCCTTCTAGTCTTACACTGCTAAATTAGGGACGGCTAGCACAGATAGCCCTCGAGTAGCTTTGTGCGAAATTCCAAAACGAACAAACAAATTTTAATTCACGAAAATTGGGTATGTTTCACTTGTGGAGCCTCCCGCTAGTACAGCGGTATATCTCCCGATTTACAACGCTAAAATCAGGGGTTCCCCTCGATGGGCTGAGTAGATAGCTCTATGTGGCTTTATTATAAGAAACACAAACCCACTAGTGGAAAGCTAGAAATGAGTCAAAGGAAAAAATAGTATTCACAATGGTTTATCTTTAAACACAAGAAGTTGATAAAATTACAACAGCTGAGTGATAGCGAGTTTCCTGGAATGGAACCCTCCATCATCAATAACAGAAACCAATTAGACGTCGCCATTTGTTTCGGATGACTCTGATTAAGAAGACGTGACATTATTTCCTTGCTGAAGAATTCCAACGTGTCCACCCATTTTCATCAGTAAATTAGATAAAGAGACGGGTCCGGATTTGCTCACCATTTTCCAGTCCACCAGCATGTCGATATAGCTGCGGAACCATTGTGCGTGAGATATAAACACAAATCTCTGACAATAAAACAAAGTTTTTGTCACATAACTCAAGGTACAGTTGTAACTTTTACCAACGTTTGGTTTAGTAATTGACGAATGCTATTCATTGTACAAAATTCGCTTGTTTTCATAAAAGTAAGTAGGTTTGTTTTAGATTTTGCGCAAAGCTATACGGACTATCTGTGCTAGCCGTTCCTAATTTAGCAGTGTAAGACTAGAGGGAAGGCAGCTAGTCATCATCATCCACCGCCAACTCTTGGGCTACTCTTTTACCAACGAATAGTGTAAATGATCCTTACATTATGGCGCCCTCACAGCTATAAGAGCGAGCATGTTTAGAGTGATGGGGATTCGAACCTGTGATCTATAAATTAGATGTCGAATACCTTAACAACCTGGCACTACGTTTTACTTAAATTGCTTGTTTTATGGTAAACCTATACTAGGCTATCTGTTGTGTCCTCCGCGGGAATCGAACTTTAAATTTTGGTGTTAGAAGTCCGTAGGTTTACCGAGTCGAGTGCCTTAACCACGTGGCCACGCCGGGCATGATGTGAAACAATTTTTTTTTCAGGATTTTATATATACATCTGAATAAGCAATTATTGCTAATATTATTGTATCGGTACCATAAATTTCTATTATAATTCATCAAGTTTAGCAACTAAACTGTATTTGGGTCGTAAAAAAACTAAAAAAAAAAAATTCAACACGAAGATTGGTCTCAAAAGAAAGATCTGATCCGAATTTATTCGAAACTTATGAGAAAATGACTTGCAGGACATTCTAAACTTTCGATTGTTTATTCACTTCGTATTTTGACGCCAAAAACACTTAATTTGAACCGGTGCCGCACTCAACATACCACGTGATAAACAAAAATCGATGTTTAGGTGTTACTTAATGTTTCATTTTAAATTAAGAAATTAATGAATGTGTAGTACGAAAATTTGGATTAAATTCTATATATCGAACCTCATAACGTCTAAAATACTAGTTCAATTAAATTTTGAATAGGAGTCAACAAACTCCATGGCATGACCTTTGGCTAGTGATTCGTATGGACTTATTTATTGGAATTAGCTAGTTTTTACGTCTTTTATTTTCAATACTCATATAATTTAACTTGTAAATTTAGATAATTCAATTTGCCATTTGTAGTAACTAGAGTGCAATTATATCGGGAAAAAACTGACACTTGTATCGTAACGATATTCAAGTTTGCATTTTATGAAATTTATATTTTTAGCCATTTAAAAAACGACATACAGGGTTAAAATTTCACTAGAGTAATTTTGTTTGTTAGTGAGGTCTTACAAACACTGTTTCCAATATTCGAAACGAAATTAAACAGGATAAGATTCGTAAATTGGTTGAGGTGTACATTAACAGTTCACGAAAACCCAAATTGAGTTGTTGTTGCTGAAAAAATTGAGCCCAAAAAAAGGTCTATATATACTTGTTTGGAATCTGTAAATGGTAACTTTGTACCAGATCCCGTGTCGATTGGAGGAAATACGGTACAGTTATTGTCAAAAGAATCTAAATTATTCTTTTTAATTGTAATATCATCTCCCCCTCCAACATTATTACTAAAGATAAACAAGTCCATCGATTTGGTATGCCAGTGTGCAGGGTATTGAAAAGCTATATTTGCGTACTAAGTTTCAATTTGTTGCCTGCAAATATAATTACACAGAAGTCCAAAATATACATTTTTGAGTTGTTTGACTTTTGACCATATTAAATCCTTATAAAAGTTTCAATAAAAAAAGTATCTTGAGAGCATTTGACGAAAATATAAACCAACTAAGTTTCAAGTCAATCGACCGAGAATTGAAGGAACAATAAAAAAGTATATCTCTCTGTGAAGACATTATTAGCAAAATATAAGACAAAAAGTATCTTTTTTATGGGTCCCCCGCTGATATAGCTGGTATACAACGTTAAAATCAGGGGTTCGATTCCCACCGGTAGACTCAGCTGATAGCCTCATGTGGTTTTACTATAAGAAAACACACACATCTCTCTGTGGAGACGGGATTAGCGAAATAGTTGACAAAAATTTATCAATCCATAGAGACATTATAAGCGAAATGCTAGACAAAAAGTTTCTGAATCATAACACGACATATCAGACTTTTAAATTAATTAAAAAAATGGCGTAGCCAATAACGAAATCTCACAGAATTAATGTTAATGAATAAAATTAAAGCTAAAAAAACGAATAAAAATAAACTAGTACAATATCGTTTGTAGCAAATAACGTAAAAACGCACTAAAAATACAATTGAAGGTTTCTGCCTGTTTATTCCATTTGTTGGAGTTTCACAGTAAATGAGCAATTTAAATATAAATACTATAAATTACGTTATTAATACGTTTTATCTGATCTTTCTTAGAGAAACTGTTTAACGTACTACGAAAACAAGTAACTGCAAACAACCACATCGTGTAACGAAACGCTTGAAAGCATCCACCGCAAACTCGTGTGGTTCTATTACCTGAGCAAAGTGTATGCCACATTTATAGTGCAACCATGGGTCCCCCACTGGTACAGCGGTAAGTCTACAGACTTACAACACTAAAACTCAGGGGCTTGATTCCCCTCAGTGGAGTAAGCAGATATCCCGATGTGGCTTTGTTATAAAAAAACGTACATACGCAATTTAAGTCTGCTGAGGTTTAATACACGGATATAATTAACATAATTAAAACATCGACCTCATACAAACGCATGCGTTCTTTCACTATTTAGGAAAATCAACATTCTTACACTGCAAAACTAGGGACGGCTAGTGCAGATAGCCCTCGTGTAGTTTTGCGCGAAATTCTAACCAAACCATAGTAGCATGCTCTTACATCCCGAACAGCCTACATTCAAACTCAAGTAAAAATATCTTCAAATATCTTCTTACCTATGTTTATTTATTTTGGGTGATAAGAGCGGAAAACACATGTTGAACGCTCACGTGTGTAATAAGGACTTGAGTCACACTGGCAGCTAGCTTATATATCTTAGTAGTAACAATGTGTATGTTGTTCTGGTACTTTATTAAACCAACCAATATTAGAAGATTAATGATCACTATAAATCCGAATTTACTGAGTATGTCTTCACAAATCTTGACAAACTTTCAAAACAACGTAAAAACCGATACACACAAACAAACAATGACATATCTTTTAATTATTGGCCCGGAATGGCCAAGCGTGTTAAGGCGTGCGACTCGTAATCTGAGGGTCACGTGTTTGCATCTCCATCGCGCCAAACATGCTCGCCCCCCTAGCCATGGGGGCGTTATGATGTGATGATCAATCCCACTATTCGATGGTAAAATAGTAGCCCAAGGGTTGGCGGTGAGTGATAATGACTAGCTGCCTTCCCTCTAGTCTTACACTGCTAAATTAGGGATGGCTAGCACAGATAGCCCTCGAGTAGCTTTGAGCGAATTTCAAAAACAAACAAACAAATTTTAACTATTTTTACTTAACTTTGTTTTGAATTTACAAAATCATTTTAGTGTGACTCAGACTCATTGGAAGGTGATTCTCGCGTTAGGAATAGAAATACCTTTTTCATCTTTAATTCTCATATAAGTATTATACGAGATTATAGTATAATCTCCATAATGTTAACAGTGTTTCTGGTAGAAATTTGTTCTTTAAAATTCTTGTTTTCTCTACCATGATACTATCTTCAGCGAAAGTTGAAAAATATAAAATAAATTTAAATTTTCAAAAGTACCTTTTTCTTTCTTCTCTCGAATAACTGCAAGTTGTAACGTATACAGGGTGTTCGGAAAGTCACTGTGAAGTGACACCCAGTAGAAATATGTTAGGCCTTTGATCACATCAAAAATGCTTTAATCGAATTATCTTTTTGTTTTCTGCTCTTTGAACTAAGTCTAACTACCAGATTAGCGTAACAAAGTAAAATCACAAGGCGAAATTAAAGCTCATATTACAGTAAACAACGTATCAGGTTACTGAATATACGAGCACTTGACGTGCATGTACTGGAAAGAAATTTTTACAAATGTATTTTTTTTATTTTGACTTTTGTATCTAATTTAATACGTTTAATTTTTTATTATTTTATTACTCGTGCTTTTGTAAACTAGCATATAACAATTGATGAAAATATAAATAAAAATAAAATTAGAAATTAATTTAGATATTTAGGCCATTTTGTATTCGAGCGACCTACTTTCTTAAGCCTTCTATTTTATATTTATGTTGTTTGTGTGAAAAAAATAATTTATGTCGGGTTCAAATATCGATTTTACAACATAAACTAATTACAGAAACAGTAAAATAGAATGCCAGAAAAATGTTTTAATTGAAATGGCGTTTCAGATAAATTATACACCGTTTCATTATTCAGTGAATGCTTCCAACTTCAGTCAATTTTCAATAAAATGTAAAGACAAAACAGCAGATTTTAACGAAATAAACTAAAGTCAAAACATCATAATCAAAACGACCTTTTATTGGTGGGTAACATGTATAAATGATAAGTAAGAATGAATAAACAAGAAAATTCAGAATTACAAAGATTTGGGAAAAGCTTCTGTGGCGTGTTTACCGAATTTATTGATATGTTAAAAAATAAGAAGAGGGAGGAGTTTTTATTTTAAACTGTAGCCTGTCAATATATATAGCTAACGCTTCTAATTGGTAGGGCACCGCATGGCCAGGTGGTTAAGGCACTCGACTCGTAATCCGAGGGTAGCGGGTTCGAATTCCCGTCATACCAATTATGCTCGCCCTTTCAGCCGTGGGGTATTATAATGTGACGGTCAATCCCAATATTCGTTGGTACAATAGTTCGCGGTGATGATTAACTGCCTTCCCTTTAGTTTTAAACTGTTAAATTAGGGACGACTAGCGCAAATAGCTCTCGTGTAACTAATTGTTAAACATTCTGAAACCCACAATGTTAGGAAAAGAGTTCTAAATAGCCGTCTCTCATTTAGCAGTATAAAACTATATGGAAAGCAGCTAGTCATCACCACCCACCGCCAACTCTTGGGCTACTCTTTTACCAACGGATAGTGGGATTGACCGTTACATAATAACTTCACACAGCTGAGAGGACGAGCACGTTTGGTGCGACGGGGATTCGAACCTGCGACCCTCGGATTACGAGTCGAACGCCTTAACACACCTGGCATGCCGGGCCATGTATTGACATACATTAATAATAAAGTTGTTGAATTAAATGTACTTTGTAAAGAGAGCTTTTTTTAATTACTCTATATTTATATATCATTTTCTTTCATAATGTACTAAATTATTTTCGTTTCTGTTTTTCCATCTGTTTTGCTTATCATTCCGGTTCCTTTCCAAATTTTTGAAATAATGATTCAGGAATTTGGATATGAACGAGCTAACGGATATCTAGTAAATTTAAAAGTTTTAAAAACGCATTTTAAAGCATCGATTTTTAAAAGACTAAAATCCCAAATATGTGGTATGATGTCTTTATCAGTATTTCACTGAAAATGATTTATCTCAAGATTTATCTCTTTTTATTTTCCAGTTTTGTTGCTGGATATGATTGAAACAAAATAAAACATTAGCTAAAAATTTTACAACAGCTATATTTTAAACTTATAAACATCGTCTTATCTAATTTAAGGCGAAAACCATTAAAATATTCTAAATAAATTTATGGTTTATTTATGTACCCATAAACTTATATGCTTTCATTACAACGCCATCTCCACTTACTATAGATTTTAAATCTTTGAACAGACTAAATGCTTTGAAATATTTGTCTTCGATGAAATATTGTAACACTGTTTAAGGAAACGCGAAAACATGAAATATTAAAACAAACTAGATTATTCATTATGAAAACTATAAACAATAAATTTTACGTTTTGTAACATAGCGGTTTCATAAAGTTCTCTTTACCACCATGTATAACAAATATCGTGGTTGGCGAACTGTTTTCACAGAAATTACATCAATAAATAAGAAAAGTTAATGAGTAAGTTACCAATATGGAAATAAATTTCACTTCACTTATAAGATTTCGGTAGAAATTAAAAAAGAAAGAAAGACGTTTAACTTTAAACATTAAAGCTCCAGGAAACGTAACTATCGCTAATGGTAACTGTATGGAAGGTAATGGAAAAGTGTTGAACTGAAAAATGTCCAGCACTCTCTCGTTTGAGCGTCGATCAAAAAATCATTTCACGAGCGAGTTCATTGATTTAACGTTTTACGTAACTTCTTTCACCATACGTATTTTACAAAATCATATCTTTTTCTTACTCTCAAAGCTTTGTCGTCACGTAAGACAATAACATCCACCTTTAATAACAGTTTGTACTAAATTCTAATAAAACAGTCACCAGTCACTATTTTAACGTGATAAATCATTTGGTCGCAAGTTAACTGACAATGACCTCTTTCAAAATGTAAACAACCACAATGATTTCACTCTGTTTACTGAATAGCTTTTCCTCTATTTTTAATTATGATTCATTTGATAGATTTTCTTTCAGTTATAATGAAACCTCGATGCTAATCTAAGCACAGTTAGCAGGTAGTAATTATTCCTCGGATGGAATTTCCTAATCCAAACAATCCTCGCATTGAATCACATATGGTGTTGTCATTGTGGCATGTTCGTAATTAGATAATCTATCACCTTCCTATACCTCAGACCAGCTCTGATAATAAATACAGACACTGAAAGTAAAGAAAGTTCAATGAAATGATTTGTAGCTGTTGTCTGACTTCTAATAATCCAAAAAACCAAACGATAATCTTACATACTTCGTTACACTAAGCTGACTCCAACAACAACGAATAAAACCCTTTTTTTTTAAAAGATCCATGATTAATCTAGTCAATGGAGATCATAAGACAAGTTCCAAAATAAACCACCTTGTAATAACAAAAGTATGAAATTTTGGCAAACTAGTGCTAAGTATGAAAGATAATCTAATTACTAATATATGTGTTAAAACTTTGGCAAGTATGTCAGTAAGAAAAAAAATGTGTTTCTTCGTGTTATATTCTGTAAGAAACACGGGTAAGTTATAAATGATTGACAAACATTGAAAAAGAGATTAGTGCATAAAAATTCGAACAAATTCTCAGTTTTTTTATCTATGTATATTTATATGTATGTACATTTTTGTCCAGAAACTTAAAAAATAGGAAATTTCTTCATTCCTTTGATGTAAAGTCGGGTGTTACTTAGTGTGTTAGGATTGTGAATTTTAGAGTTCATGGCTTATGGCCCGTTGCCACAAATTCGCGTTCAGCGCTTTATGGCCATGGGTGTGTTGCAATAGGGACTGCCAATTCCCACTACTTACCCAGACAAGACTAGTAAAAGCTTAGGTGTTTGGTGCTGTTGACTAGCTAGCTTCTCTGTAATAATCATTCAGTTTAAAATCAGGGTCGCACCAAACATGCTCGCTCTTTCAGCCGTGAGGGCGTTATAATGTAACGGTCAATCCCACTATTTGCTGATAAAAGAGTAGCCAAAGAGTTGGCGGTGAGTGGTGATGACTAGCTGCCTTCCCTCTGATATTACACTGATAAATTGGGGACGGCTAGCGTAGATAGCCCTCGAGTAGCTTTGCGCAAAATTCAAAACAAAACAAACAAACAACTGAAATCAGGGACTACTACACACAAACCGATTTTTGTGTATCTTTGTTTGAAAATTCTGATATTAACAAACAATTCTTTAATTTAATTTACTGGATTATGTCCGTTAACAACTGACTTCCATAAGCTCGTAGAATAAGATTAATTTTATCTGTTTATATCAGCTGTTTAATTTACTTGTCCCTTAAGGTTTGCAATGAGATGAAATATTTAGCTATTTAAAAAAATCTAACATCTCAGTCTAATTACATTTTCTGTCGGTTAGTTTTGGAACAGAGTGTAGATATGTTAAAACAAATACTTTTTCGAAAGAAAAACAAAGAGTGTTGACCTTTCTTATTTGATACAGATACTTATTTTACCGACTCTTAACAAATTCAAACAAATTCTTATTTTACTGTCGTTTGTTTCAGTGCAAAACACACAGTCGGTTATCTACACTCTGTCATCGCGAGAATCATGCAATATTTGTTACCTTTGTATGTCTGCAAAAATATCGATGACTCACCAGGGAGCTCATATTTTACAAAAAAAAAAAAGAAGGTTTCTAGGCAACAGAATGCGTCACTTCTAAGAGAAGTAATTGGCAAATAACATTGTACAGACATTAAGCGTTTCTGTTAAATACTAAAACACCTGCAGGTTTATTCGTTCTTAACAAGAAAACTCAATAAATATTTCACAGACTCAAAACTTCATTTTCAACTTTATAATGAAAAGAAACATCGTTAGTTTGTGTTTTAATTTTAAAAAATTATGTTTATATAATTAAAGAGTGTACTTTCGTGGAAAGTTTTTTTTAGCTTGTTAAACAAGGCAAAAATTAAAGCAGGAATAAGGAGGTATGGATGTTGTTACCATCATGTGCAAGGAAAGTTTTTTAAACTTAATTAATCTATGGAAAAATTCAAATAAGTGTGAAGATGCAAGAATGACGTCAGCTCGGCATAGCCAGATGGTTAAGGCACTTGAATCGTAATCTGAGGGTCGCGAATTCGAATACCTGTCACACCAAATATGCTCGTCCTTTCAGCCGTGGAGGCATTATAAAACTACGCTCAATCCCACTATTCGTTGGTTAAAAAATAGCACAAGAGATAGCAGTAAGTGGTGATGACTAACTTCCTTCTTTCTAGTCTGATATTGCTAAATTAGGAAGGGTTAGTGCAGATAGCCCTCGTGTAGCTTTGGTGAAAATTTAAAACAAACCAAACGGATGGGCCCTAGCATGGTCAGGTGGTTAAGGCACTCGACTTGTAATCTGAAAATCGCAGGCTCGAATTCCCGTCGCATCAAACATGCTCGCGCTTTCAGCTGTGGGGCAGTTATAATGTGACACTCAATCTCACTATTCGTTGGTAAAAGAGGATCCCAAGAGTTGGCGATGGGTGGTGATGACTAGGTGCCTTTCCTCTAGTGTTACAGTGCTAAGTGAGGGACGGCTAGCGCAGATAGCCCTCGTGTAGCTTTGCGCGAAAATTCAAAACAAAAACAAACAAAGTATTCATTGGAAATTAAGGTTGAAGTTGAGAACTCATTCTGTACAAAGTAGTACCTACTTTTAACATTATAGACAACGTGTTACGATTTCTTCTCGTGTTTTCACTTATTAGGTTTCCAAGGTAACTTCTGCTTTACAGCAGGACTACATTTTAGTTGAAATAATTAATTATTAAGAAAGGTTTGCTCATCAGTCTTGAAATCGGAATTACAGTCAAGTGAAGAGGAAAAATATCATGTTCACTTAACATGGCTAATTCAATAACTAAAACAATGTACAGATATAATGTTAGCAGTCAAGTGAATAGCAAAAATATCATGTTCACTTAACATAGCTAATTCAATAACTAAAACAATGTACAGATATAATGTTAGCAGTCAAGTGAATAGCAAAAATATCATGTTCACTTAACATAGCTAATTTAATAACTAAAACAATGTACAGATATAATGTTAGCAGTCAAGTGAATAGCAAAAATATCATGTTCACTTAACATAGCTAATTCAATAACTAAAACAATGTACAGATATAATGTTAGCATACAAGTGAATAGCAAAAATATCATGTTCACTTAACATAGCTAATTCAATAACTAAAACAATGTACAGATATAATGTTAGCAGTCAAGTGAAGAGGAAAAATATCATGTGCACTTAACATAGCTAATTCAATAACTAAAACAATGTACAGATATAATGTTAGCAGTCAAGTGAATAGCAAAAATATCATGTTCACTTAACATGGCTAATTCAATAACTAAAACAATGTACAGATATAATGTTAGCAGTCAAGTAAAGAGGAAAAATATCATGTTCACTTAACATAGCTAATTCAATAACTAAAACAATGTACAGATATAATGTTAGCAGTCAAGTGAAGAGGAAAAATATCATGTTCACTTAACATAGCTAATTCAATAACTAAAACAATGTACAGATATAATGTTAGCAGTCAAGTGAATAGCAAAAATATCATGTTCACTTAACATGGCTAATTCAATAACTAAAACAATGTACAGATATAATGTTAGCATACAAGTGAATAGCAAAAATATCATGTTCACTTAACATAGCTAATTCAATAACTAAAACAATGTACAGATATAATGTTAGCAGTCAAGTGAATAGCAAAAATATCATGTTCACTTAACATAGCTAATTCAATAACTAAAACAATGTACAGATATAATGTTAGCAGTCAAGTGAAGAGGAAAAATATCATGTTCACTTAACATAGCTAATTCAATAACTAAAACAATGTACAGATATAATGTTAGCAGTCAAGTGAATAGCAAAAATATCATGTTCACTTAACATGGCTAATTCAATAACTAAAACAATGTACAGATATAATGTTAGCATACAAGTGAATAGCAAAAATATCATGTTTACTTAACATAGCTAATTCAATAACTAAAACAATGTACAGATATAATGTTAGCAGTCAAGTGAATAGCAAAAATATCATGTTTACTTAACATAGCTAATTCAATAACTAAAACAATGTACAGATATAATGTTAGCATACAAGTGAAGAGGAAAAAATATCATGTTTATTTAACATTTCTAATTCCATAACTAAAACAATATACAGATATAAAGTTAGCAGTCAAGTGAAAAGTAAAAATATCATTTAACATGTCTAATTCCATAACTAAAACAATATACAGATATAAATTTACGAGTCAAGTGGAAATTAAAAATATCATGTTCATTTAACATGTCTAATTCCATAACTAAAACAATATGCAGATATAAAGTTAGCAGTCAAGTGAAGGGCAAAATATCCTGTTCATTTAACATGGCTGATTCCATACCTAGACACTATATGGAAGTTATAAACGTGTTTACCAGTCTTGTCGAGAGACCTAACTCCGGTGTCAATGAAATAAAAAGTACAACTTCTTGTGAACTACAGTAAACGAAACCTAATAGTTAGCAAATTGCAGGGCCTAAAAATCACACCATTGAACAATCTATACAGTTTCATTTGTGAGAGTAACATAAAATTAACTGTTAATTCTACTATTAAGAATAGTCATGTGGGCAGTGGGTGCTTCTCACTAGGCACGTCTTCGTCTTCTGATTTGTTTTGTTTAATTCTGTGTAAAGCTATTCGAAGGATACTTAAGATTAACTGTCTCCAATTTTGAAATGAATGACAAATGGGAAAGCATCTAATTAATAGTAGTAACCAAAGGATTAAACTGATATTTTGGTTACACACATATATATATATACTGGTTTGTTATAACCAAAAGCAAGCCGAAACAAATAAAAATAAACACAAAACGCTGCACTAATTGAAAGGATTCCAGGGTACAAGCTATAACGTGGGATACACAACTTGCCTTACTTTGGAGAGCAGTTCCCTTCCCATAACTGTCTACAGGCAGTGAAGGATGATATAGATGTGAGACATTGTGGGCTTAAGCACCCATATCTCGCTCTCCTAATTTCTATTTCCATATCTATTATTTCTATTGCTGTTACTTTACTTCATTTTTCTTTATGTGAGATTTTCGAAGGGAGTTTAATACCAATAGACAGTGTATCCCCACCACAATGTGGGGCCTACTTCCCAGTCACCTCCAAAACATAGAGTACATTTTATAATCAGTCAGAGGTTTGGATATGCAGTTTTTAATGCAGTCCTTCCTTTGAATTTTGTTTGCTTAACTCTATTAGTATTAAATTTTTGTAAGAACACACACACATATATGTATATATAGGACTATTGGTTAAAGACATAATCGAACTATTCTTAGGAAAGCATGAATAAGATTAACATGATGATTATTGTTATATTAGAGTGATTATTTAAATGCATTCTTTTTAGCTTTAATAACAATATACGTATTTCTCTCTTGAGGAGCTTTGCTCAAACTGTTTGAAGTGTTGTTGCTACTTTAAGTGTTGTATTTCATTTAACAAGCAAGGTTCAATTAAAGCTGTGTTTTTTTAATTATGAAAAAAAAGTTCTAGCCTGAAACTAGAATGTAAAAGCAAAAAAATTAATTTTACCTAAATAAATGATTCTGTATTGGACAAAAAGATTGACTGCTTATTCGGTTGTCTTCAACCAATCATATCGCTGGTAATGTTATTAGCCCCGCCCAATCAACAAAAACAAGAAAAAAATACAAAATATTAAAATTTATTGGTACATACTTGTCAGAACAAACTGAACTAACCACACTGCACGCTTCCTAAAACACAAACGTAACTAATTAAATTACATAAAGAAACACGTGAAGAGATTATTTCGTTTTGTGGAAATCGTAATGTTTTCATTAACATTTTTAGATAAGTAGTACCTATCATGATAAAACCACTGTAGATAAACTTCGCTCCGCAACAACTGCTGTCTAAATTCAACAAAACTTGACATGAAATATGTCTATGGATTGCTTGAAACAATCAATTTCCAGCCTTGTATACAATAATGACTATTATTTTATTGGTGGACTATACCAGCCACTAAAGCGAAATAGCTTAGGAGTTAATAATAATGTTAATTTCTATTTACATCTCTTCATTGTAATATCAGAGAAAGACATTCGAATGAGACATATAAAATTTAATAACTTTTCAAAATGCACACATTATTATTACTTGGCTGAATCAATTAACTCCGATTTCATTTTACAAGCCTAACGTTACTCGGTAAATCTGGAGTTTGTTTTTCGTTTCAGGATAATCCAGCATTCAACCCTTCACATTTAGACGGTTGTATCACATTACTGTCATCAGATGAGCCAGAGGTGTAAACGTATTTTAACTAGGCGGAAACAATAAAACACACTTCTGATAGATAACAATGTGCACATGCCCACGTGATGTGTAACTGATAACTACCTATCAAGTAGTGATGAATTACTTCTAGTGACATATAAACCTGCATACAGATGACACCAATGTATTCTCTCATCTTACTCTGAAGACGATCAATGTTTCGGTGTATCTGTTAGCATAACCGTGTTTATTGTATGATAAGTGGAAACTGTCCGATAATGTACATAGGCTATTTTATTTTATGATTTTAACCCAGAAGAGGGATTTAAAAAAGCGCTTGAAATAGGTCACATTTCCACTTTTTTAAAACAGACTTTTTGGCTTTCAATTTAAAGACATAAGACACAATTACTTAATGAGTTAAATTATTATCTCTCACAAATCAGGTGTGCAATTAGCGTATAATGAACTAGTTTTTAAAGGCCTAACAACAAAGTAAATAACACTATTTAACAACATACAGTTTTTGCTTCCTTGACAAATAGCTGGTAATAATAATAATAATAAGCAGTGAGAAGAGGAAAGGGTAAAAAATAGTTATGGACATCAAGCTATGTGCTGTCACTAAGGAAATAAAATTTATTACACCAGTTTTTTTGTATTTCTCGATTTATATTAATGTGTTGAAAGTTACGAAATTTTCTAAACTTTATGTGACTTTCGAAGCAAAACATTTTTTGTTCCGTTTCTAATACCAGAAAAACTAAAGTAATTCTGACTCTTTTTTTTTCTGCCTTTACTATGGTTAAAAAAAAACATTTTGTTGGAAGATTAGTAGATATCTTGCAATACCTTATCAATACACGATGTAAGCCAACAAAGAGGCACTGGCTTGTGGCTGTTCACCTTATAGAACAAAACAAAAACATGTAACTTCTTTCTATTTTTAGTTAGAGTCTGTTTCCTAGCAACAAATATATAACATACACAATATTTATCGATATTTAAAAAAAAAATATTCAAGGTGACACGAAGTAACTAAAACTGTTTGATTAACTAAAAGCGCCATTGATGTACTATACTTGTAAGCAGCTTGTTTGTTTTTTAACGTTACAAATCATTCATAATATTTAGCCATCCAGTTTTTCAAATCTACTATTTCTTGTCCTCAAGAAAAGACATTATTTCGGCTTATAATATTAAACAAAGACACTCATGGTAAATATGTGCACTGTGATATCGAAAAATTGGTATTGTGAATAGTATTTGGATTGGTTTAGTTTGTTTTGAATTTCGCGCAAAGCTACACGAGAGCTATCTGCGCTAGCCGTCCTTAATTTGGCACTGTAAGACTAGAGAGGAGGCAGCTAGTAAAGACCCATCAGTAATTCTATTTAAGTGTTTTTAACTCATTGCATAGTAACAAAAATTAATGTGCGAATAATAACATGACATTACAGCAAATATATTATTTGATCTTATTGAGTGGACCAACTGTTTAACGATTGTATCTCAGAATGGCTGGTGTGGGTATTAACATTTCCATTAATAAACAGCGAACAATGTTTCGATCTTCCAAAGGTCATCTATCCTGAAGATGACCAAGGAAGGTCGAAACGTTGTTGTAATCTTCTTATCAAAGTAAGTGTTAATACCCATACCAGCCTTTCTGAGGTACATTTTTATTTCAAGTGTGTTTCTCGTCATTAGAAATGTTCAACGATTATTTTAAGGGTCGCGGGTCCGAATTCCCATCACACCAAATATTCTCGCCCTTTCAGCGGTGGGGGCGTTATAATGTAACGGTCTATCCTACTATTCGGTGGTAAAAGAGTAGCCCAAAAGTTGGCGGTGGGTGGTGATGACTAGCTGCCTTCCCTCTTGTCTTACACTGCTAAATTAGGGACGGCTAGCGCAGATAGCCCTCAAGAAACATGGTAAACAGAAAAACTATGCGTATAAAGTAATCGATATTTTTGTTTATTTTGCATTGTTAGACTAAAAACTTTTGATTTAAATTCCGTCCAAACATACAGCCTAACCATTCCCAAATTAGCAGCGATAGACGGCACCACTTGTAGCAAACTCTTGGATTACTCTATTACCAACGAATAATGAGATTGAAAGCACGTTATAACGTCCCCACGCCTTGAAGGGGCGAGTAGTTAAGGAGTTGATTTCCTTAACCACTTGGCTATGTCGATTCTAAACTGGAAAAAGGAAGGACAACCAGTTAAAAGACTCGTCATTAACTTTTGAGGTTTCCTTGTCTGGATGCAACAGTAAGTTGAGCGTATTTTTGTGATAGTTAGTCATAGATAATACATCACTAAATTCACAGTTGGGGTAAGTTTTGGGTCACGCTTATCTTTCAACTAAATTACTTTGTTACGCTCAAAACAAAATTATTTTTCTAATAACTTTGGGAATGTTCTTAAAAAAATGTTATTAAGTTAACGTTTACAACGTAGCAACGGACTCTAAAACATAAAAATGAATGAATTATATTATTTGGATTCTTTTCTTTGGACAAAAATAATATATTATGTCTTTTCTTATGATTTATTGCTGAATTTTTATATAAGCATAACCTTTGTTGTCAAAGAATATATCAAGTCATTACACCCTGATACAAGTAATTATTTATCTGAAGATAAGGTATTTAAATAGAAAAATCGATACAAGGCCACAGTTTTAAGACACAAAGAGTTAGTAGACAGCCGTTCACATTTAATAATTTTATTTTTATAAACTACTTACAAGAAATTCTATTACCAAGTCTTCGAATATTAGCCATCAGTATTAAATCTTTTTTCCTTATCGGAACAAAGACAAATAGTTTGAAGACTGTTTAATAAATTTCTATAAAACGTTTGTTTGTTAATAATTTGTGTTATATTCCTGTTGTACACTGAATTATTGCGTATAAAATAGAATTAATATTTTGTTTTTCATAATCGAATGACTTCATCTGACATCTTGACGGTAAAATATACCACAGGAGTCATTTACTTGCTAAATGTTACTTAATTAATCGTTGGTAAAAGATTATGCCAAGAGTTGGCGGTGGGTGTTGATAACTAGCTGCCTTCTAGTCTTACGCTGCTAAGTTAGGGACGCTTAGCGCAGACAGCTCTCGTGTAGCTTTGCGCGAAATTCAAAACAAACTAAACCAATCCAAATACTATTCACAATACCAATTTTTCGATATCACAGTGCACATATTTACCATGAGTGTCTTTGTTTAATATTATAAGCCGAAATAATGTCTTTTCTTGAGGACAAGAAATAGTAGATTTGAAAAACTGGATGGCTAAATATTATGAATGATTTGTAACGTTAAAAAAGTAGAATGTGGTGAATAGATTTACAGATGTAGTTATATGCAAGTTTGTAAACTGTTTGTTTGTTTGTTTTTGAATTTCACGAAAAGCTACTCGAGGGCTATCTGCACTAGCCGTATTTAATTTAGCAGTCTAAAACTAGAGGGAAGGCAGCTAGTCATCACCACCCACCGCCAACTCTTGGGCTACTCTTTTACCAACGAATAATGGGATTGACCGTCACATTATAACGCTTCCACGACTGAAAGGGCGAGCATGTTTGGTGCGACCGAGATTCGAATCCGAAACCATCGGATTACGAGTCGAACGCTTTAACACGCTTGGCCATGCCGGACCAACTCTGTAAAAGAGGCAACACTTAGGCACAGAATAAGTGAAAATATGCAACATGTAACGTATTTTTCTAATGATCTTGGACTTTACAAACCATGTCTGAGTGTGTGTGTTTTCTTATAGCAAAGCTATAACGGGCTATCTGCTGCGTCCACTGAAGGGAATCTAACCCTTTGATTTTAGTGTTATAAATCCGTAAACCCACCGTTGTACCAACGGAGGGCTTAAAAACTTCCATTTGGCTCTCTTTTCCTTTTTAAATATATATAAAAAAGAAGGTACTGCTTCAGAAAGGCCAGTTGTTATGATCTACCGTATTTTTAATGGCTCCACTACGTAATCTGATATCATATAAAATACACGCATGTGTTAGTTTATAAGATTATGTTATATTGGTTTATTTGGTACAACTACACGTCTTTAATCAACTTTTTGGTTTGATTTTCATACAGCCGTTATCCAATTTGACAATAACCTTGGAATATATAAGTAATTTAAAGATAATTACAATACGATTTCTCTTCCAGACAATCCTATAACTCTCCCCTATAGTCTCAGTTTATGCGGAAATATAAAAAAAAAACTAAAAAAAAACGGTCTTAACTTGCTAGGATATCCATACAACAATAGAACATGTTTTCTTCTCCACAGGTTTTGTCTCTTTAGCATGTCCCTTACATTTCTTACTTGTGTAAAAAGAGGTAATTTTCTTTAAAGAAACCATATTTGTTGCTTTTTTTGCTGGTTCGTTTTTTTATTCAAATATTCTCTAGCAATCCAAACAGTTCGTTCGTCTCGATGTAAAGATAAATCATACGTACTGTCTCCTAATTATTTATCTTTTAAAAGTATATTCAACATTGATTTGAATACCTTGTTATACAATTTGTTTAATTACGTCTGTTATTCAAAAAATATAAAACCAAGAAGACAAAACGAATACTTGAGATCTGTCGAATTTTTGAAGTACCTTCAATTAAATTCAACTATTAGTCATTAAAATGTTTTTTTGCTTATTAATCACTTAATAATCAACAGAAGAAAAGATAAAATTACGATATTCCAACAAAATCAATTGTATTGATTCCGAATTTCAAGTGCTTTTGATGCTAAGATGTCATTCTAAAAGTTTCTTTAATTACCTCACGTTTTACCTCGCTTTCTAAATCAACTAGAGCATAGCCAATTATAATCATATACACGATAGAAATACGATAGTTTAGTTACTCTGGAAATAACATTATTACTTTCTGCTGGTTACTTTATCTTTAAAAACGACTCTTTGGTCTTCAAACATAAGTTTGAAGAGCGTTATTGAAAAATCCAACTTTATAAATGGAATTTATTAATGTCAGGTTTTAAAATTTATTGAAAAGATATACACACACACACACATATATAAAAGATATACACACATGTATATATAAAAATATACACATATATATATCAGATACACACACACATATATGTATAAAAGATACACACACACATATATACATATATATAAAAGACATACACACACACACACACATATATATATATAAAAGATATACACACAAATATGTATTCATGAAAGATATACACACACGTATATAAACACACTTCAATATACATTAAATTCACAAGGTCTCTTTTTAAATAATGCTAAATAACGACTGAAGTGCTTACTTTAATAGTTATTATTCGAACTGTTAACTTTGACATTTTGAATGAAGACTATCGTAATAACTTCCAATCATATCATTAGCTAAAATTAATTCGTTGGAGCGTGTTTGGTAAGTTTGTTTGTAGTTAGAAAACTATAGAATGAATTCTCTCTAGTAATGCCGACCACGAATATTGAAACTCAAGTTTCAACGTAACAATCTAGCTATTTTGTTACTGTATCATTCGGTGGCTGAGTGATAAGAATATTTATGCTCCAAATGACACATTTAGTCTGATATATAACATTATCTTAACAAGGAATTAGGCCCTAACTGAGTGGTTCTCCGGTGATTTGACGGACTTAACAGCAGGGTTCGATAAATTGTAGATTTGCGCTTAAATTAACTAACCGACGAAACACATTTTTTTTATACAAGTAAACGCTACTTTTATTGTCACTGTTAAAACAAGGCTTGTAATAATGATTCATAACACTGTGTTGATAAAGCGAAATGATAACAGGAAGTGCTCCATATATTTTTATTCAACATATAAAGTCCATGTCGATAAATTGTCCAAGGCTATGGTAAAAGTTATTATATTAGCATACACTGAATCTTTGGATATCGAGAAAACGTAAACACGCAGGAAAATTACTGTTAACACACCGAGATCTATATAAAGTAATACCAAAGTTAAAACTAAAGTTACTTTATTTAGTTTGGTTAGTGATATTAGTGCATAACAACTAACGTGAGTCTGTAAATACTCAGAGTCAGGATAAGTAGTTTATGTTTCAGGGTTCAAAGTTAGGATCTGAAACACTTCCATTCCCATTCGTTTATGTTTTTACTTTGTAATAAGTCGAATTCTGCTTATTTACAAAATCACGGCTTGAAAAGCTGAAGTGACGAGTAGACTTAGCTCTTAGGTGAGGACATTCGATAGATGTATTTTTGTTTTTTATATTTGATTAAATTTGATTGGTGCATTTTTGTTTCTCACAGCTCTAAGTGGATGCTGTTTCCTCAAGAATGAACGTTGGAGATTCTTTGGTTGCATAGCTAGAGCTATCACCAATTTTTCTTCGCCTTACGATTCTATGGACGACTACACGCAACAAAAAAGCAAATATATCACAATCTCTTAGCAATTTTAGCCATCATTTTCCCACCTGTGTAAAAGATGAACAACCACTGTTATTCTCTGTTCTTCTCATAATAGAGCCTCCTAATTCGCTCTAGATTAGAAACTTTGTTATAGAAATAAACTTACGTGTATGGTAGAGGCAAAACAGAACTTGTATCTATTGTTTTCAATTCTATGAAACTTGTATCTATTGTTTTCAATTCTATGAACTATGGATATGACGTGAAATCAAAGAAATTTTATGAAGTCTTTCTTAGCAGGTTGCTCACTGTACCTTTTAAACACAAATATATTATCTGCACATTTGTGTATAAACGCATTCTAAAAGTCATCTTATAAAACGCATAAATTAAAATTTTTGTATTTAGATCTGGATCAAATATATTCTATATTTAAGGGGCATTTTTCTTCCATTTATTGGATTTCTATCATTTACAGTAAAAATGTATCTCTAAACTGCTGGCATGGGCTTTTAAAAACTTTTATTAAAATAGAAAACAGCCTTTGAACATTCTTAGGTCATCTTCGGGTTAACAAACCTGGGTTTGTTTTATTCAAAGTAAGTTTTTTGTCATCACATATCAACTTTAATATTTTACTTTTTTACAGATGTATTTATACATTATGTTTCCTATTCAGCTCAACTTACTTGACGTACGAAGATAACAACCTGATAGTCCTTGATAAACTTCTACAGAACTACGATAGAAGAGTAACTCCAACTCATCACATCAGTAATTTCCATTTCTTTAATTCTTATTCGAAATATAATATTAATGAACATTATCCCAGAACATTTATTAATATCTTTGTATATTTGTGAAAGCTATCCTAGTGCATAGTGAATGTTATATTAGTATAACTGAATTTTATCCTTGTGCATTTATGAAGACCGAGTACTTTTATGAATTTTATCCTCTTACATTAATGAACGTTATAGTAATACATTAATGAAAGCTATCCAGTATTTTTACGAACGTTATCCTAATACTTTTACGAGCGTTATCGTAGTATATTTATGAATATTATTGTAGTACATTAACGAACGCTCTCCTGGTACAATAATATGCATTATCCTGGTAATTTTATAAAAGTTATTCTCGTTCATTTATTAACGTTACCCTAGAACATGAATGAACATGATTCCAGTACATTAAAGAAAATATTCCTAGTACTTGTATAAAAATATTATCGTACATTAGCGAATATTATCCTGGGGTATTAATGAATATACCCTAAGCCTTTGTGAGCGTTATAACAGCACATTAAAAGACATTATCTTAATATGTTGTTTTTGTATATTAATGAATGTTAATTATGAATGTTATCCTAGTATACTAATGAACGTCGTTCTAGTACATTAATGAGCGTTATCCTTATAGATTAATAAAATTTATCCTGGTACTTTTATGAACGTAATCCTAACATATTAATGAGCGTTATTTTAATATTTTTATGAACATTATCCTAGTACGTTAATGAACGCTATCCTAGCATATTAATGAGCGTTATTCCAGCATATTAATGTTTTTTTATGTATTTAACAACAAATAATAATACTAATTTCCTTAATTTTAGCCCGGCATGGCCAGGTAGTTAAGGCAGTCGACTGCTAATTCGAGGGTCGCGGGTTTGAATCTCCGTCATACCAAACACGCTCGCCCTTTCAGTCGGGGGGGGGCGTTATAATCGTTATAATGTTGCGGTCAATCTCACTATTCGTAAGTAAAGGAGTAGCCTCAGAGTTGACGGCAGGTGGTGGTGACTACTTGCCTTTCATATAGTCTTACAAAGATAAATTAAGAACGGTTTGCGCAGATAGCCCTCGTGTAGCTTCGCATGAAATTCAAACCAGTCCTTAATCTTTGAAGTATTTTTTACGTGCCATTTACAAAATTAAGAAATTATCAGCACATTTTAGTTATTAAACATCGTTATTTTTGTTCAACTTTTGCAGAGTTAAACTTATTGAATAAATTGTCATTTGAATATCCGTGATACCAGTAATTACGTTATTTGTGTCGTGTTAGGCTTACACTGACAGGTAGATACAAAGAGTACGAACCTCAAATTCCCCAATCGAATACCCAGTTTTAGGAACTTCTATTAGAAATATAATATTTTGTTAAATGAAGTTCAAACTAATTTGAAATATTTTAGAGATTTAAAAGAAGAACAGAAACCACGAATGATGTTTGACTGAATTTTCTAGGTCTACCTACTATTGTCAAATGTGAACTTTACCTGAGGAGTATTGGCGCAATTAATCCTGCTACAATGGTAAGTTAGTGTTAACTTTCAGATCAATAAAAACGGTAATCAGTGAATATATGCGATTAATGACAGCATTATGTCATTTTTGATTTAATTGTTCTTTAACTATCATAAAAATGTTTATAACATTACAACCAATACTTGTTTACAAATAATACCGACATTAGTTTTGTTTCATTAAAAACGTCATAAACACTTCTATAAGTGGTGAGAAATGGTAACTAATATTAAAATTCTGACCGTTAAGTGACCACTGTGTAACAGCACGGCAATTTCTCCAAACTATATGGCCTGGCATGGCCAGGTTGTTAAGGCATTCGACTCGTAATCTGATATGCTCGTTCTTTCAGCCGTGTGGGCGTTATTATGAGACAATCAATCCCATTATGTGTTGGTAAAAAAAGGAGTCCAAGAGTTGGCGGAAGATGGTGATAGCTAGCTGCCTTCCCTCTTACACCATTAAATTTGGGATTCTAGCGCAGATAGCCCTCGAGCAGCTTTGCACGAAATTCAAAAACAAACAAACAGTCTTTGTCCACAGTGAGTACAAAAGCACGAATTTTAGAGTTATAATCCTCAGACTTACAGTTTGCCACCGAGGACAATTAGTTTGTCGCATCAAAGAAAACAGTTTTCTAAAATAGCGGCAAAAACAATGAAAGTCCAAGGTTCATTCTATTATATGCTATTGTGAAAGCTCCATACTTTATTTCAATTTAAAATAACCATATAGGCGACAAGTGCTGCTGGCTCATTGGTTTCTTAAATACGTGGCCCAGCATGCAGTTAGTTAGGGCGCTCGACTTGCAATCTCAAGATCGTTGGCTCAAATCTCCATCACACCAAACACGTTCGCCCTTTAAACCATGGAAGCGTTATAATTTGACAATAACTCATACTGTTCGTTGGCAAAAGATTAGCCCAAGAGTTGGCGCAAGGTGGTGTTGACTAGCTGCTTTCCCTCTAGTCTTACACTGCTGAATTAGGGACGACTAGCACAGATATTCCTCGTGTAGCTTTGCGCGAATTTCAAAAACAAACAGTCCAGCGCACATAGCTCTCACTTAGCTAAGCGCAAAATTAAAAACTAACTAAACATAAGGTTTGTACCTAATTACCTTAATATTTAGAGAACTGAATAACCAAGAACAATACAGTCTTGCTATTTATCTCTCTCTCCCTATATATATATATGTATATATACACACACATATATATTATACGTGCATTTATGTAAATACTTTTCAGGATTACGAGGTAGATCTGTATCTTCGCCAGACGTGGCACGATGAACGTTTGCGAAGCAACAACTTAACTCGTCCACTGGACCTGAATGACCCAGTTCTGGTCAAGAGATTGTGGAGGCCAGATGTATACTTCCCCAACGCCAAACATGGAGAATTCCAATACGTCACTGTACCCAATGTGCTGTTGAGAATTAACCCTAACGGGGATATATTTTACATGTTAAGGTATTCTGAACCTTGAATTTATTTTATACAGTAAATCAAAGTTTCGGTTATGTGTCTTATTGGAGTTTCAACCGACATTCACTGAAAAATGAATTTTATGAACTTTATTAAAGAACACCTGTACAGGAAACTCATCCAATTTTTTTTTTAAACAACATTTTGGACTTAACGACTTACCTTGATTGTCAAATGTCATCGTTCATTTCTGTACGTTCTTTTCCATTTGTTTACTGAATGTACTTTATACTAACGAAGAGGAATAGATAAATTTATTTTCCTCGTATAATGAAACTCCAGAGAAAAGTATTTAAGGTTAATTAAAAAGGCGTTACTATAAATTATCCACATTGATACAGTACGTAAGCGTAAACAAAAACTTAACCTTTGAAGAGCCACGTACGGCTTAGAGCGCCCCCATTGGCTCAGCGGTACATTTAAGGACTAGCATATTATAAATTAAGTTTCCACGTTCGTGGTGAGCACAGCGCAAATAACTAATTATTTTGCTCTTACATATAAAACGAGTTGGAACATGTGGTGTTCGTTTAAGATAATAATATGAATTGAAAAATCACAGCAAAGTAGGAATAATTTTTTTCGATGACATACAAACACTCAGTGTTTTGTTTTGGCCAGGCATGGCCAGGTGGGTTTAGGCGTTCGACTCGTACTATGAGGGTCGCGGGTTCGAATCCCCGTTGCACCAAACATGCTCGCCCTTTCAGCTATGGGGGCGTTATAATGTGTGGTGAATACCACTATTCCTTGGTAAAAAAGTAGTCCACGAATTGGCGATTGGTGGTGATGACTAGCTGTCTTCCCTCTAACTTTAGCTGCAAAATTAGTGATGGCTAGCACAGATGACTCTCGTGTAGCTTTGTGCGAAATGCAACAAACAAAGAAACTTTTTTTTTACGACAGAAAGTGTTCGTACCCCTGCGTTCTGAGTGGTTCTTTGCTCATAACTTAAAAAGTATCACAATTAGATTAATAGAAGTGTGTTATATTATAAATATTATACTAACACACATCTGTATAAATGTTTATGTAAATTTAACGATAAATATACTGTTTATAAACAAATAACCAAAAATAGGAGGAACAGAAAGTGTTCGTACAGTTTAGAACGTGTGAAAAAACTGATATTCCCGAAAATATTTTGTTTAGTTTGGTGAATAAACTACATTATACCATTCCCGAACTAGACACTGAGTTCATAATTATTGGAATTTAACCAGCAAAAAAATGTACTTCAGGCAATTTAGCGCCGTCTCCGTCATTATCTGCTTGGTCATCATGGCGAACAGGGAACAACTGTCCAGTGATTTAGAAAACCGAATTAGTGTAAAATGCAAGTATCGTGTGTCTCTTTCCTGTATTGCTACACAGTAATGTGTATTAATGTGCCGAAATATGCTGTTCAAAGCTTAATTACCAAGTTTAAGCTTACAGGATCAACTGTTAACCTCCCTCGTTCCGACGCCGCACCATAATTCCAGAGAGAACCAAGATGAAGGTTCTCAGAGAAGTTAGTAGGAACCCTCGTTTAACACGTAATGACATACAGAAACTGGGGTTGAAGTAAGCACCTCTACAGTTACGAACATGTCACGCTCTTGTGGGTTCAAAGCATGACGTCCTCGTATAACTCATATTTAAAGCCTGTTCATTTAGAAGCACGATTGAGGTATGCAAGAAAGCGTGTAGATAAACTCTTTACCTATTAAATGAGTATTTTTTGGTCAGACGAGACTAAAATAGAGCTTTTTGGCCACAATGATGTTCGCAATATTTTCCGTAAAAAGGGGGAACAAAATCGTCCAAAGAACATCGTCCCTACAGTTAAACACAGAGGTGGCTCAATCATGCTATGGGTTTCCTTCAGCTCTTCTGGTTTAGGCAATCTTCACCGTGTCAACGGAATCATGAAAAGGAAGAGTACGTTGATATATTAGGCACTTATATCAAGAATGATGCTCGGAACTTGCATCTTTGGCGTTGTTAGATCTTCCAGCATGACAATGACCCTAAGCACACATCGGAATGTGTGCAATCCTGGTTGCAGAGGAACCATATAAGCGTTCTGAACTGGCCATCGCAGTCACCCGATCTCAACCCAATTGAAAACGTTTGGCATGAGTTGAAGACCAGGTTTCATCAGCCTCATCCGAAAAATTTGCAAGAGTTGGAGGCCTTCTGTAAAGAAAAATGAAAGAAAATACCAGCCGAGTACTGTCAAACAATCATGGAGGGCTATGAGGAGAGATGGCGCCAAGTAATTAACCTGAAAGACTACATAACTGACTATTAAAGTAAACGCACGAACACTTTCTGCCCCTCCTATGTTTGGTTATTTGTTTATAAACAGTTTATTTGCCATTCAATTTATATAAAAATTTATGTAGACTTGTGTTAGTATAATATTTATAATACATTACACTTTCATTATCCTAATCGTCAAATGTTTTAAGTTATGAGGAAAAACTACTCACGACGCAAGGGTGTGAACACTTTCTGTTGTAACTGTACATAATAGTCTTTCATTTCTCTCGATTTTAAAATGTTGTGTCTGTGTTGTAAGAGAAGTATGCGGTATTTCATGAAATTATATGTTTAATTAATATTGAATAGTTGTTGTTTGTTATTAAGCACAAAGCCACAGAAAGGGCTATCTGTGTTCTGCCCACCAACCGGTATCGAAACCCGATTTCTAGCAGTATAAGTACGCAGACTGTGCCACTGGGAGGCAATACTGAATAGAACCTAGTCTTGTTGTTTGTGTTCTCATACTGATGGATCAAAGGATTCATGGTTCAGAACCAATTACAGCATTTATCTCCAATTCCACAAAGAAATAGAAGTGTCCGTTCCTCATCTTCCCGTGCCAAATGTTCACTATTCCATGACAATATATATAGTTTATTTTCTATTGTATTTAAGTTTAACCCTTACTTCATTAAAGTATCTCATTGTAAATGCTCCTTCGTGGGGTACGTCTTTGTTGCAAAATCACGTTCCGCATTTTGGGGCTATATCTGCGTTATAAGAGTGACAGTCAAATCATACTTCTTCATTTGGTAAGAGTAGCTCAAGAATTGGTGGTGTGCGCTGTTGAGTAGCTGCCTTTTATTTAGTTAGTCAGTTCGAAATTTGAGATGACTGGCGTTTATCAGAAACAAACAAATAAATGTCCTCAAGGACAAGTTGATCATTTTACAAGTTGATACAAGTGTCAACAACAGTAAATTTTTCATGAATAACAGTTAATTTGTCATACATCAACTGTATAACCGCAATCTTGGTGGTGTGTGTGTTGTGTCTGAATAGTTTGCGTGTTTGTATCGAGCCTCGTTAAATCAGATTGTCACAAATCATCCCACTACTGAACTCACCTCTGGCATAGTTGTACGTCTGCAGACTTACATCGCCAGAAACCGATCTTCCATACCCGTAGTGGGCAAACCACAGACAGCCCATTGTGCAGCTCCGTTCTTAACCTAAGACGAACAAACCCGATGCTTAATTCGTCATTCAACGTTAATACACTTCTAACCGTTTCAAGAAATGGTTTTAAAAAGGTTAACGAGAATTCTTGATTTCTTGGCGTTTCTACAGAAACTGTACCAGGGATGGCGAACCTTTTTAAGCGTGTGTGCCTGAATTGGAGATAATCGCGTGCCTATGGTAATTTTTAACAGCAGATAATCATTTATTATTATTTTTGATTGTTTTAAACGAAACAGCTTTAGGATTTACGTGTTATTAAAAACTATAATAATTCACGAAAAATAAAATTAATGGTTTGGTATCAGTAATAGTAATAATGGATTGTTTTTAAGGAAAAAGAAGGAGTTCTCGTGCTTACTTACTTTTATTCATTGTTTTACTGTTAACAAAAACCATTTTATGATATGATAAGCTTTGGTTCATGCTATGTAACATAAAAATATCAAAAACCAAGGAAAGGAAAAATATGCATATTTTAGTCACAATGAGACTTTTGCTGCTGCAAAAACAATGATAGATATTTTACATCAGGCTTGTATTTAGTCGTTTTTAGTATGCAGCTCTTGTCTCATCAGCAAGTCTGTTCGTAAAATTACACATTACAAAGTTCATCACTGAAAATATGGACTCGCATACATATGTTGATGAAAATACTGTTAATACTGTCATTACGACAGTTTTTAAATAGTTAGAAGTTTCAGGAAGAGAACTCCAGAGTTTCAGAACTACATTTCTTGCAACTGTCTATGTAATTCCAGCCACTAATCGATCTCTTTCAATATTTTCTATTTCAGCTCTTAAGTCGACAAACGTTTGCCTACAAATTGAGCTGCTTTGTAAGTCAATCAGTTGCATACAAGTGAATCCACCGCAACATTTCCAAATTCAGCTTGCCTGACGTTATGCTGTCTGCGTACTTTATGAATTTCGCAGTTTCGTCAAATAACCTGAAGTTATTAAATCGTAAAGAAAAGTGTTCAAAAGTTGAATTATTGATGTTTAAAAATTGTATTTGCAAGCTCCGATTGCATATTTTTTTCATGAATTTCAAGATCTGTCATGTGTTTTTTTTTAGGTTTGGGAAATATTTAAAAGTGTTCAGTATTATTTCAAAAGCTTTTATGTGATCAAACATAACATCAAGTGTTTTTCCAGATCCCTGAAATTTGGTGTTCAAGTCATTTAAATGTGAGGATGAAACGAACATTGTCGCACATATATAGTCTTACGTACACCAAATTCGCCTCTCTTAGTAAATTCTGAAATCGTCTTTTTTTCAAAGCTTGCGTGGAAATAAAATTTTGTAACTTGGTTACAACTTTCATCACTTTTTCAAGCTCCTTAAGGCCAACTTTTGCACACAAAGCTTCCTTATGTATAATACAATGAAAGCCTACCAGTAAATGCCTAACATATTTTACAAACAGATTTACAAAACCTGCTTATTTACCAATCATGCTGGGTGTATCATCAGTTTTCTCGGAAACTATTTTTGAAAGGTCAACTTGTCGATTGGCTAATTCATTTACTACTGTTTCACATATTTCAGCCCATCTGCTATGTTCTGATAAGGTAACCAAGATAACCAGTTTTTTACAGGTTAGACCCGGCATGGTGACTTTGGCGCTCGACTCGTAATTTGCGAATCGCGGTTTCGAATTTCCATCATACCAAATATGCTCGCCATTTCAGCTGTGGGATGTTATAATGTTACGGTCAATCCCATTGTTAGCCAAAGAATTAGCGGTGGGTGTTGATGATTAGCTGCCTTCCAAGTAGTTTTACACCGGTAAATTAGGGACGGCTAGCGCAGATAGCCTTCGCGTAGCTTTGCGCGAAATTCAAAAACAAACAAACGAACAATCTTCGCAGATTTTATCACCCCTGCAAAATCAAACAATAATGGCTAGCCTGTCTGATGATGTAACATCAGAGCTCTCATTAAGACAAATGGAAAGAAATTTACATGAACCAATATCTTTTGTTAGCTGTTCTGTTGTGTTTGTTTTCATCTTTAATATTCTATCTTACTGATAATTCCTTTATGTGATGAATATTTTTTCTTTTTTCTGGAAAACCGTCCAAAAGGAAAAAAAGCACGTTCTAATCATGATTCTTTAATATACTCCCCATCACTCTGTGGTTTTCCATGTTGAGCAATAATCTTTGAAGTCTTAAACGTAGCAGCAACTAAGTTGGAACTACCCGAAACAAAGTTTATTAAAACTTATGATCGTATGTTTTTGTTGTTGACTTCTTGAGAAATGTGTTCTTTTTGTTCTTGCTCACACTTATCACAAAGCCATTTATGAACAGTTTCATAATGCCGCTTTACAGAGGAAGTCCTGCACACCACTTTTCCACAACGTAAGATACATAATGTTCTATCCCCCTTATCTTTATCTGAGAAATCTAGGAAAGCGTAACAACTTACTGAAGAATTTTCTGTAATTTATATTATAAAAGTTACTCGCTATTTCAATTGGAATAATTATATTCCGAAAATAGAATAACTTGTATCATTTATTCACATGAGTTTTAAAGATATTTAAATATTATCCATATAATAATACTTAACCATGACTACAAACTGAAATAAAGTATTGTAATATTTATATTCATACCATTGTTGTTGAAATAAGAACTGGGAGTTAATCAAATCCCGTGATATTTATTCTCTGACTTTGAAGGCTCAGAAAGCTGTTGATGATTAGAAACAAATACCACCGTTAGAAACGAGGCTTAATAGTGAATAATGAAAAAAGTTTCTGGGGATTTGTTCGTGTTTGTCTTAAACTAATCCGATTAGGTTTTCTCGTCCAGTAACACTTAACAGAAAATTACGTGATCGTGATCTTAGCCTAAAGTTACATCTACTTTCGCGAAATGTCAGTTAACATAACTAATCACATTTCTTGGGCCCATCGCATACAAGAAATACACAGGTCGTCGAAATTTCTATTCACACGTCTCTTTTAGATTTGGTTTGCTTGGTTTGGTTTGTTTTGAATCTCGCTCAAAACTACACGAGAGCTATCTGCGCTAGCCGTCCCTAATTTAGCAGAGTAAGACTAGAGGGAAGGCAGCTAGTCATCACCATCCACCGCCAACTCTTAAGCTACTCTTTTACCAACAAATAATGGGATTGACCGTCACATTATAACGCATTCACGACTGAGAGGGTGAGCATGTTTAGCGTGACGGGGATTCGAACCCGCAACTCTCATATTACGAGTCGAACGCCTTGACCACCCGACAATGCCGGGCCGGTTTAGATTCGAAAATCAAATAGCATTTGTGTATTAAGATTTCAGAAGGCACTTGTGTACTTTCTGTAAAACATGAAGACGTATGGTTTATCTTGGTTCGCAAACTTTATTTTACTTCTTTCCAATGTTCTATAAATTGAGGAGTAAAAAAATCGATTCACGAACACTTAAATATAATCAAACTTACAAACTGCCGAGAGTAAAGAAATAAAAAACACAGGTGAATATGAATTAAAGAAATATGTTGTGACAGCATTTACGAATAATAGTCAGTTTACGATAAACTTTGAATTGTCCTAAGCTATCTTGTAATTCTAAGAAATTTATTGAAGTTAAGGATTCTATTTTAAAGTTATGTAGCTCATTTCGTTCCCAGTAAGTACCGAAATACAGGTCCTAATAACTGAATAGAATTTGGATTATTTTTACAAGTAAGGAAAAAACGAAACTGGGATATGTATGTTATATATTACATTTATTGCCAAAGATCCGTTTACTTCTAATGATATGCCTTACGTACAGTTAGTTAATTTTTGTTGTGTATTTTGCTGTATGTAATACATTAATACTAGGTATAAACGATCTTATAACAATAAAGTGCTTTTTGCTTTTTAATTAGACAACTAACGTTTCGCTTTACAACCTTGTACTGTCAGTTTCGGTTTGTGTTTTGATGAAGAAGCTGTGAAGCGAAACGCTGAGTATCTTTTCATATAAAAACAATATTTGGGTTTTATATAAGGTCGTTCATTTCAAGTATTTGTATAAATACGTTGTCGTAAACGACTCCAAGGCAACATTGGACATTTAAAGAACGTATAACTACAAAAAAAAGAGAAGACAAAATGCAACTTTTAGACACCATTTGTTTATTATAAAATTAAACATTAACTACAACAGATACGTTCCATGTACAACACTTTGTAAGTATATGCAAGTAACAGATACCTTACATTACACTCGAATTCCAAAATATTTAAGAAAAAATAATGACATGTTAGAGAATAAAAAAATGGTAACTAAATATATCTATACGTGTTACATTATACTTGCTATATTACCTATTTCATTAATAATTTGAATTCACTTCATTATATGACTTACACTTATCTAGGCGTAATCATTACCTGTTTAATTTACATCATTATATGATAGCATTTAAAACTATTGGCTATCGTTGAACTCAGTATGGATCCCATTTATCTGGTCGTAAAAGACTTAACCAAAGAGCAAAGAGCTTGTTTTTAACACCTCTATAAAATTATTAAGAGTGTAATTGCCTACTTCCTCATTTCTTTTAGATGTCTTATTGTCCAGCGACTAGTTGTCCGTGCAAACTACGTTTTGTTTACGATGCTACTATTACATACCTAAAATATATCTTTTCCATTCTAACATATAATTTTCCACATAGTGATTACAATACATTCTGTACACCACGTTAATCGTAAAAGAAATACATTTTTTGTTGAATAGGTTCCATATTCCTTTAACACCTATTTGTTACAATAATGATATCTTGGTTTTGTATTGAAAACAATAAACAGTTATTAAGTTCACGATCTTATTTCAGAAGAATACAAGGTGACTTAAGAACAATCAGAAGTTTGTCGAGAACTGAAAACTATTTGTAAATGTTGTCACAAGTTACGTTTCTTTAATTCGTATTGACATATTTTTTTCCTTTTTTATTTTCAGTGAGCAATTTGTAAATCTGAGTATTTAAACGTTTAAGTGTGTAAGTAAACAATATTGTTGAACTAGAGATTACCAACACAGTTATAACCTGTGTTCATGATTAACCATTGTTGCTGCAACAGAGTTAATTTACTGTAACACAATTATTAGTGGAATGATTGTCTCCTATGTTTACCAGTAGAAGCCATGTTTCAAAAATCGTGTTCGGTTTTAGCACCAGTTTGAAACGCCATACTATAAATAATTCTCTCATCCGTCGGAAAATATTTGTTCATATATTTACGATAAAACGCAAAGATATTCAATGGGATATTTGTTACCGATCCGTGGGGGAAAGAAGTGTCAATACTCCAATTTTAATTTTATAAGGCCTTAACTTTACCGCTGAACCACCGGATAGTGAAGGGGAGGGGGCGTCGGACAAACATAATTTTCTAGTTTAATTAAGTCGGCATTGCGTGTAATGCCAAGCATATTTAAATGATTCATCCAGACAATAACGAGTTTTAAGCACGAAACGGAAAATGTTTACAGTGGTACTGAAAATTAATTTCCGGTAAAAATTGCACTCATGTCAGAAATTATTTTATTAAGTAAACTAGTGCTCAAAGAGCTTAAAAGCCAGCGATTTAATCAATGAAAGTATATAATTTGCCTGAACTTTCACTCATATAAAAATTTGATATACAAGATACCAGTTTTTTTTTCTTTTTTTTGACATTAATTAATCTTGTTTGAAATAAATATCAAACTCATCCTATTACACTGTTTGAGCACTTCAAGGACAAAAACAGGAAGTAGTCGTCTTTCCCCATTCATTATTATGGCGTAGTAATTATGGGTTTTTAATTTTTGTTTCCTTGTAATGTATTAAATGCACCTTCCCTGCTCGAATAATTAATATTAATGACTGCATTTCATTCATGTATGTTCGTAATTAATAACTTATTATCATACAAGACTGCCTAACAATGTCTGATCATCGCTGTATTGTTTTGATAACTAGTTTTATAATATTTCATTGTCTAAATTGTTGCTCACGTGATATCTGTTGTGATTTGAATGCTCTTTTCCTACTAACATTCTCAGTTCTTATCAGTACTTCATCGGGCTTAGGTCGGTTTTGATTCAAAGCGTTAATCACTTAATCTCAGAATGTTTGATTTTTTTTTTAACTGCAGTAGGACGTTACAAACTTCCATATAGTGTTTTCCGAGAGGGATCGAGCCTCGAATTCTAGCGTTATAAACACCCGAAGTTTGTTGTTGAGTAGCCATGGAACATCTTTAATTTTTGTATTTCATTTATGCATTAGTTATTAATTGTCTGAAAATAGGAAGCGTTGCGTGTACGATGCAGACAAATAAAATCAGGACACAAACATCAGTGGGGAAAGATTTTAAGTTAACCTTGTTGTAAGAGGTATAACAGGAATAGAAAGTGTCTAATGGATGGAATACAAACTTTACCAAAACAAATTCTCTACTTGAAAGTTTCAAGTGCGGAATTAATATGAGGTTAGAATTAAGAACAAATGTAGTTACTTCATCCCACATAACCTAGGCCTATTTTCCTTTCTCTGCAACCAGATATGCGAACGTAATTTGTCTTATAATTGATGAAAGAAACTGATAATGAAATACGATATTATGGCAGACTATTGTTATTCCAAATAGTGGTCTAAATTTGCAGATATATCTATTACCTAATTACGTTATATGATTCCATTGTGAAGCTTGAATGTTATGTGACTTAAGTTTCTGAATGCTCGTTTTACCTTGTTCATTAGAAGTGTGAAGACGCTGTTATATTATGTTTTATTAGCGCACTGAACCGCTTATTCACGTTTTGTTATACTAATAAATTAAGCTTTTAGCTGAAATTACTCATTTTACGTGGATCTTGTATGTGTATCCTTTGTGTTACCAGACTTATTTCTAATGCTACACACATACATATATACATGAACTAAAATTTTAAAATGTTTAAGAGAAGATTTGGTGAGAACTGAGGTTCATCTCAAGGGCTTCAATGGACTTCATCCGAATGTTCTGAAGCTCGTCTGAAGACGCACTTTTGAGCTGCTTAGCATCAGTTCTTAGCAGATGAAAATCTGTGCTGGCACAGATCAGAACGTGGTCCTCAAACAAGCTCACAAAAGAAGGAACCACAGTAAAATGCTAGAACTTTTTGAAAAGTGTCCAGGTGTATCAAAACTATGATTTTTATTATAAGTGTTGGTTTTGTGGCCAAATTACATTTCATGTTCATATCAAATATATTATATCTATGCTTTGGTGTGTATAAGTCAATTATTACAAAGTGCCCATTTTTTGGCAATTACTTCTATAACGAGCAGATGTTCTTAAAGAATTGATCGTTTATTTTGTTATTGAAGCTTAAAAAGTACTTACGTCTCTATCGCTGTGTGTATATATATATAAACACACACACACACACGTTTGTGTTTTATTTTCTATATAAAAAATTAGATCGATGAAATCTAATGTCCATAAATGTTAATAAAATATTAAGAGAAAAATAATTTCGTGCAATTTGTCCTGTAAAATAAGGACTCGTTATGTATCACAAAATACATTTAGTTTAACTGTTTTCTCTCAATCAGGTATTATGAGTTTGAAGCAGATGCTATCATTTCTATTTTATTTCTGTGAGATAATGATTCCTTGTGTTCACTGAACACTGCGTTTGTTGTCTGATAAATCTAGACATGGTACAGTTTACGTATTTATATATTTTGTGCCATATTTATATTTATATATTTTGTGGCATATTTATATTTATATATTTTTGTGGCATATTTATATTTATTTATTTTTGTGGTAGATTGAAATTAACTTTTTCCTGTATGATGGAGATGGAAAGTTATCCATTAGACGCCCAGTCCTGCGACATCGAGCTGGCGTCATGTGAGTTCTCTAACTAATAGTTCTTCATTGCACATAAAAGTAGGGCTACTAACTAGTCTTTATTGAAAATGCATCATGTGTGGATGATATGAAAAACTGCTTCACCAAATATCACATATGGTGCATTTTGAGAGTTTCTTAATGAAAAAATCCCATACAAAGATGGATGGGTAGATATTATTAAAAAAGTCAAAGTGCAGAAAGGTGATATGCGCTAAAAAGAGGGTTTAAAATTAATATTGGCAAAATAATATATTTTTTTATAATGAAACAAATTAAATTCATATTAAAGAAAAATAATAGTAGTTTGTATAAACAAAAATTCAAGAAATTTCAAGACAATGAGTTAAACAAAATAATAAACTGAGAGGCTGATCTATACCATATCATTATCAAAATGTCTTTGTTAGAAGACAGTACTGTATCAGTTTTAAGATTGTAACTTAGCTGTCCTAAGTCACTCTTGTTTCTTTACATCTATAACACCAAGAAGTTAATATTGAATTGACGTTTAATACGTAAATAAGTTCTGTATATTGATTGCGTTAACTGTTTGTAATAACACATACCAGCAAGTTTATACGATTGTGAGTCAATTAAACCGTGTTAATATTTAACTTAAACGCATATCATCTTTGAAATGGCATTTCATAATTTCTAAACTGGTTTTGTTTTCTCCATAAGTCTCCAAAACCGTTCGAGAGGTGAAACTTCAATGGCTGAACAAAGATTCAGTGCTCATGAACAAAGATCTGAAGCTTGCACAGTTTGAGCTCAAGCAGGTGAGCTTGACCGAGTGCAAGGAATCGTTTCAGATCGGTAAGTTTTATTTAATTTTTAGTTAGTACGTTAGATTACAACTACGACTCTTTCAGAGTATTGTTATTTGATTTTTAATATATTTTTGAGATACGTAGCTTTCATTTTGTTTTCCTTTATGGTTACTTTGGACTGTTGATATAACTTTATTTTGCAGTTTTAGTGAATACCCAGTTTCAACTAAATATCGTTTCTCGTTTTTATATTGGGAATCTCTTATTTGAAGTACAAACATGCATTACTCTCAGCTTCACACAGACATCTTGAATCTGATCGTATTTTACACACACATACGCTGTGCTTCTTTCTTTAATTTACATTTTGAAGTGAGGACAAATTCTACTGTTTGTAATAGATATGTGGCTCGTTTATTTTATAATTTCCTAAATCTTTTTATGTTCACTAGGGACGAATCTTTATTGTTTATAATAATTTCATGAAATCAGTTATGTGAGTTAATCGGATTTGGCAGTTTGATGTTATTGGTTATATGGTGTTCTGTGTTAACGCATGAAGTGTTATTTCTGAAGTTATACAAATTCTTTCATCCACAGGGAAGTACAGTTGTCTTCGAGCGAAACTCGACCTCAAAAGATCCATTGGTCACTATTTAGTCCAGTACTATCTTCCATCCACTCTCATCGTCTTCATCTCCTGGGTTTCCTTTTGGCTCGATGTTGACGCCATTCCTGCCCGAATAACATTAGGCGTCACCACTTTGCTGACCATTTCGTCCGAGAGTAGTGACCAACAGTCTAACCTTGCACCAGTCTCATATGTCAAAGCTTTAGATGTTTGGATGGGCACATGCACTTTCTTCGTCTTTGCAGCTTTAATAGAGTTCACCTTTGTAAGCTATTTGGCTAGGAAGCGACAAAACATCCAGGAGGTTAAAACAGAAGATGGAGAGATAAAAACTACACTAGTTGTTCCAGTAAGCTGTGATTAACTGCAATGACAAACATACACATTCTATATGTTTATATTTCAGTGGTTTTCACTCGTGTGAACTGGTGAATATGATGGCTCGCACATATAACTATTTCTGTTCCTCATGGAGTTTCATGCCATGAAAAAACCTATAGGAGTAACATTACTCTGAATAATGGTTTTTATTTTTGTTTTTCTGAATGCTATAATTTAGAGGTAATACAAGAGTAACAACAATGAAGTAGTTTGCTATTATAGCAGACCTAATTTCTACACTAATACCAGACTAATAATAGTGGAATAGAGTAGTTTACTATTCTAATAAGCTTGATTCCTACACTAATACAAGAGTAATAATAATGGAATAGAGTGGTTTACTATTCTAACAGGATTGATTTCTACATTAATGTCAGAGTACTAATAATGGAATATTGTAGTTTACTCTTCTAATAGGTCGATCCATACACTAATGCTAATAACAGTGGAATAGAGTAGCTTACTATTCTAACAGGTTTGATTCCTACACTGATATCAGAGTAATAGTAGTAGAACAGAGTGGTTTGCTGTTCTTACAGACTTGATTTTTACACTAATAGCAAAATAATAATAGTGGAAAAGAGTAGTTTACTATTCTAATAAGCTTGATCCCTACACTAATACAAGAGTAATAATAATGGAATAGAGTGGTTTACTATTCTAACAGGTTTGATTTCTACACTAATGTCAGAGTACTAATAATGGAATGGAGTAGTTTACTCTTCTAATAGGTCCATACACTAATGCTAACAACAGTGGAATAGAGCAGCTTACTATTCTAACAGGTTTGATTCCTACACTGATATCAGAGTAATAACAGCAGAACAGAGTGGTTTATTGTTCTAACAAACTTGATTCTTACACTAATACCAGAATAATAACAGTGAAATAGAGTAGTTTACTATTTAAATATATTTAGTTTCCTACACTAATGCCAGAGTTAAAACAGTGAAACAGAGTAGTTTACTGTATTAACAACCTTTATTCCTACATTAATACCAGAGTAATAACAGTGGAATAGAACGGTTTGCTAAACTAACAGCCTTGATTCCTCCATTAATACTAGATTAATAATATTGGAATAGAACGGTTTGCTATATTAACAGACTTGATTCCTACATTAATAAGCAGCGTAAGTTATCTTATTCTCTTCGCTGTGGACTGCAGTGGTGCTCTATATTATTTTTCTTGATTTATATGTGTTTTTTAGCCATGACCAGATTTAACCATAGCCTCATACTATTTTGTTACCAATTTATATCTCAACTTTGTTACTTGGATTAGTTCTCAGTCTAGCGAGTTGATTTTTGGAAGTTGGCATTTCTTGTTTGGTAAAAGCTTGTAATAAATCACTGGTTAATTAAAAAAAAAAGTCAGAATACTTTAAAAATATAAGCATAAAACAGCCGTGCTCCTTTGTCATGCGTAAAATTTCCTTTATAAATCACAGATCCCGAACGTATTTTTGAAGATCCTCCAATATCCTCAGTACCTCTACAGTTGACCCAAAGAAGGTCCGTATCTGAGTGAGATATAAGTGCAAGTTTGGTTAAAGCATGGCGTCCACGAAATTCCAGGTGAAAGGGCAGAAATATAAATTTCAATGTAATATTCGGGTTCAGCGATTCTATTAATTAAATACCATCGTACCTGGATGATCCTCTGAGAGCATTTTAGCTCCCTTGGTGCGGGGCTACACCAGTTAAATTAGAAAACCCTCTGGTCTTCCAGAAGCCGGTTACCAATTTTGGTTTCATTAGCGTCGAAACTGTTGGAAGAGTTTGCTGGACATACGTACATATAAAGATGTAAGCTGAATTAATACAGGTTCTTGTGATGCTGTGTTAATACTTGTCATTAACATAAAAATTAAAATAATAGCTTTGCATACAATGTTATTATTTTGTTATTCTTGTCTAATAATTAGATAAAACAAATGCACTTCAAATACATTGCAATACACAGATGATCAAACGATCAAACGTAACTGTTGAATTCTGGGAGATATTTGTGTTTTATTTTTTGTAAAATACCTCATACAAATGTTATGCTTATTGGAAAATTTTCTGCACGCACCTGCTACTGTGATATTGACTGGCCATCATGCTTTTTTAATTTTTTTAACAACTGGGTTGTATCTGTAAATGTAAACTCAAGACGTGACCGCTACGTTGACCTCTCTTTCAGTGAGATGACGCATACATAAATATTCCTAATTTGTTGTCTGATTTTTTACAATTATCAGAATCGTATTGGTTATATCCCACTTTATCTGATATTCTACGTCCTAGAGAAGTAGTTCTCAATCTAGTTGTGTTCACGGACCAACTATTTTATCCTTTATTATCTCATGGACCACATGGACCACAATCTATAAACTATCTTTCTTTCGATAACTTTGCAACCAGTTGACGAACCATCTAGTGACTGAGACCTGCTGTATTGGAGCGATGTTCTTTATAAATCTTTCGAAGCTGCTGTTATCATAAGGATGGAACAATTTCCTGTCTTTTGGGAGATTCATACATTTATGACTAGTATACTATCAAACATGTGACGCTTCTAATTCCAATAGCAATATGAAATGTATTCATTACGCCCTACTTCAATTTCTGGGACTATGAACGATGTACCATTTGTATTTTGTTACCAATTATTTCAGCCTTATATAATGTACTCAGTGATTCCCAACCTTCTCACCACCAGGGATTATTTTTATTAATGTTTACTTTTTCTACACAAATCCCATATTATCTAATAATTAACTCGTTTTTCAATTTTCTCTGTCAAATAAAAGACGTATATGACAAAGTGTTCAACTAGGAAAAACAGTATTACAAAACTTACTTGTTTAATGAGGTGGTATTGTGGATCCACAAAAGTCCAGGGACCCCGCGTTTAGAACCACTGTCTTAATTCCTCTAGGTTCCTATAGCCTAGAATAGCACATCACACAAGAACCTTTCGGTTCCTATATCTTACGATACTGTGCTATTTATCATTTAATGGTTATTATGACGGTTATGAAAACAACTCTGATTTGTTACCGTGACGCAGCCTCTTCAGCTTCAGATTCATTGTCTGAAATAGTGAATTACGTCCATCACTTTGTATTCATCCCTGTATACTGAATAATATATCACATCAATCACTTGGTGATTTCACTGGTTCGAATCCCCATCATACCAAAGATGCTTGCCATTTCAACCGTGGGGGCGTTATAATGTACTGCCAATCCCACTACTCATTGGTAAAAAGAGTAGCCCAAGAATTGGCGATGGGTGGCAATGACTAGCTGCATTCCCTGTAGTCTTAATATGCTAAATTACGGACGGCTAGCGCAGATAGTCCTTTTGTAGCTTTGCGCGAAATTGAAAAAGAATCAAACAAATAAACACTTGGTGTTTGTGGCCTACAGTACAGTATTATTTATAATACGCTCCATTTCTTTGTCTTGAAAAGAGTATTGTGTTCATTAATTATTATTCACGGCCCATAGGAATGTATACTATTTAAACCACACTTAGTTTTTGTGTCTTGAATGGTGTAATATTTTGAATAAGCAGTGTTTATGGCCTAGAATAGTGTATACTATTTGAAACACCAATTAATATTTATGGCTGGAAACAGAATACTGTTTATACCACTCTCAGTTTTATTTGCTAGATTATCGGGTTATATCCACCCTTTAAAGAATATAGCCTAGAATAATATTTCATTTACGATTTTCTGGTTTGAAAGCAGTCAAATAGTATATTATATTAAGTTTCTTGATTTATTTGGTATAGAATGCCGCATTATGAACGTGCTTTTCGGTTCCTCTGGCCCAGAGTGGTGTGTCATATAGCACCACTTGGGGTGGTATGTGGCCAAGAGTAATATATTAAGCCTTTTTGTATAGCATAGAATGCTATACTAATTACACCTCTCGATTTATACAGTTTTACGTTTGTTTCAGTGTATTTGGGTATTTTAATGTTTACACTATCCAGGTTTTTTCACCTTTGTAATGCCATATATAACATAGAGGCGCGATACTTAGTTACTTTCTTGTTATTATAAACCTTTAACATGAGTTGAAGTTGACAACAAAGTAGGCCTGGCATGGCCGAGCGCGTTAAGGCGTGCACTCGTAATCCGAGGGTCGCGGGTTCGCGCCCCCGTCGCGCTAAATATGCTCGCCCTCCCAGCCGTGGGGGTGTATAATGTGACGGTCAATCCCACTATTCGTTTGTAAAAGAGTAGCCCAAGAGTTGGCGGTGGGTGGTGATGACTAGCTGCCTTCCCTCTAGTCTTACACTGCAAAATTAGGGACGGCTAGCACAGATAGCCCTCGAGTAGCTTTGTGCGAAATTCCAAAAAAACAAACAAACAAACAAGACAACAAAGTGTGAAATAATGTGACTCTAGGAATACCAGGAGGCTGATATTTTAAACTTTGCTCACACGAGTTAATGAAGAATGAATTGAAAAAGGAACAATTCTGTAACCGAGAGTAAATAATTTCATATATAACTTCAGGAAAATATTTTACATTTTTAAGACGATTATAAAAACTACTTGAAAATCTAATTAGAGAGGTAATAGAATATGACTGACAAAAAATAGTAACATCTTAAGAGTTTCTAAATTAGTTTAACTCGACAAAATGGTCCATAAAATATCCTTCGCTATAAAAATAATTTAGTTTATAAAACTAGTACATTATACTGCTATGTGTTCTTTTTCTTTAGGTGGACGTCATATGTCTTTTGAAACAACCATTATTAAAAGTCTTGGCTAGAAAATTGCAGCTGGAACTTTTCAAGACAGCTTTTAATGTTAAAAGCTCACATTCGATTTTTCAAAGATTCGTAATGAAATTTCGATTTCGACAAGGCTAATGGAAGAATACATTCTTCTAGATTTGCAGTTTTTAAAAGCGCGTAAAGAGCTATTATTATCACGAAATAATAATAGATTTGACGTGCCTTTAAAAACTGCAAATTATTGTTATCACGAAAGGTGAATCGTTTAACTGTGACACCATTGAATGTTCAAATGTCTTCAGGCGTACACTTTTCTTGTTTGTTTACGATTTTCAATAAACTGGGTGGAAATATATCTTAAAGAACTATTCAAATAAAAAAAGCAATAGAAAAAGATAAATGCGTTAAATGAAATGATAACTAAAGAACGGTGACGTCATTAATAATTTTGGCGCCGGTCGGATTTGTGGTCAAGCGTTTGTTAAGGTGAATCAAGGAAGGAAATTTTTCTTTGTTTCGTTACGTGAGAGAAAAACGATGTTGCGCTATTTGGAATCGAACACCGGATTTTAACGTTATAAATTCGCAAACTTGCCGCTGATTCACTGAAAATTGAAGCTAAAACGTTAGAAAATATCTATAAAATTTAATATCTCTTACAGTCTCGTGTTTCCATTCTGAAACAAAACTTGGTTTGGTTTACTTTGAATTTCGCGCATAGCTACACGAGAGCTTTCTGCTAATTTAGCAGTGTAAGACTAGAAGAAAAATAGCTAGTCATCACCACCCACCGCCAACTCTTGGGCTACTCTTTTACCAACGAATAGTGGGATTGACCGTCACATTATAACGTCCCCACGGGTGAAAGGACGAGTATGTTTGGCGCAACCGAAATGCGAACCCGCGACCCACAGAGTACGAGTTGCACGCCTTAACACGCTTGGCTATGCCGGGCCGCAGACCTAGAATGACCTGGTGGTTAAGGCATTCGACTTGCAACTTGGAGGTCGTGGATTCGAATCTCCGTTATGTGTAACGTGTTACGAATGTATTATAATGTGACGATCAGTTGCACTATTCGTTGGTAAAAGAGTAGCCGAAAAAACTGGCTGTGGGTGGCTTTGACTCTTGTATTCCCTCTAATCTATTTCTGCTACATTAGGGACGGCTAGCGCACGTAGTAGCTGTTACGTAGCTCTTTGCACGAAATTCAAATTTTACCTTTTATGGTAGGAAGATAAATCAAGTTGTTACTTCTGGTTATTCTTCCATCGAATATTTGCAAGAGTATGTTATTTAGTGTGTAAAATCATAAACGTATATTTTGTGTGTATAATTTTACTTTGTTCATGTTTCACTAAAACACGTGTTCAGTTTGATGATTTGTTTATTTGGTCTTCCATATTACAGTGTAGTTTAAACTTTGAATAACGAATATTGCTACTCTTCTGTTACTTTATTAATAGTTCAACACGTGTTCATGAATATGCAACCGAAGTGATTTTAAGTATTAAAAAGTGTTAAAAAGTTCATTTTATAATTTTTAGCACTAATAATTGGAATATAACGCAAATATTGTACTTGTTATTTTGAGCACGTACCCGGTACCTTAAATTTCAACTCTTCTTATTCTGTTTCCAAATTTTAGATATCAAGTTTACACGAAACTCTTACGAACCTACCAACTGTGGCAAATGTGAAAGAAGTTTCCACATTGATGTTGTTACCCGCCAGGGGTTGCGCCAAAAGAATTGATAAGACAAGCAGAATTGTTTTCCCTCTTGGATTTCTGATTTTCAACGCCCTCTATTGGCCATATTACTTGTATTAATTTGAATGTAAAAGTGAATTGGCAAACAGAGGTTTGTGAAGCTTAACGAAATGCTTTTTGCTTTCTTTAAGGGGGACATATTATATATTTCTGCAGAGCATTGATCTGAAGAATACCTCCTAAATAAACTACTGCTTAACAAATCCTTGTTTGTCATTTTATTATTGAAAGCTCTGTTTTTCGCGATTATATACTTCTAGATTATGAAGTTCTTAATTAATTAATTAATGTAATGTCTAAAGTAAGTTATATAGAAACTTGTTACAGACGTTGATGACATTATGTGTTCGTGACCATTATTTACTGATGTTTTAAATTATTTATGTAAACTGAAAGTTAGTTTTCATGATATCTATCACATTTCATGACATGACTTTTAAAGAATTTCGGCTCCACTTTCAGTTTATTATTATACATTTTATCAGCCATCTCAAACATGAAATTATGTTGTCCGAAATGATCGAATTTGATGCAGACATAAAAAACAGATAAAGCGTGAAAATGAGAAAAGAAATAACTTTGAAAAGTTTTACGTGATAGAAAACGCGGTAAAAATCATACCAGACAGAAGTAATTTGTTGAAAACGCCTCTGATTTCATCAAGTTATTTATGTGCAATGTGCAATGTGCAAACAAGTATGGTAAAAATATTTATATTGATAAAAATAATTTTTAATTGTATTCGGTCATCATAGAAATATCAGTAAAACATTACAATATATTTTACACCAATGCTAAAGAAGAAACATTTTATTTAGTCCTTAATTAATGTTTGAATGAGTCAATGGTGTTGCTGCTTATCCAACAAATCATATACATTATATTTGTTCTCAAAATCATTATATAACAATGAAATTACTATATTTTTGCATAAACGTAGTCACTGCTATAACGAATGGAATAACTCATGCTGGAATGTCAACTTTTGACTGATGTTTTTAATTACATAATTACCTAACAATTAATTGTGTCAATCATTTGTCAATTCCAAGTCGTGAGTTAAAAAACAAAACTTCTTCAACTACAGTCATTGGTTATCATTTATTTTGTAAATACAAAACTGCCTGAAACTATTTCAATATATTACCATAAAGATCGTACATTCTTTGCATGATTTAGTAGACAGTATGTTTTGAAGATGTGGATCTTTGTTTTCTGCTTTACATATAAATATGTAGCATTGGCTTTGATGATATAATAAAAATTACTAAAAATACAGCTAAAGTACATTTGAAATTGCATTACGTGTCAACATCTCTCCAATAACTGAAGTTTCAGTCATCGCTTTATTACTTTCGTTATATCTATCTGTATGTGTGTGTAAGTGCGCTTTTTGTGAGAAAATTAAAAATTTCCTATATGGCTAGTTCTTGTTTATTACCTTTTTACACTGTTTTTAACAGTCGTATAATGAAAATTTACAGAAAATTTTTAAACTTACTTTTATAGATTTAATCTTTCAAATTTCAGGTAAAAGGAAATTATCTTTGAAACCATTTTTTCGTATTACAAAGTAGTTATATTAAAAAAAAGGGCCACAGAGAGCATGGCCAGGTGTGAGGGTTACGAATTCAAACTCCCGTCACATCCAATATGCTCTCATTTCATTTAGGCGTTACAAATTTACGGTCAATCCCATTATTCATTAGTAAAAGGTAGCAAAAGAGTTGCCTTCTTTCTAGTCTTGTTACTAAATTAGGAACGGTTAGCGCAAATAAATCTCGTGTAGTTTTGCGTGAAATTCAAAATAAACAGTAGAACCGAGATAAAGCTACGAACCAGAATTGTAATCTCTAAAACTGTACAGTTCATTCAATAACATATTTCAAGAAGACCAAACTTTAAACTCCATTGTTGAAATGTTGAACACAATACGAGTTCCATAGAACTTAAAAAGTACTATTTAGCGCCATTTTTAGTCGAAACTATTCTTTTTTGTTGCTAATTCTAAGAAAAATATAGCGTTTGAATTACTGACTTGAAAGTTGGCGGAACCTATAATTTCAGATATATAAAGAATGGAAGATTATGAAAATATCTTAAATACTGCAAAATGCATAATATGCATATAAACACTACTGAAACAGTATTACTTAAAAGAGATCTATTTTTATCTACTTGCTTAGGAATATAAAGAAAAAACTAAAACTTCGGTTTGTACCAAACAGATCACATGGAGATATGATAAAAATTGATTCTTAGCACAGAGCTTAACATTGGTATTTAAATTTCATCCCAAATAATTTCTGCGACATAAATATTTATGTCTTTTAAGAGAACTACAATGAAATATTTCGACAAGTAATTATTTATATAAAATAAACCAAATACATTGATTTGATCACCATACATCATTTTAAATACACTTGAGAGTTACACAAAATGCTCACATTTGGTCTTTTAACAAAAGAAGTTTACTAATTTCACTTCTGTGTCAAATTTACCTGTCTTAATTAATTTACGAAACGGTTCATAAGTATGCATATAGATAAACCCTGATGTAAGGAAATAATACAATTATAAGTCTTATCTAAAAATAATAAAATGGCATGTCTGAGTGCATGAATGTGTGACCGCCATATCTTCAAGAGGAAAGAACCCAAAAGCTTGACATTTTACAAACATATTAAGAAGATCACAAGGGTGTAAACCTGTGTATTGTTACTCATCCACGAAAAGCTATCTACAAAAGAAATGTGATCACCACAGCTCCATGAAAAAGAAACCTAGAAACTTGATATTTTGCAAACATAATTAATAGACCCTTAGGGTGCGTATTTGGATGTTATTACTTATCTTATTCACGTTCGGGTGCGTCTTTTTAATGAGGCAAGCTAGCGAAAAGCCACATACAAAAACGTAGTTCCTTATACCATGAATAAAAATCATAGACAGACATACATGCATATGTATATCTGTGTATGTGTGAGTGCTATAGCTCCAAGAAGAAAGAACCTAGAAATGCAGAATTTTGCACCCAAACTGAGGGTGTCCACCTTGATATTACTTATCTTATCCATGTGCGCATGCACTTACGCATGAGAATATTTTAAACGAGGCAAACTAACGAAAAAAACATAGAAAAGAAGTGGTTCCTTATCAGGGGCGTACATCCTTGGGGATGGGTGGATACACCCCCCCATTCATTTTAGGTGGCGGTACGATACATACAATCATCCCTCCTACAATTTGGTCGGTTGAATTGTTTTATTGCATCACAGGCCTACAAATTATGTGTTTGTTCTTGTGATTCTCATGTTCTTACCAATCGAATTACATAATTAGGCCTAGATATAGGCTTTTTCAGTAGCCGAAATATACATCTTTAATATAGGCGTACTTTTAAGGTTTTCGATCTAAGCGATAGTTTGAAAGTATCAGTCAGTAGACCTAAGAACGCATGCAAGGCTTGCAAGCACTATTACAGAATCTACCTACGTCTTGTACGTAGTGCAAGATTAAGTAAAATTTTCATCAAAATAGATTGAACAGAGCATGAAATTTGAAAATATTAGATCTGGCAAGCCATTTGTAGCTTGTAGCTGCATCAATCTTATGTGTATATTGTACAGTTTTCCTACGCCATTTGTTCTTAAGCATGTTTAGCCGGTTTTATTGTCAAACTCCTTTACTCTCCTTAGCTGCCTAATCCGCTGACCATAGAGTACGCTTAGTGTACAGTTAACGACAGGTTCGGGCTCCTCAGATCCAGTTTGTTTGTTTTTGGAATTTCGCACAAAGCTACTCAAGGGCTATCTGTGCTAGGTGTCCCTAATTTAACAGTGTAAGACTAGAGGGAAGGCAGCTAGTCATCACCACCCACCGCCAACTCTTGGGCTACTCTTTTACCAACGAATAGTGGGATTGACCGTTACATTATAACGCCTCCACAGCTGAAAGGGCGAGCATGTTTGGCACGACGGGGATGCGAACCCGGGACCCTCGGATAACGAGTTGCACGCCTTAACATGCTTGGCCATGCCGGGCCACCTCAGATCCAGACGCGCCCTACATCACCCCCCTCCGCTCTTTTTAGTCTGAGCCTTGATTTTATAACAGGGATCATTAGACCTGTGTTTGTGGCCCTCATTTATCCCTGAAATTTCAGATTATCACCGCCCTCTAATAAAGTGCTGGTGCTTTATGGTAAAAGAACAATATATTCTCTTATCATAGAGAGTAAAAATTATTGTATTTACTTGTACAATTAGAACACAAAAGGAGCGATTTCAACGGCTTGAGGCCTCTACTCGAATTGTATTGCAAGTTTTTGTTTAGGTGTTTTTAGTTAATAGACTGTTTATAGACATTCTATCACAACGTGTTTGTCTTTTGATGAGCTTTAACAGAAATATAATATATTTGTCTGAATTAGCAAATGAAAAATCAGATGTAGCAGTGAAAGCACGAGGTCTGCTGGACAGATTTGACAAAGGAAAGACAGTTTTAGGATTATTGATGACTCAGCATCCATTAGCTACATTAGAGGAACTAAACCGTGCATTCCAAGCAAAATCAGCAACAGTATCTGGCATGATTGAAGCATCTGCAATGACAGTTGAGCAATTGCGGTTATTGCGAACAGAGGAAAATTACAACAAGATATTTTGATGAAGCTGAGAAAAAGTAACTTCCCTAGATATGGTGCCTATTAAATTACCACGTATTCGCAGACCCCCCAGAAGGATCACAGGTGATGGCTCAGCACACCGTTCTGCAACAGCTAGAGATTACTACAAGAGCCAATATTTTGAATTTGTGGATATAGTCATAGAATATCTGACCACTAGATTCAATGCAGAGAACAATGACTTGAGGCAATATCTGGCACCTGAAAACATGATCACATCTGGCAAGATTGACAACTCAATTATAAATTTCTCTCCAGAAATCTCTGCACAACGACTCGAATTTCAGTTGCCCATATTCAAAGGAACAACAAAACCAGTATCTCTGAAAGAAAGGTACAAAGGATGCTTACTGACAAATGCATGAAACAAGCCAGCAGATGTTTAGTGTTTCTTCTTATGAAAATTTTGCTTGTATGTCTAGCATTCAACTGCAAATGTGAACGCAGCTTTTCTTCACTAAGACGGTTGAAGACGCGATTAAAGTCAACTATGTCTCAGTGCCGCCTCAACCATGTGGCACTGTTTCACACTCACAAAGATGAGGTCGACAAGGTAAATATAGAAGAGCTTATGAAAGAATTCTTAAACAGATCATCACAAAGGAGGTCTACGTTTGGAAACATGTAGACTGGAGGACTAAATGAATCTTACTTCGATGAAAAGTATGAATAATTATGTACTACATTGTATTGGTATGTAATTTTCAAGAGTTCGCAAAGACATTTTAATTATTTTTATCAAACAACATGAACAGTTTTACAGTAGATAAAAACTTATCAAGAGTAATCACTAATTTTATTAACATTTAAAAACGTAATTCATGCAATGAAAGTCATCAGTAACCTTGTCAAGTATTATGGTCATCTTTTATACTGTGCAGTGTGCAGGAATAAATTCATGTAGCAGTTAATTTACGACACATTTGTCTTTATTCTATTAACGTTTTGAAAACTGTTCACAACACCTCACTTATACAAACCTACATGGAAACCTTGAAGTATCGTGGCAACAAGATTACCCTGTGACTGCATGTTTACAGCTTTCAGGTTCTCGTAATCAGAGACAACCAATTTGCAAATTGAACAGTCCACATAAGCGGTTGCAAAAATCATCCCCTTCCATCGGGAATAAAAAATCTACGCCCCTGTTCCTTATATAACAACTTCTAATATATCGAAAAGCCAATGGAATTTCGTAACAAAGCTTCTAACAATGACTCTTGTTTTATGTCACTTATCAACAAAATCATGTAGATTACACTTTGATGCTAAAATTAGTTCAGAATATTCATACTATTTGTTTGTTTTTAAATTTCGTGCAAAGCTACGCGAGAGCTATCTGCGCTTACTGTTCCTAATTTAGAAGTGCAAGACTAGAGGAAAGGCAGCCAGTCATCATAATCTGTCTCCCAACTTGGTCAACTGCTTTACCAACAAACAGTAGGATTGATCGTCAAATTATAACCTCTCAACGGTTTAATGGGCGAGCATGTTTAGTGTGACGGGGATTCGAATCCGCGACCCTCATATTAAAAGTCAACTATCCTAACCATCTAGCCATGCCGGGAATATACACACTGACATATTCAAATAACATACATTAACCTAACAACCCGAGCGAAGCTAGGTACTTCCGCTAGTCTATAATAATTAAAGGGCGTATACGTATATTTATATGTGACCATCATAGCTCCAAAATGAAAAAGCCTAAAAACAAGAAATTTTGCACACATACTAAGTAGAAGCTAAGAATTTACCCCTGAGTTTTATTATTTATCTTCGTGTGCGTTGTTACTTTTTCTGAGGTACGCTAGCAAAAATACACATAAAAAATATATATGTGACGGCCATAGCTCCAAGAGAAAACAACACAGAACTCTCAAATTTTGGACTTATACTAATTGATCACCGAGAGTGTGCACCTGGGTATTATTACTTATCTTATCCTCGTGAGTGCGCGCATGCGCATCTTTTTACTGAGGTAAGCCGGTGAAAAAACCCACACAAGAAAGAAGTGATTCCCTAAGTTAGAAACAGAAATTACAAACAGACAAGCACGTGTTTGTGTGCATGCGCACGCTCACGTGTGTATCTGAGTAAGTGAAACTGCTGTAAATTCAAGAGGAAAGAACCTGGAAACATGAAATTTTGCATCCACACAAAGTAGATCACGAGAACGTGTGTGCACTTGGGTATTATTAGTTATCTTAGCCATGTTTGTGTGCGTGCACATCTTTTTAATCAGCTGAAAATCTCAATGTATAACAACCTGGCTCCAGGGTTAAAAAAATTACTGTTCGAAACAAAACAACTGCTAGGGGCGCGAATTTTAAGTTTCAGACTCGTGAAGGCGTGACAACGATGGAGCGTGGGGAATGGGAGAGAATACCACAAATTAGATTCCATGTTGAATTATATTTTTTAGATCATCAGTAAACTCAGGAAAGAATAGAACAAGAACCAATTTAATTAAAAATTGTAATATAATAGGTAAACATCTTTCTTTGTATAATATGGAATTACTTATGTGGAAGTTCTAAATAATTTAGAATGCTTTAACGTAACTAAAACTGTTAAGCTCATAATATTCGCTGCTTTAATCAATTATGTAAAAACTATTAGAAGATTTTACCGTATTACAAGTGAATATTAAAAACATATGATGCATTTATTTCGTTACTAAACGAGATAGGAATAAATCTTGATATACCAATACTGTTTGTTTTTGAATTTCGCACAAAGCTACTCGAGGGCTATCTGTGCAAGCCGTCCCTAATTTAGCAGTGTAAGACAAGAGGGAAGGCAGCTAGTCATCACCACTTATTACCAACTCTTGGGCTACTCTTTTACCAACGAATAGTGGGATTGACCGTCACATTTTAACGCCTCACGGCTGAAATGGCGAGCTTGTTTGGTGCGGGCGGGATTCGAACCCACGACCCTCGGATTACGAGTCGAACGTCTTAACCCACCTGGCCCTGCCGGGCCTACTAAGACAAACAGACACTTTGTCAGATAATTTGCCAATTTACTTATTTAATACACCCCGACATGGCCAGATTGTTAAGGCGCTCGATTCGTATTCCGAGGGTCGCGGGTTCGAGAATCCCCGTCACATCAAACATGCTTGCCCTTTCAGTCGTGGAAGCGTTACAATGTATCGATCAATCCCGCTATTCGTTGGTAAAAGAGTAACCCAAGAGATGGCGGTGGGTGGTGATGACTAGTCTTACACTGCAAAATTAGGGACGACTAGCGCAGATGGCCCTCGTGTAGCTTTGCGCGAAATTCAAAACAACAAAAAAAACTTATTTAATATTCCAGGATATATATAAACTGAAACTTTATTAAATTTGAATTAAAGTAGTGGAATAATAAATTATATGAAAGACAGTTTAAAATCGCAAATTAAGATAGATGAAATATGATAATACAATTTACTTGCTGTAACTGTTCAGTTTTACACGTAGAGGAACTGCAAGCTAATTAATAGTGTTCAGTTGTTCCTCAAACCAAGTAGCAAATGTATTTGTCAAAGAGCTCCATGAACTAATAATTGAGTGTCAGAATTTCAAATCTATAATTATAGGAGACATTAATGTAAATATTTACAGTAATATTGATAATGGCTTTGAGAGTGGTGAAGAATAATTAGTTAATTATATTGGTAGAATAAAGTCTCTCTATGTTATTACAGTCTGCGATAATCTAAAGCCGTGTATCAACCATATTTTTATTAATGGTTCTGTGAACAATCAGGCAAAAGCTATTGTACTTAAAACTAATATTACAGTTCAGTGCTCCACATCTGCACACATGGATTTCAAAACTTCCAGTGTACGCACATCCAACTAAAATAACTGATCGCCCGCAACTGATCGAAATTCTCAAGACAGAAAAATAGAATACAGTGGTAATGAAAAATAATGTAATTATCAGCGCAAATAACTTGGTGATCGTAATGTATTTAGATTTGCTGCAAATGCAAACCACTCAACAGCTAACTCGAAGTGTCGGAAATACAGTCATGGATAACAAATGGTTTTCTGGTTTCGATTAGAAGGAAAGAAAAATTGAGTAAAAAGTCTTCCACACAACCATTTAATTTATAAATATTTTAAAAATATTCAAAGAGATCAAATATTTTTTATTAAAATAAGTTAAATAACAGACATTATGGTTATAAAATATTGGTAAGTAATATTAATATTATGTAAATGTGAGAAATAATAAATTTAATAATTAATGAACGAGCTTAATCAACAAAAATAATAACCAAATTAACTGACAGGAAAATTATGAATGAAAATTAAGACAGAAGATAATCCAAAACATGGAGGTAATATATTTGGGGAGTATTTTATAACAATATCGAAAAAAATGGCAGAAAAAATAGATAAGAACGTTGGGCTAGAGGAGGCTAGGGGTTGTTGTTGTTGTTTTGAATTAAGCACAAAGCTACACAATGGGCTATCTGTGCTCTGCCCACCACGGGTATCGAAACCCGGATTTTAGCTAGAACTTATCAACATTAAATACTGGTTGAGTATAAACGCACTTTCATTAACGTTATAAAAACAAATTTTGAAAGATTTTCGTTCTATAACACAGATCAGCGAACGAACTCCTGCGGTTCTCAGCATTCATGAAAAGATCTGTATTCAGTCCTACTCCTCAACAATGTAACTGCTCCAAAGAGAATAAATAGATAAAATTAAATATGTAGGAGCCACTGCAGGTAGCTGCTTAATTTCGAGGCCCTGTATATTAAGATTCAACTTCAAAAAAATACAGACGTTGAAATATACATTTGCATCAGTAAGAGGATTTTTGTCGATGGATAAATTAAGATATTATACTATGAATCAGTTGATCCTGCTTTACAGTGTGGAATCATAGGTTGTGGAACGACCATTGATTCTTTACAAATATGGTGAGCCGTACTGCGGAAATATGTAATAAGGTTATTGCTGAGAAAAAATTACTGGAAACGTCAAGAGTTCTATTTAAGCAGCTGTTTATATTAAATATGAATTAGATGTTTTTAAAAAAAGTGCATTGATTAGACTGAACAGTGGGAGACACCCGGTAAAGTGGATAAATTATTGTGGCAGCACAGATATTGGTCGCACCAAACATGACCGTCCTTTCAGCCGTAGGGTCGTTATAAGTGACGATTAATCCCATTATTCGTTGGTAAAAGAGTAACCAAAGAGTTGGCGGTGGGTGGTGATGACTAGCTGCCTTCCCTCTAGTCATACACAGCAAAATTAGGCACGGCTAACGCAGATAGCCCTCATGTAGCTTTGCGCAGAATTCAAACCCAACCAAACCAGACATTAATATTTTGAAAGTACCAAACTTTTTATACACTTTCGGAATAAATACGTACAATTGATAAACAAAACAACTGCAAATAGTCTAAAAACGTATTTTTTGTTTGACTTAAAATAAAAAAAATGGATAAACAATTGGAAACAATTACATAAATAATTATGACAAACAACAGTCAGTAGGAAAATAATTAACCTAAATTAATTAAATTATAGAAATAGTAAAGAGTATCATCTTTTGAATATCGTGCAAAGCTACACAAGGGCTATCTGTGCTAGTCGTCCCTATTTAAGCAGTGTAAGACTAGGCAGCTTGTCATCACCACCCTCTACCAACTCTTGGGCTACTCTTTTACCAACGAATAGTAGGATTAAACGTTACATTATAACGCCCCTACGGCTGAAAAGGCGAGCACGTTTGGTGTGACTGGGATTCGAGTCCCCGACCCTCGGATTACGAGTCGAGTACCTTGAACACCCGGCCAAGTGTAATCTAAAATATTATAATTTGGTAGAAGAAGCATATATCTTCCTTCGAAATAATTACCGAATTAGCAATTTATTTAAAACAGTGCCTACTGTTAAGTATTTAAGAAACAAGCGTAACTATATTGACTTTGTTAATTTTGTTTGTTTAATGTATGACATACCTATATTCCAATGTAATTATACTGAGACCTCCCACAGCACGGGGAACTAGATTCTAAAGTGTGAGATAATTTCGAATTAATTTCATTTTTGTATTAGCAATGTAAAAAACCCAATAAAATTTTATATGAAAAAGAAAAGAGCTGGCGAAAAAAAAATACATAGAAAATAAGTGCCACCTTATATTACAAAATATTAGGCGGAATCAGCATATATTCAGCTGGATATTGTTACTAAACTTGCGTGTGCGCATGTTTCTGATGAGGCAAGCTTGCGAAAACCTACATGTAAAAGAAGTGATTTTATGTTACTGTGAAATAAAAACGTTTAAAATATTTTTGCCTGTTTTGAATATATCAACCAATATAAACCTTAGCGAAACCCACTACTTTCGATAGTTTATAATAGAACACTGAAAGAAACAAAGTATTCACTATACGAATGTGACGACACTGCGAGCTTGTGTTGTTACATTTAGTTTCTTAAGTGCACTGTCACAAGAACAACATTTTGGAGGTAATTTGTTAATTAAGAAAATGTACTAGATTCTTTACTACATTTCGCTGTCCAGAAGATCTTTATTAATACAGACTCAGTAGTTGTACGAGACTTGATGAAAGAGAAAGGTATATTCAAATGACTTAGAAAGAAGATACATTTAAAATTCGTAATAAACTAATTAACAGGAACGTAAAATATAAGGTATGTAATCTAATGTATTTTGCCACAAATATTAGGTCTGTTGGTTTTTGTAGCTGTGACGTTTTGCACAGATGCTGTAATTATTTTTTGGTGCTAAAGAGAAAAGAGCAATTTTTGTAGGATTTCTGCTGTTGTTGTTGTTTTGAATTAAGCACAAAGCTACACAATGGGCTATCTGTGCTCTGCCCACCACGGGTATCGAAACCCGGATTTTATCGTGTAAGTCCGCAGACATACCGCTGAGCCACTGGGGGGCGGGGATTTCTGTATACTCGATAAGTGCCTGGAATAAAGAGAAATATTCTCTGGGTAACAATTGAAGGCATATGTAAAAAAATAAAGAAATATTTTTACACATCCGTATTGTGAAATCTGTAACTAACTCCAAGGAAAACGACAAAAAAAAAATCCTGGAACCAGGAACTAAAAAAAATATTCACAAATATTATGTGAATTTGTTTATTTTTTGCTTTCGTTGTTAAACACCATAAAAATGTCGTTACTATGTTTATTTCGGCTAATACTGTTGTTAAGTGTATTTCGATAATTAAATTCGAGCCAACAATACAGTTGCTATGGTGACTTTAGGTAGCAAAGTTACATGGTTGGTATTTGTTAAATTCGACAAACAAAGCTTGCGTGAAAATATCGCTACTGTGTTTGGAAACACCTGAAGATTAATGAATTATCATTCTCGGGCTAAAAATTTAAGGAACTTTGTACATTATCGCAACTTTTGATGATTTTAACGGTTTATGGTTGTATCAGTGAAGATATAAAGACAACTGGCTTCTGACACGCATTATGCTAATACAATATTAAATCGACAAACTATAATTTATCAGTAGTTTGAAAGTTATTTTATGATAAAATATAAATCATAATGTAATTTTTCATTGTCCTTATAAACAGCTATTTGTCTATTTATTATTGATACGTACGTGCTTTAAATATCTCGAGAAAATGCGCGAAAAATTTTATTATCCTATAATATTAGTATTAATAGTTCCTCTGCTTGGTTTACCAAATGGAATTTTCAAACGACGTTAGTTACTGTCGTTGAAGCTATGACAAACATCCATTCACTGGATTCTTTGTTATCGTTCAAATAACCTTGAAAATCAACGTTAATTACCAAACAGCTTCTACACATTTTTCATGCACTGAACCAGATTTTATTCATAGAAATATTATCGTTTGAAATTCCCAATATTTTAGGCTTACACTAACGCCCAAAACAAACATTTTTAATCATTAGAGTTAGCTGTTTAATACACACACGTGTGTATGAATATTCAGTTACTTTTATTATCCTTTTAATGGTAAGACGATGTGGTGTGTGCGCAACTGACCGATAATTTAAAGGACATGTTTTTATTTCATTTTGCAACTGTTAAATCATTAATTTTTCTTCTATGAGCTGACGTAAAGGACATAACAACGTTAACCGGGAAAGCTAAAAATTACATATTTCTTTCGTAGACTGCTTACTATTGAATTACAAATCTATCATGTCTTAATTGCAAAAAAATAAAATACGATACAGATTTTGTTTGTTTTGAAATTTCGCACAAAGCTACCTATCTGTGCTAGCCGTCCCTAATTTAGCAGGGTAAGACTAGAGGGAAGGCAGCTAGTCATCACCACCCACCGCCAATCCTTGGGCTACTCTTTTACCAACGAATAATGGGATTGACCGAACATTATAATGTTCCCCCACAGCTGGGAAGGCGAGCATGTTTGGCGCGATTCGGGCGCGAACCTGCGACCCTCAGATTACGAAATACACGCCTTAACGCGCTAGGCCATGCCGGACCTTACGACACAAACCCTTGTTTTGTTTATAACTTTGTTGTTACTGAAACACTTTTAGAATAAAATTAGCAATAAAAAGTTTATATCTACTAGAAACCAGTAACAAAACTTACGTAACTAGCCTGCAAAAGGGCGGTAGGGTTAAGCAACTGTGGCGAAGAAAAATAGACTTTGATAAAATAAGCTTCAAACGTGTTATCATTACCGATTAAAGTGCAAGCTCTAGATGACAATTGAAATGATCAGCTGTGAAATAGGGCTTGTCAAAACATTTATAGTAAACATAACAGGAATATTAATGGAAAGCTACCAAATTCTTCTAATAAATATAAGAATGCTGTGTATCTGTAGTAATGGTATTTTTAAAGGAAGGGGTGGAAATAAATCTACAAAACAGAAACAACAGCAACAACAAACAAGAACAAAAACACTGCATACGTTACTTCAGTGGTATTTATAACATATGTTACAGTATACTATTGGTTTGTTTTTGAATTTCGCGCAAAGCTACACGAGTGCTACTTGCTCTAGCTGTCCCATCTGTAACAGGAAGTACTAGTGGGAGTACAGGTAGTCACCACATTATAACGCCCCCACGGCCGAAAGGGATAGCATGTTTGGCGCGACTGGGATGCGAACCCGCGACCCTCGGATTACGAGTCGCACGCCTTAACACGCTTGGCCATGCCGGGCTCCCACCAAAAAAGGAAAATATATTCAAAACGTGTAATTACATATCATCGTTTTGCAATGATAAATAACCGTGATACACAACAGTTAGATGCCATAATATGGATGAGTGCGCCAGTTATTCACATTTATTGTTTTAACCTTGCTATGTTGTTGTTGTTTTGAATTAAGCACAAAGCTACACAATGGGCTATCTGTGCTCTGCCCACCACGGGTATCGAAACCCGGATTTTAGCGTGTAAGTCCGCAGACATATCGCTGAGCCTTGCTATATGTACTCATATACACATATATTCACTGGCTTAAAATAGGTGAATGAAAAAAACAACAAAAAAACGTAAAGCAATGTAACAGTACCTGTTCTTTTCAATATAGCAAACATATATATACATATACTTATTTAAAAATAAAGATTTCAAAACAACATATTTAAAAAAAAAAGTGATTTGCTGGATCCAATTATCAAAGAATCCAGTCTTATCAACAAGTCTGTAAACATAGAGGCTTATTTAGATTTTTGTTCGCCAAAACTTGAATATCTGTGAGAAAAGACTACAAAATTGGACTAATCAACTCTTTGTTTCGTCACTTCCGCTGCAGTGTACTTGTTTCGCGAATTCACAGCTCATCAGTTTCGTTAGGACGAACGACGCAATTTAACAAAGCTGGCTTCGCGTGTTGTTGGAAAGTGAGCAGTTTGTTCAGTTATGTTACATAATATTTGCTCATCGTTAACAATTAAAATGCTTTAGATGCTTAGAAGGTGACTTCCCGCCACGTTTAATTATCCATTATTGTTCAGCATATTGTTTGGTTACTAATTCAGTCGCACCATTTTTTTCTTCCTTGGAATTCACGATTTGGTGTAAAAATAATTAACAAATAAACGAATAATGGTGGACACTTAATTGTGAAAGTATATCACATGTTAAGGCTCGGAATGGCCAGGTGGATAAGGTATTCGACTCGTAATCTGAGGGTCGCGCGTTTAAATCCTCGTCACACCAAATATGCTCGGTCTTTCAGCCGTGAGGGTGTTATAATGTTTCGGTCAATCCCATTATTCGTTGGTAAAAGAACAGCCCAAGATTTGGCGGTGGGTGGTGATGACTATTTGCTTTTCCTTTTGTCTTACACTGCAAAATTAGGGACTGCTAGCGCTAATATTCCTCGTGCAGTTTTGTGCGAAATTCAAACCAAACCAATACAACATATTGTCCAATCACCTAAAACAGGTTTCTCAATCACCAGATTTTAAACAGGTGGATACTGTTACAGCAACCTTGTCTGTTTATAGGATTTCACGAAAACAAGCAAACAAAGCCTGTGCTAACATTCATTTGTAAATCGTAATGATTTTCCACCATTTGCACGTTTGTGGTTTGCGACTCAAAGATAGACAGCGAATCAGTTTCTGATATTGAAACTGTTGAGATACGCTTACCTAAAGTATTTTAGTCAATTAGTGGTGATCAAAGAACTATATACCAGAACCAAACGTATAGGAAAGTTCTAGGAAAAGTTTGTATTTTAACATATTTCATACATACGTATATAATGGGAGCTCCCCGCTAGTACAGCGGTAATTTTACGGATTCCAATGCTAAAAGAAGGGGTTTGATTCCCCTCGGTGAGCTTAAAAGGTAGCCCGATGTAGCTTTTCTATAAGAAAACATACACACACACATATATATATAATGGATATAAGTTGGAACTTTATGTTAGCAATAGCCATGGGAAAGATTATTGAATCACCCAGTTTTTCACACTTTGTCTTCGAAATCATCATCTGTTTTGATGTCCAAATGCACTTAGATGCAAATTGGTTTCATGGATAACTCAATATTGTCTAATTATTACATCAGCAGGTTTCTGAATATTGCATCAACCATTTTTTGTCACCTGGTGCCAATTCAGAAACTTATTTGCTACTACGTATGCGTGATGCTTCCATCACCAAGGGTTGCGAGTTAGCTCCACGAAAATAACAAAACAGAACAGTCATTATTTCTTTGAGCAACGAGATACTTTCAACGAGGCAGACTGTCAGAAAAATTACTCGTCATCAGTCTACTATGAACCATTAGGTGTAGAGAAATAGAGAGGCTGTGTAGAGCGGTAGAATGAGAAGGGAAGAAAAAAGGCTTCCATAGCAGTTGATGATCGCGTTTTGAAATGAAAATGAATTGTCTACTGTCATCCACATATCTTAAAAACGCATGGCAGGAAACTTCAGGAATTCTCGTCACTTCCCGCATCGTTTAGTCTCTCCTGTGTTCAGAAAGAAACTAATCCTTACCAATAAGATGTGTGAGATGAGGCTCAATGAAGCCAAAGAGCATGTTGATTAGACTGAAGCAATGTGGGGCAAGGTGATTTCCTCAGACAAATCAAAGTTTAACGTGCACAGATCTAATGATAAGAATTTTTTTGTTTTAAATTTTCGCGCAAAGCTGCACGAGGGCTATCTGATCTAACTGTTCTTAAATTTGCACTGTAAGACTACAGGGATGGCAGCTAGTCATCACCGATCGCCGAGTAGTGGGATTGACCATCACATTATAACGTTTCTACGCAGAGAGGGTAAGCATGTTTAATGTAACAGGGATTCAGACTTGTGACCTTCTTATTATTAGTGAGACATTCTGACCACATGTTCATCAATTGTGTTTGAATGCAACTGTGAAGCATCCACATGGTCGGGTGATATGGTGATGCATCTCTTGTCCGATTGTGGAACACCTCCTTTTTTGTGAAAAGTATTGGCAATGTCGAAAGGTGCATCGAGATTCTCGAGCTCAGGTTAAAGTTAATAATTCGAGATCACTTCAGTGAAGATGACCAATACACGTTCCAAGATGACTTTTTGCTGAATACTTTCATAATATTTATGCACCCTATGCAGTAAAAGTGAAATAAAGAGAAAATTTCACTCTACTTGTACCGAAAAGACATCTTAAGTTTTGTTTCATTACTTCAGGTAAACAATAGACTATCTTCAAGACACAAAGTTGGTCAAGTAACAGTTCAAATTTCAATCCTATTGATACCTGTTGGAAGATAGCAGGCAACAAAGTGCAACAGAAGAAATCAAAAAGCACCTTGAAACTATAGAAAATCATAATCTGCTTGTAGTATCATGTGTTCACCACTGACATTCAGTCGCTAGTGCACTATATTCCATGACGATGTCTAGCAGTTATCAAAGCCAGAGGGGCACAAACAAATGTTAAAATAAGAAAAAGACTCTATGACCAGTTTTTGCAATTAAATTATTGGCATTATCTTTAAATCTAGTTTTCATTTACTCAGAGAGGGGCACAGCACAGACAACCAGCCCATCGCATAGATTTGTGCTTAGCTCCAAACATATAAAATCAAAACACGGAGTATTTTAGTATTTGTCAGTTATCAGATTATCTGCTGTAATATGTTTGTCAAGGTTGGTCTTGATAATGATGCATACATGTATTAGGATGACTGAAATATGAGTCAGGTTACACAACATGATCTCCATCATCATTTTACTCTGATTGTGACATTTTCACAATAAACAGTCTTGTGAAAAGTTATAGGAACCAAGAAAAATATTAAAAAAATTGACTGTCTATAAAAGTTCAAAGAAACGGAAGAGAAAAATATAAAAAGTCGAGTTTCCAAAAAGGAGTAAAACTATGGTAAAAATGCTTTCAACAATTTAAGTATCATTTATTTCTTGGAAATTATATCTGCTGTTAATACCTACCAATCATATACAACCGGTAAATTCTACATCGGTGATTTACAATGAAACAACTGAGATAATAAAATTACGAAGACGGAGCCTTATTTTATTTATTTATTATTATTTATGCCTCTCGATTCCATGAAGGAACTTAGGGCCGCAATCACTTGCGGATTCATTAACAGGCTGGTTTTAAAGTGAGCAGATTGTTAGCGTACTGCACAACTCACAACCAGGAGGAGAAACCTGAGCCGTCCCTAATTTTGCAGTGTAAGACTAGAGGGAAGGCAGCTAGTCATCACCACCCACCGCCAACTCTTGGGCTACTCTTTTACCAACAAATAGTGGGATTGACCGTCACATTATAACGCTCCCACGGCTAAAAAGGCGAGCATGTTTGGCGCGACTGGGATGCGAACCCGCAACCCTTGGATTAACGCGCTCAGCCATGCCGGGCACAGCCTTATTTTATTTCGTTTTTTTTTCGTCTTAAGAGTTTTATTATCGTGGGTAAAAACATGATTTAAATTTGGGACGCTGTGGTAGAGGTATGAAGTTCGGAGTTGGTGATCTGGATTGAGTCCGTACGATATTATAAAATATTACAGGTACTTTAAGTTGTGCATCTGTCATAAGAGTGAGAACCAATTTCTTATTGTAGATGACAGTAGAATGTTCCTGATTCGATGCCTTACCTCTAGTCAGTAGTTCAAGTTAAGGAAGGTAACAGATAACCTTAGTAGCTTTGTTATAAATATCATATAAAAATTCATATTGTTTTTCAGTGGACTATTTAGGCGTATTAGTAGATTAAATAACAATCCACTGTCCTTCCACTTTCCAGCTTGGAGAAAAACAACGAATGATAAATGGAATTTTTGCGCATTTGGATGCAGTTAATTTTGTTTACAGTGACTAACTTTCAGAAGTCTCTTACAGTGTTACAGTTTACTTCCTAGAATATTCTGGCTTATCAAAATATAAATAATAAATAAAAATGTCTGAAAAGTGGAAAAAAACAACAATAACAAACACTAAAAGTATTTTAACGTACTTTACCAGTTTAAAATAATATCTAACGAACAGTTATATTTTATGGAATATTTATTATATCGATAAGCTACGGCGTAAGCTTTGAAATATATTTTATTTATTTTCAGTTTAAGTGACAAAATGTTAACTATATACATATATGTATATATATATATATATATATATATATATGCTCTTGTTATTAATTGAGGTACACCAATCCTTGAAAGAATAAAAAAAAAATTCTCAAATTACTGAAAATGTACAAAATTCTGTGTTTGGTTATGAAAATGGTAATTTATATGCAATATGATATGTGATTATCGAAATATATCCTAGAATGACGGCTGAGTAGACTCGTAATGACAGTGAAATGAACACTAGCATTTAAACCTGTGAATCTGTTATTCTTTCTTGAAGAACTGAACCGAATTTTCCCGAGTTACACTGAATTCATGTCTTATTGTATCGTGGACATAAGTTTATTCAGCACGTGAATGTTCACTTACCACACATATCATATCACAATCATTTTTGCTTACACCATTATCATATACACGTTTTATAATTTCTGGCTTCAGTAATCACATAAGTAAACGAAGTCTTAGAGAAGAAGTCTTTTCACAGAACAGCGTACACGTTCAGGTGCTGAAATGGAGTTATGTAACACCATGTGACAAATCCCCCGGTGGCATATCTAAGGATTTATATAACTAGAAACCGGGTTTAAATATCCGTGGTGGGCAGAGAAAAGACAGCTCTTTCTTTAACTTTGTACCTAACAACAAACAACACCATCTGACAAATCCCCCAGTGGCATAATGGTATATCTAAGGATTTATATTACTAGAAACCGGTTTTAAATATCCGTGGTGGGCAGAGAAAAGACAGCTCTTTTTTTAACTTTGTGCCTAACAACGAACAACACCATCTGACAAACAATATCTGTTTTTTATAGTTGCTTCTTTGTTTCTATTTTAGCAAATAGATTTAAAGTAACTATATATTGTTCTTAAAAGTAATTTTAAGAAAAGTATTTTAATATACAAATGAGTTTGTTGTATCTTAGCTATCCTGAAAAGCTATATATTGAGCGATGCTTTGTTTTTGAATTTCGCGAAAAACCACATGAGGGCCCTCTGCGCTATCTGTTGAAAACCAATTTATTAGCGTTGCAAGTCCACAGTCATGCAACTGAGTCCGAACTAAATCTTGCTTGTTTTCTGAATTTAGCGCAAAGTTACACAAAGGTTATCTGCGCTAGTCGTCCCTAATTTAGCAGTGTAAAACTAAAGGAAAGGCAGCTAGTCATTACCACTCCACTGCCAACTCTTAAACTATTCTTTTACCAAATAATAGTGATATTTACAGTCGCATTATAACGCGACCACGGCTGAAAGGGTGAGCATATTTAGTGTGACGGAGATTCAAACTCAGGACCCTCAGATCACGAATACAGAGTCCTAATACAGAGTCATGTTGGGCAATCGTATTGAGTGAACAACGTTGTTGACATTGTTTAATCTGGTTGGAAAGCCATTACTATAACATTTTCTAATTCTTGAAAATCCCTGAAGGACGAAGTAAAGAATGTAGGCTTAATACTAATGTCTTATAAGTTAGTAACACATTCCAGTTGTTTGTTCCTGAACATCATATATTGTTACCTTTGAATATGGTTTGTAGAATAGCATATTTGCCCTAAAGAATGTTGGTAAAATAGACACATCTGACTGATTATTTACAAAAGTATTATTCTATCAAGTGCGAATTTTCTAATGTCCGCCTAACATTTGGGTTTTCATTTCAAGAACATATATGTATACTGACACATGCAAGTAGTCATGCACAAACAGTAATACTGATATTTAAATAACAGTTTTTGTCTGTTGGACGAGAAGACAATTTGTGTACAAAAAAAAACCCCTAAAATATTTACATATTTTAAGTCAAATCTTTATATATGGAAAGAAATTGTAATTCCCGTTGAAAGTTTTAAATTTATATTTTCTGTTTTTATTTCACGAGCGAGTACCTTTCCCGGTTGATAACAACAATGGAAACGACTTTTTTATAATAAAAGACTTATTATATACAGTATTAAAATGACTACGATTAGTGAAAACATGATTTTTGTTATCGTGTTTGGATGCATTCGTTCGGTAAAGTCAGGATTGTTAAATAAGTATAACCAGTTTATAGCTAGGCCGATGAACTTTTGCATTTCAAAATCAAGTGTTATTCCAAGAGCTTTATTTTTCTTCTCTGTGCCTTCTTTGCTTGCTTTATTAGACAAAAATTTGAATCGTAAATGGCATGCTTATTAGTACTTTAATTCTGTACAGTGTATTCATATGTATATATAAAACCTAGAACCACGCTATTCCAATCAAAATAACACTGTCTAAAACAACAATAATAACAACTAAAGAGCTTTCCTTTCCACAAATTATTAAAAGAGTATTAAAAGAAAACCTTTGAAAAAGTTGTCATAAACTTGTCGTTTGCATTAAAGTTGTTAAATTTATTCTCATATAATAAAACATTTGGCTTAGGTCAAGGATAGTTATAATAGTGAACGTAGTATGAAGTTTTACTAGTTACCAACCACCAGCTGATTCGCCTACTGTTGATAAGTTTTTTTAAAACGTACTCAATACCAAAATTTTTTAAAGTATTATATTATGTAATTGCTCAGTAAACGGTACACGAAACAGAGTCCATTACAGGGTCTTTTATCTAACACGACAATTATTTCGGTCCTCACTCGAAAAGTCTTCTCTGTGTGAACCTTAATAACTAACATGTTCACATGATTTAATTCGAAATTTCCAATGTTTCATCCAGCGTGTTGAGCATCGTCCCAGACTGAATGAGTCTTATCTGTTTGAAAACTGAAAATCTCGTGTTTACACTTTCAGCTGCTGTTTGTCTTACTTGGAGTCTCGAAATCAGATGGCCAATGAAAAGGAAAATGAAGTTGAAAGCTGACTGGGTAAACAGAAGAAAACTTCGCACAAAGTATCTCGTTTGACCTCGAGCGTGATTAATGGAAAAGGTACATTGGATTAGAATATTCATGTGATCCTATTTCAAGCCAGCCTTAAGCAGTGGACATTATTAATACATCAGGGCGGGGAACTGGAACGTTTGTAAAAGGGGAACAAATATTCCCCGCGTTTCCTGAATTGTCTAATGTAATTACTAAATAAGATTTTTTTTTCCGAGCTGTTCATGAAATAACTTACGGAACTATTATTTATCACTCTGCACACGGCACTTTTAGGCTTTCGTATTGTTTATCTACAAGAAAACGAAGTTAAAGAAATCACTGGTAATGGTAATTTTACTTTCTGTACCTGGTATGTTGATATCATTTCAGAGATATGGCCAATCAACTGATGGCCATAAATATGTTCGTTCCTTATGTGTGAAGTATGACTGTAAATGCTTACCTTGGAAAATTATTTCAAGTCCAATGTTCTGATGGTTATTTCTGTCATTCAGTTAATTCGTTATACCAAGTATATGTTTTAAGACAATTTTGTGTAGTGTTATCAGTGTTAAAAATATTCGCGCAGACAGAATAACTGTTATCACAAAATTAGCTAAGTAAACTTCAGAATATAATTGTTAGTAATTTCCATTTTGGAGTTGAATATTTTTTTATGCGGATGATCTTCGAAGTTCCTTCGGCTCACCCCAAGAAAAAACGAATGATTGCTTTTTTAATAAAGTCCATTCATCCGTAAATAACTGAAGATTGAAAGTTCTATTCCCGTATTCTATTGAACAATATTTTTCTTAATATTGATTTTTATCCTTTGTTATTATTGGAAAATGGGTTGAGTATCGGATTTCTGGAAAGCTAAAAGTCATGGTTTTAGAAAGAAGGGTCAAAGATGTATAACGTTTGTAAACATACGTCGACAAATTTTGTATTCATTCAATTTTCAATCAGAAGGAGAGTTATATTATTACATTTGTATGAACGCAACAAGTACTAGTTGGAAAGGTTTTGTTCTTTCTGAACTTTGAGCTTAAAAAAAGAAAGAAAACTATTAAATAATAATATAAATACATTAGCAAAATATAAAGCAGTAAGATGAGAGATTACACACTAACAAAAGCTTGAAATAACACCAGATGTTGATTGAATTTAATTCAAAAAAGAATAGTGAATAAATTTTGTTTTAAAAACTGAACTTTTCTTTCCAAGAACAAAGATTTCGAGGCTCGGGAGATTTCTGCAGATTAACTTTAAACAAAAACAGTGATATGTGGAAAGTTTAAGATGTAACAATACATCTTCGAATAGAAGTGAACAATAGTAGTATTTTTAATTCAAATAACATAAAAATGTCCACCCTAGTGGCACAGTGGTACGTCTGCGGATTTACAACGCTAAAATCTTAGTTTGGATACCCGCGATGGGCAGAACACTGATAGCTTCTTGTGTAACTTTGTGCTTAATTAAAAATAATAATAATAACAACAACATATAAGAACAAGATACACAGTTTTTAAAATATTTATATTGAACGAAATGAAAAGTTTAAAATGTTGCATCACATTATTTCTTCAAAGTTGCAAGTGCAAGCCTATTAGAGAGATCATATAAATCCAATAACTTCAACCTCCATTACTTAGCACTTACAAAACATATCCCGTAATGTCTCACATGGACAGCACCCTCCTTAGCGTTGCATCAGTGGCTATTTTTTTAAAATTTTCTTTTAGTATTATTCAGATACCAGCATATATTATAATTTTATGATTTTGGTTTGTTTGAATTTTGTACACAGCTACACGAAAACTAAATGTGCCAGTCTCCCTAATTAAGTATAAGGCTAGAGGGAAGGCAGCTAGTCATCATAACCCACCGCCAACTCTTTGGGTTACTTTTTTGTAATTGAATAGTTGGATTAACCGCCACTTAATAACGCTCCTCCCATGGCTGAAAGGGCGAGCATGTGTGGTGTGACGGAGATTAGAACCCGGGACTCTCAGATTACGAGTCGATTGCCCTAACCTCCTGACCATGTCAGACGTTGGTATTGGTATTCCAGCATAATAAGCTAGTTGTCTGCGCACATCTTTCGCGCCGACTTTTTACACAATGACGAAACGTTGTCGAACAGGAAAGATAACCTAATCTAATTTATAATCTATCTAAGTTATGAACATCACACACACACACACACACACACACATATATAGCGATGAATAATAAAAAATTAAAACAAACACAATCTTTTATTTAATTAAATTGTCCAACCATTCATGTGAACAAAATAGAACAAAAACGACTGGTTTCCTTTGAATTTCTCGCGAAACTACACGAGTGCTATTTGCACCAGCCGTCCCTAATTTATCAGTGTAAGACTAGAGGGAAGACAGCTAGTCATCACCACCCACCGCCAACTCTTGGGTTACTCTTTTACCAACGAATAGTAAGATTGACTGTCACATTATAAAGCCCCCACAGCTGAAAATGCAAGCATGTTTGGTGCAACAAGAATTCGAACACGCGACCTTCATATTACGAGTTAAACGTGTTAACCAACCTGGCTATGCCGAGCCCATCTGTTTGGTTTGGTTTGTTTTAAATTTCGAGCAAAGATGCACGAGGACTATCTGAGCTAGCCCTTCCTAATTTAGTAGTATCAGACGAGAGAGAAAGCAGTTAGTTCTCACCATCCATCACCATCTCTTGGACTATTCTTTAACCAACGAATAGTGGAATTTACCTGTCATGTACTGCTTCAAAAACAATTGAACAACATTAAAATAGTTTTATATTTAGAAGACATATTTCCATGTATGTTCAAACCATTTTTCATCACTTGACACTTGCCTAAATAATTACTGGACTTACTGATGTATATGTTAAGTTTACAGTATTGGTTTTTTGACATAAACAGCAGCCTATACATGCACATTAACTGAGCGATCAGATCAGAGATCTGTTGGATTCTGGTATAGTCATCTCTGATTAATAAACTGTAACCAGAGAGGAGAAAAATCAGCATACAAAATCATTCATCGAAAGGATTTGAAGTAAATAACTGGAGGTATTGTCACTTTTATAACGCACTCACAACTGAAAGTGGTGAATATGTCTAGCGGCATCGTGGTTCGAACCTTAGACCTTTCTATTAATGCCTAATATCTTTTATTGCACGATTTTGGTTTGTTTGTTTATTCTAGATAAAACCAGTTTGAGCTATCTTCTGTGTCTACTGCAGGGAATCAAATCCCGTATTTTAGAGGAGTGAGTCCATAGATTTACAGCTGTCCTATAGGAGGAATTATTGTAGAAATATACCAAAACATCAAGATTACGTTAAATGATCCTGAATACTGATCTTTGAAGGGCACGATTTGATTTTTTTATTATTGTTATTTGAAGCATTTCAATGGAGAAACAAAACAAAATATTTGAATTTTAACTGTAAAACTGAAGAAATAGTTTTACCAACTGTAAAGGGCATTCAGCTCGAAAATGAAAATATGTAAGATTTCTTAAGCAAACAAAAAAGTTCAGATATTTTAGATACGTTTTATACGCTAAATAAAATATGTTTATGTACGGGTTCGTGTTCGTACGTTTGGCACGTTTGTTGGAAAACAACTAGGTATCAAAATGTTTTAACCTTTTCTTATTGTTGTTGAAAGCGCTTCTTATAAAAAGAATGCATTTGGTACGATAGCACTGAAGAAATAAAAACACTGAAAGTAGTATTTATGTTGTTATAGCACAATATTTTCCTTTCTGTCACATGCATTGAAATAGATGTAACGAAAACATGCGTTGAAAGCTCGATATTGCGATTTTGGTCCAGATAAAAGATCCGAACTGTATTGGAAATGAGACTATTGGAAAAGGAGGAAAGCAAAATTAATATTTTACTGAAAAATGAAATTGAAAAAAAATAGTTTTAGGTGATACTGAATAACGACACGTATGCAAACCGTACGCGGTTCAGTGGTTAACGTGCAAGGCTGCGGATCGAATGGTCCAAAATATGACTTATTTCATGCCACTGACCTGTTTTGCACCTTCTGTTTTTCTCTACAAACGGTGTTATATATCTCACAGTCAATTCTTCTACTCGGTTAGAAGTAGATGTAGAGAGCGATGGGTGTTGCTGAATTTCCATCTTTATGGTGTAATTATAGACCAAGGATAACCATGGCAGAGTCTTTATCTTTATATCTCTTATTTAGTCGTCCATGCTATGAATCATATAAACTGCCATTTTAAAGTAATAATTCATAGATGATAGTAAACGTTGCTGCGAAATAGCGTTTTACCTTCTAGACAAAATTATAATACTGTGAAATTATAATAAATTCCCGAGTGTCTTAAGCTAGATATATTCGAAAACCTTATTTTTTAAATACCGTTTTTGTTAATATAATAAGCAATAATTATTTAAAAAAAAATTAATTGATTTATAATTTAGATATGGATAAATGTTTGCTCACTGAGAAGTACTCTTAATAATGTAAAAGGAAACATTAAAATATTTATTTACTAAATAATGATGCAATACCTTAATATAGATTTCCATTGTTACACGTTACGCCTCTCTTGAGGGCTTTTTAACGCTAAATATCAAATTTCAATTTCCTCGGTGACATGTCACCAGTATCTTTTTATTACGCCCGGCATGGCTAGGTGACCCTCGTAATCTGAGGGTTGCGGGTTCGGATTCCCGTCGCACTAAACGTGCTCGCCCTTTCAGCCGTGGGGGCGTTATAAAGTCCCGGTCAATCCCACTATTCGTTGATAAAATAGTAGTCCAAGAGTTGACGGTGGTTGGTGCTGACTAGCTGTCTTCTTTCTAGTCTTACACTGCTAGGAACTGGCTAGTGCAGATAGCCCTTGTGTAGGTTTGCGCGAAATTCAAAACAAACTAACCTTTAAGTTCAGTAAGAAACAACCCCTGATTTTATCAGGATGAATGCACAGAAAACACCTTTTTATGTTTATTGCATTTGAAGGTAAGCACAAAGCACAAAATTAACGATGAAAGCCATAATAACGTTCCATAAGTAAGTATTCCATAAAACGAATACTCAGCTCTCTCAAATCAGGACTTATCACATACACAGCTTAAACGTATGTTGAGACCTTAAATCTGAAAGATTTAATGGCTTAACACTGCCATTGTTAAAGTTTAACAGTTGACCAATTTATTTTCTACATATGGTTGAAGACTAGATCAATTCTGCCACGATGTGGCGCTACACTTGCGGAGAAAAACTTTGAACGTCAACAGTATAACACTTGGCACCAGGTAAATGTGGTGTCGTTGTTGTTTATTTTAATAATTAAATATTTCGACCTCAACCTGCGATGAAATACTAGAATAATAATAATAATAAATGTGACATACAATATGCTTAACTTTATCAAATGTCAGTTTATGATATTCGTGAAATAATGTGAGAAAGGAAAACTAAGTCAACATTATCATTTATTGAGGATTTTTCTGAGCATTGTAAAATCTTTCGTCGAGATTTAAGAGGATATAATACTTAGAATTACAATTTTATTTGTAATTGAAAAGTAAGAAGGTGTAATTTGTTTAATTCGATAGGAGGATGCGATAAAAGGAAAAATACAGAAATATAAACGCATAAACATGTTTAAGTGTGTAATATTAAATATACAAACGCCATTTACTGTCCGCTAAATCAAAAATTTTAGCCGCGGCTAAGCGGCTTATAGCACTTCTCTACGAGTGTGTTTTTTTATAAGGACAAATGTTTAGATCACATCTTCCCAATCTCTTGAGTCATTTGAAATCTAATCACAGTTTTGGACTCGGAAGTCAACCCCTTTCGATTCAGGTACATGATCACGCTTAAGGTCTCAAAGTGTAATTTATTCTAATTTTGTCTAAAATATTTTTAATTTGAGGGTATACTGGTAAGAGATCTTGATAAGTAATAAAATCAAACTAGGTATACTCGCGCCCCACTCCTGATATGCGCGAGCCCCACTACTGGTATTGGTAGTGCACAAAAATATAGCTAATAATAGTGTGAAACAAAGTCTCGAAGATTAATTCACTCCAATCCTGCTTAAAAGAATATCAAGTATCACGACTAATTCTGAGAGTTGAGGGTTTAAATCCCTGTCTCAACAAATAAGTCAGCCCTTTCAATCGTGAGGGCGTTATAATGTTACAGTAAATCTCACTATTCATTGGTAAAAGGGTAGACCAAAAGTTGGTGGTGGATGGTGAAGAATAGCTACATTCCCTCTTGTCTTACACTGCTAAATTAGGGACGGCTAACGCAGATAGCCCTCGTGTAGCTTTGCGTGAAATTCAAAAACAAACAAACAAACGAAACCACGACTATTTATGATTCTCTCTTTTTTTTTAAACAAATGGTATAAATTAAAATTTTAATTTGCAAATTATCATCTTAATAAAGGTAAAATTCCTTGGAAGTAAATCATCCCAAATTTAGTTTTTACATTTTTAGCACATCTGTAGGCCTTTAGTTTCATACCTCTTACCGGATTAATTTTTTATGCTTTGAATAACTAAATATTTGAACAAATACAGCTTGTGTAATATTCTGATAAATTATATTTACTGCTTCAAACGGAATTATATATATCTCTCATACAGAACATCATGATTAAGCTCAGTCTAGGGAGTCTACGGAGGAAAGAGAAGAAAGATAACTTCATCCCTCATCCCACCACATTTACGGATACATTTAATGCTATGTGAAGAATGTTTTTAGTTCAGTTTCTACAACACGGTACAACGTTCGTCCATTAATATTTTTTTTCCTATAAAACTCTGCGAAAAGCTATGGCGATAAAAATGAATAGTTACTGAGGGCTGAGATTACCAATTTACGACACTGAATTGGCCTGACACTTAAGTTAAAGTACTTAAAGCTTACCCATAATTGGTGTTTGTGCTATGCATGTATGTGCGTGCGTGTCTGTGCACGTATACACAATACGTACGTAAAGACTCACAAAGAGGGAAAGTGTAACTGCGGAACCTTTCTTCTGATACAGAACATAAGTTCTAAGTCGTTTTATTCATTTCATTTAATACATTAGAATAATTAAGTTTAATAAATAAATTAGTTGACTTCGTTGAAGACGAGATGACATCAGCTTCAGGGATATAACGACAAAAGTTCGATGAGGAAACTCAGTGCGACAAAATCAATATTCCAACTTTCAGCTTAATTGTGGAAAAACTGTTTTCAATTTCAATTGCTTCAAGAACTTACGATGGTGTTAGTCAATGAATGCATCATATAATCTTTGCTTCTGATGTTTGAATTAATTAAGGTTTCTTAACTGCGGCTTTGCCCCAAAGATTGCTAAATGTTTCCTTCTTCGTCAATCCATAATAATTTAGCAAGATAAAACAGTCGCTGTTGTACATACCAAACATATTTTTGTATGCAGTATTACATATTCTTTATACCTGAATTATATTTTACAATTAATTATTAATATATTTTTGAAACCCAGTCTCACATGGAATGAGGACTGTTGTTGAACAGAGTTAAAAATTTCAATATAAAAAAACGTAATTTAGGGCAATGTTCTGTGATTCTTTATGTTTAAATTTATACTGTCATTTAGGAATTGTTAAATTTGTTTAACATAAACAGAACAATAAGCATTTCAATGCTGAATAACAGCATAGCTCAACTGATATTTTTGTATATTTTTAGACTGTTAATTTTCTTTAGTTACGGCTTATTTGCAATTACTTCCTTTTATTCCATTTATTTCTTTATTATATTAATGATACAACACCGTAATATTACAGTGTTTATGAATTAGCCTTTATACAGTTTTAAATTAAACGTGTTTTGAATCTGCAAAATGTAATGGGAGGGCAAGCATGTTTGGCGCGACAGGAACTCGAACCCGCGACCCACAGATTACGAGTCACACGCCTTAACCCACCTGGCCATGCTGGACCTAAGAGGACGCAAGATCAAAATTTGAGCATTATCGTAACAAGGAAGGAAATAAAATGTTTGAATAGTACACTATGTAACAACATTTTTACTTTTTTCTTGTTCCTGAGCAGAAAGTGTTATTTCCCAATTGCTTATGCCTAAAATAAATGGAAAAAAAAACTATTTTTCTCTTCAAACTTTGCTTTTGTGATCTGGGTAATGAAATTTTCAAATTTACCCATTTTCCAGAACATTCTACGTAGATTCAGGGCTGAGTAGCTGATAGAGATTTTTCTCGAACTTATAAGAATTTTCAAGAACTTATTAAAATGTTGTAGAACTTATGAGAATTTTCAAGAACCTTTAAGAATTTTCTAGACCTTTCCATAGTAATATATATGCAAGGGCTCACCACTCACCACTTCAGTTTAGTTCTAGTTACCTAAGTGAACCCATAGACCTGTCGGATTTTATCAGAGATGGCATCAAGAGCCTACAAGCATTCTCCAGACACATTCTGCTATGTATGTGGCCACTTTATCAAAACAAAAACGTGAAAGTACTCTGTGACAGCATCTCCTAAAATGTGTCGAGTCTACAAGGCATATTTTGACAAGCCTGTCAGCGATCAAGACAAACCCTGGATACCTCACTTTACCTGCGAGTACTGAAAAAAAAAGAAGAAAAACTCTAGAAGGTAAGACGGACAATTTTGGCTTGCTTGAATAGTAAAAATTTATATTGTACAAATTTTAGACATTTTAAAATTTAAATGTATTTTTTAAATTTCCAATAGCATAGAAAATATATCACATATAAATTGTTTGCATGAACCTCTTACATATTGGTTGTGATGAAATATATTTATTTTCATGATAGCAATTTTATTTTGCTCTTTTGCAGGATGGTACAGAGGGGAAAAGAAAGCCACGAAGTTCACTATTTGAAGAATTTGGCTTGAACCCATTGAACACTCAAGCAATTGCTACTTCTGCATGATGGACCCCTCCAAACGTCGGGCTGGCAAGAATGCATCTGCTATTCGAACGTTCCATCATCCATCGCCCCAGTGCCACACTGCTTTGAGCTCCCTGTTCCCATTCTGCCAGAGAGAAAACAACCATCTTCAGAAGAGAGCAGCAAATCAGAAGAGGAGGTAGACGTTGAAGATTCAGATTACAATTTCAGAGGTGCAGCTTGTGATAGAAACCTACACTATCCAAACCAAAGGAACCTCAATGACTTGATCAGAGATCTTGGTCTAACAAAGTGGAATGCCGAACTTTTGACATCTTGGCTCAAGGAATGGGACTTGTCAGATGAAAGTGTGCAAGTCGCAAGTCAGAGGGAGCGTCACCGACGTTTTTCAAGCTTCTATTAACATCTTATGTAAATGAAAATGTTCAAATTTGCCGGTGTTTACATAAAAAAATAGGCTACTTTCTAAATTTCATTATCCAGGTCACAAAAACAAAGTTTGAAGTGAATAATGGCCACTTTCTGTACTTTTACAACATAAGTAATTAAGGAATAACACGTACTATCCACGAACAAAATTTGTGTTACATGGTGTTATCGTAACAAGTAAGGTAATGCAGTATTTGGACATTTTGTAACAAGTAAGGAAATATAGTATTTGGACATTTTGTAACAAGTAAGGAAATATAGTATTTGAACATTATCGTAACATATAAGACAATGCAATATTTGAACATTGTCGTAACAAGTAAGATAATAGAATGTTTGAACACCATAGCAACATGTAAGACAATACAATATTTGAACATTATTGTAACATGTAAGACAATAGAATATTTGAACATTATCGTAACAAGTAAGACAATACAGTGTTTGAACATCATCGTAACATGTAAGACAATACAATGTTTTAACATTATCGTAACAAGAAAGAAAATACCGTTAGATTCTACTTACGAAGATCATTGATATACTCTTTAAATAGATTGTCTAAACCACGCTTTCACGATTGAGACTAAAAACACGACATAGTCTAAACTGTACAAAAGTAAAACCTAAACCTATTTGTTCCTTCGCCATTTGACTTTGATATCACTTAGTTCTGGATTTGGCCGCTTGGGTAATCAGTATTTAGATAAGAATCTAAATACAGGAATCCTAAAGGGATAGTATGTTTGTTGGCGGGCCTCGTATTTGCAACATACGGGTTGCTCCAGGCCATGTCAGGCCAATAACCTACACATGTACGTATACATGCATATGATACAAGTTATCCAATTAGAATTTCCTTATAATACAAATCTAATGCGTATTTAGTTAAATATGCAATTTACGGTACCTGTTTTTTTGAATAACCATCTACCATTAACATAACATAATAAGTGACTGTCTTTATATATATAATGTTATAAGAGAAAGAAAATGAAGAAATAACTTTGTTTCCTTATTGTGCTCAAAGCCACTCAAAAGGCTATTTGTGTTATATCTACAACAAGTCTTTAACATCCATCAATTTTTCCACTGTTGATTCTGTCTCTCTCTCTCTTGTTTTTTACATTTTTAGGTGAAATCTTAAACTGTCAACATGTCTTGTTTTATAGTTTCATCTTTAACGAATGGTGTATTGTATTTTAATATTTATTATTATTGTTTGATATATTTATGTCGTTTCTCCATCAGAATGTTTAAAGTGAGTATCATATAAAGTATATGTTATTTGTATGAAGTGATTTATATTTGTTTTAAGAGATATCCTTTCTTCACACTCGTAGGAAATAATTTCAAGAACCAAATTAACGAGTTGCAGTTTCCCATTATCTCCAAGGTTACCAAACACACGATACAATGAGCCAGAAAAATAAATATTTAGACGAGAATGGTGAGAAGATGACAGGAAGTGAAAATCATCGCAAAATGTCGCAAGCAAAACAAATTCTCTTTTTTTACAAATGAAAACGAAATGAAGGAAATATTACACTACGTTATAATTGTGACATCAGAAGAAGGCGAAGAAAGTGTGTTTAACTAATTCTAAAAGGTACGACGGACGTTCTTTTATACTTCGTAGCGGCATTGCAACTTTTCATTAAGTTACCGACACTTAATTGGATAAATTCACAGGAGCTCGGTTTGGCCTGTTCGCTGGATTAATGTTTAATATTTGTAAGATAATAGTAAGGACGCTTTGTTAAGAGACACACCGTCAGAGGGCGACACTTGTGACTACCATAAGCTATAGAGAAGAGTCTATAACATGACATCATAATTCCACGAAGTGGAACACGTGAGAGTTGAGAGGGTACTTATGAAGCGAAAATGTAAACACAATGTTAATTTAATTTAAATTGCATAACTTTGTGTTTATATTTTTTTTCCGTTAGAAGTAAAGAATTAAATATATTTTGCAAATATGAATAGTATTTCTATAGATGGATTGTGTTACTAGGGGTAGTATTTCTGCAGGTGGATTGTGCTACTAAGAATAATGTTTATATATGCGGCTATTTCAATAGAAAGATGAGCTCGTTTAATAGGGTGTTTGAAGTTGTGATGAATATTTAGATTTAATTAGATATCCTAAATAAGTAAATCTATTATTTTTATTGGTTTAATGTAACAATAAAGGTGTTCTTAAGAAAACATATAATTTTATTTTATAAAAGTAAAACATCCAATCTACAGTTTCAATCTTATCAACTTTTCTTTATATACGTCATACAAAGACGGATGGTGTTTCTATAAACAGATGTTGCTACTAAGAGTAATGTTAGCATAGTATGTAGGATAATAAATTAACCAATTACGAAGCAGATTGTGTTTCTATAGACGGATAGTGTCAATAAGATATTGTAGTTTTAATTTATATATTTAGCTTTATTAGGTGTGCCTTACAACGGCGGATGGTGTGTCGCTAGGATGCGATTCGTAAACGATTGGGTATACAGTATGGCACGGTACTCTACCACTATCTCACACCTGGTTTTAACAGCTACTTAACACAGGTATGAGGATTATAATTTAATTCATAAGCATAGCTTTAAGGTATGAATGTACAATAAATGTGACAGTGAATACGTGGATGGTAGAGGCTACAATGTTTTGACTGAATATTTTCTCTTTAGTTAATAGTTTAAACTTAGAAATGGCCGTATTAGCTTGTCTTAATACAACATACAAGTACAATACTTACAGTCACAGTAAAGATTTGTATAAATTCAGAATACTCAAGAAATTTAACTGTATTAACAACAAGAACGATATAACCGTATATGACGTTACAACCAGAACGGTATAACTGTATATGATGTTACAACCAGAACGATATAACTGTATATGACGTTACAACCAGAACGGTATAACTGTATATGACGCTACAACCAGAATGGTATAACTTTATATGACAATACAAACCAAAACGGTATAACTGTATATGATGCTACAACCAGAACGGTATAACTGTATATGATGCTACAACCAGAACGGTATAACTTTATATGACGCTACAACCAGAATGGTATAACTGTATATGACGCTACAACCAGAATGGTATAACTTTATATGACAATACAACCAGAACGGTATAACTGTATATGATGCTACAACCAGAACGGTATAACTTTATATGACGCTACAACCAGAATGGTATAAGATCAATATGTGTTAAGAAACATATAAACTACTACAAGACGTCTGATAGACGTTTTGGTTGGTACATATTCATGTTAAAGAAGGAATTTTATTCCACGATAACGTTTTTAGAATTGTAGAGCATCAGAATAATTTAACTTTTCTTGTCAACGTCAAAAGCAGGAAATGAAGTGACGTTAGAGAACATATCGCCATTGTTGTTTCGAGGAAATCCTTTCACACGATTACAGGTGGTTAAGTTTATTCGGTTCGTTATCTGACAGTCGCGGATTCGAATCGCCATCACACCATACATGTTCTCCTTTTCAGCCGTGGGTCTTATAATGTGATGGTCAATCCCACTTTTCGTTGGTAAAAGAGTAGCCTAAGAGTTGTCGGTGGGTGGTGATGACTAGTTGCCTTCCTTCTAGTCTTACACTGCTAAATTAAGGACGGCCAGCACAGATAGTCCTTGTGTAGCTTTGCGTGAAATTCAAAAAACAAATCAAACAATCATTTTCTCTTTTGAACTATTTTTCTTCATCATGAATAAGGAATCACTTTTTGATTATTATTACATTAAGCAACAATATACTAACTATAGTTTATTTTGTGATTTAGTAACATTATTTTATTTTTACTTCCAGCTGGATAAGTCTTAGGGTTTGTAAAGCTAAAAATCGAGTTTTCATTGTTGCGATAGGTAGGGTACAGATAACCCATTGGACTTGACTACAACAATATTACAGTTCTGATAAACATTTACAATCATCCATGCACATACAGATTTAGCAAACATTGGTGCAGGTTTCGTGAAACAGTTTAGTTAATGTAATATATTCATTTTAAAGAACAACCACAAAAAATACATTGTTATATGCGCGGTTTTCTCACCAAGTGTTGTTTTTAATAATTAAACTGAAAACTTAGAAGAAACAAACTTACCAGTTGTTAAATCCTTAAGAGCAAAAAACAACTAATTGTAAAAACTATTAAAATACTTATACTATACACTTTCTCTGTAATTACTTATGGCTCCTTTCTGAAATGACAGTTGTGGCTCTCTCGAATTAATTTAGTTTTTTACAATTCAATTTTGAACAGATTTCAGCTCAGTGGTTTACCTACCCAACTGTAGAATTGATATTATGGAATTTTCAACCTTTCACCGCCGAAAAGGAGAAAAAAAAATCCAATCCAAAATTTGAGGCTTCGAGTGCGTTATAAGATTGACGGACAAACGCCATTATTAAAATAACAGTTGGGGGTGGGGTGGATGACATAGACTAGCTATCTTCCGTGTTGTCTGTTATTTCAAATTTAGGGACAGCAAGTGCAGATTGCCCCTAACAGCTTTGTCAACCATCATTTTAATTTCAAAGCTCTAATGCAGAATATAACTTCACGACGATAGGCCTGGATGGCATAAAAGTGGCTCCCAATATGTTAAACCAGAATAGAACGCTAAGTAAACTTTAGGCTACTTGTAAACGACATTTAGAGCTATTAATTATCATGCCAACAGATAAGCCTATCTTAGAGATAAAGCTATTTACCTCATACATTCGAAACTACACCGTAATTAACCTCCATTCTCCATGTGTATATACTGTACACCTCGGTTTAATGCATTTTGCAGGTTACTGTATCTTCATAGTAATACATTGGTTAGTTATGATATTTAGAGCATTTATTGTATTGAATTTATAGAAGTGTTTTACAGAATCCAGATAACTAAAGTATTACTTAATGTTTGGAAATATAAGCACATAACAAAACATTGATATTTGAAGGGAAGTTGTATTAGTAATAAAATTATTACAATGAGTGTAATTTATAATACTTATTACGTATAGTGTCAATATGTTTTGTTTTTTTTCATTTCAGAAGAGTAAACTTAAATTAATACAGATACGAGGATGACGGTTTAGTTCGTGAATACAGCTTTAATAAGCACCATCTACAAATGATTTTATTATAAGATTGTAGTAGTTTCATTGTGCATGCTTCATAAAATGAGGTTTAACAATGTTTGTTTATGTAGTTTCTGTGGCCTCGAGAAATGTTCCTTTTTTTCCAATTTGTTACGTTAATTTGTATGTCTTATTCAATACCTCTATGTAATTACGTCTTGCAATGGCATAGAATCCATAATTAATATGCATCTGTGCATATTTTTGTAGATAATTATTTTGGTTTATTTTGAGCGATATTTGATTGATATAACTCTTTCTCTATTGCTCTGAGAGCTGTAAAATTAATTAACATATAACAGCCGCGTGCCGCTAGAATCTACAGTATATAGGAGACATGAAGGATTCATCATGTAATGTAAATATCAAAGGTGTTTTGTGACGAATTGACATCACATGTAAGGAGACATCTTTACTGAACAGAGAGCAAGTAAAGTACACGGTGACATTAATTACCGAAGAATGCAATAAATAGGAATTGAAGTCATTGGCAGGGGTATTAAATATATTATAATAATAATCGATTTTTGTCTGTCCTGAATATGCGGGTTCGAATCCCCGTCATACCAAACACGCTCGCCCTTTCAGCTGTGGGGGCGTTATATGTGACGGTGAATTTCACTATTCGTTGGTAAGAGAGCAGCTCAACAGTTGGCGGTGGGTGGTGATAAATATCTGCCTTTCCTCTGGTCTAACACTGATAAATTAGGGACGGCTAGCACAGATAGTCCTCGTATAGCTTTGCGCGAAATTCCGAACAAAACCAATCAAAACCAAAACCGTTCTGAACATACATGAGCATTTTACAATGTAAATGCGAATGAGAAGACAATTAATTTCAACAGATGTCAACGAAAGGTGGAAATAAACATACTTCAGTAGCCAATTTTTACAGCAACGTATTTAAAGCTTACCACTTACCAATGTTTTTAAAAAAGGTCTGGGATTAGGTCATAGAATAACATAATAAGTTCATTTATTGACAATAACCTTTAGCCCTAACTACACTACAACAAAAGTTACAGTGTCATGTTATTTCTTTATCGAATATTGGTCGTACGTTATAAAGGCTAAACTAATGTTAACCCTAAGAGAAGTGGACTTGTAAATTTCGGTGTTTGCGAATAGAAGTATTTTTTATTAATATTTTATAACCTTGTTTTTAAAGAAGTACTGTTCTAATAAAGATGCTAATGTGATCGCAGATGTTTTGCGGGTTCCTGACAATAGAACACAAAATGCAGATAATTGAAACTTGCTAGTACACTAACGTATTATTTTCATGGAAAATGTGCAAAGATACCGCAAAAGGGAACAAAAACGAGACGAAATGAAAAACTACACTAACGCGGTTCCACCAGCAAAAATACAAGTTAATAGGTTGATCGAATTTTAACTAGCTGAGAAGACCTGGTCATTTCACTTCAATGACAGAATTGTATGTATCAAAATATATAAAAAAAACAAAAAACTATTTCACACGAATGAAAATATGACATAGAAATAATGGTTGATTGGTACTTGTCATATCACTATATCTCTAAAAAAAAAACCTTTCCCCAAGGCTATTACAATAATAAATCTTCCTAAAAAAAGATCTTGAAAAGGCCAAAAGTGATTCCGTGATTAACTTGTCGGGCTGTAAATCCGAGGATCCTTGGTTGGCGTTCCGTTGCTAGAAAATGTGACGCGTTATAAAAGCAACGGAAAAATTGCCTCATTGTGATTAGAGCATTTAAAGAATAGCAAGAATAGACAGTTGTTATCTGGTTATTGTGACGGATTTACTAATATATATTTATTTTAATATCAATGTTTGTTTTAATTAAGTATATATTTTAAAATATATGTAAGGTATATTGTTGGATGTCTATTACGGAAATTTCACCTGTTCTATAAATTTGTAGAAGGATCTCGGACGTAAGATACCAATATTGTTGCCTCAGCTGAAATTTCTAAAAAAATCTCCCAAGCTTATAAAAGTTAACCAATAAAATGCTGGGAGACAGTTTAATATTGTTGTTGTTATATTACAGTCAGCATACTATAAGCATCAGAAGCTACAATTGTGATAAACGCTTAATAATCAGAAAACTACCGATATTTGATCAGAAACGTTTATAAATTTTGAACGTTACAAGCCGTTTAATTTCAGAGAATTAATTTCGTTTATTAATATTTCTACCAGGACATTTAAAGATCTTCGTGTGAGGAAAATCAGTTTCAACGGTGCGACTGGCATGGCCAAGCGCGTTAAGGCATGCGCTCGCAATCTGAGGGTCGCGAGTTCGCATCCGAGTCGCGCTGAGCATGCTCGCCCTCCCAGCCGTGGGGGCGTTATAAAGTGACGGTCAATCCCACTTTTCGTTGGTAAAAGAGTAGCCCAAGAGTTGGCGGTGGGTGGTGATGACTAGCTGCCTTCCCTCTAGTCTTACACTGCAAAATTAGGGACGGCTAGCACAGATAGCCCTCGAGTAGCTTTGTGCAAAATCCCAAAACAAACAAACAAATATAAACGGTATGAGCTTGTTTGTTTGTTTTTGAATTTCGCGCAAAATTACCCGAGGGCTATCTGTACTAGCTGTCCCTAATTTAGCAGTGTAAGACTAGAGGGAAGACAGTTAGTCATCACCACCCACCGCCAACTCTTGAGCTACTCTTTTACCAACGAATAGTGGGATTGAACGTCACATTATAACGCCCCAATGGCTGAAAATACTATCATGCTTGGTGCGATGGGGACGCGAATCCGTGACCCTCAGATTAGGACTTACATGCCTTAACCCATCTGGCCATGCCGGGCCAATCCAGGAATCGGTACTCTGAACCGTCGATAAAATACTCCGTTCCAGACCAGATATACAACTCAGTATTGTTTGTAACTTTGTGAAACTTTTGTACATAAATCATTATTTGTAATAACCATTATAAAGTATTTGTTGTTTGTATGTTAAAATATACTTGCCCTAAGAAACAAAATTGTGGGTGTTAATCTTTTTGGGAAATATCATAAATTTGATATATATTTACACTCAAGTAACTTCTAGACAGAAATTCAAATTTCTGCTCATCTTAAATAATAATACATTAACAAACGCAGCATAATAATTTTGGAAACTCGTCTGAGATAAAGTATGATACACAACACTATCCTCCCTCCAGTCTACCAATTCAAATGATCAGTGCAGGTTGCCCTTGTATTGCTTTGCGCAAATACCCAAAACAAGCAAAGAAAGATACTAATATTTTTATAAACGTACAACTCTACATAAGATTACCTTTATGGTGCAACGTATTTACCTTAATCTGAAAGAAAAAAGAGATGAAACGAGCTTCATTCACTATTGAAAGAAAAATATGATATCAGAGATATCTTTGAATTAGAAGTTGTGATAAAATGTAAAAAGGGAATCAAATTCAGCTTCGATTGTATTAAACGCAAAACGCAAACTAACGTGGCAGGGGTTTCGTTTAGAGAGAGAGAGATCAGAAGCGTTCTTTCTCCAACTGGGGTGTTCAGGAACGTTGTGGTTCCTCTTCGTCCCCTTTCGTGAATTGTTATTAGGTAATAGTTTTTTTTTTACTTTTTTTGGGTGGAGGATGTTGTTGTGTAAATGTCGTGTAAATATTTTGTAAACGACAACATGTCGTGTTGTGTTTGAATTTTCATTTGTATTATTCATTTTTTCCATATTTATATTATTGTTTCGAAGTTTAAACTAATAAAATATGTCGTTATATATTTAGGGTAACATTTAGAATTTTCTTGAATTAAGTAATCCAATCATATGTTTGTAAATGAAGTGCTGGTGACTGACTACGTGTTTAGACGTGTAGTCTCGTGCAAGAACGTACATGCGTGGATTGCTCTAGAGACCTGTAGAATTTTCGCGGTCTTTCGAGGAGTTTAGGCCTACAATATATAAACAGACGAAGATGCGAGAGAGATAAGAGAGATTCAGACATCAGTTATTATTCGAAGAAAAAGAGGAGAGTCAGACATTAGTTTTATTTCAAAAGAAGAGAGTCAGTTATTTGAGAAAAAATAAGTGTTTGCTGTGATTATTCAACTTGGATTTGTGACTAAAGTTAGATCTACGGAAGCTGTGATTTTATTTCGTCAATCTCTACGATTCATCTGAATTACTGCTTGTGCTGAGAGTCGGCGAATTTATTGAACTGTGAACTGTTTCTGAACTTCTTCATTTAAGCTTCGGAATTTCTTCGTGGGACCAAATTCACACCCTAGACTGGAATTTGAGACTTTCATTTTAGATCATTATATTAGATACAGGCCAGTACCATTTTGTATTGTGATTAATTTTGAAGTTTGAAACTAGTATTATTTTGTTTTGTAATTAATTTCGAATGTTGTAACTTAATATCTGTCACTGTTATTATATAATTTATGTTATATCTGTTATATTTGTTAATAGTTTAGTGTAATAAATTATACAAGCTGTTATCTGCGTTTTTCTGTTGCGTTTAGTCTACGAAGAACATAAAACATAAAAAATACGTAACAGATGTCACTCTAAATGTTGTCTTGGGTGGAGGCAAAGGCAGCCCCGGAAAGAATGGCCGGATCTCGTCCCGAAAGGAAAAGTCGAACATGGATACAATTCAATTCAATTCAATTCAAACGACCCGACTCGGGGTCTGGTAATAAAGTTGCCTGGGCTGGGATTTAGAAATCCAATGCCTAAGTTTTTGCTGTGGGGGGAACCGGGAGTTTCCGAGAAAACCCTCTTTCACAGGACAGGAATTGTATTCCTGTAATTCGATTGTATTACGTTAGCGACTTTCTATATATAGAGAAAGCATATCAATATAAAATTGGTTAAGTGAAAAGTTTTTCCAATTTGTAACTAGTTCAGTTACAGCTACATTGCTGGAATTATAAATTAAAACGATTTATAATTTAGTCCGATGTTGAAGCCTATTTTACTCACTCTTAGTTAAACTGCATTTTGTACAAATTAGGAGCTTTGGTCATTTAGTTGGTTGAAATCATTCGTATTTATATAATCTCAAAAAGAAAGTTGAAAAACACCAGTTTGAAATAACCTAGTCTTCTGGTACTACGATTTATAACCCATTTTTACGGACTAATAAATGATCTTAATATTTTAATTTGTAATTCATTAAAACGACTGAACTTTTCTTTTTAATTCCGCTATTATTCACACATCAGAGTTATTCATATATTTATGACTATAACTTAGAAATTTTCTTGTTTTATAATAACCCTGAGCAAAGAGCTTTCGTTTTTGCTTTTCATTTACGTGTGTATGCTTTCTTATAACAAAGCCATATCGAACTTTAAGCTTTGTCGACCGAGGGAAATCGAGCCATTAATTTTAGTTTAAAATCTAAAGACTTACCGCTGTCCCACAGATGTGGATTTTTCTTTTATCTTCATCTGTTGCAAATATTAGGTAAAATAAATACATTGTAATTTTATTTTATTTTTAGTTCATATTTAATTTGTCCATTTGGTGGTGGATAAGTGTGGTCCTATTATTAGTGGATTTTGGCTATGATGATTTGTGATTCGAGTCTTGCTACTATTAAACAACAAAACAATTGTGTTCCGTACTTCGGAGTCGTAGCTACGTTGAAACAACAACGGTCAAACTCATTTTCCAGTTTGATAAGGGTCGCGGCATGTTCAGGTGGTTTGGGCGCTTGACTCTGAATCTGAGAGTTACAGATTCGAATCTCTCTTACACCAAACATGGTCGCCCTTTCAGCTGTTGAGGAGTTCAAATATGACGCTTCAAAGAGAATCCCAAGAGTTGACGGTGGGTAGTGATGACTAGCTGCCTTCCCTATAGACATTTCATTACTAAATTAAGGATGGGTTATGCAGATAGCCATCTAATAAGACTATCCCAACTTTCAGTCTCTTCTCATCTATCAGAATTATGGACGGCTAACGCAGATAGCTTTACATACAAGCTTTGCGTGAAGACCAACAAACAACCAAACTAAATTAGTAGTAGGTCGCTGTAGTAGCTAGCCTTCTTGGCCAATGGAGTTACATTCTTATTTTTAATGGAGTTCTAAAGGCATGCAGTGTGCAGGATTCTTCTAACAATACCTGTTGTGCATATCGATTTTACTTTCACTCCATTTTTTTTCCATCACGCTTAAGATGTTTGGACCTATCACAGGCGTCATTTGGAGATAGCTTGAATGATTTCGTGTTTGTCGTTTATCTGTTTCATTAAATCTAAATTCCCTTTTGATTAGCTTTTGCCTGTCGTTATAACTTTAATTCGTTATTGATGATGAGTTGTTTGATAAATTTCACTTAAAGCTCGTTGAGGTCTAGTGCACTAGCAACCCTTAACGTTGAGGCCCCCCCTCAGTGGCACAGCGTGTATGTCTGCAGACTTACAACATTAAAATCAGGATTTCGATACCCGTGGTGGGCAGAGCACAGATAGCCCAGTGTGTAGCTTTGTGCTTAATTAAAAACAACAACACTTAAATTTGAAATGTCAGATTTGGAGTCCATCCCGCCCATTGCTAACTCTTTTGTTATTCTAAGTTTCAAATTTCTGCACATTGAACCACGCGCAACCTGACTGACGAAACTCGAAATCCTGTTTTCACACCATTAGATACTTATGATTTCATTTTTCCTCTTTTTTTTCTTGTACGACATTTTGGTCACTGTTTAAAACCTTATTTTTATGACGATATTCATCTTTTATGACAAAATCTACTTTTAGGCTTAGAATTCGTGATAAAAACCACGTTAACTGCAGATGTTTCCGTTTCTGCATTTTTCTTAATTTTTGAATTTCGGATTCGAAACCAGAGACGTTTGAATTTGAAATGGGCAAATGTTGGATATGGGATTTTTTTCTTCTGAAACTTGCGTGATTTTTATCATAAATCTTTCGCCTACTTTTCGGCTTTCGAAGTTTCAATCATAAATCTACTTGTTTTACATAAAAAATCTAACGTCCACTTTTTGTTTCTTACATGATCAATATCACAAACTTTATTCACATTAGACGTGTTCATTGACTTTCGTATTCATCACGTTATAGCGTTATTGGCACAACGCAATATTAGCACTAATGTAATACAAATTCAACACGAATTACTTACGTTTGAGGAGACGATGAATTCAAGACCTTCTGAAATTTCTTACAGATTATCAAAAGAACGAATTGCTTGTTATCAGAATCAAACTAATCTACTTTTTAATTTGGCCTTTCATTTGGAAAGAAAACCCGTTCAACCAAAAATAACGACATAATATTTCTAAAAGCTATTTTGGTAACATTACGTAAGTGTATGTTTAATAAAGTAGACACGCGAAGAAAGTAACAAAAAAGTATTTATAAAACAAATATGTCTGAAACATGTTGTGATAAGAAAAAAAATCCACGATATACTTCAAATAGGTGTCCAAAGATACACCTTTTAAGTGCATTCTTTATTTTTATCTAACTTTTATTTACGAGATTTCCATCACTCATGTGGCCATTTTTAGTTACTGGAAAAACATTTTTTGTTATTTTTGCTAGATGTATAACGTTAAAACAGCTTGTTATTTTTGTCAGTTGAGTAACATTTGAATAGTTTGTAATCTTGCTCGGTATGTGACATTAAAATACATTATTATTCTTGTTAAGTGTGTAACATTAGATTTTGTTATTCTTGTTAGATATATAACATCGGACCAGCCTGTTATTTTTGCTACACAACTGGCCTATCAAGACAACAAGCTATTCTTGATAGGCGTCTGTCATTAAAATACCTTATTATTTTTGCTAGGTATGTATTAGAAAAACCTGTTATTTTTGCTAGGTTTGTAATATTACAACAAGTTATTTTTTACTGGATATGTAACATTACAAAAGCTTTTTATCCTTGTCAGTTACATAACATTAGAATATTTTATCTTAAATACGTAAATATTTATTGATTGATAAATCATTAATAAAAAGGGTCTCCCAATTGTTTTATACGAAACTGTGAAAGCATATTATTCTTTTACTAATTCTAGGGATTTCATCCCAGTGGAACCTGGAATTACCTGTTGATAATGAAACTTGATTCATGGGTTCGAATCCTGGCCCTGAATATGCTCGCTATTTCACCTGCAGAGTGTTATAATGCGTCAGTCAATCCTCAATCTGTTGATAAAGAGTAGCCCAATAGCAGAGGGTGGGTGATGTTCATTATATTAGCTGTCTTCCCTTTAGCTTATCACCCCAAAATTAGGGCCGGCTAGCGCAGACACAGCTTTGCACGAAATAAAAACAAACAAACATATAACAATAGCCTTAGGAGTGACCCTCCCAGATTCCCAGATTTAATGAAGATAATTTCAGTGGTTTCTTCAGGGTGTGAAAGATCACATAATGCTCAGAGAAAAGGGATCACGTGATTTGTATTTCAAATAAAATATTGGCATACTTTACTTGCTTTCATGACTGATTATGCCAAATTTTGCAAAACACATTTCTTTTTTCATGTATTTAATTGAATTATAAACGTGACACTTAGAATCGTGAAATCGTTCTGTGAGATAACGAACAAAACGCCACACTTTGTAGCCCTAAAAAACCACAAGATTGAGTACTCTCATCTGTTTTGTAGTTGTTGTTGTTTTGAACTAAGCACAAAGCTACACAATGGGCTATCTGTGCTCTGCCCACCACGGGTATCGAAACCCGTGATTTCACATTAATAAAAAAAATCTTTGAATTTTGATTCATTTGTTCTAAGAGCCTTACAGAACATGCTCACACACACATAAATATCCAGGAACTTGCAAAACTGTTTTAACTGTTTGACATTTACACACAGAGCTAACATTTTCCTGTATGAATCCACACGAAAATGAGCATCATTTCTGTATCAAACATGAAACACATGTAAAAATTATAATTTTCTTTCTGACAAGCAGCTAAAAGTGACTCTGTAGTTATCCTGTTCTGATTATGAACCAAATATCTCATGTTAATTTAGGAACGGCTAGTGTACATATACCCTATGTAGTTTTGCACGAAATAAAACAACAACAACAACAACAAACAATCAAAAGAGTTTAAGGTCTTCGAAATTTATTAGCATTCGTTTACTATAAGTGTTTTGATGACAGCTTTATATAGAACCGTACATTATGTTTTCTGTTTTCAAAGCGAAAAACACTTTTATTTTAATTTTTGTATCAAACATGCTTGTTGAATTATTCCAGCTGTAAAAAAAAAATGAACTTTTCGAATAATAACAAGAGCCCTGTTAAGGCTGAAAAGAATTTTCTGAGGTTGGAAGGGTAGATTTGAAGCTTGTATCTGACACGTAGTCTACCTTTAAACGTTTAAGAATATGTTAATTTGTTTACTCAGAATAAACTTGGTCGTATTCACAATAAATCTTTTCAAAAACAACTTTTATTAGAATAGTCACGCTGCTTGTATGAAGGAGTAGTTGCATTAGGAGAAGAGGTAATCAACTATTAATTAGTTTTTAAGTTACATTATTATTCCTTTTGTTGCTTTTTGGCACAAAACCACACAGAGAGCTCTGTTTACCGTGAGAAATCAAGTCCCGCGTTTTAATCGTTGAGATTTTCTTATGATGAGAGAACATGTGTGTCTCTACGAAGAGCTTTGAGCACAAAGTAATTATGGTTTGTTTTCTGAATTTCCCGCAAAGCTATTCAAAGGCTATCTGCGCTGTCCGTCTCTAATTCAGCAGTGTAAGACTAGAGGATAGGCAACTAGTCATCACCACCCACCGCCAACTCTTGGGCTACTCTTTTACCAACGAATAGGGGGATTGACCCTCACTTTATATCACCCCACGGCTGAAAGGGCAAGCATGTTTGGTGTAATGGGGTTCGAACCCGCAACTCTCAGATTACAAGTCGTTCGCCTTAAGCCACCTGGCCATGCCAGGACACATCGTAACAATTATAGGAAACAGTCCATGAAGTCAAATATAGGTTATATCCTAGAAGTTATTTCTAATATGTTTGATTTTAGTTCTCTGAGCCTGAATACCCTCAGTGGTACAGAAGCACGTGTGCATACCCACAGTGCTGGAATCCGGTTTTCGACATCCGTGGTAGACAGAGAAGAGATAGCTTATTGTGTAACTTAATTCAAAGAAATAAATTATAAGTCAAAAAAGAGTATAAAAAAGGAAACAAAAACTTTATACACACATCACGTACATTCTTTAAGTTTAAGTTTCAATCACATGTATTTCTTTCATTCTTTCATCTTGTTCAACGTTGGAACTAGAAGTAACAATGCGTCAAAATAAAATAAACTGGCGATTCAAAACTTCAAACTCAATACTGACCTCGAACTCGTCAGTACAGAAACACTTCACGTTCCTATTACTACACTTTCTTCATGAAATCAGAGGATGTGGTTTATATATAACATTTGTAAACAGATAGTATTTTATAATAGCTATAAGCAAAGATAGTTTTCATGTAATAGTTGTAAACAGAGTGTTTTTATGTAATAATTATTGACAGTGATAATGTTTATAATAGCTGTAAGCAGAGATAATTTCTTATAACAGATATAAACAGAGATGTAATCGTTGTAAACAGAGATAATTCTATATAATAGCCGAAAGCAAAGAATTTTTATTTAATAGTTGTACACAGAGAAAGTTTTATATAATAGCTGTAAACAGAGATATTTTCTTTTTACAGATGTAAACAGAAATAGCTTAATATAATAGCTATAAACAGAGATAATTTCTTATCTCTTAGCAGAGACAGTTTTATGTAATAGTTGTAAACAGAGATAATTTCTGATAATAGATGTAAACAGATATAGTTTTATATAATAGTTGTAAAAAGAGATAATTTTATACAATAGCTGTAAATAGAAATAGTTTTATATAATAGTTGTAAACAGAAATATTTTATATGACAGCTGTAAGGAGAAACATTTTTATGTAATTGTTATAATTGTAAAAAGAAGGTTTTTATGAAACGGTTGTAAACATACAATTTTTATTATATCTGTGAACAGAGGTAATTTCATATCATAGGTCTAAACAGAGATTAAATTGCAGGTGCACAACAAAATATTACAACACTGATCTGTCTATAATATAGCCCATCATACCAGAATAAAATGGAACACCGACATGAGTTACTAAATATCTGGATTAAAATATAAATTATAAAGTCTTTACTTACAGTTAAGCAGATTATAAATGTGAAAAATCTGAATAACTCTATTTAAACCCATTTAAGTTATTAGCTGATGCAAGTGTCAAGAAGTTGAAAATCAGGATAAGTGGATAGTTCACTTACCTTTTTAACAGTAAGATCCAGGATCGAGTTTAGACTCATATTAACTCGTGTAGTTATTTTCAGGACAAGCTGTGAAGATGGCAGCGAGTTAGAAAACAAACTCTAAATATAAACTAATTGTCAATTAGTAGCAAATAAAACAGTACCGGTTGGACTTAGTTTATTATATAGAATATTAAACACGACAACGACGACAATTTCCATTTTTGGTCAATAACTTTGACTGTCGTAAACGAGCCTTCAACCATACAGTTTTCATTGTTTATTTTTTGAAAATAATGTTTTGATATTGATAACACAAATGTTTTGGTGTGATGTGTATTCGTTATTCCTATTATATATGCCCCCCAGTGGCTCAGCGGTATGTCTGCGGACTCGCACGCTAAAATCCGGGTTTCGATACCCGTGGTGGGCAGAGCACAGATAGCCTATTGTGTAGCTTTGTGCTTAATTCAAAACAACAACAACAACAACCTATTATATATAGCATTACTGACATATTTATGTGTAGTTTTAATGAGTTTTTTTTTAAAACTGAATAGTGTACGCGTATTTTGAAAGAGTAAAATGTCTTCTAATGAGAAAGAAACACACAGCACTCTAAGACTTGGATTGCATTACAAGGTTCGCTTTAACCACTGCCGTTCGATGTGTGCGCTTTCAAAACTGGTATATCGTGTGTTATGTGTTTGCCGACAGACTATATTTACTTAAAACTTATTTCCTCCACTTTCTTAATGAGTTTCTCAAAGGATTAACAGATTAGTATACGAAGCTAGTGATAAGACGTTATTTATCTTACCCTGCAATATGAACTATGACATTTAACACATCTTTTTATCAATTGAAGCAAAATAATCTACGTAAACAAAGTGAGGAAGTCCTTAATGTATAAAGTCGCAATAGCTCTACAGTTTTAAGTTATACATGAAATGTTTGTTGTCTTTTGGTGAAGGTGATGGATTTTTATAGTCAATAAATAAATCTCCAAGTGAAATATATATATGTATTTACACACCACAAAAATGTTTGCTACATGTAAAAGATATTAAACAGGCTATTTTTGTGGAGTTAATTCGTGTATTTGATGACATTATTTATATGGAAAAGTTTCAAAAATACTATTTTTTATTTCAAAAGATAAAGCAAAGAAGTTGAATATTTGTGAAAATTCGTTGCAATTGTCAGGTTTCATTTGTTTAGGTTTCACTGAGTTCCATATTATACGTACTAAACTATACAGTTATGGTATATTGCAGATAGAATTCACTAGCAATGTAACTAAAACCTAGAAAAATTACAGTTGTTTGTTTTGTTTTATTTATATTTTCGCCCAACGAAACAAGTAGGCTACGTGCGCAAAGCCGCCCTAATTTAGCAGTAATGAAGTACAGTGAAGGCAGCTGGTGAACACCACCCACGATCAACTTCTGGGCTACTCTTTTAACATTCATGAGAATGATTATCACGTCATAAAGCATTCATGCCTGAAACAGTGAACATGTTCAGCGACAGGAGTTCCAACATTCGAACCTCAGACCACAAGTCAAGTGCCCTAACCACTTAGCCATGTCGAGCTTAAAGTAGAAACAATTATCACAAGTAAGGTCACTGCTTGAACAAAACGTATAAACAAAAAGCAAGCCGAGAGCCTTAATTACCAACCTATGACATTACTTTAAAAATAAGTATGTTATTCCGATGTGGCAGATTTATTACATATATCTATTTTATTATTGATATTCGTTTGAGTTAAATTTATGTTAACAAATGTACATAAATTATATTGAAAAACCTTGATTGTGAAATTCCAGTCTATTTATTAAAGTTGCAGAAAAATTTCGAGTTGGTACGTAAATACTGGTGTATTGTCCATATTGTTGTGCAGGCTGAAATTTCGAGAAACTGTTTTCACGCCTATAAATGTTAGAATAAAACGCGTCAATGACATTATATATTGTTAGATTTTTATGGTTCTTATGCTGTAAACCTCGGAAGTTATAACTTGTTTAATGCTTATATATCAGGAATTTCAGATTTTTGATCAGGAACGTTTATCAATTTCGAACTTAACTTCAGCTGATTACCACTAAACGTTAATATTTTTACGAAAAAGTCGTATAGCTTCAGCGACGAGAAATTCAACATGTGCTCAAAGAAGAATACAGAGCTATCTAGCTCCCTGTTAAGTGAATTGTATCTTCATCAACTCGAAATTAACTCGCTCATCGTGAAGACATCAAGGAAGTTTCAGGACAGAAAGAGGACTCAATATTGTTTGTAACTTTGTAAAAATTTTGTACATAAATCATTACTTTTATAACCATTATTGTAAATCGTGTTATTAAAATATATTTATATTAAAAAAAAACTAAGTACATATCGTCCCCGTCACACCAAACATTCTCGCCCTTTCAGCCATTAAGGCTGGTCAATCCCGCTATTCGTGGGTAAAAGAGTAACCCAAGAATTGACGGTGGGTGGTGATGACTAGTTGCCTTTCCTCTAGCTTTATACTACTAAATTAGGGACGGCTAGCACATATAGTTTTCGCATAGCTTTGCGCTTAATTCAAAACAAACCAAAACATTTCAAATACCTGAAGGAACTGTATAGGAGCTAAACGAATAACTTGTTCAAGAATTCTTGAAAACCGTTCTCCCATCTTGATTTATGAAACAAATAATAACATTTAAGTCTAAACCGGTACTGACATTTCGACAAATCTGTAATTATATAAAGAAATACTTTACATATCATTTCGGACTTTTAGGCTTGTGTAACTTCTCGATAACAATGCGTAGTTTCTGGGTTGTATTTATAACAACAGTTGTTTTGTTTAACTACATTATTTACACAATTTTAACGCTCTCCGCTAGTACAGCGGTATGTCCCCGGATTTACAAGGCTAAAATCAGGGGGTCGATTCCCCTCGGTGGGCTGAGAAGATAGCCCTTCGTAGCTTTGCTATACGAAAAACACACAAATTAAAGCTTTCAAAGTCTCCTATTTTGAAGTTTGATTTCTCCCTTACTCCTATTTATATTTATGCTTTCAATGAAACTGTTGGATAAAAATAACCTTTTTCAACACGTGTGAAACAAGTGTGTTAGTGTCAGTGTTAATTGAAAAGTTTCGATGACATGGTACTAATTTATTCAGTTCATATTTAAAACAAGACATTTTAGACGCATCGATAAGTAAAAATATCCGTTTATTTAGCGTAACATTTTATGAAATTAAAATAGTCATTAAAAATAGGTGCACCACTTATTCTAGCTTATTACTTTTATTTACCCCGCTTTGATGATGAGTACTTTGCTGAATAAATAACAAAAAAACAAAGGTTACTGACCGCTTTTAATGGTTTTGTAGAAATGCTGTCTCAAATACAATGGATTTTTTTTCTCGTCACTAGGTGTAAAATGATTTAGTGGTCAGGACGCTTGTTTCGAAATCTGTGGGTCGTGGGATCGGAGCTCTTCATTACACGAATTGTATGTATAGACTGTGCACGGACATTACCCTGAAAGGGGGCTGAGTAAGTGCGGGTTACTCTGGCCCTTGTGTACTGTATATAAATACGCTTGATAGTTGGAAAACCAAAATTTGAAGAAAGGAGGAAGAGGTTAACGAAACCTGACCCTCCTGGGTATATAAACATCAATACCCAAATACCCATAAAGACAGAGAGAGAGAGAGAGAGAAGCTCGCTATCAGATATGCTTGCCGTTTCAGCCATTGAGACGCTGTAATATAAAGACAAATACCACTTTTCTTTGATGAAAAGTAGTCCAAGAGATGGCGATAAATGGTGTTAACTAGCTGCTTTCCCTGTCACTTCTAAATTATAAACAACTGAAGTAATCCATGACGACAACAACAACAACATTTCTCGTCATTGGCCAAGCGTGTTAAGGCGTTCGACTCTTAATCTGAGGGTGGCGGGTTCGAATCCCGGTCGCACCAAACATACCCGCCCTTTCAGCCGTGGGGGCGTTATAATGTTACGATCAATCCTACTATTCGTTGGTAAAAGAGTAGCGCCAGAGTTGACGGTGGGTGGTGATAACTAGCTGCCTTTGCTCTAGTCTTACACTGTTAAATTAGGGACGGCTAGCGCAGATAGACCTGGAATAGCTTTACGCGAAATTAAAAAAAAACAAACAAAAATTCTCGTCATTACTTAATGTCAAACACCTACTTAACATAAGGTATTAACACAAACTCGTTATCGAAACTACATAGATAGCGACAAACCAACTAATTAATTTTATTATTTCAGTGTAGCAGTCTAACTGTTAACATGCGATCTCGTAAAACAAAGCCTATAATGACTTAAATGTATGGGATAATTAGTTGGTTACTCTTTCTTTTTCCAATATTTACTTTGGCAAAGCTAGTTTTTACTTTAAGGTGGCTCAGGGGAAGAATGAAAGCTCAAACCGCTAAAAATTAGGCTTTGATTCCCTTGGTAGCCACAGCATAGACAGTTCATGTTTTGGTTTGTTTTAAATTTCGCGCAAAGCTACACGAGAACTATCTGCGCTAGCCGTTCATAATTTAGCAGTGTAGAGGGAATGAAGCTAGTCATCATCAAACCCGCGACCCTCGGATTATGAGTCGAACGCCTTAGCCATTTGGCCATGTCAGGCCTAATCCATGTTTTAGCTGGAAATAAGCTAAGAGATAAACAGTGTAAGTTTACTCAGGAAAAATGTATATAGTAATGTTGGAGAAGAACATTTCAACTGTTCAGCTTTTCCTTTATCGTTCTTTTTTATATTATTGCCACTTCATGTAAGGGGGAATATCCGGGAAGGAAGGGGACTTTAAAAGTTGATGAATTAGAAAAAGCCTTAAATTAACGTAAAAGAAAGAGTAATTTTTTATCGAGTCTGCAACTTCACACACGAATATTCGCAACCATGAACTGAATTCTGGAAATGTCGAAAGAAACAGAGAAAAGTATAAATATTGATTACATCAAAAACAAAAATCAATGAAACTTGTTTACGGTTGACCAAAACATTTGATTTTACAGATAAACGCCTCAAGTCACCTCTTCGTTATGACTTGTTGATCAGGGCGTTTGATTCGCAATCTGATGGTCGCCAGATCTTAAACTCGCTTTTCGCCCTTTCAGCGATATCGGTATTATTGCTTTTCGTTAGTAACATGTACCTCAAGAATTCACGGTGGGCAATAATGACTCGCTCTTGTCTCTACAGTCTATCCTTTCCAAATTAGGAACCACTCGAGCTGATAGCCTTCGAATGGCTTTTCCGACTGATCTAACAACAACAAAAAATCCCTCTTTCTAACGTGGTCATTCGGGACAGCAATAACAGCGCATTTGGATGGCCTATTATCACACACAGACTAATAGGCGTTAACTAAATGTTACTAACAGATCAAGACTGTATCTCAATGACTCTTCAGATCGACCGTCTGATTTTGAACGTTCGAACAAAAGTTCTTGTTAGCACTTTCAGCGAAAACGCATTCAGCTTTGATACAACGTAGAGATAAGGTCGTATCATAATTGTATCATAAGGAGTGAGATAAAACGCTGTTATTTAAACTATAAATATTATATATTAAAAACTTAAAATAAAGACGAACACGCGAAGAAATAATTAAAATATCTATAAAAATACAGCTTTATAATAGTAATTTGTTAAACCATTCTAGCTTTAATCTCAAATTAAGTTTTTATAGCTCCAAAACCTTTTTAAATAAAGAACTTAATTCAATTGGTGATGGATCCAATTTCAAGTTAACATTCAACTGTCCTTTTTATCGCAAATTAAGCATGAGATTAAATGTAAAGTTAATTGTTCCATATAAACGTCTTCTTTGCATTTTTAATTTTTTGTATTTACCTATTTTCAGTTCTTTGCTAAATTGTTTTCCCTAAAGAATGTCGAAGGTGTTACACGGCTCCTTTGTTAACTTATAGACACTAGTTAGAAATTTAATGAAATCCGTGAACGAAACACACCGAGGAAGGAAATGAGAGATGTCGTTAGTGTACGTTTCTAAATCGAGTTGTGTAAAAGTTTTCATTAAGTCGTTACATGTCGTCGAGCACGGTCCTGATTTCAACGAAAAATTAACAAAAAAAAAAAATTAAAGCGTATTCACAAGTGTACATCGTGGTTACTGAATCGAAGTGTTTGACACTAATTCATGAGAAGCTCGACTTCATATCGCCTGAAAGAAAATCAAAACCAGTGAACAAAATCTTCAGCATCTAAGTTAGTTTGTTATTAAATGCAAAGCTATACAATGGGCTATCTATTCTGAGCCAATCACGAGTACCAAAACCAGGTATTTTGTTTTTTAGCGGTGTGAGCCCTTAGACTTTCTGTTGAGCCATTGAGGGTTGGCATGTCAACATGTAATTCACTTTGGTGACGGACCAGCATGATCAGATGGTTAAGCCACGTGACTCAAACTCCGAGGATCGATTGTTTGAATCCTTGTCACACCAACATGCTCGTCCTTTCAGCCGTGGTACTTTATAACGAGAAAGTCAATTCCACTATTCATCGGTAAAAGGGTAGCCGAAAATTTGGCGGTGAGTGGTGATGACTAGCTTCATTCAGTCAGGGTGCTCGGAGAGTCGTGGGCTCGAATCCCCGTCACTACAAACATGCTCGTCCTTCCAGCCGTGGGGGTATTACGATGTGTCGATCAATTCCCACTATTCGTTGGTAAAAGAGTAGCCCAAGAGTTGGCGGTGGATGGTGACGACTAGTTGCCTTCCCTCTGGTCATACACTGCTCAATTAGGGACAGCTAGAACAGATAATCCTCGTGTAGCTTTGCGCTAAATTAAAAAAACAAACCAAACCACGAAAATGGTATATAAAAAAGCACAGTACACTTAGGTCTATTTCAGGCCCGGCATGGTCAGGTGTATTAAATCTGAAGGTCACGGATTCGAATCCCCGTCGTACCAAACATGCTAGCCCTTTTAGCTATGGGGGCGTTATAATGTGACGGTCAATCCCACTATTCGTTGATGAAAAAGTACCTTAAGAGTTGGCGGTAGATGGTGACGACTAGCCGCCTTCTCTTTAGTCTTACACTGCTAAATTAGAGACGGCTAACGCAGATACCCCTTATATAGCTTTGCGCAAAAATTCAAAACAAAACAAACAAGGTCCATTTCAATCTAATGTTTGCATTTGCACAGATGTTTGGATTTTATGTGTATAGCTTTGTACGAAATTAAAAAAACAACAACAAACAATTGAAATCAAGCGAGTCTAGTTTAATGTTATTGAATATCCGATGTTGCAAAATTAAACTCGCTAAAGAGGAATCTTTGACAGATGAAAATCATATTTACCTACAACACAATGTCCTCACATATTTATATTCACTATTGACAAATTTAGAACAAACATCACTGGAAATTAACAGTAACATTAATTACGTTATTTGGAAGCACATTCATTAAATCGGGAAGATAAAAAACATAAGTACACCAAAATAGACGTTTATGATTACACAGAGAAAAATATCGTTTGTTTGTCTTTGAATTTCACTCAAAGCTACACGAGGATTATCTGTTCTAGCCGTCCCTAATTTAGCAATGTAAGACCAGAGGGAAGGCAACTAGTCGTCACCATCCACCGCCAACTCTTGGGCTACTCTTTTACCAACGAATAGTGGGAATTGATCGACACATCGTAATACCCCCACGGCTGAAAGGACGAGCATGTTTGTAGTGACGGGGATTCGAGCCTACGACTCTCCGAGCACCCTGACCACCTGACCATTCCGGGCCCGGAGAATAAGAAAACTAAATGTGTATCTAAGAATAAAATCCTTTATGAAAACTTCACGAATAAAATGTATTAATTAAAAACACGAATAACTTAATTTGTTATTTAGTTTGTTATACATTGTGTAGCTGTGCGCTTAACTACAAGCAACAAATACAGACAAAATAACTTTTTTCTTTTTTTTACTGGGGTAAAGTAGCATACATATATACTTTTAATGTTACTATAACCTATGATTGAAGCTATAATAGCCCCTTTTGGTTCAAGCTTATTCTAAACTCTTAGATAGTCGTGTATCAATTTTATTTAAAATGTCTACAGTGTAGGAGTTAAAATAGCTAATTAGTTCTATACATCGTGAAATATTCATTGTAATATACACAGTAACATCACGCTGGCGGAGAGTATAGAATGGAGAGGATAGTAGAAATCCATGTTCTGATGTTGTCTCAAAATGTTTTAATTAAAGAACGTAACTTAGAATACAAATTACTTACGAAAGGAGGCCATTTGAAGCTGTTTGGGACGTTTATTTATCTTCACAATTACATGCACTTTCAAAGCACATTAATTTTTGTACCAAATAAATATAATGAAATTATAATTGTGAGATAATGTAAGTACGAAGTTGATATATGATATTCGGTTTAGGAGATTAGCTTACAAGAAACTTAAAAAAACGCATTACTAGTAAAAGATGGCGCGAAATCAATCATTGTCACTTCTTGCAGTTAAACGGTAATTAGAAGAATCGTCGGTAGAGGGAGGATCTTAATTATCTTCCTTGGTAAATTAGTTTACTTTCAATTTTATTATAATATTTCATAAAACCGTGCTTAAAAGTAAAATTAATTTCTAATTATCCTTAAAACAAACGAAGTAAAACGATATTTTTTGTATGTAAAACAACACATTAAAATGTCTTTACAGTTATTTACAATGTTCGACTAGTTTTAGTTCTGCAAAATTAACGCTCAAGAACTGAGCGTTATTTATCATATATTTTTTCCTTATCATTTCAAATCTCTGAGCAACTTAGATGGTTATAATTGTTTGTTAACGAGGTTAATAATTAACGCTACTACATCACTCCTTCTTCCGTACGAAAAAAGTAACTACCAGAATTTAAACTGTAGGATAAACTTATGTTAAAACGAAAATGAAAGAATCTCTTAAACTAAATCAAACTTAGGTTTAAAAACTGAATCCTGAAATGGTGTGATTTGTTTTTTTGTTTTTTTTGCTCTTCGTTCAATTAATCATACTCCCTTGTAAAATGTTCGCTTAATAAAAGTAAAAAAAAAAGTATATAAATATATGTATACATGTTTCTTTATTGTAGGTGGAGAAATCTATTAAATGACCCATTATTGGAAATTAGCCCTTTTAATTTTCTTTGTGGCACAAGAAGGAAAGCGTAAATTATTAAACAGTTGCACGTGCGTCTTACTTTGTTTGATACTGAATACAACTCCCAGAACAAGGATGATACTTTTTTTTTTCAAAGCAATGTACATACAGTCTGTAAGAGTTGTATTTTCCCTACACTACTTGAATAGATCTAAGATATATATATATATACACACACACAATGTGTTTTACGTTACAAAATGTGTTGAATAAAAGAAAAGCGTGTTTTTAACACGATGAACGATAAAAAATCCAATAGTCATTAGAAGAAACATCTTATAGAAACTGTCTCAGGATATGTTTGCAGATATGTGTATATGTATATAATACAACTAAGTATAATTAACACAATATTCAATGTTTCTTTCATATCATAAACATGACAACATAATTGCTGAAATATGTAAAAAGAGGAGTGATGAGAGACATTGAAGGTAAAAAAAACACACACACACAAATATATATATATATACCTAAAACTATTATTTGTTGGTAACTATCTTAATTTATATAATAAATTAAAGATTTTTATAAAAAACAGTTTAACACACGAAAATTTAAATAATTACTTAATAAGATTCAATATCATTTGTATAATATACAAGAAAAAAATTAGAATGTTCCTTATTATAGAAATTGTATTCGCGGAAACGTATTTTTCATGTCATTTTTAATTTATCACGCTTACGAAACGTTTACAAAGATAAATTCAAGTCTGAGGAAAATTGCCGTTTTATTATGTCGACATGTTTATGATATGCAAAGAAGCATTGAATATTGTGTTAATTATACTCAGTTGTATTATTTAGTTACACAAATGTCTTTAATAATGTATCATTTCGCAACAATACTGGAAGTAAATAATTCCTTAACGGTGTATCTCAAGGCGGCTGGTATGGGTATTAAAACTTTTATTGAAATAAAGTAAAAGCAACGTTTCGATTTTATTAGGTCATTTTCATGTTAGCAAACTAAGAAGGTCGAAACGTTGTTCTCCACTTTATTTTAATAAAAGTTTTAATACCCGTGACAGCCGTCTTGAGATACAGTTATGTCAAGTGGGTTTCTCTTCACCACGAATAGTTTCCTAAAGCTGAAACCTAGGTTAGCTGTTCAACATAAGACTTTACGAGTGTCTAAAAAAAATAAATAAAAGGTTAACCAGCTAAATTAATTTAGCATATATCTATTCGTTAGTTCAAGAATTTAATTATCTATAATTTACTTAGATTTGTGTAATACGGTTATAGGGTTTCCGTTTCATTTTTATCAAGACTTCTTGGACCTACGTGTTTTATAAAGGTAGACCTTTATTCTTCAGGAACAAACTGGAAGTTTTGATAGTTATAGTTAAATAGATAATTAAATTTAGCGAAGAAGGAGTAGCCAATGCGTCGTTTTTGATTTCAAATAAATGGTCATTGGTTAACTTGTATTTATTTGGCCTGCACGAAATAAAGCATTAAAACAAGCCATAAGGTGAAAGAAAATGTCAAATGCATCATAGGAACAAATAATTGGAGCAAATAATCACACCCTTTTATTTTTATTTTTTCAGGGATGTTTTTGAATTTGAAAATATATCGTGCAAGAACTTCAAAACGGAGAGTTTTCCGTTACACACTTATGACGACATCCATACGAAGTTAACACGTAATAAACATTAAGATTTCTTAATAAGATGCCTTCTTTAAATAAGTTTTTTAAGATCTAAATGATGAATAAGAAAGAGATTTAAAAACAACATTTTTTTTCGATTTTTGTCATACTTATAAGTAACTAATTCAAAGACAAGTTAGAAATAGAAGCGAATATTGAGCGTGACACATTTGTGGAACACATTACACACAGTTAAGAATCTTACAGAGATTCCTGTCTAATAAATTTACATCTACGCTATACATTTTGAAACAAATATATTTGTTTTGTGCAAACATTTTTTTTTCTTTCTTTTCATGTAAATTTCCAAAACATGATAAATCTGGAATACATTAACAATCAAATCAGCGTTTTGGATGTGAATTCTAAATTACTATCTAAATACGCCAACTAGGCATCAACTGTTTCCGGATTTCAATCCACTCACTCGTATCCAAGATAGTACAACCAATAGGCAAGATTGAAAGTAAGAAACAATGCGGGGAAAATGACCCGACTCAGCTGATCGATCCGTTTAGCAAAAATTCCGTAAGAACAAGCCACGGATGCAGGGATTGCCTTTTCCACGTTGGTCTCCTCAAGCTTAGCTGTTGCCAAGGAAACCTAGATAGGAAGAAGAGCAGGCGAGAGTTTGTTACTTCGTCTTGAATCAGTAAAAACTGCTTGTGTCTAAATCTTTGTTTTAATAAAACAAATAGTGGGTCGAAAGATTTCACATATCTGATAAACTATCAAAACTCGTGAAATAACTCGGTCTTATTTTCTTTGAATGATAAGGATATCTGGAAAAGAAAAGAGAAATAATACTACTTTTTACACCAGTATTTGCGAGTTCGTTCATCAAATTCGACATTTTGCTACAGTATTATAAATAATTGTTATTCAGAAACAAGTGTAGTTATAATATTCGTAGATTGGCTTTAAAAAAATTAAAACTTGTTGACGACATCTGTCCATATATTCTGTAAGGTTTTTCACAATGTAATACACTTTGTTTATGTTTTATGTATATTTTTAACTTGGCTACTTTAGTAGCGTTTTTACACCAGTTCTGTAAAATAATTCCCAATGAAACGTTTCGTTAATACGTGCAATAAACATGTAAAATACAAAATATTCATGTTCAATGTTTTACACCTTTCATTTTTATGCGATGTATTCATAAGAAGCCAGCATGACTCAGTTGTCAACTGTAGGGCTGTATCCGAGGCTCCGTGGTTCGCTCCTTTACTGTTAAGAAATCGTAACTCTTAGCCCCCGTATGGTTAGGGAACTCGACACGTAATATGAGAGTCGCTGGTTCGAATCCCCGTCACATAAAATATGCTCGCCCTTCTAGCTGTGAAGGCGTTATAATATGACGGTCAATTCCACTATTCGTTGGTAAAAGAGTACCCCAAGAGTTGGTAGTGGGTGGTGATGATTAGCTGTATTACACTGCTAAATTAGCAACGGCTACCGCAGATAGCCCTCGTGTAGCTTTGCGCGAAATTCAAAACAAACCAATCATAGTTGTCGGTGGAGGCTGTTAACCAGCTAGTTTTATTTCAAGAATTTTGCTTATAAATTAAGGACAGCCAGTGCAGATATTTTTTAAGATTGTGTGAAGTTCAATGAATGATAAAATCGTTATGTGTGCTCTCACCCCATCAGTGGAACAGCAACATCTCTGTGTACTTATAGTGATAGCAATCGGGTTTAGATACCTGTGGTGGGCATAGTACAGTTAGCCCTTTGGGCTTAAATAACAAGAATTATGGGTGTCCGCAGTTTTTAATTACGGTATGTCTGTTGTTGTTGTTTTATGTTTTGCTGTTAATTTCTACCAAGAAGCTACAAAATCCTTCTTAATTGTTCATTGAACTTACGTGTCACTGAGTAACTGATTTCTTTCTTGTATTTTATTTTCGTAGAAAATGTCACCGCTCAGGTAATATGCTCTTAAGAAACTTCTCTATTAATGATATCTCAAACGAACAATTCCAATCTATCAAAGTAAAAATAAGACAGTTTAAAAAAACAGCTTACTGGTTCGGTATCTGCTTAGAGATTATGGTAATAGCTGTTTTGTTATTTACGAAATATTATCTGAGTCTTTATTTACTGGGTAAAATGTTTCGTAAAATAGCTAATATTTCAAATTAGCATATGCGACTCAGCTGCTAAGTGTTTCAGGACTTAAAATGTAGTTTATTGTACGAAAAGTTCTGTTTTCATTGAAGCAAGCCTTTTTAATTTATATTGTGATGCAAAAGTATGTATGATAGGTAACCCCCTTCACACTGTTTGTAATATATAACCTTCACACTGTTTGTTGTGTAATTTATATATATATATATAGCCTTTACACTGTTTATTGTATAATATATAACATCACACTGTTTGTTGTATAATATATAACCTTCACAGTGTTTATTGTATAATATATAACATCACACTGTTTGTTGTATAATATATAACCTTCACACTGTTTGTTGTATGATATATAACCTTCACACTGTTTATTGTATGATATATAACCTCATTTACATTGTTTATTGCATAATAATTAATAATCTTCACACTTTAAAAATACTTTATAACTATTGGTTCCAGTGTGTACTTCTGTGAAACAATTCTTAATTGAAGTAAATATTTAACTAAATCAACTTTTATCATCTTATATTTCTGTATAAGTATCCAAAATAAAACATATCGTGATTTGTTTTGTGTACGAAGTTATATATATCGGTAAGACCTGTAACCCTGTGGCAATATGCGTTGTGGGCACAGCACAAATAGCCCATTTTATAGCTCTGCAGTTAACAACAAACAAACGAAAAAACAAATTCATAGATCTATAATATATAAACGAAGTGCCTAAACCTTAAGCAAAACTAATATCACATTTCCTTTGCTGGTAATAACGTTTGTTTCACTGAGTTCTTTATAGTCTCCAATACATTATATTATATATCACATCTTTCATATGTACAGAAGATGTATTTCAAAATGGTGTCTACTGACTTACAGAAGTCTATTCGTATTACTGCTTTTTATACTGTCATTTCTAAGATAAAACACTATCCCCATTTAGTTTATAGTTCTGTATATCACAATTATTTCCCAACAGAATCTCGCTTTTATGATACTATCTCTCGACATCCGGAGTTATTTTATTAAACTTTTTTGTGATGATATAGATATTACGTATAACAAGTATCTTTAATAAACGAGTAGTTTCAGTAACGCTTATCGCGTTATTTATCTTCATTTGATGAAAGCACGCCATCTGCTTACCAACATGAGGTTTGATACCGTGCTGCCTTTAACACTTATTATTTTTAATGATACGTTTCACGTAATTTCTGTGCAACGTTAAGCAGGTCTCAAGACTTTTAATGTGATTTGCTCTTTAATTGCTTAAATGTGATAATACTTCAGTTAAACTAGAAGAAAGTGGGTTAGGGTAAATGGGACAGGATCTAGGTGGAGCATCATGGTGCACTTGGCCTTCTAAAGTCTTATTTCACCAGAGACTGTTGCAATAGACAGGGAAAGTATTTTCCAAAAGGAAAGCCGTGACCATTAAGGACTGGGAAAAACAGAAGAAAAATCTGTTAAGTACAACCTACAACAGTCTATGTTCTAATTTCTGATTTTATCCAAAGAGGTCAAGGTTCAGATATCTTCAACCATAACAAATGATAGTTTGTTGTTCCTTTTGATAACAGACTTATCTGATGAAATGGTTTAACCATGGAAGCTATACTCTGTGTATCCTACAATAAACAAATTTTAAATATCTTCGACTACGTCATGCGGAATATATCAAGCAAATGCCGAAAAGAGTCCAAGCAGAAAGATATATCTTCAATGGTGCTTAAAGCGTAAACTATTACTAAAGCCTGTCTGAAAATATGTGAGATGATCGAATGAATCGATTTGTCCCACTTTTTACCTTTGTAATGTTGTGAAAGTAGGTGCTTTGATTCATTGGGAAGTAAGAATAACGTCCAGAGTGTACCAAACGATTGTTGAAAGATCAGGTCAAAACTATAACAATAAAAGTTAACACTGATGAACAACGACTTTTCCGAAAATGATATTGAAACACTTCACAATGCTCATAATGTCCAAAAGCGTTTCGAAAAGTGTCAAGGCGACTTTTCGTGATATTTTTAATGAGCACAACCATCGATTTTATCATCACCCCCTTCTTCCACCGTCAACCGATATTTCTTCATATTGTTGTACGAATGGACTACTATCGAGCAAGTCACCTTCAAACATCTTGCAGAATATACGCCATACTGAATCTAGGGTGTTACTGCTGTATGTATCAACTGTGAACAAAAATTATTGTAACGTTGAGCTCTTTAGTTTATTTAGCGAGAAAGAGCACTTGGTGTCATCAGTAACAGCCAAACTACTTCCATGATATTTTAGTATTAGTTTCATAAAATTATTATGTTTTTTTTAGAAAACACAAATCTACACAGAGGAATATCTGTGCTATGCCCACTACGACTATCGAAACCTGGTTTCTAATGGTATAAGCCCGCAGACATAGCGCTATGCCACTGGGGGAAACATATTTATTACGCATTAAAATCCTTATTATTTCCACACTTACTTATCTGTAATTATGGAAATAAAGTTTACAACAGAACTGCTTTCGAATTACACTTGTATGTATAACGTTTATTTGTGTAATTCATTGTAATCTTGGCGGAAAAATTTAATTTCACAAAATCAGGTGTTCACAGTATATAGTCATTTGATGAACCAACGATACGTCTATAAGCTTTCAGAGCTAAAGTCCGTGGTTTGATTTCCAGCAATAGACAGAGTGCAACCAGACCACCGAGTGGTCTTGCGCTAAATTAACAACAACAACAGAATAGTGAATAGAAAATTAAGTTAATGTCATTTCTTTAATATTTCCCATGAGAATGTGTACATATATTTTAATATAAAAAATCGATTTACTTCTAGTGTGAAGACCTAGTGGTAAGTATGAGAACTTATAACACTAGAAACCGGGTTAAGATAACCGTAAATAATATTTTTTTAATTCTGTAGTTTTTTGCAAAACTAACACATAATTTCGTTCTGACATTACAGCAGAAACCCCATTTCAATTAAATGGAAGGTATTTCAAATCCATTTTGTTAAATTTAAGCCTCATATTTCTCATTGTATTGTTGTTTCAATTTTTCTTGTTTTTATTGCAGGCTGGAAGTTTAGCTCACTTATCGTAATTATATATTATCAAGTATGAACTGTTTACTTAAACATTTAAACAGTTTGATAAAAGAAAAGAGAAATGTAAAGCTAATCGATAAGTTTATGTATTTCGTCTTCACATTCGTATGGTGCAATTCGAATTTCTTTTCACGATTAATAACTAGTTGTATTTGTTTGTTTGTTTTGGAATTTCGCACAGAGCTACTCGAGGGCTATCTGTGCTAGCCGTCCCTAATTTAGCAGGGTAAGACAAGAAGGAAGGCAGCTAGTCGTCACCACCCACTGCCAACTCTTGGGCTACTCTTTTACCAACGAATTGACCGTCACATTATACGCCCCCACGGCTGGGAGGGTGAGCATGTTTAGCGCGACGCGGGCGCAAACCCGCGACCCTCGGATAACGAGTCGCACGCCTTACGCGCTTGGCCATGCCGGGCCAACTGTTTGTGTTAATGTGATAATATGTAATTTATAATTCACTATTGTTAGGAGAGTTGCTTCATGCAACATAGTTTTTTTTTAATGTTTTGCAACACATTGCCTTGATATTAAAAAAAAAGATTTGTTTCAGTTATGAGCTCTTTTCAAGATGTTATTAACCTAACATTTTCTATTTAAGATGTTACGGTATTAGCAAAACCGAAAGAAAAGAACGCCTATACCTGTACAATAATGACTCAAACAGAACACCTATACCTGTACAATAATGACTCAAACAGAACACCTATACCTGTACAATAATGACTCAAACAGAACACCTATAATTGTACAGTAACCACTCTAGCAGAACAAACCACCTATAATCGTACAGTTATGACTCAAACAGAACCCCTATAAGTGTACAATAATGACTCAAATGATCCAACTAAATGAGTTGGATTGTTCTCCCTACAAACGATGACAGACACCAGACGGATGGCATAAACTTGACTACTGTTTGTTTCAGAGCAAAGCAGCACGTTCGGATGTATGCACAGGGATCGAGCCTTGAATTTTAATGTCATAAGCCATCATGATCACTGCTGAGCCACTGAAAGGGCAAGGATAGTTTTGAGAGTTATGGAAGTTAGAGTAGTTGACACATTTCAAACTACGAAGACGATATAGATAACTTACTACGCCATGAGAGCAGCTTTTATTTTAAAATGAAGTTTTTCCCAAGGCACTCTGTGGACCGTAGAATATATTAATGTGCCAACTTTCTATAAATGTGACTTAGTGTTTACCGAAAACACTGTGTTATAGCGTCTATTAAGAATGAAAGGTTTCGCTTAGGAAAAAGCGTGTGTGTAAGATAACTAGCTTTGGTGTGTTTACACGACTGTAAAACAGAAAACAAAACCATTAGAAGAAGAGCCTTACTGATATTTTATTGCTGTCTCTATAGTCTCACAAGTGAGATATTGCGAAATAACAAGCAAAAATAGGTGGCGCTGTCTAAGATTGTCAGAAAATACGATATTTTATACTTGTTTATTACAAATTTTCAGTAACTTTTCACGTATTTAATATATGTGTTAGATCAGAAGGTTGATAAAACTTATCGGGCTCTGCATAGCCAGGTGGTTAGAACTCTCGACTCATACTCTGGGGTCACGAGTTCGAATCCTTCGATCGCCTGTTGTGTAGTTTTGTACTAAAACGCAGACACAATTAGGTGATTCACGGGAACTACTTTTCTAAACTAATTTTTGTTAAATAAAGGTGAAGATAAATGTTTATTTACTTTATCATGAAATCTTTGTTTTTCATAGTGACGGTTTAATAACGTTATCAGTTAGGTGTTTAACCAGAATTAACATACGACAACTAGGACTGCTATTTAGTTGTATTATGTTCACTGCTATTTAGTTGTATTATGTTCACTGCTATTTAGTTGTATTATGTTCACTGCTATTTAGTTGTATTATGTTCACTGCTATTTAGTTGTATTATGTTCACTGCTATTTAGTTGTATTATGTTCACTGCTATTTAGTTGTATTATGTTCACTGCTTGTCAAAAGGCAATTGTAATATCTGATATATTTTATCTGTTAGCCACACTTGACATGCGATTAACACCATTTTGAGTGCTATTACTATCTTTATTTTACTTCTCTTATAGCCCCCCAGTGGCTCAGCTGTATGTCTGCGGACGTACACGCTAAAATCCGGGTTTCGATACCCGTGGTGGGCAGAGCACAGATAGCCCATTGTGTAGTTTTGTGCTTAATTCAAAACAACAACAACAACAACAACTTCTGTTATATAATTTTTGTATTGAAGTTCAGCAACGGTCAGCTGTTACTTGGACATAAGAAAACCACAGATAAAAACCTACACTGATACACCTTCTGTAAAGGTTAAGTACGAAAAACCTGAAGTTTTTTTTGTTTGTAATTAAGCACAAAGCTAAACGATGGGTTGTCTGTGCTCTGCTCACTACGAGCATCAAAACCGGTTTCAAGAGGTGTGAGTTCGCAGCCATACCATTGTGACACTGGAGACCTGACGTTTTAAATACAAAATTAAAACATACTTATTAAATTTTGTTCTTGGAAATCGCGAGGGTTGAACCTCGAATTTTATTGTTGTGAGCCTTCCTATTTTGTATACTATGTGATCTTAAGTATTTATGGCAAAAAGGAAAAATTGCATAGATAATTAATATGTGTCGGTGTTTTGAATTAAGCTTCATAATGGGCTATCTGTGTTCTGCCCACCACGGGTATTGAAATGTGGTTTTTAGTGTTGTAAGTTCTCAGACATCCCGCTGAGTCACTGGGGGGACAGTAATATTTGTTAACTAAAAGTAAGGAAAGAAAAAAGACGTAAAACATGTTTAGATGGAAAAGAAAGTAAACGAGGAATAATTAACCCTCGAAAGAGACAATTTCTCACATTCTGTGAAGAAGAAAATACATTTATTGGTTGAAATCGCAAAATAAATATCGAAAGTGTGTAAGTTTTGATGTGGAAAATTAATAGTTTAAAGAAGAGAAAATTTCTGCTTTGACTGAATGGTAAAACTAAGGTAAATGTTTTATTTTATACCAAGAATTGTATAACTGGTACTGGTAAATGATGGTTTCACATGAATTGAATCTGCACACATTAATTATCTGCTAAAAATAACAAACGCACTTCAAAGTGATACAGTTGACAATAACTGAGGGATGCATGTGGTGAGAAACATATGATTTATAAAGAATAATTTAGTTGTGCTTTTTTTATAAGGATAACAAGAACGAAATATGTGTAAATTACAATTGTAAAGGATAAAAATGAAGAAATATCTGTGTAATACAGTACTAAAGGACAGGAAGGACGTAATACCTGTGGATATTAAATAACCAGAGAACCAAACACACGTGGTTTGCTGTCATTATTTCGAATCACGTGATCAAAACGAAAACTTCCTAGCTTCTGATGCTGGAATGAATCACTCTTGAACTTAAAGTTCGCGCAAACTCAGCAACAGAAGCAGTATCAACAGTTGTGTAGCATCTCACCTTGTATAACTTGTAATATTTTCAATAAGCAACAACAGCATACAGTTTCGTATAATTTCTCTGTGAACTTCCAAACTATTAACGTTCCGAGACTCACAATAACGGGGCTTCAATACTCGTAACATAAACAGAAACGAAATAACTTTCGATTCTTTATGAAGAGGTCTGGCATGGCCAAGTGGTAATGGCATACGAATACCCGTCACACCCTTTCAGTCGTGGGGCGTTATAATGTGCGGTCAATCCCACTATACGTTGGTAAAAGAGTAGCCCAAAAGTCGGAGGTGGGTGGTGACGGCTAGCTGCGTTCCCTCTAGTCTTACACTGCTAAATTAGGGGCGGCTAGCGTAGATAACCCTCGTGTAGCTTCGCGCGAAATTAAAAACAAACCAAACTTTACGTGACGTTATGTAATATAAACACCGCAAAATATCGAATCAACAATCACGTTCATTTTTATAGCTTTAAAAAATTGTGTTGTATTTCAAAACATTAAAGGCAAAATTATTGTTGAAATGTTTTCAATTTTTTTTTGAAATATAAGACGTGTTTCTGGTCAAAACTACAAAACAAGTTATCAACAGTTTTTCATATGAAGAGAACGAAGTATATTTGAAAAATATTTTCGTCGAAGAATGAGAGCATATTTAGAACATTACATACCTCGAGTTAAACCAGCAGTTTATATAAATATTATCATTTCTACGTATAAAGGAACATTAAAAATGATCAAACGTGAAATGTGTTGTAAATACACTGTTTATATGCAATCAAATAGCAATATAACAATTGCTGGATAAGTCTGAAACTTAATTAGATATTATCATTAACTAACCGCAAGGAGGGGTTGTACATTTAACAGTTCAATGTCAACTTCCAAAACTTTAAATAATTTCGCGCATGGTGACAGAAATCTATTTCAAATAACTCGGACAAGTAACATGCATAACTTGATTCAAATCAGTCAAGAACTTCATTCTTCGTTGTATCGACGTATTTTATTAAACAATGATTTCTCCAAACTTAACTAATTCACCATTGGTTTCCAATTTTGTAGTTCAAGGTTAGATATTATACGAAGTGTTCCACATGGTGTGGTTGACAGAATGTTACACATTTTTTTGTTCTCTATCAGAATTATTGATGTGCATTTCTTTTGATGACGCTCAGTTGTTTTGATTCGATGTCACTTATGACATGATTAACTGAGTGGTCCACCAGTTCCTCTGAATATTCGTGAAACTCATTCAAATAAAATGATAATACATAATTGTTGATACAAATAAATGATGTCATCTGTTCACAGTTAAATAGGAATAATGATAATTGTAATTTTCTTTCTCATGCTGGTCTGGTACCCCAGTGGCTCGGCGGTATGTCTGCGGACTTACAACGCTAAAAAATGGGTTTCGATTCCCGTGGTAGGCAGAGTCTATATAACCCATCGAGTAGCTTTGTGCTTAATTCAAAACCACAACTTTCTCATTCTGGTACCAGATATCTGGAATATTCAGCGTAGTTTATCTTATTACTACGTCTGGTTTTTGTTTTCAATCATCAGTTCTTAGAATTACTTTGCTAAGTGATACGCTTTAAAAATAAACAAAGGATCCGTGTCACACGTCATAGAAAAGTGACAGCGAATGGTGTACAAAACCGAAAACAAATCATAATCTTTGACCCAGCATACGTTTCGCTTGTGAAAATCAAATGTCATGACCATTCTGAAGAAAGATTTGTTTGTTTTGGAATTTCGCACAAAGCTACTCGAGGGCTATCTGTGCTAGCCGTCCGTAATTTAGCAGTGTAAGACTAGAGGGAAAACAGCTAGTCATCACCACCCACCGCCAACTCTTGGGCTACTCTTTTACCAACGAATAGTGGGATTGACCGTCACATTATACGTCCCCACGGCTGGGAGGCCGAGCATGTTTGGCGCGACGGGGGATGCGAACCTGCGACCCTAAGATTACGAGTCGCCCCGCCTTAACACGCTTGGCCATGCCGGGCCGCCCTAGTTTTGAAGTGATAGACCAAGAGGAAGGCAGCTAGTCAACAACAACTACCGTCAAACTGTTGGATAACGTTTTTATCACGGAGCAATGAGACTGTCACATCGTAACGCCCCGTCGTCCATGATCAGTCATGGATTTCGTCGATTCAGAGAACAGCAAATCGAGAGCCGAGCGAGCTCACTATGCCAACCCTTTTCGAGGAATAAATATGATTAAAAAAATCTAAAAATTAAATGACTAAAAAAACTTTACATAAGACAACATGAATGCAACGGTATATAAAATTTCAACATCATGACTCGTTGCTGCAAAGAAAGTACTTATTAATGTGCCACTAGATGACAGCACTAAATTCTTAAGAAACAATTTCCAAACATCGTTTCAAGAAAAACCGCACAAAAACCTTGTTCAGTCTTGGTCTTAACTTATTTAATGAATCTCTTTTAATATTTATACGGCTAGAAGTAATGGCGAAGGCTTATCCATGTTTTATTCAATCCACTTCTCCAGATTAGATCGTTTTGGAATCACCGTTCCATCTTAGTGGCCTTGGGCTTATAACAATGAAGAGCAGAAAAGACCAAACTCAGTTTGAAACGATGCTTTCAAGGTGCCTTCTGGTAGTAAGAGAAAACCACAATAAAAATTGCGTACACGAGAAATCAGGTAAATATTACCTATTTCAACGAAATCGTGAAGTCTAAAAATCGCTCAGTCGCCACAGGGGGAAATTATATGAAAATATATTTCTAGCTTTCGAGTTTCTTTCTTCCCGACATATGATTTTTCAGAGCTTCATTTTAGCTTCCCTTTTACTATTTTATACACTTAAAAGATTTTCTGGCACGTGTTAGAAAAAAATCATAAAAGATATCAACTCGTATCAAATGAAAATGAATAGAATATTTTATAAACGAAAACGTTAATAACGTAGCAAAATGTATTATAAATATATATTTTTATATCAGATTTTCTGCATAAAAATGCTACTTTCCTTGAATCATACTGCTGAGTATGATTGTAATTATTTAAGGAAAGGGAACCCTAAAAAGTGAATGTGTTTATACTGCACCAGAAATTTGTTACTTGTAAGAAAAAGGTGTTTTGATCGAAAACATTTCGTAAGAATGACTGATTATAATTGTTCGCAGTTGCCACTTAATGTATATTACTCTCTCAGATTTTTAGAGTTATGGTTGGACATTTTATGCAAATAAAATTATAACTTTTGCAACATGTAGTAGTAGGTTTAGATCTGATGATATAATGTCATGATGATAGTATATTGTTGTGTTTACAAGAACTACTCAGTTACGTAAGCATTTAAAGTAAAAGTTATACTAACATCTAGCTAATTATACTAGCAAGTCGAATATCTACGTTTAATTTCAATGTTTAGAAAAATAAAGTACTGACTTACCTGACAGTTAGATTTATTGATAGAAATGTAGAGAAGTTCTTTTGGTATTCTCTTCCTCCACAGATAGTTAGCAAATGTGAATTCCATTAGGGCAAGGAATACAAATGTAGTACATGAACCCATCCATACATCCATAGCCTTGACGTAAGACACAGGAGGTAAGTTATTCTGGATCCCAGAGCCTTTAGAAGATATTGTCAATAGAGTAGTGACCCCAAGGGTGATTCTAGCGGGAATAGCTTCAATGTCCAACCAGAAGGAGACCCAAGAGACAACGACAATCAAGACTGTTGGGAGATACGACTGAACCATATGGTACCCTAGCGATCTGTGGAGATAGAACTCTGCCAGTAGACAACTGTATTCACCTGTTTAAATAGGAAACGCAATAAATAGAATTGAAAAGTATAAACCTTACAAAAAAAGTCCTATTTTATTTTAAAATCTTTCTGTTCCATTTTATTACCTTTTATCTCACTGAAAAATGTTCATTGATGACAAACATCACCGAATTTCGCTCACATCTTTATCTTGGAATCACCAATAAATAAATATATAAAGGAATATTGACTCTGTAAAGATGATGTTATCAATTTAAACCGAATTGTTTCATATCAGGTATTTGTACGTATGCTCGAAATTTAACTTTTGTGACCATGTTTTTAACGTTGTTGCTCTAGCAGTGTAATACGTTTGTGTAGTTTCTTTGACTATCTGCAATGTCCACCAATGGGAATCGAACTCTAGACTCTAGCGTTGTGAGTTCCTGAACTTACCACTGATTCATTGGGCTGGAAAGTGGAAAGAAAGGATAATAGAAATAAACACAGAATTATTCACTTAAGGCTTGCTTTAAAAACCAAGTTACACCACATAACATAGCAATTAAAACCTGACTAAATTTGTGAAACGTTCCTATAAAATAAAATAAAAAATTCAAAAGGATGATTGAACATATGATTCCGGTTCATTTCAGCATATTGTCGAGTCTGGACATGATCTGTCTGCTACAATATGGGATAATAGACTTGTTACTTAGATTCTTGAAAAACATCACGTTAAGTATAGTTTATTTATATAATATTCGCCTGATCAGTTTAATCTTGTACGTAATTTCTCTAGAAAGTTACTCCAACTTCCGAAACGCTTTTGTATAAATTAACAAGTGACCACTATTCGCTTAACCATGATGACCTTATTCTAGCCATTATCTTCCACGAATGACTGAACAACACACGGTAATTAAATAACACAAGTTTAGACCTGCACAAAAAATGAGAGTAGATGAAATCTATAGCAATTCTTAAAGAGTACGTGTTCAATCTCATGGTAATCATATCACTTACCAGAATCTAATAAAGTGGTCAGGATGTGTACGTATGTCATGACTGGAATTACAAGTTTGGGTCTGAATGACCGAGGATTCAATATGACTTACTGTTTAAACATGAAACTTTCTTGCTGGAAATAGAGGTAAATTTATGGAATTACAACTCTAAAATTTAGGGTCAGATTCCCTGTTGTGGAGACAGCAGATATAACCCAATTTGAAAACAAATGCCCTAGAACAAACAAAATGAAAAAAACGATATGGTAACAAGAAATTGAGACTTATAGAGGAAAACATCTCGAACACTTTTAAATAAATTCAAATAAACTAATGTCTAAAAATTCATTAATTTTTTCCCTTTGTTATTTAAAATAATAAAATTATATATATCCACAGGATCGGTTCAAACTGTTTTTATACGATATCATCCAGATCACATATATATACATCTATGATATAGAACAGAACGTTGGTCTTACCAATGTGAAACTTCTCCTTGCACAAAGAAGTGTTAATTTTGTAGACATTGAACTGCGGCAGTTTCAGGTGATCGTAAAAGTTAACTGGTGTTGTTTCTGCCCATTTCAACTGTAATTCGTCCGTTGTTTTAGAAACTGTAACAGCAATAACAGTAAGTGTAAAAGAGCAAACGGCAGAAAAACTCTCGTATCGTGTCTTACGATTATTACAAACCTTGTCACATATTAAAACCGATATATTTACTATATAGTGTGCTAGCATCTACAACGTTTGGTTCTATTGGTCTGTAACTGTGAGCGCAATAGCTTTTAAATAATTTTGACCGAGAGGTTTATATTTTCCAAAGGTTTAATTTTTATAATGAACATAAAGATTTAGAGTGTCGTCTTAACAAGATTACAGAAGAAAATTTCATTGACGTAACTGTCTGATGACACATACAATTTTGGTTTTGAAAATACATTACAAGCTGTTTTACTCATAAGATGTTCCTATTGTCTTGCGGCCACGAGTGCACATTCCTGTCTCTATAAATAACCAGTATACTAAATAATTCCTTTTTTCATTTTTATCTACACTTTATACAAGATATACAGACATGGAGATGCTAGAAATTTTGGTTCCCTTCAAAATTGGCATGGCCAAGGGTGTTAAGGCGTTCGACTCGTAATCCGAGGGTTGCGGGTTTGAATCCCTGTCGCACCAAACATGCTCGTGGGGGCATAATAGTGTGAGGGTTAATCCCACTATTCGTTGGTAAAATAGTAACCCAAGAGTTGGCGGTAACACTGGTTTACAAAGAAATTGATGCAAGAACAAAAATAGCTGTTTTAACCTAATTTAGGGGTGATAAATTCAGATTTGAAATCCGTTTTTACTCATCACCTCTAGTTTTTTAGATATGCATACTGTACATTTTGTACACGTACTGTACATAAAGGCGTATATGCATTCAGGGTTAATTTCTAATATTGTGTGACTTATGTCTTCTTTTTTAGTTATTATGCAATAAATGTAAGTGATAGCATTACATTATATATATATATATATATATATAGCTATATATCAAGACGGATCACCAGTTTCAGGAATCGGAACAAAGACCTTGGTTCATTTTTCGACATGGAAAACAAGTTGTGCTACTGCACAAATGTACCTGGCTTGTTCACTTTCCTTGGTTTGCCACATAATCCTTCAGACTGGCGTCTTTTCATAGACTCTTCCAAGCGAAGTCTCAAGGCTGTGCTTCTGCACAACGGGAATAAACATCCCAGCATTCCCACTGCACACTCTGTCCATCTAAAGGAGTCCTATGACAATATGGAGCTTCTTTTAGAAGCTGTTAAGTACAACCACTACCAGTGGAGTCTGTGTGGGGACCTCAAGGTCATTGGTCTTCTTATGGGTATGCAAGCGGGCTTCACAAAGGACTGTTGCTTTCTCTGTCTCTGGGATAGTCGAGCTGTATCCCAGCATTACAAGCAGAAAGACTGGGGGTCTAGAAGCACTTTCGTTCCTGGCGAACACAACGTCAAGGAGAATCCTCTGATTGACATGAAGAAGGTGCTTCTTCCTCCTCTTCACATCAAGCTTGGTTTGATGAAGAATTTCGTGAAGGCCATGGACAAAAATGGTGCTGCCTTCCAGCACTTGTCTACTGTGTTCCCAGGTCTCAGTGCTGCTAAGCTCAAAGAGGGCATCTTTGTCGGACCTCAAATCCGAGAAGTACTGAAGGATACTGATTTTGAGGAGCTTCTTACCTTAAAGGAACTGAGAGCATGGGAAGCATTTAAGTCAGTCTGTAGTGGCTTCCTTGGTAACACACGCGTACCAAATTACCAAGCCTGTATTGAGAAGTTGCTAAAGACTTATGAGGATATGGGATGCCGAATGTCACTCAAATTCATTTTCTCCAAAATACACCAGATCATCTAAGAAAACACACTTCTAACTGTCTGCGGTACTATGAATTGTGTACATTGATGTCATCCAAGTATATTTATTCCGTCAATGTTCTTCATCTATCCTGTTTTATCTGTAATAAGCTGCTGCAACTGTTGGAATATGCACGTATATACTCTGTATATACTAAAATGAGACTATTTAAAAGCCAGAAAACTAGAGGTGATAGAGCAAAATTATTTATAAATTTGAATTCAGCACACCCAAATTAGTAAAAAACACCTATTCACATTCTTGCCTCAGACAAAAAATATTTTTTTGTAAACCAGTGTAATTAGTGATGAGTAGCTGCATTTTCTCTAGTCTTACACTGCTAAATTAGGGACGGCTATCGCAGACAGCCCTCGAGTAGCTTCGCGCAAAATTCAAAACAGTTGGTTTCCTTCTTGGATAATGGGTCTAACCTTCTTACGTCCCTAATTTAGCAGTGTAAGGCTAGAGGAAAAACATTATAACGCTTCCACAGCTGAAAGGGCGAGCATTTTTGACACGCCCAGGATTCGAACCCGCGCCGCTCGGATTATTAGTCGAACCCCTTAACACTTTGGGCCATGCCGGGCCGCAAATTCAACCGAAAAAAAAAGAAAACAATGAAAGTATTTGAAACACCAAGATAGTTTAATTTGAAATTGGTAAGACAATGTTGCAGTGCTAAGTTCCAATATTTTCATCACAATATCTGTAAATTATTTTTGTTAGATTAATTACGCATCAAAGCATTAAATGAAAACAAGTTTATAGAAACAGCATATTTTAGGGTATGTAAGGTAAAGGAAGTCACTGTAGTGAAACAGTTTACGTTGCAGACGTTTGTTACGCGAATCAACGTAACAATGTGAAGTACAGACAGTAAACCAAGTAACAATTCAAGAGACATTCATTAAGAACTATGTTGTACTTGGGTTTCGTACCCACCGCTCACTTTTGGGCTACTCTTTTACCAACGAATAGTGGGATTTACCGTTACATTATAGCGTCCCGGCAGCTGAAACGGCGAGCACGTTTGGTGTGACAGGGATTCGAACCCGCGACCCTCGGATTACCTGTCGAGTGTCTTAACCACCTGGCCATGTCGGGCCTTGCCAGGAGGTAGGTTAAGTAAGACGTTAGCTAAGAATACTTATATTTCTGTTTTTTTTTAATAACAGTGCAAGTCATTAATAAGCCATTTGGAGTTTTATGTTATATTAAACTATTAACTGACATATATTGAAATTTTCTCTTAGTCTTTCTGCCCAGTTAGACAAAAGTTATAAGGAGATTTATCGTGTTGTTTCACGTAACATTTTGACATCGTAAAATCTACTGGATGTCTACCACGTTTAAATTTACTTAGGCAAATGTCTAGTATATTGCGTCTGTGTATGTAGAAACTGTACAGACTCTAACCACGTCAATGGATTCGTAACAGTACGCTTTCTCCCAGTAGCACAGCGGCATGTATGCGGACTCACACCGGTAAAAACCAAGTTTCGATACGAGCAGAGCACAGATAACCCATTATGTAACTTTGTGCTTATTTCTAAACAAGCCAACACAAATTATACTTAGTAAACGTTACTTACATGATGCGAGTTCGATGGAACACATCTGAGAGTCCATTGGATAACTGGATAATTCCATCATACAGGAAAACCTGAGTTTTAGCCTGAAATAAAAGGTTTTAAACATCCGTATATCTAAAGGAAAAAAAATACACACTGTAGGGAAATAATCTTAGAAGGAAAGTTACCGGACCATAACTCTAGAGTACTAATAAAACAATGTTGTGTAATGAATAATTGTATTAACATTCAATTATTTTTATTGGTATTACCATGATATATTACCACGATTAAGTTTCATGATGCTGGAGATATTTTGAGTTAACTGATGGTATAAACCTGAAATGTTTTATGAACGGGAATAAAAAATCAACAACTCCAAACTGAACGATTTGAAGCAGTTGTTCATCATACTTAAGCCTATTTCCCTATAATACGATTATATATATTTAAATATACAAACATATATAAGTCGAATTTGACTCCATCAGTCTTCGGTAGGATAGCCAAACTTTGTAGACGCTTTTTATTACCTAATTTTTGAACTAATGACTATTGTTTAAGCATTTAAAGCATAGCGACTAACTCCTGTGCTATAAGTTTCACACATCCAGACTAACTCCTGTGCTAAAAGTTTCACACATCCAGACTAACTCCTGTGCTACAAGTTTTACACATCCAAACTAACTCCTGTGCTACAAGTTTCACACATCCAGACTAACTCATATGCTATAAGTTTCACACATCCAGACTAACTCCTGTGCTACAAGTTTCACACATCCAGACTAACTCCTGTGCTATAAGTTTCACACATCCAGACTAACTCATATGCTATAAGTTTCACACATCCAGACTAACTCCTGTGCTAAAAGTTTCACACATCCAGACTAACTCCTGTGCTATAAATTTCACACATACAGACTAACTCATATGCTATAAGTTTCACACATCCAGGCTAACCCCTGTGCTATAAGTTTCACACATCCAGGCTAACCCCTGTGCTATAAGTTTCACACATCCAGACTAACTCCTGTGCTACAAGTTTCACACATCCAGACTAACTCCTGTGCTATAAGTTTCACACATCCAGACTAACTCCTGTGCTACAAGTTTCACACATCCAGACTAACTCCTGTGCTATAAGTTTCACACATCCAGACTAACTCATATGCTGTAAGTTTCACACATCCAGACTAACACCTGTGCTATAGGTTTCACACATCCAGACTAACTCATATGCTGTAAGTTTCACACATCCAGACTAACACCTGTGCTATAGGTTTCACACATCCAGACTAACTCCTGTGCTAAAAGTTTCACACATCCAGAAAATCATTTTAGAGAAACAGAGAAATAGTACTTTAGAGCTGTTACTAATAAAATAATTCTATATATTTTAAAGTATTGTGTTATTCCACTAGCTTCCTTTTTTCATTCACATAACAGAAAGTTTAAAACAGAAACTCTCTTCCATTGGATTGTTTTTGACTCGTACACATTTGTCTTAATATTACCACGAAAATGGCGTCACATTTAGAGCAAAGTTCTTTGCATTTATCACTTTTTGGCGATAGAAACTGTACGCAAGAGCATTTATTCGTTAACAATTCATGATAATAGCGCTTTTTAAAAGATAGAATGTCTTGGAAAAGTACTACTGTTATAGTTAATAGTAGCCTTGTGACGTCTGCCGTAGTAAATACAATATCAATAGCACTTGCATACATATACTATGACACAAATACGGAGATAATGATGACAGCTAAAAAATAATGATATGTTTCAGCGGAGTCTGTTGTATCTTCTATAATAATTTAGAACTTTCTGTTTTAAATCTAAAGACACTCGAATAACCACTATCGATTTCATGTGCTTTAAAATTCCAATTTCTCAATTTATATTTATTATATGCATTATCAAGAAACACAAGAAATATTAAGCCTTTTTCTTTCTTTTGTTTTGTTTTTCATCCGCGAGATTTATTTAATCTTAATTTTCTTAAAACACGATTTTTAAAAGTAAACAAATTATTCCCTGTTTGTCAGGGAATAATTTGTGTTTATAACTGGTGGATGTCCACATGATTTCGTTCGACAAATAATTTTGATTCTTAGATTTAAATACAGTGTTTTAGTACTTAATTTGAACATTTTGAACATTATTTGTTCAGCATGGAGATGAAAAGCTTGTAGTCGAAAAGAGCCAAGTAAAAATTTATTATAATTACAAACAGTTAAAGGTTATAGGCAGGTTTATCGTGTAGTTTCATGAAACATCTCGCCATAAAGATTGCACAATTTACAAAATGCTTATTTACGTTTCATTTACTTGGGTAAACTTATGATAGTTACCTTGCGCATGAGGGAACATGTACAAAATGTAACCAGTTGATTGGGTCTCCTATTAGTATGCCGTATTTGTAAGTTACATCACTTTAGTCAGTTGTCTGGATGAGCTACCAGAGATACCTATGGCATCCTTGATGACCATTAAACTAGCTTTAACATCTTATACTTCTTGTATATTCCGGGTTCATCAATGAAAAAGGAAGATCTTTCTTCCGGCTTTATTCAGTGAAAAGAAAGGTCTGCTAACTTTTTAATTTTTACTTTGAAGAAAGAGGGTCTACTTTTTGGGTTCACCCTTGAAGAAGAAAGACCTATTAACCTTCTAGTTCAACAATGAAGAAAGAAGGTCTGCTTTTTGGGTTCACCCTTGAAGAAGAGAGAACTATTAACCTCCTGGTTCACCTTTGAAGAAGGAGGGCGTACCTTTTGGGTTTACCCTTAAAGAAGAAAAACCTACTAACCTTCTGGTTCACCATTAAAGAAGAAAGGTCTACCTTTGTAAAACTCCAAGTTGGTTGTTTTATAGTTCATCATATGTTTTATATGTGTGATTTCTCAGCATCATGAATCCGGTTTAAGTAAATTTTAAGCTACCAGACATAGACTTTAGTTTGTTAGCTTACCGTAGCATGTACAAAATTTCTCCGCCTGAATTAATTCGTACCAGCACATTGGGCACTGTGACAAGTTGAAAATCTGCGCTCTTTGCATTGGGGAAAAACACTTCTGGTTTCCATATCCTCCTTACCAGTTCCGGATCATTGAGGTCAAGGGGTCGAGAACCAGAAGCTTCCATTAATCTTTCATCGAACCACCTTTCCTGAAGGTACAGGTCAACCTCGTAATCCTAGTGACGATAATGTGTTATCTGATAATCTATGGTAAAGCTAAAGCAACAGATTCAAGTATAAAATTAATTACCATTGAATCTTTCAATTCAATTAATTTTAAAATGTACAGAGTATTGAAACGCAATGGTAAATATGAAATAGTGTTTTAAAGTTATATGTAATGCGGGAAATTGTTTAGTTAATAACATTGCCTATCATAGATAAATTTAAAATTAAAGGATATCGTTGATCATAACATAACACATCATTTATTAAAACATCACTGTCATACTCCCAGATATTCAGCAGAATACTCCTTAATATTAATTCTCTGTTAAAAAGAAGTACAAGAGTGCTACTTAACTGTACAACTGTTTATACTTTGTATTTTTTAAATGTTTAGTTTTAACCGCTGCAATTTTTATTTTCTCTAGCTGGTAAGTCAGGTGTAATAAAGCAATTATCGGAATATGATACTGAATTTAAATATATCTGTAATTAAAGGTTAAATTTTGATTTTAAATATATTCACGTTGAAAACTTAGTTATACACGTAACCAAACATCGATTAAAATTGAATCAAATTCCAACGAATATTTCGGTAAACAATAAAAAAAAATATTTTACATGTTATATGAAAATACATTTTAAAGATAAAGAGTATAATTATTTATCTATATCATATTGCCCTTGGTGAGTAGATCACAGATATCCCATTGTGCAGTTCTGTAGTTAACTGCAAACAAACAAACACTGACGTATTTGATGCACAAAAGTATAACTATTTTCGATAAAATAATTACAATGTATTTGTTTTAAATACAGTATAGCTGCAGAAACTCTTCTACTTAATTACAAACATTTATTCAAGAATTAAATCCGAAAGAAACTGATAATTTAGCAGCTATACAATGAATTATTTTATTGATTCTCTTTATAAATATATTGTTACAGACAACTTAAGTGTCAGAAAAGATAAGGGCTTAAAACTGATTTTGGAAAAAATATACCAAATTTAGTATAAAAAAAAGAAAGAAATTTAAATTTTAAAAGACTTTGAAAACCTTTTTGATCATTAATTATTAAAATCAGTAAAATACTCATTACTCACAGTATTTCTTTATTGAATAGAAATCATTGTCATTAACTCCATGGAAATTCGGTTAAATTTCAGTTTTTTTTTCTAATTGTTAAGTTGTCCTTCATTTTTTTGTGAGGACTTAACGATGTAGGTGCTTTAAATTTTCTAGTTTTAATAATTATTGTTATTTGGACATAAGAAAAAACTGTTGTTTAATTACAAAGGTTCGAACTAAATTTTAGACGAATTTATACAAAATTGCTTAATAAGTCTAATAAACATTTAAAACAACACTATCTGTTTGTTCACATAACAGTTTCTTTTTCACTCACCATTGTTTCAGGGTTGATTGAACCGAAACTTCTGATGTATATCTCGCACGTGACTACAGTTGGAATACCTGTGCAAGGAACTCACAGTTTTTAAAAGTTGGTAATTGACATTCAAATATGATCAGATGTTTATTTCAATATTTTTAAAAACAAATTTGTGAATAATGTGTCTTCAAAATTTAACCCAGAGTGTACAAAACAATTAATGAAAAAACAATAATAACCATTTTATTCCCAATACTCAGTTACTCAGTTCACATATTTATAGCTAGTACAGCGGTATGTCTTCGGATTTACAACGCTAAAATCAGGGGTTCGATTCCCCTCGGTGGGCTGAGCAGATAGCCCCATGTGGCTTTGCTATAAGAAAAACACACATATTTATTAGTCAGGGCATGATACTGTGGTAATCGTACTTGATTGATCAATCCAAGAGTTTATATAGTGCGTTCTTCGTTTCTGCACTAGACTCGTAATCCGAGGGTCGCGGTTTCAAATCCCTGTCACACTAAACACGCTCGCCCTTTCAGCAGTGGGGAATGTTATAATGCGACTGCGAATCCCAGTATTTGTTTGCAAAAGAGTAGCCCAAGAATTGGCGGTGGGTGGTGATAACTAGTTGTCTTCAAATTGCTAAATTAGGAATGGCTAGAGCAGATGGCCCTCGTGTAGCTTTGCGCGAAATTAAAAAGCAAACAAACATTTTGAACTTTTAGAAATACTTTATTCTTTTGAAACATAATGTATTTATTTTTTAAATTATCACTGTCAGGAACAATTAGCTACTCATAAGTTGTGAGAATCAGTTTATAATACATTTTTGTTGCGCAGACTTTGAACATTTTCTTGTATATATTTTGTTTATATACAATAACTAACACATTGTGTAATAAAAAAACAAAAACAAAAATGAGGCTCTAATATACTACAAAGTATGTCAGGCGTGTTATAGTGATTACCTTACCAGGTTGAAAATTGGGAGGTCCAGGATTCGAGCTTCTATGTGCCCCCAATACATTTTGAACTTTCAACTGTGGAAGTGTTAGAACCATAACAGCATGTCACACAATACGGTTGAGAGTAACCGTACAGGTTCGGTTTGTTTTGAAGTTTCGCGCAAAATTACGTGAGAGCTATCTGCGCTAGCCGTTCCTAATTTAGCAGTGTAAGGCTAGAGGGAAATAAAAACTATTCATCATCACCCATCATCAACTCTTGGGCTACGAACGAATAGTGGGATTAACTAAAACATTATAACGCCCTCACGGCTGAAAGGGCGAACATATTTGGTGTGACGGAGATTGGAACCCGCGACCACCGAAAGATTAAGAGTTAAGTGTCTTAACCAGTCGGCCACGCTAGGCCTAACCATACAGAAATCGAATTTTATTTACTGGATGTCTTCCCTCTGATCAGCAGTTGAAATTTAAGAACAGTTATGACCAAGCTCTGGATAATCTGACCTACTCTGTTAACTCATGCGTCGCATAAGGTACCATTCAGGTTGAAAGTATCAAATACCACCTTACATATGTCGACTTATGAGTCTAATTGATGGTTGTGAACCGTAATTTTCAATAAAAATAGCACTTCAGAAATATACTGCTTCGTTTATGAGCAAATTTCAAATATTTTAGGTTAAAAAAGTACAAACTGATTTACAGTTCGTAAGAGTACTGACTATAATTTACACCCAAATTTTGTTTAGATCCGTCAGAAAGAATACAGAACATGAAGAGTAAAGAGAATACCTTGCTAAGGTATTCACAAACAAAGCGTAGAAACGTGTTAATAAATCCTTGTTTTTAGGCTTACCAAGATGACTGGATGGAAGAGCTCTTCTGTCATAGTTTCTCAACAAGCTGTCAAGAGTTTCAAAGTCTATGGACTCCAAGGTACCAGTGCCGTTTATGCTATCGGAAAACAACATAACAAATTAAGTATATTTTTGATGATAAGAATCGATAAACTATTAACTTAAGATAGTTACAAAACTAAACTATACGATTCAGTCTTCAAACCTTTATTTACCCTTTTCTATCCGCTCGGTATATTTTCTATTATGAAATTATTGAAACCATAATTTATAGGCAATGACAAAGTTTTAGATTTATTCTTGTTATTAGTTGTCAGAGGTTAATCTTCAGTAACTCTTTTATACCTACTTTGTGAGAAAGAGAGCATAGGGTGAAATGTGGTATTGAAATTATCCTTTTCTTCTTTGTAAACGAATTTATTACATAAAACATGACAATAAACTCGCACAAGTGGATGTAAAGCTACCAGAATGACAAAAATGTCAAGACGAAATGGGAAAATTAAACTCAGTTTATTGTTAAGCACAAAACTAGACGAGATGTTAAAATTAAACTTAGTTTATTGTTAAGCATAAAGCTAGACGATATGGTAAAATTAAACTCAGTTTATTGTTAAGCACAAAACTAGACGAGATGTTAAAATTAAACTTAGTTTATTGTTAAGCATAAAGCTAGACGATATGGTAAAATTAAACTCAGTTTATTGTTAAGCACAAAACTAGACGAGATGTTAAAATTAAACTTAGTTTATTGTTAAGCATAAGGCTAGACGATATGGTAAAATTAAACTCAGTTTATTGTTAAACACAAATCGACAGGATAAGTCATCTGTGCTGTGCCTACTAAAGGTATAAAAACCTGTTTTTAACGTAATAAGCCTTCAGATTTACTACTGAATCACTGGGGTGTAAAACAAAAGTGGGATTCAGTTAAATGTTGCACATTTTGAATATTAAAATACTACTTATATCAGTACTACTGATACAATGATACTGACAGGAGAAATGTTCAAGAAAATAACCAGTAGTTCACCACTCTCCTATACACTGACATTTCACTAGCATCAGATAAGTATAATATTTCTCGCACCAACATCTGCTAAGGTTTTATACTGTAGTCTAATTCGTCAGCTGTTGTCAAACCAACAGATAATGTGTCTAACCGCTATACGAACGTTATGCGGGAGTTACGCAGATAAATTTTGTTCTATAATATTAGAGTTCTTTGAGCTTTCATCTTGTACATTAGAATCTCGTCCAATGAATAATTTGTTGTCACTCGACCTACGTGACAAGGTACCGATCTTAGAAAAGCTCACGGTTGAGGATCAGAACACCAATATGATCCTGTAATCATGTTACCAGGTAACATTCTCTCACACAATAACAAACCTGTTGTTAATTACTTGAATTAAAATTATATAATTGACACTTGAAACCGTCGCTGTTTGGAGAAACTCCATAATTTCAGAACTAAAGAGAAAACAGTAATAATTGCACGCTTCACAAGCACTTCATGGTCGTTGATAAATGTAGCACTTGTGAAACTTAAAACTGTTTTTGTTTTAACTTTTTTTAAATTTTGTATTAAGTCTCTATAGAAATAAGCGTTGGTTTATTCCTGCTTTTAAAATAAGATTTAGCATTATTATAGCAAACTCTTTCATAAGTGATGTTTTCGTTTCTAATTTATTAATTTACAAGCGTAAAAGCTCGTTAAAACTGATTAAAACCACTGGAAACCAAAACCGTTTATATAAAACTGGCAATCCGCAAAAGAAATAAAATTTCTACATATTGTTCCTAAATTCATTACACATAACTGAGCAAACACGCTACATACTGATGCTATTTGATAAAAGATTAAAGCACACGATGACCACTTGGGTGCAAAAAGACCTGTTCGTTACCTGAGAAACAGTTGTCCCTCTACTCGAAAGATAATTGAAATCTTCAGTCTGTTTTAACAAAGGTTTCTATTCGTAATAGTAACCAAGCACAGGTTTGGGCTAACTTTTAACCTATTTTTTACAGGCATTGATAGAGTGCAAATAAACTTCCGTTTCTTCGATGCTGGAAATCTTCTCGGCTTTCCTAATCGAATCCTACCTAATGTGACGTCATAATGATGTAGCTGATGTTGTGTCGCACACATAACACCACAAATGATTTAGTCACGAGAACTTTACACTCGACAGGCTTTTGTGTAGCGGAAAAAGTGCCAAAATGTTCGAATTAGTTAAGCCTATTCCAGCGAATAAATTCTACTAAAACAGGAACGAACAATAGGAAGAAAAGGTGAAACTGAACTCGCGTGAGTCACGAAATTCGGAGAAATCGAGAGAAAAGAGAAACAGTCCGACAGATTTTTATATCTTTTATATATATTTGTAACTGGCTTAAGATAACATGTAAATAGCATATGGCCGCTCAGAATGACACAGACTCTACAGTCGTCTACTGATGAGTAAAACCTCATTTAGTTAAGACTATATTTTAGTTTCACTACAAAACATCTGTATGCAGGACAGTGTAGTTTTAGCATGTACAGGCCCAACTAAACGATCATTTTTATGGTTTTAGGTCTGCGTCTTCTTTCACCTTTTTCTTTGTAGAGTGAAAAGATTTTTCTCAATTAAGGTTTATAAATTTATTTATTACAATTTCACTTGTATTTGGTATATTCATCATAAGTTGATATTTTGTTAATTAATATCTTACATTTTCGTGAATCCTAATTAGTGAAGCGTGATAATATTTGTAACATTTTCTGCCTCGCTTGCCATGTGGGCTTCGGCATGGCCAGGTGGTTTGGGTGTTCGACTCGTAATCGGAGGATCGCGGGCTCGAATCCCTGTCACACCAAACATTTCAGTCATAAAAACGTTATAACGTGATGGCCAATCCATCAATCCAATGATGGTAAAAGAGCAGCCCAAATTTGGGCTCGAAATCAAAACATGCTCGTCCTTTCAGCTGGTGGGGGTGTTGTTACGTTACAGTCATATCCACTATTTGTTGGTAAAAGAGTAGCCCAAAAGTTGACAGTGGGTGCTGATAACTAGTTGCTTTCCATCTAGTGTTGCACTACTAAATTAGAGATAGCTAGCGCAGATAGTCCTCGTGTAGCTTTGTCCGAAATTTTATACAAGCAAACAAACAAACTCTGTCCGTTCCATGCCGTTTTTAGCTTCGATGTGAAACTTATATTGCTGAAAGTGTTTTGTATAATGTGTGTATTTGAAATTTTACATCAGCTCGGGACAAGATGGTCAACAATTCAGGTCTATCGAAGGTCACTGAAGCCATGCAAAAGTTGCGTTGGCCAAGTTGAGACGAAAACCCGGGAAAACATTCAGGCGATATAAATTCAAAGATAACAACCTGTTATGGAGTAAAATTTACGTTCACATGGCAACGTATTTTAAAAAAATATATATAGGCAGATATACATTCTAGCTCAACGCTGCAAAATAGATTATTTATGCTTGTCCACTGCGAGATTTAAGATCAGAATTTTATTTCTCCAATGTACCACTGAGCCATCGCGAAGTGTGAATGTACGCGTGTGTATTTGTTGTAGTATTATAACATATCCATATTCTAATAATTAACTTGATTGGCAATATATGATAATGAATCATTTTACAAAGTATACTGTGTATTATAACGTTATACATAATAAGGTTGCCGGGTAAGCAAATCATCACCACCAATAGATTTTTGAAAATACGCTACAAGATAAGCACAAACTCATCTATACAAAGGGCTGTCTGTATTCTGCCCACTAATAGTAAAAATGAGGGTGCTAGGCGCCACTAATATATTAGTGAAAGACTAGAGTGAAGACGGCTAGTCAATATCACCCGCCGCCAGCTCTTGGGCGATATAGTCACCAACGGATAATGAGACTGACCGTCACTTGTAACGCCTCTGTAGCTGAAAGGGCAAGCATCTTTGGTAGTGCGGGGATTCGAATCCCTGACACGCAGGTTGTGGGTCGAGCGGCCTAACCACGTGGCCATGCTAAGCCTGTAAAGTGAGAACATAACATCCATTAGTTCACAGCGTGATGAGTACATACAGCGTAAATAATTTCAAAGGCTGGACACACATAATATATAATTTCGAATGATAGTACGTTTTCGCCTATTTCAATTTTCAGTGTAAATAAATTGAAAGAAGTCACTCATGAAAGACGAATAAAATTATTGCCATTAGAAATGTACACCGGTTCAGAGTAAATGCCATTTTATGTTTAAAAATAATTATATTCCTAAAAGACGTGTCGTAGCCTGAATAAAATTCAAATTTTAAGACATTTCAAATATACAGTTTTAAAGTATCATTTCTAGTGTGACAACAGAAAAAAATATATTTTTACTTTATTTAAAATATTATGTGAATGAAATATCATAAACATGAAATCACAGGATAAACTATCAATGAATAAAGCTATTATCTAAAGTATAAAAATATCGAATTATATCAGTAAATACTGGAGTATTTGGAATGATTTTCTGTTGATAATCAAAAACTGCTCGTCTTTTGTAAGTTCCTTTGTTTTTCTTCGTTATACTGTTAGTTTCTTAAACATTTTTTCAAACACCCTTTCAAATTAATTTCACAATATCCAGTTTGTTATAAATAATGTATTCTACAGCTTATACAGTCAAAACTTCACAACACAATGCACGTATGTTACGAAATGGAATCTCGTTTACTTCGCCATTTTTCACAATTAAGGTAAAAGATGGTCCAATAACAACAAAAGACAGTAAGAAAGCATTTCCTATATTACCTTGGTTGTGAGGGAAACGTATATATAAACACTAATTTCGAAAAAGAATCTGCAGGAAGTGATGTAAGAAGACCGGAAAATGTCCTGTCAAATAATTTACTACTACTATTACAGACTATATCTATTATATCCTATATATATATATACGTATTTCTATGTTTTCCGGATACTGACGAAAGAAAACTGAGTTGTATTGTGAGAAGGTGACGTTATTTTCTTTGACAATCTTTCCAACTTAGTTTTCGCTTCTACGTCTTTTTTTCTACTAGACAGATACATCCATATATAATGGAAAAACATCTGTATTATGTAGGTTTACATTTCTAAAATGTAGTACACAATAAGTGAAGAGAATGTCGACGTTCGTATTTGTTCGAGAAAAGCATTTCAAAATTGTTTCCATCCGTAAGGAATACTTAAAAAAACAACACAAAACTGGCTAGGTGATACATTGGAAAGAGATTTACTTGTATGTTGAGATCTATGCAAAATAATTATTCTGGTTTTATACTCAGAGCATGTTCGATATTTCTCTTGTTGTTAAGCATTTCGAACATGCTTTGTCTCAAATGCAATGTATTAAACTAGAAACAGATTTATTTGTACATTGAGGTTTAAGTAAAACAGTTATTCAGAGCACGTTCTGAACGCTTAACAACAAGAGAAATAACAAATATAAAGTATCGTAATTTGAAAGCAGTTATGATATAACGAAAATATGACATGAAATACAACTTTGAAAACACATTAAATAGTACAATTAAGATAAAAGTACGATAATTATAAAACTAAACATTTTACTAAGATAAATTTTGTTGGGTTAACTTTGGTTTTTAGTGTTTTAAACTCGAATGGCATAATTAACGACGCGTGGATTAAACAGTTAGATCAGAAACCGCTGGGTTTCAGGTATAATTATCCCTAATTCAGAACTGTTGACCAGAAATGGAACAACCAATAAACAGCATCCTCGTTAGGAAATAATTGGATTGTCTAACAAATTATGGCGCCATCATACCAAGTTAAAAATGTGGATGTGTTCAGTTGCACGTGAAACGCAATCTCCGGACGTTGTGTTTTACAGCCCGACACGCTAGCCTTTCCAATGCCAAGTCTTCATCTTTGGTCTCTACCAGAGTGAAATTAGAAATGTATAGTCGCCTCCTACTGTTCAAATTATTCAGATTTCTTTTTTCTCAATGAAATCATAAAACGAATTTTACCCTTTACCCCTTTATATTTCTGAGTCTATTCGTGATTGGTATTTTGATGTCGAGGGCTAGATACACTCAGTAGTAAAGATACATAGCTTATTTCCTTGAAAATACATAACATACATACATTAATTTCAGAACTGGTGATCAGTTTGTATCATGTGTCGAATTTCACAATACAAAACTCTGCATAGTACACGATAAAAAAGTTTTATTTTTACGTATTTTCTAGGCGTGTGTGTGTTTTTTTTCTTGTTGTAAAGCCACATCAGGCTATCTGCTGAGTCCACCAAGGGAAATCGAACCACTAATTTTAGCGATTTTCTATGCAAATCGTAATGTAAGAGTCACATCAAATATTTTCAAATCTATCCATTATGTACAATCAACTACAAAAACGATAGTTTGATGGTTTGTAAATTGTAATTTCCATGAATTTGTATTAAACCATGTTTTAAGATTAAACAAAGTAATTTAACGTGTTTTTTTTTGTTTTAACATAGGTTATAACTTAACACAGAGTTCAATCATGTTTTTATAACGTAATCTAAGCCAGACCTGTGTCCACAAATTTGATATATCTCTGCTAATAATTTTCGTTTGTATGGGAGAACTACAGGTTAAAATGCTCATAGCAGTTCATTTTAAAGCCCTATTCTTCATGACATAGCAATATGTCTACGGATTCACACTACTAGAACTGGGTTTCGATACCCGTGATGGGCAGAGCACAGATAGCCCATTTTGTAGCTTTGTGATTAATTCTAAACAAACAAAGTAATCGTTTATTAAACCGAGAATGTTCTTACACAAAATACTATTGTTCACAGAAAATTCTCGAATTACTTATTTTAACGTAACTTCCGGTTAATTGGGTCTACGTGTACATAAGTTTCAAGTGTTTTGGTGGAAAAAGAAAACTCTGATTAAAGACTTAACATTAAACGAATTAAGCGTGTTCTAAGACCGTTTTGTTCGATAAGTTGAGACCGGATGCTGTTACTTGAAGAAATGAATGAGACACATCTTCAATTGTGCAAGCCTAATATGATGACCACATTCTCATCATAGTAACCAGGGACACTTACAATATCAATTCTCATTATAGCCACCAGGGACACTTACAATAGCAATTCTCATTATAGTCACCAGGGACACTTACAATAGCAATTCTCATCATATTAACCAGGGACACTTACAATAGCAATTCTCATTATAGCCACCAGGGACACTTACAATAGCAATTCTCATCATAGTCACCAGGGACACTTACAATAGAAATTCTCATTATAGTCACCAGGGACACTTACAATAGCAATTATCATCATAGTCACCAAGGACACTTACAATAGCAATTCTCATCATATTAACCAGGGACACTTACAATAGCAATTCTCATTATAGCCACCAAGGACACTTACAATAGCAATTCTCATTATAGTCACCAGGGACACTTACAATAGCAATTCTCATCATAGTAACCAGGGACACTTACAATATCAATTCTCATTATAGCCACCAGGGACACTTACAATAGCAATTCTCATTATAGCCACCAGGGACACTTACAATAGCAATTCTCATTATAGTCACCAGGGACACTTACAATAGCAATTATCATCATATTAACCAGGGACACTTACAATAGCAATTCTCATTATAGCCACCAGGGACACTTACAATAGCAATTCTCATCATAGTCACCAGGGACACTTACAATAGAAATTCTCATTATAGTCACCAGGGACACTTACAATAGCAATTATCATCATAGTCACCAAGGACACTTACAATAGCAATTATCATCATATTAACCAGGGACACTTACAATAGCAATTCTCATTATAGCCACCAGGGACACTTACAATAGCAATTCTCATTATAGTCACCAGGGACACTTACAATAGCAATTCTCATCATAGTAACCAGGGACACTTACAATAGCAATTCTCATTATAGCCACCAGGGACACTTACAATAGCAATTCTCATCATAGTCGCCAGGGACACTTACAATAGAAATTTTCATCATTGTCACCAGGGACACTTACAATAGCAATTCGCATGATAGTAACCAGGGACACTTATAATAGCAATTCTCATCATAGTAACCAGAGACACTTACAATAGCAACAGAAAATTTTAAAATTACACTAAATAAACAAGTTACATACATAACTAATTTTTAAAACCGAAAGACACTAATAAAAATTGTTCTAACCATTCATTCAATAATAACCTATTCTTAGAGGCTCTACATGTATGAAACTTATTGCATACATTAGAGAAAGTAATAAAGTTTCCGTAATTATTGAGATCAATGGTGGTATTACAATATCGAATATATAATCTACTTTCTACAATGATATTGAGTTAATCTCTATGCAGGTTTAAGAAGAAGGGTCAAACACAGAAAAAAACTCATAAAATTGAACACTAAACAAGCCTTATTAAATTAAATATTTTTTATGCTTTCTAAACAAACACGCTTGTTTTATTTATGTTTAGAGGAAGGCGACAACTACATTGTTTGTTTGTTTGTTTATTTTCTTTATAGCAAAGCCACATGGTGCTATCTGCTGAGCCCACAGAGGGAAATCGAATCCCTGAGTTTAGCGTTACAAATCCGTAGACTTACCGTTACACTAGCAAAAGGGGGGGGCAACAACCACATTACTTTGTCTAATTATTATTGTCAGTCTGTATAATGTTAAGTTACAAATGACATTTTGTTTAAGTGTACGGGGCACAAATTTCGAGGCATTAACACCAATCTGGTTATTATAAAAGAAAGTTTTAAGACCATTGATTGGTCCTCCATACAGAGCACCTGTGAATAACAGATTTAACTATGGAGTTTGAACTATTTATCAAGCCTGTGTTTTCCGAGTTATTTGTAATTGAAAAGGACATTACTATATTGAATCCTGATATTTGGTATTAATTCTCTTCCAAGAAAGTTTCACATTATTTTAAACACAAAAACAGCAACAAAAACTCGACGTATGTCCACAAAGTAATGATTGACCTTTGACCGCTTTTATTACCCGACTCAAATTATTCTAGATAGAATTCCATTAGATGACTGGTTAACAACCAATACTGAGTTTAGATAAATTTCTCCAATTATGTATATCCTACTACTCTATAATTTTATTAACATGTGGATAACTGTTTTAAATAGTTGTTTTTATATTACCTATTTATTTATAATTACTTATCTAATATGGCAGTAACTTCATGAATTAGTAAACAAATAAACTATAATATAATAGGCAGGACGGGTAATAAAGGTAATGCTGTTCTTCACAGAGTATGTTACAAAAAATAAACTGTAACAGACTACTTTGTCGAATAACTTTGCACGTGTAGCACAAAAACAAACGCTTCTCCACGCTAAAGAATAGTGTTTAGGAAACTATGAAAGTTTATCAAAACTTACTATTAACATGTTTATAGTGATTGAATTTGATATCATTATTTGTGAACGCAAAGAAAGATAATTAATAAACAGTCATTTCATTTACGTAGGTCTACCATAACCAGGTGGTTAATGCACACGACTCTTAATCCGAGAGTCACGGGTTAAGATCCCTGTCACACCAAACATGCTCTCTCTTTCTGCTATGGGGGCGTAATAATGTAACAGTCAGTTCCACTATTCGTCGGTAAAGGAGTAGCCCAAGAGTTGGCGGTGGGTGGTGATGACTAGCTACCTTCCCTCTAGTCTTACACTGCTAAATTAGGGACGATTAACGAAGATAGCCCTCGTGTAATTTTGCGCGAAATTCAGAATAGAACAATCATTTTTTCAGCGAGACTAATATGAATAACAACATTGCAAAATTCTGAAAAACTAAAATCCGTCATGGCTTTAACTAAAGTACTATTATAACGGAATCTATCCATTAATACATTACATCCTAGACGGGTGTGTATCTTCTTATAGCAAATCTGCTTTGGGCTACCTGTTGAATCCCCCGAGGGATTTTAGAGTTGTAAATCCGTAGACTTAACGTTGTACCAGCAGGGGACATATCCTTGAGTAAAGTTGTAATTAACTTTCATAGAATTTAGCATTATTAAATGTTGACACTGTTATTTTCCCATTTCCTTGTAATGCATGTATGAAAACACATTTGTTTTGGGGTATTGTACAATAACAAATTATTATGTAAAAAAACATTGTATCATCCAACGATAATTTGTTTCTTAATTTAAGAAAAGAAGATTCATAACTATTTGTATTGTCATATGTCAATATAACAATATTGTGTCAGCAACAATCGTTTTGGTTTGGTTTCTTTTGAATTTCGCGCAAAGCTATACGAGGGCTATCTGCGCTAACCGTCCCTAATTTAGTAGTGTAAAACTAGAGGAAAGGATGCTAGGCATTACCATTCCCCGTCAATTCTTGGGCTACTCTTTTACCAACGAATAGTAGGATTGACCGTCACATTATAACGCCCACTTGGCTGAAAGGGCGAGTATGTTTGGTATTACCGGGATTCGAGCCCGCGACCCTTGGATTACGGGCAACAATGGAGTGTTTGATAAATACAACAAAATACATATAATTTAAAATACCATAAAACAGAATCAAGCATCGAGAGTTATTAATTTAGTTTCTAAATAACAATTGTTTATTTTGCTGTCGTATTTAATTATCTGAAGTGCTCTTTTTCAAAACTTAAACATGGTATTTTTATTAAAAAGTTGAAAATATCAAGGAGAAAAGAACATGTTTATCTCGTGTACAAATCATAAAGCTAGGCTTAAAAGTAAACTTACATTGAGAATCTTAACTTAGAAAGCATGTTTATTTGCCGTACGAATCGTAAAGTTAGGCTTAACAGTTGCACTTTAAAATTCTGTTACTCAACAAAATAATAGAAAACTAGCATGTATAATTACAAAATTTATGGCCGTTGAGAAGGCTAGTTTAACACATTACGAAAAATAAGTTTCACACAATTTTTTTGTTTGTCATCATCATAGAGCCTCACTGATGAGAGCTGGTAACGCGTGAAAAGTTTGGCAATAACAAAAGACAGATCTGAAATCCTGTATGCTGTACACTTCTTAATTCGATCCACAATAAACAGACAAACATGAAGAAGAAGAAAACAATAAAAACATACACAGCAAATTAAACCCATTTAGTGAGATTGTACAAAGCATTTTTATCTACTTTCCTTTTCTCGTCGTTAAATGTTATTAATAAAAGATCCTTCGTTAATGTGAAAAGAATTGTTAGCGCCTATGCTCGAAGTACTTAAATCTAACGGTGCATACGCGACTTTTTCTAAGCATATTTTAAATAATGATACCAGTAAATGCCTTTAAGACGACTGTTAACAGCTAAAAAAAATATGGCTTGAATTAGTTAATTATTGAAATACGGATTTTAGGTGAAGTAATTATATTTATAAAAACAACTTTATATATATATCAAAACTCAACGCATATTTATTGTTATGACACAAACAGCAATAGTGCTTGAAATAAGGCCATATCTTCTAGTTTGGGCCTGGCGTAAATAGAAAACTAGCAACCTGAAATATGATGACCATTTGAAACTAACAAGGCCTAACAACTAAACAATGTTAAAAAGAAAGGGTTAAAATCTCTGTAATGGAGGAAGGATATAAGTTTCAATCATTTATAAAGCTTAGGTATAACGTATAGAATAACTTGTGAATTTACAAACTAAACACATATATAGGAGGAATATGGGGAATTCGCGGGTTAGTCTACGTGAGTCAACGTTAAAAGTCAAGATATGTTACTTACGTCTCCAACTTGGAAGCGCAGCAACAGTACAAGAAAAATACAATAACAACTCTGTTGACAATCATAGCTCTTTGTTGGGTTTGTTATAAAAACTGGGATACTCTTAACGGTTAGCGTAAGCTTGTAAATTTGAGTTAGCGACCTGAAGAGCTAAATGAGGTGATAGATGGCGGCTGCTTCGAGAACTATATTTTGTCAAGCACTCGAGCTCGTGGTCTCGCTAAAAGAGCAGCTGGAACCAAGACTGTGCGCAGAGAGAGTATCTACGTCATTTTACTATTGTTTCATTTTGCACGTGAAATGTACAATACCAGAATTTCGTTACGAAGAGGTAAATTCAGTTTATTTAGAATTTATTTTATCAAATAGTAGGCTTGTCGAGTACCGTTATTTAGGTAAATAAGTTGGATGCTTATTTTGTGAGAAACTTATGTAACTACGGAAACCAAATTGGTAAAGAGAAAGCTATAAAATGGAACACATGTTTACTAAGATTCGTATCAGTGGTGAACATACAAACTTTCTGATTATTTATTTAGGAATGGCTTAGTGGTTAACGTGTCGGGCTGCGGGTTAGGAAGTCCAAGGCTGGAGCTGCGATGTTCCCGTACACCTTCCTTATTTTCAGTAGCAGTTATATTTGAAACTTAACAGTCTTGTAGATTTCTCATTTTGCTTATTAATCGTTCAGGTTATAAATATCAGCTCTAAATAAAGTTTTAGATAAGCAACACTTTCAGGTACCGGATTCAGAAATAATTGAAAATCTGAATGAGACAAACCTACAACCTGTTGCCAGTTGAGATAATAATCAACATTCCAGAAACTTTATAGAAATTACTCTGAAATAATAATTTTCCGTGCAAAGTTAATCTTATAGGAAAACTTTAATATAATTTTATTACAAGTTAAAAGATGTCTGAAGCTCACAAAAGGACAAATAATATTAGTCGAAACTTTCTTTATTGGTCCTGTCTCTCGTTGAGACAACAGTAAATGTGCTGATTTACAATTGCAAAATCGAAGGCAAGGTTCTTCGTGGTGGACACAGCAAAAGGGAGAAACGAAAAACAATTTACTGGCCACATACAAGTTTGTACAACGTAGTGTAGATGTAACACGTGATACTAGATGTACTAAATTATTTGAATAATACGGATATTTTTTTTCTCTCGCAGGATGTGTAAATATTAGCGGAAAAATATTACGTTCAAATATTTCTATCAATATGATTTGGGATATACAAGATCTAAAGCTAACTGAAACAACGGTAAATTTAAAACTAAGGGTGTTAATTAAGTTTGTTTTTTCGATTACGTATAGAAGTCAGAATACCGAAAACTTTGAAATATGCGAATTATTCTCAGTAAAAAAGTTTAATTTTAGGTTATTTTGACAAAATAGCATTTTAAACTCTTTTGTGTTGTTTTAAGTATTTTTATCATTTTTCTAGGCCCGGCATAAAGTGAAGAGTGCTAAACGTCATTTCTGCGTTGTTTGTTAACAGCGATTATTACTGCTTTGTGTTACTTTCTCTAATGGGCCTAGCGTTGCCTGATGTTTAGATCGTGAATACGAGAATTCATGGTTTGCATTTCTTTGGTTCAGAAATGAGCCTTTGAATTTGGGACAGTGAGTGTTCTTTAAGTTAATATACGACTGACGGTCATATCTTACAAATAACGTTTCTTAACATTAAATTTACTTCAGTGGCAATTATTAACATCATATAAATTTCACTGATGTAATTTTTTGGCGAAAAAAACATTATTTTCCACAATTATTTTGGTTAAACTTTTACTGGCGTATTCAGAGGTAAATAGAAGATTTCGTGTGTGTGTACACACACCTACATATATATCGCAGAATTACGTAATACCGTGGTGCATCTGACGACTACACTTTTGTTTTGTTTTGTGTTACTTTTATGTTATTTATGATGCCACAATGTCACATGCTCTACATGGGTTTAGAGTATTTAATACTTTCTACCGTTATGACAACCAATAATACAAGTTACACGATGGCCCGGATTTCCAGCGTTACGACAATTTTATTTTTTTTAAATACGAACTTTTATTCAAATTAGAAAGACATTCGAGTAACATAACAAGAATGTCGACTAAAGTTGGATTGTTCTACATATTGTCCATCAGGATTAGTTGTAACATCTACAGCATTTTTATAATTAAATAAATAATGAAATATATTTTCAAATAAGATACGTTTTATTTACGTCTTTGAGACATGACATTTTTATAGTTTATATATTTATCTAAGTAAAAAGAAATTACCAAGCTTGTAATAAAAAACAAAAGAAATGAGCAACAATTAAACAGTTATGAAAACCTTAAGAAAAAAATATTAAACAGGTATATTATTATTTCACGCATTTCGAAACGGGTAACATATTTAGCGACACCTAATGGATAGAAAAGTATTAATGTGTATATGTTCCATTTATTACAAGATTAATTGGTATAACTGTAAATGTAATATTTATTATTTATTTTATACAGGCTTTTACAAGTAAAAAATTAACTACATAACATTAATTAAGTCTATATTATCACATAATAATTAATTGCATTTACTTGTTGAAGTACAACGAACTACAATTTATTTTCAGGTTTTCTTCACAAATATGGAGGCATCATAACATGATGGTCAATCCCTCTATTTGTTAGTAAAAGAGTAACCCAAGAGTTGGAGAAGGCTGATGATGAGTGGCTAGCTGTCTTCCCTCTAGTGTTGCACTGCTAAATTCAAAATGGCGAGCGCAGATAACCTTCGTTATTTGCACGAAACTCAAAAACAAACAAACAAGTTTAAACTAAGCGTTCTGATTCGAAAGATTCTTTATAGTTTCTTTTGCTAGGTCACATTTTATTGTATTGGGTGCTGGTTTTAAGTTAATGAGATGTTAGTAGTCAAAAATATCTCGTTAAATTTTGAAGTTAAATTTTATCTAAAATGTTGAAGACTTTGTGCATTTCGAGAGTTTATTTTCTAAAACCTTCGCTGTCATATGGTAATAACTTTTATATCATCAACATCGAAATAAAATAGTTCCAGTAAATTCTTTGACGCATGCACAAGTGCGTTGTAGCGATTTGTTTGTTTGTTTTGAATTTCGCCCAAGGTTACAAGAGGGTTGCCTGCACTAGCCGTCAAACTGATTTTATTCGCCCTTCTGTTGTAAAAGACGAGGATTTTCATCTAATAAAACATGATCTAAACTACGAGTGTTCTAGATTTTATTGGTTCTCTGCACGTACACGCTAAAAATATACTAAAGCTTAATTAATCTTAAGGTCCACGCATTACTTTTAAAATTTTGATTTAATTTTTTGACGATGTGATTTCTTCAAATTGTTTATAAATTATCACAATATATCTCCTTGTAAGTCAGATATTTTATTCTACGATATATCGAAACGGGTTTTAATTTTGGAGATCCATGTGCGTGTTTTCTAAGAGCAAAGCCACATCGAGCTATCTGCCAAATACTTCGAGTAGAATCGAACTACTGATTTCAGCGTTGTAAATCAGTAAAGTTACCGCTGTACCAGCGGGGGATAGAGAGATCTGATTAAATAGTGTTTTGTATGACAGTTTAATATTAAAAGATATTGAAATATTCATTTTTAACAGCTCAAAGTTGACTCCAAATATTTTTCATATTTTATTACTTTATTCTATTTTGTTTTGTTTAAAAATCCATCATGTTCTCAAGAGTGCGAAGTTGGACGTTTGGTTACCCAGCACAAGCGTTTTACAAGATTTACAGTTTATCGTTTAAATAATTATAAAAACTACAGTTGATCTTTAAAAGAATGATCACCATTACAGTTGATCTTTTAAAAAATGATAATCATTACAGATGATATTTCAAAGAATGATAACAATTGCAGTTGATCATTAAAAGAATGATAACCATTACAGTTAATCTTTTAAAAAAATGATAGCCATTATAGTTGGTCTTTTAAATAATTATAATCATTACAGTTGATATTTTATGTAATTACGATCAGTAAAGTTGATCTTTTACATATTTATGATAATTACATTTGATCTTTTTAAGAATGATAGCCATAATAGCTTATGTTTTAAAGAATGATAACTATTACAATTGATATTTTAAGGAATGATAACCATTACAGTTGATATTTTAAATAATTATAACCAGTTGATATTTTAAATGATTATAATGATTGCATTTAATATTTTAAAGAATGACAACCATTACAGTTGATCTTTTAAATAATTATAATTTTTACAGTAGATCTTTTAAAGAATGATGATTATTATAGTTGATCTTTTAAAAGATTATAATCATACAGTTGGTCTTTTACGGAGTGGTAAATAACCTAAGTTTCTTTTCTTGAGCTTGTACAAGAACGCGTAAGGCGTGCGACTCGTAATCCGAGGGTCGCGGGTTCGCGCCCGCGTCGCGCTAAACATGCTCGCCCTCCCAGCCGTGGGGGTGTATAATGTGACAGTCAATACCACTATTCGTTGGTAGAAGAGTAGCCCAAGAGTTGGCGGTGGGTGGTGATGACTAGCTGCCTTCCCTCTAGTCTTACACTGCTAAATTAGGGACGGCTAGCACAGATAGCCCTCGAGTAGCTTTGTGCGAAATTCCAAAAACAAACAAAGATTAAGTCTCCACGTGTCAGAGATTCAAAAAAAAAGAAATAGAACATTCATAGTAGGAGTAGCTATGAAACATCTAAACTTCCAATAAGGAAATTTATTTTTGATTTCACGGACAAAAGCAATAACGCTGAGATGTAGCAATCACAATAATGTGAAATTATTTTTCTTGTATTTTCTTCCGCGTATACAACTTGCTTCTCATAGCGTTTATTATCAGTTTTCTTGAACCAAAAAGTGTATTTCATTCTTATTAGAATAAAACTCTCATTAGCATAAGTTTATTCTTTCACCTATTAGCAATATGTTACATAAATCTATTAAACTTTACACTGTTTCGTTAAAAATATTCAAGGTGTTATATTTATACATTAAATAAACATGATATTAAAATGATAGTTAAAGTTTGAGAAACGTTTATGTCAATATTAAATGTTTAGTCTACCAATACTAATACATTTTGAAATTCTTCCCAGTAGCTCAGCTGAAACGTTAAACATCTGGTTTCGATACTCGAAGGGAGCATAGCATAGTTAAGCTTTAGTGTTTGGTTTTGAATTTCTCGCAAAGCTATCTCCACTAGCCGTCCCTATTTTAGCAGTGTAAGACCAGAGGGAAGGCAGCCAGTCAACACCATTAACCGTCAACTCTTGGGCTATTCTTCTACCAACAAATAGTAGAATTGACCGTTACATTATAACGCTCCACAGCTGAAAAGGCGAGCATGTTTGGCGTGACGGGGATCGAACCCGCGACCCTGGGATTACGAGTCGAGCGCCTTAACCACGAGGTCATTCTGAGTCTAAGCCTTCGTGTAGCTTACAACAAACAAACAAAACATTTAAAAATTTTTGTTTTGAATTAAAAGGACAACATCTGCCATCAGCTTTTATGATGATCTTAAACTCGAGACTACACTTTCTTCATATAACTACATTTTTTTTTAAAAAAACATAAAGGATAAAGAGCAGGCACTTCCTCAATCAAGCGACTTAAAGAGCCGCTTCTCATCTCAGTCAACTTATAATCTTATGTATAATGTAAAATAGTTGGGACATGATTATGTATGAATTCAAGTAGTTTCTATCCCTTTACTTATCCCTTTATTTCATTAATATTTAATTTATTTAGTAGACCGAATGAGCTTTTCGATTTTCCCTTACGTTATTATTTTTAATGCTTAAAACTAATTTCTAAGAAAAGAAGTTTGTTCTGATTCGGGCCCATCAGTCACATTTAATGACAGTGTTTCCTAAGGAAAGAAGTTTGTTCTGATTGGGACCCACCAGTCACATTTAATGACAGTGTTTTCTAAGGAAAGAAATTTGTTCTGATTGGGACCCATCAGTCACATTTAACGACAGCGTTCAAAATAATGAAGATATAATGAATAATTTAAGTATTCTTTTGGCCCAGGGCCACGTTTATTCGGAGCTAGATTCCCCACGTTAAAATAAATAAACAAACAAAACACGTTTATTGCTTGTGTGCATGTTTTGGTGGAGGGGGATTTCTGAATGCTCTTCTTAAATAGGTTCTAAGGTTTCTGAAGAGTCAATTTCAAGATACCCTGGATGTTTAAATGGCAAAAATATCAATCTCTGAAAATTCAATATTCTGTAAAAATCTCTCCTAAACGAGTTTCTTGGAATCCACTGAAAAGTCACTAACAGCTTTGATGTTCGTGTGCGCTTGAAAACTCAGTTAATAATAATTTCTGTCTCTCTGGGCAATACGATTGTTGTGATCGATTTGAATTTGTACGTCATAAATCAGGTGTCTCGCAGCAACTGTGGACTGATACTGAGTTACCTGATGTATTATTGTAATCAGTCTTGCACACAAAACTTCAACATTTGTAAGTTATTTCTATAGGTGAGTAGTAGTAGTGAGAAATATAACATGAAGGTAAATAATAAGAAAGGCTATGTAGTTTTCCAGGAAGAAAACAACAACAACGAATGTATCCTTAAGATGTTATATGTATAGCTCTTTCAACTACAGAATAGCTATTAGCTTTAGTTCACATGGTATTTAATCATAATTTGTATATAAAGCCTGGAAAGGTCTACTGGTTAGTAAGCCCAGCTTCAATTCGGAAGGTCTGAGGTTCGAGTTTCGATGTGGCCATGAATAGTTCTCTAAAAGTCGCTAACTGGCTGTCTTCTTTCTGGTTGGTGATTTTAACTTATGAAATAGCGCAAGTATTCCTCGTGTAGCTTTGCGTGAAATTAATAAACTACAAAAAACTTATGAAATACTATGTTTAAACCTTGATGGCTGTCTTTTCTTGTCCATTTTACGCATCATCTACGATAGAAAAGTTCTGAATACTAGTTATGTACTCAGCACTTATTCAAGAAAGTGTCTCAGTATCAAATTTCGTTATCGTTCTTGGAGGTAAAGTCTTTATTATCGTCAGCAGCTCCCGCTAGTACGACAGTAAGTCTACGGATTTACAACTCGAAAATCAGCGGTTCGATTCCCCTGGGCTCAGAATATAGCCCGATGTGGTTTTTCTATAATAAAATACAAACTATCACCAAAAATAGGTTTGTTTATTTGGTTGTAATTAAGCACAAAGCTACACAATGAGCTATCTATCCTCTGCTCACCACGGGAATTGAAACCCGGTTTCTAGCGTTTTGACTCCCACGACATATCTCTATGCCACTAGGAGGCATTACAAACAAAAAAGCATAAATCTCCATTTCTAAATATCATTATTTTTAAAATCAATGAGATAATTCTTAAGTTCAGTTGTTACTGTCACAAATTTAACATAAGATTGTTTCGAATAATTTTCTCTATTTCCTAATAAAAGCCAATTTAATAAGTTACCAATAATTGACTGCGATGCTTTTATCGAAATAATTATCCTGTGGCAATAAGCAGTTTCTCATGCTGTATTTCCATTATGAAGACTCAAAGAATAATGTAATATATACATATATATAACTCTATTTGATATTTTTACAAAACTTGTTGAGTTAAAATATTGTTTCATATGACCAGTTAACTGTACGTAGCATATAAAGGCGTAGGTTTTAAATTACAAAAGAAGACAAAACTTACTCAGTTCAGTTAGGATACATAGTGTCACATTACAAAATTTAATAAACATCTGTGATATCGAAAGTTGATGCAAGAGGAGACTTATCTTTCCTTAATTTATGTTTCAAATGAAAATAGGTTTCTGATAAATAATTAATTTAGTTACTTTAGAAAACTGAAGAACAAAATGCCAGTGTAACATATGTTAATTTATGTTCCAAATGAAAACAGATTTCTGATAAATGATTAATTTAGTTATCTTAGAAAACTGAAAAACAAAATATCAGTGTAACATATCATGTTAATTTATGTTCCAAATGAAAACAGATTTCTGATAAATGATTAATTTAGTTATCTTAGAAAACTGAAAAACAAAACATCAGTACAACAACTGATGTTAATTTATGTTCCAAATGAAAACAGATTTCTGATAAATGATTAATTTAGTTATCTTGAAAAACTGAAAAACAAAACATCAGTACAACAACTGATGTTAATTTATGTTCCAAATGAAAACAGATTTCTGATAAATAATTAATTTAGTTATCTTGGAAAACTGAAAAACAAAACATCAGTACAACAACTGATGTTAATTTATGTTCCAAATTAAAGCAGATCTCAGGTAATTAATTTAATTATCTTTGCAAATTGAAGAATAAAATATCAGTGTAACATATGGTCAGTCAGGTAAACGGAATATTTATACAACAAGTTACTGTGTGCAAGGAATGAAGAAACGCATGATATCATTATGGGTATATCAGTGGTTATTACGTTAGTAACATTGATCACATTAAGTTATGTATGTGACGAAAACAAAGATATCGAGAAATAATCCATTACGATATCGATGTGTCTTCGTTTGAAACATAGTGCATTCGTGTAAATGAAGATCTGTAACATTTGACCCACTGTTTGGTCATCTAAAGCTCATTTAGGTATTCGTAGATAACCGGATGAATTCCTGTTCTATTAAATTATTTCACACATGTGAATATAGCCATTATTGAAGACAAAATGCTATTTTACCTTGGCTTTAAATAAAAAAAAAATATCACACACATGCACGTGTATACTTGATTTAAGGTCGATCAGTTTCAGTATTATCTGACCTAATTCAAAATAAATACAATTTGATCTTTATTAACATCTATAAAATCAGACCTTTTCGTGTTTGTTTAAAAGAAGGATGAATTAATGAAAATATTAGAATGGAAAGAATACTGAAATTTCTAGAAACGTAACACAACCGTACAACGACTGGAATATCTGAAGCCATTTTATTTTATCTTATGATGTGCACTTTTTATCTTACGTGCTAAATATACTCGTTAACTAAATAAACTTCACTTTTGTGAAGTTAAAAAACAAAAGAAGAAATCTTGGTTGTTTTTTGGCTTACACCACGCTTAATAAGAAGGTAAAGCGGTGTAGTAGTTAAAAACGAATTGCGTTCAGCACGAGACGGAAAGAGTTACAACGTTATAAAATAAAGATGGATGAAACCTATTGCTAGCGCGTCTGAACACAGATCAAAGCCTCTAAGGTTCTAGGTTATATTGTAGGCTGGTTATAAAATTCACAGTTAATCGTGATAAGTGGTACCTCAACATGATGTGAAGAAAGCACATGCTGTTGTGGTCAGTTTAGTATATCTGTGCATATGATACAGTTCAGGTGTGAAACTGAAAACTGATGAAATATGTTATTTTGGAAAATAAATATTTTAAAATTGAAATTTTAAGGTTTTTCAAGCCAAAAAAACAACAACAAACTATTCCAAACAAACTTGAATTTTGTATCTCAGAACAGCTGAGTCCAGCGTGTTAAGGCGTGCTACTCGTAATCTGAGGGTCGTGGGTTCGTATCCTCGTCGCGCCAAATGTGCTCGCCCTCCCAGCTGTGGGGGTGTATAATGTGACGGTCAATCCGACTATTCGTTGGTAAAAGAGTAGCCCAAGAGTTGGCGGTGGGTGGTGATGACTAGCTGCCTTCCCTCTAATCTTACATTGCTAAATTAGGGACGGCTAGCACAGATAGCCCTCGTGTAGCTTTGAGCGAATTTCAAAACAAACAAACAAACAATCAGAACAGCTGGTATGGGTATTATCACTTTTAGTGATACGGAGAGAACAATGTTTCGACCTTCGTAAGTCATCTTTGGATGAAGGTGACCTAGGAAGGTCGAAACGTTGTTCTCTTCTTGTCAATAAAAGTGTAAATATCCCTACCAGCTGTTCTGAGATACATTTTTATTTCAAGTGGGTTTCTCGTCATCAAGAGAAACTTAAACTTGACTTTTATTTCTTATTTCAGTTTACCCCCTATCGTTCAACGGAAAGCCTGAATGAAGGTTCATAAAGCTAAATATCTGGTTTTAATACCCTTTGTGAACACGAAAGAAGTAGCCCATTGCATAGCTTTGCGCTTAACAAAAGCAAATTGCTTGTTTCGCGCTGAAAGGCCTGGCATGGCCGAGCGCGTTAAGGCGTGCACTCATAATCCGAGGGTGGCGGGTTCGCGCCCGCGTCGCGCTAAACATGCTCGCCCTCCCAGCCGTGAGGGTGTATAATGTGACGGTCAATCCCACTATTCGTTGGTAAAAGAGTAGCCCAAGAGTTGGCGGTGGGTGGTGATGACTAGCTGCCTTCCCTCTAGTCTTACACTGCTAAATTAGGGACGGCTAGCACAGATAGCCCTCGAGTAGCTTTGTGCGAAATTCCAAAAAAAAAAAAAAAAAATTGTTTCGCTCTGAATTACTTTAACAAGCACTGAGGTTTATATGTAAAACTTATATTTATTCTTGAAAATTTTCAAACTCTTATCATAAATTGAATAACTAGTCATGGAGGCAAAGAGTTATGAAATTACTTATATTTATGACTTGAAAATTAAATCTTTGCCATATAGTATATGATAATGATTGTTAAACATAACCTGGATATTCGACTAAACCAGGGTGAAAAATTCCAAAGGTACACTGATAAAGTTTCTTTACTTTTCTGGTGTTATTAAGCGTCTTCAAGGACGAGACTGACACGAACTATTTTTCAGAATATGACTTAAAGTCGCGGCTAGTGAAGGATATGTCATAAAACCAAGAAAGAAAGAAAGATTTAATTATGTGCAGACACGAGACTTAAGCCTACTTTTAGTCGTCTGGATTGTTGTTGTTGTTGTTTTGAATTAAGCACACAGCTACACAATGGGCTATCTGTGCTCTGCCCACCACGGGTATCGAAACCCGGATTTTAGCGTGTAAGTCCACAGACATACCGCTGAGCCACTGGGGGGCTAGTCGTCTGGAATCAAAATTAAGGTAAAAATCAGAGAAATATTTGTTACATTTAACTCAACTTGTACAGATAAATAATTATCGCAAATAAATTATTTTTATCATTCGTTATTTAACCAAAACAATACATTCTTGTACATAATTTATCATAAGATTTTCTACTACATTAACAAACTCAGACTTCTCTGTGAATTAGCACTAGGTTTCCAAACTTACAACGGTAAAATCTGGTGTTCGGTTATAAATATCCACATAGGTTCAGCATGGCCAGGTGGTTACGGCACTCGACTCGTAATCTCATGGTCGTGATTTCCAATCGCCGTCGCACCAAACATGCTCGCCCTTACAGCCGTGGGAGTGTTATAATATTACGATCTATTCCACTATTCGTTGGTACAAGAATAGCTCAAGAGTTAATGGTGGGTGGTGACGGCTAACTTCCTTCCCTCTAGTCTCACACTGCTAAATCAGGGCCGGCTAGCACAGATTGCCCTCGTGTAGCTTTGCGCGAAATTAAAAAAAAATCTTGTCAAAATCACCTCAGGTTTGAAAAGAAAAAAAAATGTCTGACCGAAAAAGACTTTAACTAAATGAATTCAAAACTTGCGACATAACTGGTAGCTATACTAATAGCATTGCTAATAATTTTATGCACCATCATGCTAAAATTTTAATTTTCAGGGCCAATCCGTCTTAGGCCACACCTTTATTAGAATGTTTTTTTCACACTTGCACTCTAAGTAAAAAAAAAACGCTGAACGTAACAATTTGAACACTTGTTACATCGATATTAGAAATTTTAGTTGTTCCTCGTTTGTTTATATTTGAAATACATGCAACTGGTGTTATTTTGATTTTTTTCGTTGAACGCGAAGCAACTCGCGAAACATCTGTGCTGTGTCATTCGCACGAGATACTTTTCAACTACTTCTAAATGTAAATGTTTCCATGTAATGAGTATTTCTCTCAATGACAGTGATGAGTTCGTTAATTTAGTAATGCTGTTATGTTGACATTCGCGTTTTCAAATAATAAGGATGTACTGTTACTTTATCTTGTTTGACCTTTGACAACAGATGAGTTATATGAACACGTGAAAAACAGTATTAATAACACTGAAGATATTGCATATAAATATACAAATTCAGTCATGATGTTTAAAAAATCTCGTAGGTTCACGAAATTAATTTATTACAAAAATACAATGTCATAACACAACTTAAGCGCTTTCTTCTTCAAGGCAAATTCAGAATGATTGTGAGATAAAATAAGGTTTGAGTGACGTCATGTAGGCCATAATGAAAATTTGGAACTGATTGAGTAGCTTTCAATGTATTGTTTCCAGAAACGTATTTAAGGTAACAGTTTAGTTAATTGAAACATTCTCATGGGGTTTCAAGAATTCCAAGATTTTAACCTTCTGGCTTCCCACCCAAGAAACGTTACCGAAATACTTTTCCTGATATATATATATATCATACTTGACGTATTTCAAAGTACATACGTGATAACTAGACTTCGCAAGTCAGTCAGATTACATTCCTGATTTTAAAGTACTAGAAATGTACCTTCAATTTACCAGCATTGTACAAATATATATTAACTTTATAATACTTCATTTGTTACACATGTACAATATTTATCCAGCTGCAGTTGTTAAATATTATCATTCGTTGTTTCCTTTCAATTTTTCAAAGCAGAATGTAAAATTTCTTTCTATAATTACATTGTATTATTAAAACAAATATTACGCAAACCAATAACTCCCGAGAAAATTTCATTGGATATAAGGATGTAACGGTGTACATCATATTGCACATTGACATTGTTTACAGTTTTTTAGTTCGAGAGATGTCACTGAAAATTGATTGCTTTTAGGAAGGGCATGTAACAGCCCTTTCCAACGCAAGATATTCATACATTCAAATCACAAAAAGTACGTTTAGACCGTGAATTTAGAATTTCTAAAAAGAGGATAATTCCTACTCTTCATGCCACGAAAAAAAAGACGTGGATCAAGTTGAGGTACAAGGACTATCTAGAAAAAAGCTTACAACAAGTTCTACGTAGCCATAATAAGCAAAAAAGGTTTGTTTGTTTTGAATTTCGCGCAAAGATACACGAGGGCTATCTGCGCTAGCCGTCCCTAATTTAGCAGTGTAAAACTAGAGGGAAAGCAGCTAGTCATCGCCACCCACCGCCAAATCTTGGACTACTCTTTTACCAACGAATAGTGGGACTAACTTAAAATGCTCCCACGGTTGAAAGGGCGAGCATGTTCGGTGCCAGGAGGATTCGAACCCACGACCCTCGGATTATGAGTTGAACGCCTTAACCTACCTGGCCATGCCGGGTCTGCCGGTGAAAATTAATAGATGAAGGCTATGAGCTTCAAACTGTTCAAGCAGATGTAAAGAAGAGTGAATATATCTACTAAATTGCTTGCTAAAGGGTGATTTTAATAACAGACAATGTATGAAATACTCAAATATGGGGAGTAGATGTTCTTCGCGTGAGTGAAAGTCTCATAAACTTTATGTCTGTGGCTTGGACATGGGTAAAATTCTCATAAACCATACTTATTATATGGACAGTTTCTTCCCTTATCATTATATATCCATGGTACCTTCAACTTTGTGCTCATGCTAAACTAAGCAAATACTGATTTACCACACGAGAGGGCGCTGTGGTAAAAATTTGAACTCGGCTTGTCCGATGGACGTGAAAGGGTTTTATCAAATCATAGTATATTTTAAAATTAAATGAGTTAGAAAAAACCTTTTTCATGAAATCTAGATATCACCGAATCAATAAACATAAGTAATTAACTTATGGTACTGAGCGGTCGGATACGATTGTCCATTTAAAAGCTGATGTATCGTGTTAGGGCATGTGAGCTCTAGACTCAATAATAATTTTAACTTATAAATGAGATGTACGATTTATATTACGAACAAAATGATCCATCACAATTTATCTCCTCACGAATGATAAATGAGTAAAAATTAAATTATTATTACTAATTACCTCATATAGTGCTTTAAAATATATATTATAGTACCAGAATATACTGATTAATGCTCATTAATGCGGATTAACAAAAAATATGAACTAAAGGTCGTGCATTATTTCCTTGGGGAAATTATTAAAAACGTAGGTCAATAATGGATTATGTATGACGCCATCAACAAAGGCTACATTCACTGGGAACAGCCACTTCCCTTTACTAGGCCTCTCCTCACTTTTCATTCCAAGCAGATCTATTCTAGATGATATAACGAACCTGAATATATCTTCCAGATATTTGTCTTTATCATTATTGTTGTGTGCAGTGGAATATTTATTCATTAATATCCAGATGACTTTTCCAGATTCGTTACATGCGGTGGTATATTTATATATTAATATAGAGATTATTTTTCTAGATTTACTGAGTGGAGTAGTGTACTTACATATTAATAGCTGGACGAGAGTCATCTGATGTGAAAGCTTATGTGGTTTTTAGAATTGTAAGTCTTATTCGTTTTCCAACAGGTTTACGCCAGACATGATTCAAAACGATTTAATACCGTACATCGCCATATCTAACTTTTAACAGACCGGTATTTATTTGTCTTTATACTGAAACAAATAAACTGTGAAATGACTAATACACTTAATATTTCGATCAGTATTTCTAGTCTAACTCATAAAAACAGAATGAATTGTTAACAGTAAAAGGCAGATATAGAGTAGATGTAATTAGCAGAATTTCGATTCTAGTGACAAACATCTACAGACAGTTTGGAAAGTACCAATTATAATTATTTTCATAATTAACTGAGAAAATAAAGCAGATATTTGAAAATACTTGTCTCGAAAGATTTTAATAAAAATGAATTAAGATAGTAATAAAAATGAAGTTTAACGTATTTAAATATTTTTACAATAAACTGCACGAGTATTGCTAGTACTATTATTAGGATATTAGGAAACGACACAGAAATGAAAAGGGTCGATGATACAGAATGTGTATATTTTCCGTTCAGAAAATGTAGATGGCGCTACCAGCTATGACTCCCGAGAAGAATCGAACCGTTCATTTTAAGTTTGTAAATCAGCAGGCTTTCCGCTGAACTTGCTGGGTACGATAAATTATTTTATCCTGGTATTTGTTGGTAGAAGTAAGACACAAAATAAACAGGCTTTCCGGTTTGCATGCCTGATTTTTATTTTTGTTTAAATAAATTTGACGTTTTCAAGATAAAGTGCTTACAGAAGGATTTTGATTTGAGACTGCCAACACAGACTTGAATATCAAAAGCGCTATCTATCAACGAGTGTTAAACATAATCTAAAACCTTCGTAAAGTGTTAATTTTTCAGAAGTTTCAAAAGCTACCTTCTGAAAATTCTTCAAGACTGTTGTTACCATGATTTTTCTGTTTTGACACGTGAAAGTTTTGTCAACAATACTGACACCTATTACTTTGTTACGTAGAATATAATTATGTGTAATTATTTTAATAGGTTTTCGTTGTTTTATTTGCACAATCTTTTTACAAATTATTAGGACGAATGCTTTTAAGAAGCACATGATGAAACAGTAAAGCCAAAGTTTTAATTTGACATTATATTGTATGCTGTGTAAAACAGCATAAGTCAAATATTGCAAATGTTTTGTGTAATACGAATTACAAAAATATACGATGTGATAAAATTTTAAAACAGTTAAAATTTATGAAATGGAAAAAAAAATATTAACATAATCAGTATTTATGGTAAACACGTTGCTAAACAAATTAGTAATTAGGATATTCCATGAAAATATGTAATAAATTACTCAATATACGATGTTCTACAAGTATTCCACAAGTATTTCGTACAGTCCATTCATTACCTTAAAATACCCTGGTCTTCTAAATGGCCTCAGAACATACAACCAGTACTTAAGTTGCTTCCCTTACAGCCCCCCAGTGGCTCAGCGGTATGTCTGCGGACTTACACGCTAAAATCCGGGTTTCGATACCCGTGGTGGGCAGAGCACAGATAGCCCATTGTGCAGCTTTGTGCTTAATTCAAAATAACAATAACAAGCTTCCCTTTCTGACTCGGCATGGCCAAGCGTGTTAAGGCGTGCGACTTGTAATAACAGGGTCGTGGGTTTACATCCCCGTCGCGCCAAACATGCTCGCCCTTCAGGGGGCGTTATAATGTTACGGTCAATACCACTATTCGTTTGTAAAAGAGTAGCCCAAGAGTTGGCCGTGGGTGGTGATGACTAGCTGCCTTCCCTCTAGTCTCACATTGCTAAATTAGGGACGGCTAGCGCAGATAGCCCTCGAGTAGTTTTGTGCGAAATTCAAAAACAAAATTTCCCTTACTCCGCTGCACATCAGTAGGCGTGAAGTTTTTATACAGCTAATATCCGGGTTTCTACACTCATGGCACGCGCAGCACGGATAGATCAGTTTTATACCTTTGTGAATAGCACCAAACAAGGAATAATAACTTCAGATTACTCGGGTATTCTAGTATAACTTTAGAAAACCCTGTTCAATATCTGTGTTACTCGGGTCTTCTATTATAACTTTAGAAAACCCTGTTCAATATCTGTGCTATTCGGGTCTTCTATAAAACTTTAGAAAACCCTGTTCAATATCTGTGTTACTTGGGTATTCTATTATAACTTTAGAAAACCCTGTTCAATATCTGTGTTACTCGGGTCTTCTATAAAACTTTAGAAAACCCTGTTCAATATCTGTGTTACTCGGGTATTCTATTATAACTTTAGAAAACCCTGTTCAATATCTGTGTTACTCGGGTCTTCTATAAAACTTTAGAAAACCCTGTTCAATATCTGTGTTACTCGGGTCTTCTATTATAACTTTAGAAAACCCTGTTCAATATCTGTGTTACTCGGGTCTTCTATAAAACTTTAGAAAACCCTGTTCAATATCTGTGTTACTCGGGTCTTCTATTATAACTTTAGAAAACCCTGTTCAATATCTGTGCTATTCGGGTCTTCTATTATAACTTTAGAAAACCCTGTTCAATATCTGTGTTACTCGGGTCTTCTATTATAACTTTAGAAAACCCTGTTCAATATCTGTGTTACTCGGGTCTTCTATAAAACTTTAGAAAACCCTGTTCAATATCTGTGTTACTCGGGTATTCCATTATAACTTTAGAAAACCCTGTTCAATATCTGTGTTACTCGGGTCTTCTATAAAACTTTAGAAAACCCTGTTCAATATCTGTGTTACTCGGGTCTTCTATCATAACTTTGGAAAACCCTGTTCAATATCTGTGTTACTCGGGTCTTCTATTATAACTTTAGAAAACCCTGTTCAATATCTGTGTTACTCGGGTCTTCTATAAAACTTTAGAAAACCCTGTTCAATATCTGTGTTACTCGGGTATTCTATTATAACTTTAGAAAACCCTGTTCAATATCTGTGCTATTCGGGTCTTCTATAAAACTTTAGAAAACCCTGTTCAATATCTGTGTTACTCGGGTATTCTATTATAACTTTAGAAAACCCTGTTCAATATCTGTGTTACTCGGGTCTTCTATAAAACTTTAGAAAACCCTGTTCAATATCTGTGTTACTCGGGTATTCTATTATAACTTTAGAAAACCCTGTTCAATATCTGTGTTACTCGGGTCTTCTATAAAACTTTAGAAAACCCTGTTCAATATCTGTGTTACTCGGGTCTTCTATAAAACTTTGGAAAACCCTGTTCAATATCTGTGTTACTCGGGTCTTCTATAAAACTTTAGAAAACCCTGTTCAATATCTGTGCTATTCGGGTCTTCTATAAAACTTTAGAAAACCCTGTTCAATATCTGTGTTACTCGGGTCTTCTATAAAACTTTAGAAAACCCTGTTCAATATCTGTGCTATTCGGGTCTTCTATAAAACTTTAGAAAACCCTGTTCAATATCTGTGTTACTCGGGTCTTCTATTATAACTTTAGAAAACCCTGTTCAATATCTGTGTTACTCGGGTCTTCTATAAAACTTTAGAAAACCCTGTTCAATATCTGTGTTACTCGGGTCTTCTATAAAACTTTAGAAAACCCTGTTCAATATCTGTGTTACTCGGGTCTTCTATAAAACTTTAGAAAACCCTGTTCAATATCTGTGTTACTCGGGTCTTCTATAAAACTTTGGAAAACCCTGTTCAATATCTGTGTTACTCGGGTCTTCTATAAAACTTTAGAAAACCCTGTTCAATATGTGTGCTATTCGGGTCTTCTATAAAACTTTGGAAAACCCTGTTCAATATCTGTGTTACTCGGGTCTTCTATAAAACTTTAGAAAACCCTGTTCAATATCTGTGCTATTCGGGTCTTCTATAAAACTTTAGAAAACCCTGTTCAATATCTGTGTTACTCGGGTATTCTATTATAACTTTAGAAAACCCTGTTCAATATCTGTGTTACTCGGGTCTTCTATTAAACTATAAATATGTCGCTCAGATGTCCGTAAAGTCTTCATCATACATAATATTTATTTTTACTTAATTATTTTTCTTCTTAAGATATTTTAAAACTAAAAGAAATTTTGTTGCCAGGTTTCTATCGTAATTTATAGTACTTTAAAGCATCCTGTCCAATACCTACGAATTATATTTTTTCTTCAGTATTTATAGATGCCGCTGTCTTCTATATAACCTTAAAGTACGGTGCTCAGACCCTGTGTTTTATTTCATAAAATACCTATATTTTATGTATCCAGTGTATCTGTGAGCTGTCCCTCATTCCCGCTGCGCTCATGTACCCACGTACTTGTAACAATACGCTCTTCAAGTATAAATGGGCTTACATCGGCTACATTTCTTTATTAAAAAAATAAAAATAATATATACGTAATTGAATATAACATAATAACATATGGATGGGTAGGGACTTACGGGCTATCCTATATGAAGGACAACGTTGTCTTTAATAAATCTACTAAGGAAGGAAATTTGATTTTCATAAACCTGTTAGCTAGTGATAAATATTTAAATAACGCTATAAATTTGATATTATCTGAAAATAAATAGTATTAGACCAATTCTGAATACATAAATTCGTTCCTGATGCATGTGTACGCGTTCTAATTTATCTCCTGAAAATCACCTGAAAACCCAAAATTGAACATTGGTTTATTTAAAAAGCCATAGTTCTAAAACTTAATATGATACAAAGCTGAATGTTTTTTTTTTAATTTCCTATGACATATCAATTGATAAATCAGCAATTGTTGTAATTAAAAGTCTATTAGATCTCCTGTAACAAAATGTAGTTGCTTGCAACTTTTTATGATTTACCTACAAATAGCCCTACTTCAGGCCACAGTTTGACCATGTCACCAGTTATTCAGCCTTTTCAGATTTTTACCATGTATTCTTACATCTCTGAATATGATCTGCAAAAGAATCAGAATGGTGTTCAACCTACTTTTTGAGTTATAATTTTTTAAAAGTATCCTCTGGCCATACGTAGTTTACTTGAAAAAAAAACACTTCAATTCAGGTGTTACTGTGTACAAATATATCCATACATTTTTAAAATAAGTTATGAATCCCATTGAAATATTGTAATCAACCTTTACCATATATTCTTGCATCTCTGAATATGATCTTCAAAAACTTCAAGGTTGTGTAAAATAATAAATTATCAAATTTTAAGTGTCTCTGATATGCACCATTGGACAAAGAACCACATTCAGGGCATTCATTTCTTTCTTGTCAATCAGGAATCAGTCCTGCAGAATTGTGTAAAGTTTGATCTACTTGAGTGTTATGAAATATGCAACTGTGTCAGGTATTAGGTCACATCATAACTTTATTCCCCACTCTACCAACAAATTGTATATGAAAAGGCTATCAGATGATGATGTGTACACAGTTGTAACTGTTGGTAGTAACAGTGAAAGTGATGCTAAAGCAGCTCAAACAGAGTCTAATGATAACAATGACAATTATCAGCCAGGGAAATACGTGGTATGTATATATGATCATGAATGGTATGTAGGAAACATAAAAGATAAATCAGATGAACATTCCGTTGTGATGGTGTCATTTATGAAGTAATCAAGAAACAAACTCTTCTCATGGCCTGCAAGGTCACATAAAGATGAAAGCTGGATTCCTTTCCAACATATTCTTTGTCTGATAAGTGCACCTACCTTGCATGGCAGTGGTGCTTGCCACTATGCTCTAAGTCAAAGTGATCTCAACATAACCAAACTCGAATTTCAGAAATTTATTGAAGCTGTTTGAACAAATCAATGTTTATTTGATGTTGTCAAGGCTAATTTATCGCCAAAGCAATTTTTGAAACATTTCATTGTCACGATCATTGAAGTTTGGTGTGACCATAATCTTTCTAAGTTATCCCCTGTTATAGCACTGTGATTTTTGTGTCTGATTTACCTTTATATTTATTATATTAAGAATTTTAAACTGAGCCATATCTGCATAACTGTAATGCATACACAATATATTTGCAATGCTAAGTGATCTAACTAATTATGCCAAAAAACTTGTTCAGAAATGAACTAATTATTTCTTGTTTCTTACATACAGTTGGTCCGCTGTAAGTAAACGACTATGCTAGAAGACAAAACCTACACTCTGCGTTAGTGTTAAGTCCATGCCCCGGCTTGGCCAAGCGCGTAAGGCGTGCGACTCATAATCCGGGGTTCGCACCCGCGTCGTGCTAAACATGCTCGCCCTTCCAGCCGTGGGGGCGTATAATGTACTCATATCCGTCAAATGATTGAATGGATACATTGTTATGTGTAAGCACATGCTTTCTGTGTGTGTTTACATTTCTTTTCTTTTATATGTATACAGACAGTGTAATAAAATCCTGTTGATTTTAGGTGTTATGTGTGTGCAGAGATATCCTGTTTTTTATATAAATGCATGCATAATGTAGTGTTCTGTTTTTGTTTTTTTTTAACTGGTATAGATTTGTATAGATTCTATGTTATATTTCTACTGTGACGGTCAATCCCACTATTCGTTGGTACAAGAGTAGCCCAAGAGTTGACGGTGGGTGGTGATGACTAGCTGCCTTCCCTCTAGTCTTACACTGCTAAATAAGGGACGGCTAGCACAGATAGCCCTCGAGTAGCTTTGTGCGAAATTCAAAAACAAACAAACAAACTTAAGTCCATAAAATAGGCTTAATCATGAAGAATAATTAAGCCTATTAAGCCTAATGTTAAGTCTATTTTATGATTTATGAACAAATGTAAATATATATATATATACATGTTACAAGAAATATAATTTAATGAAATAGTTTATAAAACATGAAGTAGGCCATTATCTACAAAATACAACAACAAATACCGCTAGAAGTTACGGTACAACAGCTAAATGAGTAAAGGAGAAACAAGCAAACATCACAAACAAGCTATTCAGATAATTAAACTGATAGCCTTTCACTGATTACCTAGGTAAACGTGATACAAATATAAACAAACCAATCTGCCTTAAATTTTCCCAAAACAATTGCAAGAAACCAACGGGAACCATTTTTTCGACCTCCAGCTGTGTAACATAATTAGTTTTACTTCGAATATAAATCGTTTCCGACACGTATTAGCTACCAACGTAAATTATATCATGGAAATAACAGATTTAAAGTTTAAAGTAAGTTAAATTAGCCAAAGAAATATAATCACGGTAGGTGAGAGAACTTACCATGCACACAAACGCGCGTGCTTAATTTGAGGAAGTGGTAACTCAATAAAAGTTAAACCAGGAGTCACTAGCTTAGAAAAGTGGTGTATTTAGATAAATATATAATTACTGCAATAGTGTTACTCAACAGACGACAAAACACAAACAGAAAGAAATACTCAAAATTCTCGTCTGGCAGGAATTTTCTTTGTTTTTCGTTGAGCATAAAGTTACACGGTGAGATATTTGTGCTGTGCCCACCACGAGTATCGAAACTCGGTTTCTAGCGTCTACAGGTGGCTCAGCTACCAAATTAAGGCTTAAATCTCTAAAATTCAAATTTTGATACTCGTATAAGTACAGTTTTGAAATATAAACGTGAAAAAATAAAGTTAAAAAATCTGACAGTTTTTTTTGTCTAACCTTAGCTAGAAAAGGTTTGTTTGTTTGTTGGAAATTCGCACAAAGCTACTCGAGGGCTATCTGTGCTAGCCGTCCCTAATTTAGCAGTGTAAGACTAGAGGGAAGGCAGCTAGTCATCACCACCCACCGCCAACTCTTGGGCTACTCTTGTACCAACGCATAGTGGGATTGACCGTCACATTATACACCCCCACGGCTGGGAGGGCGAGCATGTTGAGCGCGACTCGGGCGCGAACCCGCGACCCTCGGATTACGAGTGCACGCCTTAACGCGCTCGGCTATGCCAGGCCAGCGAGAAAAGGAACTTTTGTTTTATGTAGGAAAAATTAACAAAAACGTAAAAATTATCTTTGCACATTTACGAAAATGATGTAGGATTGGTTTAAACTTAAGAGATTATGTCCAGATGCAATGTGGTTCAGAGATTAATATTACAATAAGAAATATAAAAAAGATATTCAATTTTTCTTACTAATAAATCTCTTTTTTTGTTAAATTTATGCTAAGATAAGTCACCTATAATCTCTTTTGAAATTACCTTGAAGTTCCCTCCAAGTGAAAAAACAACAACAAAACATGAGAATATTTAGTGTATTTTATTTGTAATAACCTTCGGGTTATGCATTACGACTTTTACTTATCTGTTTTTATAACAGTTGTAGGCTGGTGAAACACCATAATAGTGAGGCTAAATTTCTTAATATCTCACATATCGATAGTTGGTCTGCTGTAAACTGATTAAAGTCAGATTAATATAAATTACCTTCGCTGTTTTATTTACTAAGAGAAACTCTTTAATTTCTTCTACTAAATATATCCTCAAACTTATACTTAACGTCAAAAGGTGTGAAACATTACTATAAAAATATCATATATTTTCAAAGTGATAGCCGTAGACTCCTAGGAGCAACCAAAAACAAGGATGCTAAATTAAGTTCCAATTGGAAATAACCAATAAAACAATAAAAAAGTGTATTTAATTAATTAAATGATACAGTTTGTTGAAAGGAATTTTACTGTTTTTACTGCGGCACTGTTTTCAGTAATCATGTTCAAGTTATAGGTTAGAGAAACTCAAACTCTATTATTTACATCAAGGGAGCTCAGACTATAATAGTATCGAGATTACTAGAGTGGATGATAATCCAACATTAAGCACTTGAAGGTATAAACGGAATGGTTAAAGTAGCATGATAAATATAATTTATTACCGTTATCGTTTGTGCACTGTTTGACATACACACTTAAGTTACCAAACAAGTATGAGCTGCTTTGACGACTTGGTGATGTGAAGGATGTATTTTAATATCTATGTTAGTGTAAGTTATATTTATATTTATAATTTTATGTAACTTATACTGTTAAATCTGAGTTGAGAAATTCCAGTCTGTTAACTAAAGTTGTAGAAGATCCTCGACGTAAGAATCAACAATATGTATGTATGTATAAATGCCAGTACTATTGTGCAAACTGAAATTTCTACAATCTTGCCTCACGCTTATAAAGAGCAACCAACGCGACGCGTCGGGAGACAGTATATATTAATGGTTTCTTATAGTTCGTGTTAAATAAGCCTCGGCAGCTATAACTGTGATTGATATACTGTTTATTAATTGAGAACTTCACATTTATAATCTGAAATGTTTACAAGTTTCGAATATTATAAATTATATAACTTCAGAGAATTCACTTGGGTCATTAATATTTTTACGAAAACATTAAATAAAACTTTGGTCATGAAAATCTCGGGGTGTGGCAGGCGAAAAACAAAGATAAAGCTAACTAGCTTGCTCCCTTTTAAGTAAATTGTACCTACATCGACTCAAAATTAATTCACTCATCTTGAACCTTCGATAAGATATCAAGAAAGTTACAGACCAGACAGAAGACTCAATATTAAATGTAAGTTTATAAATCTTTTGTGCATAATCATTATTTGTAATAACTAATATTGTAATTTTTTTATTGTTTGTTTGTTAAAATATACTACTATTGGAAATAAAACTTTGTATATCAATCATGTTGGAAAATGTAATAAATTTTATGCATATAATTAACGACTGTTTTGGTGTGCGTGTTTTCTTATAGAAGAGCCACATGGGGCTATCCGCTGAGCCCACCGAGGGTAATCGACCCCCTCATTTTAGCGTTGTAAATCCGTAGACATACTGCTGTACAAGCGAAAGAAATTAACGACTGACTTTAAATTATCATTTTACTTAGTTTCATGCTATATTAAATCATGATATCTTTGGAATTTTCTCAGCATTATTATAAAGTTGAAATATATAATAAAATACTTTAATATGCCAAGTCATATGCTTGGAAACTGTTTGAACTTTATTATGATTTTTAATGTTTTAACATTTTGGAATGTTTGTTCTCGTTCTAGAACTTTGTACAACATTTCGAATGCTGGAAAAGAATTTTGATTGTTTGTTTGTTATGGAATTTCGTACAAAGCTACTCGAGGGCTATCTGCGCTAGCCGTCCCTAATTTAGCAATGTAAGACTGGAGGGAAAGCAGCTAGTCATCACCACCCACCGCCAACTCTTGGGCTACTCTTTTACCAACGAATAGTGGGAATGATTGTCACATTATAACATTCTCACGGCTGAAACGGCGAGCATGTTTGGCCCAATGGGGATGCGAACCCGCGACTTTCAGATTACAAGTTGCACGCCTTAACGCGCTTGGACATGCCGGGCCTTTGGGGTGGGGAAGAAGAAAAGTTAAAGTAAACATCTGGAACAGACTTGGACATCAAAGGCTACTGGAATACCCACTATTTTTATCGTATTTTTGTTTGTTTTTAAACACTACTAGAAGTCAGCAGTCCTCCTTGTTTCATGCCTCTGTTTTCATTCGGGAGTATCCAAATATTTATAATTAAGTAACCTTTAGTTAAGTTTCTATATTTTGAGTCTTAGTCGTCTGACTTTACAAGTTCTTTGATGGTTGTTTGACACAGAATAGATAACCAACTGGAACTGAAACATTTCAGGATTCAACCTTTTACCTTGGAAAAGATAACTATATTAGAAATAGTTAATGAAGATAACCAACTAGAATTGAAACATTTCAGGATTCAACCTTTTACCCTGGTAAAGATAACTACATTAATGAAGACACCAATAGATTTCAAAAAGAAAACTTTTACATTTTAAAATTAAAATCATTATATCCTCAAAGATTAAACCAAGATTTCAATAATTCTCCTGCTTTGAATTTGAGCAATGATTATTGTATTGTTAATTTTTTTTATAGATAACTTTATTCGTAAAAATAAGAAAACTAGAGGTAAACGAAATAATAAAGTAAAATCGGTTATTTTTTCAGAAATGAGAAGTTATTTAGATAATAGTTTTTATACTAGCATTAGTATTATAAAATATTTAAGAAATTAATCTTCCCAAAATAAAAGTATTTATTAATTTAATAAATAAATATAACTTTCTAAATGATCATGCAAAATACTTACTTGTAGACATGATAAAATATTGATTAAAAGTTAATTACGTTTCAAGTGCTGAAAAAGAGAAAAATAAATTAAAACCTTTATATTTGATAATTAATTTTAGACATAAAATATTCAATGATTTACAAATTTTTAAAATTATTCATCAATCTATAAGCAATAATATTTTTTCTTGTAAACATTTAAAACCTACCACCAGTTATAAATATGGTGTTCCAATTGGTCCATTAATATATAATTATAAACGTTTTTAACTAATTTAAGTGTAGATGTTGTTAATAATAATTTACCCTACGAATGTGAAAATAATTTATTTGTTGATACTTTTCATAAACATATTATTGATAATTTAGATGTTAGAAAAGATAAAATATTTACGTCAAATAATAAAAAGGAGCAAAATACAGAATAGCAACAGAATGTTATAATAATAATATTCTAAAATTTCTTGAAAAATATTGGTGAATATATTTTAAAACTTAATTATATTACAGGTTATCTATCAGAAAGTTTGTTTGTTTGTTTTGGAATTTCGCACAAAGCTACTCGAGGGCTATCTGTGCTAGCCGTCCCTAATTTTGCAGTGTAAGACTAGAGGGAAGGCAGCTAGTCATCACCAACCACCGCCAACTCTTGGGCTACTCTTTTACCAACGAATAGTGGGATTGACCGTCACATTATACACCCCCACGGCTGGGAGGGCGAGCATGTTTAGCGCGACGCGGGCGCGAAACCGCGACCCTCGGATTACGAACGCACGCCTTAACGCGCTCGGCCATGTCAGGCCCTATCTGAAAGAAAAGTATGTTATAGTTCATATTGATAAAGCTAACTGTAGCACTGGTATAGTTTGCAAAATAAAATCAGGTGCATTAATTATGATAAAATAAATTAATGATACACAAACTTTTAAACTTTTGAACCGATCTAAAGATACAGTAATTAATAATTTCGTTAAAGTTTATCATAAACTTTATCTAAACATAATTCTTATGCTTATTTGCCGTTTCTTTATGCTGTTCAAAACTGTATAAATTTCCAATTAAATTTAGATTTATTTCCAATTCATTAAAAATACTTATCAAACACCTGGCTATATTATTTAATAAATTACTCAATATTTTACTTTATAAGATAGAAAATGTAGGTATTAACAATAAAATACATACATTTTGGATAATAAAAATAACCAACTTATTTTAGAATGTATAAGAAACTATGAGCAGGTAAATCGTATTCAAACATTTGGTTTTAAAATATTCTATATCACGATACCACTAAAAGATTTAATCTTTTTTCAAATTTATTAATAAAGCAATATTGTTATCCTTTTATAGAACTGGAAAAAGAAAATTCGGTTTCAAAAACATAAAAGATATATTAGGTTTTTCTATTTATTATAATTATATATTTTTCAAAAAACAGGTTTTTAAACAAGCAATGGAGTTTCAATGGGAGCTAACTATTCAACTTGTATAGCGAATTTATATTTGTACTATTATGTAAATATATTTATTGAAAACTATGAAATCCAGATATTTTTACTTTAAGTTACAGATATATAGACGATTAAATAATTCTTAAATATATAAAGTTATTGACACCATTTATTTCGCAGTATTAGAAACTGAAAATACTTTAATTTCTAACATGGATGAACATTATTGAGAATTATAAATTAAAGTAACTGATAAAAGGAATATCAATATAAATATTTTTGAGAAAATAAAAGATTTCGACTTTCCAATTTATGGTTTACCCTTCTTAAATATTAATGCGTTATACCCATCTGTTATGAACATTATAACTTCGCAGTTAATCACATATTGTAAACTTTGTAATAAATTACAACACATTATTAATAATGTTCAAGTACTGATACAAAAATTAATAGTTGATGGATTTGTTACGTATTTTTAAATGTTTTATGTTCTTCGTAGATTAAACGCAACAGAAAAACACAGATAACAGCTTGTATAATTTATTACACTAACCTATTAACAAATATAACAGATATAACATAAATTATATGATAACAGTGTCAGATATTAAGTTACAACATTCGAAATTAATTACAAAACAAAATAATATTAGTTTCAAACTTCAAAATAAATCACAATACAAAACGGTACTGGCCTGTATCTAATGTAATGATCTAAAATTAAAGTATCAAATTCCAGTCTAGGGTGTGAATTTGGTCCCACGAAGTAATTCCGAAACAGTTCACAGTTCAATAAATTCGCCGTCTCTCAGCACAAGCGGTAATTCGGATGTATCGTAGAGATTGACGAAATAAAATCACAGCTTCCGTAGATCTAACTTCAAACACAAATCCAAGTTGAATATTCATAGCAAACACTTAATCTTTCTCAAATAACTAACTCTCTTCTTTTCTTCGAATAATAACTGATGTCTGAATCTCACACTTGTTCTTCGAATAAAACTAATGACTGAATCTATCTTCTTTTTTCGAATAAAAACTGATGACTGAATCTCTCTCTCTTTTTTCGAATAAAAACTGATGACTGAATCTATCTCGCGTCACCGTCTTTTATACCGATAGGCCTACTTCTCGAACAATCTTGCAATTTCCATACAACTCTAGAGCAATCCGCGCGTGTCCGTTCTTGCACGAGACTTCACGTCGAGACACGAAGTCACCAGCACTCATTAACAAACATATGATTGCTTTACTTAATTCAAGAAAGTTCTAAAATGTTACCCTAAATGAATAACAAAATATTAGTTTAAACTTCGAAACAATAATATCAATATGGAAAAATGAATAATAGAAATGAAAATTCAAACACAACACGACATGTTGTCGTTTACAAAATATTTACACATATACATAACAGATTTAATAAAGAAATTTTAGGTAACATTACTAAATTATTCTGTAATAAATATGAAAATGTATTAAATAGATACAAATAAATAAAAAATCAGAGAAGTTTTACTAAAATATTTTTAGTTAAAATTAAGGTATTTTAAGAACTTGGCACTACTTTATGTGGACGTATACCTTGAGCTGCATATAGAAGCACGACAGTCACAATAAGTTTCGTATACTGACAAGATTCAATGTCCTGTTAAATAGTCTGTACTTCTACCATATTGGGAGTGGAAATGCTAACTTAAAGAGGTAAGTTTCATGTTACTAATCCCCAAATGATATTATCTAATTTACTTATTTTTTATTTCTATCTTTTATGTTTATCTTTTTATTATTCCTTATTTTAATTTGGGAGACAAGTCACCTTCCCACAACTGTCTGAAGGCAGTGAAGGGTGATATAGATGTGGGACTTTGTGGGCTTGACTACCCACATCTCGCTCTCCTAATTTCTAATCTTCTTATGTGAGACGAGCGAACTGAAAGTTAAGACTGATAGACGGTGTATCCCCACCACAATGTGCGTCCTACAAATCAGTCACCTCCCCAACCTAGGATAATTTTATAATCCCACGTTGTAGCTTGTAACTGAGGATTTTTTTTGTAAAATCTTATATATATAATCTATTTGCATGTATGTTAAATTTACGCACTCAAAACAGAATATCCACAGCATGGTTAACTTATCGGAATAGTGAAATCACTCTGATCAGGGACAACTCAAGGTGGCCGTTGGTGTAAATATTTTATGTTGGACAAAGGTTTCTTATTATGAAATAAAAAAATGTAACGAAAAAAAGCAGAAAAGAAAGGCCTACCAGTGAAGACACGTGATAAAACAATTCTACCAATTTGGAGAATACGAAATATATGCTATTATCATCCATCGAAAATCAACCAAAACTTGTCGATAAAAAATTCAAAAATGCAACAAAAGATTATAAGAAAGAAAAAACACACTTTTTATTATTTTTTACAGCTACATTACTGCAGACATGTAATCCTGTTTAAGGCCTGGCATGGCCGAGCGCGTTAAGGCGTGCGCTCGTAATCCGAGGGTCGCGGGTTCGCGCCCGAGTCGCGCTAAACATGCTCGCCCTCCCAGCCGTGGGGGCGTATAATGTGACGGTCAATCCCACTATTCGTTGGTAAAAGAGTAGCCCAAGAGTTGGCGGTGGGTGGTGATGACTAGCTGCCTTCCCTCTAGTCTTACACTGCTAAATTAGGGACGGCTAGCACAGATAGCCCTCGAGTAGCTTTGTGCGAAATTCCAAAACAAACAAACAAACAAGTAATCCTGTTTAAATTAAATAACACATGCATAATACCATTATTAATGTTAATAATAATTATTAATAATAACATTATCAGGACTTTTATACTGTTTAAAACGTGAAGCATTACTAATAATTTTTGCCACTAAAACTCGAAGGTTGTGTAACGTTTTAACGGGCTGAAAAATCCTACTGATAGAGTTTTCTAATACACTTACACGTATTATGCGTTTTGGGTCTCACCTAAAACGTATTTTAAGAATTTCATCTACCCTTTTCTATTCTTTTTTGAGAACAACATTTCGGGAATATAGAACAAAGCTTCCAATGTACATACGTGTTTTTTTTAAAGTCATCTTCCTTTGTAAATGTAATGCGATATTAAAACAATGATATGTGATATCACATGTGTGTGTGTCGGCATATATATTTATATACACACATACTGGCGTTCCTGGCTTAAAAAAATGACTGGATTTAGATTCATGTTTATGATACGATACTCGGAGTTTCTTTTTCATTATTCTTTCAGAATTTCTAGTGTTTTAGTTGTGTTTAACAGGTTATTTATTTTAACAAGTAATATTGGATAACAATTGTGTAATTTACAGAATTAATGCTACTCATGCATTTTAGACACATAGAAAAGAATGTTAAAATGTACCCGAAAGCTATCTGCACTAGCGGTTTCTAATTTAGCAGTGAAATACTAGAGGAAAACCAGCTAAACATCGCTAACCACCGCCAACTTTTGGGTTACTCTTTTTACCAACGAAGAGAGAGCTTGGCATGGCCTGGAGATTAAGGCACTCGACTCGTAATCCGAGGGTTGAGGGTTCGAATCCCCGTTACACTAAACATGCTCACCCTTTCAGCTGCGGGGGCGTTATAAAGTTTCTGTCAATCCACTATCCGTTGGTAAAAGAGTAGCCCAAGAGTTGGCGGTGGGTGGTGATGACTAGCTGCCTTCCTTCTCGTCTTGCACTGCTAAATCAGGGACGGCTAGCTCAGATAGCCCTTGTGTAGTAGCTTTGCGCGAAAGTCAAAACAAACCAACGAATAGTGGGGTTGGCCGTCACATTATAACGCCCCACGGGTGAAAAGGCAAATATTTTTGGTGATATTAATGTGTAGTCATATTAATACCGCATCCATCTTAAATATTCTAGAAATGTTGGTGATCTAATCTTATTAGAACATGATGATAATTTTGGAAACTTAAAAAGCTCACTGGTTCAGGATACACGCTCCTCATAAGTTTTTGTTTTTTTTAAATCTACGATGCTTTTCCAATATCCATTTAAAATATTAAGCACGATATTTCTTAGACATGAAGCAGAGATTCACTCAGTCTTTCTTTCATACTAAATATAATAAGATGCCTTATTTAAGATAAAAGTTTTAAAACTACATGATTAATGATAATACAACAATTGTAGTTACGGATATAAATTTTGGTGTAGTGACACGTTCTGTGTAATATATTAAAACTAAGCGAAAAGTAATTAGTTACTGTAAATAACTTAATCAGTTAAGAGCTTTAGAAGTTTCAAAAATATATTTCGATGTATAATATCTACTTGTCATATTGATAAAGCATATATTTCATTAACATTTATACAATTGAATATTCTAATATTTATGCACTTACAATATACAGTAAATCCAAAAGTCTCGCACTATCTTGATGTTTCTGTCATATCTGATAACTGTGTGATATATTATTAACCATGAAATAGCTTGTAGAAGTCCTCCTGTTGTGCCATATTAACCACGTGCTTGACAAACAGATCCATGTGTGTGTTTCTTATAGCAAAGCCATATCAGACTATCCGCGAAGTCCACCGAGGGGAAGAGAACCCCTAATTTTAGCATTGTAAATCTGTAGACGAGTTGTAAGAGTAGGACTTAGAAAATAATCGTCACGATACGCGACTTTTTCACCCATTGAAATATTTTTTTAAATATAACAAATTTTGTTTTTTTAAATATAACACTTATTTTGCGGTTTTAAATATAACACATTTTATGTGGTTTTAAATATAACACACAGTTTTGTGTCTTTTAAATGTAACATATTTTACGCTAATACAGTTCAACAATGTGTTCTTTAGTGCGTAAACACGACAAACGTATTTTAATTTCTCATTTCATGAAATATATATTATATCCTCTCACACAAATTCTTATCACACTAGTTTCACATCAGTAAGTTTAATAATTTACAGGAGATTTGAGGTATGTCTCTTCATAATCGTGTTTGCATTGCTAAGTGGATGCATATATTTAACCCAGTAAGATTTCTTTGATTTTGTTTCACTTATACGTATATTTCCCACATTACAGGTTGTATGTTGGGATCTTTTTAAGTAGTGTAACGTTTTTTTGTTTATTATGTTTCAATTTATTTTTGTTTCGGCTTGTTTTTAAGATATAACAAATAAATGTATATATAAATATACACAGATACAGAAATTAGCTTTTCAAGAACTAACTGGCACTTTATAACAGTCATTACGTTTCTGCTAAATATATTATTTTATGTAGTTCTGGATCTTTGCAGAAACTATTGCATATTTTGCAATAAAAATCAGCTAACATCTTTAGTATACCGAGAATTGAACTTAAGATTTTGACTGTGATTTCGAAGAAGGAATTGGTTGGTGTCAGATTGTCAGGATTAACACATATACCATAACGTATGGAAATATTCGTACACTTAAACATGTGCTCACCCACACGAACTTATATTCATTAAATATCCCGACATTAAATAACGAGCGTGGTAGAAAACGGAAGCCAACAACAAAAATATAAGGCACGTGGTGGCACGCTAAACTGTGCTTTTGCGAGATACAATTTGTAAAAAGCAGAATCCGGAGATGTAACGTCTACTTTCAAATCCAGTTCGTACATTTTAATTAGTAGCGCGTGTAATCTATAGCCGATGAACAGAAGGAAACTGAAAATCACGTTTAAGCAAAAACGTAATTAAAAATTTATCAGCTGAAGATCCGTATTTCGTTTCACTTCGTGTAAATATTCATAAACACTACAGAAACATTTACATGGCATTTTTGATGAGCTCTGGTATAATATGAAAAGCCCCTCGGTACTTGATACAAAAGACATTGTGATTGATATATCATTACATTATAATTTCTTACAAATTAAGTGTCCTTCGTTAAAAAAGTAAAAAAAAATTACTTCTCACGGGAAGTAAGATATTAATTATATTAAATTTTTAAGAACTATCCAAGAAGAGGTCCTTTAGGGTAGGTACATAATTAGATTGTCCCCTAGTGGCACATCGGTATGTCTGCGGAATTACAACGCTAAAAATCGGATTTAGATACCCTTGATAGGCAAACCACAGGTAGCTCTTTGTGTAGCTTTGTGCTTAACTTCAAGCAAACAAATACAGTTTGACCTACGTAATTTTATTTATATTATATGACAACTGAGTAATTTAAAGACACTAATGTGATTTGTTTATTTTAATATGATAAATATTTGATGCTCAAATTCATCCCAGTAAACCAAAGTAATGACTCGAGATTATTTAAATATGATAATAACATAAGAAGTTCCACAAAGACTGAACTTTTATTCTTCCTTAGTTCACGTGTTGATGTTGTTGAACTTTAAACTGTTCTATAAGAAAATTGTGAGCATTCTTTATAAAATTGGAATTGAAACTTTCAACACGAAAGGTACCATTGGAGCGCATGGATTAAACAGCCAGATCAGAGAACCCAATGGCTCATGTACAGTCATCTCTGATTTTAGTCCATTAATAAAGCGTATCACAGCCAACTAGAATATGTAGTCACAAAGGGTGGGCCTACTCTCTGAATCAAGTAACGAGATTGAATATATTTTCTTCACAATGTGCCTGGAGAGTCATGCAAAGTGTGTTAAGCTAAACATTTCTTGCACTCTCGTTCCTTTACCACACATACATATTTCTTATATTAAACTAAGTGTATAAAAACCTGGTAATAAGTCGGAAATAAAGTAGTTTTTACTAGAAATGTTTATAGATTTGTTCAACGATTATTCCTTTGTTGCTCTGTTTAAACATGCGTGCAATTCAAGTTGAAAAAAAAAACATTCTACTGCTTGGCATTTAAAAATGATTTAATGAAAACTCGATAATAATATTCAAAAAAAAAATATAAAACCGGGATATATTGATATAAAATAATCATGCTTTTCGTAAGTGCAAAAATAATTAGTCATCACAAAAGAAAAAGTGAGTGTTATAACAATATTGTGGAAAATGATACTGTAACGAACCAATTTTATAGTGGGTTCTAAGAAATTATTTTATAATGTATAACTTAAGTTCTGCTCTAACATTATCTGAGGCTCAGATGGCGTGAAGGAAGAAAAGAATCTTCACGTTATGGATTGTCAGTTTACAAAACTACATTAAACGTTTGAAGTTTACCGCACATCAATTTGCTTATGAATTCGAACTGTATATACTAATAGGTGATTAGAGAACATTTTAATGCTCATCTTCGTGAAATGGATAATGACAAAGATCCTAATTAACAAGTTAATACTCAGGATCACGGACAAAAGCTGTAACAGTTTTGAAACGAGACCCGAAACTCGAGTGCTTTCGAATAGTTCACTCCTTCCGGAGTATAATGGTGTCAATTAGAATGAGCTCGAGCTTCGGGTATCGTTCGAAAAACGAGCGCACGAATTGATATTGTTCTATAGACACTTAGTTTGACGTCAAAATTTAAACTGGAGGAAATTAACATTAATTTTAAATGTATAACAGCAAACTAACTAGCATTAGCATGGATAATGAGAGAATATAAGTTACATCAATTTATCTTGCCTAATGCTTTCTTCTACCAAAAAGCTTAAATTTACATAATGTTTCACAATACTATGAGTACTGATGGAATCTTTCCTGGTGGAGGGCAGTGAACAAAGATCCTTCTTTACAGAGTGATGTGAAGGCGCTACAACCAGAACCTGTGTGTATTAAGGAAATCCTAAACAATGCAAAAGGGGAAAAAAAATAGTCTAAGAGGTGTGTGAACGTTAGATTTTTGATCATTTATTGCTACATCACACCTGAGATGTGGTGTCAACAAACACGCATTTTTTTTTATTAAGACTAATGATTTAATTCTCAAGAAACATTCGAATTTTGAAACTTCTAGCAAATAAGTTAGGCACTTACCTTATTTTTCATTAAGCTGTTGACCCATTTCGAAAAACTAATACCAACTGCGTAAGCCGTATAGTCGTACGTTATGGAGGTGTGTACGGGTATAGTTCATCTACTCTCATCAACAGAGCTCTAAAGCTAATAGAATGCGAGTCGAAAATCGTTTCTGTTATCAAAATTAATTTATCTTCAAAGAAGTACAGCTTGCAGCTCTTTGGGCTGTCGATACAATTATTGGGTTGTCTGCAGGAAATCTGTTCACTGCTAATTGATCTGACACACAACTGTCTCTGTTTTTAGTAATGACAACGATTATAAGGCAGATGGAGCACATTCAATGCTAAATTATAAATTCTATAGAATTCTGTCAATATAATGTTTGTTCTCTTTCCATAGGTTTAATTTAATTGGTAAAACGCATGTAGCCAACTGTAAATTATTATTCTGATGTTTATTCCTGTAAGAAAACCAACTTTTTTACTGTTTCATCACAAAGTTACACAACAGGCTGTCTCTATTCTATTTGCCGCGGAGAATCGAACTCCGTATTTTATTCTTTGAATTCTTTAAACGTACCGTTGTTCCACAATGGAATTTAACAATACAAAACCACAGGCTTTACTTTTTACTGTTGCAATAATATTTTACTTTCTAACCAGAAATTTAAGATAAGGATATATGATAAAAACGAACTTGGTAAAGGATAACTTACCCTGACCATCTATCTTCAAATTGTCCTAATTTTTTGTTAGCCCTTGAAACCATCTGATTCATTACTTTCCAAAGCACAGATAGCCCTCGAGTAGCTTTGTGCGAAATTCCAAAACAAACAAACAAACTTTCCATTGTAAATAATTTAAAGTTTTTTTTTCATTCACTACAAATATTTACAACAATAATCGATTATCTCTTTAACATTTTTATCAAATTAAAGTAATTTCTTTCCTAAGTTGCCACCAGTGGCTCAGCGTTATCCTTGAGAACTTTATAATGCTAAGATTAAACGTTTGGTCCCTGCTGTTGAAACAGCGCACAAAGTCCGACACAGATCTTTGCACTTAAACAGTGGCAAAGAAATTGCCTAAAAATAGTCAGAAACAACACAAAAGAGGATTCTTTTGTAAATAGCCCATTATGTTAAAATTAAGAATATTTATTTATACGCATAACAGACTATTCTACAATTTTCATACGCTCACACTAAACTGGCAACCACTTTCAATAGCATGGGTGCTCATTTAACACAATAAAAAACAGTTGTTTCAAACTATCTAACAACCGTGTTTAAATAACGGTTTGCATAATTATCAGAAAATTCATTAAAACCACTTGCAAAATCACGAGTAATGAATTAAACGGTCCATAACACAGATGAATATTAACATTGTTGTCATGAGGAAACCCGTACATTATACAAGACACGTTACTGTCATTTTCATAAAGATCAAAATACGAAGAAACCGACCTCGTGATAAAGCTGTTTGCTTTTGAATTTCGCGCAAAGCTACGCGAGAGCTATCTGCGTTTGCCGTCCTTAATTAAGCAGTGTAGGATAAGAGGGAAGGCAGTTAGTCATCACTACCCACCGCCAACTCTTGGGGTACTCTTTTACCAACGAATAGTGGGATTGGCTGTCACATTATAACACCCCAACGGATGAAAGGGCGAGCATATTTGGTGCGACGGGAATTCGAACTTATAACTCTCAGATTACGAGCCGAACGCTTTAACCCATCTGGTCATGCTGGGCCCCGTGATATAGCGCCTCTGGATATGTTATAACCATTAGGATACTGATTTTAAGAAGGAAAAGTGACATCGCAGGTTTAAGATTTAAATGGTTAAATAACTATTTAAATCTTAAAGTCTTTCGTATTTTTAGTTAGGGAAAATATGTTAAGGAAGGAGGAAGAGGTCAAAGTGTACCTGACCCTCCAGGGCAAATACCCAAACACCATCGGAAAGTTTTAAGACTTTCAAAACTTCGTCCTCCACACTTGCGTCTCCACAACAGGCAGTTGCCGTCCATTCTACCAAGTTTCATTATTTTATATTTTTCACTTCATTAACTGAAACATGACAACATTCCAGTTTATGAGTAAGAAAAGAGCCTTCACTGATGATACAGATATTAATTCAGTTGAGTTAAGCTCATTTAAACGTTCAAAACCCTCACAGATCCTAACATATGTTAAATAATTTATGTATCTACTATACATAGGCCCCCCAGTGGCTCAGGGGTATGTCTGCGGACTTACACGCTAAAATCCGTGTTTCGATACCCGTGGTGGGCAGAGCACAGATAGCCCATTGTGTAGCTTTGTGCTTAATTCGAAACAACAACAACAGTATCTACCATACAGCTTTTCTCAAGTAGCTCCTGTGTAGCTTTGAGAGAAAATTCTAAAATTTATTTTTAATCTTTTATATATATTTTTAATGTTTATGTTTCTATCAGCTGCATACATACATCTCCACATCGTATCATTAAAACATTTTTGTTATATTAATCTATCACGTATATATGTTTCTTGTCTCTTTCTTATGCATTATTATATACACTGCTGGCCAAAATCCTAAGGCCAATATTTGTTTGTTTTGAATTTCGTGCAAAGCTAAACGAGAGCTATTTGCGCTACTAGTCCCTAATTTAGCAGTGTAAGACTAGAGGGAACGTCAGCTAGTCATCACCACCCACCGCTAACTCTTTGGCTACTCTTTTACCAACGAAAGTGGGATTGACGGTAATATTTTAACGCCCCCACGGCTGAAAGGGCAAGCATGTTTGGTGCCACCGAGATCCGAACCCGCAACCCTAGGATTACGAGTCGAACGCCTTAACACGCTTGGCCATGCCGGACCAATGAACATAAAAGAAAAATATTCATTTTGCGTTGTTAGACTCAACCATTTATTTGAGTACAGCTTCAATAGATAAAAATTAGGAAAGGGAAAATAAAACCTTTTTTTAGCATTTCATAGAGAAAATTTGAACATTATGAAATTAGCCCAAATACTAGCTGGTCAAAATTTTAAGTCCATACTGAATCGAAGCGTTAATCAGTAAACACGTAACGAAATTTAGTCATTTGTGTTCAAGCATTAGCGTTGTCAACATCTCCCACTGACATCTCTTATGTTACATTAGGTAAAAACATGGCAAAGGCTAAAACGTTGACAGAGTTTGAACGTGGAAGAATTGTCGAGCTGCGAAAGCAAAATCTCTTTCAACGTGTCATTGCTGGTGAGAATAGGCGTAGTGAAACTGCTGTTGCATATTTCTTAGAATACCATGAAGGATACGGAACGAGAATTTTAAGTGTTCGGGCCAAAAAAATTTCGCCGGCGTTGAGCATGTGGATTCGATGGGTTGTCCGGCAAGACAATAGCCTATCGTCGAACCAGATTAAGGCCATTACAGACGCAGAATGCAGCTCAAAAACAATAAGACGGCATCTACGAGAGAAAGGCTTTAAAAACCGTAAACATCTTCAAAGGCCACGCCTCCTTTAACACCGCGAAACAGCTCGGTTAAACTTTGCTGAGAAGCACCAAACATGGGACATAGAAAAGTGGACGAAGGTTTTGTTCTCTGATGAGAAACAATTTAACCTGGAAAGTCCAGATAGCTTCCAATGTTACTGGCACGATAAGGATATCCCATCAGACATTTTCTACACAACACAGTGGAGGAGGTTCCGTCTTGATCTGGGATGCTTTTTTCTTCCATGGAACAATGGAGCTTTAGGTTATACAGGGGCGTCAAACAGCAGCTGGCAATATTGGCATGTTGGAGAAAGCATCCTTATTGAATGAAGGCCTTCACTTGTGTGGAAATGATTGGATCTTTCAGCAGGACAACGCTGCAATCCACAATGCCCGCAGGTTGAAAGACTTTTTCATGGTGAATAACGTGATTTTTTTTGGACCGTCAAGCGTGTTCGCCCGAACTGAACCCTATTGAAAATGTTTGGGGTTGGATGGCAAGGGAAGTTTTATAGAAATGTACGTCAATTGCAAACAGTGCATGATCTTCGTGAAGCCATCTTCACCATTTGGAATAACATTCCAGCCAGCTGTCTGCAAACGCTTATATCGACCATTCCAAAGTAAATGTTTGAAGTTATTTGCAATGACGGCAGTACAACTCACTACTGAGACCTCTTGTTGGGCATTTCGTACTCTGTTCTTTTTGGCATGATCTTAATATTTTGACCAGCTGGTATTTAGGCTAATTTTATAGTATTTGAATGTTCCTATTAAATGCGAAAAAGTTTTTTTTTCTTTTTTCTTTTCTTATTTTCATCTTTCGAAGCTCTACTCAAATAAGTGGTTGATTCTAACTACGTAAAATGCATATTTGTTCTTTATGCTCATTGGCCTTAAGATTTTGGGCAGCAATGTGTATGAGGGATATTTTAGTACAAGTTCTCTGTAATTATTTCTGTAATATGGCCATCTAAATTCGCATCTTTTAATTTCTAACAGAAAATAGTCTAAATATGCTGTAAAATATTTATTAGTTTTAGTGTGTGCGCGCGCGTGTGTGAGTGTGTATATAACTGCTCTACAGATTAAAAGCTCATACATTTGATTTAATACCAATCAAAAACCTACTCTCGGATTCACTTTCTTTATATAATTAATTAATAATTAATAACTGATTAACAACTCTTTTTTTCTCATTATATTCTACTGGATTTCAATCATAACTTTTTCCATAAAAAAACATTCAAATACGTTTACCAATTGGCTCCTGCTAATACAGCGGTATGTCTCAGGATTTACAACGCTAAAATTAGCGGTTCGACTCACCTCGGAGGGCTCAGTAGACAGCCCGATGTGACTTTGCCATAAGAAAAACACATACACGTTTACCAATTAGATTTTAAATTTGAATCAGTATTATCCAGTATACAGTAACATTGTTTATTATCAGTTTTATCCAGTATACAGTAACATTGTTTATTATTTTCATTGAAGCACCAAAATAGAGGGCCTGGAATGCCCATGTAGGTTAAGGCGTTCAACTTGTATTTTGAGGATCGCGAGTTCGAACCCCGTCACATCAAAAGGTAATCTCTTAAGCGGTGAGGGCGTTATAATGTGATGATCAATCCCACTATTCGTTGATAAAAAAGTAGCTCAAGAGTTGGCGGTAGGTGGTGATGACTAGCTGCCTTCCCTATAGTCTTACACTGCTAAATTAGGGACGGCTAGCGCTGACAGCTCTCAATTTTATATGCAAAAACGGCTCGTTTGGGCTCAGAAAATATTTTAAATAGAAGAGCGAACAACGTTTCGACCTTCTTCGGTCATCGTCAGGTTCACAAAGAAAGAGGTAACTGACCGGAAGCTGACCACATGTTTGGAAGGGGTTGTGTAACTGAGTGTCGCAATCTAGAGGGCGGGGTTAGATGTTTGAATATATAATTTTATCTATAATATTAATATAGGTATAATGGCGTTCCTTTATATTGGTTTTTTGGGTTTAAGTTGTTGTATAAGTAAGGCTTCTTTAATTTTGCGTTTGTTTATGTTTGTTTCTTTATTTAGTATTTTAGTGTTTTCTATGGTTATGTTGTGTCCATTTGACTTGCAGTGTTCGAAAACGTGTGAAGGTGACTTTTTATGTTCTTTGAATCTGGTTTCCATTTTTCTACTTGTTTCTCCAATATAGAAGACATGGCGTTTTTGCATATAAAATTCTGAACAAGTGGGTTTCTCGACATCACTGATAGCTCTCAAGTAGCTTTGCGCGAAATTCAAAACAAACAAACCAAACTATCGAATATGAAGAGATGTAGTTTTTAGTTATGCTAATATCGTGAACATGAATTCATATTAAAGCTAATAACGTTATTTTTAAACATAAATTTTTTGGTTCCTTCTGTATGCTATGTGTAACAGCTCATAGCTTTTGAAACGGTTCGTAACTAAATTCAGTTTGGGATCCATGCTGTTATAATACACGCTGAACTTTGTGAAATTAGACTCAGGATGAAGAAAAAATCGAATATTAAAACCTACCCAATTATTACAGAGAACTAAAAAGGGAGAATCATATATATATATATAATTCTTGTTCTCGTATACATGTTTTATTAAAATATTTTTCAATTCAAATTCTACTTCGATGAGCATAGCTGTGGATCTATGACTCCGTGGTATTCCATCATTCGATTAGAGCAGCCCTGGAGCTGATGGTAGTGAGTGTTTAATAGCTATTTTAACTGTCGTCTGTCCCTTTAAAATTGAAGACAGCCCTCAAATTTCTAATCCCCCCCAAAGTAGTTGAGTTGTATGTCTGAAGGATTATGATGCTAGGATCGATAATCGTGGTCGGTGATTCATTCTACAGGCTTGTGCTTAACAACAAACAGATAAAAATTTAAAAATTCTTTGTTTTTGGATTAAATTGCAACATCTGTTCTTAGTTTTCATGATGGCCAAAAACTTAAACAAACCTTGATGCAGCTTTGCACAAAATTCAAGTAACAAAAGTAACTTTTATTATATGAGTGTTCAATGGCAAAACAAGCCTTAAAAATGTCTTATCAAACAATATTTTGATGTATTCTCTTTCTTTTTACAAACGACTGTGTAAAGTGACGGGTAACTTATGATTGTGGGCATAAAACATAGAGATAAACCTATTTACCTGTTAGACATACTTGTTTATCTGTTAAGTAAACCTATTTTTCCGCTGAACAAACATATTTATCTGTTAAAGAAACAAATTTGTTCGTTGGACAAACATATTTATCCATTACTGCTGATCTACAATAAATTATTTTGTGCGATCCAATAAGACTAATCATTTATGTTTAATTTCAATGAAAATTTTATATCGTTTTAGTTTGGGGAAACACCTTAACTTAATCTCATTAGTACTACACTTATAAATGCCCTCCCTCGATAATACACTGGTAAGTCTACGAATTTACAACGCCAAAACCAGCGGTTCGATTCTTCTTGGTGGGCTCCCTAAATAGCCCGCTGTGGCTTTGTTGTAAGAAAACATACAAACTGTTATAATTAGGGTAATTGTAAACTTTTTATCATATCTTATCTAAGTAAAATTTTTACCTCGTAATGGTTCGTTTGTTTTTAAAATTTGCACAAAGCAACTCGAGGGCTATCTGTGCTAGCCGTTCTTAATTTAGCAGTGTAAGACTAGAGCCAACTCTTGGGCTGCTATTTTACCAATGGAAAGTGGGATTGATCGTCACGTTATAACGCCCCCACGGCTGGGAGGGCGAGCATGTTTAGCGCGACTCGGATGCAAACCCGCGACCCTCAGATTACGAGCGCTTGTCTTAACGCGCTCGGCCATGCCAGGCCTATCTCGTAATGGTTTTCCTGACGGTAATAATGCTATCACCTGTGTCTAATAATAAAATAATGACCTGATATTTAATTAAATTGATAAAGTTGTTGTTTTGTTGTTGTATTGAATTAAGCACAAAGCTACACAATGGGCTATCTGTGTTCTGCCCACCACGGGTATCGAAACCCGGATTTTAGCGTGTAAGTCCGCAGACATACCGCTGAGAAATTGATAAAGATATATAAACATAATTAAGTGGTTTTATTTTAAAGAACATACTATATTATGTTTCAACAATTTTTTTGTTAATTTGCTAATGTATTGGATAAAGTACGTTCAAACACAAGAATGGGCTTTTACTATAGAATTAATAAAATTACTCTTTTACTTTTAGGTTACTTTTATAATTTTTACTCACTTAAAAAAAAACTACAAACTGAACCGTTATTTAGTATTTGAATATCATGAGAAGACGAGATGCATTTCGAGTAAATATAACAGTGGTTTTAGTTGTTGTAACAAATTGTCTTAAGACAACTATATAACAGCTCTTAATTTCTTGAATTCATTCACCATGATCGGGCATGAATAATAGGTCTGCCTGCCCTCCATGATCCTTTGAAACCAACGTTTTTTGAAAGTTTTTAGGATACTTTTGAAGATTAAATATGTTTCCGGTTGCGCTTTGATGGTATAAGAGGGTTTTTGGGCCTTTTTCAAAATGGCCGCCACCGAAAATCGTAAAATTACACAATATATGAAATGATCATTATTTGCATTCATTTAGCATATAATATTTAAATTTTTGTTATTTACTTATGTATAAAGCATAAATTGGACCAAAATATGGAATTTTGAAATTTTGTGACATGGAAGAAATCCAAGATGGCGGCCAAATCTGGGTGCATTTTCGCAAAATCGCTCATAACTTTTGAACCAGTTAACGTATAAAATTGATTTTGATGTTTAACCATATGTTTTACTACATATAGAGTTCAATAGAACCATAATTAGAATGATTCATTCAACTTTAGCAATATTAGCAACATATTAACTGTGCACAATGAGTGCAAAGTGATTCATGCCATTTTTCGAAAAACGCCCCATTATTCCACTCTATACTCAATGCTTCGTACATTTGATTTCCAACATTTTTCTGAACTAGGTACATAACAAATGACCTTATTCAGCAATTTTTAGAAATATTTTGTACAAGTCTATACAAGAAATATAGAAAACATGCACATGTTTGCTAGAAGAAAACTTACACACACAAACATTAAGGCTAATGCATACGAAAAATATTATCTTTAAAATTTTAACTGTTGCCTGTAAAATTAAGAGCAGAAGGAAGAAACATGATTGGTCTGTTTTAGGGGAACAAAATACAGCTAATATGAATATTACAAATTCTTAAACTAGAAATGTAAAGTAATTATATAATGTTAGGCTTAAAATCTTCAAGATTAGTTAAACTTGTGAGTGAAACTTTCGACTGAAGCTTCAGTTTTGTTGATTATAAAACTAAATAATGGGCTATCCATGCTTTTTCCATCGTACAAGTCTCGATTTTTAGAGTTGTAAGTTCTCAAACTTATCTCTGAACCACAGGTGGACCAAAAGCCTTTTGCGTAGTGAAAAGACAAGTAAACAGAATAAACAAAGTACTAGGCATTAACATTACTAGAATAATTTATTACAACTAATATACTTCAAGAGATTTTCTGGTATTTGTCAAAAACAAAAGCTAAGTAATAATGATAATCTTAGGATAGGAAGATGTAATTCAATTTCAATGATCTCTTGTCTCAAAGAAATAGTTCCTTGTGGCAAAAATCTATCAAAGTCCATATACAAATTGACTTTACGAATACAATGCTTGCATCTACGTAGAGTAGTGGTTAGGACTCCTAATGTGCAATCTACAGTAGTCAATGGACTATTTAAGAGATTAAGATGGAATATTTCAGGTGTGGTCTAGCAATACATTTATTTACCCATGCAAAATTATTTACTGTGTGCAACGTGCTTATGTTTACTAATTATTTATTACTAAAACAAATGCAGCAAAACCTGTGCACTTTATTATTGATTTGTTCAGGTACAAACTTTACGATGGGACCGATGTGGGGATCGAATCGTAGCTTATTAAGTCACATAACTAGCTTTTTATCATATGTAATATTTAACATGAAAAGATGCTACTTATATTTATTCACAACGCTAAAACACCAAACTTCCATACTCATGGAGGGGACAGAACAAATCCTTCATTGTGTTGCGTTGAACTTTGTTTGTTTGTTTTTTATTTTACGTAAAACTACACGAGGAATGTTTGCGCTAGCCGTCCCTAATTTAGCAGTGTAAGACTAGAGGTAAGGCAGTTTGATCATTACCACCCATCGCAAACTTTGGGCTACTCTTTTAACAACGAATATTGGGATTGATCTTACAATATAACACCCCAACGGTTGAAAGGGCGAACATGTTTGGTACGACGGGAATTCGAACCCACGACCCTCAGATTATGAGACAAGCGCCCTAGCCGAATAGTGGGATTAGCAATACATTATAACGCCCCCACTGTTGAAAAAGCAAAGATGTTTGGTGTGACGGGGAGTCGAACCCAAATATAAGCAACCATATTTAGAAAGTGGAATGTTTCTTTTAGTCAAAACAATTTGTACTTATGGAAAAAAATATTGATAATAACAAGATTAAAAAAGAGGTTTTATCTCGTGGAATTAGAAATTAACTAATTTAGCTAAATTGTGTCGGTGGTGATTAAAATGTGAATGGTGAATTGTTATGTTAGAAGTAACACGTGTGAATCACAGAAGTGAATATTTTCGTCGCTGGAGAGAAAGTAATTACTGGCTTGCAATTTACAAATATAGTAAACTTAGAATAAAACAGAGATTTCCATATTAGATGAATACTTAAAGTATTTCTGGAAATAATTTACATCGCCCAAAAGCTGAGAGAAGTTTATCAATTGTTTTTTAGGTTAGTAATCGTTTATAAATTTATAAAGTACAATGCACGAGGATTGTGTGAAATACAAAAAAAAACACACACTTTACAGACAAAATTTCATTACGCATGCTTTCCTGACCTAAATTTTCTCTAGAATTTTGTCACGAAGTCTTAACTCGAGTGATGTAAATACACGCCATCAATGTAATCATGTTACATAGAAGATTCATCCTGAGTCCTGAATAGACATGGCGCGCCATCATTCATGAGTAGTTAGTTTAAAGTTGTGGTGTATTCATCTTCGAAGATATTATTAGTATTGCATCTTGAAAGAGTTTGTATACGAGTTCATATAAGTTGGTTTCTTTTACTTTCATATAACATCTTCCATTGCTGACCTCCTTTTGATTATATTTGTGAATTATATTTAGTTTTTACAGTCAACTTTATATTCTTCTTTTACCTTACACGTATTTTGTTCAAAGTGAAATAATTTCATTTCTAGTTTATCAAAATTGCCACGTTTTTCCTTGCAAAATACTTTTATCTTTTGGTTATCTACTCTGTTTATTCAGTAAAAACTATTTTCAGAAGTCAATGAACTTTGCTTTCATCTTGATTAAAACCTGAACTCCCGAACCTGGTCCTTTTGAGTGTTTTGGCTTTCATGGTGGTAAAACATAAGAAAATGAAAAATAATAACAGAGATATTTGCTACACTTTAAATATCATTACCTATATTGTGTGTGTAAAAACCAGATATAAATTAAATGATGTACATTAATACAATATATTATTTTGAAAATAGTTAAACAACTTGGTATTCTAGCCTCTAATCTAGCAGTGTTTTTGGATACTTATGTTACAACCTCCTTTCAAACATAGCATCAGCTCCTCTTCTATTTGGTCATCAGTTTTAGCCTAACATCTGTGGAAAGCATTTCACTCCTGAAATAGAGAAAAAATAGGTATTCAAATGAATTAATATTATGTCTTGCAACTGTTAAACTTCATTTCAGATTAGTGCATAGCAGTACAAGTTTGTTCAATGAAGGTCCTTCTTTGTTTGGAACAGGTTTTTGCCTTTTTAAACAAAAAGAACAAAAATTTTACCACTTCTTGTGAACGTTTATTTCTGTTAAAATAAATCAGATATTAAGTTGTAGTCGTCAATGTGACTTAAAATATTTAGTCATGTTCAGTTTGTGTTGAAGTCAAGCACAAATCTTCACAATGGATTACCTGTGCTCTGCCCACCGTGAATATCGAAACTTGGATTTTAGCGTTGTGAGTCCGCGAATATATCGTTCTTGGGAAGGGGCGGAGTTGTTCAGAAACGTAAGATTTCAATATTTGGTAAAAACTGAGACAACACACCAGAGCCGAATAAAAATATCATCATATGTGTAGTGTCACAACAGTATTACATAGGAGTCACTACTGTCCCTCTCTTTGTGTTTTACCTGTAAGCTAACAATTATTATAGTTTTACCTTTTCTTTTTAAAATTACAAAGACGTACAACTAGGTGGTCCTGTGTGTAGTGTCACAACGGTATTACATAGGAGTCACTACTGTCCCTCTCTTTGTGTTTTACCTGTAAGCTAACAATTATTATAGTTTTACCTTTTCTTTTTAAAATTACAAAGACGTACAACTAGGTGGTCCTGTGTGTAGTGTCACAACGGTATTACATAGGAGTCACTACTGTCCATCTCTTTGTGTTTTACCTGCAAGCTAACAATTATTATAGTTTTACCTTTTCTTTTTTAAAATTACAAAGACGTACAACTAGGCCGCATGTACGTTTATGAAGGAGGAAATTTACGTTTCGCGTTCCATTGGATCGCAATTTGGAGGTTGAGATGAGTTGTAAGAATGAATACTATATTCCACTACTAGTAGACAAGAGTAGTCCAACAGTTGGCGGTGACTGCTTTTGATAAATAACTTTCCTTTCTAGTCTTTCAGGTTAAAATTAAGAACGGTTATACAAAAATAAACAAACAAATACCAATACCTCACATGTGGAGGATTTGACTAATGAGTTAAACAGCGTTTCGGCACTCTTCCGTTTCCTTTCCTCAGGTGTTGTATCAATGTGTGTTTGTTGAGCATTAATACATTTTGATGTTTTAGTTCTACAAAATATCGCAAGCTTAAATTGATCTGCCTACAGAAAACCAATGCCAAAGATAGTGCCACCCAAACAAGGAAAACAAAAATGGATCGTCAGAAACAAGTAAACGTCTAAAAAACAAAACGACACAATCATACTTATAAAACAGAGTTCTGCCATAATAGTTGGTTAAAGGAGTAAGGATATTTCAAGTTGATAGACAAAGAAAAAATAGAAAATTTAAGAAATAAATAAGTCATTACAAATAATGGCCAAATATTTAGCTTTCAACCCAGTTCAAATATTAGACACACATCAATACTTAATGGACTACATTCCGTCATAAGTCCAACAGCTCTCTCGATGTAACGCGCTCATCAGCCAAACTAGCTAAAATAACCATTCTCAACTATTAATCAAACCACATATAATCTAATATCCACCTCACAAATCCATTTGTGAGTAGTCAACAACATGGTGTCCACACAATCGCATAAATATATATCACACCTCAATGACACAATTCCTTGACATGAAACATCAATGACAAACACATACCAAACTAGGTTACGATGCTTCTTCTATTTATCTATAAATCTTATATCAGTCCCATGACTGAATATGGTTGTAAGATTACTATTGCTATATTTGAGAATTCTCTTTAAAGGCTACAAATCTAACAGAATCGTGCTTCTAGAATTGTTTTGACTTCCCATTTACACCCTATTATATTACGTAGAAAATATTCAGGCAACACCTTTTGACAACATTTAGATGAAATACACTTACTTTAGTCTTTTACTCTAAGGCTAAACAACAAGTCGTGTACCATCAAATGTTTCCATGTTAACAATCACACCCTGCAAAGATATCTCCCTCCTTTCAATCGGTAGAACATTTAGAATTCTGAGTTTCATTAGGTTAAAAACTAATTATTAAGATAAGTTTATAAACGTACGTATGTATTTGCATCTTAACATCATTTATTACTACTTGTTTCCTTTTCTTCAATACTGTCAGTTTTTGACCTAACATGTAAAAGCTAACATGAAGCGTTGCTGAAACACTATAAAGCTCATCAATCTCAAGGCAGCAAATCTGTGAAAATATGTTAAACATGATATAGAAACCGACTATAGATTGTTTTACATGTTGCACAAAGCTACACGAGGGCTATCTGCGCTAGCTGTCCCTAATTTAAGAGTATAAGACTAGAGAGAGGGCAGCTAGTCATCACCACCCAACGTCAATTCTTGAGCTACACTTTTAACAACGAAGAGTGAGATTGGCTATAACATTATAACGCATCTACGGCTGAATGAGTGAGCATGGTTGGAGTGACGGGGATTCGAATCCGCGTCCCTCATATTACGAGTCGAGCACCCTAATCACCTGGCCATGCCAGGCCTCAACACCCTCTAGTGTTCTTGAAAGAACAAATAACTCATTTTTTCTCGTTTCTCCAAGATTCATTTACATTTTAAAGCTTTAATCTTGTATTTATTAATCAGGAAAGACAAGGTTAATTTAGATCAATAATAAACTTTGTGATTTTGATTTGTAGTAGTGAGTATGTCCGCAGTTATATAATATTGCACTTAACTATATTTACCTTATGTACACTTTGTTAAAAGATTAAAAGAACTCTCACTTTCTCGAGTTTTACTGCCTTGCATCTTTGGAGTTGCACGTTAAGAGTTAAGCAATCGATTGACTGCCTTTCCGTAAATTTTAAAATTTTAATCTCATTGAATTTCTCAAACGCCCGCTGTATCCTCACGTTAAAATCGGGTCTTATTTGTACACCTTTTCTACCTCAAAGCTCTTCTGGACTCTTCAGCCTTAAAATCAGAATTTGGTGCTTCTTTTCAGTGATATATCTGATTTCTAATCCGAAGCATATAGCTTTACATTTACTCTCACTCTGTTTTACATACGAAGTACCATTTTCTCCTGTGTATTAATACTAGTTTAAATCCTACACCACTTTACTGACAGTTTCATTTCTTAAAAGTAATATTATTCACAATATCTACCAACGGAATCTCTTCTGTTAAATAAATAGTTTTCTCATTATGAAGATATTTTACAACTGCCTAAGTTACAATTTGATATTATGTATTATTTAAATGTATAGATTGTTAAACATCGTATGTAGTAAACATATTGTTCGTATAAAAACGGACTCCTTAGTAGGTTTTAGGTTTTAAATATTTTCTACTTAAAGCTAAAACTTGAGCGACTACAGAATATATGTGTAAGTAACAATATTTCTAATTAGCGTGCTGTTTACGTGTAATATTACGATATATTTATTAGGTTGTGTCAGTTTCCAGGAAATTTAAATAACACCCACTTCTTAATTTGACGTAAATGTTGATTAAAACTTATAATTTGCAAAAATACCAATAATTTGGTGTAACGTAAATTTCAAAAATGGTCTTACTGCAGCTGTCAAAGGATCCCATTTAATACAATACATATTTTAATGGAACCTTTAGTGTTACTTTAATATAGCCATCAAATATTCAGTTGGTTAAATTAAACATGTCTGGATGCATTCTGTTTGATAGTTACCATTATATTGCTATTAAAGAGCCCAACAGATGCGACAATAATGTTTCTCACACTATTATACCTCCTCCAACAAGTTGTAAAGTGCTTCATAATGTTACCCACACTATTATACCTCCTCCAACAAGTTGTAAAGTGCTTCATAATGTTCCTCAGACTATTATACCTCCTTCAACAAGTTTTAAAGTGCTTCAGGTATTTTCTCCACGTATTTATTCTACCGTAATTACTGTTTGATTATAATACATGTTTTCAGTCATTTCTTATGCGCAGTTTGCATTTCAAGCACCATTGAAGCTATATATTCCTATTCGTATATGCAATAAGCGGATTTTCTATTTAAGTTTTAAGTTTAAGTAACGATATTTGGACGAAACGGTTAGAAAAAGCAAAATTTGATCACTTCTAGCGCAACTGGAGTCGACCACAATTTGACTTCTGTTTCATTTTACAAATCTCGGTCATATATACCAGCGATTCGAGGTCACATTATGAAACACATTACACTGGGGAACACTGATTTTGTTGCATTTAAAAAAAGACCTTTCTATAGTCAATTTGAGTGTGTTAATTTCAAATCTGAAGTCGTTTTTTGTCTGCAAGCTACAGATTTTATGCAATTTGTCATTTTTATTTATTTCTTAATTTTTCGTTATAAAGGAAATTATAGGAATAACTTATCAATTTGTTTGTGTATTTTATTCAGGTAGGAATTTGCGTTTGTACACTTCATCTGGACAATCTCGTTTAATGCTCCAGCAGTAGTCAGCCATCATACTTTTGTCCCAGCGCCCTTGGTAGCGTTCTTCTATGACCTTTAGGTCTTGGTGGAATCGTTCTCCTTGTTCGTCACTCACAGCCCCCAGGTTGTCAGGGAACTTATCAAGGTGGCTGTTCAAAAAATGAAGCTTGATGCTCATGTTGCACCGGAGATCACGAAAAGCGAGGAGCATTCTGTTTACAAGTTCACTGTAGTTCTCCGCCTTATTGTTTCCGAGGAAGTTCTAAACGACTGCCACAAAGGATAACCATGCTGCCTTTTCTAAGGCGGTCATCTTAGCAACAAACTGATCATCACGAATTAGGGTTCGAATCTGTGGGTCATCAAACACGCCTGCTTTGATCTTCTCAAATGATAACCCTGGTAAAGCTGGGATGATGTGTTGGAAACATTCACCTTCGGTTTCCAGTGCCTTGACAAATTGCTTCATCAAACCTAATTTGATGTGAAGAGGAGGAAAGATGATCTTATCTCTGCTTACAATTGGGTCTTGTATGATATTTGGCTTTCCTGCTTCAAGGGTGTCACGAATAGGCCAGTCCTTCTGGACCCAATGTCTGTCTCGTGCTCGGCTGTCCCACATACATAGGAAACATGGAAACTTGGTGAAAACTTTCTGTTGTCCAAGAAGAAAGTTGACCATCTTTAAGTCCACACAAATGATCCAATTGTGCTCATGATATTTTAATAAGTCCATGACCATTCTCATATCATCATAGTATTCCCGCAAATGCACTGAGTGACCGACAGGTACTGCTCCATAAACATTCCCATTATGTAAAAGAACACACTTTAGACTGCGTTTTGAACTGTCTAAAAAGAGTCTCCATTCAGCAGGACTATAGTAAGATACACCCAGTTCTTTGAGAAGCCCTTGAATGTCATGGCAGTAAACAAACTGTCTGTCTTCTGAAAAGAAGGTCACAAAAAGCTGGTCACGCTTTCTGAAATATGATACTTTAACAGAGTGATCAACAAGATTTCTGCCTTGTAATCTTGATACCAAAAGCTCTGCTGCTTTTTTTGAAATACCTAAATCCAGCACCAAATCATTCAATTCAGCCTGGGGAAGAGGCTTGGGGATGGGGAAAGGTTCAGTGTCTGAAGAACAGTTCTCCGATTGTGTACACTTTTCTGACAATTCACTGTCACATCTGTCTTGTTCGCTTGTATCATGTCCAATGTCTTTATGGTCCAATGAAGGTAAGCCTTTGTAAACTGGAACAGGAACTTCCTCAGAGTGCCGAGCAGGCCGAACAGCTGAGGGAATGTTCGGATACGTAATTTTATGTCGGTTTTTCTTCCCAACACCCGTTGTGTTTACTATGCAGAAATAACAGTCAGTTACATGGTTGGTGGGTTTGCGCCAAATCATTGCGTTTTCTTTTGGTCCAGTCTCGAAGCATTTCCTCACAATTGTGGCACACAACATGAGGAGCCCATTGCTTGTCTTGATCACCAAGATGAACTTCAAAATATGCCTTGTAGGCACGCTTGACGAACGAGGATATGTTACGTCTCTGACGATTGAGTGTGTAGCATCCACATATGTAGCAGAAGGCATCAGGCTTGTTTCTGCAATGATATCTATTTTCGGAAGCCATGTTTGATCTGAAACAAAAGAAGAATGATCAAAATATTAGAAGCTATCTATATATATGGACGTGAAAATGCTTATACATGGTTTACGCAAGTTCACATTTGTACAATTTCATTAACCTCAAATTGCATACAAACTAGAGCTTGTAGATTTCAGATTTGAAATCAACGCCTAAAACTCCTTCAGAATCAGTTAAAATATCCAATGCTACTCAAAGTTACTGAAAAAGTGTTCCCCAGTGTTATATTTCAATTGGTCATGTCTGATAGACCCTTATGAAAGACATAACTAAGCAGCTGGTTAAAGAAATAGTATTTTATAACGATACTCCTGCAAGATGGGACTTTTTACAATTCTGAGGAATCATTGGTTTTATTCAAGGTATAAATAAGTATTTTAACTGATATTAATCTCACGATGAATTGTGACATTTTGTGTTTTGCATTAAATGGAACATTCTATATAAGAGTGTGTGGAGACCCTAACAAAGTGAACTGTCAGAGTATGTTTATTCTGTTTCAAAATATTACAAAAACCACGCATCAACTAAGTATTAACGACTGATTATTATACTAACACAAAATAATGTGGAATAGTCATATTTAATGTCGAAAGTGTTAACTAGAAGAACAAATTAAGAACCGATAAACCACATGATGTTATTATTCCAAACATTATTATGGGTTGCTTTACTGGAACAAAAACACAATAATGACTCACATCATTATGTCTGGTTACTGTTTACCACTTTCTTTTAACAGTTTCGTCAAAAATCCTTTCTTTTGACAATTCGATTCCTAAAGACATAGAAGCAGGTGTGAACACATAACTAACGTTACCTTTACTTTACTTCGAAAAATCGTCTAAGCTTTATCTCGGAAATGATTTGTGAATCGTTAGGCCTAGAGAAAACTATCGATAATCAAATTTCTTATTGAAAACTCTGGTAGCAGCACTTGTCTATTAATTTAACAAACGTCTTTAACTTATTTTAAGTTATTTTCTTTTCTGTATTTTTCCTTAAATTTATTAAAATTTACGTATTATTTTATTAACGCCCATCGCTAGTACGGCGGTACGTCTACGGATTTACAACGCTAAAATCATAGGTTCGATTCCCCTCGGTGGGCTCAGCAGATTGTCCGTTGTGCCTTTACTATAATAAAACACACATACACTTTATTAAAAGTTATATAACTAAACCTACCTTATATTTATCACGAAAAAAAACACTTATTATCTCATTATACTAAAACATCATAATTGAATTAAAGGACATGATGATAAATCATTTTATTTTTATTTTTACAAGCTGCTATTTACTTCTAACAGCATCTCACCATGCTTATTTGTTCCGATTTCTACGCGAACCTCCGCTGACCTGGAAACCACATTGGTTTCTTCAGTTAAAAGGACAAGAGAGTATCTTTCTTCCGTTTCTCGATCACTAGCCCGTGACTTCTCGAAGCTAAGCTGTAGACAAATACATGATTGGCTAAAATCGATATGACCACGCTTATTTTGAAGTTGCGGGGCCATGTTAGCGATACCTCACTGACAATGATTTTTTTTGCTTTATCTACTGAGGAATTATAGATACTATATAATATGGGAAATTTAAAAGTTTCATTTCGTAGCTGAAATCAATCCAGAATCACATTTCGCGATCTTTATAGTTTTCTCACGTTCTATGTAAGTGGAATTTTCACTTTTCAATTGAATAGATTTTAACTTAAAAGTATTTCTTTATGTACTGAAAAAAGACAACATGTTTATTTTCTATAATCTTGTTTAATTCGATGGTGCAGCGGCCTGGCATGGCCAAGCGCGTAAGGCGTGCGACTTGCAATCCGAGGGTCGCGAGTTCGCGCCCATGTCGCGCTAAAACATGCTCGCCCTCCCAGCCGTGGGGCCGTTTTAATGTGACGGTCAATCCCACTATTCGTTGGTAAAGAAGTAGCCCAAGAGTTGGCGGTGGGTGGTGATGACTAGCTGCCTTCCCTCTAGTCTTACACTGATAAATTAGGGACGGCTAGCACAGATAGCCCTCGAGTAGCTTTGTGCGAAATTCCAAAACAAACAAACAAATCGATGGTGCATCTCGTAATGTCTCGTAATGAAGACAAGCGCGTCAGACATCTTTCAACATCTTCAAATTTAAAAATAATTTTATGAGAATAGTTTTATTTTTTAACTTTTCTCAAAGTCTGTTGATTTTTGATTTGCTTTAGGGCAAAATCACACTAAGATATCTGTTTAACTCGAATCGAGGATTTTAGCGTTGTATATCCGTAGATTTATCGCTGCCACACCGGAGAACTACTTGTGTCTTTTCACTTAATTGGCCTGTATAGAAATGAATCGAGAGGGGGAATTTGAAACGGTTTTATAAGTGGTTTTTACTTGCCGTACTCGTAGTCCTAATATCACAAACTCCGGTAACATATCAGATGTTTTGTGCATTTTCGTAATACTACGCCATATTGTTTATTTGTTTTGAAATTCGCACAAAGCTACACGAGAGCTATCTGCACTAGCCGTCCCTGATTTAGCAATGTCAGATTAGATGAATGGTAGCAAACCATCGGCACCCGCCGCCAACTCTTCGGCTACTCTACCACCAACGAATAGGAGGATTGATTAACCCATAATAACGACCCCATGGCTGAAAGAATGAGCATATTTGACATAACGGGGATTTGAACCAACGACACTCAGATTGCGAGTCACGTGCTCTAACCACCTGGTCACGCCGGGTCACCATGCTACATAATAACAACACTATATGTTCCCGCGAGCAATGGGAATTACTCTGACACATCACCACGTTAGTTAAACTAGTTTAGTTTGTTTGTTTTAAAGCAAAATCATATTGGGCTACCTGCTGTGTCCACCGCGGGAACTGAGCCCTGGATTTTAGCGTTATACGTCCGTAGACTTACCGAAGGAAAATCTTTATTCTTCTTCGCCGTTTCATTGGCTACCCGAAATGGACACACCGTAGTATGAGACACAAAATATAATAGGTTTTTTTTATATAAACGCACAGTGAATTCTGGCTACTAACTCAATTATTTTATTTCAAAGTTTCTCCATTTTGTCGATTTTTAGCATATTTGTAATACCTGCACTGTCTAATTACGTTGCTAATATCTATAATGCCTACTCTGTCTAATTGCGTTGCTTAGCTTATTTTGATCTTTTGTATTTTTCGCATAGAATCTCGAAGAATATCTTCGCTAATTGTCCATAATTTTGAAATGATAGAGGGAAGACAGCTAATCAACATCATTTACCACTAACCCTTGAGTTTCTCTTCTCAGACTGAATAATGAGATCTTACCGTCACTTCTATAACGCACCCATAGCTTCAAAGTGAGAAGTGGATTTTTTTTAATGGTAGAGAGACGGGAACCATAAAAACTCTTATCCGCAGTCTAGCATGTTAACCACTTGTAAACATACCTTCATATAATACTTTATCCATTTTAAACTCTGGATATAAAATTATGTAAACTGTAAACAATAAGTAAGATTTATATTGAAAGCGTTAGAAGTTCAATATCAATACTCCAGTCAGAAATGCTACAACGTGTTGGTTTAATTTCTTAGATTGCAAACAGATGGCAGAAACATCCCATATCTCTGTTATTAATTAAACGCTGAATCTCAAGCTTGAAAGTCCGCTATAATCTAGTGTGAGAACTAACATCATTATAATGTCACTGCCTTAAAAGTTACATGTTCAAAGAATACATGCAGGGCAAAACTTCATTTTCCAACTCTGTTATTTCTCAACTAACACTACTAAGTATTGTAACTGATTTAGCACAGTTAAGTTACGACATGAAAATAAGCAACAATTGTAAAAGAGGCTCTCATTTGAGCTACTTCTGAATGATTTTTAATATTAACTTAAGTACCACGAGAGTTCTTGAGAGTAAAACAAGTTAACCATAAGACAACCCTCATTGCAAGATCAGACGTGATTAGTATGCCCAGACTGTAACTCGAAGGGTTCATGGTTTGCGACGAAAACATTTTTGGCATATTCGGGCCGTGAATGAGCTGTACGTTATTTATCGGGCAGATAAAAATAGCCCAAGAGTTGGCAGTTGATGATATTAAGTAGCTGTAATTCCTCTAGTTTATCAGTTGAAAATTACGTATATGCTGATAACTATTGTGCTGGTTTAAAACGAACACATATTTCTAGTGTCATACATACATTATTTGTAACAAGTAATACCGAAACATTTATAAATGGCAACCGTTGTATATCCCTATTTTTATTATTTACTGAATATACAGGTCCAAATATGTGTTTGTTAACATGAAAATAATCGCAGTCCAGCTTTTATGACGTCTTTAATCTCGTGATGAAATTTAGTTGAATAAACGCAACCAAATTTCACCACGAATTGTCTGTTTAAAAAATCTGTGAAAGAACCTCATTTTGACTTGCATTAAAACTGACCTTTTTTGATCAATACGTTGTTCCTGAAAAAAATATTTATGTTGGTGAGAAAATACCTTGAAGTTTTCACAGAATTGTGATTTGGTTTCATTCCTATACGTAAGAATTATGCTTTTGGTTTTAATGTGAACAATTTATGAATTGTGTATTAATGTTAAAACTGCTAATGTTGTCTGCCGTAGTCCATAATTTCCAAACACCGACCAGAATAATTTGTTTTGTCATAAAGCACAAAGCTACACAAAGGGCTATCTGTGCTATGCCCACCACGGGTATCGAAACACGGTTTCTTGAAGCATGAAACCGCAGACGTGCCACTAGGAGGCGATCAGAAGGAAAGCATCTGTCAGTAGCCCACTATTACCCACAATTCTTGGCCTTTAAACTCTTATAACTCACCTATAGCTTAGAGTTGCGGAAATATTTTATGGTGCTCGAATTCGAACAGACATTTCTGATAAATATATATTACGCTACGTTCCCCAAATTTAGTAAAAAAAAATCTTTCTCTTCAAAAAAATTCCTATTACGCACGTGTATTTGAAAACTCTAAATTGTTTTTCAAGCTTACTTTTCAGAACTGTCAACGAACATATTTCGGCAAAAACAACAGTGTTAAAAACGAAGCTGAATCTCATCAACTAAAAAATAAACAACAGTAGAAAAACAAACAAAGAAGAATGACAAAACCGTGACGTGGGACGTAGAACTTCAGGTTTCCAAACATTTCTAGACGTAACAAGACAATAAACACAGCTTTTAATAACTTAAAGCTTGCTCCTATATGCTATACAATTCAACTAATACTTTAAAACAATTGTTGTTTTTTTTCAGATTTTCGTAAATACTTTAATTTTTTTTTTCAGAGTTGCGTAGCAGTGTCGCATACTTATTTATATACCACTTATTAACGATGAATATATTATTGTAATATATACATACATGCATACATATGGTATTATGGATGAACTACGTAAACATTGGAGCTATCAAGGTACGTTGCACACTGATTCGTTCTTGCAAGATTTTGATAAATTTACTTAATCGATAAAATAAAGTCGAGGTAGTGCAGCATTCTCTAAAGACTTTTGGAAGAGATAAACTGATCATAAAGTTGAAAATGTTCTTACCCTAAAAGAACATTTAACGTGAGAAATGAATAGCTGGCTAAGATGCTGTCAGTTTATATTGTAATAATTGTCCCCCATTAAAATGTGTTTGAGTTATTGAGTATCAGAGTTTTATATATGAGCGGACGGGAATTCCTCTACAGTAGGTGCCAGTAACTTGTTGTCGATAAATGCGAACATTGAACAGACAGCACACAATCCAATTGTTTTAAAATAATATACTCAAAATAAGTCTGTACAATACATATGTACAAAAGACTTTTTACACAATACAATAACACAGTTGTATCTAAATCTTTAAATAATTCTCTTTTCTTGTCAATAGTTCACACAGGTTGATTCATTTACTTGAATCCAACTGACAAGATGAAACAAACAATTTTATCTACTTTATTTCTTACAGTACAATCTCCGATAGGCTTACTAAAGTTACTCCGTGGATTGCTACAGTTGTATACAAAATTTTAAATAATTGTGTTCTTTTCAAGTTCAGTTACTTTAGAACACTCTTTGACAAGACAAATTATTTCCTTATCTCTATTAAACTTTGAAACTAACCTTAAAATGTCCTTTACAGCTAACACGCCGAATAACTTCACGTTTTTTAACCTTTTACCGATTGAACTTTACTTGAATTTGTTTTTCTCCACTTCTTTAGTTCTGAACTTACAGTCGCGAGCCACCTATATAAATACATTATTCATTTGGTTATGGAGCGCTCTCTAACGTATGCAAGGAGCACTGATTAAATAATACGAGAAAATAAGCACCGATTCGAGTAACGTGACGTCAACAATATTAGTGAAGCTTAGAGAACAGTGTATTTGCAAATACAATGTACAACGCTTACCGAGTTACCCAACCAAACTTGTCATAATTATCACATTCTTGTAGTGAAAAACTAATCAATTATTAAATATAATACAATGAAATAGTAACTCCTACACTAAACCGTCTTGCATATACAACATTCATAGCTAAACTGAATCGGCGACATCGAATCCTACATATCTTGTTGTGAAGTCAGGTTTTAACGCAGTGCTTGAAGTCCTGGGCTGTGATTCTGTTTATCTGTGCATATGAAGTGATATATGTTAAGCATATTTTATCTAGCCAGTCATTTCTGTTGTCTTTCACCAGCATCCAATACCAATAAAGTTATAAAAATAGCAGTAACAAATAGTTTTAATCCGTTTCTTAACTGGAGTTTGTAATCGTGAAATTAATAACCCTAACACCAAACATTTACCATTTATTAACTACCAATCTACTACGATTGTTATTAAGTATGTATATAGATATACGGGGATGGATAAAAAGAACGTTGTTAATTCGTTGCATCTTTTTTTTATCAGATAACAGAAATATAAGTAACTCTATGTTTTTATAACACAATCAACAAGATCTGTTGAAATATGATCTAAAATTGTAATTTTGACATTGACTTACGTAAATACCTCAGCTTTCTATGATTTTAATTACATTTTTTCATAAATAAACGTATTATGCCTCTGCTGTAGTTTCTTAGATCCAATTAGCCTACAAAACTATTAATTTAATTACATTTTCTCATAAATAAACGAATTATGCCCCAGCTGTAGTTTCTTACATGTTATTCCAATTACCCTACAAAATTATTAAATAAGTTCCTCTGCAATAATCGAATGTAAAAATGAAACTCAAAATCAAACAGATCAGTTTTACAAGTTAATATTTAGTCAGAACTCCCTTTGATTTCAGTACTGCTTCACATCAACGTTGAGTGCTTTCAGTGAGTTTGTGTCGATATTCCTGAGTTATTGACTGACATCTTTCTTTGAGTACTTTAAAATGTTCATATTCCACGTTTAGTTTGCAGTATTTATTTAATTGGTTTAGCCCATTAGATTGATATTAGATGATTGACCTGGCCATTCCATATCATCAGTTCTCTTATTTCTAAGATATCTTTTTGCGACTCCACAACTGCACACAAACTCGTTTTGATAATTTTGTAGACTAAGTGTAATAAGAAGATATAAGAAACTACAACAAGTGCACATTTTTTTATGAGAACGTGTAACTAAAATCATGAAAAGTTCAGGTAATTACAATATCCAGTGATAAAGTTAAAATTTGAGAACATATTTTAACAGATCTCGTCGAGTGCGTTCAAAAACATATAGTTTTACATATTTTTCTGTTGTCTAATCAAACATATAACAAATTAATAACATTTTCAAGTGGGATCACTTTTTTGTCCACTCCTGTAAATATATACATGTGTACGTGTATACAACATTCTACTGCACAATTAATTTTAGTGTAAATCCTTCTACAAAAGCTTACGTACTATGAATACTTAAGAAATATAGACTGGTTAAACGTACGTTTTTCTGTACTTACGACACGTTAACAGTTGCTATAACCACAGCTTAAAGATTTGTTGCTGTTTTTTCTCGCACCTCGAAAACGTTTATTTTACGATTTAGATTCTGTTTATAGCTTCTCTTTGAGACGCATTTGATGATTTAAATGCTCAGAGTAAAGGTAGTTGTTTTGAGACAGCACGTTCCGAAAGTATTCAGCCGAGGTCTTGAAAGGGCTAAAAGGGTTTAGATATGGTGCATCTGTTGTTGTTGCTTTGAATTAAGCACAAAGCTACACGATGGGTTATCTGTGCTCTGCCCACCACGGGTATCGAAACCCGAATTTTAGCGTGTAAGTCCGCACACATACCGCTGGGGGGCATGGTGCATCTACGGCACCATATTAATTATATATAATTAGTTAATTATATATAATTAATGAATATATTTTAACAAATTAACTTCATTTCCTCTGCTTTTCGCTCTCTACTCATTTTGCAGGAATTTTTTTTATTTTTCCATTTTTAACATTTCTTTTACGTATTCTCACAATAATGTTCAAGAACCATCTTCTTATATCCAACTCTTAATTATGAACTGATAGATTAGCGTGAGGACATCTATTTGTCAGTGTCCTCCGCCAACTCTAGAGTTACTTTTTTTCCACGAAAGTAGCGGTATTTGACAGCAAATTTTTAGTGCTCCCACGGCCTAATATTCGAACGAGATTTTAATAAGGGGACGAGAACCAACAACCTCCGGATTCACATCCTGTGCACCCTAAACACTGACCTTGTTTTAAATATTCTGCATGTTCTTTTACATGCTTGTTTTAAACTTCTAAAACTAACTTAAACATAAATTACACGTTTGGAACTTATATAATCGTAATAAGTGTTTTTTTTTGTTAAGCAACAGTCGTCATTCATTTTTTATGTTGCGTAACGTAAAGTAGGTCCAAACTGTTCTTGAAAACCCTTGGGTTAAAGAATACAAAAGGTACTTAAACAAATGTTACCTTCCATCAGAATAACATAGTTGAGTTACATTGCGATATTCTGTCATCTATCTTGTGGTCCCTCTGTTGTTAAAAATCTGTATCAACATTACTTAACTCATTTCAACCTACGCAGCTATTGCGCGGTAAGTGAATATTCTAGGAAGGATACGCGCATCTATGAGAATAACCGAGGTGAACGCGAAGAATGTAAAAGCACAGAACGCTGAAACGTTCTCTTTTCTGCCGCCTATCTGCGCAGGACGAACAACGTATATACGATACTTTGTCAATTCGTGTTTACCTAACAGAGATAACACCTTGGCCACTCGGTATAATAATAGTGGGCGTATAACAGTTAAAAAGTTGCTAAAACACTCAGCTAGGCTAAGACAATAAGCTTCGAGGAAAATGCACAAGTTACAAAGAATAAGTAGAAAAAAACATGTTGTCTCTTTTGTGCTGTTACTGCTTCTTACTCCAAGCCTACCTAAAGGCCAGAAAAGGTAAGCATATAACTTAATACTTACATTAAAGAGAATAAAAAGTGGATATTGTTGCTTTCTGCCCTATTCCTATTGACCAATATACAATGATGGCACAAACCATCGGCACAGTAAAGGACAGTATTCTCAAATAGACAGAAATACACATATGCGTTTGTGTTGTGTATTGTATACATATATAAAAGACGTCACGAGACTAGTTAATAGAAAGAAAGCAAAGCTCTAGATCTCACGTTCGATGCATAACACGAGCTTAAACTCATTTTTAACTACGTTTGTGATATACTAGAGCAAAGGTTGCTAGTCAACACAACAGAACGCCAATTCGTGGGCTTCTCTTTATCGAAGGAAAACGGGATTGGTTGCCATATTATTACATCCCCATGGCCAAACGGGCGAGTGTGTTCGGCGGTGAGATTCGAATCTATGATCCACAGATTGTAGATTGGCTTCCTTATACAGATTGCACTGTTTGGATTAAAATATTGTATGTAACCTTATCGAGGACGTGTCATTAGATGGAGACATAAAGTAATATACATTTCCAGTTACTTACCGAATGTACTTACTTATCGATCTGATTTAACGTTTGTTCCTGCAGCTGTATTTACATTGTGATCAAAACTGTTTATGTTTCAGATGTTCTACAGAGTGTTTGGAAAGTCACTGTGCAGTTTTGTAATCACATGTGTATTCAGTCTATTTCAAGCTAGCAACTGATAGCGGTGTTTATAAACAAAATAAGAAGAATCCAAGCCTGTATTGATGCCAACCGGGGTCACCTTCGACATTGTTTATAATTGTCATTTATATTTACCTCCTGTATTCGATGTTGAAACGTGTCTGTTAATACATATACATAAGTGCACAGTGACTTTCCGAACACCCTGTATTTAATAATGGCAGATGAATATATCCTGTAGCAGGATAGGGTTATTTTGCTGCGATACACTGAATATATCATAAGAATAAACCACGTTTGGTTAATGTGGAAGTATTGAATAAAGTCTTATGTAAAAGTAGAGCATTTTGAGCAAGAACTCTTCAAGTTCTTAATATATAAGGTTTATATTTAACATCTAAATAGTGCCTATTTGTCATCAATTACTGAAAATCATAGCTCTCTCGCCTGTCATTTATTTGAAATTTCTCACTTATACTGTCTTTAACGTGTTGTTTTGATTTAATAAGCCTTTCAGCAATTACTTAACCCAATAAAAGATGGAAGTCCATAACTGTTCTTTAAAACAGTGGCACACCCGTAAGTAAGTACTTCACGTTACGTAATAATATGTGACTACAAAGAGCTAAGCCTCAGAGATGTAATTTCAATACAACAACAGTATATAAACTACATTTACGTAAATCCTTAGATTAATATATGAAATGTCTCCAATAACAAACTGATGGTTTCTGTATAACTGGTCCTTTACTTGGTCAGAGTTAGATTTATGGATTTACAACGCTAAAATCAGTGGTTGACAGTGTTCAGATATCCCATTGTGTTGCTCTGTGCTACAACAAATGAACAATTAAATGTTAGACAAAATACGTTATATGAAGTTTACACAGTTCTTATCGGTTTTCCAAAGTAAAACTTTTTTTGTTTATTCCATACGCACGTTTTATTAGGTTTACCTCGCATTATGTGTTGAGATTGTTAAGCCTTGTAATACGTTCTGAATGAAATGAAGGCAAGTTTTTTATGTACAATCAGTAAAAGCTCTTGTAAATACATCTTGAATTGCAATACGCACTTATGTAGTGTCTCAAAAACCTTTTGTAATAAACGTGATTGGACCAGAACCGTCAACTTTCTTTCTCAGTTTTTACCACCATATACAAGTGTTTTACCTAAACTACTCATTATTTATTTTCTTTATAGCAGCGGAATAAATATGTATATTTAAGAATTAAAATATAAATTTGCATTACTATAGAAATTTATATCCAAGTTTATCTCATTTGCTGCCTATGTTTTTTTGTTTTTTAGAATTTTTCGCCCAAATTTAAATAGTTGTAAACTGCATTCCTTAAGATTACATTTATACACAAGAGAGGGAAGGCAACTAATTGACAACACACACCGACGACTGTTGGAATACCTTGTTTGATCGCACAGTGGGATTTCACCGTTATTTCTGTATTGCACCCACGACCAAAAGTGTGGAGCTCATTTTAGGGGCATCGGATCAGGAGTCATGGATTCACAACCCGAAGAAACAACCGTTACAACACATAGGGCTGGACAAACGTATATTTCTGTTTAACAGTTATGTGAAAGCTTTGAATATAAAATACTGTATTTTGTAATTATAGATGTGATTATTTGCACTTTACTTTTCTATTAGTGGTAACAAAAACTGAATAAACTCTCGTGCATACGGAAGGATAAAAGAAAACTAAATAAACTATGATATAGACAATTAGGTTAAGAGAAAACTAAATAAACTATGATACAGAAAATTATCTTAAGAGTAAACTAAATAAACTTTCATATAGACAATTAGGTTAAGAGAAAACTAAATGAACTCTCGTACAGACAATTAAATGAACCGTCATTTCTCAACTAGGTTGGTAAGCTCATAGCGGTTCGTACAGAATGTGCTAAAGAAGAAGAAATTATTGAATGAATAATTGAAAATTGACAGATTAACACCTGAAAACAGAAAGAGCAGAGATACAGTTTATATAAAAATATATTACAAGTAAAATACAAGAGTTGTCGTCGTTAAAGCGAGTTATTTTGATTTCGTTGGACAACTTTTGAAATCTTTGTTTAAGCATGCATATAGTACAGTAGAATGTTGACTGTTATTCTACATCAGTCCATAAATTAAAACAGAGAAACGCACATTGTATTAAAGCTAAATCAATGCACTACTAGAACGTAATGAAATGGTATGTTGAAAACAAAATAGCATTAATATGAAATATATGTTATTTTGTATAACAGCGAACCTCATACGACGAGTTTAATAACTTAATTATTTTAAGACGTATCTTACAACTGTTAGTATATCATACAGTTATTGTTAAAACAGTTGTATTCTGAGATTGAATCAGACGAAGGTGAATAACGGCATTGAAATCTTTACAATAAAATATTATAGGTGGCGCTCTATCTGGGTTCATTATTACATCCTTTCGTAAGCTTCGTGATGTACCTCCAAAGCTACAACTCGCAAAATCACCTTTTACTTTTGTTTATTTATTATTTTAGGGGTGTGTGTATTACCAGACTCCTAGCTACAAAATACTGGCGTACAAATTACAGAGGGTGTAACCGTAGTTTATATGTCATTGTGCGTAAGAAACTTAATACATGCACGCTGCCTATGACACGAATTCAATCTTCAATATGCTTTAATTATGCAACAACTTAGATTCACAAACATGCACACATATACGCACATCCAGAGAGAAGTAATCAAGGCAGACTGATAATGGTAGCTCGTCTATAAAGCACAGCAATTACATTTTTATATGCTAAAAAACAATGTTTAGAAGTACGTGAAACGTCTAGCATTACTAGTTCCAACTAGTTGTAATAAACCGTTAAGGTAACAAAAAACGTTATAAGAATCTAAAAGCCAGATTCGTCTATAATAAATTTTTGATTTTAAAGAATAATAAACTATTAAATTACATACACACAAACAAACGTCTAAAACTCTATGAGCAATGAAATATGCACAAACCCTCATTTTTTGTTTACCTATTTGCCTGGTATGGCCAAATGGGTTGAGGCGTTCGACTTGTAATTTGAGGGTCGCGGGTTCTAATCCCGGTCGCACCAAACATGCATGCCCTTTCAGCAGTGGGAGCGTTATAATATCACGGTTAATCCCCCGATTTGTTGGTAAAAGAGTAGCCCAATAGTTGGCGGTTGGTGATGATGACTAGCTGACTTCCCTTTAGTCTTACACTGCTAAATTAGGGACGGCTAGCACAGATAGCCCTCGAGTAGCTTTGGGCGAAATTCGAAACAAACAAACAAACAAACCACCTACGATGACTGTGTTCATTTTCCCCTTAAATCTGTTGCTACTTTAACACGTAATACAACAACGAGAATCGAACTCCGAATTTTTGGAGTTCTATATGTACAAACTTACCTCTGACCCATCACAAGACTTCTCTCTTATCGAACTACAAGTAAATATATCAAGGTATCAGTGAATTGTTATCTTTTTTGTGTATTTTTTCGACATGCCATTCGTAAGATAAAAAAAGCCAATTAGCTGTTAGCACTTATTCACAGACATGACAAGAACAAACGGGATTACAGAAACCTATCGGGCGTTATAAAATATTTTTAGTTAAATTTACTTCAGTGTTACGTGTCATAGCAACCATAGTTGATTTCAAACACCTCAATTGGTTTTGAAGTCTTACAAAAAGCATTTTGGCTCTAAGAACTTTATTACAACAAATACATCTGTGATAGGAACACTGCTTCAATTCGTATCTGAAGACGGCTGGTATGGGTATTAAAACTTTTAATAAAATAATGTAGAGAACGACATTTCGGCCTTCTTAGTCAACCGGAGGATTACCTTAAGACGAAACGTAGTTCTTTACTTTATGTCAATAAAAGTTTTAATACGCATATCAGCCATCTTGAGATACATTTTTATTTCAAGTGGACAGTTTCAATTCATGCCAACAGTCAAGCAACAGCAAAAAAACATTGCCAATTCTGGTAATACCATTAGAGGCAATTTTTTGGCACAACAGTAAACGTAAGTTCTAAAAAAACATTTTAAAGTATTTTTCACAAAAGAACAAAAGCTGTAAAGACGGAGTTATTTTCTTAAGTTCAAGGAATTTACAATAAAACTGTATTCGAAACAAATTGCATTTCCCTCTTTCCTTCGAGTTAATAAGAACAGTAAAGCTATTTCGTAAATGTTACAATTGAAACTTCAGAACTCGACCTTCTTAAGTGATTGTTAGAATTGTTAGCCAATCTAAGGGATCAGAACACAAATTTGAACGAAAAAGTTGCAAATAAAAAAGTGTGGTCCTTGCTCACATGCTGGGTATTACGCATCTGCCCTCTCCAGTGGCACAGCAGTATGTCTGCGGGTTTAAAACGGTGGAAACCGAGTTTTGATACTCGTGGTTGGCAAAGAACAAATAGTCCATGGTGTACCTTTGTGCTTACCCACAAACAAACATTTATACATCAGCAATAAGTTCAAATTTATTGACTTTCAACATTAAATTTCGATTCTACACAGTGGACTTGACTAAAGATAACTAATTGCACCAAAACAAACAATAACAAACACATGGGGCGTAAGATGTTCACTTTGCAACGTACTGATGACTATCCAAATGAGTTTCTCATAGTCGTGACTACATTACAATATAAATAAGACACTAATTCTATAACGGGTGCTTGAGGACATCTAGATGTAATTTCTTCTGTTGTAAGACTTTCTGAAGTTTCCATAGATTAGTTGGATTATTTTATTAAGCATAATTTTTTGTTGCCAAAACATACCACTTGATTCGCAACAATACTCTAGACTAGCCATTTCATAATTCTTATGTCTTCATCTTTTTCTTTCTTCTCCTAAAATGATTCTTTAACATCACAAGACGTGTTGATCGTTATCCGATCTTGTTGATGAACGTCGAAGAGGAATGTGAGATATTATTCCTTTTTCATAATTTTATCAATTGTGACATATTTTATTCTTCCGCGGTAGATTTGTTTTGTTTCAAAAGTTCTCATAAAATTTCTTTATTTGTTATTTAGAGCTAAGGTCATAATGGGCTATCTGTTGTGTCCACCAGAGGGAGTCGAATTTTAGCGTTGTAAGTCTATAAACTTGCCGTTGACAAATGAGGACTTTCATGTCGCTGTACAAGTGCTATTTGAGCACATTTGTCACCGTGTTTGAGCTGGTAAACTGAAGAGAGAGAGTGAACATCTCCCAACGTTAACTCTTGGATATCTTTTGTGTGATCAAATAATGAAATTTTACTGGTGCTCATACAGAACACCCGCGATCCTCAAAGTGAGTAGGTAATTTTGGCAGCACGAGTCTTCTGCAATCCATTAATCCTTAAATTTACAGGCACAACACGCTATCCATTAGACTCGCCTGGTTCACTGTGATAAAAGGTTTACCTAATCATTAAATATACATCACCATGTTTTATTTACACACTGATGTAAACTTCTTCTATTTTCTCACAATATTACCTTCGGGGACTCAAAAGTAAACACAAGAGCTCATTACACTAAAGATAGAGATTCGATATCCTCGAAGGATTCAGTGTAAATAACCCACAATGCAGATTTGCGCTGAAACACAAAAAAAACATAGAACAATATGTACTTCCTAGGATTTTATGAAAAACTCAGTTGGTATATCTTCAGTCTTTTGTACAATTACAAAATTACAATATTGTCTATTACAAATATTATGCTTTTGGCTACACCATTAGGAACATTAGAGTTTGGAAGCTCAAGCTAAACCGAACACTACGTTTGCTTGTTTTGAATTTCGCGCAAAGCTACTCGAGGGCTATTTGCGCTAGCCGTCCCTAATTTAGCAGTGTAAAACTGGAGGGAACGCAGCAACGAATAGTAGAATTGACCGACACATTATAACGCCCCAACGGCTAAAAGGGTGAGCATGTTTGATGTGAGAAGTATTTGAATTCGCCACCCTTGGATTACGAGTCGAGTGCCTTAAACACCCGGCATTTTATGATTATGTTATACAAGAATGATGCGGTATTATTAATATCATGGGCCCAGCATGGCCAAGCGTGTTAAGGCGTGCGACTCGTAATCTGAGGATCGCAGGTTCGCATCCCGGTCGCGCCAAACATGCTCTCCCTTTCAGCCGTGGGAGCGTTATAATGTGATGGCCGATTTCACTATTCGTTGGTAAAAGAGTAACCCAAGAGTTGGAGGTAAGTGGTGATGACTAGCTGCTTTCCCTCTTGTCTTACACTGCTAAATTAGGGATGGCTAGCGCAGATAGCCCTCGAGTAGCTTTGTGCGAAATTTCAAAATAAACAAACAAACAATTAATATCATCGTTAAAAAGATGCACAAACATAAATGTTTTCATGTTTAATTTTACTCTAAATGGTGAGATTTGTTTTTAGTTGAAAAATAAACCTAAAGAAAGCTTTAGTGAGCTCAATAAATATTTTATTGAATAAATCGATACTGTTAATATACGGGGCTGATAAAACCCGCTGTTTAGAATTTGTTTCTAATGAAATATACAGCTACACAAGGAGCTATCTGTGCTCTGCCCACCACGGGTATCGAAACCTGGATTCTACTGTTCTAAGTCCTCAGACATGCCGCTGTGCCACTGAGGGGGCTAGTGTTTTGGAGGTTCGACAAGTAATCTGGTTGTTGCGAGATCTAAACCTAGCATTGAACATGCTCGCCCTTTTAGGTGTGGGGGCGTTGTAATGTACCGATCAATTTCGCTATTGGTTAGTAAAGAGTAGCGCAAGACTTGACGGCGTGTGATATTAACTTATTGCTTTCCCTCCAATCTTTAAAACTAAGAACGTTTAGCTCAGATACTCCTTTAGTAGGCTTTGCGAAATTCAAAAAAATAATTAAACAAATATGAAGCCAGTTTCTCACATCACGCACAGAATTTAAATGTTTTTCGTTATTGCTGTAGTTTTAATGACAAGTGGTTTGTTACTACTTTAGTGTTCGTTTTGTAAGTAATTTCTTGCAATCTTTTTTACACATGTAGTTTGTCATTGTTCTAGTTTCTTCTTTTTACAGTTTTTCTCTTAATACTGCAGTACTTTGTTATAACAGCTATATTATTGTTGTGATATATTTTTACAAGGATTTTATTACCATAATATTTTTAAACAACTTTAATTTCTGTAGTTTTTGTTCACGTAGTTTGTTGTCACTGCGGTCTAAAATCGCTAGTTACTATCGTATTCCAGTTCACGAGTACTTTATTATTACTATACCATTTTTACACGCAGTTTATTGTTTTTTGTTTTTTTTTTAATTTTGCGCAAAGCTACTCGAGGGCTATCTGCGCTTGCCGTCCCTAATTTAGCAGTGTAAGACTAGATGGAAGGCAGCTAGTCATGACCACCCACCGCCAACTCTTGGGCTACTCTTTTAACAACGAATAGTAGGATTGACTATCAGATTCTAATGCCTCCACGACTGATAGGGCGGGGACGTTTGGTGCGACGGGGATTCGAACCCGCGACCCTCGGATTACAAATCGAACGCCCTCACCACCTGGCCATGCAGGGCCTTATTTTAAACTTAAGGTTAGTGTTATTTGTATTGTGTTCTATTGAATACTATAATACTGTTATAATAGTAATTGAGATACATAAAACCTTTTAAGTGAAATAAAAAGAAAGAAAGCTCTACAAACGAATTAAATAAAAAATATTACATTCCTCTGTTCGTTATTTGGTTTGGCTATAATGAACGTCTCTATTGACTCGTTATTGTGGTATTAAATATGACAATCATGTGGAACAGCATACTTGTTGAGTATGTGAACACCACGAGCTCAATAGATAAATATCTGAAATAAGCCAACACGTGTGTGTGTTCCGGTGCTCTCATCGATCTGAATTTTAATTCCCTGTAGAGGGCTAAAATGCTTTTGCGGATATTTGTGTGTATAACATTCTTTAAAATGCAAAGACACTACATGCATCAAGTTAAGATGCTTAATATTTTCAGAGCGAGTGGGTGTGGTTATGAATCAACCCTGTTTTATGGGTATATTTTTATACTTTGACTCTAGCTACTCATCAGTTTCGAAGTAAAGTGTGTCTATTTATTATATCATTTCAAATATGCTGCATCAGGTTAACGTTATTACATGTTTTGTTTAACAATGACTGATCAAATTAATCTTAAATGTGATTAAGAAAATGCTAAATAATTGATGTTACTGATTTTGAAATTTGAAACACAAGCTTAAGAAACCTGTAATAGTTTTTTATGATTTTTTCAATAATTTTCCATAAAGTTACCGTTACCACAAGCGTTGAAGTGTCTAGTTTAGATTTCTGGGGGTCAAGATTTCATGTAATTCTTATTTTTGCTTATAATAAAATATAAAAAAAACTATATGATTATTTTTTTACTGAAATTATCTGATAGACCAGAGTAAACAAATGTTTATTGTATTACTTACATTAAAATAGGCATTGAGCTTTTAGGAACTTATGATAGAATTCTTCAGTGAGAAATAACAGAGAAAGAAAAGTTAGTTAAGGGTTACATCTGAGTATGTTATTTCCTGAAACATGTATGGAAAGAATTTCGAAAGGATTCAGTAAACACTTAAACAATTATCGATTGGTTTACAATGATTTTGATGTCACTATGTTAGTTTGTCATGTGGTTAAATGGGGTTTGTAATTCATATTCTACAGCGTCTGTAATAAATAAACTAGAGGATATGTTTATCATTAGCATAAATTTTTGAAAACTATAGAAAAATGAAGTTCCAAACAAAACTTGTTCGACAGGTCAAACTTGGAGACAAACAGTTTGGAACAGGTCGGTTTTCTTGACCTGAATCCAATTTATGATAATTATATATCAAAAAACAATGTTCTTGCTAGCCTACTGGTAAGCTGTTTGTCTCATCTTTATTTCTATCAAGATACAAATTACAAATCACAGTAGTTCAGTAGCGAATTTTATAACGGACGGTTTTATTCGTTTGAATAAATAGGGGTGACACCAATTCGCACAAGAAATGAAAATATTTTTACTGCATCTAAACAAGGCTGTTTGTAAAATGTAATCGAATTGGAGGATGATATTCAATGTTACTTCTTGTAAAATTACTTCGTGTAAAATTTACGGTTAAAGTAGTTTGTTATAAATACGAACGATGCGCATTAATGTTTTTCGTTAAGAGTATGGACAAGTTAGTTACAGATATCATCTTGTCCTCTAAGCGTAACGCGTCAATTAGCGCAGATGTGTTTATCACAGATAAACATTTATCATAACACTAACCATTATATTTTATGTCTGCGACAATAGAATAAAGAGAATGATGAGCTTTTTGACATCCTTATTAAAAGTATATGACAATTCGACTAATTCAAGTGGAGAAAATCCTTATAATAAAAAAATAGGTTACTTATTTGTTTTTGAATTTCGCACAAAGCTACTCGAGAGATATTTGTACTAACCGTGCCTAAGTTTACAGCGTAAGACTAGAGGGAAGGCAGCTAGTCATTACCACCCACCGCCAACTCTTGGGCTATTTTTTTACCAACGAATAGTGGGATTGACGGTAATATCATTACGCCCCCACGGCTGAAAGGGGCGAGCATGTTTGACAGGACGAGGATTCGAACCCGCGAACCTCAAATTACAAGTCGCATGCCTTAACACGCTTGGCCGTGCTGGACGTAATAAATTACTACTTATATACTTAAAAGAAGCCAATAAGGTTTAATTGAGAATGAGCATATTGTATTGTACAAACAGTCATGTTTTGTAAGAATAACTTGTAATACATATAATTCAACAGCCGTTGAAAATATTCTCTCAAAACTTTATTTTAAACTATTAATATTATGTCAAATTTCAACTTGTGTCCATAGCAAAATATAGATACTTAACTGTGGCAATAATATACAAGTATTAAGTCTTGGTTATTGTAAAATTAATATTCTATTGCTCGTATATCTTAAAAACAATCACGTATTATTTATGATTCGCGAGTGAAAATCTAAAAAAAATAAATATTGGTCAGTTCAATGTCATTCGATTTCAAACCAATAGCAATGGTATTTTCTCGTATTTTTTGCTTATTTTCATCACATGCATACTGTTAGCTTTTCTTTAATGTTTGTTAGGTTTTAAATTTCGCGAAAAGCTACACAAGGGCTATATGCACTAGCCATTCCTAATTTAGCATTGTAAGAGTAGACAAAAGGTAGCTGTAATCACCACACACCGCTAACTTTTGGGCTTCTCTTCTATCAACGAATAGTGGAATTGACCGTCACATGTAACGTCCCCACGGAAGAAAGGGCGACTATGTTCAGTGTGACGAGAATTTGAGACCGCGATCCCCAGAATACGAGTCGTACTTCCCTAATTACGAGGTCTTTGTATAAGGAAATCAAATAATGAAGTAGAGAAAATACACAGAATCAGAGAAAGTAACGAAGCTTATTGGTTAGCACTGTTAAATAATGTAACACCAAATGATAATAATCTCGATTCCAGGGCTGATAACATTGGCAAGTCTCTGGAAAGATTTCCAAAACAAAATTCACGATTAAATTTACTTTACATTATTAGTATTATTTTCTCTTAAAAATCTCTTGTTCATAGCTTTAAAAAATTATGGTTGTAATATATGTGTGTGTGTATATGTATATATGTTTGATTTCCTATATATTGAGTTACATTATTATTTCCTTTGTTTTTCACTGCCTTTTGCTGTTACTTAATTTTAATTTCTATTGTTTATTTTGATTTTATCATTATATAAATTAATTAACTATTCTTATAACTATTATGAACTTTACACACACCTTCTGACACAAAATTGAACTTGAACTCCACGTTATGCTTGGCTTGCTCTCAAAACCAACTTACACTGAACATCCGGTTTACTTAACATCGACGTTCGAGCCTATGTGTTTCATCTCACTAATTAAACCAAACCCTTTAGACTCCTGACGAAGAATAGTCAACTATTCGAAAGTGCTCGAGATTTGTATCTCGTTTTGAAAATATTACAACTTTTGTAGTTGTTCTTGTGTGTTAACTATTTAACCCGAATTTAACGCGCTACATTGGTGAAGTTTCTATTTGTCACAGCACTCTTTGTAAAGAACGTGACCAAAACCATAGTGTGTGATCCCAGCAGTACTTACTGGAATTACTTCTAATGTTGATAATATTTTAGTTTTTCCTTTTACATTAATTGTAATACTGTTGTTTTTTGTTTGCTTTTTTCCTTACTAATGTGCTATAACGAGTCCTATAGACAACATCGCTATGGTTTTACAAATAAATTAGGGTATAATTAATAATTCTAGACTGAAATTTTACCTTGATATTAAAAGCATACTGACGTCATGAACTATTGTATGTTACGCGTTGTGTAACAACAACAACAAAAAGGCTTCTTTCATATACCATTTCCTCTTTTTTTTCCATGTATATTTTCCTCTGACTATTTTGGTCTTTTACGTGGATAACACAACTTACGAGAACAGAAAACAGAGCCCTAAATAATCGTTAGGTATGAAACGCAAAACTGTGCAATACATTTATTTATTTTGTTCTGTTTTTTTTCTTGACTGTGTTTGCTTTATAATAAAGCAGTCACCAGTATTTTATAAAAAGTGCCTGATAAAACGGTAACTTTTCTGAAGCTCCTCGAATTTTTTGTTGGTTAAATTCCTTTCTTTTTTATGACTATCTGTTATTCTTTTTAAGCTTTTTTGCTGGGTTTTTAAGACGAAACTTAACTGTAGTTTTTCTTTATTATTAGCTTTTCGGTATTGAAGATTTTAAGTTTACTGAAATTTGTTTACGTTTTGCTCAAACAGTTTTTAGAATTTATCTGACTTACTCGTTTCATTATATAAGCCGGTAGTAACATTGGGTTATTAACATTTTGTTATTATTTAGATTCGTTTACACAAAAAATAAAGTAATCAACATGTTTACATTAAAATATTTTCTAAATGCCGAAATTTGCATCAAAAATTTATTCTAGTAGTTAACATACGAAGGTCTGATTTGAATTTCACGCAAAGCTACTGGAGGGCTATCTGCGCTACACACCAAGGAAGTAAGATATTAAACATCTACTAAATTAATGTTACAAATACACCTACACTTTTCTATCGTGTTATAACGTATAGCTTGCATGAAGTATCCGTGTCATTCATCATTATTTAACAGACTGGTGTGGTGGGGCTGTTCAGCAAAACATGGTAGGTTTGATCAGTAGTTAATGGGCTCGGCATGGCTGGGAGGTTAAGGCACTCGACTCGTAATCTGAAGGACGCGGGCTCTCGAGTCCCCGTTAAACCAAATATGCTCGCCCTTTCAGCCGTGGGTGCGTTATAATGTGATGGTCAATCCCACTATTCGTTGGTAAAAGAGTAGCTCAAGATTTGGCGGAAGTTGGTGATGACTAGCTACCTTCCCTCTAGTCTTACACTGCAAAATTAGGGACGTCTAGCGCAGATAGCCCTCGTGTAGCTTTGTGTAATATACCAAACAAACAAACCAATCTTCTTCAGGGAGGTTCAAAGTTTCACAAGTTATTACTCGTTAAAACATTACTTAATAAACAAGAATAATCATTCTCAAATAAAACAAACTCTAACTATTTAGAAATCTACCACTTGCATCCAGTTTTTCAGGTTTCATTTTTAAAGAAAGATTTGATGTTCTGACTTTTGTTATGCCCATTTTTTTAGGCCTTTTCTATTTCTGCACATCTTCTGTAGTAACTTTGGTCTATTCAAGCATTTAAAATACAGTTTTGATAGATTGCGCCATCGATTTAAAACATCTGGTAATAAAATAGCAGTATTCCTTTTAGTAAAAAAATCAATAAACAAAGTTTTCGATCGTTACTATTCTGTAAAGAAAGATGCATTCACCTTTTGCTAGATTTCTTTTTAGCGTTTATTTATTAGCAATAACAAAGACGACGGTAAACCAACTGCACATCCTTCGGCTTCAAACGTTAATTTTTTCTCGCCGAAAGATGGCTAATTTGTTAGCGAAACGGACAATATATACTGGATGTATGTCACTAGCATTAGTCTCCGATTGATTCTTAATATCTCTGAGAGCGTTTCATGATGACGCAAGAGACCACTGAGATCCGCCTTTTTCTCAGGGTTACAAAGAACAAAATATTTTGTGTTAAACAGGGGAGAGTAAAATTCAGAACGTATAAAAACAGTAATATTTATGGATTATAACGGTGTATTTAAAATTATCACGGGTAATATTTTGATTAGTCATTTAAATATCATGAATTGTCTTTATATTAGGTGTGTAAGAAAAACAATAAACAATACTAAGATAATGAAGAAACAGATAAGACAAGTCAACAAGCAATAAAGCATAAACACAACTTAAAGGTATCGATTTATTGGTAGTTTTCTTAAAACTAGTGTTTATTTATTTTTAATTTCGCATAAAACTACACCAGGGCTGTCTGCTCCAGCTGTCCCTAATTTTACAGTTTAAGATTAGAGAAAGACAGCTAGTTATCACTATCCACCGCCAACTCTTGGGCTACTCTTTCACTAACGAATAATGGAATTGACCGTTACGTTATAACGCCCCCACGGTTGAAAAGGCGAGCATGTTTGGTGTGACGGAGATTCAAACTTGCGACCCTAAGATTACGAGGCGAGTACTTTAACCATCTGGCCATGTCGGGTCTACTAGAGTTTATTCCTTATCGTTTTTTGTTTTTGTTGATATTAATTTAACACAAAGGTTTCGTTTTCCACCACCTACTGTGTTTGAGATAAGTTTCATTGTGCGTTATGAGTTCAGTAGAAAATAAAAACGAAAATCTGTGGAATAAAATATTAATAGTCGGAGTGAACAGACAAACAACTTATAAAAATATCATATATGTATATTCAAATATAAACAAATATCAAACTGTAACTGTTCAACATTTTATAGGAGTTTTTGGAGACAACTTTACAAATACTTGGGAAATGTTTATATAATGTGACAAGAACATTGCTCTGTTCGTCGTATTTACATAATTACTGCGCTCCCAGTGGCACAGCGGAATATCTGTTTAGAATACCCTTGAGGGTCGCGAGTTCGAACTACCGTCACACAAAACATGCTCGCCCTTTCAGCTGCTGGGGCGTTGTAAAGCGACCGTTAATCCCGCTATTCGTTGGTAAAAGAGTAGCTCAAGTGTTAACGATGGGTGGGGATGACGAGCTGTCTTCTCTCTGGTCTTACACTGCTAAACTAGGAACGGCTATCCGAGATAGCCCTCGTGTGGCTTTGCGCGAAATCCAAAACAAACAAACAGATTCAGTATTCCACATAAATGAATACTTTCAGTCAGGGTCGAAATCTACAAGACAATACAAAGGAGAGTAATCTCTTATTATAAGGCCTCACGACAGGATTAAATGTCATAACGGTTGAGGTTAGATCGGATATGGCCCCCCACTGGCTTAGTGGTATGTCAGCGGACTTACACGCTAAAATCCGGGTTTCGATATCCGTGGTGGGCAGAGCACAGAAGCCCATGGTGTAGCTTTGTGCTCAATTCAAAACAACAAGATCGGATATGACGAACAGTGTTATATTTATCTATTTCATTGACTATTTATGAAAATTTATATATAGTCAAGATACACATAATTACACAACCAAAAATAAAGCATAAATTATAATACTTAAGCCACTTCAATGACTAATGCGATCTAACACCGACCACGTCGTAAACGATGGACATCAATATTTTTTACGCTAAATAACAACCGATATAATCCTTTTAACATTAATAAACATGGACATCTCTGCTCATTCCTGATTATTATCATATAGCTTAAACTATCGACATTACCTTGGAAAGTTTTTTTTCATTCGGTTCTATTATTTTTAATACTATCTAGAAGGGTTTCTAAGTTTTAACGCAATACACACGTTCAAGTGTTTGTAATTCTTTAAATAAAAACCATCAAACTGCCTTCGTACAGCGAATCTAGAGCGTCGTTCGGAAATTGCATTTCATTCTCTCATTTATACGAAATGCTACTTCTGTAATACGCGAATGAAGTACACGTGAAATATTCTCAAGTAAAACGTTGTTAGAATATTTATGTGACGACTGGTGGTATATTTATTCTTTATATTTTATATACAGGATGCCCATAAATGAATGTACCGACAGTAAAGAATAACTTTGTTGTTCTTTAAAGTAATAAAAATTGAATATAAATATAACTAGCAGGTTTTTAAATTTTGTTTTGTTCTTGTTTTTTTTATAAACAACTTGTCATTGGAAATGGATATCTACATATGTCACAATAGTTCTTCATTCCAGAACTCCAAGAAAATCTTGGTCTGAAGAGCTATCTATCTTGTAACAGGTGTGTTATTTAGGTAGTTAGTTTTTGAGTTTTGCGCAAAGCTACACGAGAGCTATCTGCACTAGCCGTCCCTAATTTAGCAGTGTAAGACTAGAGAGAAAGCAGCTAGTCATCACTACCCACCGCCAACTCTTGAGTTACTCTTTTACCAACGAATGTTGAGATTTACCTTCAATTATAACGCCCCCACGACCGAAAGGGCAAGCATGTTTGGAGTGACGGAGACTTTAACATGCGACCCTCAGATTACGAGTCAAAAACCCTAATTACTTGGCTATGCTGGTCTCCAACGGGATGGAGCACCATCTACTTCGCTCGAATTATTAAAGTAATTTTAAACTTTTTTTTTTCCAAAGCGTTGGATTGGAAGGAGAAAACTATGAAATAACTTTCTCGTTCGCCCTATTTAACCCCTTTATATTTTCACCTCTGTTGTTTTTTTTAAACAAAAATATACAATAACAAACAAAAAGACCTTAAGGAGCTGAAGATCGGATTCATGATGCCATCTTATCCCTTCATACTGCTGTGTTGGAAGTGGTTTCTCAAAATTTGAACGTAGTATTAGATTAATTACAACGAATGATAGAAGATATGTAGATGTCCATTAATGATTAAAACAAAAACTTGCAAGACTACCACTTGTAATTATATTTACTTTTTTTTGTTATCTCAAACAAAAAAGTTATACAGCTTAGCTTCTGTTATATAACATATTCAGGGTCCCTGTATTGTAAAGATACAAGTAGAAAACATAAAAGCTCAGACACTGTAATGCTGAATGCGTTTTAACATCATCCACGTCGTAAACGAATATCTAATAAGTCTTTATATTTGTTCTGTTGCGTTTATTGCCGTAATATTACACTGTTGATTTTCCATTTTAGATAAACCAGCTAAGCGCGTTTAATACACCTGAATTAATAGTGCTGTCCATTTAGACTAATCTCGCAACTCATTTAACATTTAATGGGACAAGGTATTCCTATTAAAACTGACTTTCATGAATGTGTTCAATTAAAAATACAATTATCAGAGTTTATACAGGATAAAATGCTTTACTTTAAGCTCAAAGTATATGGAGGATTTCATTATCCCCATGGAAGTGTGGTTATAACATGTACTTTTGTCAGATGCGGTGGGAAGTTGCTTGAAATCATAAAACTGGTCATATTTTCAGTAAATGGTTTTCCCTGTTTAACTTTTTTACAGATGGAACTAATGACATGATCTTTTTAAAGTCTAATGGAAAGAATTATTTTAAACGTACTCAGGCCGAACGAGAGTGGACTGGCGAGTTAGCGTGCCAGTCAGAAGGTCCAAGTTTCGAGCTATTATATCTCATTGAATGCATTCTGCTCTTACATCTTTTAGTTCATTAGAACAAACAGTTAACCTTTCCTCGAAACCGGTGCATATCTTTTGACTGATTCATAACCTTCTAGACAGCAGTTTAGAATTAACGATGACTACCCTTGAACCGTGAGGTCTGACAATTGAGATAATGTGTCGCTTGAGATGATTATATTAAATATTTAGTTTGAGAGTTACATATGATTATATATACACATTTGGTAAAATATGAGTTTAGTTACAAAACGTACATTCGTCATTTGTTTATTTCTTATTCCATTACCCCCCAGTGGCTCAGCGGTATGTCTGCGGACTTACACGCTAAAATTCTAGTTTCGATACCCGTGGTGGGCAGAGCACAGATAGCCCATTGTGTAGCTTTGTGCTTAATTCAAAACAACAACAACATTATTCCATTAATATTGGTTTCTAATTTATCCGAATTATACGTTCCTCAAGTCTGCTGCGGAAATTTGATATTCTGCAGAAATAAAATTATAAACAAGAGAACTAAACATATATATATATACTTTCTAGTTGCCAGAAATGAATATCTAACTGAAAAACTTCATTAGTCAAATTGATATCGAACAGTAAAATTTTACACTGTTGTACATACACATTGATCGTGGTATAATTTGGAAAGTTTGTTTTTGAATTTCGCGCAAAGCTACTCGAGAGTTATTTGCGCTAGCCATCACTAATTTAGCAGTGGAAGGAAGGCAGCTAGTCATCACCACCCACCGCCAACTCTTGGGCTACTCTTTTTACCAACAAATAGTGGGATTTACCGTCACATTAAACGACCCCACGACAAGGAGGCCGAGCATGTTTGGTTAGACCGGGATTCGAACCCGCGACCCTCGGATTACGAGTCGAACGCTTCAAAACGCTTGGCCATGCCGGGCCTAATTTGGAAAGAAAATACAACTACGTTTCGAAAAACATAACATTTGTTAATAGAGTGTGATATCGAAATCATTTAAATATCTATCGAAAAAAAAAATACAGTTTGTGTTGTATTTCAGTACAAGAGCAATATTAATTCAGAAATTTTAATTCAAAAGGTTTTAAGTTTTTGTTAAGAGAAATATATGAAAAGCGAAATTAAATATTTCATTTAATTCCATCTCGCTGCATTTCGTGAATATTAATCAACGTAGAAACCTTTCTGAAATTACAGTTCATGAATATGTGAATTTCGCGAAATTCAATATTTCATTGATTCTAGCATACTGCATTTCATGAATGTTAATCAAAGTAAAAACTTTTAGAAATCGTAGTTTCCGAGCTAAGCAGCTGTTCAGCTAGAATTTTTGTTAGAAACTTACGTCTGCTGTTGTAACTTTTATTCGATTGTGGGGCCTGGCATGGCCTAGCGCGTTAAGGCGTGCGCTTCGTAATCTGAGGGTTGCGGGTTCGCGCCCGAGTCGCGCCAAACATGCTCGCCCTCCCAGCCGTGGGGGCGTTATAATGTGACGGTTAATCCCACTTTTCGTTGGTAAAAGAGTAGCCCAAACGTTGGCGGTGGGTGGTGATGACTAGCTGCCTTCCCTCTAGTCTTACACTGCTAAATTAGGGACGGCTAGCACAGATAGCCCTCGAATAGCTTTGTGCGAAATTCCAAAACAAAACAAATATTCGATTGTGTTTGAAATTTCTTTCGTAAACACAAACGAAAATGTGAGTGTACCCCAACCCTGTCACTGTCATAACTATTAGGATTCTGTTCCTCAAGGTTTTCTTTATATTATTAAACCATCAACACTCTAGAGAATTCGGTACTAATTACTATTGACTTGTTTCGGAACAGAAGAAGCTATGCACTCTGAATGAAACTAAAATCAACTTGCCAATCAATAAAACTAATTAAAAATAATTTTTTCTTACGGTTGTACTGATTATACACAGAATACACTATTATATCAGACTCGTAGGTTCAAGAAGTCTTGATAGAAATGAATTAAAACCTTGTAACCCGAGCACTTTCAAAAGGTGAACATTTCTTCTTCAGGGGCAAACTAAGAATGGTGGTGTAATCAAACAAGTGTTATATAGATGTAGGATGGTTAGTGAATCATGAAAATCATCTGATTATCCAGAACATGTTTATTTCTCTATGTGCTATTGTAAGCGCCTCGTTTTGGGTGCAATGTAGCCGATGGCGATAGGTCATGTGAATAGGTGTTAGGGATATTTTAATCAATAAATTATTTAATAAATGTACGTTCGCTATGCGTATGTGTTTAAGTAAAGTAAAGGTAACAGCTGGAGACTGATTAAAAAAGATAAACTATACTTATCAATTTATAAAAACAGGTATGAAAAAGTATCTTAAACAAATAGTTAGTTTCAGGAAATTAAGTTTTCATATCACATGAAAACAAAGTGGCCCGGCATGGCCAAGCGTGTTAAGGGGTACGACTCGTAATCCGAGGTGCGCGGGTTCGAATCCAGGTCGCACCAAACATTCTTGTGCTTTCAGCCGTGGAGACGTTTAAAGTTCCCTTCCTTCCCGAATATTCCCCCTTACATGAAGTAGCAATAACATTAAAAAGAACGACAATAAAAAAGCTGAACGGTTGAAATGTTCTTCTGCAAAATTACTATATACATTTATCCCCGTCGCACCAACCATACTAGTCCTTCCAGCCGTGAGGGCGTTATAATGTTTCAGTCAATCCCACTATTTGCTGGTAAAAGAGTAGCCCAAGAATTGGCGATAGATGGTAATTACTTGCGGCCTTCCTTTTAATCTTACAGTGCAAAATTATGGACCGCAAAAAGCAGATGGCCCTCGGGTAGCTTTGCGCGAAATTCAAAACAAAATGAAAAATAAGCAAAGAATAAAGTTATTTTCTGACAGAGATCACTGGTTCCCGGTAATAGATTAATTATGAAAGGTTGAACTGTGTTTGGATTAGCAATTCAGTAAGCTTCATCCATTTCTTTATCTGCTTTAGTTTTGAATTCTGTTTCAATGTTAATGATCGGGTTGGTACACTCGCTGTTATCGATGGTTTCGGCCATAATTCCATTTATGTATTACAAAGTTAGAAGATTTAGGCGAGTTCTAAATACATAACAATCATCATTGCAAAACAATTTTTATTACAAAAGTATATCATAAAATTAAAAAGTAATAGCGTACGATGTATTAAACAGTCTGATGAATACCAAATCCCACAAACGAACAAAATTTTTATATCACACAAATTAAATATTCACTTAAACTGATTAACAGTTGCAAAAGTCACTTTAGATGTTTGAACGTGGTTCCCGCCATCTTCATGAAAAAAAAAGTTACTGTGTGCTGAATAAGTACAAAATGTTTGTAGTCATGCGACTACTAGTTTATAATTCAAAAGATTACGACATCTAAACTCTATCTAATGTCATAACACTTTACCCTAATTTAAGACCAATTTGCCTTTGCTCTGTTTTATTATTTCAGGGGTTTTTCTAATATTTCTTGTAGTCATGACAGTCGGTTGAACCAAAATAACTGATTTTTCCCTAATTGGATGATACTTGCGTCTAGTATAATTCGTATGTTCAATTTTTACGCATTACAATTTCAAATAGTCTAAAACTGAGTTAAATTGTAAGTTAAATTTGGAAACTAATAAAATATCGATATGTATCGAATTTATGATACTTGCCGACAAGACTGACACACAGTTCTTTTAATTAATACAAAAATATTTTAATACACAAACATTAACACAATTTACACTAATGATATACAGAAGTTTTGCAAACAATATTAAGTCTTATATTTAATCCGGAACTTCCTTGATATCTGGCTCGTCATGGCCAGGTGAATAATGCACTCGACTCGTAATTCAAAGGTTGCGGGTTCGAATCCCCGTCACACCAAACATGCTCGCCCTTTCAGCCGTGGCGGTCAATCCCACTATATGTTGGTAAAAGAGTAGCCCAAGTGTTGGCGGTGGGTGGTGAAGACTAGCTGCCTCCCTCTCGTGTAGCTTTGCGCAAAATTCAAAACAAACTAATCCTTGATGTTTCATCGAGGATTCACGGTAAGTGAATTAATTTCGAGTTGATGTAGATACGATTCACTTAACCGAGAGCTAGCTAGCTCTGTGTTCTTCTCTCTTCGCCAGTTACACATCAAGTTTTCTCATCTATGAAGTTAAGTATTATTTTCATAAAAATATTAATGTCCGATGTAAATCCGCTGACGTTAAATGATGTGTAATGTTTGTTTAGAATTGTTTATTGTTTTGGGAATTCGCACAAAGCTACTCGAGGGCTATCTGTGCTAGCCGTCCCTAATTTAGCAGTGTAAGACTAGAGGGAAGGCAGCTAGTCATCACCACCCACCGCCAACTCTTGGGCTACTCTTTTACCACCGAATAGTGGGATTGACCGTCACATTATACACCCCCACGGCTGGGAGGGCGAGCATGTTTAGCGCGACGCGGGCGCGAACCCGCGACCCTCGGATTACGAGTGCACGCCTTAACGCGCTCGGCCATGCCAGGCCTATGTTTAGAATTAAGCACAAAGCTAAACAATGGACTATATGCGCTCTGCCCATCACAGGTATCAAAACCCGGTTTTTTACGGTGTGAATCCGCAAATATACCATTGTGCCACTGGGGAACTATAAGCGTTCTTGGTCAACATGTCTAAAGGTCCCGATTAATAGGCGTTTATCACGGTTATATCTTCCGAGGTTTTTAGCATACAAGCTATAACAAATCAATAATATATACTGTCCCTTGACGAGTCACATTGGTTATATTTATATTTTCATTTTTAATATTTTTCTTTTGTTTTTTATTTTTTGAATTTCGCACAAAGCAACTCGAGGGCTATCTGTGATGGCCGTTCTTAATTTTGCAGTGTAAGATTTTGCAGTGTAAGACTAGAGGGAAGGCAGCTAGTCATCACCACCCACCGCCAACTCTTGGGCTACTCTTTTACCAACGAATAGTAAGATTTATCGTCACATTATAACGCTCCCACGGCTGGGAGGGAGAGCATGTTCGGTGTGACGGGGTTAGAACCAGCATCCCTCGGATTACGGTGTGACGGGGTTGGAACCAGCATCCCTCGGATTACGAGTCTAACGCCTTTACACGCTTGGCAATACCGAGCCCAATATTTTTCTTACGCTTATTTATTCTTGATTTTAAATTTCTTCTTCTTTCTTTATTTACAATAAAGTTTGTCCTCCACTATTACAGCGGTAAGTCTGCGGATTTACAACGCTAAAACCAGGCGTTTAATTCCCCTCGATGGACTCAGCAGGAAGCCCGATGTGGCTTTGCTTTAAGAAATACACAATGAAGTTTATACATACCTGTCTTTTTATTTGTTTTTCATTAGGTTGTTTGACTAATTTTATCCAATGGTCTGCAGATGGTAAAAGAGATATGTTTTGTTTTTTGAATTTTATGGAAATCTCGACATGATAAACCTGGGATATATGATGAAAACATTTCTTTTGTATATGTTTTATAAAATGTTGGCTTCAGTTTACTTTTTTTATTCAACGTTTATTTTTTTAATTTCCTTAGGGCTCTGTTTACAGTATGAGGCGAGAAATCTTTATTCAGTACAACATGTTTAATAATTAACAGGGTTTTTTAAATCTTCTAAATTAGAACATAGTTTGAAAGAATGAATAATGAATCTCCAAGAAATGTTAAAGAAACCATTGAAACAACGAAATATAGTAAAAATATCTTGATCTTAAATGAGAATGAAGGGTTAAAAAATAAAAACTATATAGATGGCGTGATCTTCTTTTTGAATTATAAACTAGTAGTCACATGACTACTACCTCTGGACTTGAACTGCACACAAAATCCACGTTGAAACATGTAAAGTGACTTTTGCAACCGTTGTGTGGTTTAAATAAAGATTTTAATTCTGTATTTAAAACATTGTTCGTTTGTAGCTTTAAATATTTAAATATATACGCAAGCCCCTTGAATTTTCATCTTTTAATAGCCTAACCAGTACTATGTATGAAAGAAACAATAATTAAATAAGATATTATGCCTCGCTTACGAAAATATTAGCTACTGCGCTGAATTAAAGTCGTAGAAATACTATTTTCCGAAAAAAAAAACGCACATCAATATAAGGTATCTGGTTTTCTTCATTTCTCTTCTGAATAATACGCAGTTTAACTGCAAAAAAGAGAGACATCTGTGACACATTTACGACGGCACATTACTCTTTAAGCTGTCAAATTATAAATAGTAATTTATTTACAGTATAGCCAAAAACGTAAGTTTATTAAAATATAGACATTCAAATTAAAGAAATAGGTGACTCGTCCATGAAATTTATAACAATGTTTAAAATAATACAAAAAAACAACAATACTCTAAATACAGTATGAAGTGAGTTATTACTCACTTTAACTATTGTTACTTAATAAGCAGATAGAGCAGGCTATAGAAAGTAATAAATAAACGGTAAATCTTTGGTAGAGGCCGACAAAGGAACAACAAATGTCTATAAAGTTTTATAATGATAAACGACTTAGAAAGGAAAGTTATGACTCCTTCTTGTGGCAAGGAAAATAATTATTTAGAAAATTGTATTAACTAAACTAACTAAACATTTCCTTACTACTGTACAGAAAACTGTAATAAACCTAGTGTTAACAATATGTAACTAAAATTTAAACTAAATAAAGGATTTGTTTGTTTGTTTTGAATTAAGCACAAAGCTACACAATGGGCTATCTGTGCTCTGACCACCACGGGTATCGAAACCCGGATTTTAGCGTGTAAGTCCGCAGACATACCGCTGAGCCACTGGGGGGCCCTAAATAAAGGAAAACCTATGTAGTGTATACATTTAAGCGATTCTCTACTACACTAAATAATGTTCAAACAAATTGAAATGTAGATATGAATGTTTTTAAAAGGTAGTAATATTCTTAAAAAACTTCTAGCAAGAAAAGATTAAATTTCTCACTGATTAAAATTCAGTTTTTTTTGTTTAAAATCTCATTTGTGTGTTTTTTAATGGCAAAAAGCCACATCAGGCTATCTACTGTGTCCACCTAGGGGAATCGAACACCTAATCCTAACATTGTAAATCCGCTGGCTTTGCGATGTCTCATAGGAAGACAGAATTGTTATTTGTGAGAAATGAAATAGATCTCACCAGATCTTTCCACAAAATCTCGTGATGTTGCAATACAAAAACCTTTAATTTGGTATGAGAATATTTATATGTATACACACGAGCATGACAAAGCATCATTATGGTCTGTTCTTCTACGTTTTGTAAGGTATAAAAATGTAAGTCTAAATAAACACAGAAGGCTAAAGTTACCTCCCATGGACATTTCGTGCATTTGTTTAAACACATGTTCGCTAAATTTCTCAAATTTATTATCAAGTAAAAAATACTTTACCAGCAAGACGTTCTTTAATGTGAAACTGTGGTGAATTTTCTGATACTGTTACACGATTATTTTTATTTTACTGACGCAGAGTAATAATTTACCAGAATTATTAGAAGACCTTGATAGTAGTAGTTTACCAGAATTATTAAGCGACCTTGATATTGTTAATTAAAAACATTTAAAATTATGAATGACTAGTGTGAAAATGACTGATATATAATATAATATGTCATTAATGTTTTCTTTACATTTGATGGAATTACCGAAATAATTTGATAATATTACATCATTTCCTTAACGTATTTTAGACCATAACCTATTACATTGACAAATACCTATCTGCAACGTTCTTGATTCGGAAATAAAAGTGTATATATATGCGGTGTTATTTTGTTATTATTTTACAAGTTATGAATCCAAAATAAGTTAGTTCAAACAATGCAGGCCTGGCATGGCCAAGCGCGTAAGGCGTGTGACTCGTAATCCGAGGGTCGTGGGTTCGCCCCCGCGTCGCGCTAAACATACTCGCCCCCCCCCAGCCGTGGGGGTGTATAATGTGACGGTCAATCCCACTATTCGTTGGTAAAAGAGTAGCCCAAGAGTTGGCGGTGGGTGGTGATGACTAGCTGCTTTCCCTCTAGTCTTACACTGCTAAATTAGGGACGGATAGCACAGATAGCCCTCGAGTAGCTTTGTGCGAAATTCCAAAAACAAACATCAAATAATGCAAGTTATAACAAAAGATAGAAGGTAAAAGACACATGACAGTTTTAGATAGTACATTAGGACAGAAAATATTAAATAAAACTTCGTAAATACCCTCACAAAATATTTCTGTCGGCTAAACCTATATTACACATATACTTTCTGAAACTCCTAGAAGAAATTAAACCTAAGATGCAAAAATTCTAGATGAAATTAAACCTACCAAGCAGAACTAAATTCGAAGTCGTTAGGCAATCAAAATTTTCACCAGTAAAAGTTCGTGCAAGATTAAAAATGAATAAAAATTGTTGTGCATTACAAATTCACAGTAATAACAAGACTTTCTTTATACCTTTACAATATATACATATATTGCAAATTTTGATTTTGCAGTTTTAGATGCATTTTATAAGTGATATTTTCTAGGTAAAAACAATTTTCTTGAATAAATCGATCGAAGAAAGTGAATCTCAACGTATTTTATTTCTATAAAGCTTTTGAGGTGAAGAGTCTTTACGTTGGTTTAAGTTGTCACTTATGGGGTTGAAGATTGTAACGGTTATGAAGACAGATTTGTATGTCAGATTCCTTGGATACTTCTCCGATCTCGAATTCTGAAGTCCACCAAATTTCCATAAGATAACGATACATTTATATTCCCTGATCTTTCGTTAAAAATATATACATATGAAATATATTTCGAATATTTTCTGCCTTTATGTCGTCCTTACCTTAAAAGTTGCAACCCCAAATGTTTTCCGTTCCCACTGATGGGGGAGCTTAAAGTCATAAAATGGGTTACTTCCCAAGGGTGGCAAGAGCAAAAACAAACATATCGTTCTGGGTTTTAGTATAATCACTTTGCATTTTTATCGATCGGGGTGCTATCAAGATATTCTTGATACCCATTACCCATTGTTAATACCCATAATCTGCAGTTCACAAGTTCGTGTTCCCATTACACCAAACATGCTCACTCTTTCAGCCGTTGGGGCATTGTAGTGTGACGGTGAATCCCACTATTTGTTGGTAAAAGAGTAGCTCAAGAGTTGACGGTGGGTGGTGATGATAGTCTGTCTTTCCTCTAGCCTCAAATTGCTAAATTAGGGACGACTAGCGCAGATAGCCCTCGTGTAGCTTTGCTCGAAATTAAAAACAACAACTTACCTTCGTGCATCATTTTGCTAATTTTATCACTTCAGAAGTCTAGATATTGGCAAATATCTTTCTCTTTATTGTTAAATAGACTGCAGAACGAATAATGAAATGGTTTAAGTTCAAAGAAGAACAGTTTGTTTTCATTTCTTTTAGATTTCTACAACCTTATTCAAACCTGATTGACAAAGCTTTAGTTTGCAGATTAATATTTTAGTTTTCGGTCTTAATAATAACACATTTTATTTGTTTCTTTTATCTGAAATATTGGTGTAAAATAAAAAGTGCGAGAAATTGAAAAAACAAACTCATTTCAGTTTATCGTGACGATGTTTTTCAAAACGCTTTCGGTGTAATCAGAATCTTGTTTATTTGTTTTAGAATGTTAGGTAATCGCACTGATATTCAAGATTAAATACTCTTACATTTGTACTGATATACTAGAGAGAAGACAGCCAGTCAGTTAACGTCATCGACAAACCCCTTTTGAAATACTAATCAAATAGTGAGATTTGACCGCTTTTAAGTGATGAACGTGGCTTTTAGCAATAGGATCGTGAATAATTAAAGATATTTCACTACTCGAAAGTGATGAACGTGGCTTTTAGCAATAGGATCGTGAATAATTAAAGATATTTCACTGCTCGAAAGTGAGGAACGTAGCTTTTAGGAACAGGAATGTGAACGATTAGTGAGATTTTACCACTTCAAAGTGAGGAACGTAGCTTTTAGCAAGAGATCATGAATGAATAGTGGGATTTAACCGTCCCAAAGTGAGGAATGAGGTTTCTGGCAATAGGTTGTGAGGATACTTGGACAAAATTATGGGATTTTACCATCACCTTCTTAGTGCACGTAAACTTCAAAATGTTTTTAACGACAACGGACAATGGATAACAAACTCATGGATTCACAGTAGGATCCCTCTAACCATTGAGCCACGCCTGATCCCACCAGGAATCTCGAATAAAATATATTATTTACAACAGTAATTTTGTTTTGTTTCTTTTCTTTCCAGCAAACGTTTAGTAAACTCCACCTTTCATGATCTGGATATGCTCGATGAATTGTTAAAAAACTACGACAGACGGGCTCTTCCAACAAGTCACATCGGTAAGTTGACAATAGACTTTATAGAATCTTAATTCTTTGGCAATATAAAGAGAAAATATTTGTTTTATAATTGTTAAAATTATATTTTATATTTCTTGATGATTGAATATTTATGAAAGAGTTTAATTCAAATTCTTTATAAGAAAGTAGATTCTCCCTTACTAAAAATTCAGATAATATATAAAATATTTCTATTTTCTATAAACCTTTCATTCATTTCCAAAATGGATGCCTTAGGAACGTGTACTCTTGATAATTCAGTGACGAAGAACTAACCTTTTTCAGTATTTTACAAGTTATAAATCAACGTAAAGACAAGTAATTAGAAATAATTAGAAGTCAGTAACAATAGTCGAAGAAATACATTACTACGTTTACTTTCCTCACAGGCGTTCCGACAGTTGTTTCTTGTGAAATCTACATCAGGAGTTTTGGGTCCATCAACCCAGAGACCATGGTAAGAAACCAGCTATTTTATGGTAGTCTTAAAGAATTGGTTTGATACCAAGATTCGTGCTGTTTTTTTTTCCTATATCTTCAATAAAATAAAACTATCTTCACAAAACAATGTAAAATGTAGCTGCATAGAGATGAAAAGAAGCACTGTGATGATTCAGGTATTTTTGAATAACCCGTTAGAAAAAATTCAATACTTTCAAAGACTTTTTTAAATACATATATGTAGAGTTATTTTACTGTTATTTTATCAGCGATATAACATTTCATGGTTTGAATTAGGATTAAATTTGGATTAAAAAGCAAAACAACGATATTTAATCCCACCTTTTAGCTTTCAGACTTATTGCTGGCTTACTGTGAGACGATATAAAAGAAGGGGAAGTTTTGGGGTTTAGAGTATTTTCTCAAAAATTTCTATACAACTTTGGTAGTTACATAGCGAGAAACTCGTTTATTTAATTTCACGCCAAGCATCTGAAGGGATATCTGCGCTAGGCGATCACAATTTCTGAAGTGATAGACTATGGGATAGGCAAAATGCCAATAACAGCAATCAAGATATCTTCTGCCATGCTACCAAAGCATAGTTGGATTGATTGTTACATTACATTACACTCACTGTTGTTGTATGTCACAGGTTAACGTCTATCAATTTTTGTGGACATTTAGACGTACAGACTATCCACACTTAAGATCCTTGTACAGTGCACAATTTTCATTCCAGACTATGGAGTTTGATACATCGCAGTTCTCCATACTTTGCGATTACGAAAAAAAACCCACAAACTCTTTTTTGTCTTCAGGCTTCAGGGACGAAAAGTATTCATCTATTAGTCTCCAGAGATGACAAATTCTTCATCTTTCAATTCCCAGACCAATCTGAGGACATCACCATGACAAGAAATGAAGCGTATTTTATTACCCTAAAACATTCTAGAGAAATCACTGAGTTTGCAGGAGTGGCAAGTTTTGTGTGAAATGGAATATTTTGTGGAATGATGTATGGCCTACCTATCCTAATTTTCCACTCATGATTCACAGGCCTTACAGATGGCAATTGTTCATACGTGAGGCTATAGGATATAGTAAAGGTTCAGTGAATTTATTGAAAATATAGTTTTTGATATATTTTCCCATATTTCTGACATGTGAACATTTTGTAGGCACTAACAATACGTTCGTTTAGCTGCAGCACTTTTATAAATGGTATTATGATGTTTCGAACATCTTTGATTCGTTTCATAAACAGTATATTATGCAGTTATGTTTGATAAGTTTTGTTTTAATTTCGCGCAAAACATTTAAACTAGCCGTTCTGATTTGGCAGTTCTGTAGGCTGCCATTTATTACAGAATAGTGGGATTGACCGTAACATCATAACTTCCCCACAACTGAAAGAGCTAGCATATTTGTTAAAGGGATTCGAACCAGCATACCACAGATTGTCATGTCAAGAAAGTACTAATGTGTTTCTTACCCAGTTTCCACCTTTTCTTAGAAATATATACTTTTTTTTTCTGAGGAGTTTTCGTTGTTCACAACGTTTTGCTATATTACATAACCTTAAATGATACGATTCAAATTATGTGCTATTATGGTTCGTGTATTCTCTTTTATAAGACTCAAATAGTATGGTGGAATAAAGGACAGGTTCGTAACTTATCACTATGCTATCAGCTTAGGAAATGTTCTGCAGTAATCTAGGTCTTAAAAGCAATAGGTGATATGTCTAAGAAACTTTTCTATTTGGTGAATCTCACATATAACCTTTTTGTCATGTAGTATTCACATAAATAAATTACATTTACTTAGTTATTACTTATTGTAATAAAATAACCCCATTAAAAATTTTGATATTTGAAAAAATTATAAACCCAGAGTGATCTTATCACCAGGTGTCGTCGTAGTTTTTTCCTGAAATCAGGGTTCCATTCCCCGTGATAGGCTCAGCAGATAGCCCGATGGGGCCTTTCTATAAGAAAAACACATACACAAGTTCAGGGGCTCTTATAAATACCGAAACTATTGCAGTTATTAACACCGAAGAATTTTATGATACAAAAAAATGGAAATTGAATGATATATATATGTTAATTTTTAATTATAATGTGTGTTTACCTTATATATATTAAAATCATAATATTAAGATTAAACAAAAAACATTAAAAATTAAATAAAATACTCTGCATTTTTTAAAAAAAGAAGATCCTAGACTACAATGTGGGATTATAAAACGTATCCTAGGTTTGGGAGGTAATTGAAGAAATAGGACCCATATTGCGGTGAAAACACATCGTTTATCAGTCTTAACTTCCAATTTGCTAGTCTCAAATAAGAAGACTGGAAATTAGGAGAGCGAGATGTGGGTTTTCAAGCCCATAACGCCCCACATCTACATTACCCTTCACTGCCTGCAGACAGTTGTTGGAATGTGACTGTTCTCCAAGTTGAAATAAGAATAAGAAAAATAAACATATAAAGATGAAAAAATAAAAAAATGAAAAATAAGGTAAATAAGATAATACTATTTGGGAATAGGTAACATGAAACTTACCTTTTAAAGTCAGTATTCCTGCCCCTAATATGGTAAAGGCACCAATTAACATGACATTGAACCATATCAGTATTCTAAGTTTACTGTGACTGTCAAGCTTTCATATGCGGCTCAAAGTGTACATACATATGTATATATATATTACAAATATAAACGAGCAAACATTTTTACGTTTGTTTCCTGAGATTGCAAACAAATAAAACCCTCTTACAATGTTAATCCTATCTATAAGACAGGCCTACGACTGTTTCATAGTCTTATTTTTAAATTTTCTACAGTAATTTCTGTATGCTAAATCCGTAAATGATATCCATTTTTCTCCATCGCGTATAGATGTTTCACGAAACGTCATGTGTTCTTTTACATAAGTAAATTATTTTACTTGAAACTGCTTCAAACGTTTGACAACCACTCGCTATAGATTTCTCTAGACCAATCGCGACGTGAGATTCTTCTCGATCGTTTTCAAACTCACGAGAAACACATAAAATAATGAATTTGTATCATCGTAATAAGCAGAATAATAATTTGATATGACTAATAATTTATTTTCTTCCCCATTACATGAGAGAAAGAATTAATATTATTCACTAAGTATAGGTAGTTGAATTATGGGAAAAATCTCTTATTAAAGCCAAAACAACTTTTAAGAAGTTTACATTCGCTGCTCTATGTAATTCTACGACATAATAAAGTGAAAAGAAAAGACAAACTTTGTTCTTGAGTCACTCACCGTCTTAAACGCTCTTTTTAAATTCAATCCGTAAACAAATTAACAAACACCAGCTAAAGAGTGCGTGCAGATAACACCCTATTAGCTTTGCAGGAAATTAAGAAACCAGCTATAGAAAACGTAATTGCTATGAAAATTTTTATGAATGAATTGTAAAGGGGCTATCTTCTAATATAAGTAAAGTAATGTGAAATTTAAATAAATAGCAAAAGTTTTACATTTCAAATGCCCCAAAACTCTTCAGAAAAGTCGGATTTCTGTTTTTGCTTGATAATGATGGGTAATGCTAATTGTGAAAGAAGTGACAATTAAACCATATATTTGTTGCTTAATATTATTAAAATATATTGACAATTATATAAATGTAAAAACTTATTCCACTCTAGTTCTGTAAATATATATATATATATCAAATGAAATTATTTTCTTTTAAAGCAAATTGAGAACTTGTCTTAATTATAATTTAAATAAAAAAAATTCAGTCAACATTTTATGAACTTGAAAAAAATCATTTATCAGATATTTAACTCGAATAATAGAGAAAAAAAACTAAAACAAACAAATAAGAACAGATGATAGAAATTAAAGCTTTGTTGGCGAAGGTAACTCCACACAACTGATAAATATAAATGTAAATTTTCACGTTCGCAGTAGGACTGGTATGGAAACTCTGAATAAGTTACGTGTGGTCGATCATTACCGTTGGTATTGGAAACTCTGAATAAGTTACGTGTGGTTGATCATTACCGTTGGTATTGGAGTAGCTGAAGTAGAAAATACCAAAATCTTCAGAACTTATGTTGAGAAGCTGAAATTATGTTTTTTTTGTGTTACAAGAGAATCCACCAAAAATCTTATTAATGATTTAAGTACAGATGTCAACGCTACTACAAGAAAAGTTAGATACGAGTACACATTAACACGAAAAGGCCTTAGTATGCTTGAAAAACAATGATTAAGAGAGATACCAAACATAATGTGATGAGCGAATCTCTTCAAACATGAATACATATTGAAATTATTTGGTAACAAGTAACAGCTGAGAAGAAAACTATTATGGTCAACGTACATCAACTACAGTGGAGTTAGCATGCAAGGGATAGAAATACGTGTGTGGCTGAAACTCAGCCAATAGATAACATTAGAGATCTACACAAAAGTTATAGTACCCTGACTGCTGGAGTGTACAATCAAATTATTTTCAATCATATTATTTTCTTAGGAACACGAACTATTTGGCTGGGACTGATCTTTCTACAAGATAGGGATTGAAACCACGTAGCAAGTATAAGGACATTAGAATTAAAACGAGGCTGCGAAAACATTTAAAACTATGGCAAGACCAAAAAAAAAGTGGCTTTACGAATTATGTTAAGTTATCTAGAAATAAGTCTCGTTTTTGAACTGCGAAGCTCGGAAAAGTATAAACCAGTGTTGTAAAACATACTTTAATCAAAACAAGTACCATTTGCCTTTACGAATTATGTTAAGTTATCTAGAAATAAGTCTCGTTTTTGAACTGCGAAGTTCGGAAAAGTATAAACCAGTGTTGTAAAACATACTTTAATCAAAACAAGTACCATTTGCCTTTACGAATTATGTTAAGTTATCTAGAAATAAGTCTCGTTTTTGAACTGCGAAGCTCGGAAAAGTATAAACCAGTGTTGTAAAACATACTTTAATCAAAACAAGTACCATTTGCTGTAACACAATTTTGCCAACGTGTAGCCATACTGTTTATACTCCTGCTGGAGAAATCAAAGTTTTTATGGTTAATGAGCTCCCCGAAAGATTCTTTTGCAGCTGCATGGTTTTGAAAACGTTTATTGTTCAAAAAATTGTCAAAGTGCTTAACAAAATGACATTTTTCAGGGGAATGGTCTGGGTAATAAAGTGGATGAGGCAGGACCTCGATTCCCAATTTGTTTGATATTTAGAGCGTCATCTTCGACAGTTCTCATAACGCCAGTTTTGTTGATTTTCAGTCACCTCATTCGGAACCCACTTATTCAACATTTTCGACTCTCCAATCACACTCATATGGTTGGTAATGCTTGATTTGCTCACGTACTGTTATGGGAGGGTCTGTCTAAACTGCTCCCCTTAATGTGTTTTCATCTAAACATGGCTTCCTTCCACGACTTCAAGACTTTCATCTTTATGTACAAATCTTTGGAACCAACGCTGAATTGTATATTCGATAACAGATCCATGGTTGGTTGATGTTCCACGCAGTTTCACTAGCTTTTCGGCCAAGTTTAAAGTCGTAAAGGAAAACTAGACGAAAGTCCTTTTTGTCCATACTGCTTAGAGTGTTGGAAAACTTACTCTGAGTAGAGTTGAAACAGCAGACAATTAAGACACCTTGTAAGTGACAAACGTTGGACTAAACAAACCAACCAACCAAGTTGATAAGTTACTCAGTATTGTACTTCTAGATGTGAGAATTTCGACATTTATTTCTGGACAACCTAATATTAAAGTTGCGATGTTTTAGGTGGTCAAAGTGTAACCTAACAATGTAGCTTAATTGTAGAAGTTGTGTAGGAACAATTTTTAACAACAATACACCGATAAATTTGTGTAGCTCTGCTCAGTGTACATACGAAATACTAATTATTGTACATAATTTTATACTTTCATTACTGTACTAATGAGACAATGAGAATATATATAATTATGAGTAATATATAATTACTCATAATTATTTCCAGTGCTTTGTTTAAAACAAAAAAAAATATTTTTTTTGCATAAATATACATAAATATTTATTTATTTATTTGTTAGAAGAAGTTTCTTGATTTATAAATATACCGCTCTTTGGCCTTGTAAAGTATCGAAGTATTGTACACTTTTCAAACTAATATTATTTATACGTAATAATAATACACGAAAAAGGATTTGTTTGTTGAATATCTAGTGGACATCCTTAACTTATTTTGTTAGAGAAGAGATGGCTGTATATGTGGCATATTTAAAGGATTTAGTGACTTATAAATTGAAAATTGTACACCAACAAATACATATACATAAGCTTTATTATAGTTAAAGGAAATTTTATTTCCCGTCGAAAAGCACCTAATGATTATTTATCTTTTTATTAAAATACAGCACAAACGGTAGGTAAACTCATAAGTCTTGGCATTTCAGTTATTATGAGCGTACTCGTATAAGTTTATCTTATTTGATTCACAGTTCATTGGCTTCTTTACCATTTAAGTTTTCTATTATTTACGCTATTATTCTCTCTTATCTGTTTATTTATTCGTGTTGAATTATCACATAATTAGAGCATTAAAAAAGTCATCTCATCCGTTTAACAGTACGTCAGGAAGAAACTCATATCTCGATAGAGAACCGGCGATTGATGGTGTTACAAGTCAAATAATTTTACATATGATAAGCAGAGAATTAAATGTGAAAGAAACTGAGTTTATTACTACTTTATAGTTTTGACTTTTTAATTATGACAATTTTCCTAAACTGTTTAAGCAACTGAAATGTAAGCATATCTCAGTAAACACTGGCTCCAATATCTACTTAACTCTCACTGCATAATGCGATATTTTTTACAATTTATATTGTAATGGTGATAAAATACATACATTTCTTTGTAACGTTCCATACAGTTATGCCTGATGAGAAACGCTCAGTGAGATAAACATTACTAGGGTATAGATTAATGAAATAAATCGGAAGACAAATATACAAAAAAACAACAACAATATTTTGGGTCTTGAATCGTGAATGTCTGCGACTTTACTATTTCCTATTCAGGATTACGAAGTAGACTTGTATCTTCGCCAACACTGGCTCGATGAAAGATTACGTAAGCCCAACCTTTCGAAACCGCTAGACCTAAACGACCCGAAGCTAGTACAAAGGATATGGAAACCAGAAGTGTTCTTTGCAAATGCCAAACACGCAGAATTCCAATACGTCACAGTACCTAATGTTCTTGTGCGCATAAACCCCTCAGGAAAAATCCTCTATATGCTCAGGTAAGATTACGTTTGCTTCTCCTATTACTTCCCTTTCATAAAAAAAATAGTTTTATATAAGCAATAGTAATTTAAATAATTAATTTGTTTTCAAAATTTAAACATTGGTAAAGTATTTGCAAATAAGTTTCTGAACAAGAAACAAGAACCAATAAGTTTAGTATGTAGCCTTGATTTTATACATGAGTAATAAAACTGAGTTGTGAGTCGAAAATTAAGACATCAGTGCAGTTTCTTTTTATCACCACGTTGATGGCATTAATATTATAAATTAATAGATATTTCATTAAAAAATTAACACTGACTTTTAATTGGAAGCGCTATAATGAGTCCTCCGCTGGGATAGCGTTAAGTCTTCAGATTTATAACGCTAAAATCAGGGGTACGATTCCACTCGGTGAACTCAGCAGATAGATTCATGTAGCTTTGTTACAAGAAAACACACACGCGCGCGCTCACTAAATCACAAATTGAAACTGACAATATAAAGCTTCAAATGTATTGTCAGTTTCGGTTTAGTGAACGCTCGATAAGAAGCCAAACAGTGGAACTTGAGTGGTTTGGTTTGAATTTCGTGCAAAGCTACTCAAAGGCTATCAGCGCCAGCTGTCCGTAATTTAGCAATGTAAGATTAGAGGGAAGACAGCTTGTCATAACCACCCACCGCCAACTCTTTAGCTACTATTTTACCAACGAATTGAGCGAATATTATAACGCCCCCATGGCTGAAAGGACAAATATGTTTGGTGTGATAGGGATTTGTACCAGCGACCCTCGGATTGCGATACAAATGCCTTAATCACCTGGCCATGCCAGGCCAACTTTGAGTGTTAAATTAAATAAAAACAACATATTAGTTCTCTAAGGTCATGTATTTCTAGCATTAATATGTCTTCCATACACCAATACGCACAACAAAAATTAGATAATGTTTATACTGTATTAATGACTGATTTTAATGCCTTTTTAATAAACCTTTGTAAGTTATAGCTTAAATATTTTTGTTTTGGAATAATAACTGAAAATTTTAACTTTCTTTTTTTTATTAAAAGTGTCAAATATTTCTGAATCGAAATGTTTGAATACATATTAAAACGATAAATGAAAAGAATGAAGCGAAAAATAATCAAACATATATTATTTAATAGTTAAACTGTTACTTAACACTCTAGCAGAATGGTGATCATAGGATTTAAAACCACTTCTTGTTTCCCAAGCGTACGAATTTATTATTATCTATTCATTTTAATACTGATGTATGTTTTAGTTAAATGTGTATTGTGAAATTCCCGCTTATTTCCTGCATTAGTAGGAAGTGTTCGAGTGTAAAAATCAACAATGTGTTTGTATATAAATACCAGTGATTGCTCTTACTGTCGCCAATTGAACTTTCAAAAACCTCGCCCTAAGTTTATAAATCGATGGGTCAAGAGACAATATGTTGTTGTTGATTTGCTTGAAACTTATTACTATGTTAAAAGCTTATCAATTGAGAAACTACAGACACGTGACAAGGAACGTTTATAGATTTTGAACATTACAAACAGTTTGACTTTAGTGGATTATCTCCAGATGTTGGTATTTACAAAAAAAAGAAAGAAAAACAGCAACATTGTGTAACTTCAGCGGGAAACATCACGTGTGAAGAGCTAGCTAGCTTACTCGTTAAATTAACCGTACCCATACCAACTAAAAATCAATTCGCTCATTGTAAACAGTAGATAAAATATTCAGTTTCAGACCAGATAGAAGACTCAATGTTGTTTGAAAGGTCGTAATATTTTGTTCATATAAATCATTTTTCGCAATAACCGTTGTAATGAATTTTATTATTGTTTGTACATTAAAATACGTTTGTGTTGAAAAAGAAAAAAAGAAAAAATTGTGTATCAATCTTGTTGACAAATATAATAAATACGATACATATCGACATTTAATTAATTTCTGAATTAATTTACAATTTAATTTAGTGTCAGACCATTAGAAATTGTAATATATCACATAATAAATTGGAAGCTCGTCCAAAATAAATCATAATGCAAATTAAGGTAGCTTCGAAAATGCTGCCACAATTCTGTGTGAATTAATTCTTATGAAGTTTTTGTAATGCAAACATTAATTTTGAAAGCAGTAGTTACTTTGTATTAAAAGAAATATTATATTTTCAAAAGTGGCTATTATTTCCAAGATGGGCATCGGGTTAGCTAAAATCCTAAATTTCACATGCTGTTACAGTTTCGTGATCTGCAATGGAACTGGATTTTATACTTCAAAACACACTTATAGTTGTTAACTAAATGAAATCTAGTCTTAAGACATATATTAATGTATATAGATCTCCAAACCAATAGCCTTTCCTTGTTTAGCTGCTAAGGCATTAATACGTTGATTTTACGCATGTTAGTATGGAAACATAGCTGCCAAAGCATTAGTATCTTGAGATTACGCTCATACCAAAATAGAACCGTTGCTCTGAAAGCATTAATATCTTGAAATTGTACGTTTATTAGTATGGTAAGTTTGTTTGCTTGTTTTATGAATTCCGCGCAAAGCTACACAAGAGCTATCTACAGTAGCCATCCCTAATTTAGCAGTATAAGACTAGAGAGAAGGCAGCTAGTCATCACCATCCACCGCCAACTCTTGGACTACTTTTTACCAACGAACAATGGGATTGACTGTCACTTTATAACTTCCACATGGGTAAAACAGCGAGCATGTTTGGTGTGACCTGAATTCGAACTTGCGACTTTCAGATTACGAATCGAGCACCCTAAGTGATTCGCCATTAGTATGAAACCATACTTGCCAAATCATTAATATCTGGAGTTTGTACGCATACTGGTAGGAAACTTTTGCGATGCGTATCTAGATTAACTAAATAATATTTATTACAATAAAAATTCAGTGACATTAAAATGTATTTGCATGTTTTATTGTAAACGTTGCTGATAGCTGGAATGGTTTTGATAACAACATTTTTAACACACGTGACAAAACACCAAAATATAATAATACTTCTGAAATATCTTGAAATTACCTTTGTTGCCGAATTAAACAAGTTGTATTTTTCTCCATATGAAAGGAAGACCTCTAATACGGTTATTTTTCTGTGCTGTAATGACATCTTGACAGTTTATTAAGGAATATTTTAATTACAACCATAGCCCTAGGCAGATTATATTATTTGAGCGCTAACACATCAGTAACATTTTAAATGCACCTTGTCAGCTGGTTTATTTCACGTACATAGTTGATGGTAGAAATTAGATGTCGCTGGTAAAATGTTGGAAGTGGTACAAGGATGTAAGTAAAGGTCTACCAATAACAAGTGAACCCAGTAATATTCAACCTGGTATGGTACTTTTCTTGGTGTATTAAAGCAAAACCACAGGCGTGGGTGGAACGTATCAATATATGTTTATGCTCTTGTAACAAAAAACTGTGTTCCTCACTGACGCCCCGAAATGGGACAACGGTAAGTCTACAAATTGACAACGCAAAAATCAGGGTTCAGTTCTCTATGGTAGACAAAGAAAATAGTCTGTTGCGACTTTTCTCCGTTACAAACAAACAGTCTTCATCTACACTTGTTCAATCGTACAACATAATCAAAACGATTTCTAAGATTAGCATCACAGCGTCCTCTATCTACGCTGTTAGAATATAGCAAGAACTTCCAAGGAATATTTCCCTTTCTTCCTTCCTGAAAAGTTAGTTGTCAGATTGCAGCCAATAAGTGGAAGAGACTTGCGTTTTTTCACGTATTGTGATATTTTATGTGACAATATACAACTTAAATGTTCACCTCTCCCACACCACACTCAGAGTTCAGAGATGTCCAAACGTTGGTACGTAGCAGCTGAAAGGTATGACATCAACAACCTGCACTAAAACTGTCCTTGCACAACTGCAATTTGCATAATTTTTACTAAATGATCTACGGTGTGGTGGATATGTACCGATAGTTGTATTCTAATAAGTACTTTTCTTCAAAATATACGTAAATATGAAGTCATTTTATTGGTTATAGCAATGACAATGTATTTTTAAACACAATTGAATGACCTCTATGACGGATTTACAATTATATATTAATTCTAATATTAATGTTCCCTTTAGAAATCTATTCAACTTATATTTTACATCTGTATTGCGAAACTCCTACCTATTCACTAAAGTTGTAGAAGATTCTCGAATGTAAGAATCAATGATGAATGTGTGTTTGTGAATACTAGTGATTGACACTATTATTGCCTTACCTGAAATTTCTAAAAACTCTCCTTTCAAGCTCATAAAAGGTAACCATTGTAACACGACAAGATACATTATGTATGATACATTTAGAACATTATAAATCTCGAAGGTTTCGAACATTACAAACCGTTTAACTTCAATGAATTAACTTTGAACGTTAATATTTTCACAAAGACATTATATAACTTCAGCAGTGACGAAATCGCATGTGATTAGCGAAGAGAGAGCTAGCTTCTAGTTAAGAGAACTGTACCCATATCAACCCAGAATAAATTCGTACGTCGTGCACGCTCGACAAGATATCAGGGACGTTCCGATTTAGATAGGAGACTCAATATCGTTTGAAGTTTTTTTTAAAAAAAAATTATACAAATCCTTATTTTTAATAATTGTTTGTAATAACCGTTGTTATATATTTTACTATTATTCTATTAAAGTATATGTTTGTATCAAGAAAAACGAAAAAGTGTATGTCTTGTTGGCAAACTTCATAAACTTGATACACATCGAAATTTGACTAACTCTTAAATCTAAATTACAATTTAATTAAATATCAGGCTATTTCAAAGTGTGTTACATAACGTAATAAACTGAAGACTCATTCAAGAAAAATCGTCATACGTGACATTTATTTTATAGAAATGACAAGTGTGATAACATATTAACTCGTGCCAAGTTTCGTGCATTTTAAAAGCAAAACTCACGATTCGTTTGTTTTTATGCACTATCCTGCTGAACTATAACATAGTTTCGTAAATTAAACTTATCATACACTGACAGATCCTAATTTATTAGCTTTTATCAAAGGCATCGATAATTAACGTTGTAAGTTTGTTATTGTTTCTTGAATTAAGCACAAAGCTACACAATGGGCTATCTGTGCTCTGCCCACCACGGGTATCGAAACCCGGTTTTTAGCGTTGTAAGTCCGCAGACATACCGCTGAGCCACTGGGGGGAGGGCAAAACCCTATGTGTAGCTATGTTTTTAAATACAAAATAATCAAACAGAAATAAAATCGAAGCACTATTGTGGTAAATTTATATTTTTAACATCGTAGTGTTATCAACTTGTGAGTACCTCTAAACTTGTTATTTTATTAACATTCTCAATTATGGATTAAGAAAGGTTTTGGTACGAGAAGAAAAGTCTTCTCTGACCTCCCATCACAGACATTTTGTTCTCTAGCGAATTTAGTCAACTTCATTGTAAAAATCACAATAATAAGCATGTATGTATGACAACATCGTGACGATACATAGCCTTCTAAAATTGGAAACAATAGAGATAAACTAAATACGTGAAAAAACATTTTATTCATTCATGAATTATTATGAAATTATTATCAGAACCTGCAACATGTATAAAGCTACATTTTTTGTTTGCATTGTTATAACTCAGCTCGCCAATGAGTTTCTCAACGTGTACCTTTTGAAGTGTGTTACATTTAATGCTCACCACATGCAAGCACTTTACTCAGGCTCCGATATCTATGGTGGGTGCAAAACAGAGAAGCCATCGTGTAGCTTTGTGTTTAGTAATAAAACAAACATAGAGTATTTTCACTAGCAAGTCCATCTCAATCAGGGTATAGGTAAGAAATGATAGTACTTCTAAAATGGGTTACCCTTCTGAATGTTATAAGGATATAACTTAGGGTACTAACAAAATCAAAATGTAATAAAAACTTTTGTTGTATCAGACTGAACAAAAACTGTTCATTAACTAGTCAGAAACACAACACACTTGATTTGATTTTCGCTAATTGGATTTCTAAAATAAATTTTTCTTGAATATTGTCAGAACTTAATTAACGACGTTTGATACTTGTACCATGTTGTTAAGCAGGCCCAAACAGCTCCTGAGTTAAAACAAGAATTGCATAATTCCATTCAATTAAACTCATTCAATCTTGCATTCTTGATGTAAGAGATGTCCTCCCCAAAACTTCTTTCGATTAAGTTTGTTTGTTTGTTTTTGGATTTTTCGCACAAAACTACTCGAGGGCTATCTGTGCTAGCCGTCCCTAATTTAGCAGCGTAAGACTAGAGGGAAGGCAGCTAGCATCACCACCTACCACCATCTGTTGGGCTACTCTTTTACCAACGAATAGTAGGATTGACCGTCACATTATAACGCCCCCACGGCTGGGAGGGCGAGCATGTTTGGCGCAACGCGGGCGCGAATCCGCAACCCTCAGATTACGAAGCGCACGCCTTAACGCGCTAGGCCATGCCGAGCCTTTTTTGATTAAGAAAAGTGTAATTTGTATTTAGTTTTTATGATTTTGCAGTTAACTTGGTCAAAGTGTGTGTATGAAAATTTAACTTTCTGAAAGTTTTGTAATTAATTGTTGTTTGAAGAACATGTGACTCTTAAGTACTGAATTATTTATAAGTGAGAAAAAATTACAGTAAATAATTAAATGCTTTTGCACACAGACTGAAACTGACGTTCTCGTGCATGATGGATCTTTATCGATATCCACTAGACTCCCAAGTTTGTACCATTGAATTAGCTTCATGTAAGTTATTTTGTCATAATACTCAATATTTTTTCGAATGTATATTAAATATTAATATCAATATTCAATACGCTTGTTAATATATCAAAATATCCCAAAATCAATTTTATATTTATATAAATGGTAATACCTTATTTTCTTAAAATTTTCCTTATTTTTCCTTTTTATGTTTTCCTTTTTCTCGTACTTATTTTAACTTGGGAAAGCAGTCACCTGCCCACAATTGTTTGTAGGCAGTGAAGAGTAACATAGATGTGGGACGTTGTGAGCTTCAGCATCCACAGTTCGCTCTTCTAATTTCTAGTCTAATTGTGTCTATTTCTTATGAGACTAGCAAACTGGAGGTTGAGACTAATAGAGGTGTATCCCCACCGCAATGTGGGTCCTACTTTCCAGTCAACTCCAAAACTAGGATACATTTTATAATCTCACGTTCCAGCTTGTACCCTAAGATCTGCTTTTTCTAAATGCAGCGTATTTTGTTAACTTTTAATGTATTTTGTTTTGACTTAAAAATTATGGTTATAATATAATTCATCAGAGGATGGGATGTGCTGTTTCTAACGCAGTCCTTTCTCATGATTTTGTTTACTTATTTAACTAAAACACTTATTAAATACTATATGGAAGATCTGGCTCACTGTAACATTGATAATAGTTCTCCGGTTTATTGTATTTTTAAAAATATCTGAATGGAATTATTCAGTTTCCAAGACAACTGAAGAGCTAAACTTGACCTGGTCCGAGGACAAGCCTGTCAAACTTTACGAAAATCTCAAACTTCCTCAGTTCGAAATCACCGACATGAATACATCTGTGTGCAATGAAAGGTTTCATATCGGTAAGTAACAAGTTAGTTATTCTTATAAGCTTATATCCTAATAGAAGATGTTCTACAATTATAACAGATCCGTCAATTCAATACCATCATTTTACAGACATGTTGACTCGATAAAAAGTCTGTTATAAAAATACGATTTTTTTTATAATAGAAATTACAAAATATGTTTGAGTTACAATTGGAAATCACGTACGTTTTAAAGTTTCGAAAGGTGACTGACATAACTTCCGGTTACAATAGGGTTTCAGGTGTATTAGAATATTTACAATTGATTTTGTAAACCCGATAAATTTAATTTTAAACCACTTTCTTTTTCAAAGTTGACAGTTTTTTTTTCTGTGATGGAATAAACTGAATCTCAACCCTTGCTTTTGAGTAACACAAATCAATATTCAGTAGCGACGGAGAAAGTCAAACTCTTTACTTTTACAGACAGATCCCTATCTGATAGCTGGTAGTAACTGAGAGAACTTATGACGTTAAAATAGGACTTCGAAATCAGCAGTCAGCAGAGCATACATAGAATAATGTGCACTTTGTGTTGAACAACAAACTAACAACAGATAACATAGTATTTTCCTTACCCTCCCATACACACACACACACACACATATATATATATCATATATATATACTTCTATAAAATTATTACTTTCAGACCATATGCTTATACAGGGTGTTCGAAACGTTACTGTGCAGTTTTGTAATCATATTTTATTCAGTCTATTTCAAGCCAGCAACTGATTGTGATGTTTATAAACAAAATAAGAAGGATCCAGGCCTGTATTGATGCCAACAGTGGTCACTTTCAACATTGTTTATAATTGTCATTCATATTTACCTCCTGTATTCTATAGTGAAACATGTCTGTTAATAAATATATAAGTGTACAGTGACTTTCCCACCACCCTGTATAACAATGTTCCATTATAATCACGGCGATCATTGGCTGCTCTCAGAATTATTCCATCTATAGAACTTTCAGATACAACAATCCAACTTTTGCATCTATTTTACAGTCCCTTAATATCCTTCTAAAATTATTCAGTCAGTAGATGTGTGAAATTTTATTGTCACAGTAAATATTAATATTCTATTTTAATAAGTTATTGTAGTAAATTGCAATACCTTTATTTCCATGATACTGAACTGTAAGGTTAGGTTAATTCTTCTTAGGGCCCGGCATGGCCAAGCGCGTTAAGGCGTGCGACTCGCATCCCCGTCGCGCCAAACATGCTTGCCCTTTCAGCCGTGGGGGAGTTATAATGTGACGGTCAATCCCACTATTCGTTGGTGAAAGAGCAGCCCAAGAGCTGTCGGTGGGTGGTGATGACTAGCTGCCTTGCCTCTAGTCTTACACTGCAAAATTAGGGACGGCTAGCACAGATAGCCCTCGAGTAGCTTTGTGCGAAATTCAAAAACAAACAAACACATTCTCCTGACAGGGTCAAGTCTACGGACTTACAACGCTATTATCCGGTGGATACAGAAGTCACTTAACGTGGATTTGCACCGAAACACAAACAACTTTCTTACAAAACAGTAAAATATTCATCTCAGTTTGCTCGCTCTAATGTCTTGTTTTGATATTATCATGTGCGTTGTGACACAGGATGATCACGACAATAAAAAGAGACGTTTTACAGTGTTCCCTCGCCACTTCGCGGATCCTCTTTCGCGGCTTCACCACTTCGCGGGCTCGGTCAACCCCCCCCCCACATATATATATATATATATACATACGTGTATATATAAAATAATAAACATTAAATACCATTAAAATATTAAAAATAAATATAATTAATAGTGTAAAGAGAAAAAATAGGTATATTTTGAGATATAAACATATATTTGAGTTTATAACAGCGTAAAAATGGAAACAGAACCAACTGGAAAGGCTATAGATGTACGCATTGTGCGTCTGCGAAGGCTACGCGAGATCAGCTTCATGGCGTAGCGATGTGCAAGACAGGCTATGATTGGTGCAGAAATGAATTGTTTTTATTTAAGTGTATTTACTCAAGTCTATGTTTAGAGTAAGAAGCAATTCTTTTCATGGATAAATATTCATTTCTTAATAAATATCATAAACACTATAGAAAGTACATTGATTATCTAAGGATTTTTTTTGCGTTTTTTGTTTACTGCCTGTTAGGTTTATTTGTTTTTTTCTGTAAACTGCTTGTTGTACAATAATGCCACGTGACTTACAGCATGGTGCCGCAGTTTAAAAGAACGTTGAAACGATATATTTGTTGGTTTTAGATTTCTCGCACAACACTCACTGGAAAGAAAAATTCTAATTTTAAGTTCTTAAAGAACAGAGAGAAGGAAGGATGTCGACATTATTTATCGTTCAATTTTTCAATAATGTTTTCTAACCGAAAAGTAGGACTCAGCCACCACACTTCTGAAACAGGACGCGGACATATTAATACTTGGATCATGTCTATGCTGAGTTATTAATAAACATTACATTGTGACAAATCGAGCATAAATGAGATACTAATTGTCACATAACAAAAGTTAAATACTTTTGCATCATACTTTTAACAAACTAACAGCGCAACAAACGCATTTGTGTTTGTTTCAAAACAAGCACAGAGCTACCTAATAGGCTATCTGTGCTCTATCCAACACAGGTACTGAAACCTGGTTTTAGCGTTGTAAGCCCTCAGATATACGGCTGTGCCACTGAGAGCAACAGATGTTTAACACATTATTTGGTGTTAAATATAACAAGTTATAAAAATGTTTCAAGAGATTCATGGCTAGGTGATTAAGTTGCTCGACTCGTAATCCGAGGGTTTCGGGTTCAAATCCCAGTCATACCAAACATGCTCACCCTTTCAGACGTGGGGGCGTTGTAATATTACGGTCAATTCTGCTATTCGTTGGTAAAAGAGTAGCCCAATAATTGGCTGTGGGTGGTGATAACTATTCTTATGTTGCTAAATTAGGGTCGTCTAGCGCAGATAGTTCTAGTGTGGCTTTACGCGAAATCGAAAAAACAAACAAACATTAACGAATTCTTCAAGCTGTTAAGATATTACGTTTTTATTTTAATACAACTCCTGTTTACAGGTGAGTACAGCTGCTTGAAGGCTGAGTTTTATCTACAACGATCAATCGGATATCATTTGGTACAGTCTTATCTTCCCACTGTTCTAATCGTTGTCATTTCGTGGGTGTCATTCTGGTTAAACGTCGAAGCAATTCCTGCTAGGATAACACTTGGTGTCACTACTCTTTTGACGATTTCCTCAAAAGGTTCTGGTATCCAGAATAACTTGCCTCCTGTTTCTTACGTGAAGGCTATGGATGTCTGGATGGGGGCGTGCACTACTTTCGTCTTCGCTGCTCTTCTGGAGTTCATCATTGTCAACTATCTCTGGAGAAAACGCATTGAAAATTCGTCTTCTGTTGCTACAGACGCGAGCCAGATCTCTCTAAAACTGGTAAAGGAATGTTTCTGTTATAATCAGTGTATTAATTTAATTCGAACACCGCGTTCTTGTCATTACATATAATGTAATCTGTTACAAATGCAATGAATACGTCCATCTTCAGTTTGCGTTTATATACATTTCTTATTTTATCAATCCAAAGAACAAGTTAAATATTAAACACGTGCACTTGTATGTATAGTGTAGATGTTACATAGAGCAGTTAATTTTAGTTATTAGCAATGTAAATAGCTTTACTGTAGCAATATGAAACACGGGTTTCGTTTCTTTCTTAGGTCCATTTAAACAATTACAAGTCTGATAAACGACTGAAAGTCCAGTCCTCTGTGATTAACAAAATACAAGACGAAAAGTATTATTCTTGGAAATACCTCATATTAGACTTTATGAGAAAATACGAATTTTACTTTAAAACAAATAATTATCCCTTATAGACACATATGAGAGAACAATATTGTTTTAACGTGACACAAGCCACTCAACGAAGTGTGTTATTTTTAATTAACATTTTTGTTTACCTTTTTACCTTGACGAACATGTGTTTGTGTTGTTTTTTCATCTTTAAATGCCCCTCTGTGATAAATGAGATGTATTTGGTTTTATACATTGCTCTATTTAATATGAAGGGACCTCATATGTTTTAAAAGTCCAATTAATTCAAATTTTATAGGTGCTATGAGAACATATTTGGAGTAGAAAGATTAAGCAGTGGCATAGATATATATCCCTCATAACTTGCTGGATATATCTTTTTCAAGGTTAAAAATCTAGAATGCACACTAAGGAAAACACAAGGCTGTAAAAAACAGCAACAAATTTTCAATTAAAGTTTTAACTAATCCCGAAAAAATAATAATATAATATAATATAACACAACACAACACAACATAATATAATATAACACAACACAACATAATATAATATAATAAAACACAAAGTTTCAGATACTCTTTTTTAAAGGGTTATAGAGTCACAGACAGAAGTATCTTTCATTAAACTTACGAAAAAAATTAGAAAATTCTAAGTTTTGGCTTTCATCTTTGTGAAGAATAATGTGGTGGGGGAGTCCCTCCATAAAAGCCTTTTTTTATTCTAGAGTTTGAATAACTGTTACAATTAGCCTAACTTAAGGAGTGCCGGTTCCTGAGATCATGAAGGAAAGAAAAAGATCAAAAGATGCAACGCAGTGTATTCATGAGTGTGAATTCGTGTCAAGTTATGCACAGAGTGTGAAGTCATGTCAAGTTATGCACAGAGTGTGAAGTCATGTCAAGTTATGCACAGAGTGTGAAGTCGTGTCAAGTTATGCACAGAGTGCGAAATCGTGTGAAGCCGTGTCAATCTATACAAAATGAGTATGAAGCTGTGTCAATTTATACACAACGAGTGTGAAGCCGTGTCAATCTATACAAAATGAGTATGAAGCTGTGTCAATTTATACACAACGAGTGTGAAGCCGTGTAAATCTATACAAAATGAGTATGAAGCTGTGTCAATTTATACACAACGAGTGTGAAGCCGTGTCAATCTACACAAAATGAGTATGAAGCCGTGTCAATTTATACACAACGAGTGTGAAGCCGTGTCAATCTACACAAAATGAGTATGAAGCCGTGTCAATTTATACACAACGAGTGTGAAGCCGTGTCAATCTACACAAAATGAGTATGAAGCTGTGTCAATTTATACACAACGAGTGTGAAGCCGTGTCAATCTACACAAAATGAGTATGAAGCTGTGTCAATTTATACACAACGAGTGTGAAGCCGTGTCAATCTACACAAAATGAGTATGAAGCTGTGTCAATTTATACACAACGAGTGTGAAGCCGTGTCAATCTACACAAAATGAGTATGAAGCTGTGTCAATTTATACACAACGAGTGTGAAGCCGTGTCAATCTACACAAAATGAGTATGAAGCTGTGTCAATTTATACACAACGAGTGTGAAGCCGTGTCAATTTACACAAAATGAGTATGAAGCCGTGTCAATTTATACACAACGAGTGTGAAGCCGTGTCAATCTACACAAAATGAGTATGAAGCTGTGTCAATTTATACACAACGAGTGTGAAGCCGTGTCAATCTACACAAAATGAGTATGAAGCTGTGTCAATTTATACACAACGAGTGTGAAGCCGTGTCAATCTACACAAAATGAGTATGAAGCTGTGTCAATTTATACACAACGAGTGTGAAGCCGTGTCAATCTACACAAAATGAGTATGAAGCTGTGTCAATTTATACACAACGAGTGTGAAGCCGTGTCAATCTACACAAAATGAGTATGAAGCTGTGTCAATTTATACACAACGAGTGTGAAGCCGTGTCAATCTACACAAAATGAGTATGAAGCTGTGTCAATTTATACACAACGAGTGTGAAGCCGTGTCAATTTACACAAAATGAGTATGAAGCTGTGTCAATTTATACACAACGAGTGTGAAGCCGTGTCAATTTACACAAAATGAGTGTGAAGCCGTGTCAATTTATACACAACGAGTGTGAAGCCGTGTCAATATATACAAAATGAGTATGAAGCCGTGAAAAGCTATACACGACCTCTATATTTCCTGACACAATATCAATTTGTGATTTATCGTTAAAGTTAGTAGTATAGTTGCACTTCGGTTTCAATGACAAACTAAATCTTAACAAGTAAGATTAGTAGTTTATATTACAGATTAACTACTTTATAGCGTGCTGTATGACTTACACACAAATTGTTTAAACTTGCATTACATGAAGCCTGTTTCAACTTTATCGTAAAACTTCAAAACTTTGGATATATATATATATATATATGTATGTATATATGAATTAAGCCTAATATTAACTCAATATATTGCACTACACTTTGATATCGCGGTGTGCATAAATGACCATACGTATGCTGTCTTACAAATACGTAGTCATGGAAAGGACTGTTTTGTCATATTAGACTAAGGCACATAGGATTCAAAATTTACAATTTTCACCATATGCACGTCCATACACTAATTTAAAATACAATCTACGTCGACCTGATATGGACTGCACCCTGTTGTTTTTACGTAAAATGGTCAAACTGCAGGTATTATTGCTTAAGTCATACACACAAAAAATGTTACGACGTGTGCAAATGAAAAAAAAAAGTCATTACATTTCATTTCATTTAGAAAGATCTATATAGTTTTATTCTCATTTTTATATCGGCCCAAGATGGCCTGGTTATTAAAGCGCTTGACTCGCAATCCGCTTTTCGCGTGTTCGAATCTTCTCACCAAACATGTTTGTCCCTCCACCAGTGGGGACGTTATTCTGACGAGCAACACCACTATTCACTGCTCAATTAGAGACGGCTATCGTACCAGTGTACGATAGCCTTGTGTAGCATTGCGCGAAATTAAAAATTATTCTTATATTTGCTTTTACCTTATAGTAATTGGACTCTATAAACTAGCTTTGCACCAACTATCTATACGTATACCGACAGTATACTTTGTCAAACATTTACTTAAGCAAATAACGTATTGTGGATAACACCAGTTCTCATACATAAACTTCTCAGATATTGTTTTATATAAACTAAACGAAATAAATACAACAGTTAAAATATTTCATTACATCAGATAGAACATCGTGACTTCTATGTGTAAACTGCACCTTCAGTTTTTTACGGTTATTTTTTTTATTGTTTTGACCACATCTAAGGGTCGGATCTCTCTGGACTGTAAGGGTCTGGAAGTTTGATTTCAAACTCGCTAGATTCTACAACACCATGATGACTTTCGAAGCTCTGTTACACTGAGTTGAATCTTCAGCTGAAAAAAAGGTGTTCATGCCTGAAAGTTTGTACTGCGAATGATCAAATTATAGACCATACAACACGCAGGTGACCACGTCTTATAGCTAATTTTAGTGGTAACCTAACATTTTTGGAACTACTTGCCTCCTAGCAATGCAACTTGAAACTATTCGTCCCTGGTGACAAAGTTTGAAACTATCTCTAACTTTGTGTAATTATGACGTAATGTAGCTTTTCGGTCTCAAAGCATAATATAACAGAGTAGAACTTGTTACACCCCTTCTCACTGGTCCTCACCCACCCTCTGAGGCTTCTCCTTTAAAGGGTAAAAGAAGGGTTGACTACTGCTACTATTTGATAAAAAAAAACATTTTTATTTTATGCTACTTGAGTATTTTTTAGTGGCCTTCTAGTCTTCCAACAACTTAAAAATATGAATCCAACCAATCATGACAAACACATATATATATATCCTTACGTTTTTCGGGTATGTTTCAATAGTTGGTACTTAAAGAAAATGTTTGTGTCTCCTAATATGATCTACAACGTTTAATAAAAAAATGCTTAAAACAAATCTGTTTATTAATGTAATTCAAAGTAATTCACGGTAGAATAACTCAATAAGTCAGTAAAGCTGTAATTTAAAAAACAGTAATTTTCGTATTCGAATGCGATAAATGACAGAAACTTAATACATACCAATCAATTTTTCTTTTTACAATAAGGAACAGTTATAAGCAATAAATTTCAAAAATTGATAAATCAGTATTTTATTTTAATAGTGGTTAAAATATATTAAGCTTGATAAAACATTGAGTTTTTTCTTCCTCGTAGATTTCTAACTCCACAGACTGCAACGGTGACACGAAGGTGAGAATAAACGTTTTTAATAATATTTAATAAATATTTTTAATATTTACGTTTTTAATATATATTCTTGTTTCAAATCTATTATTAGTGTTGTGATTTTAGGTACTGTTTCTTGTTTCAGATCTATTCTTTGTGTTGTGTTTTTAAGTTCTGTTTCTTGTTTCAGATCTATTCTTTGTGTTGTGTTTTTAGGTTCTGTTTCTTGTTTCAGGTCTATTCTTTGTATTGTATTTTTAGGTTCTGTTTCTTCAACAGATAATAGTGTTAATAAATAATTGTGAAGAATATCTACACGCCACTTTAACTCTTCTATAAATACAATGCTTTGACTTTTTTAATGTTATAGAAACTGAAAATTAACATTTCTTTGATAAATTCTAAATTAGTGACTAATCACGCAGTAAGTGAGTTTCCATCTGTCCTTGTAAGAACACGAGCACTCGAAGGACAAATGAATTTAAATTCAGCTTTTATCAGTCTATGCACGGGCGAGTCTTCAATGGATGGCTTAGGAATTCTATTTGTTTAGCTTGTTTGTTTTGTTTTGAATTTCGCGCAAAGTTATCTTAACGATAGTTATCTCTGCCAGCCGTCCTTAATTTAGTAGGATAAGACTAGAGGGAAGGCAGCTAGTCATCACGACCCACCGCCAACTCTTGGGCTACTCTTTTACCAACGAATAATGGGATTGACCGTCACATTATAACGACTCCACGGCTGAAATGGCGGGAATATTTGATGAGACTGGAATTTGAACCCGTGATACTCAGATTACGAGTCGAATGTCTTAACCCACCAGGCCATGCCGAGCCCACTTGCTTAGTATATCACTGACTTAAAAACCTTTTGTTTAAAAGAAACTGTGAGAAACCAGATTTTGTTTGGTAGTTTAGTAAAGCTAGTTAAAAACCAAAGTTTTCAAATTGAACCAATTCGGTAAGACTGCGAACAAACATTCTTTACTAACGTTACTTTTAACCATTATAGTTACATTTTTATGCTTTGTTTCAAGAATGTCTATTTCTTTGTTTTTAAAACTAAAAAACTGCGCCTTTTACTTTAAAATCTGTAACGAGTTTGTATCTACGAACATTTTTAAACTGTTAGAAATAAGAAATGATGACGTGAATTTAACTCTATTTTCAAAAACGAATGACGAAAGTTATCAGGAATTTCGATTAATCTCTAAAAACTCATAAAAATGATTCAAACTCGATAGTAATTCGAATTATTCTTCGATAATTATATGTAATTAAATATCTAATTACTGAGATCTTTTCAAACAAATGTTAAAACCAATGTGTTTATGAATTTTTTATTTTTTCATCTTAGTGAAAAATTTCCCTCGAAAGGATAAACATTGACTCATGTTCTTTTTATTTTGAAAATGTGCAGAAACAACATATACGAACTTATACGAATATTCACACTTTATATTTTTGTGCTAGTTAAGAGCCAGTAGATCTTCTACAAGAGAGATTGTTAAAAATAATAACATCGTTTTAAAACTTTGTTCACTCTTCTTCTTAGTGTCAAATGATTGCTCCTAAGCTGGCTAATGAATCTGTAACCTCTGAGACAGATAATATTTGTTATTTAAACGTATTTAAGCTTGTATTACATGTCAACGGTCAAACAACAGGAAGAAGATATTATTTACGCGATATTCAAAGAGAAACGATTGTAGGAGAGCCAGATTATTAAAAGATTTACTTAACCCAAATTTTTAAGCCATCTCATTTTGGGAACAGGAACAATATGGAAGACTGTAACAACATGGTCATTATCTAATAAAAGTCATTAATCTCACATAGGCGTGACTCAAAGATCGTCTGCTCTATATACCAGTTATGTTCTCAACGGATACATCTTCTTTCCTGAGCAAAACTATTTGGAACATGCTGATACTATAAAGACATTTAGCAGCTTCAACCTTTTTGGAACATACTGATACTCTAAAGACATTTAGCTGCTCCAACCTATTTGGAACATACTGTTACTATAAAGACATTAAGCAGCTCTAACCTATTTGGAACATACAAATACTATAAAGACATTTAGCAGCTCCAACCTTTTTGGAACATACTGATACTCTAAAGACATTTAGCAGCTCCAACCTTTTTGGAACATACAAATACTATAAAGACATTTAGCAGCTCCAACCTTTTTGGAACATACTGATACTCTAAAGACATTTAGCAGCTCCAACCTTTTTGGAACATACTGTTACTATAAAGACATTTAGCAGCTCTAATGAACTTCTTGTTCCCAGTCACATGTTATTTATCAGATTCCACAGACGTTTCTGATTTTTGGTCCTGGGATTATGTAACTGTGTAACAGTATCCTGATATTAGGGTTAACAAAAGAACAATGAAATAAATAAATATTTCACAATGTGTTGTTATTTTGTTGGAAAATTAAGGTAAGCAATTCCTATAGAATAAAAACGGGTTATTATCAAACGTAAAACAATAAAACACCTGTTTTATTAACATTTCTCTTGAAAACATACAAAGGTAAGAAAGAGTTTTCTGCATGTCCTTCTTGAGAAACTGCTATCTCTTCATTCTATATCTATAGCTCTTAACAGGTTAATTTGGTTTGTGTGTGTGTGTGTTTTCCTATAGCAAAGATACATCGGGCTATCTCCTGAGCCCACCGAGGGGAATCGAACCCCTGGTTTTAGCGCTATAAATCAGTAAACTTACAGCTGTACTAGCGAGGTGCTAATTTGGTTGCAAGTAACAGAAATTGGTATTTTAAATACGATTTTTAAGGCTTTCTATTAAATAAAGTCAAGTCAACTTATAATTAGTCAACTTTAATCAGTTATATCACATTATTCTAGTATAATAAGAGCTTGACAAACAATGAGCTACAGGCATAAGAAATAATTTTATTGATGGTGGAACCCATTACATATTTTGACAAACCAATTTTCTGTCTTCTGTAACATGTTTCACCATTAATAAAATTTTTCCTTATGCCTGTAACTCATTGTTTGTCTACCTGTTATTATTTTTATCGTGTTGTTTATGCGCAGTTGTTCTTTTAATAGTATTAGTTATATTGGTTAATTATTTAAAAAATAGATTGATCATTAGATACGTTTTGTTATTTACCTTTAGAACGTTATTAAGTCCAGCGAACCTAATGGACCAGAAGACGAAAATGTCGAATTCCACACTGTTACTCCAGGCAAGCTACGTGCCAAGAAAATTGACCGGTTGTGTCGAATTGCTTTTCCTTGTGCTTTCCTGGTATTTTGTGTCGTTTACTGGCCATACTACCTAATGTAACAATCAGTGGTCACACTTCCAACGTTTTTCTAGTCAAATTCCTTTACAATTTGTATTTAATTAGGTCAGAACTGATTGGTAGTGTAAGCCTATTTTCTAATTTATGTCACATCTCTCTCTGTTATATGTAGTATTTTTGCTGTCTTACTATGATTGCTTATCGTATCTATCATATAAGGTAAAACTCATTATATATACTCTATATGTCTATGATATATATGCGAGTTTTTAGTCATTTCTGGAAACGATATTTGTAATTACGTAGCAAGATAGCCGTAGCAGACCTATTTAAGGTAAAATTTAATTATTACACATTATTAGGTAACATGTTCATCCGTGTATCCAACAGTTTAAGAATGTATTGCAATTTAGTTAACTTTACACATGTAAGATATTTTATTTCTCATTTCTAGGGTGTCTTTTCACTTATGCACCTTTATATATGTTTATATATGTATATGTATGTGTGTGTATAGTGAGGCTAACTGATTTGTTATAGATTAAAAATAAAAACGACCTACTGAAGAATAACTTGAAAAATGATAAGTTCGTTTCACATTGTAAATACTCTCGTCTGCAGTGGATTCTTCAAACGTTAATGTTGGCACTAAGCCACTGATGGAATTACAAATTTAAAACAGAGAGAATCCTTAATGGCTCTTTAAGGCAGGATTTGAGTAACTTTATCTCTGAAACATTTGTTTCACCTTTTATTAGCTCTACTTTTGTACTCCAGCAATATGAAGCACTGGGCACGAGAATACCCCATTAGATTTTATTGCTCATCAACTTATCTGCCACCTTACTCCCAAATTAAAATCGTTTTAGATTGGAGAAGAATAACTTAATCCATGAGAAGTTGGGCGTGGTCAATCGAAAGTTTCTGACCTCCTGATTCAAAAACTGTATTTATATCTCAAATCGGTCAAGAGATGAAAAGTTAAAAGTTTTTAACTGAGAAAACAAGCAAATAATAAAAAACAAAACAAATTACACCTGAGAGGCATTCTATCACTCACTTTGCCGCTGCTTAAAATACGTTTCTGTCTCTTAATTTTATTTGTGACTTTATCTATGTGTCCTAGTTAGAACCATTATTGAATTTCAAGTAAGCTATTCCTATGTGTATATATATATATATATATTGTTATTTCAACTCAAAAACATGTCGAAGCAAAAACAAATTAAACAAAAACGCTGCATCAACTGTTTTGGGCTGTTTTTGAGTTAAAATAACAAATTATATAATTAGTCGGAGGTTTGGTTTGCTTGTTTTGGATTTCGCGTAAAGCTACTCGAGAGCCATCTGCGCTAGCCGTTCCTACTTTAGCAATTTAAGACCAGAGGGAAGGCAGCTAGCATCTAGTCATCACCACCCACCACTAACTATTGGGCTACTTTTAATTAACGAATAATGGGATTGACCGTTACTTTATAACAGCCCCACGTCTGAAACGACGAGCATGTTTGGTGTGACGGATTACGAGTCGAACGCCTAAACCTCCCTGGCCGTGCTGGGCTAAGAGGTTTGGATTTGCTGTTTTCAGCGCACTCCTTTCTTATTATTTTAAAATTCAACTTATTTAAAATGTAATTATTTTCACTACATATATACATAGGTATATGTATTATACATCATCTGATCTGTAGTCTATTTCTCTATTGATTATATGATATCAATATTGAACAAAATACTCAAAATTGCCATATTTACTTGTATGTATGTCTCTGCCTTTACTTCGATATGTATATATATATATATATGTATCTGTCCGTTAGATTTGTGTGAAATATTTAGAAGCTTTTATTTCGGTACGTGCAGTTAATAAAGTCATTTGCGAAACGTTTTTTCAATAAATCATTTCGCCGCTAGAAACTAAAACATCAGTGTTAAACTGATAAATATCAGTGTTAAACATGAAAACAAAAGAATTAAAAGATACCAGTTGATTTTCAATAAACATTCGCATTAATACGAGAGCATTATACAAAAGAGAAACTATAAAACAATCAAACGGTTACAAATGAAAATAATCACAGTATAAGAAAGATAAAGTTATTTTATTTTTTTGCGGTGAATATATAATTATTAGTAAATTTCGTGTGCATATAAAAATTCAACCCGATCGCACCAAACATGCTCGCCTTTCCAGCCGTGTGGGCGTTATTATGTGGCGGTCAATCCCACTATTCGTTGGTAAAAGAAAAGCCCAAGAGTTGGCGGTGGGTGGTGACGACTAGCTGCCTTACCTCTAGTCTTACACAACTAAATTAGGGATGGCTAGCGCATATAGCCCTCGAGTAGCTTTGTGCGAAATTCCCAACACATAAACAAACAATAAAAACTCATGTATTGATAATGGGAAATTTAGCTTCTTAATGCATGAGAGGAACGAATTAAGATGATTATTTTAATTATGTTAATGTACCTTTATCTGTAAGAGAAGGTCTGAGATTATCAAATAAAATGTTTCAGTATTACTTTATTCATTGAAAAATTTTGTTATCTTTACCAGTTTTCCACAATTCATTTATTTCATAGACATGTTTTTAACGTCTTTATTTCTTGCATGTTATGGATCTAGTTTAAATATTTAATTACGAATGTTGTAAATCGTGAACAGAGCAAATTGCATTTCGGTTAGAAAAAAATTGATTGTTTTTTTTAATTTCGCGAAAAGCGTCACGAGAGCCATCCGAGCTAGTCGTTCCTAATTTAGCAGTGTAAGACTATGGGGAAGGCAGCTATTCATCGCCACCCATCGCCAACTCTGAGGTTGCTCTTTTACCAACGAATAGTGAGATTGACCGTCAAATTATAATGCCCAAACAACTGAAAGGACGAGCATGTTTGGTGCAACAGGGATTCAAACCCGCGACCCTCACTCAGATTATGAGTTGAGTACCTTAACCATCTGGCCACGTCAAGCCCCAAGCGTTTGTATTGGAGGATATTGATCACGTGTCTTCTTCGTGGTCTATCAGTCCAACATTAAGATATAGCTAGCGCAAAATACTCTTGAACAGTTTTGTGCAAACTTTCGAATTTAAAAATGTAGAATACATAAATTAAATTGAAACATTTAAAATTTATTATATTTACGATATAAAGGTAGGTTTTTAATTATTTTTAATTTAACTCCAATATTTGGTAATCGCTGGGACATTTAATTAATGAGGTGTTTATAGATAAATTTTAATTTTTAGCGACAAAAATTCTCAATTTCTTATTTTATGCATCATTCTATACAAAAAATTGTAATGCTTGAAGATGTCACAAACCTTTAGTTTTAGTTAATGAAATCCATGTATATACGTATTATATTTTACAATGAGATTGTTCGTTGATCTTTTTTAACGTAAAATTTGTTAGTTGGCAATTATAAGAAAGCTTTTTATTTCTATAGTTCAATTTTGTTTGTTTGGAGCACATATTGCTCAGATTTCATGTTATTCATTGTTAAAACAAATTACATCATACGTTAACAGGTGGGTCATTCCATGACAACTCATCTCTGGCTTTCCAGTTCATGTCATAGATTTTCCTGAAGAAAAATTACGCCAAAACCTTGTTTCAATTTATATAGCCATGCAGTACAGCTTTAGGATTTTGCATGACTGAATAAATGAAAATAAAGTTTTTGCTTGAGTTTTTCAAGAAAATCTATGACGTGAACTGAGAAAAGTTTTTTTTTGTGGGTGAGTTGGCATGGAATGACCCAGGTACAAATTGAAATTCACGAGAGCTCTGTTGAATTTATGTTACAAATTACATTATATGTGTTATCTGACAGCTCAATGGTAACTTGAGGGTGAACAAAATTCTCCTTCTGGATCATGAATAAATCTGAGGGCTTAAAACTTTACAAAACAGATTGTAAAGGATCGTGCTTCATAACACAACAAATCATCAATGTCTATTTTCCATTCAGTTGGTTAGTGTAAAATCTGTGGGTTTGTAAGGTTGAAAAAACTGGGTTTCACTCGCGATCGGTAAATCAAAGACAACCTATTAAGTAATATCACACTCAGCAAGAAACAAATAAGCATTAGTTTTCATTTTCTTTAAGAAATATTTTTTTCTGTCTCTCACTCCTAAAACAATATTTCAAGTGTAAAATACCACTGGCTGTTAATCATCAGTTACTAAAAGATGAATGATTTATTTGGACTTATCTGTTAGGTGTTTCATAGTTAAACAATATTTCCAATAGAAGAGTTATAGTAGCCTGTACCACTAGTAATATATTAGCACGTAGCTTAACATGAGTTTGAAGAAACATACAAATTACATATTTATTAAATTTTTATCGTCAGTAATGTTATCGCATCCAGAGGAGTTTTGTCACTAAGTTCTAATATTGTAATTCTGGAAATAAAGAAATGAAGTCATTATTGAAATGATCCAATCTTCAAGGCTAAAAAGGCAAAGAAAATGAGAACTTGTAGAATGGGCTTTGTTATTGGGTTCAAAGGTCAATAGGGATAAATATAAGGCGCATAGTTGCCTACCCTTCTTACTAAAGAACCAACTCAAGCTGTCAGTGCCAAGTTTCTATTAATAGTACTTTTTGTTTGTCATGGATTTCGCTCACAGTTACACCAGAGCTATTTCCTGTAGCCCTCTCCAGTTAAACAGATAAAAACTACAGAAACATCATCACGAAAAGCCATCTCTTGGGCTACTCTCCTACTAACGAATATTGAAATTTACAGTCACATTAAACCGCACTCACGGATAAAAGGGCAAACGTGTTTGGTGGGACAGGGATTAGAGCCCGTCATCCTCAGATTGCAAGTTAAACGCCCTAACCACATGACCCTGTTAGATCTTTGATAGTTTTGAAGTGTAGAAGATAAATGGCATGAGCCACCAACATGTTTTCTTCTTCCTAAAGTTTGAATTCCCGCATTCAGGTTATTGAATTACATTATTAACAACTCACAAACTTAGAATATGATCAGCTGAAAAAGAATCCTCGAGATTTTGAAAAGTCTTCTTCGAACTCTGGAGAAAAGGTTGTTTGTGAAGAAAATCAATCACTAGCGATGGTCAGTCGAACCTCCACGATGACCGTCTTTTCAATACAGCTGCCTTAACAGTCTCTTGTATGTCAGAATCATGTGTTGCCTTATGAAATTACTACGTTCTTAACCTATAGATCATATTTCTCCATTTTTCTGTTTGTTTCGAAAACCAAAAACATGTTTGTCCCCACCATTGCACAGCAGCAAGTCTGTGGACTGAAAATCGAGTTTCGATACTCACTGTGTGAAAAACGCAGTAGCCCATAGTGTAGCATTGTGCCTATCAATCGACCAATTATTATTTATACCTCTGAAATTATTTTAATAGCTAATTTCGAAACCCCGAATTACTTAACTACATAATTACGTAATTGCGTAGACACGCTCTTTGTAAATGGATCTACTTTATACTACGTTCCAAAGCATTTTTCAATTGAAATCACTTGAGAAATTCCTTAATATTTCTACAGGAATGAACGATTTGCTATAAGCACGCGATCTACGCGTTGTGGACACACTCACGTGTGTACAGAATCGATACGGGAATCATTTTTGGAAGTGAACTCATTAAAGTCTAATTTTAAGTAAATCTGCATTATAGTAATTACTCTAAGTGGTAAAACTGAATGTATTTAATTGAAAATAACTAACTTGTTATTATCCGCAGCCGCTCTTTTCTGTAGCCTCACAGCATCACAAGTTAAATAAAAACTTCATATACAAAATTACTTTTTCTTAATCTAAACGAAATACTCTTATCTAACAGTCACTCGGTGGGGCAGCGATAAAGTTACTGTTTTACAGAGCTAAAATCCAGGGTTCGATTCCTTACAGTAGATAGAGTATAAAGTCCGACTCTGCTATAACAAACGGGTCTGATAAAATGTTGTTCTAAAAAGTGCTTTTAGTATAAATTTCGTGATAATTATTTGCATTAAGTTTTTAACGATCGGTTTAAATGTATCGTTCTAGTGTGCTTCAACAAGGCGGAAGCACATTCTTCCTTTTAGCTAGTTTTACAGAAAGGGCGAAAGAAATTGTAAATAGATCTCCCAGTGGCTCCAAGTTACTTAACCGTGATAAAATACCACTAATGTGTATTACTTAACATAGTTAAACATTATACTACTTTAGTATCTTGTAATGATATATAGGTGAAGTGATTAGTGTTATATGGTAATAAAACACTGATAAGCCCATGACGTCCACAAATAAGGATTAAACAAACTAGTACATGTAAAATTAAACTGTAAATCTGAGTCTAAAAGTGTTCAAGAATCTACTGATAAAAATATGCGATAAAGTAAATTACATAATTAGCCATTAATAGTTTTTTATCACGTGATGAAACAGTTGAGGAAATTAGTGAACGTAAAAAAGAATAAAAAAACAAGCTGTATTTCGCCGAAAATGATTAATTACCAAAACTTGTAGCAACATTAAGTTGATGTCAGTGACTAATTAATTTCATGATATGAAGTTATTGTGAATATCTATCTCTCAACTGTTCTACTAGACTTACAGTGACAAGCAACATATTTAAGCGAAAAGTAAGTAGTAACGATACTCAAAAACCCTTTAAAGATTGTAGCCAATCACCTTACTGAAACTAATAACGAAGGATGTTTAAAAACATTCTAAAGATTCTACCCAATCACCTAACTGAAAGAAATTGCGAAGGATGTTTAAAAACATTCTAAAAATTGTAGCCAATCACCTTACTGAAACTAATTATGAAGGATGTTTAAAAACATTTTTTTAAAGATTGTAGCCAATCACCTTACTGAAACTAATTATGAAGGATGTTTGAAAACATTTTAAAGATTGTAGCTAATCACATTAATGAAACTAATTACGAATGATGTTTAAAAACATTTTAAAGATTGTAACCAATCGTCTTAACGAAACTAATTACGGAGGATGTTTAAATACACTTTGAAGATTGTAAACCAATTATCTTAATAAAACTGGTTACGAAGGATGTTCAAAAGCATTTTAAAGATTGTAACCAATCATCTTAATGAAACTAATTCACGTAGGATGCCACGATATTCGAAGGAGTAAGTTTTTATGTTTTACTTCAAAACACCTTCTGATAATCTCATCTTTTTTTAATAACTTTAATCTTAGTAACAGTTCTTAACGTACTCGTCATTCAAATTCTGGCGCTCTTATTGAGTAAACTAGAATCAGTTGCGCTACCGTGAAGCACTAGTCTTCTCAAACTAGTTGTCTTTTTTCCGGAATGTTTATCTTTACGTAGTTCTTATATGTTGTGTATGACCAAATGTTTAAACCTGTCCATTTGTGTTTCACAATTTGAAAGATGTCTATGTTTATCATCGTAGTTCGCGCCCGAGTCGCGCCAAACATGCTCGCCCTCCCAGCCTTGGGGGCGTTATAATGTGACGGTCAATCCCACTATTCGTTGGTAAAAGAGTAGCCCAAGAGTTGGCAGTGGGTGGTGATGACTAGCTGCCTTCCCTCTAGTCTTACACTGCTAAATTAGGGACGGTTAGCACAGATAGCCCTCGAGTAGCTTTGTGCGAAAATTCAAAACAAACAAACAAAATCTAAGAGTTGGTAGGGTGTGTGTGTGTGACATTTCTCTAATTAAAAATTAAAAATCACTATTCACAATTTGCGATTCGCTAAATATTTGAGTGTGCCTGGTTCGATTGGTTTGTTTTAAATTTTATCTCAAAGCTAAATTAGTCGTCCCTAATTTAGCAGTGTAAGACTAGCGAGAAGGCAGGTACTCATCATCATTCACCGCCAACTCTTGGGTTACTCTTTTACCAACGAATATTGGGCTTGACCGCACATCATAACGCCCCCACGGCTGAAAGGACGAGCATGTTTGATGCTACATGGATTAGAACCTGCGACCATCGGATTACGATTCGAGTTCTGTAACTACCTGGCAATGCTGGGCCCGCGGGTTCGAATCTCCATCAAACCAAACATACTCGCCTTTTCAACAGTGGGGATATTATAATGTGAAAGTGAATGCAACTATTTGTTGGAAGAAGATTAGCCGAAGAGTTGACCGGTATCAGTATTTATATTGAGGGTGTTTTGACAGTACAACTGTGCTATAAGCTATTCAGGTTTTCTTTGTTTTGTGCCCTATATTCGACAGCCTAGAGCGTTTACACAATTGATTCATATTTATATACTCACGGTTACAGGAATTTGAGAAACAATGACATAGAGCAAAACGTGTTTGGAACTGGTGGAATATCCCAGATGTTCATAATGTTTGTATTTTCTATTCACTCCACTTTTGAAACATAAATAATATCAAATAATATAAATGAAACAACAACAACAAACTTTTATGTAGGTAATTGAAAGGTAAATTATTTTTTTCCATGAAAGGTTAGGAAATGTAAAAAAATTGAAGAGAAAAATATTGCTGTGGATTGCATTTATGGAAGAGAAAATTAAAACTTGTGAAGCAAAGTTACTCCTGTGAATCACATAAAGAGAAAATCTAAAGTCTCTGGGAATGAATTCCTGTAAAATTTTAAGTAAGGGATCGAACAGTAATTTTCATGTGACTATTATTTTAAATTTGTAATTTGTTTGACCAAGAGAAAGTATCTTATAATGACCCATCTTGCAGTTATATTACAAGATTCACCTGATACATGTTTTATAGATTAAAATCAGGGATAATAGGCTGAAGTCACTCATGACGTCATCAGCTACGTATAAATAGGGTATTTGTATAACCATTATATAATACACCATCAGTTATGCAAAAGACAAATTATACAACTACCGTGTTTCTCCGATAGTAAGACCTATCCATAAAATAAGACCTAGTGTGATTTTTTGAGATAGTTTTAATATAAACCCTACCCTTAAAATAAGCCCTAGTTAAGAGTGGCAGGAAAAGGAAAGAAATAAAAAAAATAATTTATTAATTAGTTTAATAGTTAGTTAATCAGTTTGTTTAAGTATTAATCAGTTAGTTTAATAATTTAATAATAGTTTATTTTAAATGGTTAGTTTAATAGTTTAATATTTTTTTAATATATCAAAATAAGACATCCCCGAAAATAAGCCCTAGTGTTATATTTTGGAGTGAAAGTTAATATAAGCCCTGTCTTATTTTCGAAGAAGCCCGCCAGTGGCTCAGCGGTATGTCTACGGACTTACACGCTAAAATCCGGGTTTCGATACCCGTGGTGGGCAGAGCACAGATAGCCCATTGTGTAGCTTTGTGCTTAATTCAAAACAACATTTTCGGAGAAACACGGTATTATTTAAGACTCCATCAGTTATATATACGTAAGACATGTGTATAACTATTTAAAAAAATATTTTGTAAAAAGAAACGTTCTCAGATACTAACGGGTTGTCTTATCCTTAAAAGAATAATTTTAAATGATTGAGAAGAAATGTTTTCTGTAAAGTTTCTTAAGCAAAATAAAAGACTCACTGAACGAAAACTATTTAGGTCCGTTGCTCAGATGCGAATTTTTTGCCATGACTGTAATTACTGCCGTGTTCCAGTTCTAACAGATAATACTGGCCTGTGATGGTTTTTACTCCCTTGAAATTTTTACACGTTATACAGTAATTCCTGTACACTGAATCCGAAAATTATATATAATTTTTTCACTAATGTCATGTGTACTTTTACAAAAGTGAATCATTTTCATTGAAATCTCAGTCTTACATTTTGTTATTTTTCAAACGCTGACAACCATTGGCTATGGATTTCTCTCGACCAATAGCGACGTGAGAGTCTTATAAGTAGTTCTAAAACCAAAACATAATAAAAAAAATGCTCATGTGGTAAATGAAAGTATAATTTAATTTAAAGTAAGACTTATTTTTTCTTCTAAATGTGTAAGGCAATCCTCATTTCACAAAAAAAAGAATATTATTTTCAAAATATGCGTAGCTGAACGATGGGCAAACTTTTGTGAAGTTTAAACTCAGAGGTCTGTGTTATTCAAAGGCCTGTGTTATTTAAGTAAAATTAATTGATAAAAAAGTGAAGATCGACAGTGCTTCTTAATATTAAGTTTTTAATAACGTATAACTCAGAGTAGTCTTTTAAAATAATAATATCTGTTTTGAATTTTGAGTTACACGAAGGCTATCTGCCCTAGCCGTCCCTAATTTAACAGTGTAAGACTAGAGGGAAGGCAGCTAGTCATCACCACCTACCGCTAACTCTTGGGCTGCTCTTTTACCAACAAATAGGGGGATTGAGCATCACATTATAACGCCTCCACGGTTTAAAGGGCGATCCTGTTTGATGTGATGAGGATTTAAACCTCCGACCCTTGGATTACGAGTGTCGTGTCTTAACCATAATGCCATGCCTGGTCATCCATTTTTCTTAGTGCAAAACCATAAAATTCGCTATCCGTACAGTGTCCGTGCTTAAATCGAAACCCGAAACTTACTGCTAACTCGCCGGAGGACTTTACGTTTGTCAACAAAGCTAGAATGAGTTTAACAAAAGTTAAACACTAAGCTACACAATGGACTATCTGTGCTTTGTACATCATGTGTATCAAAACCCGGATTCGAGCGTTGTAAGTCCACAAGACATGCTGCTGTGTCACTGGGAGCGTTACATGAGGGTTTCAAGAATTGTGATTACAATAGTCATGATTTAGTTTGTTAATTCTATTGAGATTATTTCTATCTTGAATGTTAAAGTATCATCAGTTTGTTTGTTTGTTTTGGAAATTACGCACAAAGCTACTCGAGAGCCATCTGTGTTAGACGTCCCTAATTTAACAGTGTAAGACTAGAGGGAAGGCAGCTAGTCATCATCACCCACTGCCAACTCTTGGGCTACTCTTTTACCAACGAAAAGTTGGATTGACCGTCACATTATAACGCCCCCAAGACTGGGAGGGAGAGCATGTTTGGTGCGACGTGGGCGCGAACCCGTGATCATCGGATTACGAGTCGCACGCCTTACGCGCTTGGCCATGCCAGGCCAAGTATCATCAGAAGAACAACTCGCTCATTACTTTGATCTTTGCAATAGATGGGACTACAAATTAGAGACAGGGATCACAAGCAAATGATTTTAATTTTTGTTGAAACATACAGAGGAACTACTCCAAGAATTAATCGTGCGAAAACAAAATTTTATAATCTTTGGTGTGTTTTGACTGAAATACGAATATTATTATTATCTTTTTTAACGTATTGCCAGATTTTGTATAGATGGGTTGCAAGATTTTTTCAAAGTAGGAGTCTGTAATTTGTTGGCGATAAATTCGAACAACAAACGGAGAACCCACAATCCACTTGTTTTAAAATAATTCTTTCAAATCAGGGTAGACGTACGAACAAAACCTGTCTAAGCTCTCGGATATCACAGTTGTATCTAAAACTCTAAATAATTCTCTTGTTCTTTTTAAATTCCATGCAGACTGATTCAATTACTTTAGAATCCAACTGTATTTGCATTAAATAAGTGTATAATTTTCGTCAAACTCCACACAATTATTTTAATTTTCACAATACAGATTATTCTCATTATATCTGTTAAACTGAAAAAAAATCTTTTAAAATATATTGTCTGTTACGCCTAAACTAATAATCACTTCGCTTTCATTAATTTATTTTTCTGACGTGCGCTCACTTCTTCACCGATATAAATACATTGCCTAACTGAGGCCTAAAACTTTGTACAAGCTACAAGACAACACGATGTTATAATAGTCACTGAAGGCAACAAAAAAGTACACAAGTTTCGAGTAATGTGACTTCAAATTACGACTTTTACCGATGTACATAATGGAATCTGTTATAAATGTTGACTTTAAAATAACCAACTTAAATACTTTTTGTTGAGAAAACTAAATAATAACTCTTTGACACTAAACAATTTAGTATATCCAACACGTATGGACAATGTTTTTCTTTAAGGAGACCATAAATCATGATTAACCCTTCTTAGAATTAATTTTACATCACATTGAATATTTAATAATATTAAAAATATCATTTTTAATCATAAGCGTACGAAGATGAAGCTGTGCAATATTTGCCCAGATGAGATTAGGAGTAAAAAAAATATAGTTTGTTTAATGTTTTTTTGAATTTCGGGCAAAGGTACTCAAGGGCTATCTGCGCTAGCCGCCCCTAATTTAGCAGTGTAAGAGTAGAAGCAAAGCAACTACAGGGTGGTCGCTAGAAAAGCGGAAAATTTGAGGGTCAGATGAGATCATGAATAAAATGCGTGCTTACTCATTTCTATTTTGATTTCTTTACATCATGAATAAAATGCATGATTTTAATAATTTTGAGCATCTATGAGTGTAATATAACATATGCCTTTAAAAAACTTTGTAAAAATAAATAGCTCTTTGACAAATTTTCCGCTTTTCTAGCGACCACCCTTTAGTTATCACCATCCACCGTCAACTCTTGGGCTACATATTACAAACGAATGGTGGGATTGACCATCACATTATAACGCCCCCACTACTGAAAGGGCAAACATGTTTGGTGCGACGGGAATTCAAGCCCGCGACCCTCAGATTATCAGTCAAACGCCTTAAAAAGCTATAGTTTAGGAAACAAATATCCAATACAGAGGATTTACTTTAAATGTTTTATTTAGTCCGAATATAAACTGAAAATTTGGTAGAACTGTTGAAGTTCCTTCGAATAAAGGTAGGAACTGTCTGAATCATCGAATTTTCTACCTTTAATTTTTCTCGAACGAAAACGAAAAATCTGATGGTATGTATATGAAGCCTCTTGTCTCGTGTGCCTAGGTTACAAATATTAGAAGAATGTGATTCCAAGTTATCAGAGGAATAAATACTTAAGAGTCTCTGCACGTTTGTATCAAAAGATTCTCAATCTTCCATATAAGAATAAAAAAACATCAGCAGTTTGGAAGTGGGGGAGAATATTATGACAAAGGTTGAAAAAGACAGGATTTTGACTTTCTATTAACTTATGTAGAGAAGAGCAATACTGTAAAATGTAATTGAACATGAAATTGGCTGAATTTATGTTAAGACTATTTTGCACTTCTTAATGTGATGTTACATTTCCTCAAGCTATTTATAAGGAGCTTAGTCATTGGTTATATTTACACATTTAGTTTTATCACTAGCTATAAAAGAGAAAAACGAGCAAATATTACCAGAAAACTATTGGTATGTATTTACACAGATAGTGGAACAGTGAATTATTTCGAGTGTTTGTTTGATATGAAATTTCTCACAAAGCTACACGAGGGCTATCTGCGCTAGCCGTCCCTACTTTAGCAGTATAAGACTAGAGGGAAGGCAGCTAGTCATCACCACTCACCGCCAACTCTTGGGCTACTTTTTTACCAACGAATAGTGGGATTGACAGTCACATAAACGCCACCACGGCTGAAAGGGCGAGCATGTTTGTGGGACTGCGATTCGAACCCGCGATTCTCAGATTACGAGTCAAATGCCTTAACCCATCTGAGCATACCGGGCCAAATACATTTCTACAAATCATGAATCTAATTTAACTGGAAATATAATGACGGCAGAAAAAAGAAAATAATATATTTAACCAATACTTACTGCAACAAAATGACTGAGAATTTATTAATATTTAAACAAAGTATAAATTAAACAAGAGATTATTAATATTTAACAAGTTTTTAATGAAAGAAGAAATTAATATTCAATCAAAAACATTTTTTTCCTCGTTAGGCAGGTTCTTTTTTGAGAGAAATCTCAGGATAATGCTGCAAAATTTTGATATTTCTGGTCTGTACAGGTTTCCGCTCTATGCAGTTTCCGGCTTAGACAGGTTTTACTGTTCACAGTTATCTATTGCTTTAGGCTTCAGGTATATTTTGTTAATAAAATTTCTTTGTTACAGATGCACATTATTAAGTTATTTATATAACTTAATTATACAAATTATGTTTTTGTTGCAGGAGTTGGTTGCTTGGTGTAGCTAACATGAAACATTTAGAATAACGGGATATAAATCATGGCTCAGAGAAAAAACAATACCTAATTATTTAATGTGTCAAGCGATCATTTGAATTAAAATTTATATATTAAAAACAAAATCAAGTATCGCTTTCCCTTGATAATGAATCAATGTCTTATAAGAAATAAAATAAAAAAATCAGTTATGTGAAGAATACGTAAATAATATAGCCTAGTGAGTAAAAAGGGCGTGGCATGGCCATGTGGTTAGAGCGCTTGAATCTCGGTCTCAACATAAATGGCCATCTTTCCAGCGTTGTCATAATGTTACGATCAATCCTCTTATTCATTGGTGTGTGTGTTTTCTTTTAGCAAAGCCACATCGGGCTATCTGCTGAGTTCACCGAGGGGAATCGAATCTCTGATTTTAGCGTTATAAATCCGAAGATTTACTGCTGTACTAACGGGGGGCATATTCATTGGTAAAAGAGTGGCACGAAGAATTGTCAGTGGGTGATGATGACTTGCTGACTTTCATCAAGACTTTTACTGTCAGATTAGGGAAAGCTACAGTACACAGCCCTCGTATAATTTCCCGCGAGATTGAAAACACACCAAAGTGGGTAAAATTTAGAACAAAAGAAAAAGGCGCACAGATGAGTTTATCGCCTTTTACCGCTGATAGGTCATATATCATATATGATATATCATAATTTCATTTGATTTATAGCACAATGTAATCGTCTTCTATAGAATTACAAAGATGAGGAGATGTTCTAATGAAGTTACCAATCAGTAAGTTACAAGTATACGAATTTGAGTGGATGTTTAAGAATGGTTAGGATTTCTTTCACAGTCATTAAATGAAAACACGAAAAGTCTTGTTTAGTTGTCAACCTTTACCCTATAGGCTGCGATCACTTGCTACTAAGATTATGAAAAAGAAAAAAAAAATAATTGGTCGAATAAGAAAAACATCATAATATGGTAAAAGATTACTCACAAAGCTACTCAAGGACTATCTGTGCTAACCGCTCTTAATTTAACAATGATAGACAAGAGAGAAGACAGCTAGTCGACACCACCCATTGCCAGCTCTTGGGCTATTCTCTTAACAACGAATAATGGGATTGATTGTCATACCATAACACCATTGCGGCTGAACAGTCGCACGTTCTTGATGGCAGGAATATAAATTTCCTGAGTTCTGATGATTCTAACTGGTTCAGTTAGTCTTTGAAGCCCTGGCCACTCCCCTCCCAAAAGCAATGATAGAAACCGGATTTTGAGACTTGTGACCGGCAGAACTTTGTGCTTTACTTTAAATAAACCAAATAGTCCCTCAATAACATATACTTTAGAGAAATAGAATGTTGCTATACATATTTATTCTCGTAAGAGGCCTGGCACGGCCTAGCGTGTCAAGGCGTGCGCTTCGTAATCTGAGGGTCGCGCCAAACATGCTTGCCCTCCCAGCCGTGGGGGCGTTATAATGTAACGGTCAATCCTACTCTTCGTTGGTAAAAGAGTAGCCCAAGAGTTGTTGGTAGGTGGTGTTGACTAGCTGCCTTCCCTCTAGTCTTACACTTCTAAATTAGGGACGGCTAGCACAGATAGCCCTCGAGTAGCTTTGTGTGAAATTCCAAAAAAAAAAAAATATTCTCTCATGAAATAATACGATACATCATTAAATGAAGCAAATAAATGTCATATAGCCTTTATAATCTGAAACGTCATGGAAATTCGTTTAGACTGTGTGGTTAAGGTATTTCTCTTAAAGTCTTCTAGATTTATTAGACACAGTTTCAACGTATGAGTTTTTACATGAACGTCGTAGTATTTTGTGTGTGTGTGTGTGTGTGTTTTATAGTAAATCCAAATCGGACTATCTGCTGAGTCCACCGAGGGGAATCGAACCTCTTATTTTAGCGTTATAAATCCGTAGACTTACTGCTGTACCAGTGGGGGACGCGTCGTAGTAAGTCAAATATATTAATTTTCAAGCACATCATACGAAACGAGATCCAATGTATGATGATATGAGAGTGTAGTTGTTATATTTATAATTCTAGAAACTGTATAGACCGTTCATCAAATATTCGTATTTAATTATTTATTATTCCAGTTTGTTTGTTGTGTTATTATGCTCTACTCACCAAGGGTATCAAAACCCAGTTTCTGGCTGTACAAGTCCGCGGATACACCACTGTGTCACTGGATGGCTTATTATTCCTATATTGAATATTTTACAGAAAAATGCCTCGAACTCTTAAACTTGTTCATTCTAGTTATAAATAAGTAATCATCAAATCATATAAGAAACATAAGATGCAAAATAAATACGAGTGAGAAATCTATGTTAATTATACAATTATCTAATTAACACAGGCTACATCGAAGTCGTGAATACACATATGCAGAACTAAATGTTAAATACAACTGTGGGTAATTTCCTAACATGTGTTTATAGGAACATGCCATTAGAAACACGTAAACACACTTGTAGTAAAATTTTGCATTATATGGGCATACGGGTGTCCTTGCATGTGCTGTACGCTATAACTCGGCCAAGCGCTTTTATGGAAAACTTGCAGGCTCAAACCATTCAACTAGAGAAACAAATGACTCGACATGTTGAGATAAACATCTAACTACTTCCTACAACTTCCGAGCTCCGTATGTTTAGAACTCAATTTACTTAAGTACAATTGCAGGTAATTTTCTAAACTTCATCTTTGTTCAAACTTATCATTAGAAACACAGTAACAAGATTAATCTTTAGACCAGCGTCTGGAGAGTTTTCCGGCACTTAAGTATCTATTAAAGTACCTTTAGTAATATAATATATAATTTATCAAACCTTATTTATTTCTTATTCGGATTGTATTTTAGGTAGTGTATTTAGAATAGCGTGAGAATTTTTAATAGAGTTATTCGGCTTTGTGTCCTAAATGGACTTCTTTTCGGGGCCTGAAAAAAAGAGGATCTTTTTCAATTAATATATTGTATTTCTGATCATAACACAGAAATGCTAATTTTAAAATGATTTTATGTTATTTTATTCTGCTTTAGTGACCCAGGAACAATGTAAAGTCTCGGAATAACAATTTGTAGAACTTTTATGATGTTAAGACTTGATATTTTGAAGGTTACTATAGATTTAATTGATATGTAGTATCTGCATAACTTGTTTGGTAGAAAGCGTCTTGGCCCGGCATGGCCAAGCGTGTTAAGGCGTGCGACTCGTAATCTGAAGGTCACGGGCTCGTATCTCGGTCACGCCAAACATGTTCGTCTTTCCAGCCGTGGGGGCATTACAATGTTACGATAAATCTCACTGTTCGTTAGTAAAATAGTAGCCCAAGAGTTGGCGGTGGGTGGTGATGACTAGCTGCCTTCCCTCTAGTCTTACACTGCTAAATTAGGGACGGCTAGCACAGATAGCCCTCAAGTAGCTTTGTGGGAAATTTAAAAACAAAGAAAGAAACATGCATGCATTATGTCATACAGTTTTAAAAGAAAGTCGACGGTTTGTAATAAAATGTTTTTACAACAACAAGAAAAGAGAATAGTCGTGGATGACGAACCTTCAGCAAATGTTAACTTACTTTATCACACATAAAATGCTATTTTATGGCGAAATTTCAAAATTTATTTTTTTACTTTTGTAATGATAATGTATAGCAATGAAAGTATAATAACGTAAGCTTCGAAAATGTGGTAATTGGTACTGAATGGAGATAAAATAAAAAAACTATAAGTTGCTAAACTGGTACTGATATTGCAATGTAAGATTAGAAAAAGTACGAGGCTAGAGGTCAGTTAGAGATCAAGTAAAATTAGACAACTAGAAATAATCGATATAATATTTCAAATATGCTATTTTAGCTAAAATGAACTGTAAGTACGAGTGATGTAAAAAAGTCAACTTACATTTTCGAGCCTTGCTATGGTGCAACAGCAAGCGTAAAGACTTGTAAGTTAAGATTCAGTAACAGATGGGTAAGGCAGAGACAACCCATTCTGAAAGGTTGTCCTCAGTAAACTTCTTCACTGTTGAAAACAAGTCGAGGAATTGTCAGAAAAATGTACATCAGAAGTCTACAGACTCTGAACACGTGGAAATATTGAGACCTCATTTTGATGGTATTATTAGGATGTAATTATAAACCTGCAAGGTCAAATATGCTGCAAAAATATGCTTGTCGGCTTATTTGCGTATAAAATAATAGATTATTATTATAATGAATTTGGTGTGTATAGTTTCATGAACATTTACTTGCCCATACTTATATAGTATTTACAATCAATCTTTGAAGTATCTAGAACTGGAAATGACCTGGAGATTAGCCTTCTGTTCTGAGAATTGAAGTGTCCAAAGTTCAATGCGCGATTCAACTGAACACCTTTAATTATTCTATAACAGCGACAATCATTTCTATTATTCGACTAAATGTAGTCGTATCGGTGATGAACGCTTCTGATTGGTTCCCATTCCTCAAGTTAGACGTTATTACTTTAAGATTAAGAAAGGTTGTGCCTAAGTTTCAGATGTCTCTCACCTGACCGTTTAGAACATACTTGAATAAGATGCTGTCCAAGTTTTGTAATCGCAGTAGATTGTAGCCCCAATTCCATTCTGAAAATACTATTTTTCTCCAAAACGTAATGAAACATGCTAACATTCAACCTATCTGTTATCATTCTGTCTACTTCTAGGTCTTATCACAAAGAGGTTATCAGAACAAGTGTGAGTCCAGTAACACATCAACGTTCCTATTAAGAATTCATGTGAACGGTACAACGTTGGTTGTCTTTTATAACATTTTGTAGACTTCTGTTTTTTCACGTGTTAAATCACGTCATTAGGCCTGATGCTAGAGAAGGAACACCTTCAAATAAGAATCAAAGCTCAGAATTACTAATTAGAAGTAATGGAATCTCCAAGCTTTGAAGTATTGATATAAATAGTTCTCGGTTCAGTAATTTACTTTTGATTTTAGTGTTGTTGTCGTGGCTTTAGTACCAAGCGCACCCTTGCTTTAGCATCTCCAAACTCTGGACTCAGCTGAATGTCCTGACAATGTTAATTAACATGTCACAGGATCGAACTTTGAGCACTTCGATATACAGCTTTAAAACGCTAAAGCCGCTACATCACGCGCTCTGCTGGAACTACACGTTTATTAATCTTTATTATAGTTATTTTCAGAACATAATTTATGACAGGTTGCAAAATTGTTGCGAATTCTAACCTCATGTACGTATTCCGAAATATTGATTGTTTACTATCACTCTTTCTTGATAAGGTTTTCTGAACAAATTTTCTTAAACGTGAAATCCTTAGTTCGTTCATTGGTTGAAGCTGCAAAGAATGATCCCAAAGTTAATGTAACGTATAGTATACATAGTGTGGAGTAATTCACTTTTAAATGTTCATGTTTCCCCTTCCTGTCGGAAATGGTGCTATAACGTACATGCAACACTATATTTTTTTCTTTTGTTTCCGTTTCTTCACAACAGTAAACCAAAGAAATATAAGTGATAACTACAGAGCATTTTTATGTTTCTACGTCATAATTGTCAAATTTAGTAAATATTTATGTATTTGAGATTAATTGCATCTTGCGACTTCCACTCGAAACGTAAATGAGTCGCTTCAAACACTTTTAAATATCATGCAAAGTTTAAGCAAACCATTTATTAAATCGTCATTTTGAATAGAATGTTTAGCAAGTAAAAAAATGTATTTATATCAACTGACCGAACTATAAGCTGCTGGACATTACGATTTTGAATAATACATATTCTAAAGCGTAAGCATTATGTATTGTAATCCTGTTAAAGTTTCTCCAAAATTAAATTCCAGTGCTAATAGGCAATTTTACAGCTTAATTTTTTTATTTAGTCTGTCGTTATTAGAAATAGCTTTATTAAGCTATTTATTCTGTTTGCATTGGAAGGGAAACCTTGATTTAACCCATGCTTGATGGGCTTAACATTAAAGGAAGAAAATAAAATGGTGTGTGTGTGTTTTCTTATAGTGCAGCCACATTGGGCTCTCTTCTGAGTCCACCGAGGGGAATCGAACTCCTGATTTTAGAGTTGTAAAAAATAAAAGAGTACCAATGTTTTTCGGTTATATCATGCACTTTTCGGAGAATGGTGACATTCATAACAGATCCTTAGGGTTACAGCAACTATAACAAATGTTTAGAGTTATAGCAACAATAACAGATTCCTAGGGTTATGATAACTATAACAAATCCCTATGGCTAAGACAACTATAACAGATTCCTATGGTTATGGTAACTACAATAAATTTCTTGGGTTATGACAACTACAGCATGTCCATGTGGTTATGACAACTACAATAGATCATTGTGGCTATGGCAACTATCATAAATCCTTAAGGCTACAGCAACTATAAAAAAATTCCAATGGTTATGAGAACTAAACATATCCCTATGATTATGGAAACAATAACATATCTCTGAGGTTAAGGCCACTGTAACAGTTCCTTCGGGTTAGCCCCCCAGTGGCTCAGCAGTATGTCTGCGGACTTGCACGCTAAAATCCGGGTTTCGATACCCGTGGTGGGCAGAGCACAGATAGCCCATTGTGTAGCTTTGTGCTTAATTCAAAACAACAACAACATCCTTCGGGTTATAACAGTTACATCATATTCCTCGATTTATGACAATTATAATAAATCCCTGTGGTTATGGTAACTATAAAGGACTCCTGTTAAGAAGTTATGAGGAAATACGTTTTCAATAATTTAACCCCAGATATTTTTATCACTGCAGAGAAACCATTTGGTAAGTAATACATATTCGAAGATGAAAACACAGTCATCAAGCTATAGCTGCTACTCATCTTCTATAACATTAGTTAAACCACATATTATAAGATTACACGAGGTGATGATTCTTCAAAAAAGAAATTTAGCTCCGAAACGATAGTTGTTAGTCCTACGACAGCTTTACTGTGATTTTTATTGGAAACACCACAAGGAACCTCTGAATGAGTAATCAAGAGATATAAAAGTTGACCAACGAGATCAGTTTAAACATTATTCAAGCTATATGACTCCATTTAAAGTATTATCAGCAGTACATAGCCACTATATATTTTGTTAATCCTTGTTTCAAACAACTGCCGTGTGCCTTTGAAAGTCAATTTAGATTTCGTTACACCAGAAAGGTAGTGTCTATCTATATTTATCTCCCTCTTTAAACATAAGTAGTACTATTTAAATAATTTGTGTCGTAAAGAGAGGGGCTAATAATGCTATCAGCCTTTCAATAAATTGTCCAAACCAATTTCGGTTACCCATATGCATAATTTTTAATACAAGTATGGCAACTATGAAGAGTATATATAGTTTAATAGATGTTATCAGAAGCTTTTGGACTTTTTAAAGCAGTATAAATAAACTTCATGTGAATCTTATCTTCTCTATGTGTTTGCATATGTTATCTTTAAAGATTGTTATTTCGTATATAGAGCAATTTCTTTAGCTGCTTACTGTAAAAATAGTTTGTTTTTTTATTTTAGAATCCTCTGCACTAGATTCGCCTAAAATAACCAGTTACTATAGCAACCCTTAACTCGGATTCTAAATGTAGTGTGAAAATATGTTGGGTTATAAAAAATATCGTTAAAATTTCGATTTTCACATTGGTATCTTTAGAATCTTTATGCTATTTTCGTGTTTCACACTTTAATGTAAGCGTAATTGTATTCGAAGATTAACTCAAAATCGAGAAATTTACTTTAAATTTGGAATTATTCGACGATTTTAAACATGCTATTCGTAAGATATAACGTAAGAGCCTTTTATTTATCCTTCGTTCCAGTTCGATGTGTCGTGCACACGTCTTCTAGTTTGATTGAACACCAACTATACTGACGTCCCAGCAACAAAGATTCCAACGTTAAGCTGCTATTACGTGACGTCATTGACTGACAGACAACTACTGTTTCGCGGTGCGAAAAGGTTAAAGTTGGTATTTTTTAAATTCTGTAATGTGGATAAAGAGGTGTGAAGATAATTCTTCATAAAACATCCAATACTTAAGAAATACGTTCAGTTGTTTGTTTGTTTTTTGGAATTTCGCACAAAGCTACTCGAGGGCTATCTGTGCTAGCCGTCCCTAATTTAGCAGTGTAAAACTAGAGGGAAGGCAGCTAGTTATCACCACCCACCGCCCACTCGTGGGCTACTTTTTTACCAACGAATAGTGGAATTAACCGTCACATTATGACACCCCCACGGCTGTTAGGGCGAGCATATTTGATGTGTCAAGTATTCAAACTCGCGATCATCGGATTAGCAGAAAAATCTATCTTTCTTATTATAGTAGCCATAAAACCATGTTGGATTACTTTATCACATTAAAGTCCTGCATCTCCAGATGCATAGGGAGCTTGAATCGTAATATGAGGGTCATGGGCTCGAATTTCCGTCCCATTAAACATGCGCCCTTTCAGCCGCGAGAGTGTCATAAGTTTTGGTCAGTCCACTATTCATCAGTAAAAGAAAGGCCCAAGAGTTAACTTGCAGTAACTAGCTGCCTTCTAGTCACTGCTAAATTAGATACAGCTGCTAGCACAGGTGGTCTTCGTGTTGTTTTGGGCAAAAATCAAACACAAACAAATCACTTATGTTTTGTTTTTTTGGTGTTCTTTAAAAAAATGTCCTTCGGTAATACAGCGTGCATTTTGTAACGATACGTTTAATTAATTAGCTTACAATATGTATGTTGTGCTACCGAATGTGTATAAACGGATGCCTTTGTCAGCGGTCTCGAATGTTCTCACTCTGGAACTTTTAGTTTTCACAACACACTGTACGTGAATGAAAACACAAAAAAAACGTGACAAACTTCTTTTCGTTTTAGTGATATAATATTAGGAGAATGCGTCCTCTTAACTCGGATCTTTGATTCATTTATAAACGCCTACAAAACATTTCTCAGATAACGGACATAACTGAGCTTTACAAAGGACTGTAGAATACTACAGGATCTATTCATGTTTTCCGAAGCATGGAGTAGAGCACTACCTAAGGAAAACCTATTAAGTTATACGTTGCTCTGCTGGTGTTTGTTAGCAGTAAGTGTAATTGACCATGCGGTGTTCACGTGGATTTTCTTTGAGGAAGTTAATGAAGATAATTCGAAACTTTTGCTTGAATTAACTGCTTTTATCCGTTATCGCACACAGGAAATGTGGCAATTCAATGGAATAATATATAGTGATCCATATTCTGAATTTTTTTTATAAAATTCACACAACAATGTGAATAGGAAATAACCTCATTTGTTAACAAATAATACACTCAAACTGAAAATTGAATATTGCAAGCTAATGTAATATACCGTCTTGGAAAGTAATAGGAGATTTTTTAAACTAGTTATTATAAGTGAGAAATGATAAATACAAAATGTTATATTCTGTATCTTCGATTTAATTATTGATACACACATAAACATCCAAATAACTTACAGCCTCTTCACTGGAAAAAAACAACAACATACGCATAGAAAAGCTTTGCATCGACATGACATACTTTAAATGTGTTTGTGCAGACATTCCTGACTGATTGACAGCAGTCATTGTTTGTGTACTTCAAAAAGTTCATCTTCTTTGTTTGGTTTGGAATCTTTAGTTAACCGGTTTAACTCAGCTCATAAGGTTTCATTCCGATAGATATCAGGTGTTTGACCTGGCCATTTTGTAATATCAGTTTTATTATTTCTAATATATCTTTTGACGACTTCACAATTGCAGAAAATCGCATTTGATAACGTGAGCTGTTTAACCAACTGTTGTACAGGTCTTACAATATATTTATCTTCTCTCCTCGAGTATCTTTACTGCGCATGACACAAAATTTTAGCATCTTAATTTAAATTTTCATTAAGTTACCTTTTGCTATACCGATCAATATAACATAAAATTTTATCCCACAAACCATATTTTATATTATATACTTTCTAAATTTTACAAGGTAATATTTTTAAAACTTGATTTTCTCCTTTTGTGACACGCAACACGTTAACTTAAGACATTTTTCTCTATTTTGTTCACCTTTCCTTTAAGAAGCAAGAAGCTAAACGTAAGTTATTTTTACTCACTATAAAAATGTCATTGATCAGACAAATCATAATCTTTGTAGTCTCCAATTTGTTTGGTTACAGAGCTATGGACTAGAAAATCAGACCTCTCCTGCCACAATCACCTCTCTTTCAGGATGGGCCTGGCATGGCCTAGCGCGTTAAGACGTGCGCTTCGTAATCTGAGGGTCGCGGGTTCGCGCCCGAGTCGCGCCAAACATGCTCGTCCTCCCAGCCGTGGGGGCGTTATAATGTAACGGTCAATCCCACTTTTCGTTAGTGAAAGAAGTAGCCCAAGAGATGGCGGTGAGTGGTGATGACTAGCTGCCTTCCCTTTAGTGTTACACTGCAAAATTAGGTACGGCTTGCACAGATACCCCTCGAGTAGCTTTGTGCGAAATTCCAAAACAAACAAACTCTTTTAGGAATTAATAGTTTATTCTTAAGTTTAATTATATATTACTTATAGCCAACAGAAAGTCGAGGTTTTCATCCATCAAGTAGCTTATTGTTTTACTGCTGAACAGATAATCGTCATTTTAACTTGTAATACAACTTTCGTTCATTCCCTGAATCACAAAGACTAACTTGGATACATAGTTATAGTAAAAAAAAAGGTAGTAATTGTTAAACGGGACTTCTGAGGCTGGGTCCTCACAAACTGTTCTGTAATACTCGTTTTACTTATTACTGTTTTAACAATACTGAGTTCGTTAACAGTAAAACGATAATTCTCCAGTATTGTATTGTGCAATACAAATAAACATTGTGATACAATTGATTTTCCAAGGCCTTTTCTAAGCTTTGTAACGCACAGATTGTTTTCTAGTCTTATATCTATTCCATTTATAAAGTTGTATGATGAGAAATACAGTCGGCCATATTGTAGTTTTTAGGCTGGTCCTTTACAGTGCAATCAAACCGTTGCAGTTTTAAATACTACCTTCAAATACAAGCTGTTGACGGTGATTTTTGGTTGCTTAACCCGAATTCTAATGGTGCAAAATTTGTAATGATGATGAAGAAACCTGAACCATTGAAATAAATATTTTTACAACACCACACAGTCTCAAAAACGTCCTTTTCCTTTTTTGGGTATTGTCTTCATAGAAAGTTACTTTAAAACTCATTCAGTTACAACCAGTAGTTAATGCTGCCACTTAAAGGCACTCAAATGATAACTTAAGCTGAAAATATCAGAAAATTAATTATTCAACACATATTCAAATACTTTATGTCTGTGCTGTTTCTTCGAAGCGAATTGTATACATAAAGCTGCTTGGTATTTTACAGCTTATGACTAACTAAGCCATGATTGTTCTGAATTTTTGAGAGTGTACCATCATCCCTTTATCTTTAATAAGTCGTTGAAGAAAGGAGCATCAAATGCTGCGTTAGAAGAAAGGGGCATCAGATACTGTGTTACTGTTGGATCGTTTCCATGGTTAATTGACGAACACAAGTTTCTCCAGCAAATATATGTAACAAAATATACTAAAATGTGTGAAGTGAAAGTCAAAATTAGAGTTATTAATATTACAAATTAAATGGAAACTACAAAGAGAATTAACATTATACCATTTGTCAAGGAAATACAAAAGGTATATATTTAATCGAAATTGCTGTAGTATTAGCTTTCAGAAGTGTTGGAGAATATCTCGTCTACAAAATATAATATAACATAATTATATGAAGGACGAGATACTTGGGACGGAGGATCAATTAGGAGTTAGGTATTGAGTGTTTTAACCCACAACGTCCAAACACCTACTACCATTCATCATTTACAGCCTGTTATGTGTGTAGGTAGTCACCCTTAAAAGCCATTAAAGATGTTAAAAGTAATATTATGTTACTAAAAATTTGAATTTCGCGTAAAGCTACACGAGACTAGAAGGGAAAGCAGCTAGTCATCACCACCGACCGCCAACTTTTGGGCTACTCTTTTAACAACGAATAGTGGGATTGACCGTAAATTACAATAACTCCACGGCTGAAAGGGCAAGCATGATTGATGCGACGGGGATTCGAACCCGCGACTCTCAGATTACGAGTCGAACGCCTTAACCCACGTGGCCAAAATTAAAAAAAGCCTTACTTGTACAACAACTCAAGCCCAAAATAAACCAATAGAAAGAAACACCTTTATACCTATAATAATAAATATAATCAAACATCTAAGCATACCCTCTACATTACTATACTGTTACACAATAATCTTCAAACATGTGGTCAGCTATTGGTCAGTTTCCTCTTTTTTTCTTTTTGAACCTGACGTTGTTCGCTCCTCTGCATAATTTTTTTTTCTCAAACCAGCTGTTTTTACATGTATATTTTTATCTACAAGTGGGTTTTCTCGTCATCACTGAGTAATTTCTTATACTTTATAACCATTAAAGTTTGGTTTATCTACTGAAAGCTGAACATTGCTTATGGAAAAAGTACTTTTGTTATTAACACTTAAATACTTTTTAGTTGTGATTTTTTTTTCCCTTTCAACAGAATTTAAGGATTTATATTATTTCACGTGGATGAAAAACGACTGAAAACGTTCTACCCTACATATCTAAATAATGTGTCGTATTGTTGTTTCGTCGTTCGAATTTAAGATCGTTAGATAGATCTGGGAACTATCAAAATGCAAATTATCAATATAAATAAGCAATCAATACAACTAAAGTAAAAACATATTAGCTGGGTTTTGTTACTTGCTTCGTTAGCCACAGATGAGGAAACTTTACCCCCCCCCATAAATACCATTTAATTATTTAAATATATTTTAATTGGAGTTATAGAGTTATTACAGAAATACAAAATTATGTATATTCTATTTCCACTTTTGGTAGCTCCCTCAGTGGCACAGCAGTATGTTTGCGGAATTCAACGTTTCAACACCCATTCTGAGCAGAACACGAATAGCCCATTGTGTTTCTTTGTGCTTAACTGTGAACAAATAAGACTTTCAATAAATAATATTTTAGAAATGATTAAACTAATATCTAGAAATTTATCTATTAAATTATTAAATCCTCTTATCGAACCTTTAAATTCTATTTTGATACATAAAATAATTCGAAAAAATTTAAAGCAGTCAAGCATTTTAAAACTGATATATTGTTGAAAATAACGAAAAATCAATAATGCAAATTATAATTTGACAGTAAGTTTATTTTACTAAATAAAACATCTAGAATTGTATTAAATTTAATAGAGGGAAGTTTAATAAAGATATTTATTGAATTGCTAACAAATCTGAATTTAATAGATGTTATTTCGAGGCCGGGCATGGCCAGGTGGTTGACGCATTCCACTCGTAATCCAAGGGTTGCGGGTTCGAATCACCGTCGTATCAAACATGCTCACCATTTCGGCTATGGGGGCGCTACAATGTAACCATCAATCTCACTATTCGTTGGTAAAAGAGTAGCCAAAGAGTTGGCGGCGGGTGGTGATGACTAGCTGCCTTACACTGCTAAACTGGTGACAGCTAGTGTAGATAGCCATCGTGTGGCTTTGCACGAAATTATAAAAACAAACATGTAATTTCAAAATTATATGCAAAAATAATAATTATATTCAATTCTTATGGCTTTCTGTAGGTTAGAACAACTGTATTTTCATTTAAAGTGCTTTAATTATTTACTTTAGCTATATTAATTTCACTAATTGAAATTTGTATATTTTACATACAAGTTCACGATTACAACCTGGTTTACTCATGGCGTTGATGACTGTTTCGTTTTTTCTTCGAGTTTAAATTCGAGTTTACTTACTGGTGAAATATATTTCCCTACAACTCACAGCCTTTACAGTAAGTAAGATTAGTTTTTAGAAAAAGTGCATCGTTTCGATCGCATAAGTTTTAAAGGTAAAGCAGGTTTTAGTGTTAATAATAATTCCGTAATGATATTAAGACGATAAATAACAACAATTCATGTTATACATTTTTTAATATTTCCGGACTTAGAAGACAACATCGTAGCTTCAGAGAGAAAAAAAAAACCCTAAAAGATTAACGCTAGTTCTTTTTATTAGCCCTTAATGTAATTACACATTGCTTGTTGAGGAAGAATATTCTTCTAAAATAGTCTGTGTATTAGTATTTTAAAACATTCCTTTTAGCCTAAATGTTAAACATTGTGAGCTGAGCTGAGCTGGTTTAAGTGCTCTATTGATTGATGTTTACTTCTAACTTACGTGGTTAACTTGCTTTGATTGGTAGTTAATGATAATGTATTTGTCGAGTAACTGGAGTATTCGTACCCTGGGAGAGGGGAAAAGTTATGTAATTTAATAACATGAAAAGTTACTTCCCTTATATGTAATTGTAACAAACGCAAAAATACCCATAAAAACCGCAGAATCTAAAATGCAAAATTCAAAATTTACATGTATTCCCGCATCAAATTGGTGAACCTCCACACCAGCTGTGGTGACGACCCATTCGCACCCTGCGAAGTAGTTACATGAACAGACAACATACAGCACTATTATATTTATATAGATACCTTAAAGCACATATTATCAGCACGACACTCTTTCACTATTGTACACCTTACACAGCAAGTAACAGGTGTAAGGCATCTCAATATATTGTAAGTGTTAAAACTGAAACACAAATCAGAATTGACAACTAATGAGCTTGTTTGTTTTGATGTTTTCATTACATTTTATATGTAAAACAGCCATTACAGATCTGACTTTTATGACTGTTATAACCCTTCGCTTTCTACAGAGGACAAACCAATTTGTAGCAGGATCATAGCAACTCATTAAAAGGTTCTGAGATTTTCATGTACAAACTCTTAGCTCTTAATTTATTCATCTCGTGACCGATTTGAGATCTAATTACAGTTTTAGACTCAGGGGGTTAAATTCTTTGCTTGACCACGCCCAAGCTCTCATAGATTAATTAATTTACTCTGATCGTGCCTCAAATAATTTCAAGTGCCGCGACGATGAAGGAATCTCTCCTGTTATTTCAAACATGGTGTGTAAAACTTTGGGAAATAAATGTCAAACAAAACAAATACATAGTCTCTAGTTTTGAATATTTCCAGTTTACACATGAGAATACAAGAAAAGTCATTTGAACACTGACCTTTTTTTTCTTTTTTGTCAGTTTCAAAAGAAAATTGTTCTGTTGCTTTCGTCCCTTCAGTCATTGTGTTACAGTGGAATTATCATGAGCTCCATTATATTCTGTAGTCTCTTCTAGCAGCCCCCCGGTGGTTCAGCGGTATGTCTGCGGACTTACACGCTAAAATCCGGGTTTCGATACCAGTGGTGGGCAGAACACAGATAGCCCATTGTGTAGCTTTGTGCTTAATTCAACACAACAACTCTTCTAGCAGAATGTCACGCCATCTAGGTTATTGAACTTGCACCTTTATTTCCTTGTATTTTCTTTTGAATTTTCGGTACTGAATCTCGGTGAAGCATCTACAGTGACATCAGTTCTGTGTGTGTTGGACCGAAGTATTTCAACACTATATCACTATTCATGTCCTTTTAACTGGTCCGTAGGCAGTTTCGGTATGGACAGGTGGTTGGTTAACGTGATCAAATCGTAATTTGAAAGTCGGGGGTTCGAATGCCCGTCACACATAAGATGCTTACCCTTTTAGCCGTGGGGCTGTTATAATGTTTCGGTCAGTCCTTCTTTGATAGAAGAGTAGCGCAAGAGTTAACAGTGGGTGGAGATGACTAGCTGTCTTTCTCTGTAGTCTGTAAATGAGGGAAGGGTAGCGCAGGTGGCCTCGTGCAGCAAACAAACAAAGTTTTGTTCGAGATCAGTTACATTGTCTGCGGACTTGCAACGATAATAAACTGGCTTTCAACGGAAAGAGCCAGTGATCCTCGTGAGATATTGTGATACATTTAAAAACAAAACATCACTCAATACAGAACTCTTCAGGACAGCTGAGTTACAGCAAACATTTTTCTACATTAGAATATTTTTCTAACAATTACTTTTAAGATTAATAAATAGTTATTTTAAGTATATTTGATAAATGAATACTGTTTTCTCATAATAAACCATGCTTAAACCGGTTGACTTCTTCACGTAAGACAATTTTCTCGTACAGTTTTAGTACGTTTCTAGAAATGAAATAAAACTTAAAAATTAATTCACTGGTTATAGATTCCTTCTACAAAAACAGTGCGGCTATTTTAAGTTTTGTAACTATTTCTTTTATGATTTATGTCTGCACTTGACCATTCCGACATGGCTGGTGGTTAGAAATCAAGATCGAAACCCCTTACCAAACATGTTTACCCAGCCAGCCAAAGAGTATGTTGTTTGCTGGTAAAGAGTGTACCAATCAAGAATTGTCAATGATTGGTGTTGCCTTTCTTCTATTCTATCACTACAGCACCCCGCTAGTATAGCGGTAAGTCAACGAATTTACAACGCTAAAATTAGAGGTTCGGTTCCCCTCGGTGGGCTCAGCAGAAAGCCCAATGTGATTTTGCTATAAGAAAAAAACACACACACACTATCACTTCAGTGTTAGAAATAACTTTGTTCTAAAATTCAACAAAACAAACAGACGTATCTAGTCAACGTTAAATAATGTTTGAATTGTTCATTACAAATTCCATTTTTTGGGGTATATTCATCATTAGTTAATACTTTATTAATTAATATTTCACCTTTTTGTGAAATTTTATCAGGGAAGAGTGTTGTTGTTGTTTTGAATTAAGCACAAAGCTACACAATGGGCTATCCGTGCTCTGCCCACCACGGGTATCGAAACCCGGATTTTAGCGTGTAAGTCCGCAGACATACCGCTGAGCCACTGGGGGGCCAGGGAAGAGTGAGAATACTTATAACAATTTTCTGTTTCTCTGGTCATGTGGGCTCTAGCATGGCCAGGTGGTTTAGGCGTTCGACTCTTAATCTAAGGGTCGCGCCTTCGAATCCCCGTTACACAAAACATTTCAGCGGCGGAAAAGTTAAAATGTGATGGTCAATCCCACAATTTATTGGTAAAAGTAGCCCAAGTGTTGGTGATGGGTGGTGATGATTAGCTCTATTCTTCTAGTCTTCCAGTGTAGCTCTGCGCGAAATTAAAAAACAAACAAACAAGCATCGTACGCAGTTTGTTCTTCAGGTATTCACTTTCTTGTGGCGCCATTTTTAAAGAGCCATCGTTGGCAAAATTTGGGATGAACCAGTAACAATACCTTGCTCACCAAAAAAAGTTATATTTCCATACTAGCATCTTCAATATGACACGCTATTTTGATTATTTCTACCTATTTAGGATCAGGTTCTGCTTTATAGTGAGAATGTTTGGCTATAAAACTACTCGTATGGTTGATTTTGGTTGAATTTAGACTTGACTTAATTTTTGTTGAGCTTTCTTTAGTTTTTGTGAAATAAATGGAATAAGATTGTTTTGATATTTTCCATATCTTAGAAATTCATCATTAACATTTAGAAAAGATGGAGTTTATAAGAGTGTCTGTTTAATAATTTCTTCAAAGGGTTGTGGTACAGATGAGATGCTAAAAGCCAGACATTTATATCTCTATAAATCGAAGTGGATTGGTAATTATTTCTATATATTGAGAATGGTCATTTAGTTAGTGTTAATGGTGTTTTTGTTGAAATATGCTTTTGTAAACGCTCATGCTCTATTTAGTTCGTCAATGATGCCATCTAATGTGGAAATGATGTGACGTATTCCACATGAAACTTTGTTACGGATCCTTTTACCTACACAAATTCAAAATGAGTTTGGGTACAGGAACGACTCCAAAAACATCAATACTATTAGGCTAGATACTTCACCATGGATGTCTCTAAGTATCCATTTACTTTACTCAAGATATCCATGGTGTAGGGCTAGTTGTTTTACTGAAGACATCCATAGTGTAAGATCTAGTTACTTCACTGAAGATATTTACAGTGTAGGTCTAGTTACTTCACTGAAGACACCCATAGTGTAGGTCTAGTTATCTTTCGCATATCATCTTTCAAGAGCTGATTAATTTATTTTTGTACCTTTATCTCATGTGTAAATTAGTTCATTAATTTATAGTTTTATCAACTCTAACTTTCTTTAACCTGTTTTACGATTAAAATCATAGTTAGGATTTTTGTTGTGAGTCCCCTATTAACAATCTTTTATAACCTTTATTTTACTTAACGTCTGAAAATTACGTAATGGTTCATTCTTTCTGGCAAAAACATAGAATTTTGCGCACGTACTTTTGTCTTCATTCAATTGTAATATCGATTGTGTCTTTTATTGATAAAAATTATTCAACTTTGTATGTAGAAATATTAGATTTACATATCTTAGCATACAATATTAAGACTAATTCCAGAATGCAATACGACTTCTGTGCTGTTAGAGTTTAGTCTAATATCGATGTAATAGTGTTTCTCATGATTCACTGCATTCACACACACTGAACATTACAACTTCCTCTTTAAATGGAAGACAAAGTCATTCTCTATTAGGGTTGTAATTGTAATAGGCGGTTAATACAGCTCAAATATTCTAAAATTTTGTTGTTGCTCCGAATGTGAAATTTGATCACTTGCTCTTTACAAATTGTGAAAGTTGATAGTATATGGTACAAAGCCACCTGGTGAAAAATGGATCTTTACAACATTCGTCAATGACTTTCTTTTACATAGGATTTTCTATAAATGTACATTCGTTTTTTGTGTTAGATTTGGGCTTGTTTCTCGTCTTTTGATTGTATTTGAGTTTTTCATCTTTTCACTATTATTTGTATTCTGTATTTATTTGCTCCTTTAATGACGTCTAATATTGCTTTCGACGCCTTATAAACCTAACAATTCTTTCAGCGTTACGTTTTCCTGAAGATGTAACATCTAATCATTGGTAAAGAAGCATCTGGCACAATCTGTTTTTATTTTTACCACTCTGCCTCTGAATGCACATCTGCCTGTTATATTGCGTTTTGAAGCGTGATAAGAACCAATAATTTCATTTCTTCGCCAACACTGCCAAAGTATATACACTGTATCATCCATTATCGTCACTTCGTCAATGATAGGGAGTAACTCACAAGAAACAAAACAAAGAGAATTCAGCACCATGGCTGTACTAAAACTGTCGTTATTTTAAACATCAAGAGATGACTGTACTTCTCCTGATTTATATCAAAAGTGTTTGGGTCCTCACCTACTTCCAACTAGAAATTACATCAATGTTACTGATCATTCTACCATGGTAATATTACCTGATGGTTTGGATAACAAAGGAATTTTGATGTCTCTCTTCATCAAACGTATCTTAAGAATCATTTGTAATGTTTCTGTTATTCGTTTTAATAAGTCAAACATTCTTTAGTTTAATCCACAGTTTATTTTTGTTCTCTCTTATAGCGATGGCACCCAACTCACTTCCCAGTCATGACGTTGACAGTTCTTTCTATTACTCATAGTAAATCCACCAGTAAGGATGAAGAATATATGAACTTGTTTGTCAAGACGTCTCCGTTAGAATTATCCATGTTTTACTTACAAAATTGACATTACATTTTATAGCACCGTGGTTTTTACACTTTCTTTAGCTATTTTCCGACTTCGAATGAGTTTAGACACTTAGATAATGGTAAGCCGCACTAAACTTTACAGATTATGGTTTATTGCTTAAAAGTTTCTGCTTGTGAAAAGATAGTTCTGTATTTTTAACCAGTTTTTCCGTTTTGCAGAGTGAATACATAAATGTTACATCACGATTTAGCTGTTTATCATGCTAATATATTCATTTATTTCGTGTAAAAAATGGGGTACGTGAGTAGGGCGATCTATTCACAATCTGCGAGTTACGGGCTCGAATCTTCGTAAGGTCCAAATTGCACCCCCTTTGAGCTGTTTGGGCCTTATAAAGTGAAGGTCAATCCCATTCCATTCGTTGGTAAAAGAATGCCCTAAGATTTAGCGGTGGGTGGTGATGACTGGCAGTCTTTCTTCTAGTCTTACACTGTTAAATTAGGCACGGCTAGTGCAGATAGCCCTCGTGCAACATTGCGCGAAATTAAAAACCAGAAGCTACTACCTGATCAAATATGAGTGCAAGAGCAAAATCCTGCCTTTTCATGGTGCTACGTGTATGGCACGTAACTGCGGATCGATGTTTATTTTTCAGGTAGAGTTATTATTAAAACGTTTTTGAATATATTTTTTGTCGTGTAGTGTCTTGAATACAACACAAAATTTCAACAGTTAAAGCAAACTTCAAATCGCTTCATATAGCGAGTAAAGCAATATATCTTTCACGCCATTATTATCAAATGCTGAGAAGTTGTGGCAGTACTTATGTATACGTAGTATTCTAATTCAAGAAGATTGCCCTAAAGATGTGCCAGAGAAGATAAATTACACTATTAACAGTTTAGGGCAGTTCATCTATTCTGGGATTTTCCGACGTCACTGCCGTTTACTGACACCTAATTACCTGGAATATGAGCACTTTTCTCGCACTTTGAAAAATTGGTATTCATATGAACGTCAAATTTATGAGGTAAATGATAACCAATTTGTCACCAGAACTAAAATAAGAAAATAGCTGTGAGATAGAAAGAGATAAAAATAAAAACAATGTAACTAAACAGTTTTGTTTGTTTTGTTTTTTTGAATTTCGCGCAAAGCTACTCGAGGGTTATCTGCGCTAGCCGTCTCTAATTTAGCAGTGTAAGACTAGAGGGAAGGCAACTAGTCATCACCACCCACCGCCAACTCTTGAGCTACTCTTTTTATCAACGAATAGTAGGATTGACCGTCACATTATAACGCCCCCACGGCTAAAAGGGGCGAGCATGTTTGGTGTGACCGGGATTTGAACCTACAACTAAACAGTTAAATTGACTTTCTTTTCTTTGATAGTCACCAATACCTATTTTCTGGAATAAAAATATAAATTTCAATCTCACTTTTTCAGAGTATAAAATAAACTTTTATTAACTGACGTAAAATTATATGTGAGCGTGAAACTCGGGCTTAAAGCAGTTTTGTAAATAAATAAGAAAATATATCCTCAACACACCAACATCAACGAAAATAGCTAATATTATCTGTTTAGAAAATAAACTGCTTTGAATATGAAGCGAAAAGACATTGTTTATTCCATTCATTCATAAAATGAAACGGTTAATAACCGAGCAATGGGTACTAAGGACGTTGGAAAATAAGGTTTTATTTTATATTTTTTATTTGTTGTTAAATACTGAATGGGCTATTTGTATTTGTGTTCTTTGCCAAATTGCTAAGACTTTCTGTTGCAGTTCCTAATTTTGGATAAAGGACAGAAGAAATACAGCTGATAAAGCAGTCGCACAATGTATCGAACTATATTAAAACAGTGTATAAGAAATTATAACTTTTATTATTTTCCCAATCTGAAGAATAAATTAAAATTAAACTCAAAAACTGATTAATGTAAATAAATGGCAGAGAACATTGGGTCACTGTAAAACATGTTAGGTTGTTAATAACAAATAACGAGTTATTCATAAATACAAGTATCAAATATAACAGAGTGTAACAAAACTAGTTCATATGAAGGCGTATATAATGTTAGCACGAGAATAAAAAAATGTTAAAAGAAATATATTTCTTTAAATTTGTAATTATACACTGTATGTTTGTGAATGTCTTTTTGTTTTTGCGAAGAGCCACGTGCAGTCTAGCTGCTGTGTCCACTGGAAAGAAACGAGACCCTGGTTTTAGAATTGTAAATCAGAAACTTATCGCTGTCCCAGCGGCAGACATTGCAGATTTTGTTTTTCTTGTGCTGTTCTCATTGGAAAGACGAAATAATTAAATCTTAACTTGTCGTCTGGTGGCATCAAAATGAATACCAAAATTAGTTTATTTTGCTTCAAACATATATATAGAATATATATTGTTGTATTCGAATAGATTACTAATATTAATTGTTCACAAAGCGATGAAAGAAATGGAAAGATAATGAAGGTAACTATTATATGGCAACAATATACAAAAAGACTTCATTCCTTTCATAACATGTACTGGCTGAAAAGCGTTGAAGCGTATTTGTTATATGAAGGGCTGGCATGGCCAGGTTGTTAAGGCGCTCGACGCATGATTCGAGGGTCGTGGGTTCGAATCCTCGTCACACCAAATATGTTCGCCCTTTAAGCCGTAAGGGCGTTATAATGTCACAGTCAATCCCACTATTCGTCGGTAAAATAGTAGCCCAAGACATGGTGGTGGGTGATGATGACTTCCTTCCTTCCTTACACAGCTAAATTAGGAACAGTTAGGCTTCGGGTAGCTCTGCGCAAAATTCAAAACAAGAAATATTTGTTATATGAACCCTTGTCATTGTTTTTTATGTTCGTGTGGTAAAATTTCGTTTTAACACAAAACTTTGTTTGTACATATGCGTGTTTCTCGTAGAACAAAAGCAAAACATATTATCTGCTTTGTCTGCCGTAGGGAATCGAGTTCCTAATTTTAGCGTTGTAAGTTCGTGGACTTACTGCTGTGTCATTGGGTAACGAATGTCAACGTAATGATGTTTAAAATAAAATTTACTCTCACTAAATAATTACCAAGTTCTATTGATGGCAAATGTGCTGTAAGTTTTACATCACCACAAACGAACGTGACGTTGTGGTCAACACTACTGTTCATTGAAAGATAACTTTCTTCAATATTAACTTCAGCGATTATCAACCTAGTTGCCACTGACCAAAATGATCGATAAATTCCAGTGATTAACTACGTGTCCACTGTAATTTTCCAAACGGCTGACGAGCGTCTAACTGGGTAACAAATATCGTCCCTTGAAGACCTTTATGAAGAACGTTGCACTAATAATGTCGTCTCTGACTTTCGATCGTAAAGCAAGAAGATACTTTATTTTATGTGGTGCAAGAAATGATATAGTGAAAAGCAATACAAGGCTGACATTTATTGTTCTTCACAGTTGTGTAGCTTTTCTCCAATAAATTATTAATAAAATGGTGGAAAATTCAAACTGTTTTTCTTTTTAGTTCACTGAAGTTTTCATAAATAAGTTTAATAACAACAAAGTAAAAACTTTGGAATGAAAGTAGATACTTTGTGGTTAAAGACGAAATAACCAATACAGTATCAAATTTTAACAGGCTTTTAGTCTATTAACGCTAAAATTCACAAGTTATTTGTATAATACTATATTTTAATGCTTGAACTGCATTTAAGTTATATTTACAGCATTTGAAAATAAGAAGGCGTTGCTATATATTTAGTAGAAATGTGTGTCCCAGAAAATAAGTCGTGTCAGGGCAGTACGTGCCGTTTTCTTTAAAACACTTATTTGAGTTCATTTGATTATAGTCTCAACCTAAGACATTAATTTTAAATGAGCTAACTCTAATGTTTCCAGAAGTAAAATTTAGTAGATGTTACGACAGTTTACAAATATAAACCTTCGAGCAGATAGCGAATGGTGCTTGGACATCGTCCAACGCAATGTGGTTGTTTTCGTGCACTGTCCAAAGTGCACATAAACAACCAGTACGAAAGTGTTCACTTAAGAAACCATTAAGTTAAGTGGCTTAGTAAGTATAAGACGGACCCAAAATGGAGATTCAGGTGAAGCCAAATTGAATTAGAGACTCTGTTCTATTGAGGTTAGCGTGGAAAATTGTATATCCAAGTGTGTCATTAAAAATAGATTCCTTATGTATCCACGAGACATTACGTCACAGTTTGCAGCAACACTTGAGCACGTTAATTATACCTCCTGCTACGCTTAATAACTATTGGTTTATAACCTGCAGTATCGTAAAATAAGCGTTTGAAAAGAAGTGCTTTTAAAATCTTAATGAAATATATAATTCATACTGAGCTATCAAAATTTTTGACCAAAACTATTTGCTTTCGGGAGCTGTTTATCCAAAGGCGTAAGTACCCATACACTTCAAGTAACATTATTGTTTCTTAGAGTCATAAAGTACTTCTGAGAGAACGTGCGCAGAATGAGGCCTAACTCTTCGTTATATTCCTTTATACAAACTCTAAAATGAATTATAAAGAAAACACGTGGAATGCTAAAAGAGCGAAGATATGATTTGTTATGCACACTAGGTTCGTCGAACTTTCCCTTTCACCACGAAATCGTGTATTCATACTCTAGATTCATTAGGCGAATTGAAGTAAAAATAAATAACTTATTACACCTTCAAAACTTTAATAATTAGTATTACTTTCTAGAATATTCGGTAGGTTATGACCATTTTAGCTTTACTTAAGGTAATATTTCTCCTGATTAATCAACATAACCCTTAACTAAATCGTCATGTATTAATTATCGATTATATTACCATACAACACCATTTACATGAAAAACACAGAAGAATTGTTTTTCTTTCCAATATGTTTGCGTTCTTTACTAATATTTCATACCATGAATTATTTATTTGCTTGTCTTTCACATTATGCATTAATAACGAAGTAAAGTGAGCAGTAATAAAATTGTTTTATAAATATTCGGTATTAATAAAAAAAAGAATAGATAAGAACAATAACAAAATAAGACATGTTACATTTTTTTTTTATGTAGACTGAACGCAACAGAAAGACACAGATAGCAGCTTGTATAATTTATTACAATAAACTAGTATATATGTAACAGATATAACATAAATTATATAATAACAATGACAGATATTTAGTTTCAACCTTCAAAATTAATTACAATACAAAATAGTACTGGCCTGTGTCCAATATAATGATCTAGAATGAAAGTTCAAAAGTCCAGATCAGAAATCCAAAATTCCAGTCTAGGGTGTGAATTTGGTCCCACGAAGAAATTCCGAAGTCCAGAAACAATTCACAGTCCAATAAATTTGACGAGATTCTTTTTATGATGTTGACTTTCAGTATAACCAGTAATTCAAATGAATCGTAAAGAATGACGAAATAAAATTACAGCTTCTGTAGATCTAACTCTAGTCACAAATCCAAGTTGAACAAACATACAGCAAACGTTTACTTTTTCTAGAGCAAAGACAATATTTCTTGAATCGAAATAAAAACGAATGACTGACTCCATTTTCTCGCGTCGCCGTCTGTTTTTATACTAGTATGCTTACTGTGTTCTCCAACAATCGCGTAACTTCCACAGAATTCCAGAGTAATCTGCGCATGTCTGTTTTTGCACGAGACTCGTCGTCTAGACATCAGGCCGCCATACATTTGTATTTACAGTCAAATGATCGATCTACTTAATTCTAGAAATTTCTACATGAATACCAACATATTTTATTGGTTTAAATTTCAAAACAATAATATAAACAACAATATGGCATTTCAAACGCTTTATACATAACAACAGAGCTGGTTCTGGACTTAACAGTGATGCTAAAGAAGTGAATTTAGCTCTGAAATAGGTTTCAACGCGTGTTAAACACAATTTCAGTTTTACTTCATCTTAATGAGATAATATTTTATCAGAATTGAAAATTAAAGTTCTGTTTGAAATTTTGTTCATGAATATGCGTGATACTTTTGGATTATTCGTTATTATATAAAACGATTATATATTATATACTAGCTAAAAATAACATTTATATCAACTTTAACATTTTAAAAATAAATGCTTTTCCCCCTTTAATACTCAAATGAACGTTACCTTTCGATTGCAGAATTTGTGATATGAAGATTTACACCATGTTTTTCTGAAATCCTTTTTATTCCCTAAAAACTGCTTCTTTCCATCAAAATTCAACTATTATTACAACGCAATCATTGTTTGTCATTTTCAACATGAATGGCACATTATAAGACACATATATTAAATAACCAGTACAGTGACTCACAAGCTCAGATATAGTTATCCTTAATTCTAGAATTGATGACCAAAGGAAGGACAAGTGAGCATCATCAAACCTCTGTCTACACACAATATAATAATTTCGTTCCTTTAAAGTATATATATATTAGTTTGTTATAACGTGAAAAACAAACCGAAAAATTAATTAAACGAAAAACGCTGCACTAATTGAAAAGGTCCTAGAGTACAAATTATGATGTGGGATTATGAAATGTACCCTAGGTTTTGGAGGTGGCTCAGGAAGTAGGACTCACATTGCAGTAGGGATACATCGTCTATCAGTCTTAATCTCTATTCTCCAGCCTCACATATGGAATAAAATAATAGCAACAGATATAGAAATAGAAATTAGAAGAGCGAGATATGGGTGCTCAAGTCGACAAAGTCCCACATCTAAACCTCCCTTCACTATCTGCACACAGTTGTAGGAAGGTGGCCGCTCTCCAAAGTAAAGAAGAAAAAAATAATTGAAATAAAAATAAGAAAAAGAAAGTAAGATGCTACCACTTGGGACTACGTAGGTTTAAAATGTATCTCTTGAAGTTAGCATTCCAGCCCCCAGTATGGTAGAAAGGCACTAATTGATGGCACAGAAGACGAATTATACTATCATGAAATGTTCCATCCAGTTATCTAAACAAACTATTATAGCTCCATGTTTTAATAAGTTTAATACTAGAATCACTCTACATAAAATGCATACGAGGTCTGTGCAAAAAATACGCGGACTGTTTGAATTGCGCGGCTCCAGTTTGTTCCAGGGGAATCCGCTTGGTGTCGCTAGGTTTGCACAGATCAGCTGATCACGACGCCATTTTCCGATTGCAGATATCTTCATTCATGTACTAGCTACGCGGTTTTAAGTGACGAGCAATTTTTTTGTTTGGCGGATTTCAGAATGAATGACCTAAAGGAGCAACGAATTGCTGTGAAATTTTGTGTTAAACTTAAAAAATCTGCGAATGAAACTTTTGCTATGCTTAAAACGGCTTACGGTGATGTTGCTATAAAGCGTGCGGCATGGTTCAAGTGGCATGAACGTTTTAAGGATGATCGACAGCCCATTGAAGATGATGAGCGTCCTGGGCGTCCTTTCACATCAACTGACAACCCACACGTCGACAAAATCAACACCCTAGTGCAGGAAAATCGACGTCTGACTGTCAAGGAGCTTGCTAAAGAATGTGGGATATCAATTGGATCTTGTTACGAGATTTTGACTGAAATATTGAAGATGCACCGCGTTGCTGCGAAATTTGTGCCTCAGAACTCATGAATTTTTGGCCAACCACTCGATCACTGTTCTTCTCCACTCCCCCTACTCACCTGACCTTCCTCCTTGCGATTTTTTGTTGTTCCCCAAACTCAAAAGACACTTAAAAGGAAGAAGATTTGAGACGATTCAGAGATTAAGACAAATGCGACGAAGGAGCTGGAGGACTTACAAAAGGCGCGTACCAGGACTATTTCAACAAGTGGAAACACCGTAGGGATAAGTGTGTGCGTTAGGGAGGAGAGTACTTTGAAGGGGTCCCAAACCTGTAACTTTTAAATAAAGTATATTTTATTTTATGACGTCAGTCCGCGTATTTTTTGAACAGCCTTCGTATTCTCAAAAATAATTATATTTGCACATTTACTAATGTATATATATAGAAATATTTATCTGAAAAAACATATATAGAGAGATAGGTAAACTGAGAAAAATATTTGAGAATATATTGAAAACAGTTCCACTATTCATAGGCAAAAGTAAACTGATTGTTGGCGGTTGGTGTTGCTGACTAACTGCCTTAATTTTCGTTTATTACTCCTAAAATAGGGTTTATTTTGGAATTTTGCACAAAGTTACTCGAGGGCTATCTGTGCTAGCCGTCCCTAATTTAGTAGTGTAAGACTAGAGGGGCAGTTAGTCATTACCCCCCACCGCCAACTATTGGGCTACTCTTTTACCAACGAATAACGCCCCCACGGCTGGGAGGGCGAGCATGTTTGGCATGCCTGGCATGGCCAAGCGCTTAAGGCGTGCGACTCGCAATCCGAGGGTCGCGGGTTCGCGCCCACGGCGCGCTAAAATGCTTGCCCTCTTAGCCGTGGGGGTGTATAATGTGACGGTCAATCCCACTATTCGTTGGTAAAAGAGTAGCCCAAGAGTTGGCGGTGGGTGGTGATGACTAGCTGCCTTCGCTCTAGTCTTACACTGCAAAATTAGGGACGGCTAGCACAGATAGCCCTCGAGTAGCTTTGTGCGAAATTCCAAAAAACAAACAAACAAACATAAGTGAGTAACGTATATCAATATATGAAACTCTGTTTCTTGTACGAAATATCAACGTTCATCTGTTTCGATATTCAGTATCAGTACCATTGAAATAGTAATTACATAGACATGAAAAGTCCGATTAAGATAATAAATACGGCAAAAATAAATTAAAAACAAGAAATTTTGGGGTACAAAAATGTTTTATGACACGCGAATTCCCTGGTTGCCAGAAACTTATTTTTACTCTGTATATTGTAGCGTGCAGTTCAGTGCACTCAATTCTCAGTGGTCACGTTTTACTTTCAGGATTCTAAGGTATGCACTGTTCATTCCAATAGACTTTTGAAGTCTTATTTGGATTGCAGTGGTGTGTGCAGAAAAATGTGCATTGAGCATGCGCTATTTGAGTTATTTACTGGCGCATAGAACAAACAAAAATGAAAATACTCATGGAAACACTTGCTGGACAATTTATGCAATAAAGTGTAAGCTATAATATAAAATAATAGAATTAATACAGCGTGATTAGGTTGAAATTAGAACAGTTTAAGACACATTAATTAATCTACCTCTGATAATGTTTATACAGTAAAATGTATTGTTTGTTTGATCACCGTCGCTATGATCCTGCAAAAATCATAGATTGTTTTGCATCTGTTGAAAATATTGCTTTCAGTGTATAATAAATCAAATATCACTTGTTAGATTCAGTAGATAATTACGAATATGAAGGTATCATAATAACGTTGATGTCATCATGTGACTTATTTGTTCTAATCAGATTATTGTCGATATTAAATTAATTTCAATTTTATATCGTTGATTTTCTTTACGTTAAATAATGTTTTCTAATTTTATGACATAACATGTTATAAAAACAGACTAAAGTTTGTTGAACAACACGTTAGGTTAAATAATGTTGTTCTTCTATTATAGAACTTGTATGTTTGGTTTTATAAGTTATAAGTCTATAGACATGCCGTTGTGCCACTGGTGGGCAGAAAAAAAGAAGAACAGTCATTAATAATTAATATCGTAAGCCTTGTTGATGTATTGTTTGTTTGTTTTTGAATTTCGCACAAAGCTACTCGAGGGCTATCTGTGCTGGCCGTAAATTACTCTTGAATGATTTATTTGTTGGTATATATATATTAGCTTCACTTGATTTCAGAAATCCTAAAGAAATGATAGTTAGTTTAATAGCCATATTGATTTTAAACTATTTGCTTTGTTTTTTTAATTTTCGCGCAAAGCTACACGAGGGCTATATGCACCAGCCATCCCTAATTTTGCAGCCTAAGACTAGAGGGAAGGCAGCTAGTCACCACCACCCATCCCCAACTTTTCGGTTACTCTTTTACCAACGAATAGTGGGCTTGACCGTCACATTATAACACCCCCACGACTGAAAGGGCAAGCATGTTTGGCGCGATGGGGATGCGAACCCGCGACCCTCATATTACCAGTCGCACGCCTTAACACGCTTGGCCATGTCGGACCCTTGTTGATGTAGGTGTTGACAAGTGAAATTTAACAGTTATAAATGTCTAATATCATAAAAAGTATTGATGCAGGTTTTTGAATGCTCATAAATCCACGAGATCAATAAACTTTCTGGCATGATGGTTAAGGTGCTCATCTCTCAACCTTCAGGTTGCGGGATCAAATCCCCGACACCGAACATGTGTTTTCTTTAAGCCGTGGAAGCATTATAATGTGATAGTTAATCTCATATACGTTTTAAAAGAAGAAAGCTAAGACTTTGCTGTGGGTGGCGTTGACTAGTTGTCTTCCCTCTAATCTGTTACAGCTAAATTAGGGACGGCTAGCGCAGATAACCGTCACATAAGTCTGCGTGAAATTTAAAACAAACTAAACCTTTAAATTTTTTTTATGTAAATTCTGTTGTATATGATTTAATTGCCACAAATTCTTAATCATATATATTTTCTATTTTTATATATATATAAATTACTTTCCTGTCCGAAGAATCACGCTTCGTGCGTTTACTAAAGTATATAAAGTACTATACAAACTATTCAATTCGTTTATAACAAACTCTAAGCATTCATTATGTTTATAGCATTGTGCACTTTAATGTCAACGTATTTTGTTAATATTTTATACGCCTTTCATTTTACGAAATCAATTCGGTTATTAAAAATTTTGTACAGTGTATCATGAGCGAGAAGGTTGAATAATGAAATTGTTATTTGTTATATTAACTCAATTTTCCTTCAAATGTGCTGCAGTGCAAATAGATGGTGAAAACTGGAGTAATACTAAATCCATTTGTTTTATCACTCATGACATTCCTACAAAAAAAAAACAAATTCCAAAATGAAGTATGTGAGAAAATCAGAATCCGGCATTTATTGGTAGTTCCTTTACATTCATTGTTTCCTTGAAGGAAGGTTTTATGTTAAAAAAGCTTCCTTTATCGTTCAATTTTGATAATTACTAAATTAAGTAATAATTCGAAAGTCATTAGATGTAATTTAACAATTACAATTTTCCATCATGTGCACGAGGGCGTATAAATCAGTTCTTTGTTAAGGATAGAGGTGTCAATGAGTATGAGGGCGTATGTGATTGCAATGGGATTAATATTATATATTTATTTTAATATCTATATTTGTTTCAGATTAATATATATTAAGAAATTCATGTATTCTATATTGTTAAATGTGTATTGCGAAAGTTCTGCCTCGTCTCTAAATTTGTTGAAGATTCTCATGTGTAAAAATCAACAATATATGTTTTGCATTATTGCTACTGAACTTTCGAGAACCTCGCCTAAAGTTTATAAATTAACGTGCCAAAAGACAGTTTTACATTACTGTTGTTTCTTACAATTAACATAATACAAATTTCGGAAACTAGAAATCGGGAAACTAAAAATATTTTATCAATAACGTTTATAGATTTTGAACATTATAAACCGTTTAAATTCAGAGAATTAACTTTGCACATTAGTATTTCTACGATGTCATTCGATATCTTTGGTGAAGAAAAGTCAGTTTGCAAATGGTGTGAGACCAGCCAAGAACAGAGAGTTAGCTAGGTTATCAACTCAGAACTAATTTGTTAATGCGAGTCGTCGATGAAAAATTGAGTTTCCCATCAAATAGAAGACTTAATACTGTTTGTAGGTTTGTAAAACGTTTATATATAAATCATTATTTGTAATAATCGTTATTATAAATTGTATTATTTTTGGTGTAGTAAAATATACTTTTGTTAAAAAGAAAATTTTGTGCATCATTCTTGTTGGCAAATATTGATACATATTAACATTTAATTAACTTCTAAATATTGTTTTAATATTGTATTGTTTAAAACTGTTATACATAACATAATAAACTTGAGATTTGTCTGAAATAAGTTATAATACGTAACATGATAGGTTCGTAAGCGATAGAGGCGTTTTACAACCTCCATTGAAGCGTTTTCTACAGCCAACTTAAAATGCCTAGTAAGACTAACACCCATAATCGTGGACGACCAAAAAGCAATATAATCTTTGTCTTATCTTTATCCCAATTTTTTTTAAATATAAGGAGACTTCTCATGTTATGGGAATTTTTGCTGAAATTATTTTATTCTATCCTGTAAAACATAAGGTACTATAATACAGGCAGTTTTTAGTGTCCAAGGGCTTGCAGACACTAAGGAATCAGTCTTACACATTTATTCATAGCAAATAATAATTCTTAGTTACATCCAAATCAGAGACTAGAAAGCACTTCAGGTGTATCTAACCTTTGATGTTTTGCAATGACTCAATGTTTTAAAAACGTTCTTTGTTTGATTGGAGGTTTTAGATGGACAGGCTGAGCAATACCGATCATTTTTCTGTTGGTAAAAATAACCATTATCATTGACATCAGTCATACTTTCTCTGCTGCTACAGTATGCCTTTGTTTTCTATGGCTGACTGAGCAAAGCTTCAGAAATAATGTTGTTTATTAATGTAACTGAATGTATGTTATCTCCAGTGGTTTATTATGGAATCATACTGGTGCTACTCCTTTACACCTGGAATAATTAATTGCTTTTGTCATAATATATCTTGGAATATCGTCCCGTATAAATTGCCATGGGAAATAAAACTCTCAATCTTACGTAATGGTTTCCATGTACCAGAGGTTACTAAGTATGTCCATTCATCATCTTTGTCCGGAATACAATAAGGTTATTTTAAGGATTAATGAACCTTTTCTTGAAATGTTTACTTGTAAAAGGTCATTGCATTTCGTTAATGTTGTGAATAGTGCCGTTTATTTGTTTAACATGTAGTTCAGAATGTATTGTTTAACACGTGGTTCAGTATGTATTGTTTAAAATGTGATTCAGAATGTATTGTTTAACACGTGGTTCAGAATGTATTGTTTAACTCGTAGTTCAGTATGTATTGTTTAACACGTGGTTCAGAATGTATTGTTTAGCATGTGGTTCAGGATGTATTGTTTAACACGTGGTTCAGAATGTATTGTTTAACACGTGGCTCAGAATGTATTGTTTAGCATGTGGTTCAGGATGTATTGCTTCCTTCTGCGATAAGAATTAAACACACTTCATGTTAACTGTTGTTATTTTTACTATCAGTTGAACATCATCTGGACTGAGAAAGAAAACCTCCTACATCGATAGATATGAAATATCGCCTAAGAACCATATTTTGGTAACATAAACATTGTGCAATTCCACAATTCGACATGATGAATGCTTTCCCTGATTTTGGGTTCATCTTTATTTTAAGTGTTAAATTGTAACTATTGTGTTGTCACTTCACAGTAAAAGCCTGGATTACTAAATTTTGTACTTTGAATCTCAGAAGTAAAATGTTACTTTCTTTTTGTGTATTCTACGGAAAGACGTACACCAGTGTGTATTGTATCTTTGTGATTCCTCGCAGTATGTTTATGTAAAGTGGACACACAAGTATGAAAGTGTCCTCATGGAGTGACGGGGGAGAAATTATGTCCGAATACAAATCTTCTTTTTCACTCCTATGGATTCCCTCTGTAAAGTTTGATAAAGATCAGTAGAAAGGATAGAAAACACATAAGGAGTTAGATTGAAATGTAGACCTTTATGTCACTTCTGGAGGGGCCTAAAGCTAGAGTGCTTGTCAAGTTTATTTAAGACTGATCAGAAACTAGAGAAAAGTGGATGGCAGACAAACAAATCAATGGTCCTCTGGAGAAAGTACTTTGTAAAGAAAGATTTATTCTGTACAGATTGTAAGAAACTTTACAATAAACTTCAAGATCCTTTGGATCTTAATTAATAAATGTCTTCTGGAGATTCTTTTAAACAAATAAAATATTTTGTGAATCTGATGTTAACGTGAGTCCAGTCTATTTATTTCACGATAATAGTAATTAACAAAATCAATTTATCAATTTACATTAAGAAGGAGACATTGAAACTAAAGCTTTTAAAAAATTCTATTTCATCTCAACATCCACATTACACGTGTCAATTACTTTTGTCTCTCACACATGAAAGATCCACAATACAACGTTTTCAGAAACTGGAAAACTCGAAAATTATGAAAAGAATTAGTATTGATTGTGATAAAGTGATGAATTTTCATAAGTTGGAGTTTATGCTTCTAGAAATAAGTACATAACGTAATTATTTTGGGATAGAAAAACTCGGAAATTCAATGATATATTTAATTTGGTCACCCAGCACACACGTATCAGCGTGCAAAATGAAATGGTCTTGGATCTAACAGAAAATATATGACGTCTTGTTATTTAATCAGTATTGAGGCTGAATTACGTAGATATGACGTAGAACTCACTTCGAAGAACAAGAAATAACAAGCTAGTTCAAATATCAATGAAACTTACAAAGAACGCAGTTGAACAATAATAGGCGTGACATTCAAATGTTGCTAGTTAAAAAAGGATCTCAAAGGTAAGTACAAATGAGAGTATATTAACTTGCACAAGTACAAAATAAAGGCATCCATTTGCACAGCTGTATCCCTGCAAATTTACAGCGCTGGAAACCGGGCTGCAATATCCACGGTGGGTAATGCACAGCTAGCCCATTAGGTAGCTACGTGCTTAACTTCAAACAAATAACTACAAAGTAAATATATTTGTAAACGAACGATTATTCCAATAAAACAACTACTTCAGACCTCTGCTGAATAAAGCATTCTCATCGCACACGTCAACATCCCGGAAGTCAGCAATTACACAAAAATACCAACGTTTTGGTGTTTGGTTATTACGAAGGATAACTTTACAAAGAAATTAACAAATTACTTCCAAACAATTTTCAAGCACTTTGCTTTTAAATTAATTGATACGTACGTATAGTAATAACGTTTATACATGAATAACACATATCAACAGAGAGATTAGAAATAATACTTTAAGAGTGTAAGAAAATTAAAACCAAGATTTGAAAAGAATCCGAAATATCAGGTGAAATAGTTATTAATGTACACACAAAAAACTATTGTTTTACATTACTTTTGAACATCATTACCTGACAATAAAGCCCAGCATTGCCTAGTGGTTATGGCGTTCGACTCGTAATCCGAGGGTCGCGGGTTCGAATCTCCATCAGACCAAACATGCTCACCCTTATAGCCGTTGGGGGTTATAATGTTACAGTCAATCCCTATGTTCTTTGGTGATAGAGTAGCCCAAGAGTTGGCTGCTTTCCCTCTAGTCTTGCACTGCCAAATTTGGGACGGTTAGCGCAGATAGACCTCGAGTAGTTTTGCGCGAAATTGAAAAACCAACAAACCTGACATAACTTTTCATATCTTGAAGAAAATACTGAAGCCATTAGAAGTGACACAGTAGAGTAAGATACAATCAACGACCCCTCTGTGTCACTCTAAAAAGGATCTTAAGAAGGCATATTATCCTTGAATGAGATTGATCAAAAACCAAAAGCGTGAAAGGCTGGCATTCGGTCAGACAGGGGCCACTTTGAAAATTAAGTAAAGTTAGTTTTGAAGTTCTGTAGAGGTCAACAGAAGGCATGAGAAACACATAGAGGGTCAAATTTGAATGTAGATCTCTTCTATGTCGTATTTTAGGGGTATCTAAGGGTATATACCAAAGTCTGGTCGAACTCAAATAAAAGTTAATTATATTGACCATTATTGGTGTTAATGATCCACATTAAAAAGTGTTTAAATCGTAATCGTCTCACACTTGAGTAAAATTCATATACATGTTCATTATTCACACACACACACGTTCATTATTACCATAACAGTTTCATGGTATTTTGTCTAAGTGACGGGTTGAGAGGTTTTCATTTGACAAGATCTTTTCTCTTTCTTCTTGGAAGTGGAACACTCATCTGAAAATTATTAAATGTCTTCAGGCTATTCAACACTGACTTAATTGCTTTAAAGAAGTTTTATTTGTTACAAAGTAATCCTTTTGGTGATCCTCATGGTAGCAAAAAAAAATCAGAATTTTAAAAGATTAACGAATTCAGAGGTGCTCAATTTTCCTCTATAAGTGACTTTAAAAATCTCCAACTCGCTGCGTTATGTCACGTTTAATTTTTGAAGATAATGTATTCTTTCAAAATTAAAAACTAACTTCATACCACTGTATTATAGCACAATAACCAGCTCAAAAGCGGCGAACAAATGTTTAGAAATGACTTATTTTTACTGTTTCATGGAAATATAGAAATATAAAACTGTAGACTTCTGAAAAATATATTTGTTTGCCCCGTCGTACTAGCATAACAAAGAAGCTTTGAAAATAAATAGTATTCAATTATTTAATGCTTTATATTATGGTACTTGGTGTAAGTATATTACACTAAGTAAGTGTAACTTACCCTTTGTAAGCTCTGAGATTTACCACCGAACCATTTACTTATGGGCATAACTAAAGTAAAAAATAAGTTTACACTACACGTAATGGAATTTTAAGAAAAAAATAAGACAAAATTAAATGGATGAATTTGTGAAGTAGGTAGAGAGTGTATTAGACATTAGCAGTGATTTGTGGTATCTGTACAAGTGCAAATAACTTGTAATTATCCATCTGTACAAGTGCAAACAACTTGTAATTATCCACAGAGTTATAGAGTAACACACCTTGATTCGTACATTTTTATTATGTCAAATATCTTAGCCACTGCTAACATTCTCATTGGTACCTGAAGAATAAAAAATGGTTGCAACCAAACATTAAAACAAGTCAACACGTTTAGATAAATTAACAGAACGAATATATTTTTCTGCTAATTTTAATCAGAAAACAGATGCGGATAAAAGACAGTAATGGCAAATTATTCTTACCCAGATTATGTCAATGGAAAAAGATGACTTAAATTCTGTTTAATAACTAGTTAAAAATGTATTTTAATCAAGGTATATTCATGTCAGCCCATTTTTCAAAATATTCGTGCGGATGTTCCTCATTTGAATGCAGTCAGGAGGGAGGAAATTCCCAAAATATCCTTCCACTCTAACTGGTATCCTGACAACTCCTGCATATAGTTAATTAAATTTTTGTGAGTAGCATCTGAGAAATCGTAAACTTGGACTAATTCTCAAACTTAGACAAACACACAATAACATAGCAATTAGTTCATAAGGTTTATAACTTATTTGCTCTATGTAGGAGCTAAAAATGAATTCGTATTCATTTTTAGGGGTATTACACAAACTTTTATAAGCTGTGATTCGTCTCCCTCGAATATTTGTAGTAGGAGTTATCGCTGGTAACCAAAGGATTGTGAGACACTACATTAGGACTTGGTTTGACCTACAAATGTGACATCATTATTATTTTGGTCTCTGTCACATCCCAGAAACTAGCAGGTTAAAATGACTCGTATCTAATTTGAATAAAATATTTTTTGTATTTTCTCACTTGTATTCACTTCAGTATTTTTGTTGTCCGTATTCAAATTTTTATCCGGTTGATATATTTGGCATCTGTTGCATTGTAAATACTTTATCTGTTAGACGTCAGGGCCCCTGAATATTAAAATAACAGCCATGGCACAAGAAATACATTTTTGAAAGCCTCTTTTTTATATAGATATCAAATTATTTATGGTACATGCAACAGAACACTCCCATTTCTAATTACTGATTCTGAAATGCACCTACTCGTGAAATTTGCCTTTAAAATAGAGATTTAATATTTTATTTTTTCTCGTGGTTTACATTATAATGAAACTTTAGTATATGCATATATCATAATACATTTACATAAAACTACGTACTTATGTGCACTTTCGTTCGGAAGAAAATTTCTAAAAGTTGCTTTAAATATTAGTTTACAATCAACTTTTAAAAAATATTGAGAAAATATCTATACATTTAACCTTACATACATTTTCACCGGGACAGCATCAACTTAGGCTTTGATCTTATGTTTTCACAGAATGGAACAGAATTATTTCAACAATTCAAAAACAAAGGATTAAATGTTGCCTTCCTTTATACGGTTGTCGTTAGAAGGAGATAGATTTATCTAATCCAACAGTTACCTGCCATACAGCCATGCTGAGCCGTAAGGGAAAAGGTTAAAGCCTAAATAAAAAACAAACAAACCCATTAGTTTTATATAATTTAAAATTGCCTTCCAAAATGCTTTGTTTCGTTGAATATATAGACGTAAAAATATGTTTATAATCTAAGCTAATGACGCTACTTAAACTGACAATCTGTTTGCTGGTGTATGAGACGATAAGCTGGATACTTTTGAGCAAATTAAGTGCGTTTTTCTTTGGTAGGTTCGCACTATAGGACGACATCTATTGTCAAACACGTCTAAGATGTTACTTTTGTAAATAAATTGTCAGAAGTTATTTTTAGATGCACTAATCTGTTTGCTTGTTTGTTTCCGAATTTTGCTTAAAGCTAGACGAAGGCTATCTGCGCTAGCTGTACCTAATTTAGCAGTGTAAAGCTAAAAGGAAGGCATCGAGTCATCGCCACCCACCGCCAACACTTGGGCTACTGTTATACCAACAAAAATTGGGAATGACCGTCAAATTATAACGCTACCACGGCTGAAAGGGCGTGCATGTTTAGTGTGACGGGAATTCAAACCCGTGACCCTCAGCTTACGAATCGAACACGAATCTAGCCGTAAGGGAAGGGGTTAAAGCCTAAATAAAAAAAACAAACCTATACTGAGAGATTTGAGAAACAATAAAATTCAGTTGTTTCTAGCCTGACATGTATAACAACGAAGATCTTGGTAAACATAGCTTGAAACTTTTAACCTGACGTTTTTCTTCATAGAGTGAGCTCAAAATAGGGCGTAGGCTCACGGTATGCACAAGCACAACGACTTAGCTCAAAATGTTTCGCTAACACTGCATCTATGGTTACTAAGATATTCTTAAAATTTGTTTTATAACAGCATATTATTAGATGCTTTTGGATGATTACAAATTTATGTTGTAGAACCTTATGACCCAGTTGTTATTCTCTAGTGATTTGTTTAATATATTTTTAAGTTCGGTGAAATGACAAAAACTAGCTAGTTAACAAGTGATGTTGTTATTACTCATGTTACGGGAAAAATTCTTAAATTAAAACTTAAGGTGCGTTTTGTTTGTTTGTTTGTTTGTTTTTGAATTTCGCACAAAGCTGCTCGAGGGCTATCTGTGCTAGCCGTCCCTAATTTAGCAGTGTGAGACTAGAGCGAAGGCAGCTAGTCATCACTACCCATCGCTTACTCTTGGGCTACTCTTTTACCAACGAATAGTGGGATTAACCGTCACATTATAACACTCCCACGGCTGACAGGGCGAGCATGTTTGGTGCGATGGGGATGCGAACCCGCGACTCTCAAATTACGAGTCGCACGCCTTAACACGCTTGGTCATACCGGGCCCCTTAAGGTGTGACATCGACTTGTAGTTTAAAATGTCTTTGTTTAATTGTAGTTTGATACGTCTTATATTAACGATAGAACATGTTAGGTAAGAAGGAATTGAATAAAATTCATACAAAATAACCTCTATAACATTTCCATATGTGTAATTTTACCTTTCAATAAGGCTCATCTGTTTGTGACCAGATTAAACTGTTTCTGTTTGTTTGTTTTGGAATTTCGCACAAAGCTGCTCGAGGGCTATCTGTGCTAGCCGTCCCTAATTTAGCAGTGTAAGACTAGAGGGAAGGCAGCTAGTCATCACCACCCACAGCCAACTCTTGGGCTACTCTTTTACCAACGAATAGTGGGATTGACCGTCACATTATACACCCCCACGGCTGGGAGGGCGAGCATGTTTAGCGCGAAGCGGGCGCGAACCCGCGACCCTCGGATTACGAATCACACGCCTTACGCGCTCGGCCATGCCAGGCCCAAACTGTTTCTGAACCTAATGATTTCAAGTATGTTTGGAATGACGTCAAGCAAAAACCTACGAGTTGAAAGAAATAAAATTAATTCAGTTCAGTATTCTGTTTTTCATGTCCAGCCCTCAAAAAAAATATTGTCAGAAGTATTCTATAACCTGCTGATAACATAAGAATAAAATGTTATTTATTAATGAAGCACGGTTTTCCAAGAGCAAACACAGGGGGAGCATCTGATGCTGCCACTGGATTGTACTGTTGTTGTTGTTTTGAATTAAGCACAAAGCTACACAATGGGCTATCTGTGCTCTGCCCACCACGGGTATCGAAACCCGGAAATTATCGTGTAAGTCCGCAGACATTCCGCTGAGCCACTGGGGGGCCTGGATTGTACATGTACATATATTTTTCACTAACAGAAATCCAAAACAAAACGAAGTGATAATATAACAAAAAAAATCTACCTGACGATTCTGTGGGATCGTATGTCCAAAATAAAAGAAATCGAGAATACGCACAAATAATGTATCTGGTGATACTGTTAGGCTGGGAATGTGACATACGAATATTAAAATATTCGTAAAATTATTTTTGGTTGTTTGCTCTCAAGAGTTTCAAACTTAAATGAGGTTTTATCCAGAATGTTGTGACCAATCGTGGTCTAGTAATTATCGTGGTTGGCCTGTTAATCCAGATGCTCATTAATCATGATCATTATCACAAAAACACGCTTTGCGCATCGGGGCGGTGGGTGTTTTTGTGGTCTAGGAGCTTAGCAGGGCAGTTAGGAGTTTTGTAATAGGAGTATTCCAAAAGACGTGTTAACACTACTTGCTGTACTGAATATTTTTTGATACAGGTAAAAATCAAAGAGCCCATTGAGATAAGTAGCCCTATCTACATTTTATTTTGTAATGGAATGCAAAAATAACGAGAAGTAACCATTTTCCTTTTAGCAGAATATCATGTGATTGGTTTATCGTCTGCGTTTATGAAATAATAAATTCTATTTTATATGGATGTTGTATTCGCTATTAATTCTTGCTAAGATCTTAAAGAGAAGTCAATATATTACAACATCACAGTCACCAAGGAGATGAATGTTCCAACGTACTCGATCGACTTGGCTTTCGTAAACGTTTATGTTTTTAACTCAAATCACTGTTTTCTTGTAGTAGCACCCAAGTAATTATGCTCGAAACAAGTGTTCTTAAAATGATAAAACATATTTAATGTTTTCAATGAGTAAATACGATATTTATAATCCAATAAATGCCATGAAACATGTACACGATTCCAAGTGCACCACAGTTTTTATCTGCCAAAGTGAAACATGTGGTTGTTGTTTTTTTAAATGCAGAAAATATTTTCCATTATTTGTCAAAATCTTTTATTCAAATCATCATAAATTATTCGGCCACTATGATAATTACAAAAGAAATCAGTCACAACACCAGAAACTGGTTTTCGATAGCCCATTGTGTACCTTTGTGCTTAATTACAAACAAATAAATTTTTAAGAAACTTCTCGTGTGTGATAGTTCTTTACGCAAATATTCGTGAGTTATTGACATTTTAAACGAATAATGATCTAAACTCTTTCATGAGTTCAACAGTGCTTATCTGTTTGTTTTTAGGGGCCCGGCATGGCACGTGTTAAGGCGTGTGACTCGTAAACTGAGGAACGCGGGTTCACATCCCCTTCACACCAAACATGCTCGCCCTTTCAGCCGTGGGAGAGTTATAAGTGACGGTCAATTCCACTATTAGTTGGTAAAAGAGTAGTCCAAAAGTTGGCGGTGGGTGGTGATGACTAGCTGCTTTCCCTCTAGTTTTACACTGCTAAATTAGGGACGGCTAGCACAAATAGCCCTCGAGTAGCTTTGCGCGAAATTCAAAAAACAAATAAGTCAAGTATTTTTGTTCCTCACATCTCTGTTTAGTGTCGTCGTCTTCTTAAAGTGGGTAGCATTCTTTTAACCTAGATCTTTGTATTTTCGGCACGAGTCATTTTGGTTTTGATGCAAATATCACAACAGCTGTCGAGCCAAGATATCTTATGGCTCTCTTTATCAAACCTGAGAATGTTTACTGATAAGGGTTCTTGTCCTAGTTCACAAAATTACATCTTATCTCCTAGAAGGACAAGTGTCGATAACTTTTATGTTTCTTCGGGAGTTTTTCTGGCAACGGTAAATTGTATTTTTCTTCTTCGTGTGTATGTGTGACGGAAAGGAGTTAGACATAATTTTCAACTGTTGGTGTTGTAGTTTTACTGTCCAACATAGTTCGTGAGATCCCGAAAGGAATAAATAAAATATGTTTGTTTTTGAATTTCGCACAAAGTTACTCCAGGGCTAGCTGTTCTTACCGTCCCTATTTTGGCAGTGTAAGACTTGAGGGAAGGCAGCTAGTCATCACCACCCACAGCCAACTCTGGGGCTACTCTTTTACCAACGAATTGTGGGATTGATCGCAACTTTATAACGCCCCCACGGCTGAAAGAGCGAGCATGTTTGGCGCGACGGGGATGCGAACCCGCGACTTTCAGATTACGAGTCGCACGCCTTAACACGCTTGGCTATGCCGGGCCAAAAATAAAATATAAAACATACATAAAATTACTTAAGATGGCGGCTGCGCCTTACGCCAAGAAATGTTCAGCACACATATTAGTGTATCTGTACCAAGTAGTGAGTTTCTTTCATAAGATTTTCAAATCACATGAAATCGCCTCCCAGAAAATATGATGATTTATAACCCTTAAATCAGAATAACAACACACCCAGTGTTTAGAGTACAGATAATACATAGCATAGCTTTTCGATTAAAAACAAACAAACGTTTGAAATTTGGAGCTACGCTTATGGGTTGATAAAAAAGACGGTAAAATCCTGCTGTTTTATCAGAGAATAGAAGTTAAAAGTTTTAGCGGTGGGTCGTGTTTTACTAGCTGTCTTCCATATACTTTATGAAGCCAAATTTAGGAACAGCCATCAAAAAATAGTCTCATGTGTAGCTTTGAGCGAAAATTCTTAAATAACCAACACAAAACGTATACCCTTATGTATACATATATATATATATATATACAAAATGTATACCCTTATGTGTGTGTGTATATATATACACCTTGATTAAATATCAGTAGTTCAAATCTTCCTATCAATAAAATAAACATTAAAAACAAATCATCAAATGTCAAAAGTAACAAATTATTCCAGTAATGTAAATACAGGCACGGCACGGCCAGGTGGTTAAGACACTAAATTCGCAATCCGAGGATCGTGGGCTCGAAACCCCGTCACATTAAACATGCTCGCTCTTTCAGCAAGGGGCGTTATAAAGTGACGGTCAATCCCATTATTTGTTGGTAAAAAGAGTAGCTCAAGAGTTGGCGGTGGGTGGGGATGACAAGCCTTCTTTTCTCTAGTCTTACAGTGCTAAATTAGGGATGGCTAACACAGATAGCCCTCGAAATTTAAACACGAAATTCAAACCAAACCATTCTTTCTGCGACGTTATTCAGAATGTCGTGTAAGATGGACGTACTTGTGTACATTTATAACAAAGACATTCTTAAAGCTGTCAGACTCTGATGCAAGTATTGATTTCTCACTCTCCAAAAGGAAAACAGTAATTACAGTTACGTTACTTAGAAGATCGCGAACATAAAGATACTTTGAATTTTATGAGAAAATTACCATGTGAAAGTTAGATGAATAAATGTCATTCTTTAACAATTTTTGGACTTTTTACCCCATCTTAGTTATAAAAATGAAATTGTCACTCACGTTGAGAGATTTGTAGTTTTCCTTTATGGACTTTAATTTCCATTTTCTTAATGTATATATATTTAAAAATAGTATAATTGTGGTCTCATAAACAATTCAGACATCTTTATAAAACAGAGGTAAGCTAATTAAAAAATCTCGTTTCATGACATGTCACTTGTATTCGTTTTTGCTAATGCATTAACTCTCACTTCTACTGAGGTCATGAACGTAGTAAAATTAAAGAAAAACAGTACTTCATAAATATTATTTGAAAGGCCTTAGGAATCAGCCAGGAGTCAGTATATATAACGTTATTTTCACGTTCATAATTTTTGTAAGCAGTTAGTTATCTCGTTTCATTTATTAATTATAGCCGAAGATTTGTGAAGAATATTTTGGTACCAACAACATCAGGAATTGGGTTTTACGTATATTTACGTTAGTGCAAAAAACATAAGAAAAATGTTACTGTCTTTTTATTTTTTACAGGTATATCCTTATCTAAATATCCTACTATTATAATAACACAGAAACTCATTGTCTAAAGGTCTGGAATGACCAGTCCATCGGGGCGATCCTCGTCCAACTAAACATGATCGCTGTTATGTAAATGTCATGTAAATATTTTGTAAACGACAATATGTCGTGTTGTGTTTAAATTTTCATTTCTATTTATATTTCCATATTTGTATTACTGTTTAAAGTTTTAGACAGTGAAATACGTTGTTCTTCGTTTAAAATAACATTTAGAACTTTCTAGAATTAGGTAGATCAAATATATGACTATAAATGGAAATGTGTGGCGGCCTAGCGTCTAGACGTAGAGTCTCGTGCAAAAACATACATGCGCAGATTACTCTGTCGAAGTTCCGGTGAATGTTCGAGAAATCTAGGCCTACAATATATAAACAGACGAAGATGCGAGGAAGACAGGATAAGAAAGGAGTCAGACATTAGAATTATTCAAAAGAAGAAGAGTCAGTCATTAGTTTATATTTAATTCAAGTAGTGTCTTTGTTCGAGAAGTTTCCAACGTTCACTGTGTGGTTATTCAACTTAACTTTTTGACTAGAGCTAGATCTACAGAAACTGTGATTTTGTTTCATCAATCTTTGCGATTCATTTGAATTACTGGTTGTGCTGAGTGTCGACACGTACGGGACTGTTTAAGAGAAACCGAGGCAAATTGGAAAACAAGGGACATTCATCGTAAAAGGAACGTCATAAAAAATATTGAACTGTGAATTGTTTCTGGACTTTCATTCTAGATCATTATATTAGATACAGGCCAGTACCATTTTGTGTTGTAATTGATTTTGAATGTTAAAACTGAATGTCTGTCATTGTTAATATATAATTAACGTTATATCTGTTATATATATATTTAGTTTAGTGTAATAAATTATACAAGCTGTTATCTGTGTCTTTCTGTTGCGTTCTTAAAACATAAAAAAACGTAACAATCGCCTATTCAGTCATAGAGGCATTATAAAGTGACGGACAATCACACCATTCGTTCGTAAAAGAGTAGTTCGAGAGTTGGTGGTTTGTTTTGGTTTTGAATTTCGTGCGAAGCTACACGAGGGCTACTTGGGCTCGCCGTTCCTAATTTAACAGTGTAAGAAGAATAGAGGGAAGGCAACTAGTCATTGCCATCCTCCGCCAACTCTTGGGCTACTCTTTTTACCAACAAATAATGTGATTGACCGTCACATTATAACTCCCCCACGGCTGAAAGGGCGAGCATGTTTGGTATGACGGGGTTTCGAAACCGCGTTCCTCAGATTACGAATTCAAGCATATTAAACCACCGGGACAAGTCGGGCCATTAAATAAGTAGAACATGCACGTAAGAATTATATGTTTAAACATCTCAGGCGCCCTCTTTTTAATCTTCTCTCAAATAAGCTCTATTGCAGAAGAATGTATTTGTCTTCAAGTAGACTGGCGTACAGTACAACAGTTATGTGTATTTGACACGCAAACCATGCATATATGAAATAACCCATGAACGATGTAACTGTCTTCTCTAGTTTAAGACATCTGCAATTCTAATACAACAATGCGTTTTATTACACTCTCACAATAAGATAAGAAACAGGAAGAATTATCGTTATATTACATGTTATCACGAAAGCTTTCCTTATGCATGTTGGAATGGTACTTCATTGTACTGTTTGTATTATTATTAAAACTTAATGTGGTGTTTATTTTAATGAGCACGAAGCACTAAATAAACGGAACCTAAGCCTAGTTATCGGACAGCTCACGAAATGATTAATTGTTACAAAAGCGTTAATTTTATCATTATAAGCCAAACAATTCGTTTTGGGCATGTGTTGTACTTTATAATATACACAACATTTAAGAACTACCATAGAAGTCACGAAACTGTAATGACTAATATACGTGAGAGCAACACTAAAGCACTGCTTTACTTACTTACGTGCTTGGAAAACCTTAACACGTTACACCTATATAAATATATATGCATAAAACAATAAAGACAATTGGTACGATTATAAGAGTAGAATAAATATCGACATATTATACGTGATAGTAGAACAGAGGCCACTCAGAAAATATTGGCATCAGACTTTAACAGAGATAATTTTCACTGTAGATCTTATGGTTGTAACAAACTCTAATGTATTAGATTAGGAAACATACAGACAACAGATTGCTGGAAAGAAAAAAACGACACGACAAATTTTATTACATGTATCATTGTTATTGTAGCCTATTTGAGTATGTGTCTCTCTTTAATCTTATGTTGTATTTCAATAGGTTTTCTAACTGTAACTTTTCTTTGTGATAAGTGGAAACTAAAGAATTAACTTATTTTTATATTTATTTAGTCTGTCTCTTCAGGTAAAAGTAGTTTTGTCGACGACAGATATAATTATAACAAAGTACTTGTCGCTTAATTGCCATAATAATGTCAGTTTTGTTAGTCTTCAACAACTAAATTGTTTTAGTTAAATTGAGTATTAAACAACAGTTCCACTTACCCCTTCTTGTGAGGACTGGCTGCTTCCAATAAGGTGGATGGCCCTTTCTTTACTCATGCGTATTGTGTTGTGTATTATAATTTATCTCGTACGAGCCTCCAATTGATTATTAAGATTATTATTACGATTTTAAATAGCCTAAGACATTGTTAAACTGTAATCTTTAAGTTAATTAAATTTTGATACATTTGTATTTTTAATACACAAACAATAACACAACTCATAATAACGATTGTTACAAATAGTGATTTATATACAAAAGTTTTGCAAATTTGTATACAATATTGAATATTTTACCCAATCTTGAACCAAATATTTTATCGACGGTTCAAAATGAGCGAATTAATTCTGAGTTGATGTTGGTACAATTCACTAAGCGGGAAGCTAGCTAGCTCTTCATTCATCACACGTGAGTTCTCTGAAACTGAATTTATACCTTCAGGCACTCGACTCATAATCTGAGAGTCGGGAGTTACAATCCCCGTCACAAGAAACTTGCTCGCTCTTTCAGCCGTGGGGGCGTTATAAAGTGATGGTCAACCTCACTATTTGTTGGTAAAATAGTAGCTCAAGAGATAGCGGTGGTTGTTGATGACTAGCTGTCTTCCATCTAGTCTTACACTGCTAAATTAGAGATAGCAAGCGCAGATATCCATCTTGTAGCTTTGCAAAGATGTTTGTTTGTTTTGAATTTTGATTAAAGCCATACGATTAATCGGGAAACGACAGACATTTGACCAGGAACGTTTATAGATTTCAAACATTACAAATATCTGTTGTTTCTTGATTAATCATAGTTACAGCTTCTAAAGTTTATTATAATATACCAGTTATAACAGATAAACAATATATATATTGTATCTGCGCGTTGCTTTGGGCACCTTTTATAAGCTTGCATGGAGAGTTTTTAGAACTGGAGTTAAGGCAACAATACTGACAGTTACTACTATTTACATATACACATAATATGTTGTTGATTCTTACACTCGAGAATCTTTTACAACATTAGTGAATAGGCGGGATTTAGCAATACACGTATAACAGTGTAGGTTACGTTCATTTCTAGATATATATATATTTAACTGAAAAACAACAACATTGATATTAAAATAAACATACAGTAGTCAATCCGTCAAACCTTGCTTGCTTTATAAAATTACATAAAAGCTTTGCAAAATTACTCTACTTAGGTTCATTCTCATACAAAATAAAATTCTGGAGTTGTTGGCTTTTCATCTGATATCCTAATATATTTTCCAATTCTTTTCTACTTATTATCAGACTAATGTCACGTAGCTGTATCAAAGTTTTGAATCCCATATACTTGAATTAAATTTTTTATACGAAAACAGAAAAGCTTTTATGAAATCTTGTTATAGCCTTTAGTTGCTTTTCTAACGATGTTATCTGTTCGATAAAAACTCTCATGTGAACATCTTTCCAGTTTATGTCTTTTTGATTCCCATAGATCTGATATAAACAACAAGAAATTCTCAGTATAAATATTGTTCTTACATTTCTTTATAATCGTTTTCAGTTTGTAACTTCAATAAGCTCCTTCTTCAGTCTCCAAACTCTTTATGTTAAAAAGTATTATAGTAAACTATATTAGAATCCTGCTCGTAAATTTTCTCCAACCATGGCCTTCAACGATAACCAAATATTTCTTTTAAAATATAACCGTGCTTTCTAATTAGATGCAAAATACGTTTGTTTCACTTTCATTCGACTCATTTCAGACTAAAAGCCCAATTTAAATCTTAACAAGCAGCTAAGGCTTGGCATGGCCATATGGTTAAGGCACTCGACTCGTAATCCGACGGTCGCGAGTTCGAATCCCCTTCGCACTAAACATGCTCGTCCTTTCAGCCGTGGGGACGTTATAATGTTACGGTCAATCCCAATATTCGTTGGTAAAAAAGTAGTCCAAGAGTTGGCGGTAGGTGGTGGTGACAAGTCCCTTTCCCTCTAGTCTTAAACTTTTAAATTAGGGACGGCTAGCGCAGAGTCTTTGTGTAGCTTCGCGCGAAATTCAAAACAAACCTGCTAGAGACTGAAATTAGTGGTTTCGACGCTATTAGACAAGGATTTTCTAGTATAATAACTGGCAATGGGAACACAGTGATTAAGGTTTATATTTGTCAAGTCAGTTGCTTAAATCATTGTTTGAGAATCGTCCATGTGGATGTCCACATATTTTATTAGGGGCTTCGTGGCCACATTATGAAATTATTTATTTATTTATTATTATTAAGTTTCATTTTTCTATTACATTTCATTAACTGGCTATAAAATACTTAGAAGTAAACCTGAAATATCTATCTTATATAGTTTATGTTAAAATATAGTAGTAAGTATCGCACTTCAGCGTACCCCTAAAGGGAGACTCTTGTATAGAGGAGGTGATGTTACCAAAGATGACGAGGTCGCAGTTCTATTTCGTGCCACCAGATAGCGTTGTCAAGAGTGCATTACTAAGCCGCCGTGAACGACTTCTATGATGTCAAAATTGTCACCAGGTGGCGTATTGTTAGGGACGTGTTGCTAGTCCGTCATGATATATGATTGCGTTTGTTTATTTTTTCGAATTTTCCCGTAAAGTTACACGAAGGCTATCTGCTATAGCCGTCCATAATTTAGCAGCATGAAACTAAATGAATGGTAGCTAATCATCACTAGTGGGATTGTTCGTCGCATTATAACACCTTCATGGATGATAGGGTGAGCATGTTTGGTGTAAATTAACACTAAGTCATTTATAATGAATTTGTCCTGAAAAAAGAATGCTAAAGACTAATTTATTAAATCTTTTATAATTAAATCAATAAATTATAATTTCGTCACCATAAAATGGACGCTTAACACTAACTGACAAGTTAATATTAAAAAGGACGACGAACGCTAATAAATTAGTTGATTAATTAATAATGCAATTATCTTATCGCAAAGTAGAGATCATATTTCTAGGTAGCTATATTTCATGCAATACATGTCTTAACAATAATATAACTAGTGATTAATTCGATAGTTATTTTCTTAAATCTTCGCTAAAAAGATGGTTAACACTAATTCATTAGTTAATTAAATCGTCACAAAAAGGACACTTAATGCTATTTCATTACTTAATAAAATTTCCTTACAATTCATGCGACCTAGAAGAACGATATCTCAAATAAAACTTACTCTTTTAATTAAAAATCAAGTGTTTTCCAAATACGTAACATATTAATATACATCTTGTGATCACAATTATATATATTTTTACCACACCTATATTAAGCAATAATTAAATATATGTGAACGTCCGTTTGTGTATAGGCCTGGCATGGCCAAGCGCTTAAGGCGTGCGACTCGCAATCCGAGGGTCACGGGTTCGCGCCCACGGCGCGCTAAAATGCTCGCCCTCTCAGCTGTGGGGGTGTATAATGTGACGATCAATCCCACTATTCGTTGATAAGAGAGTAGCCCAAGAGTTGGCGGTGGGTGGTGATAACAAGCTGCCTTCCCTCTAGTCTTATACTGCTAAATTAGGGACGGCTAGCACAGATAGCCCTCAAGTAGCTTTGTGCGAAATTCCAAAACAAACAAACCGTTTGTGTACAACATAATATAAAGTACCATGCGTAACTTATTTTGCCACAAGTTAGTGAAAATATTATTAAATAAAATGTTATCGTATAAAATATTATTACATAAAATGTTTTTCCATAATAAACGTTTTATTGACTATGTAAATTGTCGTAGGCATAGTCAGGTCGTCAGAACACTCGATTTGTAATCTGAGAATCTCAGGTTTGAATCTCCGTCTCACTAAACAAGCTCATATATCAGCCGTAAGAGTGTTTTAATGTGATGGTCAATCCCATTATTCGTTGATAAAATATTAGCCCAAGAGTTCTTACAATGCTAAATCAGGGACAGCTAGTGAGACAGCCATCGTGAAGTTCTGCGCGAAATTTAAAAGCAAACAAACAAACAAACCATTCGTACATGCATCAACACTGACTGTCAGTGAGCCATTACAAAAAGCTCACAAACCGGGTATCAAATGGCTATATTACATTAGAGATGGCTGGTGCAGATAGCTCTAGTATAGTTGTGTGCAAAATTCAAGACAAATAGAGTTAACGAATAAAGAAAACAATAATTCCACATATTTGATTTTCATATAATTGATATGCGGAAATTTATATGAGTTTTCAGAGCTCATTTCATTATTGTGACCTCACAGGGGCAGAGCAGAATGAATGTTTTCGGACTTACAACGCTAAAAACGAGGTTTTGATACCCTTGGTGAACAGAGCACAGACAGCCCAATGTGTAGCTTTGTTATTAAATGCCAATAAATAACCAAAAGTCTTTGTTGTTAGTTTATGACTATGATAAGGCAACATAAATATATTGCTATTGTCTTTTTGTATCTACACATGCATGTATAATATTACTTCATATTTGTATGAATCGGGCTTAGCACAATGATTAGCCTGCAGGATTGTGATTAAGAGGACCCATGGTTCACGTTCCGTTGCTGTAGATGTGTTATAAGATTGACAGACAAATTCTACTGTTGGAATAGTTCAAGAATCCCTCGAGATTCCTGTTGACTTTTTACCTTCTCTTCAATTTATGAGATGAAAATTATTGATAGCTCGCTTGTGTAGCTTTGCGCGGATGCTCGAATAAAAATCGTATTTATGTGCAATGTGGCAATAGGCGTATTCTTCGCACTGGGAGCTTTAGTTGCTATGTAAAAGTCGATCCCTAAACGTGGAAAGTAGGATGTGCTGACTTTTCTCTGGTCTGTAGCTCAAAATTATGGACGGTGGCAGATATTCTTTGCAGCTTTGTTGTAAGCACAAAATACAACACGTGCGAGATTGCTGTATCTCTTGCTAACACTTTTCCTTCACATAACACAGTGTAGATATAAAGGTAAATGAAAATACATCTCATCATTGGGACTGCTGCTGCCACCTTTCCGCTACTTGAAGAAATAGAAACATTCGATTTATGATGCATCAGAGTCCTATTACTCTTGGACCACATTCTGTTAATGATTGTACTTAATAATGACACACGATATATGCCAACTTTTAGTTTCTGTGTGACAAATGGATATCGCACGTGGCATACACGTTGTTGTTAATATAAAGCGCCACCTGATTTTTTTTTTTGTTATGTGAGATTGTGCAAATTGTTATTGCTAATGTCTTTACATGTATCTTCGTTAATGTGCTCATAGACGATTGGGATTTATTGCGCATACATCTGGTAATTATGGACGGTTTCTTATAAGTATTCTGTGTATATGTGTAAAGTGTAATTCATAGTACCTTCGGTTAAAGACGAACGGGTTTGAGAAATTACTAATCATTTCCTTCTCTTATAAACTGTTCTTTATTTACATTTACCAGTTTCGTAGCATTACAGACTAGTATTCAGTATGAAAATAACAAAAAAGGACTAAACATTGGTTTTCGTCAATTAATAAATTTAAGTTACTACGTCTCTGACATTCGTCAGAATATTAGCGAACATCGTTGACAATAAATTGAAAATTAATGTGGCATTAGTTGGTGACACATAGCTCCTAAGTTTTTAATATTTACTTATAAAGACACTTGAATGTGAAATCTTTGAGAATTGCGTAGCTCGAGAGTAAAACACCATAAGATGAAAGTATATTAAAGCGTATTATTTACCTGGACTTTGTTATAAAGTAAACTGTTAATATAAAGCTGGAAACAAAGTTATTATATCCTGTTAAATTTAGGTGTCAACTGTTGTTGTTGTTGTTTAGAATTAAGCACAAATCTGCACAATGGGCTATCTGTGCTCTGCTTACCACGGGTATCGAAACCCGGATTTTAGCGTGTAAGTCCGCAGACATACCGCTGAGCCACTGGGGGGCATTTAGGTGTCAAAACATTCACTTTACGTCTATTGAGTGCAGGTATTCCTAATCTTAAACTTTTGACATGTGATTGCAATATTGAAGCTTTTACTATTTTTATGGGCTTAATCATTAGGGTTTTGAAGCAGTGTATGAAATAATTCGTGTTTTGTTGATCGTACTTTGAAAGTTATCGAAGTACACAACAATTAACTTATTTCAGGAGCTGGCCCAGCATGGCCAAATGTTTAAGGCACTCGACTCGTAAGCTGCAGGTCGTGGGTTCAAAATCCCCGTCACACCAAACATGCTCGCCCTTTCTGACGTAGGATATTATAATGTGACGGTCGTTCCCACTATTCGTTGGTAAAAGAATGGTCCTCGGGTTGGTGGTGGCTGGTGATGAGTAGCTGCCTTCCCTCTAGTCTTACCCTGTAATATTAGCGACAGCTAACGCAGATTGTCCTCGTGTTCCTTTGCACAAAATTCAAAACAAACAAACAAAGCTCAAGAGATGGTGACGAGCACTGTCGATTGACTCTTCGTCTGCTTGTCTACATTTTTTAAATTACGAACTGTAACGTGCACACAGATCCACGCGCAGCTTTGCGGGAAGAAACTTGAAACACGTGATTTTATTTAAAAAAAAATATCCTTTCAGAAATATTGTCAGATGTACACTAGCAAACTGTGAAAGCTGAAAGTGTTTTTGTTGTGTTGTGTCTTCTCGAGACACCCGTAAACATACGTAAATTTATAGTTTATGTATATATAAACAGATCAAGCAAATCAATCATAATATTTAACACAGCCTGAATAACAACATTTGATACCGTCATTTCAGTGCCTTAAAATATTCTTATGATGGGTAAAACAAAACCATATAATTAAATTTCTGCTCAGTGCAAGCTGTTTTATCGAACCGTAAAACAGATTTTCACAGTGACGAAAATTTTATGCTATCTACCAAGCACATAAAATATTTTATACACATCATGTCTTTATGATGTATTTTATGTAATTTGTCTCTGAAAAAGAAAGGTCCACCTTTTGAAAGCGTGTTATACCAAAGCCACATCGGGCTATCTGCTGAGCCCACCGAGAAAGCGCTCAGGTTATAAGGTTTCTATTTCATTTTTATCAAGACTTCTTGGACCTACGTGTTTTTAGAACATCATTAGTAGAATGATTAATAATAATTATCACTAATTACGTTCATGGCTTTTCATTCAAGAAGTGAACTCATTTGTTACATGTGGTATATTATCATTGGAAGCTTCTTGCGTTAGCTTTTTTGCGGGTTCCATGTTCAAAAGTTCACATCAAGGAATACAGCGTCATCTACTGGTATTTCTGAAAATTAATAAAATATGGTTTCTTGACTTAATAAAAGGCTAGTGTTATACAAGTGTTTAACATTTATTGTTGACACCATAGCCTTAAAATACATTTCAAACTAGAGCAGAAAGTGAAATAAAACTTATATATACGCAAAGCCTTTTATTTCACGAAACTATAGGAATTATTTACAAATTTCAATTACAGAAAGTAAATATATTTAATGTTATAATACCAACGAAACAAGCGATTTTCGAATCAGAACATCATGGTTCACCTTAGTTGTTTTATTTCATCTCTACAGCTGGTTCAAGAACTGTAAATTTCACTTTAATACACGAGGTGTGATCGACTTGTCTGTAAATTAAATTCATAAACCTCTGTTGTTTTTTGCGCAGTTCACCATACAACAAATTTTAAAATAAGTTTGGAATGTAACCACTAATGCAGTATCAATAAGCCAATACAGTTAAATTGATTATACCCAATCATTTAGCTTTAGCTACACAAGGAGTTTGGAACCGATAAAGCTATTCACTTGCATAATTTTCTCTAATGAAAACTGATGAAACGAACTTAAATTATAACGAGTAGTCTTAGTTTTAGTGGTATAATAGTAGTTTACCTGCTTGTAATGAAAGAGGTTAATACATTTAAAATGTTATTTCAAAGTTATCGGTGTAAATATATGAATATTTTTACTGTAGCGATGTAACATTTGTTGTTCCATCCATTTCAATAGGATATATATTAATTTTCTTAAAAATATTATAAAATTACAAAATATCTTGATCTAATGAAATATACAGTTTTGTTTACATACGTGCAAACTATATAACTGATTTTTCTCAATACCTACACTTATTATTAAATATGCGGATATAATGTATAGTTTTATTTGCTTGTAACTGTACCAGCCACATGTCATTAGCAAGTATTTGTTCTGCTGTTTGGGCGCTTTCTAATTTAGTTGGTATTGTATATTTTGAAAGGAACCAAAAACAAATTACAATTTGATGACAGAGTATCTGATGTTTAAAGTGTTCTTTAGTCACCATAGTAAACCTATATTTATAATTTTGACGGTGATCGAAGAAGGTAGGTTAACAAACTTAAAATAATTATTCTCGTTAAGTTACTTTAACTCAGTGGAAAACAAACATTGAAGATATTGGAATAACAAATTACCTAATTACCAACTGTTCATCTGAATGTACGTAACAGAAGTGTTTTACCACGCAATTATATATTTGGGTCTTAGAATTTAGAAATAACATTATAAAAATTGTAGCTGGGTAAACGAGGGCTATCGGTTTTGCTGGCTATAGGAACGATCTTATTATTTGTTTTAAAATTTCACGGAAAGCTACACGCGGGCTGACTGTGCTAGCCCTCCATAATTTAGTAGCGTAAGTCTAGAGAGAAGGCAGCTAGTCATTATCACCCATTGCCAATTCATGGGCTACTCTTTTTACCAACGAATAGTGGGATTGATCGTAACATTATATCGTCCCCACGACTAAAAGGGACAGCAAGTTTGGTGTGTGAGGAATTTGAATCGTTGATCCTACTGAAAAAACGATGTTGTCAAAACTTCAGACCATCTTGTTGTCTGTTGAACAGAAAAGAATAAAATATTCTGTGTCAATAAATCGGTAAATGTCCAGAAATGAACCATTTTGTATCGGTTTTGATTATTTACGCTTGATAGTGTGAATAACGAATTTCAGATATTATTTGATTTTTTTTTTAAAGGTTATCAGTTGGTTCAGTTTACCATGCAGTATTCATTCGTCACAGTTAGTATGTTAGTCCAGTTCACCATGCAGTATTCATTCGTCACAGTTAGTATGTTGGTCCAGTTCACCATGCAGTACTCATTCGTCGCAGTCAGTATGTTAGTCCAGTTCACCATGCAGTATTTATTCGTTACAGTTAGTATGTTGGTCCAGTTCACCATGCAGTATTCATTCGTCACAGTTAGTATGTTAGTCCAGTTCACCATGCAGTATTCATTCGTTACAGTTAGTATGTTAGTCCAGTTCACCATGCAGTATTCATTCTTCATAGTTAGTATGTTGGTCCAGTTCACCATGCAGTATTCATTCGTCACAGTTAGTATGTTAGTCCAGTTCACCATGCAGTATTCATTCGTCACAGTTAGTATGTTGGTCCAGTTCACCATGCAGTATTCATTCGTTACAGTTAGTATGTTGTTCCAGTTCACCATGCAGTATTCATTCGTCACAGTTAGTATGTTGGTCCAGTTCACCATGCAGTATTCATTCGTTACAGTTAGTATGTTAGTCCAGTTCACCATGCAGTATTTATTCGTCACAGTTAGTATGTTGGTCCAGTTCACCATGCAGTACTCATTCGTCACAGTTAGTATGTTAATCCAGTTCACCATGCAGTATTCATTCGTGACAGTTAGTATGTTGTTCCAGTTCACCATGCAGTATTCATTCGTGACAGTTAGTATGTTGTTCCAGTTCACCATGCAGTATTCATTCGTCACAGTTAGTATGTTAGTCCAGTTCACCATGCAGTATTCATTCGTCACAGTTAGTATGTTAGTCCAGTTCACCATGCAGTATTCATTCGTCACAGTTAGTATGTTGGTCCAGTTCACCATGCAGTATTCATTCGTCACAGTTAGTATGTTGGTCCAGTTCACCATGCAGTACTCATTCGTCGCAGTCAGTATGTTAGTCCAGTTCACCATGCAGTATTTATTCGTTACAGTTAGTATGTTGGTCCAGTTCACCATGCAGTATTCATTCGTCACAGTTAGTATGTTAGTCCAGTTCACCATGCAGTATTCATTCGTTACAGTTAGTATGTTAGTCCAGTTCACCATGCAGTATTCATTCTTCATAGTTAGTATGTTGGTCCAGTTCACCATGCAGTATTCATTCGTCATAGTTAGTATGTTAGTCCAGTTCACCATGCAGTATTCATTCGTCACAGTTAGTATGTTGGTCCAGTTCACCATGCAGTATTCATTCGTCACAGTTAGTATGTTGATCCAGTTCACCATGCAGTATTCATTCGTCACAGTTAGTATGTTAGTCCAGTTCACCATGCAGTATTCATTCGTCACAGTTAGTATGTTGGTCCAGTTCACCATGCAGTATTCATTCGTCACAGTTAGTATGTTGATCCAGTTCACCATGCAGTATTTATTCGTCACAGTTAGTATGTTGGTCCAGTTCACTGTGCAGTATTCATTCGTCACAGTCAGTATGTTGGTCCAGCTCACCATGCAATATTCATTTGTCACAGTTAGTATGTTGGTCCAGTTCACCAGGCAGTATTCATTCTTCACAGTTAGTAAATATGCACACTGAAGAATTCTCTTGATTACCGTTGTTTCAAGGAAAAGGTGGTAGTATTCTAAGATTCGAAGTTCGATTCCCCATGGGGTCACAGCAGATAGCCCATTTTGGCTTTGCTGTAAAACTAACTTTTGGATTTTCGGGTTCTAAAATTATTTTATTGTAGATCTAAAAAAATAAAATTATACATGAGAAACGTTATTTGATTTCTAAGCACTGTAAAACCTTCACATTTAAGTCTTGGACTCCGACTCGCAGCTTTAATTGGTCTCAAGACCCAATAAATGGCCCAGATGGGACAAATACTAACAATATAGTAAAGTATTCAGATTCCAATTTGCCAGCAAAGCAAAAACAACAAAACGTGAAATACTTAGAGACATGAAAATTTATAATTTTATTCCAATTTATTGGATATAACTTAGCATTACATATTATACTTAGCATTACATATTATACTTAGAATTACATATTATGCTCAGCATTACATATTATACTTAACATTACATATTATGCTCAGCATTACATATTATACTTAGCATTACATATTATACTTAACATTACATATTATACTTAGCATTACATATTATACTTAGCATTACATATTATACTTAACATTACATATTATACTTAGCATTACATATTATGCTCAGCATTACATATTATACTTAACATTACATATTATACTTAGCATTACATATTATACTTAGCATTACATATTATACTTAGCATTACATATTATACTTAACATTACATATCATACTTAACATTACATATCATACTTAGCATTACATATTATACTCAGCATTATATGTTACACATAGCATTACATACTATAAATAGAATTACGTATTATACTTAGCATTACACATTATACATAGCATTGCATATTATACTTAGCATTACATATTATACTTAGCATTACACATTATACATAGCATTACATATTATACTCAACATTATATAGTATGTATAGCAATACATGTTATACTCAGCATTATATGTTACACATAGCATTACATATTATACTTAGCATTACATATTATGCTCAGCATTACATATTATACTTAACATTACATATTATACTTAGCATTACATATTATACTTAGCATTACATATTATACTTAGCATTACATATTATACTTAACATTACATATCATACTTAACATTACATATCATACTTAGCATTACATATTATACTCAGCATTATATGTTACACATAGCATTACATACTATAAATAGAATTACGTATTATACTTAGCATTACACATTATACATAGCATTGCATATTATACTTAGCATTACATATTATACTTAGCATTACACATTATACATAGCATTACATATTATACTCAACATTATATAGTATGTATAGCAATACATGTTATACTCAGCATTATATGTTACACATAGCATTACATATTATACTTAGCATTACATATTATATTTAGCATTACATATTATACTTAACATTACATATTGTACTTAGCATCACATATCATACTTAGCATTACATATTATACTTAGCATTACACATTATACATAGCATTACATATTATACTCAACATTATATAGTATGTATAGCAATACATGTTATACTCAGCATTATATGTTACACATAGCATTACATATTATAAATAGAATTACTTATTATACTTAGCATTACACATTATACATAGCATTACATATTATACTCAGCATTACATATTATACTTAGCATTACATATTATACTTAGCGTTACATATTATACTTAGCATTACATATTATACATAGCATTACATATAATACTTAATATTACATATTATACTTAACATTACACATTATACATAGCATTACATATTATACTTAGCATTACACATTATACATAGCATTACATATTATACTCAATATTACATAGTATGTATAGCAATACATGTTATACTCAGCATTATATGTTACACATAGCATTACATATTATACATAGAATTACGTATTATACTTAGCATTACACATTATACATAGCATTACATATTATACTTAGCATTACATATTATACTTAGCATTACATATTACACATAGCATTACATATTATACATAGCATTACATATAATACTTAATATTACATATTATACTTAACATTACACATTATACATATTATACTTAACATTACACATTATACTTAGCATTACACATTATAAATAACATGACATATCATGCTTAGCATTACACATTATAGATGTTTTCTGAAATTATATTACCTTCCCTTTAATTTTGCTTTGTTTTTACCACTGCACATCCATACTCCATCAAATAGATTTGTTCCTTCATAATCGCTTTATCCTATTTATTTCCAATAAATCTAATTTAGGGTAAGTTGTTAATATTAAGATGTTTAGGGGTGTTTTTGTAAGAATTGATGTACCGTTTCATTGTTTATACATACATATATATGTTATATTTATCTAACATAAATTGGGGACAATGAAGTGTACAGATACGTAATGATTGTAAACACTATCATAGTTATACATACCCTATTTTACATATCACTGTGTATAATTTCTTATGCACACCACATTTTTCATATTCATACGTATACCTTAGTTATGCCCGGAATGGTCAGGTGTGTTAAGGCGTTCGACTTATAATCTGAGAGTCGCTGGTTCGAATCACCGTCACACAAAACATCCTCGCTCTTTCAGCCGTGGGGGCATTACAATGTGACGGTCAATCCCACTATTCGTTGGTAAAAGAATACCCCAAGAGTTGACGATGGACTGTAATGACTAGCTGCTTTCTCTCTAGTCTTATTACACTGCTAAACTAGGGTCGGCTAGCGCAGATAGCCATCGTGTAGCTTTGAGTGAAATTTAAAAATAAACAAACAGTACCTTAATTACTGTTTTGGGTTAAAATTAACCAAATCTTTCGTATTTTCACATTTCTTTTCCTGTATTCTAACAAACTATGGAGTATTTATTTCCTTTTAACGTTTACAGTTTGTATGAGTTTATTTTGCTGTAAAACTACACAATCGTTTTTCTGCACTCTATCGAACCTAGTTTTAGATAATATTTTCACACAAAGCTATAAAGAAAGACTACGTACGCATATCCTACCATAATTTTCAATTGATAGTCCAGAGACAAGACACTTAGTTAACAGAATTCACAGTAAACTCTTAAGGTGCTCTTGTATGACCAGATAGTCCATTTAACGTAAGATGCCCTTGTATGACCGGTTTGTGCACTTAACTTAAGATGCCCTTGTATGACCGGTTAGTGCACTTAACTTAAGATGCTCTTGTATGACCAGTTAGTGCACTTAACTTAAGATGCTCTTGTATGACCAGTTAGTGCACTTAACTTAAGATGCTCTTGTATGACCGGTTAGTGCACTTAACTTAAGATGCTCTTGTATGACCTGTTAGTGTACTTAACTTAAGATGCTCTTGTATGACCAGTTAGTGGTACTTAACTTAAGATGCTCTTGTATGACAGGTTTGTGGCACTTAACTTAAGATGCTCTTGTATGACCGGTTAGTGGCACTTAACTCTTACTCTTCCTGTGCAATAGACCCAAAAGTGCAGAGCTTGTTTTTCGTGGCAACGGTCAAAGAATTAGGGCTCTCGCATTCATAATCGAGGCACTCTAACTACGAGACTATGTGTGGTTCTAGTTTAATTTACAATAAAGGATATGACGTTGTTCTTATGACAAAAAGTCTGTGATAATGTCTGATAAAACCTTATCCACAGTAGAAGCAGTTTGCGATTATATACGATAAACCTTGTTCATATTACAATCTGAAATCATATTTGATATAACCTTGTCCATAGTACAAACAATCTGCCTTCATATTTGATATAACCTTTTCCATATTACAAGTAGTCTGCGATTATGTAGTATAATATAATCGCAGACTCATTTTGATATGGTTCTTGTCGCATATGTAATAATAAATACGAAATAAAAGCCAACAATAACAAACACTGTAATAAAATCAAATAAAAATACTGATTTCCGATAATTTTACTAAAACAAAACTGGTACAACTAGATAAGAAATGTATTCATATTAAAGTAATAAAAGCACACAATTTGGAGTGCATATTATTTAAAAGTATACAAACATTTAAGCAGTAAATTATGACTTCTTGCAATGTCAGACTGCAAGTAATGACGAAAGGTGTAAACAAAAGCAACATACGTTGACAAGCATCTTTCTGGTTTTACACATATAATAGTTTGGATAGGTTTGAATTTCGCGCAATGTTACGCGAGAACTATCTGCGCTATGCGTTCTTAATTTAGCAGTGTAAGCCTACATGGAAGACAGCTGGTCATCATCAACCTCCGCCAATTCTTGGGCTATTCCATTACCAGCGTGTAGTGGGATTGGCTAAAACATTATAACGCTCCCATAGCTGAAAGAGCGAGCATGTTTGATGGGATGGGAATTCAAACCTGTGACCTGTAGATTACGGGTCAAGCGCCTTATTGACCTTGCCATGAGGGCCCACAGATATAGCAGATATTGTTTATTGTTCGCTATAAAGCACAAAAACACAAAAAGGGCTATCTGTGCTCTGCTCACAACGGATGTCAAAGCCCAGTATAGCAGAAAGCAATTACTAAAACTTACTTCCTCTAAATTTCTTTGTTTGAAACTAAGCACAAGGCTACACCATGGATTATCTGTGCTCTACCCGTCCCGGTTAATGAAACCCGGTTTCTAACGGTGTGGTCTCCCGCTGGTGCAGTGGGAATTTTACGGATTTACAACGCTTAAGTCAGGGGTTTGATTCCCTTCGGTGGACTCAGTAGATAGTTCGATGTGTCTTTGCTGTAAAAAACACTCATACACACAAACTAGCGGTGTGAGTCCGCAGACATATCTGCCACTGGGGGCGGTCTTTCTATAAAAAAAATGTTGCTATTGCATTTTGGAATTAATTGTTAAGTAAGTATTAAACTGCACAAATATGTAATTTGTTTGCCATGTGAATATTTGTTTCCTCTGGTTTCTGCTCTTCCAATGATATTTTTACATACTATCTTGGAAATAACTGGTTTGGAATAGGTTTATTTGTTTTGGAATTTCGCACAAAGCTACTCGAGGGCTATCTCTGCTAGCCGTCCTTAATTTAGCAGTGTAAGACTAGAAAAAAGGCTGCTAGTCATCACCACCCACCGCCAACTCTTGGGCTACTCTTTTACCAACGAATTGACCGTAACATTATACGCCCCCACGGCTGGGAGGGCGAGCATGTTTAGCGCGACGCGGGCTCGAACCCGCAACCCTCGGATTACGAGTCGCACGCCTTACGCGCTTGGTCATGCCAGGCCCGTGTCGAATAGGAAACATTAACATTATTTACTATTTTATAATACAAACTAAAATAGTTGGCAGCCAGAGATATCCCCAAAAACTATTTAAAGTGAAAAAAAGAAATTTCTTTTCAAAATAAGAAATGACTAAGAAATGTAATTAAATTCAATTAAACATGCAATTAATTAATTAATTAATCCATCGGAGTTTCGCACGCAAAATCTGTTTATGATCCTTCAAATTAGTTAAGCTGCCAATAATATAATACCTGCCTATCTTTCTAGACCGTTTTTACATGTTCTCATTGCATTGCGGCACCTACAAAATGACGTATAAATTCAATGAAATACTTTTCCCTGAACAAGAGACCAAAAATTAAAGAGTAATCCCTTACCATTTTAATGACATGTTCCAGATATAATATTTGTATATTTTCTATCCATAAGCATTAGTTAACAACCGTGAAGTAATTTTGTTTGTTTGTTTTGGAATTTCGCGTAAAGCTGTTCGAGGGCTATCTGCGCTAGCTGTCCCTAATTTAGCAGTGTAAAACGAAAGGGAAGGCAGCTAGTCATTACTACCCACCACCAATTCTTGGGCTACTCTTTTTCCAACGAATAGTGGGATTGACTGTCACATTATATCGCCCCAACGGCAGAAAGGGCAAGCATGTTTGGAGTGACGGGGATTCGAACCATCGAACCTCAGATTACTAGTCGAATGCCTTAACCCATCTGCCCATGCCGTGCCCAGTAAATTTCCAGCATTTCTCTTGATCCTTTAGAAGAAATAAAAATACGTAGACACCATAAGTATACGCGTGCTTTATTTTCATGATACATGGTACAGGAAAAAAAAAAAGATTTTTTTTCAGACATTAAATCGTAGGGCAACATATAAGACTAATTACAAGTCTCTAAAGTATTGTACAAGACTATTCCAACTGCCCGGCGCAAGAAATATCCTAATTTTGAAATCTCTATGATAGAAATTTGAGGTACATCGGTACACAAATTGATCAACGGTCTTACGCTAGATATGTGACTCCCTCTCTTGACAGAAAGTGGAGATTACTTTACAGTTCCTATGCGTTAAAAAATTTAAACTTTCTTCGTAGTTGAAGCCTCAAATAAAACTGTTTTAGAAATCCAAAGTACAGGGCACAGAAGCTAAGGAGCAAATAGCTTAATTTTTGCTCATATAGAGAAAGAATGTAATATAATTATATATGTGCGTCTACATACGTACTGTAAGATGCATTTACATGATTGATACAATAACTTAAAATCTAATGTTTAGACCTAAAACGTGATCTATATAATTTTTGTGGATCACGTATGTCCATAGTGAAAAGTTTAGGCAATCAACGAATGTATTATATTCAGTTTATAGACACGTAACGTACTGAGAGCATTACAATCCAGAATTATCCTAGAGAGATGAGTATATATACAAGTAACACATTATCTAAAATTTATTATGAAAGTGTGAATCGTTTAAATTGGATTATTTATTTCTTTAGCTCGAAGGCTAATGTGTAGATTATAAGTGGTTTATCAAATTTAAAGTCTTTATTTTTGTTGGACTTCCATTGGTGTTTACATTAGAAGAGTCAGTTCTATTTTAAAGGCTTATATTTTAATTGACTTATACTAGTGTGTAGATTAGAAGGGTATTGTAGTTTTGAATTATGAAACATAAAACAACGTTTTATATCACGAGAAAAAGACATCTTGGCACGATGAAATATTCCAATGTGAAATCTGAATGTAAATATGACTCTGAAAAGAAATTATAATTTTTAAGACCGATGATTTTCTTAAGAAAGCGATTGGTGATAAAAAAATGTAAAGAAACAACTGAATCTACCAAATGCAAAACGGCTTGACAATAATGAGGCTTGCCTGAATATCTGGAAAAATTTACTCTCATGTTATGTAAATTATATTGGGTCAATATCCAATGTCATCTTGTGGTTAGGAGTGGCTGAATATTTAAGATTTAATTTTTCGTTTAAGATTTCTCGTGTTATGTGTCATTAAAATACAAGTTGTAACTGACCTATTGTATCAGAAGTTTCACAAAATAGGATTATATACACAGATGATAGGAAAAAAAACCACGTGAAATTATCCAAGAGAGCAAAAACAAAAAACGACAACGTTATAACTCCAATGTTGCAGTGGCTTAATCAACCTTTCAGCCAATATCAGATGTAACGTGACCAGTTTACCTTGAAGGTTACAAAGGAAATAGTGACCTGCACGTTTCAGATATACTTAACTATTCCATTGAATACCTGGAAATGTTTTAAAGTTTTGGTTTTCCTTTTTTGCCTTTTTTGTTATTGTTGTTCAGAAGCATTGATTTTCTTCTGGTTTAGATATAATATTTCTGTGTATGTATGACATCACCCAAATGCGTAGTACTGAGTATGAGGTTATAAGGATATGTTGTCGAGCCAGTTGGCAATAATCTCGAAATTGTCTTTCATCCACTGGACATTGGCCCTGGCTTTTTCGATCGCCTGTTTGAATGACCGATGCGCCGTTCCCAACTTGTCCTTATGATTTTCGTAAAACTTCACCAGCTGAAACAATGGGAGAAAAAAGAAGAGATTATGTTATGTCATCCCAGTTAAAAAGTAAAACAGCAGCTGAGCCTGCAGAAAGATCTGTGTTATCCACCTTATAATAAGTACTTGTCATGCATAACTGTCGAATGAGTTTGTGAGAGATTAGATATACCACCTAAAATACAAATGATAAATAATTAAGTAAATAACTGATGATTATATATATATATATACTTACTTGCATATATATATATATGCCCACATATCCTGTCTCCAGAGGTACTTAATTAAACCAGTACAACTAGTTAATATATGGATTATAGTTTATTAATTGTTATTTAGCATATATATGTTATATAAATATATCCTAAGCAACATCCCAAATGATGTTTTCATGAAATAGAATTGATACCATGTACAGTCTGGGAATATTTCCGGAAAAATGTTCAGCTTTATGCAGCAAAAACGTTCCATAGCATTTGCGTAGTGTTTTATGTACTACATATGTCAACGTAAATCACTGGGTCATCTTCAGGAAAAATACAACACATATAATTACTAGATCACCAACTTACATTATGTTCACGCCATCTACCGCCAATGTTTCCCATCAGGGCCATCATCCTTATTCAAAAATTTATATTTACTTTTTATTACATTTACTTATATCAATATATTCACGTGTACTCAAACTAATTAAATTTCCAGGTTGTTATAAAATGAGGTGTTTTTTTTCATTGAACTGCATGCTTAGCTTCACTATTATGTTCTGCTAAAGACGAATTAACAAAATATTTTTGTTTTGTATGTTTGTTTGTAAAGCGCAAAGACACGTTAAAGAAATATAAAACAGAGGACTGTCAGAGACACATTTCTGAAGTATAAACGCGTTGATTATAACTTAATTAGATGATGAGAAATATCATTGGTCATATCGCATTTTATGTCTGAAAAATATTTTCAAATATTTAATTAGATTTTCCAGAAATAAATGTCGTTTATGAAGTTTGTAAGAGTTATAAACCAGTGTTGTAAAACATGCTTTAATCAAAACAAGTAACATCCGTTTTAACAAACTTTTGCCAACATGTAACAATGCTGTTTATGTCCCTGCTGTAGAAATCTAAGTTTCTACGATCAGTGAACTCCCTAAAAGCTTTTTCTGTATCTGATTGATTTTGAAAGCTTTTATCGTTCAAAACGTTGTCAAAGTGGAGGAAAAAAGTTAAAATATGTCGGGGAAAGATCTGACAAACAATTGTCGGTGGATGAAACAGAACCTAGATTCCCAATTCGTTCAATTTTTTGAGTATCAACCTTGACAGGTCTCATAACGCCGGTTTTGTTGATCTTCACTCAGCTCATGTGAAACCCACTTATTCAACTTTTTAGTCTTTCCAATCATACTCAGGTGGTTGGCAATGTTTGATTTGTTTGTGCCTAGCTTTACTGCAAGCTCACGTACTGTTGTGCAAGGGTGTGTCTGAACTGCCTCCCTTAATGTGTTTTCATCTAAGAAAGGCTTCCTTACACGACCTTCGTTGTCTTTAAGATTTTCATCTCCAGGTCAAAACTTTTAAAACCAACGCTGAACGATACGTTCAGTAACAGATCCATGGTTGGTTGATGTTCCATGTAGTTTCGGAAGTTTTGTGTCCAAATTTGAAGTTGTAGATGAGAGTCAGACGAAAGCTCTTCTTATCCATGCTGTTCTGGAGGTTGCGAAACTTACTCTGAGTAGAGTTGAAACAGCAAACAATTAATACACCTTGTAAGTGACAAACGTTGGATTAAACCAACGATAAGTTACTCAATATTCAGTTTCATCGTGAAAATTCCGATAATTATTTCTGGGCAACCTTATATTATTTGAACTATTTATTTCATACGAAGTGTAATTATTACAACTTAAAATACATTGTTAATATATGATCGAAGGTGGCAACGAGTTTTAATTTATGGTGACACATATATTACCAAGTTAAAGTGCACTGATATTGCTCTTTGATTCGGATCAAGTTTTCAACATATCTACAATCCAGTCAACCTGCTTCTTACTGTTTCAAATATATAAACAAGGAAATAAAACAAATTTGTTTAAAACCAACATTGAAAAATTGAGTGCTCATTTTTCTCTCTTTTGTTTTTACTTTCTAAAGAAATTTTACAAAGGACGAGCGAATTAAATCATATAAATATCATATGTGGATAACATATCGTTGTTGGTAATTAAAGGGCTAAAGAACTTTGTGTCTTTCTTAATACCATTTTTGTTCGCGAAACACCATAAATTTAAATCTTACCTGGTCTAATTCAAATGGAGTGTTAAGAGAAGACGTAACAGTTTGTACGAGACTTCCAAGGGAAAAAAAGGATTTTCCATAGCTTAAAGAAAAAGATAAAAACGAACCGCTTTACTTCTATGGTCTTTGACTGGTTTCTTTAGATTTTTCAAGCACTATTATTTAAATTTGAGTTTTCCTCAACATTCCAGCTCAAAAATAACATAAACTTGTTTTGTTATTTTGCTTTGCAATGGAACTTTGGCATGATTGATGAATAATAATCAATATTAGAGATAAAATATCATTGACATATATAATTGGTTAACCATAACTTCAAGTCATTAAGACCAAGCAGAAAGAAAATGGCCGACGCTTACGATTTGTCCAGAGAGAGTGTTATCATGTTAAAAAAAAACGTTTTTTGCACGTGCAAGTAACATAATTGTAAAAACTCATTTAAACGTTTCGATCACTTTTAAACAATTTATACGAATACTAATTCTATTGAAATAATTTGGCTTTTCGCAGTATAGTTTCAGAAACAAAGGGGATACATTACAAACAAAACTAAAAATGAATCAATATGCTTAAACGTTGTCTTAATCATTACCCACAATTCCCCAGTATTGAGGAACTGAAGTAAGTTTCAAAAGAAATAAATATTTTCACACGGTACTTCATGAGATGTTAAAATATTTGAATAGTTCCACATGAGGAGATGTATAAGACATTGTTTTATCTCTTTTTATGTGCTTATAATGCATAAAATTAATATAATTTAATCTAAAAATAACTTTGCTGTTATAAACGTCACAATAAATTATCGCTTATTTGTCGCACTTGTCTTAGTCAATTAACGTATTTACTTATAAGAGGCGTGTGATAGAAAGGCATTCATTACGCTGGTTTGTACTTACATCTCTAATAGGGTGTCCCACTTGTCTCTGAGATAGTTGAACGCAATGTCTCGACCGTATATGTTAGAAGCCACAGATCGAAACACATAAGTTCCATCCTGACGTTTGATTCCGGAACTTTGGTTCAGAGACCACTCCAGATACCTGATATGGGAAAAACAGGAATTAATAATTACAAAAACTGAAACGTTTGTTTGTTTGTTTTTGAATTCCGCACAAAGCTACTCGAGGGCTATCTGTGCTAGCCGTCCCTAATTTTGCAGTGTAAGACAAGAGGGAAGGCAGCTAGTCATCACCACCCACCGCCAACTCTTGGACTACTCTTTTAACAACGAATAGTGGGATTGACCGTCACATCATAACGCCCCCACGGCTGAAAGGGTGAGCATGTTTGGCGCGACGAGGATGTGAACCCGCGACCCTTGGATTACGAGTTGCACGCCTTAACGCGCTTAGCCATGCCGGGCCAAAACTGAAACAAAGAAGTACAACAACTAACACTTTTGTTTGATTGCTTTTCAGAATTTCCCGTGAAGCTACTCAATGCGCATGCCCGTCTCTAATTATGGAAAGGTAGAACAGAGAGAAAGCAGCTATTCAGCAATATCCACCTCTATGAAACTCATGGATTATATTTTTTCCGAGTAAATAGTGGGTTATTTAACCCTCACTTTATTTTATAGTACACTCACAGCCCCAAAATGTGGAGATAGTTTTAACAGCAGTGGGTCACGAGTCATGAATTCTCTTAAAACACCTGATGCTTAGACTTACAGTTATGAGTTAGGGTAAATCTTTCACACAAATAGTGAATGAGATATAATGTAGTTATGATGTAAAGGCTCTCACAGTAAACTACTATTATATTTGTTTGAACTTCTTTACTGATGGGCCCGACATGGCCAGGTGGTTAAGGCATTCGACTCGTAATATGAGGGTCGCGGGTTCGAGTCCCGGTCGTACCAAACGTGCTCGCCCTTTCAGCTGTGGAGGCGTTATAGTGTGACGGTCACAGTCAATTCGTTGGTAAAAAGTAGCCCAATAATTGGCAGTGGGTGGTGATAATTAGCTGCCTTCCCTCTAGTCTTACACTGCTAAATTAAGGACGACTAGTACAAATAGTTCTCGTGTGGCTTTGTGCGAAATGAAAAAAAAGCAACAAACCTTTACTGATGACGCAATTATTCGTGTTTTATAAGTGCTACAATTAAACAAAAAGCTGAAACATAAATCACACTCTCTAACGTGTTAAACACTCAAGATAACCTTTGTGTTTGAAACCACTTAGGTAATAAAGATATAAAAGTTTTGATTGCCAATCAAATCGGTAAAAAAAGTGAATAATACTAAAAGTAGGTTGCATTAAAATCTACTTAGATTACACCTAATGGCATGTCTACACATTCACCATGCTATAAATCAGGTTTAGATACCTGTGATGGTCAAAGCACAGAGAGTTCATTGTGTAGCTTTGTGCTCAACCGCAAATAACATCTATTTAGATTAAGGATAAGCCGATAGATTAACAAAAAATATATTTTCTGTAGAAAACTTCTGATTTTCATTTGTTAGTAATAAGATAATTTATAAAACACTGTAGAATGGACAGCAACTGCCTGTTGTGAAGACACAAATGCAGACGACGACGTTTCGAAAGTCTCCGCAATTGTCCATTCATCATGAATAATCTGGCTAAACAATCTATCAAAGAATAAGATAACTTATTTAACAACATGGGATTTATAGTAAACAAAATAATCAAACTGAAAAATAAAACCTTTGCGTATTAAATTTAATTTCAAGCATTTTTAAACATCACTCTTTAAAAAGTGTTTAGCTGTTAATTTGTTGTTTTTTTTATGGCGAAGCCTAACCTATAATGTTACGAAACCTGTAATTTAAATCATAATTTGGTAAACATATTAAATGGAGTAATTTAGGTTTTATTACCACAAGAAAGACGTTACAAAATTTGGTAAAAATATTAAGTGGAGTAATTCAGGTTTTATTACCACAAGAAAGACGCTACAAACATTTCCGTTTTAACAAACTGTTTCCCTAACAACTAATGCACTACCTTGAAAGGAGCCACGGTTCACGTGCGCATGCAAGCGCCCTCATTAATTTATCTCTTTCCGACGCAACTTCCTCTTCCAAGTATCTCTCCCAAGTGAAGTCCCACGCCTCTTGTCCTCCATATTGTATCGCAGTGCAATAAACAACGCTTCTCAAGTTCGGTGGAATGCTGAAGAGAAATACGACGTTCTTACGTTTTTCATTTTCAATTAGTGAGGTAAAAAGGAAAACTAGACAATGAAAGAATATTTAAGTCTTCGCACTAGCTACATGTAAACATGGAACGTTTATTTAGTCATGATATCAATAGAGTTGTAGCAGAAGTTCCGTAATGACAGCAGTGCTAATGTAGCCACGACACTAAACTAATACTTCAGAATTGTACCAGAAACACTAGGTCATATTCGTTAACACTTCAAAATTATTTACCATAAAATATCGTAGAGTAGTGATAATTTGAGACGTTTTTTCTGTACGTTTCAGTGTGTAAAACAAACGCATAACGTAAATGTCATATCAAATCAGTGCTTACAGTTCGTGCCATGTTGATTTAAGGTTAAAAATATTAAAGATTTCTAACTTATTGTTCAACTCCGTAAGTTAAGTATGTTTGTTTAAATAAATATTATAGATCTTACATGATACCTTGAGAATTATATGTCACAACGAAGAGACATCAAAATGTTTCGGGGTGTACAGTTTAGTCATGGCTAGCATCTCTAATAGCAAGAAATCAACAAAGTATAAGAGTAAAATGACAATCCTTAAGTCAATACAATGTGTGTTTTTAGAGAGTGAATTGTATACATGATGTTAGAAATGATGTTTTATCCCTATTAAGCATCACTGTCATTTTTCCATTATTTTCATCAGCTAAAACTACTTAATGACTGACTTGTCTGCAGTTCTTTGTTGCATTAAATTCTTAAAATGTTTACTTACATTGTTAGGTCATTATAGCTATCCTTTTATTCTTGAAACGTTTACTTACAATTTTAGGTCATTTTCGTCACCCTTCTTATTTTGTAATATTTATTTACATTGTTAGGTCATTGTAGTTATCCATCCATTCTTGAAACGTTTACTTACGTTGTTAGGTTAGTTCAGTCATCTTTATATTGCTGTAGTATTCACTTATATTGTTAGGTCATTTCAGTCATTTTTATATTGCTGTAGTATTCACTTATATTGTTAGGTCATTTCAGTCATTTTTATATTGTTGTAGTATTCACTTATATTGTTAGGTCATTTCAGTCATTTTTATATTGTTGTAGTATTCACTTATATTGTTAGGTTATTTCAGTCATCTTTATATTGTTGTAGTATTCACTTACATTGTTAAGTCATTTCAGTTATCCATCCATTCTTGAAACTTTTACTTACAATATCAAGTCATTTTAGTCACCCTTCTTATTTTGTAATATTTACTTACATTGTTGGGTCATTGTAGTTATCCATCCATTCTTGAAACGTTTATTTACGTTGTTAGGTCATTTCAGTCATCCCTATATTGTTGTCGTATTCACTTATATCGTTAGGTCATTTCAGTTATCCTTCAATTTTTTTTTTAAATATTTACTTACATTGTTAGGTCATTGTAGTTATCCTTCCATTCTTGAAATTTGCGTTTGGCGATTTTCACGCATTGCGGGTGCCCGTGTTTACAAGTCCACCCCAGGCTATTGATTCGATTGTACCTAACGAGATACAAGTTATTAACAGAGTTATAAGTGATTATATTAGATTCATCATCTTATGTGCATGCTATTACATAAGAAACTACCAAAATTCGCGAGTTTCAAGCTCAACATAAAACATTATATGATGCTTTTATGAGCGCCGACATGATAAGTATTGTGACTCGGACGATATAATAAAAATAGCTGTTATTTTAAACTTAGTAGCAAGCATTCGTTATATATGTAATGTTTAGTATTTATGTATGTAAGAGGTGTAAAGATAGAAGTTTTAGGTTTTTAACTTTTTGTTTTGGTGTGTATGTGTGTACCAATAAATTTTCTGTAAATATTAGTTTAATTATATATACTTTCTAGTTAGATAATTAACTACAGTTTCTCAACTGGATGTTTACTTTTTCTCAAACTTACTCGAAGAATATCTGCACTAGCGTTACTTATATAGAAATGATATATTACATATATACATATATATGTATTACTCAGCACCATCCACCGTCTTTTCTTGGGCTATATATATTAGAAAAGTAGAAATGAATACCACATTATTATGCCCCACAGCGGATAGAGCGAGCATATTTAGTAATGGGATTTTAACCTTTGACCTCTATATTCTTTAACCACCAGCCAATCAAGCCCATCGTTAGTTGATGAGGTAAAGTGATGACAATGCAACAAAACAGTTATGTATCCAATGACATTTGCTTCAGTAATTTAACTTATTTCCATTTTAAATTCGTACACTTTAGTCATATTTTCACACCTAACAATGACGAGGAAAATTTAAAGAGAATAAACGGAGTTTGCGACAATATCACGAAAATATTCAACAATATCTCGCCATGCTTTAAATTGACTATAAGTTACGTTTCAATACTTTATTATTATAGAAACGGTTGTGTGCACTTACTGGATGAGTATGCTTTCCGATTCGTCTTCTTCCCAACCCAATTCGTTGTACATGGAGTTTAGTTGTCTCAGGACGTACTTCTGTATCGAAAATTAATTGCTTTAGTGAAGTAAAACACCACAATTATTTCAATACTAAATATTTCAGTCGTCAGGTACACGTGTGTAATTATCTCCTTAGTTGTCTCAGGACGTACTTCTGTATCGAAAATTAAGTGTTTTAGTGAAGTGAAACACCACAATTATTTCAATACTAAATATTTCAGTTGTCAGGTGTAGATGTGTAATTATCTCCTTATTATGCATATAACCGAATTAAAAATACATTACGTCTGTCTTATTGCAAGTCACGTCCGGTACTTGGTTATTAGATAACATTAGTGTCACAGAAGGGCTGTTCGACCGACAAAATTAACGGAAAATTAGTTTTATCTGCCATGCAAGCCAGATACTGTATCATATTATTAGTTAACAGTAGGATTATGGCTGAATGAAACGTGCGTGACATCAAAATTTAAATTTTAGAACACGATTAAATAAAACTTTAACATCTAATTGTTATTTTACGACTGGCTGTATTATTGTATTATTCTTTACCTCCCATTTCCCATAGATGGCACTGCGTGACAACATCATATCAATGTACGATAGGGATTCCAAAGCTGCGTCCCATGGTAGATAATCTCTCTCTTTATGAATATAAAGAGTCGTCTTCAAAGCTAAGTCGTACGGTAGCAAGCCGGCTCTTAAGAATGTAAATTAATTTAATTAACAAACAGATCGATCAAAAAACAACTAATTTATTTCCAACTTAATTAAGTTTGCATTTACATACATAGTAGAGACGACTAATGCAGCCATCAAAAAGAAGACAACACCGACACCAGTCTTTGCAATGACGAACAAATAATTTTTACAGGTACAAAGATAATTAATTTCAACGAAATAGCCCAAGATGGTTTTTAAACAACTCGTTTCAGAGAGTTCTTAAAAGTTAAAAAGTAGTCAATGAAACAAACGTATTGAATGAAACAAAACATCAAAATATTAAAAGTGGATAAGAGCAATGTGCCATCTTATTATTTAATATTCATGAGTACAACCCAAAACAGGTAATAACCATCACACCAGATACAAATATATTTAAGACAATTTTCATATATCCCACAAAATCACATGAAAATCAACTGAACAACATGTTGCTACAGCTCAAAAGCAAACACAATTTCTGAGTACATTTACTCCTACATACAGAAGATAGAATCCCGTACACCACAACCATATAAAACTCTAAAACTACACAAACCCAATTAATCTAAGATACTCAACGTCGACCTATGAATCATTCAACTACAACCTAGTTTAATATATGGCGCGAGTATTTTCCACACATGTAACATCAGCAGTATCCTTTTTCAAAGAATTATTTCATTTCAAAACTGTACCAGAGCATCGAAACCACTAAGCCTTAAAAACTAGCATTGACGTTGTGTCTCTCTTCACTGGAGTTCCCACCACTGACTTAAACCAACACTAAGGAACAGTTTTTTAATCTTAGCTAACATATAACAGATTAAATATTCACAACGACTCTTTTTTTATCTTAAACCTGTCGTCATTGCTGTCGTCTCCATAATGGCCGCTCTTTCATATCTCATTCTCAATCTGATAAAGAGGTCAAAACGTGGTTACTTGTTTTGTGCTTTTCAAATAAAAGTATTCTATACCCACTCATAATTCACCCCTGGGAACCAACTATAAACTGTTTTAAAACTTACTACCTCTAAAACTAACTTGATGGTCAATGATCAAAATTACATACAAACGAATTATTTATATGTGAGAAATCCGGTTTTACCCATTCTAACCAACCTTTTTTATGATACAGATTAAATCTCAAACTATCAGGTCAGCTTAACATCCATCACTATACTGGTACAGATGTGTAGGTGATAAATTTACGGGATTCATATCCGCAGAACACACACAAAGCTCTTTCAAGCATATTGACTCCATACACCCGATTATTACTTTATCAATGAATACGAAAACGTGCAACAACTAACATTTCTATACCTCAATATCATAAAACAAAATACATTGTTTAAAATAAAAATCACTGATAATGGACTGTGCATTTTCTGGAACCTAGCACATGAAACAACACGAAAACTCAGCATGCTACAAAACTTAATAAACGTAGCCAAAAAACTTTGATCACCTGACAACATTAACGAAAAAAACCAATCAACTAAAACAAGGCTTTACGAACTTGAATAAGTATTCTGCACAAACTGTCGAAAAAAACTATTCACAGACACTACAACCGACAATACAATCCTACAACACTACACAATGACATATTGCACATTTCGAATACCAAAGACAAAATAAATCACAATATGTCAAAAAACAACAAATCATAACCAAACACAAATTCCAGTAAAAACTAAATTAATTGAAAGCCCAGAAACAAAATTATAATCTTTTCTATGTACAAACTACTCTGAGAAACATAATAACAACATTATATATAAAATACAATGTAACACCGGCAATGATTTCTATATAGAAGAAACAACCTGAAAAATGGAACCCAGGTTCAATGCAAATAAAATAATTACTCTTCTATTTTTATGAAAATTGTGTCACAAATAACATGCAAAACACTATTATATTGAATAAAGAGACACAGTAAACAAATAAAAAAATTAAAGAAGTATTTTGGGATTATGGCAGAAAATTTTTATTGGTGCAAATAAAATCATTTTAAATTCTAGTTTTATGACGCATTAAATGACCTAAATTAAGCATATTTTTTCAATTTCTTACATACGATTATTCTCTATAATTTATAAATTACTCTTGAATGATTTATTTTTGGTATATATATACATCAGCTTCACTTGGTTTCAGAAATCCTAAAAAAATGATAGTTAGTTTAATAGCCATATTGATTTTAAACTATTTGTTTTGTTTTTTTAATTTTCGCGCAAAGCTACACGAGGGCTATCTGCGCCAGCCGTCCCTAATTTTGCAGTCTAAGACTAGAGGGAAGGCAGCTAGTCACCACCACCCATCGCCAACTTTTCGGCTGCTCTTTTGGCAAAGAATAGTGTGATTGATCGTAACATTATAACGCCCCCACGGCTGAAAGGACGAGCATGATTGATGTGACGGGGATTCGAACCCGTGACCCTTGGGTTACGAGTCGAACGTCTTAACCTACTTGACCATGCTGGGCCATTTAAACTGTTAAACATTTAAACATTAAGATTATCACGGACTCATGAAATTATTTAACGCAGTCAGAAAATAAAATATAATTTTATAATTTTTACCCGTAAAACAAAATTCTCTTTCAAGTATCTGAAAAAAAGTTTTATTCCAAACACAATGACTTCCATACCAAAAAAACAAAACAAAACGAAAACCTTTGTTGATACCCCCCTGGTGACACAGCGATAAGTCTGAGAACTTGTAACGCTAGAAACCTGGTTTCATACTTCCAGTGGACACGGTACTGATACTCCATTGTGTTGTTTTGCGCTTAGCTATAAGTAAACAAACTTCACTTTGTCGTGCACACATCTGCATTATCCACTAATGATATTCTTGGTCATTAAAAAGAAATACTTATTTAAAACATACGTTAAGCACCCTACTTGTACAGCGATAAGTCTATGGATTTACAACGAGAAAATTAGGGGTTCGATGTCCCTCGGTGGGCTCAGCGGATACCCTGATATGGCTTTGCTGTACAAAAAAAAACACACACACATTATATGTTGAATAAACTTACAAATTTCCTGACTTTTAATGGGTTTTTTTTCTGGTTCTCTGTGTATTTTTCTAATCTATCTAAAGGTGTACACACCCAAGCCATACATACAAATATGTATATACAAGGAAGAGAAAATTTGATTTCTCTTATTTATTCTTCTAAGTATAATGTTAAGATAAAACAAAAAACGTGATAAGAGCAACCATTGACTTCGTGTTGCTCTTCACTCCAAACCAAGGTCATATATTTTATCTTCGTACATTACCTACTGATACATTAGACAGTTAATACAAAAGGTAATGTACGAATGTCATAGATAAAGTACTAGATATAAATATGACATTTTATATTGATAATTTAGTCCCTTAACCATTTGGAAGTAAAGTATTTTTTATCAATGTTCATGTCAACGTTCTATATTTTGTAATCACGTATCTAAAGGGTATATTTTCACAAACTGTTTTCTCAGTTCAATGCATACACAAGGAAGTGATACAAACAGAAAGAGTTATTGTATACCTTATTACTAGAAAAATTGTATTTCTTTGTTTGTTAACCAGAAATACACCGTTGTCGTCAATGGGTTAAACAACAAATTTAAAGACTTCTTTCTAAAGCTCAGTTGTTTCTAAATTTAAAATGAACAGTAGAATAAATGCTAAACGTTAACACAGCCTCAAGGGGCTACTTCTAACTTATTAATAGGATTGACAATAAAGTCAGTCACAACGTAACCACCCCTGAAAGTTGAAGTCTGTTTGGTAACTTTAAATCTCAGATCTTAACCATAAAGTGAAGTTCGGGCCAGAGGGCTTATTTGTTTTCTGTTTAACCTAATAAAGCTACCCAATGGGCCATCAATGCTCTACCCACCGTGGGTATCGAACATGGCATTATTTCAGACTTCTTTTAGAGCATCCGGAGGAAGGGGGTAGTTGGCCAGGTTAGTTATAACTTTACACTGATTATGTGTATAAAATCCTGATTAATACACAACAGTTTCTTGTTCTGTGTTTCTCTGACGCTTCTTCTTTTAGCAACGATGTTTTCTGATTTGATAAACACATTTTTTATGTAATATAACAGTCACATTTTTTCAAAACTTCTAAACGGTTGTTGACAACTGGGAAGATGGTGGTAATTCATTATGATACACACACACACACACTGTGTCTGTATTATGTGTTTTGTATGCTATAGTTTGGTTTTAAAGTCTAAAAATTAGATGTTAGATGTTTATGTACATTCAGGAATCAAACGATGTTTTAACACTCCTACAAAAAAAATATTAAATCCACTAAAGTGATACCCTTAGTGGATGTTTTCTAAAAAAATTTAAATATTATTTCGCAAATATCTAAAATGTCAAAATATTATTGCTCCTTAAAATATAAAGGGATAGGGTCAGTTAGTAGCAATTTCATTTAAATACAAAATTATTAGCCTAATATTAATAACCTTTCAAGTTGCACTGGGGCCTATTAGGCCCCAATTTTCCTAGGAGTGTTAAAAAAATTTCAGTCAAACACGGCTGTTGGTCAGCGTTTTAAACAGAAGAGCTGAGATTGGGTAATTTATGTTACGCTATTGCTTTTCAAACAAATCTAAATCACGTTGTAAGTATGTGGGTGCGTTACAAGAATGACGGTCAAATCCCACTTTTCTGCCTGACAATATCATTCCAAAGTTCGGGTAGGTCTAGTTTATGACTTCAAAATTAGGGATGACAATCTTTAAATTAATTTGCGCACAATACAACAAGTAAATATTTGAATATAATATATATTTATATACATATTTATTTGTTTGTTTGTTTGTTTTTGAAGCTACTCGAGGGCTATCTGTGCTAGCCGTCCCTAATTTAGCAGTGTAAGACTAGAGGGAAGGCAGCTAGTCATCACCACCCACCGCCAACTCTTGGGCAACTCTTTTACCAACGAATAGTGGGATTGATCATCACATTATAACGGTCCCACGGCTGAAAGGGCGAGAATGTTTGACGCGACGGGGATGCCTTAACGCGCTTTGCCATGCCGGGCCACTACACAAAGCTAATCGAGGAACATCTAATCTAGCCTTCTCTAATTCAAAACCAACTATTGAGTTCCTCTTTTATCAGGGAATAGTAAGATTGACCGTCACATTATAATACCCCCCATGGCTTGAAAGTATCAGTGTGTTTGATGACTGAATTCGAACTCGCGACACGAACAATGCGAGTCGAGTACTACAGCTACTAAACTGTACCATATATGGTTTAGGACAAAAAAAATCTCATATTTCGTTATGTTACCTTTATGTTCTTCTACGAAAGTTAATTTAAGACTTTTGTTTCCAAAAAAAAAATTCATTATCATTCAGTTTAATAAAAAAAATCATGATAATGATTTGAGCTAGGAGTTTAATTTATTACCTTACGTAAGAAAGTACTCGTAACTAGCTGAACTAAATGAAAGTAGTTCATAGATAACGAACTGCATTTCAAAGAAGTTCTGCTATTTTCATCACAACCAAATGTGAGAAATGCTGAGTAACGAATGTCTCACAGTAATCAAATACAGTCTTAATCAGGTCGTAGATTTTAAAATCTTCTCCAAAATAATTAGTGTTTTTATGTCACCACGTGATCCATTTGTTGGTATCTGGTATAAATGCTTGTTTGTTTTAGTTCAAAACGACACTGCGTTAACGGCTGTGACAACTGTGGATAATCAATCCTTGTATTTTAGCGTTATAAACCTCTAAATTTAACAGCTGACCCACCTTTGAACAGAGTAAATATGCGAGCAATACTAAAATATAATTTAACACACAAGTACAAAGGAACCAGTTTGTATTCCATTCTCCTTTAATGAAGATTCCAAAAATGTAATTTTTTTCGTATGTTTTTTTGGGGGAGAATAGAGCATTGTTGTTTTTTCTTATTTAACATCCTGTAAAGATCCTAAAATTCTAATTTGACTTGCTTCTCTAATGTAAATCATTGTTTATCAATAAAGTTTGATGTTAAACACACATTTAACGCGTATGTAATATACACCTTAATATAGAGGTCTAAAGATGTTGTTCTGAATTGAGCACAAAGCTGCACAAAGGACTATCTGTACTCTGTTTACGACGGCTATTGAAACACGGATTTTAGCGTTGTAAGTCCGCATACATACCGCTGAGCCATTGGGGGATTAGAGCTCTAAAGTGTGTGTTTTCCTTATGTCCTCACACATGTAACATAGATGATATTTCGTGGTTATTTGTCAGTTCCGTCGTTTCAGTGTCAACGCCAAATAAGCTAGAAGTTGTATTTACAACCAAAATACAATTAGAAGATATATATGTTCACTGAAGAATTATTTCAGACTTTATTTGTTAAATAAAAAATAAATTGGAAGATACATATGTCTAAAAAGAATCTAAAAATCAGTGAAATTTAAGTACACGAGCTTTCTTAGCCTTAAATTTTTACGTTCTATGATTTTACATCAAACTTAATAGATATTAATTGTTATAATGTGCAAATGAAACGGTGAGCTAATAATACTGACATTTTAAGTCCACCTATAACAAAATAATTTATGTATCTATCTATCTATCTCTATATATATATATACATTAAAATATAAATACAAATTACCTGGCGAGGTCCATAGCATCATCCATTAACTGGGCCCTATTAACAACATGAATCATCTGGAAATAAATACGTAAAATCATAACATGATATATCTACATGCAAATTATAGCTTATTTCTGTGTGATCCAATACTTTTACCCGCCAGTAGATAAACAAAAGGATAATTCATTAAAGTAACGAAGTGCAGACTAATGTGGGTGTTGCTTTTTATATAATGGTTTTATTATTTATTAAATCAGCAGGCAGCGAAGTTGTAATACATTGTAATGAAACTAAAATATTTTAATTTAAATTTGATATTGTAACCAATTTTTATTACCTTCAATAAACTTTCTCATAATATTTATAAGAGTCCACAAACTGACTAAACGGCTAGGTAAGAAACCCCTAGGGGTTCAGATATAAACAACTGACCCCAAGATATGCAGCCAAAGAGAATAACATACTATTAAACTCTGTTTAATATAGACATTGACGCGGTTGACTGTCACTTTTATAACGCACCCACAGTTGCCAACTATTGAGCTACTCTTTCACCAACGAATAGTAGGATTGACCGTCAAATTATAACGTTTTCGCGATTGAAAGGGCAAGCATGTCTGGGCTGACGGAGAATGAAGAATCAGTTTCCTTGTTACACGCCATTTAACTTCATATCCCAAATATTAATATTATAAAGTACTGACCAGCTGAAAAACAACTAGTCAGTAGCACTTTTGAACTAAATCATTGGAATAGCTGGCACTCTTATGGCTCACCAACACCTGAAATTGAGAAACGTGTTTTACTACAGGGCAGTTCAAACTGTGGAGCTAATGATCCACATCAAAACACATTAGCCACTTAGGCCACACCCACCCACACAGTAATGTATTTAGAAATGACCCGAATACGATCTTCGCTCAATATCTGTAGTTGCACTTAAATTGTAATGGTTTGTCTCGTTTTGTATCCTGTTTGTCTTGTACAACCAGTACAAGAAAGAGACGACATGAGAGAAAAAAACAGAAACTACGAAGAGCTTTTTGACCAAATACGAAACAGTCACTTTAGGAATAACTTTACTAATAAAACTTTGTCGGTGAAAGGTTCAAGCTTTGATGTGATTCGTTTTACAGCTAGCAATTAAATTATGGTAAGGATCTAATCATTTGCAAAGCTAGATTTTAACAAGTTGATAAAACAATGTGTGACTTGAATGATCATTGACTTGTTTGTATGTAAAAATACGTACCTCATGGTCCTTCTCCAGTTGGTTTATCACAAGTTTCCAGTTATGAATGTCGTAGTTGACACGATAGTACCCAACTTCCTGGATGTTTACTATCAGCCAATCATTCGGTCCTGGTAAATCTCTCATAGTACCTTTTTGAAAATAATAACACATACCCTTTCACAGGGATAATTACAATTTCATAGAAATTAAGAAAGAAGAGATAGTGACCAACAGTTAAGCAAGTGTGCAAATGTAGTTTATACTTATATTTATTTTCATTATAACTACTCAAAAAAAAAAACACTACCAAAAATGAATAAAACATTATATTTGTTGCGGTTATAAGCACTGGAGTTTCTTTTGTACCATATAGTAATAATATTTATTTCATTTCGAAGTACGTAACTCTTTGTTGTTCCGTAACAGGCCTACATTAAGAAATGAGCATATCAACATTTTTAAAACAGTTTGTACTTGGCATATTCTGACTTTTAGTCTTGATACACAAACTGTAGGTCACTAGATAAAAACTTGGCATCAAAAGTTCATCCCCATTCAACAGTGGGAGATTTATAACTTGATAACCAGTTCAACTATTGGTAAAGAATAGGCCACGAGTGCTGTTGGCAACAAGTGTTGTCACCCACTCAGGCACCCTCAACAGTGTTGCCTTAAACGAGACAATTTGTCTGTCTTTATACTATTTATGGTAGGCCCGGCATGGCCAAATGAGTTAAGGCGTGCGACTTGTAATCCGAGGGTCGCGGGTTCGCATTCCCGTCTTGCCAAACATGCTCATCCTTTAAGCCATGAGGGCGTTATAATGTGACGGTCAATCCCACTATTCGTTGGTAAAAGAGTAGACCAACAGTTGGAGGTGAGTGGTGATGACTAGTTGCCTTCTCTCTAGTCTTACACTGCAAAATTAGGGACGGCTAGCGCATATAGCCCTAGAGTAGCTTTACGCGAAATTCAAAACATTTGTAAGATGTAAAGTTTTGAATATACGAGACGCAATTTGGCAGTTAAAGTTCTTTAAAGGGTAATAGGCATAATGTGAATTCAGTCACATTGCTTGTTTGTTGGGTCAGCAGTTACCTCGTGGATAACATGTTGATCGTTTGAGCTACACAATAACACTGTACACTGTTCGTATTTTAAGCTTAGACGGTGTTATAAGGACGACAGTTAATCACGTTGTTCGGTTAAATTTGTTTTGAATTTCGCGCAAAGCTACACGATGGCTATCTGCACTAGCCGTCCATAATTTAGCAGTGTAAGACTGGAGGGAAATCAGTAGTCATCACCACCAACCGTCAACTCTTGAGCTACTCTTTTATCAATGAACAGCGAGATTGACTGCCATATTATAACGACCCCACGGTTGAAAGTGCAAGCATGTTTGGTGTGACGAGGATTCGAACCCGCGACCCTCGGATTACGAGTCAAGTGCGTTAACCACCTGGTCATGCCGGGTACTGTTCGGTTAAATGCAGATATGCAGAAAAAATATGAAAAAAAATGCTTTTATGTACCGCTGGTAACAAGAATTAATCAGGCAGGTTATGATAGAACATACACTATAAGCCTTGCTTCCTTAGAATAAAATGTTGCACACATTAATATATTACTTTCATTAATTTCTAAATATTTGTGTTTGTAGGCGCAAATTGTGCTCACTCAATTTGTTGTTGTTATCGCTGTCCTGGTATTTCAAAACTCTGCTGTTATTTCATGAAACGTAGAAAATTCTCATGAAAAATAGAGTGATGTGTTCATCTTCATTTATGTCCTACAAATATTTCCAGATGCTCTTATTTTTATTGAAAATTTAATTATATATGAAATCTAAATGAATGCGTGTAAAATGGGTGCAAAGCAGTTGGATTAACAAGTACTTTGTGTGTGGATTATCAGATCAGTTGTTTAAAGTAAGTCAGATAAATAAAAATAAGCGCCAACCGGAAGGCAAAATCATATTACTTGATATTCACAAAAGACACCCCCACCTCGATGGCTCGGCTAAAATATTGGGTTTCGATACCTGTAATGAACAAAACACATATAGCCCATTATGTAGTTTTGCTCTTAGGAACAAATGTACTTGGAATAAATGAAACAATTTCTAGTAAGCGCTAGTTAAAATTGTTATAAATTAAATATTAAATCAAATATTTTGATTATTATTTGCAATTCTGAAATCTCTCAAAAGTCTAAAATGGATCGATTAATATTTGCACAATGATAACAGCAGAGACTGTGGTTTTGATAAAGTAAATATACGTTCAAACTTGGGGAAGTTAAACTATAAGACAGTGAAGATTTTTTGTGTTGACATTGACGCAATTCTTGAATGATATTTAGAGCTTAAAACTTATATTATAACACGTGAAAATGATAACTTGAAAATGTCACGTACAGAGAGCTGAAGGTAACATCAACTGATGGTAAAATATATAAAATTTTCAAACAAGAATTTTATCTCTTGTAAAAGCACTACGTGACTATATATCATTGAAATTAACAATAAATGAATAAGTTAATTTGTTCAAGCATGTTGATACGAGGTATAACAATGAATTACATGAATACGTTTGTTTCAGTTTGATTCTAACTAAAGCAGTCTCTACCAGTTTAATTCTAATTAAGAAAGCCTCTTTTTCAGTTTAACTCTAACTAAGGTAGACTGTTTTAATTTAATTCTAATTATGGTAGACTTCTTCAGATAAATTCTAACAAAGGTAGACTCTGTTTAATTCTAACTAAGGTAGACTGTTTCAGCTTATTTCTGACTAAGGTAGACTGTTTTAATCTAATTCTAATTATGATAGACTGTTTTAATTTAATTATGGTAGTCTTATTCAGATGAATTTTAACAAAGGTAGACTGTTTTAATTTAATTCTAATTATGGTAGACTGTTTTAATTTAATTATGGTAGTCTTATTCAGATGAATTGTAACAAAGATAGACTGTTTTTATTTAATTCTAATGATGGTAGAATGTTTTAATATAATTCTAGCCAAGGTAGCCTGTTTTTATTTAATTCTAACTAAGGTAGATTGTTTCAGTTTAATTCTGACTAAGGTAGACTGTTTTAATTTAATTATGGTAGTCTTATTCAGATGAATCCTAACAAAGGTAGACTGTTTTAATTTAATTCTAGTTATGGTAAACTGTTTTCATTTGATTTTAATTATGATAGACTGTCTTAATTTAATTATAATTATGGTAGACGTCTTCAGATGAATTCCAACAAAGGTAGGCTGTTTGAGATTAATTCTAACTTAGGTAGTACGTTTAAGTTTAATTCTAACTAAGGTAGACTGTTTTAATTTAATTCTAATTATGATAGACTTCTTCAGATGAATTATAACAAAAGTAGACTGTTTTAATTTAATTATAATTATGGTAGACTTCTTCAGATGAATTCTAACAAAAGTAGACTGTTTCTGATTAATTCTAACTTTGGTAATATGTTTAAGTTTAATTCTAGCTGAGGTATACTGTTTATTTTTAATTCTAGCTAGGATAGACTATTTCAGTTTAATTCTAACTAAATTAGACTGTTTCATGTATAATATAGTTAAGGTAGATAGTATTAGTTTACTTTTTACTTAGGTAAACTATTTTAGTTCAATTCTCTGGACTGGTCAGAACTTCGGGTTAAGTTATTTTGAATCACCTTGATGTACTTTTGACTGGAAAAAAGGAAAAAAAGAAACGCGAAACCTAAAAACTCTTGTCGCAACCATTTTAACATTACATGTAACAGTTTAATTCCCAGAGATTACACTAACAGTTTGTGACAAATTCATGATGTTAAAAACCACATGTGGGTTCAAGAATGATAGAGATATAAAAACACCATAACCGGAGTGCTTCCGATAGGTTGACCTTTCTATTCAGGGGCAAACTGGTTACAAACGTTATTAGCAAAGTGCAAGCTAGATTTAACATCTCGCTTCTTTCTGATAAAATGAGTTCCCAGAGGTGAAGCATAACAGTTTCTCTTACAGGGCACTCCGTCTAAAAACTTTTAATGTTACATTGTACAGGGTGGCCCGTAAGTCCCTACCCATCCATATATCTTATGTATCCAGTATATCTGTGTGCTGTCCCTCATTCTCGCTACGCTCACGTACACACGTACTTGTCAAAATACGCTCTTCAAGTGTAAATGGGCTTACATCGCCATATTTCTCTAAAAAAAAATTATAATACGTGCGTAATTGAATAGAATATAACGTATGGATGGGTAGGGACTTATGGGGCACCCTGTATATAACCATGTTAAGTAAGTCCACGTGAAGAAAGAATTATATTAATGTTTATAGCCAACACGACTATGGCAGTATCTTGCTTTATCCGAAAATAAAACAGGTGTGTAATATTGCGAAACCATTATCATGTTTTGATATACAAAACTGAAATAATAGAATAAACTGGAATTGTTTTTATAAATATACAAATTATTTTATTACGTAACTTGTATACTCTGTATCATTTTCACCAAAGGCATGCGTTTTATGAAATTTGTCGATTATAATGTTGTTCGCTGATTACATACGTAAAATATGAATCTTCAGAATTGGACAGTTTAATTAAGATATTCTTATAGCTAATATAAATGATAATTATTTATTTTACATGAAATTAAAATAGTTGTTGATATTATTTGTTTTACATGTTAATTCTAAATGTGAAAATAGGCTTTAGAATAAAGTTATTGACACTAAAGAAAACGTATATAAAACACAAACCCTGAAAATGTAAATTTTATAATTTAAAATAATTTAGATTATTGGGTTTCTTGATTCATCAGTTATAATGTATAGTGATATATATTCATGTAAATTTACTGACGAGAGTTTTTTACTTTTAATTTGTGTTAGTATATATATATAAACAAAACTATTGAGATTTTAAAGTATTTGTAATATTTTATTATATCCTTCACGCCTATTGGTTTGTAATATTTCGTTGGCTCTTGGTGTTTAAATTATAAATTTATCTGTATCTAACCTGAAATTATATAAAGATTAAAGGTTAGAAAATGGTATGATAAAACTAAATAGAAGAAATTGACTATATATTTAAAAACGGCTGGTATGGGTCATATTCAAATATACAGTTTTCTCGTCATTACGGAAGAAATTGACGTTAGAAAACGCAAATACATGAGCAAATTTATTAGAGCAAAAGTATTAATTAGGTAATGAAAAACAGAAACACGTTTTTAGCGTATAAAATTACAAATATAACAAATTATGAGCTGGTTGTTCTGCCGCAAAGCCACTCGAGAGTAATCGCTGATGTCCACCGTGAGGAATCGAACCACAAGCGGAACGTTTTAAATCTGTAGACAAACGTTCTACTACCGGGGAGAAAGTAAACTGTTAACTAGCCAAACTACGTTAAGACATTCTTTAGTTTATAAATATTTATACTTACCTTGATTAAATAACATTTACTATTATAATTAAATTAATTTAGAAACAATTCATTATTATTATATTAAATTAAACTGTTAACAAGTCAAACTACATTAAGGCTTGTTTGTTTGTTTTTTGGAATTTCGCACAAAGCTACTCGAGGGCTATCTGTGCTAGCCGTCCCTAATTTTGCAGTGTAAGACTAGAGGGAAGGCAGCTAGTCATCACCACCCACCGCCAACTCTTGGGCTACTCTTTTACCAACGAATAGTGGGATTGACCGTCACATTATACACCCCCACGGCTGGGAGGGTGAGCATGTTTAGCGCGACGCGGGCGCGAACCCGCGACCCTCGGATTACGAGTGCACGCCTTAACGCGCTCGGCCATGCCAGGCCCCACATTAAGGCACTCTTTAGTTTATAAATATTTATACTTACCTTGATTAAATCACACATTTATTATTATAACAACAATGGATGCATCTGAGGTAAATATATTTTCACTTTTCATAGAAAATGTGTACCCACACATCACGTATTTAAAAACTATCGTTCAAAGACAAGTTTGTTTTCACGGATTTGTGAAAACTCTCCTATATTTCCTTCTTATTTCAATCATTTCCACGCTACAGAAAAAAAAAGTGTTTTTAATAACTGTTATCTTACAACGAGACAGCACTGGTTTCAGTAACATAACACAGACCGAGCTGTTACTTGCTGTGTTATATTACACAAAATTTGATGAGACACTTCCGCGCTGAAAGTCACTATTAATGACCTAAGGGTAAAAATAAGCTGTACATGTAAATACATTATAAATACGTCATTTTTTATAATCGTACACTGTGTGTGAGGTTATGACTAATGTTTCATCTGTTGAAAGTCAAAAATAATCGCTGTTATTTTACTGTTTTTTTTGTAAAACTGCTGTCCTTGAGACTTGGATGGTACCACTTCACGTAAGTGGACGAGATGTTTTGTTCTGAGATTAATGTTTTGGTTGAAATTTCTTGTAAAGTTACACGAGGGCTATCTGCTCTAGCCGTCCCTAATTTATCAGTGTAAGACTAGAGGGAATGCAGCTGGTCATCACCACCCACCGTCAACTTTTGGGCTATTCTTTTACCAGTGAATAGTGGGATTGACCTTTACATTATACCGCACCCACGGCTGAGAAAACGAGTGTAATAATCACAAACTTCACTTTGATAATTAATTTACTTAAAAAGAGAAGTATTACTGTGTAACTATTACTGTTTAAGTATTACTGTGTATATTATTACTGTATAAACAGAAAAATACTGTTGGAAAAAGTCCGTATGCCTGTTTTTGTTTATAATCCTTCAACCTTTACGCAATGACAAAAATTAAACATAATATTTGACTTATTTTATTGATTTATCTAAATTTCTTTACAACGGCACATTAATATGGTGCAAAACTGTTTAAATCGCACTGCTGTAGTCATAACTTTTTTTAATATTGTGATAATTAAGAGTTAAATGCACCAAACAAAAGAAAGGATGCATTTTCAGTTTAAGGACGGAGAAACTTTCACAGTAGTTAAATTAGAAAAACACGGACCAGCAAACGTTAACAACACTGAGATGGGAACGACGTTCCAAATATTTAATACAATATACCTTAAATTTGGCATTAATAATGCCTACATCAAATGCCACCATTACGTTTTTCTAATGGGATTTTTCATTTTGTTATATTGTGGCGTCTTGCTTTTCTTTCTTTTCCAGTTATTCATATAAAACTTTCCTTTTTTGCTATATAGGCTGAACTAAATTAATAACTAAAAAGACATATTTAATTTACACATTTACCTAAGAACTATATTACCTTCAAATATTGGTGCGCCAAATAGATCATCAAATTCTGTATTAGCAGTGTGTTTTTCACTATGTTTATTTTATTATTATTTGCCTACCTGTGGCAGAGTGAAGCCACAGTTTAGTTGTGGTGTTTTCCCAGTCAGGATTCCTTGAATCCGTGTACGTAACTGGAATTTTCCACAGAGGTTCACTGAAAATATAAGAACATTTTAATACGTTATTTTGTTTTTCTGCTGACGTTCGAGGATTTCTATTGTTTAAAGTATACCCAACGAACTGAAAAGTCTTAAAATAGATGCTTACATGTCGCTCCATAAAATACGTGTAAAACGTGTAAAAGCACACTGAATTTTACATTTATAAATTCTTATTTATATTCAAGTTTTATATCTACGACTTGTAGAATGTGTTGAGCACATAAGATTTGTGAAACTATGATGTAACGTTTCAGGCTACTTTATTGGTGACTTTGATGTAATGTTTCAGGCTACTTTATTGGTGACTTTGATGTAATGTTTCAGGCTACTTTATTGGTGACTTTGAACGTGTGATTTTGTACAATTTTTAATCTAGATTTTTGTATTGCTGTTTCACCAAAATTATGTGTGTTTTTTTCGTTTTGTTTGTAATTAAAGTTACACGATGGGCTATACATGATCTGCTTACCATGGATATCTAAACCCGGTTTCCGACTTTGTAAATCCGCAGACATACCGCTGGGAGCCCAAAAGATTGCTCATGTCAAGTAATGAGAGCGTGGTTTAACGTCTGGAACTTTATTAAGCGTAGGAAGTGATTTGATTAATTTAAAACGCATGTTTTACGAAAGTTAATTATTTACACTGTAGATTGATTATATATTTATTAAGTCAACCAGCTAGTAAAGTTTGTGTGTGTGTTTCCAATGAATTACTAGGGTTACAAGAAGTACCGAAAATATGGGAAAAATGAGTAACTTGTTAAATGATAAGACTTAGCTTGTAGTGGAAGAAATAAAATGCTTTCCTCATATTTGATTTGAATAGATTTTGCACTCTTCTTTTATAATGAATAATCCAAAAACAGCCCATCAATAGAAATCGCCAAAATGATCTTTCAAAACTCTTTTATTTTCTTTCCAACCTAAATCATATTTAAGGTATGATTTATTCAAGCACTATTGTAATGTCTAATTATTAAGAATATTAGAATAAGTAACGCTCGATAAAATATTTTTAAACGTTTTTCTCTGATTTTCTTAAAGTTCATTTTAGAGCAAGATTTCAGTTCAATTCATATTAAACTCCATTAAACATGTTTAGAAGTAGCGCACAATTCTTATTCAAATTTCAATTTAAAATCTCATACTTTTGTTTTTAATTAAGTACAAAGCTATATAGAGGGTGATGTGTGCTGTGCTCATCACAGGAAGTGAGACTTGGTTTTCTAGCGATCTAATTCTTAAGAATTGTCATTGGGAGGAAAGCAAATCTGGTACAATAAATATTTCAGAGACTACTAGGAAAAAGGGTGGAACACGAAAATTATAAATATTTTCTTTTACTTTTATAAAGTCTCTGAAAATTGGATGTGACAAACAAATTGAAAATAATTAAAAATTACGGCTGATTCTCAGTATTGATTCCTGTTACTTAGTACAGCATAACTATTTAAATCTGACAATAAATTATCCTTAGTTAAAATATATGTATTTTTAATGCAGTGTAAGTTTGTTTAAATATAACAATAAATTATTCTCAGCTAGGATATATATTCGTAGTTTTATTGTAGTATAGCTATTTTTAAAACTAATCATAAGTTATACATAGTTTGGATATTCATATTTTTAAGGTGACACAACACTCTGCTTAAAACTAATTATCAATAATTCTTAGTTAGGATATACATATTTTTAGCGTAGCATAACTATTTTAAACTGACTATCAATTATCTTTAGTTAATACTTTCATATATTTAATATAGTACAACTTTATTGAAACAAAATATCAATTATCCTTACATAAGGATATTCATATTATTACTTTAATACATTTTTAACTTACTATGAATTATCCTTAATTTTGATGTGCATATCTTTAGTGTATTACATATCCGTTTAAAACTATCAACCTTAGTTAGGTCTCGTTTATTGATATTTTATGGCATTTGAACAATTAATAATGTTGTAATGTAAACTGGAAACGTATTTCCCTAACATAAGTTAATATTATATGATCAAATAATTAACTTTTCAAAGGTTAAAACAAACATATCAATACAGAATAACTGATTTGACTTTACATACATAACATTACAGAATGGTTAACTGAGAAATAAAAAGACGGATCTCGAATATAAAATAAAGTTGTCAGTTTTCAGCTCATTTTGTTCTATATGAGGTTTCCATATAAAGTAAAAACAAGATTACACAAAGAAATATTATACATCTTAAGAGATAAAATGAATATCATGAAAAACTGATATCCAGGTTGCACATACTCGAAGATACAGTGTTTTCATCACGTAATGACCAATCTTATTTAAAAGACACATAATGTCCTTGGATCAAATTTTGCACGATCCGGTTTACGGTAGGTGAAAATGATACGAGACATTAATGTGGCTATTTAGATTCGTATGAGGCCTACACATCCCTTCGCTGAAGGCTCTGAAATTTGAGTTTCATTAACCGCCAGTAAAATACGATAATGACGTCAAAGTATTTCAAAATGCAATGAAATAAACATCCAGAAGAAACTGGCTAGATTATTATTCACAACGCACAGAAGTAAATAGTTACTTGTAACTACTGTGGTAATAATTCAGCTAAATATGTGTACAGCTAGCAAAAGATTGATTTCGTACAACGCTAAACAATTGACAACGTACACCGTGTCGTTGCAAGGGAACGAACCACGATTTCTAAAGTCGTAAGCGTTCAGGTTCGCTGCTAACTGATTGGGTGACGAAAACTGAAAGAAAAAAGCCTATTATGAAAATAACAGGTGTAATTTTGTGATATTTCAAATATTCATTGTTTTGTTATGGGGCACTAAAAGTGTAGAATTTTAAATTTGAATGCAATACTATCGAATGTATTAATTTTTAGTTATTACGGTCAGAAAGATTGACTGCTTTTTTGTGGTACTATAAAATAACAGCCGATGCGCTTAAAACATTTGTTATTTCATAGCCTATTTTTATCTTGTTTAACAGTAAAATATAATTATTGATAAACATTTGTATTGTCTACGAATCTATTACAGGCGTCTGAGGTACTGGAAGCAAAACTATTAACAAATTTAAAGGCGTGGGATAACATTATGAAAGGAAATGTTACTTCACGCTGAAGGAACCTCCTATACAATGAATATAGAAACAACGAAATATGAGAAAAATAGTTTAAAAAATTACAGCAAATATCAAGTCCTCATCTCGATAAGATTTTGCAATCAATACTGCAGCTCTTTTTAATACATAGAATGTCTTTAACTTTCAGAAACAGTTGAAGTTGTAGGATGTTGTATGCAAAACTTATACCGAGTAACTACACTTCTTTAGTGTTTTCTGCAATCATCCGCCTACTCTACCTATTCTGTACAGAAAATAAAATTCCCTATTTCCACCTACTCTTCATATTTGCTGCATTAATAACACATTATGCCCGTGTTTTCCTGTTCTCATTGTTTACTTCGTGAAAGAGTTTTCACGTCAAGGGACCTCCTACACAAGTATGCGTTATTTTATTTCACAGAGGATATGATAGATGAATGGACTATAAGCTGGATTCCCTCATGGAAAATCGCCTCAGGAACTGCTGCTGAAAGGCCAAGAAGGAAATGTTTGCTGCAAAAGGAATCGTCAAGAGGTTTATAGCATACAAACAAGTCCAGGATATACAAGAGGACCATCTATTGGAGAGTGTGAGGGTGGAGGAAAAGGGAATTGATGAATTACCTCGACTTAATCCGCACGGTTGCTGTACCCGACTAGAAGTACACAATATAATTATTTGTTTTATGATGGTTTTTTTTATATCCCTAACAGACAGGTAGACAAATAAGTGAAACGACATGAAAGATTTGATGAACACTTACAGGCTGTTTGAAAATTAGACACAATTCAGTGTAAGTGAATGGATAATCTTCTCAGCACATAAACCAGTTTCAGTTATTGATTCACGTAACAAAAAAAAAACTAAAAGTTTCGACGACGGTGCTGTCTTGTGAATACACAGCGTAACAGGACTGTGAACCCTAAAATTTATGATTGGTGCAACAATGTGCTCTACTCTATGGAAGAAGTTTGTTTGTTAGCTTTGAATTTCGCGTAAAGCTATACGAAGGCTATCTGCGCTAGCCATTCCTACTTTAGCAATGTAAGACAAGAGGGAAGGCAACTAATTATCACCGCCCACCAACAACTCTTGGGCTACTCTTTCACCAATAAATAGTAGTATTGGCCGTAATATTCTAACACCCTGACGACTGAAATAGTGATCGATCGTATTTGATCTGACGGGGATACGAATCTGTGATCCTCGAATTACGAGTCAAGTGTCCTAGCCAACTGACCATGCCGAGGCTCTATGAGTGAAGAAGCTTAATATAAAAGTATTCAATCAAAGAGAGTTCGATGGGTGTTGACCAATAACCTTCTCTTTTATCTATCAGCCCTAAATCATGGACCGAATTTTCACTACTGTGTAGCTTTCAGTGAAAAAAAGTACTCTTATTGGATTCGTTTAAGTTTTAACAAATTACACCTCACTGTATATATTAGGCATTTTCTGCTGCAAAATTATGTACAAAGAAATACACAGTACATTAAAACTCACCTGCCGACATCTTTAGATTCTTCCTTCTCAAGCAAAAAACGATTTTGTGCAACTCCTGCAGTGCCAGTTTCATAGTCACGTGATACTGTAAGAACTGGATATCCGGTTTGAAGTGTCCACGAATCCATGACCTCTTTTACTTTAATCCTATCTTCCTCTCTTGTCACTTCTTGGACCTTTGAAACAACGACAAAAGGTTAGTTTTGTTTCTGTATCCCTACTCGAATACTAAGATGTCGAACATTTCGTTTGACCCTAATTCGTTGCTCTGGAAACGTTTGTTATTAGTGTTTTATGAATTTCAGGCAAACCTACACGAGAACTATCTGCGCTAGCCGTCCCTAATTTAGCAGTGTAAGACTACAGGAAAGGAAGCTAGTCACAACCACCCTCCCAGCCAACTCTTGGGCTACTCTTTTACTAACGAATATTAGGATTTACCGGGACATTATAACGTCCCTACGGCTGAAAGGGCGATCATGTTTGGTGTGATGGGGATTCGTACCCGCAATCCTCGGATTACGAGTGGAGTGCCTTAACCACCTGGTCATGCAGGGGGCCTTGTTGTTAGTGAAAAAAAAAGTGATAAGTACAATGCTTCCTTGTCTTGTAACTTTTTTGATTTTCGAAAAAGAGAATAGATCATACTTCAAAACATTTAGCAGGAAATAAATCAGTCCTTGGTTAAGAGAAACTGTTTTAGTCTTTCACATCATTTAAATTTGCATACTAATTAAATACCTTAAAAAGAATCATTAGCAGAAAAATAATGTATGTATATTTCCATAGAAGCAATTACCCGATCTTAATAAATAAAAATGTAATAAGTAAAGAGCACTTTGACGAACACACTGTTAATTTTTGGCGTTTCTCGTTTTTCGAGTGATAAATGTAAACAGAATTTTACTCTATACTGAAGGTTAAGAGTATCCACTAAGTACCTTGCGTATAAATGTCAAATGCTGTAAATATGTTAAAAATGTCTACACACATAACTGAAATTTATTAAACTGAGATATATTTTAATGCCCGTTGTTCTTGATGGATAACGTGATATAAAATTGTTGTTTTTGTTGTTCTTTAATGGTAAAATCGTCGAGTAGTCGATCTGTGCTGTAACCATCGCGGGTATTGAGCTCAGATTTCTAGCATTAATACATAATTGTTAAATAACAATGTTTGATACAAATATTTCATTTAATGATTAAAAAAATCTGAACATTTCTTTGTCAGTTTTACAGAGAAAATCTTTAAAATATTTCTTACTATTTAAGTTATTCAGAAGTTAATGATTCAGAAAGTTAAAAGAGGTTTATAATTCAAATACGTGCGTAATACATTACAACTTCAAAAAACGTACTTTAGTTAGATGCCACCAGAGGTCGTCCTGAACAGCATTGCCATAGGCTTTTGTCCTCAAATAACTCTGAAAAATTTATAAAATCTTCGAATCAAACTTCAGCTAGCAAAATTTAAAACAAACATGAGTATTTGTATCGTAATCTGACAAAATATTTTCGTATGTTACTGATATTGCATTACAGACCGGGTATAATTTAGAATAAGACATCTGCAAAATTTATATAAATTAATAAAATATAACATGAAATGAAAACCCACCGTTAATCCCTTCCGAAAGTTGTGTTCACCAAGGTAATGGTTCATCATGCGAATAATAGACGCTCCCTTTTCATGAAAGAAATACTTTAAGTGAGAAATTAGTACATCACCTTCTTAAAAAATCAATTATAGGTATAAATAATTACTCTTCATAAAAAAACACTCCATTTTGCCTAGTTTACCATTAAAAATTAATTTAGAGTGTAGAAAACATGAACAATTCAAATGATATTGAGATATTTAAAAACTTTTTGTAAAATTAATGAACACATTTAAACCTTTTGTCTCACAATAAATGACTGAAGTAATTGTTATTTTCTCACCTTTCCATAGGATATCCTGTCAAAAATTTCGTTGATTTCATCAGGATGATGAACTGGAACTGATATTGGATGAGATGTCTTTAAAGAATCAAGTTCCATTACATCCTGAACTTCATCCAGCACAAACTGCTGATCCTAAAAGTATATTGTAACAGGTTACGCCATTTTACATCAACTGGATAAAACATTTATGACGCCATTTTACATCAACTGGATAAAACATTTACGATTCTTCGACAATATATTCAACTTTCTTGTTACGTCTTTATGCCAGTAATATAACACCCCAAATACTATTCTATTGCCCACAAGAAGTTTTTCTTGGTTGTTGTTTTCGTCGTGTAAAGCTACACAACCATCTGTACACTGTCCGTGAAAGAAGAAATTTGAAAATTAAAACTATGAAGTCAAATATGAATTTATTATAAACGTGTTTAAATTAATTACCTGAAATAACAAGTTTTTCTACATTCAAATATCAACTAAACCAAAACAAAAATATATGTACAGTATCTTACAAACATCGTTTGCTAAATAATTCAGATGAGTTGACTAATTATTTTGAATTGAGCACAAAGATACACAGGGGGCTATCTGTTCTCTACCCACCATGACTATTGAAACCCGCTTTTTAGCAATATGAATCTAAAGACATACCGCTTTGCCATTGAGGGGCAGTTCAGAAACATAAATCATTGGTATAAACATTACTTATCCGTCAAATTCTGCATAGATATAGTTCAGTGTGGTAAGTGAAAGACAACTAAAACACCATATATATATTTGTGTAATCAAAAAAATATGATATCACTTATATCTCACTAATACAGTTGACCTGAGATTCGATGAAGGTATAACATAGAACATTCCCTCAAGATGATGCTATTTAAGAACATAGGCCCGAAACAACAAAACTGGCAGGCCCCAAATTCTTAAATGAATCATATTTTCAGACCAGTAACTGAAGGACAAATCAGCAAGCAAACAATGGCTAACAGATTTCATAAGGTCAGTATTTATGTCACTGACGTGAGTTTATGTAAACCAATAGGAAAAAAAAACAAACAAACAAAACGTCTTAAGCGCTATCAAGAACATACGGATTAGCCAATACGGGGATAACAAACGTAATTTTCACAGTCGAATCATGCTTCACAGTAAAACCTTATACAAGGTATGGAAAGTTGTACGAAACCAACCAATTCACTTAAGAGAGACACGCATGTGACGCACGACATACAGTTGCAATCTTACAGCCATAAGCGCTGTCATAAGCAGGTGCGGTTTGAAAAACTTTGTTCTAATGGAATGTAATATGCGTTTCCACTTAGCTGAGCTGCTGAATAAATAACTTCCTGAAAAAAACTACTTACTTATTGATTATTTCAGCTTAATGAAACCACGTCGAAGCAGAACATACATTAGTATGTACGACTCTACACTTTATTAATACACGTCGATCATTTACTGGGCTGCGAGGTTTCTGATATTAAATTAGCATTTGTTTCCATGAACTCTAACAGTAGACAATTTAATATCAGATCACATGACCGATCACCTGACAATCGTTGTTTTGTTTAAAAATAACTGACAGCTCAACTGACAGTTCTTAAGAACAATAGATGTACCTCGTCGTAGTTCGAATATAAGAAACCTCGATCAACTCTCAAGTGTTTTGAGCAGTGTATCTCACTGAGCAAATGTTATTTCCACGTTCTTGAAACTAACAAAGATGTAAATGTAATTACAATCACTAAACTAAAGGTGAAGATATCCGATCATTTAAAGACTGGAAGGACCAGTTTAAAATTGTGTTTGTTCTTGCATGTTATTTGACGAATATTCTCAGAATAACGAATAGAACCCTCTTTTACAACTAAGTTATTCAGCAAAAACTGTTCTTATGTGGAATTACTACATCAATCAGAGTTAGTAAGAACAAGTGAAATGACTTACGTTTTAGTTTAAATAGGTGATTTTACTTTTCTTCCTTTTGTAGAATACGGGCGCAGATTGGCCCTCTGATAGAGTTCTGGATTTCTAAGCTGGCAAGCAGGATTCGAATCCGCAAGATATAAGAATAATACTCAGCTTCGGGTGTGTTATAAGAGTAAAAGTAATTATCATGGTAGTGATGGTAGTTAGTAGTGTGCTGGTTACAGACCGACCTTTCTCTGGTCAGTTGGTCAAAATAATGGACAACAATTATGGACAGTCTTGGTAATATTGTCATACATACAAAATTCAATAGAAATTATTGAAATATTTATTTTCAGAGACAAACGTAACACCTTCCTCATTATCAACACTAAATGTTCAAAATGGCGGAAACATTTATAAATAGCAGTTGTTTGTCAACTAAAATGTTGACGTACTTTGTCTACGCAAATAAAATTTATATAAGTTGGGAGATGTTCGAATGATAGTGTTAAATAAAGAAAGATGTCTTCTACCCTTAACCTTTACAAACTCATAGTGATCCAAGACTTGCTTGTTTCTTCGTTTTTGTCCTTTTTTATTTCGTGCAAAACAACACGAGAGCTATTTGTGTTAACTATCTTCAATTTAGAAATGATTGAGGTCAACACCACTCGTCACCAGCGAATAGTGATATTGACCGTTACATTGTAACGACTCTACGGTTGAAATGGACAAGCTTATTTGGTGGTAAGATTCGAACCCGGGACCTACAGATCAGACCTCAAATAAAAATTAGTTTAATTCTTAGAATTGCGAAATGTCTCGTGACATATGGATAATCCACTTTATATTTCTAGTGTTTGCTGAATTCTGATTCGTCTACTCTTTTATAATCATTTTATTATCGTTTTTATTCTAGAAAGTTCTCGCCTGCGCAGATAGTTCTTGTGTAGCTTTGCGCAAAATTAAAAACAAATCAAACCAAGTTCTCGCTTTTTATCGAATAAAATCCACCGTATAAGGATATTACCTGATATTTACATAAAGTCTATTCTATTAATGAGAGACATAAAACAAACGAACTATTCCTTAACACTCTTAATATATATATCCATTTTGTAAATACCTCTTAACAAGAGAAATTCGACGCATTAACTTTACCATATTCCAGGCCTTTTCTACAGATTTGACACCAAGGTACTCCACATAACTAGCGAATCCTTCATTCAACCAGAGATCATCCCACCACTTTGGAGTAACCAGATTGCCGAACCACTAAAATGTAAACGAATATTCCAAAAATAGAACGTAAAAAAAATTACATTTAAAATTGTAAATATTTATTAAAAACCTTAACGAACTAAACAGTAAATTTTAACAGCAGAAATATCAAGCTATCTCAATGTTTATTTCTACAACTAGCTCTATACATTCTACAAACATTGCGAAAGAAAACACAGTTTACAGTTAGGGTGGATGCAAAGATATCTTACAAAGCCAAGCTTTCATTCTATCAGGAATATATTTCTTCCGTTTATTGTTTGAAATGCAAACTTGTGTTGTAGTTGTAACGGTGCCAAATTTCACCTTTTCTAACCAGCTGTGATATTTTATCGCCAGTTTAATAACGGTTTTTACAGTGGGCAACGTCGGCCCTAAATTTAGAAACTGTGTTTTAGAGTGGTTCCTCTGAACCAGATAGAAGATTACAACACTTGACACTTTAGTCTGATTTTTATTTACAGTTTTCTAGACTTTTAATTAAAAGTTAAGCCTAAACTGCGCGAGTGAGCTTCCGAACTGACGTATTTGTACGAAAATGCATAATATTAAAAACGTCAATTTCGATACTCACGTGACGCCAAGTTAATCAGAAACATCGCCAACTGCTTTACATAAAAATTACAAACAGTAATGTGAAATTATCACTTTTAAAAGGTAAAAGCTATTCCAAAAGTAATTTGTCTCTAGAGCTGTCTAGTAGCTGTCTCTAATTATATCGAAATGTAAGCAATGATATTTTGGAAGATATTCTGCGTTTCTGTACTGAGAATTGATTTAAAATTTTAACTTGTTATGAATTAAAATCAGTATAATTGACTGTAAAACTGTAGTTTTATTAAAAAGTTAAGAAAGTTAAGCCTCGAAAGTTAACGGTGATTTTTGGGTAAATAGAACAATTAATGTATTAACGCCAGTTGCAAAAGGTAAAACAAATCTCAGTATTGTAACACAGTTGCCTTATTTGGACTAATGATTATATTATTACGTCTGCAGACATGGTTGTACCGATAACATTAATTTAAAACACCAAAATAGAAGGCATTTTTCAGAGTCACGTATACAGATCTCACTAACTCCTGGTCCTTATGATAATTACTTATAATATTGAACAAAAATTGAAATTTATTAACTCTTTAGACATATTTATTTAAACTTTGTTAAATTTAATGTCCAATCATTGTAAACACACCTGCAAAGCTCATTAATTTGTTTTTCCTGTTTAAAGCATATAGACATACCTGACGGGCTAGCTCGTGGGTCACATGCATATAGACATACCTGATGGGCTAACTTGTGGGACACATGTATATAGACATACCTGAGAGGCAAGCTCGTGGGATACATGCATATAGACATACCTGATGGGCTAGCTCGTGGGACACATGCATATAGACATACCTGATGGGCTAGCTCGTGGGACACAACAGTTGCGACACGTTGTTTATTACTTGCAGATGAAACGTCGTGGTCAAAGAGCATGGTACTTTCCCTGTAGGTGATAAGTCCCCAGTTCTCCATCGCTCCAGCGTTAAAGTCCGGGAGGGCGATCATATCTGCGGAGGATTAAACCAGAACTCATGATTAGAATAACTGAAAGAGCGAACCAAAGAACCATAAACGTCGCTTCCACATACACGTATAATGTTTACATTTACGCTAGTTTTTCAAGAAATCAACATCATCCGTGAACCTGCACGCCATCAGCGTCTCGATTGTTACTCTTAAGTGATAGATTTAACGTAAGATCATATCTGCTCTTAATTCGTCTGCGAAAAGTGTGGACAAAATAACACACCAAGATAACAGATCAAATCTGTCGCCATATTAGTATTCTGAGCCACACACCATTATATCTGGAATATACTCATCACTGCAATTACGGGAACTTTTAAGCGTTAAGTCAAAACCATTACAGTAGCGTAGCATCCATTCGTGGCGCCACGTTATGCGTAAAGTAATAGAATGATTACGCCTATAACGACCTCTCAACAGGTTCAGTTAACGGTGCAAAGTGTAATAAATCCGCCTCTTTCAGTTAAGCTGAGTCACTTTAGTAGAGAATATTGGAAAAGTTACTTAAAAAAGTATTTCCGTGATGGAAATAAATGGCCTAAATTTATTCCCTTCAACAATGTTCAAGGAGTTACAAGATACGAGAGCGCCTGTACTACAACACCGAATTTACTGTGACTAGACAATTACAATTGTCTAAGAAATCCGAGATTATCTTACACTTGAAAGGTCTATAAGCATGAGATATATAACTATCACACAGCTGGCTTTCTTAAGTATTCCTTTTCAGACGAATTTGATACATATATATTTAAAGGAATGCAATCATATCAAGGCTCGCTAGGCCTAACTGTATTTTTCATCAGTATTTTATTGATGTGGTTCTTGTACCATAGATGTTTTTTTTTCTTATTCTAAGGAATATGTTACACTATCTTTACCAATCAATCTATTAGTTAAAGACTTATTGTTATATGATATTTTTAACACCAACAACAGGATTTGGTTAAACTTCGCATCACGTAAAATTTTGGTACGTGTTCCGCACAGCGTAACCACCCTTGTGAAATTACGAGTCTCGAAGCTCAAAAAACGTACTTGCAATATCCTCTGCAAAAAAAATTAAAAATACAACCGTTAAAGGTTAAATACACAGTGAGAAAAGGTGTTTATATCATTCAATTAACTGATTCTGTATTTTTTTTATATGTATCGCGATGTTTTTAAAGCATACTCTCAAACACGTTTCACATAAATACTCTGTAATTATGATACACGTATCTTACAACCTGCATAATTCGGACTTTATAGTTTCCCTCCAGAATTCCGTTTATCATTTATTTGAAGATTTGTCATTTCCAAGGCACGTGTTTCAGCTAGAAGAAAAAGCAAATTCGTGGTGCTTGTTCAAGGTACTTTGATACTTACTATATGAGCGAATACATTAGTATATCAAGAGTGATTTAAAATACTTAAGTATGAACAGTTTTCTGAATGAAGAAGAACATATTCTGTGTTCTTGAAATGGTAAATGGTTAAGAAAGAAATGCATTATATATTAACTATTTATTATGTGTGATAAAGCCGTAAAAATTGCATTTGAAATAATGAGATGAACAGTGTATTGATAGAAATAAGTATTTAGTTTTCAACTGTCTGACAGAAGATTAGAACTCAGAAACTAACATTACAAACTTTCATCATTTTTGTTTGTTTTGGAATTTCGCACAAAGCTACTCGAGGGCTATCTGGGCTAGCCGTCCCTAATTTAGCAGTGTAAGACTAGAGGGAAGGCAGCTAGTCATCACCACCCACCGCCAACTCTTGGTCTACTCTTTTACCAACGAATAGTGGGATTGACCGTCACATTATACACCCCCACGGCTGGGAGGGCGAGCATGTTTAGCACGACGTGGGCGCGAACCCGCGACCCTCGGATTACGAGTCGCACGCCTTACGCGCTTGGCCATGCCAGGCCCTTTCATCATGTCAAACTGGGTTAACTATGGATGTAGATATTTAGTTTTAATTCACAATAGTAATTCACTATGTGTTGTTTCTCTAGAGAAAAGTCGATAATTATTAATATACTCTGCATGTTCTGTAGTAATTTAAATATGATAGACAAAGTATCACAATGAATATACAAGAAGGATTTATTGGTTTTGTAGACTAAATGGAATTTGTATTTGGTAGTTTATTTTTATTAATTCATTTTTGTTTGTTTAGAATAAGGCACAAAGCCATACAATGGGCTATTTGTGCTCTGCCCACCACGAGTATCGAAACCCGGTTTTCAGTGGTTTGAGTCCACAGACATGCCGATGTGTCACGGGGATCTATTAATTCATTTCAGAATAGCATAGCACCAATACACTACGTATATTCCAGCGGAGTTCCGCACACCAGATATATTGATTTACTAAATTGAAAAATCATCATGTTATCAAATTTATCTTTATTTCTTTTCGTTGTTGGTTGTGGACACAAAATTTGATTGTATTAAGTCTCTAATTAGTAACCGAAACGTTATTTGTATTTCTGTTGATGGTATTTGTGTGTGTATGGAGGGGGTCTTGAATAGCAAATTTTCCTTTCAAAACTTACAACCGTGTAATGTACTTGTTTCATATTTTCGACTTTAGTTTGATTTGAGTTTTACGCAAAGCTACTAGAAGGCATATTTAGTAGTGTAAAAATAGAGGGAAGGCAGCTAGTCATCATCACCCACCGCCAACTCTTGGGCTATTCTTTAACCAATGAAAAGTGCAATTGGCTATAATGTTATAACGTCCCCTCGGCTGAAAGGACGAGCATGTTTGTTGTGACGGGGATTTGAACCCGCGACTCTCGGATTACGAGTCGAGTGCCCGAGTCATGCTGGGCTATATTTCCAGAATCTTCTAAATAAAACGGAACAAATAAGTGTTAATTCGAAATAATGTTTTGAAATAATAAAAAAAAACTAGTGATTTATTCATATTAGTAAAATATTATGCACAATATTAACAACCTGGTTTTATTTTATATCTATTATGTCAATTGATAATTGATAAATTAAATGTTTTGTTTTAAAGTAGATTATTTCTTAATAATGTGAAAAAAAATCCAGTTTTCACAAGATAACTTGTAAATAGAATTTTGGGGATTAGCTTGGTAAAATAATTTATATACATAACCTGTTTTTGGAAGAGGATATGTAATTCCGAAGTAGTCTTGAAAGAACTGTAGAATTTTCGGACCAATTTCCAGTGCATAGTCAGCGGTATCCAAAACAGACGGTCGGGCCCACACTCGAAACTGAATTATAGCAGAAAAAAATAAACCACAGTAATTAGCCATTGAATGTTTGCTGTATATTAGTTGTTGATAATTCTGAGCATTGATATCATATAAAGTGAAAAGGTTACACTTTGTTTTTGAAATTTATTAAATAATAATGTTGCAACCCAATTAATTGAATCGTAATTAGAAAAACACTTGGTTATTTATTGTTCGTTTGTTAATACGCCTCCCAGACTTCGTATCAACGTCTATATGATAGGCACACATCTGAAGACCATGGAATCAGTTGAATACAAAAGAAAAATATACAACAGAAAGACGTTTCACTTTCGATTTGGCTCACGGATCTCCGGTGGACATGTAATCGTAACAGTTATAGCTTATGCTGTGGTCCGTAATAACTGATAGCTTCCGTCGTTGTTGACATTTCAATAGAAAGTGATCAAGTAAATAATACACACATGTCTATCACACACGTGTCTACATGTTTGGAACATCAAACAGGAAATTGACTACGTTTCTTCAGTGTGTTGATAGAGTAGAAAGGCAGTGTCGTTCAGTACTTGAAACCAACGCAATACGTATTTGAACTTACTAAACAACTTGCTGATGAGATGAAAAAATTGTATCTCATCGCTCTTCTGAGAGAGAAGATTGGTAAGAAAACTCAATCATTTGACTTTTAAAGTTATTACAGCTTAGTCACTTAAAAATTAAAGAAATAAGAATATGACATGTGTAGATTTGTATTAAAAGTTAACTTAAAATGATTTTCAACCGTTTGTTTTGAAGTTAAGTTATGGGTTAGCTGTGCTCATCACGGGTATCGAAACTTGGATTTTAGTGTTGGAAGCCCACGGACATACCACTGTGCCATTGGGGGATACGTCAAAATTACACAATAATTTAAATTTTTTGACGAAAAGAAGTCTTGCAAAAAATGTTTCTGTGACCCATCACAAGGAATGAAAATAGCATTGGGGAAAACACTGATATCTTGCTAATTTGCGTAATGCAAACACATTGGCCAATCACAAGACGCACATGATGCTGCCCCCCTTTTATCTCTCTCTACAACTCCTGTACTCGCATCTCTATTTAGACTTAAAGTTAAATTCTTAAATATTTCTAACTATTGTATTATATTTAGTTCGTATATATTTTTTTCCATTATATTTCATCAATTCGATAATGCAACTAACATGGTGGGAATCAGAGTTGTCAAATACAAGTTCTGCTTATGATCGTTTCATTTATTTTTCCATAGCTGAATTATGATCTGTAAGGCGGGTAGTAGTAACCAAATAAAGGTATTGACTGTCATTCTTATTAAGCACTCACAGCCAAGAGTTGAAGATCTTTCTTCGGTATCAACACGATTCGAACCTCAAACCTTCGGATTCTCCTTTCGATACACTAAGCATAAGGACGACGTCTGGCCAGATAACGCTATAACCTTATTTGAATATTCGTAATCAGCTGTTCTTTAGTCACAGCACTGTCCTACAGGTTTGTTATTAATTTTAGCAGTCTTTGTCTTCTCTGTTTGTTCGTTTTGAGGTACTACGCCATGGGCTACTCCCCGTTGTGTGACTATGGCTATTTAAAATAGATTTTAAATGTTAAAATTATAATGCCTTATTTGTTATACTTTCGCTTCAGTGTTCAGAAATAGGATGTTTCACACGCACACGTGTACATAAGCAAATAAAACAGTAATTCTTTAAATCTGTTATATTCATATAAACTATTGTTAGTACGAGCAATAAAAGAGTCTTGTTTTTGCTTTATCATCTTTATCATATACTTTTTGCTGACAAAATATGTTTAAAATTCATTCACAAAGAAACTGAAAGTCATTATCACAAGTTTAAGAGCGAAAAATAAGACAGAGTTTGATAATCATTAGAACTAAAAGTTTTATCACGCTTTCTAAGAATACTCCTTGGGATTAGCTGAACACAACGAATGTTTTCTGATTATAATGAATTACTTTGTCAGGGGCATATTTTATTTATAACTTTAACATGCGTGTGTTTCTGTCTTTTTCTTATAGCAAAGTCACATTGGGTTATCTGTTAAGTCCACCTAGGGGGGATCTAACAAGTGAAAGAAAAGTCAAGGAACGAGATCTGTTAGAGTCATTAAAATCAGTTATAAACAGACCTGCGAAACGAATAAATGGTGCCCGCGTCCGAAGTCATCACGTGATTAATTGGTTCCGTTATAAGATACACATAATAATAACCCGGATAACTAGTTTGTTCGTTTCTTCTTTTATTAATAAATACTTTGTTTGTTTTACTAATAACTTGGTGTTTAGAAGTTTATTTATTGTTGTCATAAACTTTAACTACCAACATTTCGCTATATTCAACATCTTATAAACAGTCCTAAAATTTCCTATAGTGGCACAGTGGGACTTTTGCCGCTATAAACCGGGTTTCAATACCCATCGTGAGCAGAGCACATATAACCCTTTGTACTTAATATCAAATAACAACAACAGTTCTAAAATCTCAGTTATCTTTCTAAAGAAGATAACGTATATCAGTAAAGTAAAATTATACATTCAAAGCGTAATACATCCAGGACTACATGTAATTTATTGACGTTTTTAGCCAAATAATACAAGTAATATTTCGTGGCTATTGTCGATCACGTAATTTGTTCGACTTTGGATGTTACAAACATAACTAACGACAGTGCACGTGGATACACTAAAATAAACAAACAGATTTAATGTTGATAATGGTTTGGTTTGTTTTGAATTTCGCGCAAGGCTACACGAGGCCTATCTCCGCTAGCCGTCCCTAATTTAGCAGTTTAAGACGGCTAGTCGTCACCACCCACCGCCAACTGTTGGGCTACTCTTTTACTAACGAATAGTGGGCTTGACCGTAACTTTATAAGGCCCCCATAGCTGAAAGGGCGAAAATTTTTGGAGTGACGGAGATTCGAGTCCACGAATTACGAGTCGAGTGCTTTAACCGCATGGCCGTGACGGGCAGGATTTGAAAATAAGAAATCTGATGCAAGAAATACAGGTCTATTAACTTTTGGATAAACAAAGTTTTACCTCAGTTACTCATAATAAAGAAGGCTTATAATTATTGACAGTTTATTAATTTATAACGAAGAAAGAGACTGATACTAATTACTTACTAGAACATAAAAGAAAAAATCACGTAGCTCAAGTAATAAGTTACTATATTCCCATTTTATCGTGTAAGAATATTTAATTTCGTTTTGATATAAACACAAAAGAAATCGAGCGATTAAAGGTTTTACTAATTATAAAAGGAATAAATTGAGAGATACGCGGATTGAATCTGAAACCGCAGATATATGAAATGAAATAATACCAGCATTTGTATGATTGGCACATATCTGAAAAGCTCAAATTCAATTGGATATAAAAAGGTGGTAAAAGATATGAAAAAGTTGCTTTTCAACTTCACTCCCAGCTCTCCCATCTCCATACGATCAGAGGAGTCAGAGAGTTCGTTGGAGACTACTGTAATGGCTAGCATCCACCTGTCTTGGTATTTCAATAGAAAATAATCAATACCAATCATCGCAAGAGAACCCTACGTCAGTTAACGTGACTTAGTTTCTGGAGTAGATTCGACAGTTTTTCAGGAAGTCATTGCGTTAGTAGGTATTGGTTTTAGCGAAAATAATAAGTACAAGCGCAGAGTACATAGAAGCAATTTGTAAGATTACTGCATTGAAATACAACAATATAGAGAGATTGGAAGACGTTTTATTAAATTCTAAATCACATCCAATAAGATTCTGTGATACACTTTCCAGTGACCTTGTAGCCAATAAGCCAAAATATATCATAAATAAAATACAAAGCATACAACAACACATGAAATAGAAATTGGAATAATACATTTGTAAGTCAGATTGTGTAACTGATCCAAGTTACTAATAAAACGTATTATATATATATATATATACAACGTACTTGACAACATAAATATATTTTGTAAATATTTTACTTTTCTAACATAATTATCTGTTGCAGGAATTCGTATTTCAACATTCGTAAACAAATAAACGTGGAATTATTTATTAATTATTGGAATTGTTAATTCAAGTGGCTTAAGAAGAACATTTTTTTTAATTCCGCGCAAAGCTACACGAGGACTATCAGCGCTAACCGTCTCTAATTTAGCAGTGTAAGACAAGAGAGAAGGTAGTTATTCACCACCAACCACCCCCAACTCTTGGGCTACTATTTTACCAATGAATAGTGGGATTGATCGTAACTTTATAACGCCCCAACGGCGAAAAGGGCGAGCATGTTTGGAGCAACCGGGATTCGAATCCGCAATCCTCAGATTATGAGTCGAGTACCTTAACCACCTAGCCATGCCGGGTAGTAAGAGTAGAGATAATTAGGAAATTAGGGTTATTTTTTTGTACTCAGATTTCTGTATCTGGAGTTGTAATTTAATGACTTATCAATACAAAAGACTCAATTATGACAACATACCTCTCCACCAGGTGTTGATTTCATACTGAAGTCGCTGAGAATGAAAGCCAGAAGATATGTAGACATTTTAACTGTCTTGCTGTAAATGTCAGCCTCCCATTCATCGCCTCTATAATAAACAGTTCACTGGTTATTTTACGATAAACATTTATCAGTTGTAATATATACGATAATTAGCAATTCAGAATTTTACTTCTCTGTTACCTATACATAGTAATATTGTGCCTATGAAAATAAATATGTTTACTTAATTTTAGAACCACTCTGACAGTTTTGGACAAGATTAATTACACTGGTTTAGAAAGAAATTAAGGCAAGCAAATTAACGTAATTTGGCGGTGCTGAATTCAGATTTGAAATCCGTTTTTATTCATCACCTCTAGTTTTTTTAGATATGCATACTGTACATAAAGGCGTATATGCATTCAGGGTTAATTTCTAATATTGTGTGACTTATGTCTTCTTTTTTAGTTATTATGCAATAAGTGTAAGTGATAGAATTACATTATACATATATATAGCTATATATCAAGACGGATTTTGGCAGTTAAGCGTAGCCAACACGTCTTAATCAACAGCCAGTTGTGCACTGGCAGTCAGCGCAGGAGGTTGGTGTCCCTCGACAATTGTGTTACACAATCTTTTGGGTATATATTTGTATTACAATTTCCAACGACGCACATAATTATTATTGCCTTACATATGATTTAATTTTACTTTTTTTTTCAGATTCTCCAGTGGCTTCAAGCTCGTCAAAACACCGAGGATGCCTCAACAAAGCAATTCTTTCTGCTACGTGAGTGGGGACTTCACGACAGTTGCACAGTGTCGAACCATCACTTCCCTCCTCAGAACTGCCTACTTTCATTATTTTGACTGTAAAATTGGTGATCAGGACAAATCTTGGGCTCCAGACATCTGTTGTAAACCCTGCTACAATGGACTAACTGCTTGGTTTAATGACAAGAAAGCGGCTTTCAACATTGAGTCCCGATGGTTTGGAGAGAGTCACGAAGCCATGCAGATGATTGTTATTTTTGTCTAACAAATATAACTGGTTTCAATGCATCTTCTAGAAAAAAGATCAAATATCCCAACCTTCCATCTGCTATGAGACTCGTTTCCCATTCAGATGATTTTCCTGTCCCAACACCTCCAGTAAATAAGGATCTTCTTTTCTCATTAGATGAAGAAATGCCTCCAAGGGAAGATTCTGCCAAGTCAATCTCTTTCGAAGATATTGACTCTTTTTATTCAGGAACAAGTGGCAACGAGCCACACTGGATCACGCAAGAAGACCTGAATGACCTTGCTCGTGATTTTTATCTGTCAAAACAGCAGTCAGAGCTCTTGGCTTCTCGGCTTAAACAGTGGAACCTAGTCCAGGAAGATGTAAGGATCACCAGTTTCAGGAATCGGAACAAAGACCTTGCTTCATTTTTCGACATGGAAAATAAGTTGTTTACTTCCCTTGGTTTGCCACATAATCCTTCAGACTGGTGTCTTTTCATAGACTCTTCCAAGCGAAGTCTCAAGGCTGTGCTTCTGCACAACGGGAATAAACATCCCAGCATTCCCACTGCACACTCTGTCCATCTAAAGGAGTCCTATGACAATATGGAGCTTCTTTTAGAAGCTGTTAAGTACAACCAGTACCAGTGGAGTCTGTGTGGAGACCTCAAGGTCATTGGTCTTCTTATGGGTATGCAAGCGGGCTTCACAAAGTACTGTTGCTTTCTCTGTCTCTGGAATAGTCGAGCTGTATCTCAGCATTACAAGCAGAAAGACTGGGGGTCTAAAAGCACTTTCGTTCCTGGCGAACACAGCGTCAAGAGAATCCTCTGGTTGACATGAAGAAGGTGCTTCTTCCTCCTCTTCACATCAAGCTTGGTTTGATGAAGAATTTCGTGAGGGCCATGGACAAAAATGGTGCTGCCTTCCAACACTTGTCTACTGTGTTCCCAGGTCTCAGTGCTGCTAAGCTCAAAGAGGGCATCTTTGTCGGACCTCAAATCCGAGAAGTGCTGAAGAATACTGATTTTGAGAAGCTTCTTACCTTAAAGGAACTGAAAGCATGGGAAGCATTTAAGTCAGTCTGTAGTGGCTTCCTTGGTAACACACGCGTACCAAATTACCAAGCCTGTATTGAGAAGTTGCTAAAGACTTATGAGGATATGGGATGCCGAATGTCACTCAAAATTCATTTTCTCCATTCCCACCTCAACTTCTTCCCTCCAAACCTTGGACCAGTGAGTGATGAGCACGGATAAAGATTCCACCAAGACATTACGAAGATGGAGAGCAACTACCAAGGCAAGTGGAACCCCAGCATGATGGGAGACTTCTGCTGGATGCTCTTGCATGACATCCCGGAGGCAAAATACACCAGATCATCTAAGAAAACACACTTCTAACTGTCTGCGGTACTATAAATTGTGTGCGTTGTGTCATCCAAGTATATTTATTCCGTCAATGTTCTTTATCTATCCTGTTTTATCTGTAATAAGCTGCTGCAACTGTTTAAATAAGCACGTATTTATTCTGTATATACTAAAGTGAGACTATTTAAAAGCCAGAAAACTAGAGGTGATAGAGCAAAACTATTAATAAATTTGAATTCAGCACACCCAAATTAGTAAAAAACACCTATTCACATTCTTGCCTCAGACAAAAAATATTTTTTTGTAAACCAATGTTATTATTGATTATTTGGAATTAAGCACAAAGCTGCACAACAGGACATCTGTGCTCTGCCCATCACGGGTATCGAAACCCAGTTTCTAGGGTATCAGTCCGCAGACATACTGCTGTGCCACTGGTGAGCTTTTCGACAAGAAACTCTAACATTTTCAGATAATCTATTCATCCCTCTCCACAGATCATAAACAATAAAGATATTGTAAATTTCTGTAAATTGTTCCAAACGAACTGATCCAGTTAAGGATGTTTAAAAAGTATGAAACATTGTAGCTTTGTGATTAATTACAAACAAGGAAACTTTTTTTATTTGTTTTGAATTAAGATATAAAGGTATGCGATCGGTTCAGAACCACAGTGTAAAGAAATGACGTAGGAAGTTTTCAGTCACAATTTAAATCTACATAATACTGCAAAAATTAAATTGGCACTGCAGTATAATAAAACTACATTAGCAAAATGATGGAAATGCTTGTTTTAGAATTTCACGAAAAGCTACTCGAGGGCTATATGCACTAGTCATTTCTAATTTGGCAGTGTAGGACTAGAGGGAAGGCATCTAGTCTCACCACCCACCGCCAACTCTTGGGCTACTCTTTTACCAACGAATAGTGGGATTGATCGTAACATTATAACGTCTTCGCGGCGAGCATTTTTGATGCGACCAGGATTCGAACCTGCGGCCATCAGATTACTAGTAGAACACCCTAACTCACCTCGCCATGCCGAGCCATTGGTGGAAACGTAACAGCGAAATAAGTTATTTTTTTTCAATACCAGAGAAAGATGTCCGACCACAAAAAACACTGTTAATTGATTATATAATCGTAATATATGGATTACTCATGATAAATTGGACAAGGCTAATTACGGTAACTATTAAGTAGGTACATTTATTTTGATAACGAACAATCGTTGATAAAAAAATAGTATTTAATTAAATATTTTATAGAATAAAAATAATGAATTCAAACCTCTTTTTTTGGAAAGGAAAAAACAATTTTTGATAAAAGGCTTCACATTGCTTTGTTGCTTCAAGTGATTTGGCTGTGGTAAAACTTAACTTTGAAGCGTGAACTGAAAGAGCACTTTATCTTATCAGCCTCTAAACGTATGTCACAGACTTTTAAATTTCGCCGAAGTTCGTAACTTAGAAAAACTAAGAATGAAGCAAATTTAAATTTCCATACCGAGTGAATCTGTAAAAATACTAAAGACACATAAACAAAATTTTTTCAACCAGTAACAATTACTGAAATTCGATTGTTTGTTTCAGAATGATCGAAAAAAAGCTATAACCACATAACAGTCCCTAAGTCTGAGTTTGTAAAGAGGTATAACCACATGACAGTCCCTAAGTCTGTGTTTATAAAGAGGAATAACCACATGACAGTCCCTAAGTCTGAGTTTATAAAGAGCTATAACCACATAACAGTTCCTAAGTCTGAGTTTATAAAGAACTATAACCACATAACAATCCATAAGTCTGAGTTTATAAAGAGCTATAACCACATGACAGTCCCTAAGTCTGAGTTTATGAAGAGCAATAACCACATAACAGTCCCTAAGTTTTAGTTTATAAAGAGCTATAACCGCATAACAGTCCATAAGTCTGAGTTTATAAAGAGCTATAACCACATAACAGTCACTAAGTCTGAGTTTATAAAGAGTTATAACAATATGACAATCCCTAAATCTGAGTTTATAAATTTAGAATGAAGGCGACGAGTCAGCGGCACTAGCCAATAATTCTGAAAAGAAGATAGTGGGATTTGACAGTTTCGCTTATAACATTTCCAAATTTGCGAAGCGTGGCAATTTTTAAACAAAACTTCCAAGAAACCATGAGCCCTGTATTTCACAGTTAGGACATTTTCACATGTGGATCATGCCTGGCCATTGAAATTTAGAAACCAAGATTTGTAGCTTAGATCGTCTATGATAGGATTGTGAAATGATGTCATCTATTGTGGGTTAACTACATCCTTTGATAGGAGTGTGAAATGATGTCGTCTGTTGTAGGTTAACTACATCCTATGACAGGAGTGTGAAATGATGTCGTCTGTTGTAGGTTAACTACATCCTATGACAGGAGTGTGAAATGATGTCGTCTGTTGTAGGTTAACTACATCCTATGATAGGAGTGTGAAATGATGTCGTATGTTGTAGGTTAACTACATCCTATGATAGGAGTGTGAAATGATGTCGTATGTTGTAGGTTAACTACATCTAATGAAATATTTCAATTAGCAGCAGAAATGAATCATGTCCACTGGGTTTAATTAGTGTTACAGTTAAGACGTGTTATACGTATGGCGAATAACGATTTGTTGTTTTCTTCATCTGTGATAAAACTAGTGCCGATCACCAAGAAGTGTAATCTTGACTACTTTAATAATCCAAGAGATTATGTTCCTGAAAGCTGTTTGTAGAACTAGGGATCAGACGACGTTACAACACACTCACATGTATGTTCGTGAAATCAATAAACTCGGAGAATTGGTACGTCGTATAATTACCAGTTCACCAACATTTTTTCTCCAGTTTAATAACTTCCCTCTACTAACTGGTTATTATTCATGTCTTTGAAACAAATATTAAATTACTATTTATGCTGTGTATTGTATATGTTAAATAGAAATAGATATTACTTGGATCAAGATCTGGAGTATAGTTATTAATTAGAATCTAAGTCCAAATGAAGAAATGAAACAATTTTGTTGCAGTATGTAACAAATAGTGCGTTATATACATGGAAATATTATGGCTTCACGTTTTGAAGTTCACTGGTTCGTTTTATGAGAGTTTTTAAGACAGTGTACTTTGTTTTGTGTTAAGATCTGATTGTGTCCGAGTCAGTACAAAGCTGATTATAATAACGTTACAATGGTACAATAAGAACCTTCAATCGGGGGTAGTGTTGACGTAAGCATGTTGGATTGCGGTTCTGAAAGTCCTGAGTTCGAAACGTCACGCCGCTGCTTAACATGTTGTACACTTTCAACTGTAGTTGTAATTTACGGTCAGTTCCGTTATTCGATTAAAAGAGTCGGACAAAGTTGTAGTAAGAGCGTGTCTTCTCTTTAGTCAGTACTTAAAAGTTAGTGATAACGATACCTTTGGTTTAATTTGTAAACGTATTAAATGCTTTTCAGTCTGAAGATTCCAGTTTTAGTTCTAAAATAAATATTTTGAACTACGCACTTAAAAAGTAAGGATTTGAAGTAAGTTAAATGATAAAAAATGCAATTTTTTCTTTCTTTCTGTGAGCAATAAGATGGTTAAAGAGATAGATGCTTTGATACTATTTATAATTTGACGCAGATAGCGGCCTTGACTTCTTAGATGGAGTGTATACCGTTCTAAAGTTATTTAAATGTCAAATATAATAGTTAGTTTACCTTTAATTAGCACTAACAAATGAAACATATGATGTATACTTCATTATCTCGAGTAAAACATCATTCAATATTTGCTTGTTTGATGACTTTCACGCAAAACTATTCGAGGGTTAGCTGCACTAGCCGTCTCTATCTATGATCTAGAAGTGATAGACAGGAGGGAAGGCAGCTAGTCAACACCACCCAATACTAACGCTTAGGTTTACTTTTTACCAATAAAAATTGGGATTAATCGTAACAGTAAAGCATCATACGAATAAAAATTGGGATTCGAAACTACAATCTGCAGATGGCTTTTAGAGCGCCTTAACCTCTGGACTATACCAGACCGTCACTTAGTGAAAGACAGCATGACTCTAAAGAATTGTTAGATTTTCGTAGAACATGAAAATGAAAACAAACAGCCTCAAAAACATTACAAGAACAGAAACGTAAAAAAAAATAAAATAATCCAATGTGACATCAGGTGCCACAACTGCAGAGGTCGTTTTTTTCCCGCCATCTCCATATGCACACGTGTCATGAGTTGACTAACCACAATTATTTAACTGTACTAGCCTATCATGAAAAGTCGGTTATAAAAGGCAAAGAGGCAACAGGAAAAATGTGAATGTGCATACTTAGTACCATGTGCTTCACCCTTAGGAGAAAGTAGCAGTTTGTCTTCCAGTGATTATTTAATCATTATGTGGAGTGCAATGGATCATAAAACCACCATAAATCACCATCAAGTTCTACTCAAGTCAATTAAATGTTATACTGGATTCCACAACTAACGAGTTCCTGTTAAATTGACCAATCATGCAACATTGTAAATACAAGATAAAGGTTCTTTATAGTTAAATGAATTATAGACATTGCAGTTAATTTTATGTATTGTGAAATAATTTATGTGACATAAGAAAAACACTGATCTTTCCTTTGTTATCAAACGGCAGACGAACTAAGGGTCTTTAAAACACTCACTGCTGTACGTATATGTTCAAAGATGAATTGACGTAAAACACAGCAGATTTGTCAAAGATACTTGGAAGATAAAGATAAAGATGTACGTAGATAAAACATTAAGATAAATTGCAAAACTACATTAATATAGTTCTTTTCATGTTAAATGGAAGAACTTGATCGATTTATAGAGGTGACATCGTAGCCCTACAACGTCAGTTTCTCCAATAACATACCAATTCCAAAGACTGTTAATCCTGAAATAAGTTTACCTTTTTCCACATATTATGTCCTTAAACAAGAATATTTCAATGTAACTGTCAACTTTCTTTGTTTATAGGTTGTACTATTTGTGCTGTGCTTAAGTGTTCTTTTTTCAGGAGAGAGAGGAAGTTACACTGATTTTTGACCAAAGGTGCTTATAAATTTTGTTAGATTTTAAGTTAAAATAAGTGTTGGCTTGAGAAAAAGCCTGAATTAAAGAGTTCTGGATAAGTGTGATACACACGTATGACAAGTGTTTTATATCTTCTTGTATAAATATAGCAGTTTTCACAAAACACGTTGGCCAAAAAGGTCATAAGGTTTCGTTTGCTCTACTTACCTGTTCTTCTGTGTCATTCACTTAGAGTAGCACGTTTTATCTTCTCATAAGTAAGATATATATAAGGCTACTTATGGTATGCAAGTTTATGTAGTTAAATCTCTACCAACAAGTAGGCACTCTCTTTGAGTATTAACCTCTTTCATATTTCATTTGGGATAAGCAGTGTCGTGGGTAGGGATAATCACTCTACACAACAATTTAAGTAGGTAACGTGAGATTTAATCAGCATACAACACGATCGGATCAGATTTTGGAACGAAGGTTTGGCAGGGTTAAGCTTGACTACGATAAAAAATGGGGAAAATATCTTCACACCTCACTATCCAGTTGAGGGAACTGTTTCTTTGTGATAAGTAACTTACATATTTTCCTAATTTTTTATTTCTAGAAAAAAATTATATATTTGTATTCATTCCTTCTTTACCTTCCAAGAATTTGGTTATTATAGAACACAGAATTACTTTCCGTTATTCTTAGGGGAAATCAGTTGTATCTGAAAATATCAAGTAATGATGTTTTCAATACATAAAGCTTAATACATATCTGACTGGGTAAAGGTATTTCATTTACACGGAAGATTGTCAAAAAATGTTCAGATTAAAAGTTAAAGATGTTTCAGTGTTCTAAGTAATGAGATTTTGGTATATGGAAAAAGATTCGAAATGTCACGATAAGATATTTTAAGCTATATTTCAACGACTAAAAGAAAGTCATTTCACTCTAAACAAAATCAAGTACAATATTAAGCAAAATTTCCGAATTTTATGGGCAAATACATGTTTCCCTGTTGTGAAAAGCCAAGTTCGGAAAAGTAGCACAGAGTATGCTAGAGCTGTATGATTAGTAAACAGTTGTTCTACTGTCACCTCCGATTTTACACATATAACAACAGATCACGTGAAAGTAAAATTCTTAACGAGGATTTTGAAGGCAATATGGGTAATTATATGATTTTGAAGAATGTTCGTCCGTGACATAAAGCTGATCTTATTTTAAACGCTTCACTGAAAAATTTCGGTGCTATAGTGACACATAGAGAGACGTAAAAAAAACAAATAATAGTAAAAGATCTGTAATCTGAATATAGAACCAAAATTTTCTTGGTGTAGAAATGTACTAGTCACATACTGAAAAAAGCCTGACTATTCTTCTGGCCTGTCAAGTTACAAGAACACAAAAAGACGACGTAATATTGAATTTCAAGTTTCACAGTTAAAGCCATAAATCCTTAAACTTCAACTTTATTTAATAAATAATCGAATTCCATAAGTTCAAGTGTCTCGTCTGGAAAATATTAGAATTTTTTTTATCATTTTAGAGTTTTGTTTATAAACTGAATTGTTTCATGAATAATTCTTACCTTGGTTCGGTCCTCAGTTTTGGCATATTAGACAAGGATGTCATATTCTTCCAACGAATCAAAGTTATATTAAAAGTGGACTTGAGTCCAGGTTCATCAAAACAAGGAAAGGCTCTTCTAGCATCTGTGGGCTGAAATTGTGTCGTCGCGAGCCAACTGTAAGAAACACAATGTTTGGTGTTAGAATATTAACTGATTGTTTTGAAATAACCACAAAGCTACACACAGCACTGTCTATACTCTGCCCACGACAGGTATCGAAACCCGGTTTCTAGTGGTGTGACTCCGAAGACATACCGTCGTGCCACTCGGGGGCATTCGGTATTTGTAACAATTTATATGTACATATATTTAAAAGTTATTTTAATCAACATGGTACTGAGAGCAAATGAGATAAACTACATTAATTATAAATGTCTTCACATTTCTGTAGATATGCCCATTACATAGCTATATTCTTTTCATATTTCTTAAATACGATCATTACACATCTGTTTTTGGAATCCAGTTGTTCCATTAATAGAAATCACGTGAAGCAATGAGTACTACCAACTAGTTACCATCCCACCGAGTTGTAGTTCTTTATTAGAAATTGTGTGAACCAGACAAATGGGTATAAAACATTGTGCAGGCAGACACTACGCATATTCGACTTATGTATTAAACTTTATTTCGGATTTATGGCAGATGCTGCAATAAAACAGTTTTAAATCCTTTTAATGTGCTGATAGAACATACTGAAATAGATTTCTGATAAATCAGCTTAATGTGTGACATTGCCATTAGAAAGGTGCACGTGTTGTGGCTGTCACATTCTAAAAGTTAAAAATAATCAAATCGTCTTAAAAATTAATTTACATTCGGCATATGGCAAATCAGAGGCTTGTAAGAAACCACTCAGTTTAAGTGTGATTTATGTCTCTGTCTTCTTGCTTTAGGCTTCTCGTATTTCTGTAAAAGCCTATGCTCAGAATCTACCATTCTGAAAGTAAAGAAATTGAATTCAATAGAGTACATCCGTTTCAACCGACTTGCTGATTTGGAAAAGCTAAGAAACTGTGGAATTTAATGTACTGGAAATAACCACAAAAGTTTCAAGTGAAGTGTATGGGTTCTAGCACTCTGTAGTCTATTGTTTCATAATCAATATATGTGAATGCGTGTTACAGACGTTGGCTCCACATCCGTGATGATATTTCCATCTATTCTCAATATAAATCTTCACGAAGGAAGAGTTTTTTCTGTCCTTTCTTTTTCATTGGAGAAAAGTTAAAATAGACCTGAAATTTATTATTTTCTTTCGTTAAAAAAAGTTCAGTTTATAAGTGATAATGCTGAAATAGACTTACAGCATCGATGTATTTCGCCTTTACTTTCCATTTGTTCTCTCTAAAGACTAAGAAAAATATGAAATCGCAAGAATATAATGGACATTTTGTTCACTTATACAACCGTTTACCTCATCCCGTCAAAAACCTTGGTCTTATGAATGTAGAAGATGTAAAAGTTTTTCTCCGAATGGCAAAGTAAATCCATTAATTAATTGTTATTTGATGTGAAAGCTAAATTTAAAATTAATTTAAGTAGTATTTTAACTTCATTATCGGTCTTCAAAACATTTAGTGAGACTAAAGAACGTAGAAATGATTAAAAAAAGTAATCGTTAACAATGAATGTAAGAGTTATCCACCAATCACAAAGTCCTTTCCAAATCCAGACATTATTCCATTAAATAGTGTCTAATATTTACGACCTTAGTACAGTCATACATTTTTATTTCACTACAGCCCGGCATGACCAGGTGGTTAAGGTACTCAACTCGTAGTCGGAGGGTCACGGGTTCGAATCCCCGTCACTCTAAACATGATCGCTCTTTCAGCCGTGGGGGCGTTATAATGTGACAGTCACTTCCACTATTCATTGGTAAAAGAGTAGCCCAAGAGTTGGCTGTAGGTGGTGATGACTAACTGCCTTTCCTCTTGACTTACATTGCTAAATTAGGGACGGCTAGCGCAGATAGTCCTCGTGTAGCTTTGCACAAACTCAAAAGCAAACATGTAACTACAACAAATTTTGTTGAGCTTTGTTGTCAAGCATACCGCTATTTTTTATCTTAAATAAAGTGAGAAAAGATTAGTTCAAGGTATGTCTCAAGGTGCAAGGTCATGAAGAAAATTGTTTTTATTATGAATTCCAGAGGGTACATGAAAGAAAGTGACACAAACCATATCCATGTAAAAGAAGAGAAAGAAAAGAAAACCAAAACATTAAATGAAATTATAGCTTTAATAACATGACTATTTGTTAAAAATAAGCAGTACATTTTATTTGTAATCTGCGTTTTCTATCTTACGAAACAAAGTCTGAATATAAAATCGTGCTAATAGGAGGTTTTGTGTTTGAGTTTCGAAATACAATATAGATGTACATACATTTTCCCCCAGCACTGGCTTGAGAAGAAGTACATTTTCGATAAAATATGAATAAACGTAGCAAGAACGCTTATTTAGTTTAAATTAATAAGTCTTATATATAAAATACCCAATGTAAATTAGCAGGAAATGTTAATCACTATAGCCGTAACCCAGGCAATTAGTTAATTTTTAAATTAATCGGATTAAGTTATTATCAACCAACGTTTTGGTTACGATTGAGCATTCGTCACCACGCTAGTTGAAATTATATTGTACGCACTTAAAAAATCCCAAAAACAAATGGTATTGAAAACATACTCATTTAAGCAGTAACAACTGAATAAAATGATACAGTATGCAATAATTTGATATGCAAAAACGGCTCGTTTGGGTTCAGAAAATATTTTAAATAGAAGAGCGAACCCAAACGAGCCGTTTTTGCATATCAAATTCTCAACAAGTGGGTTTCTCGACATCACTGATAGTATGCAGTAATACTAGGAGGACCGTCTTTAGCGTTGATTATGTACGACCCATTTTGTCGGTAGGATTTTGTGTTGTTTTTTTAATTTCGCGAAAGGTTACAAAGACTGATACCTACGATGCCATTAATATATAGAAATACAAAAGGAAGGCAGTTATTAGACACCACCCGCAGCCTACTTGTTGGGATACTCTTTTTTTCAAAGAATAGCGGAATTGACCATGAATTATAACGCATTCGCAGCTGAAAGGTCGAGATTGATCAGTGAACGGATTTGAACCTGTGAAACTTTCATCTAATGTCGAGTACCATAACTAGAGTACGACAGGCCTGTTACAGTTCTGGTTCATTGAAATCCAAGTCTCGCAAGTTTAATTGTTTTTCCATAATGTCATTCTAACTAATCGTTTCTTAGTAATTTATTGAAAATTATAAAGTGAAAGCAGGTAGCTTACCATGTATATAATCTGGATATGGCTTTTGTAAGATAGAAAAATAAAACAAAAAAAATATGTAGAAAAAATTACATATGCAGAATTCTCGTGTAATACAATTGTCGCTTAATTTCGTTTCAATATAGAGTAAAGACGGTTTGTTTGTTTTTTGGAATTTCGCGCAAAGCTACCTGAGGGCTATCTGCGCTAGCCGTCCCTAATTTAGCAGTGTAAGATCAGAGGGAAGGCAGGTAGTCATCACCACCCACCGCCAACTCTTGGGCTACTCTTTTACCAAAGAATAGTGGAATTGACCGTAACATTATAATGCCCATACGGCTGAAAGTGCGAGCATGTTTGGTGTGACGGGGATTTGAATCCGCGCCCTTTAGATTACGAGTCGAACGCCTTAACACACTGGGCCATGCTGGTCCGAACAAAGATGGAAAAAAAGTCTTTTATTTATTAGTAGTTTGATTAATTAGTGAAGCTTAGTGCAGTCCATTTGTCGTATATTTTCTTCATTCGAGCTAAATGGCATAGCTTAAAATAACGGTTATTATCGACAAGAGAACATCGAACATTATTGCGATTAATTTAATTTGTTTCATTAATGCTCAGCAAAATGCTTGTTAGCATTTGCGGTGGGTCCGCAAATAGCCCAATGTGGCTTAGCTATGAGAAAACACACTTACAACTGCACCCCTAATTCATCAAAGAAGTGAAAAAAACGTTGTTACTTGATTCATGTTTATAACGCACGGTTCTACAAGTTACTGAGGAAAATAAAAATTGAAATGAAACTCCAAAACTAAGAAAGTTTTAACCAACATGAATGGTTTATTTGTTTGTTTCTTGAATTTCACGCAAAACTACTCGAAGGCTACCTGCACTAGCCCTCCCTAATTTAGCATTGGAAAAATGGAGGGAAGACAGTTAGTCATCACTACCTACCACTACTCTTTTACCAACGAATTGTGAGATTGACAATCACGTGATAATGCTCTCACGGCTGAAACGGCGAGCATGTTTTGTGCGACAGGGGTTCGAACTCGTGACCCCCAGATTATGAGTTGACGGTGGGTGGTGATGACTAGCTGATTTCCCTTCCGTCTTACCCCGCTAAATTAGGGACGGCTAGTGCAGATAGCCTTCGTGTAGCTTTGCGCGAAATTCAAAACAAACAAACTTACCCCACGATCTAAATATGCATTGCAATAACACCATCTATTCCAATAAAATTTCCAATAAAAATTGCATCGTATATTAAATAACATTCAGTTATGTCTTACTTGGTATTTTTGTTGTTCAACGCAAAGCTACACTGGCTGTGTATGGTCTGCACACTGTGTATGTGGAGTCTCTGGTTTTTAATGTTATAAGCTCTCAAAATACCGCTTAACCAACAGAAGGCTGTGATTTCTGAAAGGTCTTTAGTTATCTATTGTTGTGTCATTTCGTCAATCGATTTCTTAAATGAAATTTTTATATATTATGTCATTCACTATACTTAATACATTTGATTGTTTTTAATAAACTATTCATATTGAAGGTAAACCTACTGGTATATGTATGAACTTGTGCATTTGTTTGTGCTCTTTACTGTACGTATTGATTGCCACTGGCTCATGAACTCGCCAATCCTTTGGTATCAATTTTAATCATTATTTTCTTAAATAAAAGTAGTCTTTATTAGAAATAACGCTGTAGTATTCTTGTATCATTAATGTATTTTGCCTTTACTTTCCATTTATTCTCTCTACAGTCTCAGAAAAGTGTGAAATCACATAGTTACCTTTTTGCAAAAGAAGACGTAAAAAGTTGGGCTCTGGCAAATTTTGGCTTCTATTTAGAATGTTACATCCAACAAATTCTTAGTTTTAATTGGAGTTGCGAGTTTGAAGTCTCGTCTGAAAACATCGTAATGACTAAACGTATCACAATCTGAATTAATAATCGTTTACATAAATCGAGCATTAAATCGCAACATTTTTGTCGATAATAAAGATATTAACGGTACGTGCACTCTGGATTTTTGATACATCCGTACTTTAAGTACCTTTGATCGACTGCCCCTAAAAATAGGATAGTAGAAATAACAGGAGTTTCTTCTGCCACTGGAAAAACAACTTAATGAAACTTTCCAGAAATAGGAACTCGGAAAGTAAAAAAAAAACACACACAAAAAAGCAGGGGGAAAACTGGCAAGATGGAAAAGGGAAAGTTATTTTCTATCAAATATGAACGATATTGGTATTTTCTGTTACTGCAATGTGGCGAATTTTTCAAAGCGAATGATCCGTAGTGCAAGGTAAACAGAAAGTTAAGATTAATTCTTTTATTGGCGCCACCCTGGTCCACATGACGTACGTTACAGCGTTATGAAAACAAAACATATATATTTAATTCCTTTTATTCAAAAAGATAGACAAGAGGTAAAAAAGTGCAAAAGTTTCTTTGTTTTGTTGAATTTCGCGCAAAGTTACTCGAGAGCTATCTGCGCTAGCCGTCCCTAATTTAGCAGTGTAAGACTAGAGAGAAGACAGCTAGTCATCAACACCCACCGCCAACTCTTGGTCAACTCTTTTACCAACGAATAGTGGAATTAACCGTCAGATTGTAACGCCTCCACGGCTGAGAGGACGAGCATGTTTGGCGCGACGGGGTTGCGAACCCGCGACTCTCAGATTACGAGTTGCACAGCTTAACATGCTTTGCCATGCCGGGCTAAGTGCGAGAAAAGAAGTCTCAATTGAAATATCGATGTTTCAAAAATATTGTTTACAGCGATTGAACACAATTTTAATAATATGAGATATTATTTTCACTCTTAGCACACAGAACATCTTGAAAACTCATGTTTTTAAGGTAACTGTACTTTGCATTTGTTCTCTTTTTAGAGTTCGCGTAAAACTACTTGAAAAATATCTCCTCTATGGGCCAGCATGGCCAAGCGTGTTGAGGCGTGTGACTCGTAATCTGAGGGTCGTGGGTTCGTATCCCCGTCGCGCCAAACATGCTATCCCTCCCAGCCGTGGGGGCATTATCATCTGACAATCAATTCACCTATTCGTTGGTAAAAGAGTAGCCCAAGAGTTAGCGGTGGGTGGTGATGACTAGCTGCCTTCCCACTGCTAAATTAGGAACGGTTAGCACAGATAGCCCTCGAGTAGCTTTGTGTGAAATTCAAAAACAAACAAAACAAGCTATCTCCTCTAATCTTATGTGTGTGTGTGTGTTTTTTTTTATAGCAAAGCCACATCGGGCTATCTGCAGAATACACCAAGGGGAATCGAACCCCTTTATATAGCCTTGTAATCCCGTAGGCTTACTGCTGTGCCAGCGGGATACTAACTGTTTATCACTCCATAGAGCAATTTACTGTCACATTGTAATGCTCCCACGGATAAAATGGCGAGCATATATCCGGTGTGATGGGGATTCGAACTCACGACGCTTAGATTGTGCGTCCAGCACTTCTAACCATCTCGTGATATCGAACCAAGAAATAAATTTTCTAAATTCATAAGTATAAAATAACAATGAAGATGTGACTTCTTTATTAAACCTAAATCATCATAAGTATAAGACCCAGATCATAACTAAAGTTTACTTGTCTTAAGCTGTTATCCCCCGAAGAGATTCAGATTTAATTTTGCAGATTATAAAGCTACAAATCGGGTTTCAGTATCTACGGTGGAAAAATCACATATGGCCCATTGTGTAGCTTTAGCTTAAAAAATAAACAAACAATTTAAAGCTGATATGACATCTTTTCCGTCCAGCAATATCGTAGTTTCGTACAATATTAGAAAAATATTGCTTAAACCTGTATGATCACACTGAAGAAAGAATTGAGACTTTACTATAAACATAGAGTATTAAAAAAATCCCTCAAGCTAGAATTATTGTTGTGTGTCTCAGCTGTACAAACATAACTTTTACTGTACTACTTTTCTCTGTCAGATTTAAACCTGTATTATGGCTCATCTCTGCTTTACTAGATATATATTTGTAGCACAACTGTACTGCACCATAAGTTTTACGAAATTAAATTAATAATGTAGTAAGTGTTAAGAACGACACCTGATAAGAATTTTGAGCAAGGAAATAAAAATATCATCGAGCATCTACAATCAGTGAGAAGTAACTTTAAAACAGAATGTACCAGAATTAAATTTTGATATTGTTTTGGGTTTTGAAAATTTATCGAAAGGATACGTAGAGGTTCTTTCACACACAAAATATTCAAAACCTTGGGTGATAAAGGTACGTTCAGATTGGAATTACAGAATTTCTAAAACTTAGTAACATTGGTAAACAAAGGGATTTGGATCAATTTAGAGCACCAGGACTATCTGCAAAGAGACTTAAAAGAAGTCGTACCACAATCATGTGATGGATCTTGTTTTGTTTGCTTGTTTCAGGGCAAAGACATGTTGAACTATACGTTGTGTTCACCGCGGAGAATCTAATCTCAAGATTTTAGCGTTGCAAGTCCATGGACTTATCACTGTTACACCGAGAAACCCTAAGGTCTTTTAACAAGTGAGAGATCACATACAGAACAATCGCTGGCAAAAGCAGTCCACCTGTTCTAGGCAACATAATCAACTAGGATTTCTGTTTGAAAGAACAAAATAAGTCATATGTAACCATTTTTTTCTACGATGTACACATCTTTTTAAAACGTGACACATCTGTAACAGCTGAAGAATGAAACGGGTATTCATTTTATTCCATACGCCCCCCCAGTCGCTCAGGGGTATGTTTGCGGACTTACAACGCTAAAAACCGGGTTCCAATACCCGTGGTGGGCAAAGCAAAGATAGCCCATTGGGTAGCTTTGTGCTTAATTGAAAACAACAATCTTTATTCCATACAGAAACATATCGCTTGGCTAGCCAGACGCATAACCAGTGGACTTCTGTGTGGTGTGAGGAAGTTTGTTTTTTAATGTGTCGTAATTATGAAATTCTGAAATTAAATAATAAATGACATTTTATAACTACGACTTGTAGAATATAAGCACAGATTTAAATGAATTGTTATTCTATCACTCAATAAAAAATCGGCCCGACATGGCCTGGTGGTTAAGGCGCTCGATTAGTAATCTGAGAGTCGCGAGTTTGAATCTCCGCCGCACCAAACATGCTCGTTCTTTCAGCGGTAGGGTCGTTATGATATGACGCTCAATGTCACTATTCGTTGGTAATAGAGTAGACCAAGAGTTGGCGATAGGTGGTAATGACTAACCGCATTCCCTCTAGTCTAACACTGCTTAATTAAGGATAGCTAGCGAAGATAGCCTTCGTGTAGCTTGGCGCGAAATTAAAAAACAAACACTAAAAATCTCTAGTAAATGTTAACACTAGATTAGAAACATTTTTTTATGTTATCAAGTACTTCTTTGCATTTGCTCAAAAGAAATTTTAAGAGAAAGACTACATAAGAATGAGTTTGAGTCATAAGATATTATCGAATTATGTTAGTTGCAATTACAACACCGACTCATGGTATTACTTTTAAGATATTTCATCTTCTGTTTGAGTAAAGTTAGTTCTATATAATTTACAAACCATACAACTAGCCTTCAAAGGAAATCGATTCCAAGCATCGTTAATATATCAAATTTAAATCGAATGTCATTTAAAACAAACAGATGGCGTGTTAATTAAAATCTGTGAATTAATTACGCAGGCTTTACTTTAGCGTCCTATCTGGCTTGCGAGTAATACGTTTGATCATCCTCTTAATAGAATTTATCTTTGCGTGCAGTTTAAAATGTTTTGCTTTTTAGGATACACAATACTGAAAACTAAAATATGGACGAAACAGACATTAATTTTTTGCATAAGTTATTTAAATATTGTTTTCGACAAACACATTTTATTAGAATGTTCACATGCAGACCCATTTGAGGGGCATAGCTAACATTAAATTAATAACAATTTACTAATTGCAGAGTGCGTTCTTAATTCATGGCGGTCGTGTTTGTAACATGAAACAAAACGTGACTTAAGCACGTGACCCGTATTCGACGAAACAGTAAATGTTTCGGTAATTCTCAAACAACTTCAAATGGAAACGTTTTCTATAGTGCCACCTAAATGTTTGTTGTTACCAAGCGCAAAGCTACACAAAAGGCTATCCGTGCTTCATTCACCACGAGTTTCTAGCGGGATAAGTCCGCACACAAACCAATGAGTGATCGCCATTTAAAGAATTCCATCTTATTGATTGTTTGATTTGAAATTTTGCGCAAAGATACACAAGGACTATTTGCGCTAGCATTCCCAAATAAGTCTACAGTGTAAGACTATAGGGAAGGAAGCTAGTCATCACCACCCACCGCCTGGAAGTGTCTGCATGTAGAAAGTTTATGTCTACTTTAATTTATGAGTTTGTCTTACTCAAATCACCTTTACAGCTTTGCAGTTTTGTTCAGTATTGCTTATGAGTGTCTGGATTGGATTTGTCCCATCCTTCACATTGACACTTCCCAGCTGATCCAATATGTCTGAGTAGACGTGAAGTACATCTCTTAATATGATTACAGTTCTTTTCTCCAACGATCAGGATTTTACTACGGTATTTTCTGACAAGAGTGACAAGCTCACTGATAGAAATAAGTATTACTTTTTCTCGAATTGAATTAGACATCAACGAAAATTCGGACAATGGTTATAAAAGCCTATAAAGAACAGCATTCAAAGCATCTTAATTTATTATTAAAGACATCAATACGCAATCACAGTAAATTCTATTATATTCTATCAGACAATCGCTCCGAAATGTTAACTTGGTTTAGTTGTCCCGTTTTGTTTGTGTTGAATTCTTGGTCGCGAAGAAATGAGTCTCATTTAGCCAAACAAATTTCATTTTCATAACATTGGTTATGCTGTCAGACGTGGTATATATTGGTTAATTAAGCATTGTTAATGCTACAGATTCGACGTCAGAAGTTAGGATGGTTATATATAAGGGAAATAACATTCTAGATTGGATATGTTGATTAATTAAGTGGTGTTAATACTATAGTTGCAGCATCAGAAGTTAAAGGAGTTAGGTACAAGGAAGCTAATGTTTTAAGAATTGTATTTATGAAATATTCTAAGAGTGATAGTGAGGTTCTTAACTGAATTTGTTTTTACTCCTACTCCTATTTGGAAGTGTTGCCACCGCACTCGTTGGACCAGACATAATCTCAAAAAAATGTTATTGAAACTTTATGACAACGGGGAAGAGAACATATAATTATTAACAATAACAAAAAGGTGAAGGAGGGCAGAAAGACAAAAGTAGCTCATCTTATATCTTAAACAACTGCTTATTAATATTGAGTTTTCTACATATTTTTACTGGCCTAGGCCTGTACAGAAATACCTTACGAAAGTGATATGGCCCGTCATGGCCAGATGGTTAAGGCATTCGACTCACAGTTTGAGGGTCGCGAGTTCGAACCAATGTCACACAAAATATACTGTTTTATACTACCGTAGAAGCATTATAACGTGACGATCAATCTCACTGTTCGTTGTCAATAGAGTAGCTCAAGAGTTGGCGATGGGTGGTAATGACTACCTTCCCTCTAGTGGTGCTACTCTATATGGATCACCACATTTTGTGGTGTACTTATAACCGAAGTATTGTCAAAACTGCATTTTTTTATGTTCTGGTATGGCCTAAAGTTTTGGATGTGTTGGATCTGCCTGTAAACAGCAGGACTGAAAATTGGCACAGAGCAAGTCCATCCTTTTAGCTATGGGGATGTTCTAATGTCATAGTCAGTTTCACCAACCGTTGGTAAAAAGAGCAGTCTAAAGGTTGGTGGTTGGTGCTGACAGCATGTTTGCCTTCTCTGTAGTCGGGAGTTTAAAATTAGGGACTACCGACAGAAGACCGTAGTAGTTTTGCATTAAACAAACAAATCAAACCAGTTTTCGAGGGTACTCGAATATAACGTCTGAATTCTTGTTTTATTTGTGTAATTAATAGCGAATGTATTGGGTGTAAGTAGCACAAACTGAAAACAAACTTAACACAACAGGAAACTGTTATTTCGTATTTAATACTTACCTTATAAGAGCTGAAGTACGTTCACCTGTACAAATAAAATTATTTTATGTAATAAGTCTGATAGGTGCTTTTTTTTTAGAAATAATTCATACTAAAGTTTTTATTTGTTTTTCGTAAGTAGTTAAATTTGCTCTAACTGTACAAGTTCTTCATGGCGCTTACAAACAAGCACGTCAAACAACAGAGATTAAGCGTTGCCAATCGTAGTGAAGACAGCAGCTACCAAATGTTTAGCCAAGGGCGGTACCACCTTCAGAGGGTCACACAAACCATTGACCTTAACATCCTTTTCAGACTATGGTCAAACGCTGACCTCGCATTACGAAGCATCACCGTAGACTTACCTGCAGCTGAATCAAACACCAAAAGACATGTAATAAAAGGTGTATATGCATCCCAGGGTCAAAGCAGAACAAATACACTGCCAACTACCACGAAAAGAACATTTCATTTACGAAAAAGGAATTGACTTGACTTATTTCAAGCACAACAAAAAACACCAACTACCATAGTAAAAGTTTATACACACACACACACACGAATCACAGAAACATAGAATATATCTGAGGCTTGTATTCCATGGTAACAGAGAGTTCTGGTTGAAGAATCTAAAACACCTGTTGTGGTTGTAACTGGACTGGAATGGCCAGGTGATTAGAGCGCTCGACTCGTAATCTGTAGGTCGCGAATTCGAATAACGCTGTCGATCATTTTCACTCTTTTAGCCGTTGGAGACGTTATAATTTACGTTCAATCCCACAGTTCGTTGGTAAATGAGTAGCCCAAGAGTTGGCGGTGAGTGTGAAATAAAAAACAAATAGTTTTCTCTTATTTGACCCTGGATATTTATTTACTTGGATGTGCAGTACAGGAGTTCGTAAATAAGTAAGTGGTACGTGAAATTGTAATAATATTTTAACATGTTCTACAATATGCAATGTGCTATAATTTTTAAACAAAGAAAATTGGTTTATTTTTGTTTGTTTTGAATATTTGCGCAAAGCAACACGAAGACGTCCCTAATTTAATAGCGTAAGACTAGAGGTAAGACAGCTTATTATAACATACACCTCCACTCTCGAGCTTTTCTTTTACTGACGAATAGTGAGATTAGCTGTCTCATTATAATACCCCCACGACCGAAAGGATGAACATGTTTGGTGTAATGAAGATTCGATTCCATAACCATCATATTATGTGTCGTACACCCTCACTACCTAGCCATGCCAAGCTTAGTTAGTAAGAGAAGAGTCTTCCTCAACCACATCAACAATAAAATAATATTCATGGTCATCATCCTCATAAGGATAAATAAAAATGACAAAAGGGTATCTCGTCAAGCATTTACAATAATAACAATTAAGGATATTGGTAGAGCTACAGCTGACCGTGAACACCCTTCCTTTCGCTAGTAGAGTGGTAAATCTACGGATTTGCATCGCCAAAATCAAGGGTTCGTTTCCCCTCGATGGACTCAGCAGATAGCCCCCATGTGGCTTTGTTATATTAAACAATACAAACAGATCTATAAGGACCTAAATTATGATGCCGAGAAGTTGATCATTCTAAGTATTATGGTGGAAAATTTTATTACATTTTAAATGTAAGAAAATAATGCCCACAAGCGCAAGTTTACAGACTATTAACAACCACAACAGACAGATGTGTTTAAAAATTCGTTTGTTTTGCACGGCACACGTGCTTCTTTTTCGCTTTTTTTTAAGTTCAATTAAAACTTTATAAAATTATTGTACATATAGCTAAGGCCGGTTAAATACAATTAAAAATAACAAGATGTATAAGATACGTAAAGACATGGGCGACCCCTGGAGAGTAAGAGAAGACACAATTTTGTACTACTTTAATATTCACTCGGGAAAAACTTCGACCTTTCCTGGAATAATTTTTATAAAGATTGAGTAAAGATGGTATTTCATCACATACAAAGCCATTTGTGGTAAATATATGTTAGGTATAACGACTCTGTAGAAGACACAAATGTTTGTATTTGATTGTTCGCAGTTAGTGGGCAAACAAATATTTGTATCCAAAGCGTCTAACGAAGAAACATTCGAAGATAGCCAAACACGTAGCGAGCTTTTGGGATCTGTCAAGTAGCTTTACTTGATTTATGTTTAGAGACACTATATACGTCTCCTCTCTAATGGCGACATTAGTACACCTGAAAGAAAAAAAAATCTACCTTCAGATAAAATTCGGATTAAAAGTTTCTTTCCTTTTCGTTTATTTTAGCCTTTGGATTTTCAATGTACCATAGAAATATATTACCTGAAATAATCGTTTATGGAACAATGTAAAAGTTTATAAGTGGTAGACATACGATTTATCTCTCAGCTCATGTCATGTATACGAGAATGATGACGATCTTGGAAATGACTTATATTGTTTTATTAATGAGAACTCGCATAAAACACCAGGAAATAACGTGCATAACTTCGAATACTAAAATATTCTTTTGAATTTTCATTAGCTGCAATTATATGTCTTTATGGATGGCATGTTTCTCACGTAATCCGCTTAGCCAAATCATGTAGCTAAATTGCGTGCACTTTGCGTCCTTGATCAGTGGTGCGTTTCACTGAAACTGTGTCAGTCTAAAGCTGACCAAAATATTCGTTTTTCCTCCAAAGATTAGTAAATTTCGATTGATTTAGTAAATTAAATCATTTAGACGTGACAACCAACTGGTTCAATGTTAAATCATTTAGACGTTACAACCAACTGGTTTAATGTTAAATCATTTAGACGTTACAACCAACTGGTTTAATGTTAAATCATTTAGACGTTACAATCAACTGGTTTAATGTCCAATAGATGAAGTTACACAGTACAGAACTATAGCCCAGAAACAATTAGGTTTTCCTAAGTTTAGGAACCTGTGTTCCTTCAGCGTGGGAACTCCATGGCAAACTTCAATATTCGAATAATTCAAGTGCTCAAATATTCTTATGCTTATGTTATAAGAAGCAATATAAAATAGCACACAGTGCTTTTATAGATGTTAAGAAATGAATGAAGCTTCTGTATTAAAAAGTGTGTTAATTTCTGACATGTTACATTGCAAGCTACAGCCCGGCATTGCCACGTGGTTAAGGCACTCGATTCGTATTCTGAGAATTTTCAATTTCGTGCAAAACTACATGAAGGCTATTTGCACTAATCGTCCCTAATTTAGCAGTGTAAGACTATAAGAAAGGCAGCTGGTCATCACCACTTACTACCAAATCTGGGGCTACGTTTTTTACCAACGAATAGTAGGATTGACCGTCACATTATAACTCTTCCACGGCTGAAACTGCGAGCGAGTTTGGTGTAACGAGTATTCGAACCCGGGATCCTCGGGTTACGAGTCGAGTATCTTAACCACCTGGTCATTCTTGTAGAAAATAATATAAGACAATAGGTATATTTGTAAAATGGCTGTTAAAAGTAAATTTAAAGTAAATTGTAATCAATAATTAGGGTTAAACTTTTAATTAAAACAAGATCCAAATCAAATTGTATTAGTACCAAACAGTGCCAGGGTAAAGTGTTGTTGTTTTGAATTAAGCACAAAGCTTAAAATTTTAAAATGCCAATCATTACACAAGAACACTTTTTGTATCAGCATTTTTTTCTTTCCCGAGTTGGATCATATTTGGTGAGGTATAATGTTCCTAACACTATTTTGATTCTATTCACATGAATTTGTTATTCTAAAGTAAATAATAATTTTTATGTTTTTATAATGTTATATATTTATGACAGTTATATAAATAGAACTATTAAACTTGAAGATATATGTATACCAATAAAGTTAGGTGTATAAATTTAAAATAGTTTGATTGTTTTAAAGTTCGCTCGCAAAGATACACGAGATCCATCTGCACCAGCCGTCCCTAATTTAGCAGTGTAAGACTAGAGGGAAGGCAGCTAGTCATCACCACCCATCGCTAACTGTTGAGCTACTCTTTTAACAACGAACAGTGGGACTGCCCGTCACATTATAAGGCTCCCACGGCTGAAAGGGCGAGCATGTTTGGTGCGACCGGGATTCGAACCCGCGACCCTCGGATTACGAGTCGAACTCATTAACACGCATGGTTATGCCTATAAATTTAACAGAAATACAGATAATTAAAAGCAACTGATATATGTGTCACGCAGTGGATTTTCAGAAAAGGATAAGAGTGACTGATATATGTGTCACGCAGTGGATTTTCAGAAAAGGATAAGAGTGACTGATATAATCGTGCTATTCTTGAAAGAAAACACAGTTTAACCTGATTTGGTCGCTGGCAATAGTGAATAACATTTTGACTAAATCGAGTTTAAGTACTTGTGAGTGCATAAAATAATCCGTGGACAATGAAATTCACAAACAGTTGTTTGAAGTGTATGATCTGGCATGCCCCGATATTCATGACGCACGACTTCCGATCTGTTGGTGAGGGGTTCGAATATCCATAGTTCTTTTAACAGTAAGAGTTTTATAATATATCGTTCAATCCCACTATTCGCTGGTAAAACAACAGCCTACGAGCTGGTGGGCTATTGTACTAACTGCTAATATAGGGAGGGCAAATTAGAGAGGAGATGAGCGCCACCGGGTAAACCTGCCCTGATTCATTAAAACCTAATTGTCATAAGAGGCTTCAAGACTTTAAATGTAAATTTGACAAAGCTAGTATTTTATTTGGTTATGATTTAATGTTTTCAGTCATATTGATTGAAGTATTTGGAAAAAAAGCAGTTGTACTTGATAATGTTTTAAATATTGTTTGAGTATAAGTCGCAACTAAAATTCATAAAAGTAAAGAGTTTTTTGTCATGAACTTCGCGCAAAGCTACTTAAAGGTTATCCGCATTAGTCGTTCCTAATTTAGTAGTGTAAGACTAGAGGGAAGGCAGATAGTCATCACCACCCATCGTCAACTTTTTGTGTACTCTTTTGCCAAAAATTAGTGGCACTGACCGTCACATTATAACGCTCCTACGACTGAGAGGGCGAGCATGTTTGTTGTGACGGGGATTCGAACCCACAACTCTCGGTTTACAAGTCGAGTGCCTTAATCACATGGTTATACCGGGCGCAAAAATATAAATGTAAGAAGTAACATCTAGGCCTTATGGCTTCGTAGTAGGCTTTAACTTATACTAAACTCGTATCTGAGAATAATGGAGCAGGGAGTGAGTTGTGAATATTTAATGAATTTCAGTGCAGAAGATGGCCTGTTTTGGTAATTTGTGTCAGCAGTTAAAAGAATGAGGTTGGAGTACAACACAACTATAAGAAAATGTCATGGTAATGATGATGCCAGAGAAGAGGTAAAGCGCAAGACCTGATAAAGAATGGGGAATCAGGATGCTCACAGTTGAATGGGACACATGTGACACACACATTCGTACATGAAAGCCTGTAGACGTGTCTCTTGACCGCAGCAACAGATCTCACACTGTTTCTAAAGGGCATTTGAAAACAGAAGGTTGTTCCAAACAAGTTGTTTCAACATTAGTCTACACTTCAGACAGGGTAATAGATTCTGTTGTAAAGCTACTGTATTCAAAGATATACATGCTCTTTGATTCTTATTTACTGCATAACGCCACGTTCTATTTATCACAGCTGTGCTACGACTTCATACAAGTTTCTTTGTAAATGGACCCGATACCTCAAGTTAATTCATATTCATCTGTTTTAGTTGTCTCGAATCTATCTTTATGATATGGCTGTATGAATATTTTACGTTGGCACGAACTGTTACATACCCTACCAAGAGTCATCAATTTTAGGTGACACCACACTATTTAACTTCAAACAACGGTAAAATTTAGTTTTGACACACTTCGTTCTACCACAACTTTACATCGGCGTTAATTGTCACGTGACTTATAAACCTGTATGCTCAAACTCATTTTAATATGATGTTCTTTCCAACATATCCAGAAGAGAGAGAAAAAAAAGAGATGCTTAGGTCACATCACTGCTTAAAATACTTTTATTGAAGTCTTCTACAAACTAAACATTTTGATTTTTTTTATTCATTGCATCTTTAAGGAAGCTGTATAACTGAGTATCTGAGCGCTGCCCACAACGGCTGTCGAAAACCCGGATTTTAATGTTGTAAGTCCTCAGACATTCCGCTGCCCTAGTAGGGGCTTCCAAATGATGATTCTCCATATACATATATATATACAAATATACATAAACACATTTTACAAAAGATCCAATATTTGAGCTTTAGTTGTTTGTTTGTTTCTTACGTTCCATTGTTCATTTGGTGTGTGATCCTACGTGCTAACACTTAACGAAATATCATCACGTTTTCAAAAAATAGAATGAAGAATAGTTCCAGAATATTCACTATTAGATTTTTAGGGTTCCCACTTGTTATGTTCGTATTCTGATGGAACTGAGACAGGACAAAGCGAGTGCAATTTTATCATGTGAATCTTAATTTCCCGCCCGTTCTTCGAGATAACTTCGTTATATCAGAATCGTACACAAATGTCAGGCCGTTGTATGAAGTACATTTATAAAATGAGAGCAAATAATCTCAGGAGGAAACCTTGGCGCTTAGTTGCTCGTTTTTAATTTATTAACACATTAATATTTCATATCAAGGAGATGGAAGAAACAGCTGTTGTATATTAGTGAGAACCTAAGTTTTATTCGCACTTTTCCACTTTAATTCTAAGTGACTTGTTGTGCAAACGTTATGAATATAATTATTGATTTGTGTGGAGGAACAACTTCACGTTTATTCTTAAAACGAAAAGAAAATGTAGAAAGTGTTATTACATGTGCGTTATTATTTTGTACAATGCTAATTTCCTAGGAACCGTTAATGACAGTAATTGTTTTTTGACACGAAATGAGTAATGGCCTGCTCGTAATTCTCACGTGATGTTGCACCAAAGAGGTCCACGTGGTTGTGTAATTAGCTTATAAGATCTCACCAACTGAAGGAGCAGTTTCTTCGCCACCTGCGTGTTGAGGCCCATTTAAATCCGATCGATTGTGTGAATATTTCAGGTGTGCTGCCAGCTTGCCAAGATCAATTAGTATACACTTCCCATTCCCTGTCTCTTCCCCATTTCTTCCCGTTGTGTCAGCAAGACAGTTCTATCACACTCTAATGTACGCCGTAATAATAATGAAATACGAACAGCATGAAGATGGCAAGAGACGAAAAGGCTTGTAAGCTTTTAGAAAGCACGTGTTTAAATGTACTCGAGCGTCTGAATAGGTGTTCTGCTTTAAGTGAATTTCCCTTCTCTGTGATCTTGTGTCTATAGTACATTTATTAAAACCAAACCCTCAGTTTATCCCTACAGATCAGGCAGCTTCTCTTCGTTTTGTTACAAAGCTGTTTTATTGAAAAGAAACGAAAATTTTATATTAGCACGGTAAAACAATGAAGAACTGCTACTGATAAACGCTGCACAAAAATGTAGAGCTGCTATTGCTAAACACTTCACAACAGTGGAGAACTGCTATTGCTAAACACTTCACAACAGTGGAGAACTGCTATTGCTAAACACTTCACAACAGTGGAGAACTGCTATTGCTAAACACTGCACGACAGTGGAGAACTGCTATTGCTAAACACTTCACAACAGTGGAGAACTGCTATTGCTAAACACTTCACAACAGTGGAGAACTGCTATTGCTAAACACTTCACAACAGTGGAGAACTGCTGTTGCTAAACACTGCACGACAATGGAGAACTGCTACTGTTAAAAATGGCACAATAATGGAGAACTGTTGCTGCTATAACAGTTTCAAAACATTTTATCCGAATAAAGCCTTTATAATAAGGCTTCTCCGACATCCTAGATTACTGGTTTCATGCAGAAACACCTTTGTTTAGACATCTTTATAAGAAGAATATATTCAATGTTTGACGTTAAATTCTACTGGTACCGCAGAAAAAACAAACACCTTCACAAAAATATGAACTTTATAAAACGTTTGATGAAGAAGAAATAAAAGTATCAGAGTTAAATATTTTGTTAATATGATTAATTCCATAATATTCTATCTGTATAAATATAAAAACATAAATATAACTAGGAGTTTAACGATCTTAAAATAATTGAAATTTTTTCTACTTGTTAAGCAACAAATTAAATAAAAATTACTTGTACGCTTTAGATAACAATTTGTTTGATTTTCAATTGACATTACATCACTGTAACTTAAGTGTAACTGAATTATTGTACTATTAGCCTCACTGAAGCCATAATGACAAAAATGTTGGTTAAAATAAAGTGTTTTTTTTTACCGCTACTATATGAAGATTAAAACTTTTTATTTTGTCTAATTTTAATGTCAAAATGACTAAATCCTTTCAATGTGGACTATAGATTCTGGACAGTTATAATTATTTAACACAATTATTATTAACTGCGGATAACAGCAAATTATACACCTACTTAAATCAAAAATTAAAAAAAATCAGTCTGATAATGAGCATACCTAATTCCATAAACAGCCCGGCATGACCAGGTGGGTTGAAAAGCTCGACTCGTAATCTGAAGGTCGGAGATTTGAATCCCCGTCGCTCTAAATATGCTAGCCCTTTCAGCCGTGAGGGTGTTCTAATGTGACAGTCAATTCGTTGGAAAAGAGTGGTCCAAGAGTCGGCGCTGGATTGTGATGACTAGCTGCCTTCCCTCTAATTTTACACTGCTAAATTAGGGATGGCTAGCACATGTAGCCCTCGTGTAGCTTTGTGCAAAATTCAACAAACAAGCAATTCGATAAACGATTCGTACGATTCTGCTTACAAAAGCTAGAAACATTTCAAGTTACAATGGTTGTTTATCATTCAACATTTGTTTTGTTAGACCGTTCTGGATTGGCTACTAAGTGATACAATCTTTTTGTTTCTGTTGTTGTTATTTCAATGCAAAACATCAAGGTGAGTATGAATAAATGTTAGTGAACGCTTAGTTATTACATCTGGCAACAATTTCTCTGAACAAAATTATTGAATATTTTCTTTCTCTCACAATATTTTAAATTATAACACCCTTTTATTTCTTTAATTACTTATATTTAGGCTGTCTGATAACACCTATAAACACACAACGGCACATAGCCGACCTGTTTATTTATACTGTTTATTAGCCTAGCATGATCTTGTGGTAAAGGTACACGACTTACAGTCTGTGGGTTAGAATTCTTGTCTCTGATTATGATTTGTTTGTTTGAATTTCGCGCAAAGCTACTCGAGGCTATCTGCGCTAGCCGCCCCTAATTTAGCAGTGTAAGACTAGAAGGAAGGCAACTAGTCATCACCACTCACCACCAACTCTTTGGCTACTCTTTAACCAACGAATAGTGGGATTAATCGTGACATTGTAACGTCCCCACGGATGAAAGGTCGAACACGTTTGGTGTGATGTGGATACGAACCCGCGTCCATCGGATTACGAGTCGAGTACCTTAACCACATGGCCATGTCGGACCCACTGATTATGCTCGTCCTTTCATTCCTAGGGGCATTATAATGGCACGATCATTTTTATTATTCGTGGGTAAAAGAGACGCCCAAGACATGGCAGTAGGGGATGTTGACTTGTACCCATTCTACCACCGCTACCTTGGTGAAGACAGTTTTCATTTTTATCAAATTCATAAAACCATTTATTTCCTGCAAGTTTTGTGAGTAAACTTAGATTGGTTATTTCAGAAAATGTCCCTGAAAACGTTTACTATGGACTTTTAATCATCTCGAAACTCGGACGAATTCGGAAATCTGTTTTGTTTAGTTTCACATACTTATCTTTAATAACAAACAACAATTGTTTTGATAATACTGGGATCAGTATTAGAACCGGGAGTTTGGTAATTCAACGTAACACCTTATTTAATTGTACGCACTGCAACTGTTCAAAGCAATGCCTGTGATGATCCTGAAACAACTCTTCAAAGAAATTTCCCCACTAGAATTATGAATCACTGCCAGAAAGCTAATACTGTATTATCCATTGACTCATGTCCGTTCTAATGCTTAGAGAACATTGAAAACTTTTATGAATTTGTTAGAAATATACAGGAAAACCAGAATACCTTAATATACGAATCACAGAATTAACGATGGTAAGACGTAATTACTAAAAGTTTTAGGCCTAATCAGTTTTAGGCGATTAACTTAGTAAGTGCGTCTAAATACCTTTTGAATTAATGCATCTGAGATCTGGTATATGGAAAATCTACTTTGATGTGCATTTGATAATTAGTAGGAATAAGATAAAATTGGTCATTTGACCTGCCAGTGAAGGAAATGTGACCTAACTGCATCTTCTCGTCATATTAATGTGAAAACGACTAACAAATTATTTGCAATTGCTTGACTGTGACTTTCTTTACAATGATCGCAATTCCTAGACCAATAGTAATCTTTAGGATAATTTACAGATTTTGTCAAGGTGATTTTTTATGCTACTATATGCTGAACTTGTCATGGTAGATTATATGCATTGGAGTTAAATAAACAAACAACACGCTTTGAAGTCATAATCGTATAGCATGATTTTTTTTATGGTATTGGGACGTGAACACTGGAGTTGCATATACCAATGTGGCACACCAATAGCTAGGCCATGCTCGGGGCCCGCATGGGTAAAAGGGCTAGCATCTTCGTTGTGACGGGGATTCGAACCCGAGATCTTCAGTTAACGCGATCAATCCCACCATTTGTTGGTAAAAGACTAGCTTAAAAGTTAGCGGTGGATGGTGATGAATAGCTGCCTTTCATCTAGTCTTACACTACTAAATTAAGGGCAACTAGCGTGTAGCTTTGTGCGAAATTCAAAACAAACCAAACCAAGCCATGCTTGGCCCGCATGTATCTGAACAAAACACTTTACTAAAGCTACAAAACTCTGTAGCACAAAAAATTCTACAATTAAGATGACTGAAAGCTGGATATCCAGTGGATATTTTTTCTAACTATGGAATCATGGGTATTGCTATAAATATATGTGGTTGTTGTTGTTGTTTTTACTTTCGCGCAAAGATACACAAGGGCTATTTGAGCTAGCCGTCGCTAATTTAGCAGGATAAGACTAGTCATCACCACCCACCACAAAGTTCGGGGCTACTCTTTTACAAACAAATAGTGGGATTGGCCATCAAATTGCAATACCCCCACGGCTGTAAGAGAGAGTATGTTTGTTGTAACGGGGACTCAAACCAGCGACCCTCAGATTACGAGTCGAGCGCTCCTAATCACCTGGTCATCCAGGGGCATACACAAATAAATGCTCCAGGAATCGGGAGATTATAATATAACATTTTGCATGTTAATATAATATATAACTTTTCGTATTACTTTAAGAAACTACACTGAGAGTGAAGTGGTGATCAATTTGTATCTAAAGCTCTCTGAAACAATCCCGCTGTATGATTGGACTTTTACAATGAAAACGAGTACCTAAAATCATTTTATTATATGTGTATTTTTACCAGATAATATATATATATATATATATATATTAATTCCTAACCTCACATAAAGGCAAATTGGTAACATTTTTTATTAGGAGTAGGATCACTGAAAATCTATCTTGGAATTTGATTGTGGAATTAATAGTTAAAGGAAACACTGATGATAAGGGTAACACATCTTTTTATCACAGGATATTTAGTATGGTGCAAGATGTATCTACATAAATATCGAAGTATCAATGAATATTAGGTATGCATTTAAAACCTTGGACAACTAGCACTGCAGTTATAAACAGCCTCATTCGAAATACGTTTAAAAGATACTGCAAAAAATGAAATATCAGGTATTTAACTGGGTTTGGGTTTTCATATCGATTTCATGCAAATGGAAAAACTTAGTTACTTTGTTGTGGTGCACACAGTGGAGGTAATAATTTTCTTCACTGGACAGAATGCAGAGGAAGGATAAACTGTGCTTAACTCGCCCCAGAGGCACAACAGCATGTCTGGGTATTTATACTGATATAACCAGATTTCGATACTCTTGGTTGGCAGAGAACAGATAGCCCATTGTGTAGCTCTGTGTTTAACAACTGGTACTTCAAGTGTATTTTTGTTTAACTTGTTACTGGATATAAAATGATTCATTTGGTTTATCTGTCATCCCCCCATGTTAAAGTAATAACTGGTTAGATTCACTTTCTCGAGGTTTTCAACTTGGGAAATTATTCGCAAAAGAAATATTTATTCCAAAAATATATCAGATATTCTTTAAGTTTTTGCACTAATATAATTAGTTTGTACTTTATGACGACTATTAGGTTTTTTTATTATTAAAATTTACAGTTGTTTTTACCACTAAAATCCAAAACCAACAAACTCGTGAATTGAACAATTACCTTTATTGTAAAGCAGCTCACAATGATGACAAAAATGAATATTTCTATGGTGAATGACTTGAGAAACCGGATTTGTTTATTTCAACAAAAGAAAATAATTGTTAAAAACTGGCAGATCTTTCATTATTATATGTGCAAAAACGGCTCGTTTGGGTTCAGAAAATATTTTAAATAGAAGAGCGAACAACGTTTCGACCTTCTTCGGTCACCGTCAGGTTCACTAATGGCCGATCTTTCCTGCATGTACGATAAGACAGCCAAGCAGAAGTAAATACATTCCATGTTTTCACGGATGTTCTCTGTTTATAATTGCAACCTAGAGCTCAGGTATTCGAGAAACAAGCAAATTTCGCTCTACTTAAGTGAATGAGTACATACAATATAGAAACAAGAAAATATAAGTCGTTTAAATTCCTTTTGGAGCTAGACCTACAGTGTGTTTATGTTATACTGAAGATTTTAACTTTAAAAACTGAGTTTTGATATTTGCGATGGGAACAGCATGGTGACCCATCAAGTATCTTTGTGGTTGAGAAAAAGATTTTTTTTTTTTACAATAACAAATTTTGGAACTTTAGAATATTCAAAAAATCTAATATTTCAAACAAATGGTAGTTATATAATTATCGTAGTTCATGTATCTATACTTCTGCGTTAGCGAAAGTTATTTCGATCAGACATATTGAGAACAAGCCATGCTACACGATGGTTATTTTCTACGTAACATTTTTGTAACTTAAGTTACCAAAGTTTAAATCCCCATAAGACCCGCATTTTCTTTCCAGCAAATATTTATTTGTCCATGTTTAGCAATATTATCCGCACTCACGAAAGTATAGTTTTTGTTTAACTGGTAAGGTTGTTTTTTTTTTTCTATTCCGGTCTGTTTGCTTACCTCCAATAAACATTATTTCTAGACAAGCAATATGTGACAACAGTTCAATAAAGAAGTAACATTAAACCCATTTTCTGAGCTTCTGTTTCCAAGTGTTTCTTTATTTCCACTATATTCCTGTTTCCAAGCAACACTATATATTGCTATTTCTGTTGAAACGGTCTGAGGGATAATCCAGTGTGTGTACGCTGTTAAACGTTTCCCTGTTGCCAGGCAACTATAGTTATATTATTCCTGTTTTTGTGTGATCATAACCAAAATTATAAAAGACGTATCATATTATTTTATTGCTTCTACTTTTATCTAGTAATATTTTACACTGTCTTTATAGAGATGGCTCGGATTGTTCATTGAAATGGTATTTTGAATATTTTTTTTGTCAGAACTTTACAATACCATACTGGGTTTTCTTTTATAACAAAATCTGACAGATTCGATTCATAAGTTTTGGGAATCTCTGTAAGTATGAATTGTGGTGACGTAGTTTATAACAGAGTATCCGTTTTTAGAAGCTGTACTAATAACCAGTAATAACTTTAAAAAAAAAATTACAATTCCAGGGTAAAGGATATTATGAACACCCCTTTCAAGTTAGCTTTCTTACAGACATTTGTTGATCCTTGAAAATGACTTAAGTACAGGTTGAAACAGGAATTTACTGCCAATAATAAGTAAATACTAAATATTATAGTTGGAAACACATTGGAAAAGAGGGCAAAATATTTTGATTACTCAAATTATTTTGTGTAGAATATTATTGTTCAGTTTATTCACGTTATTAAAAAAAAAACGAAGGATGAAAAAAACGATAGCTCTCATTGGTCAGTTTATTGCAGCTTAAATAACGCCCTGTTATTTAATCAAAATAAACTATACCCATTTCGTATAAAATGAGCTGAACAAAAAACAATGTTAACACAAATCACTTTCTTTAGTCCAACATAATAACAGGATGTACCGTCATCTTATAAAGAAACTCACTGATTGAGATACAAGTATGTTAGTTACAGGGATTCGAACCCGTGACCTTCAGATCGCGATACAGGCTGTTTCACCATTTGGGTGTGGCAGGCCTATATTAATTAATGTCAGCAAAGTTGAGACACGTTATAATACGATGCAACTTTCTGATCAAATATAAAATAGTAGAAATTCTTATGAGAAAAATAGTATTTTTAACGTTTTTCCAAAGAATTTCACAAACACTTTTTATTCAAAATTTCACAATGTAAAATTTAAATGCTAACAATACCTGGCCTGGCATGGCCTAGCGCGTTAAGGCGTGCGCTTCGTAATCTGAGGGTCGCGGGTTCGCGCCCTAGTCGCGCAAAACATGCTCGCCCTCCCAGCCGTGGGGGTGTATAATGTGACGGTCAATTTCACCGCCAAGAGTTGGCGGTGGGTGGTGATGACTAGCTGCCTTCCCTCTAGTCTTACACTGCTAAATTAGGGACGGCTAGCACAGATAGCCCTCGAGTAGCTTTGTGCGAAATTCCAAAACAAACAAGCTAACAATACCAAATCAGATCATATTGATTCTTTTATGTATAAAAAATTAAAGCTGTCTAGTAAGACTGTGCTAAATATCTTACAACTCTGTTTCAGTACTTCTTGTGAAGAAGAAAACAATCATAACAAACCAGTGATTCGACTTTGGTCCTGAGAGGAATATATATCAGATTTTATTTACAGCGATTTCATCTTTATTCTCAGACAAGTTGTGTGTAAAATCAAAGAATATGTGGTAATATGTCAACCATACCACAACTGAAACATAGAGTGCCGGCGAGACTTCACACACAGCACCAGAACTCATCAGGCCGGCTGAAATATAACAGACTTCACACACAGTACCAGAACTCATCAGGCCGGCTGAAATATAACAGACTTCACACACAGTACCAGAACTCATCAAGCCGGCTGAAATATAACAGACACTGCAGTAGAAGAGGCGGTATTTATATTATGAAAAACAACTGTTATGGTATGAAATAAATTTAAAAAGTGAATTTTAATTACAGCTTGCTTTCTACCGTATTCAGCTGACTACCCACCGACATTCATTCTTTTTGTACGAAATTTCAGTAATTATTCATCCACCATTATCCAATATGTGGATTATCCAATGTATGGAACTTTCCTCACTAATAACCGGGCTCAGCATGACCAGGTTGTCAAGGCGCTCAACTCTTGTAAGCTGAGGATCGCGGGTTCGAACCCCTATCACATCAAACACGATCGCCCTTTCAGCTATGGGACGTTTCAATGTGACAGTCAATCCCGGTATTCATTAGTAAAAGCGTAGCCCAAGATTTGGCAATGGGTGTTGCTGACTTGCTGCTTTATTTGTAGTCTTACACTGCTAAAATAGAGACGGCTAGTAGAGAAATTCATAAAAACAAACAAACACTAATAATCGAAGTGTACTCATAATCTTAAAATGTTCTTTCATCTTATGACTCTAAAAAGTACGCACTTCCAGTAGAGGGCGCAGGTAGATAGCCATACTTTTTATTTCTGCTAAAATATTTAAGATGTCGTCTGAGTAATGTACGGGGCACAACAACGTTATATACGTTATTATTTCAATTAGGATATTTTATTGCAGGCTGATGGCTATAAAACAGTTATAAAAATGGTCGTACTTATATAATCCCTGACATTAAATCATGATACTACGTCTTTTCGCTACAAGTAATACACTTAATAGATGTCGCTTTACCATAAAAAAAACAACAACAACCAGAGCAGTAAATGTATTGAAACACATTTTTCATTCTGTTCAGAAATTGAAACTCTGCTGCGATATTCAGGATGAGAGGACAGGAACTGATAATTAGCTGTACTAATCTTTAAAATTATTAGATCTAAAAAAATCAATGAAGGAAAGATGAAAAACATTAATAAATAAATATCGTAGAATATAACACATATTTAAGTAATTTTTACTTTTCATCTCTCAGATTTGACATTTCGTGTATGAGCCCTTCGTCTCATTTGTTGTTAGGCGCAAGTCTACACAACAGGACGCGTGGTAACAAATTCGGAATACTGGCGAGTTACAAACAACACCCACTGAGGTACTAAGCGAAACCCACTAGTGCAGTAAAAGTGCAAACTATAGAAATTGCGTAATATAATAATTATAAAGGTGTTATAAAGTTTGGTACTGCACGAAATCTTTTGGACAAAACTTTATACACATGTTATAAATGTTTAGAAAAATAACATTTCGAAAATGTTACTACAATGTATAATGTGCTGGACATAAAAACAAACATGAGTCACGAAATAAAACTTGCAAATCAGTGTAGTATCTGACAAAGTAAATAAAAGCAAAAGACGACTGTATCCCAAATAATATTAACAATAAAAAAGTAATTCATGAGATGGAAAAAAATAATAATAAACAAACAAAAACATACATTTTACAAGAAAAAAAAGGGAAATGGATAAATTTTGCAGGTGGCAGTTTATTCTATTTTACATAACAAAATATTAAGATTTATTTTTATGCTCCTTGTTCCGCCACTAATCCACGGTAAAACTTTTCAATTTGATTTATCATATGAGCTGTAAGAATATTCAACATATTTTTGAATGTCATACGATGTATTAAAAAAAACAGCTTCTGTACCTTGACGTGGTTAACTATGGTGTCATATTGTGCATTAAAATTAAGGTGTAGTTTGCCATTTCATTATTGTCAATGAATATTCTTATTAAGCACTATGTTTGTGATTCCATATCACGAAATATTTCTTTAATACTTTAGCCTTATTTGGAATAAGCGAGGGTCAGTGGTTGGATATGGTAGTCGTTAAGCACACGGCTACATTGTGCTCTGCTCACCTTAGCTGAAGAAAACTGTTTTTTAAGAGTCTTAACCCCGCAGGCTTATCACTAAGCCACTAGATAGAGCGAGGACCAACGGAGATAATGAGGTGAAGGTAAAGGTAATGTAATACAGAAGGAGTGATCTAAATATCCACCACCAAACTGAACTAACTTCTCAGTATGTTCCACTTATATCTCTATAACGCTAAGGCCGAACGTGATTTATTTGTTAGCTTGCTCGGTCTGTGAATCCGAGGGTTAAAAGTTCACATCCCGTAGCTGTAAAAATGCGTTTTTACACTACAGCATCCCAAACGCAGGTTTGGAAGCTGTTAACGAAGATCCGTCTCTATAGTCTATCACTTCAAAATTAGGTACGGGTAATGCTTTTAGCCCTCTAGGAGCTACGTACGAAATTTAATGAAGAAACAAAACATATTCATATCTTAAGCTTCATTAATGTAATATAAATATAGACAGCAAATAGTTTTAATTTTTCTCCTAGATATTACATGTGGTATTTAATATACGGTGTTATTAAGTTTCTCTGTTGATCAAAATTGTCTTATACTTTACACACTGACATATCTTCGGCCCGATTCATTCGGAACAAAGACATGAGTAAGTAAACTCCAATATTTTTCATTTTTTTGCAGAAGGTGCTATTTCAACTTTCTCCCCTCTTTTCTGCACTTACAACTGGACACCTAGTTCTGAAGGTGCTACTACATTACGTTTGCAGATTTACAACACTAGAAACTAGGTTTCTGTGCACATAGTGGGCAAAGTACAGATGTCCCACTGTGTAGCTTTGTGAAGTACAGATGTCCCATTGTGTAGCTTTGTGAAGTACAGATGTCCCATTGTGTAGCTTTGTGATTAAGTTTAATTAAAGGTTCCCCTTCTTTTTTTCTGAAGGTGCTGTTCGAATCATTTTCCATTTTTTAATCAGCACTCTTACTTTTTAATGCTGTTATCAATTTTTAGTTCTTTGTATGGGTGTTGGTGATTTTTCGCAACCCAAATCTGTGTTTATCTATATGTTTTGTTTTCTGGATGAATACATGAGTATTAGGCCCGGCATGGCCAGGTGGGTTCAGACGTTCGACTCGTAATCTCAGTGTCGCGGGTTCGAATCCCCGTCCCACAAACCATGCTCGTCCTTTCAGCCGTGGTGGCGTTATAATGTCACAATCGATCCCACTATTTGTTGGTAAAAGAGTAGCCCAAAAGTTGGCGGTGGATGGTGATGACTAGCTACATTCTCTCTAGTATCACACTGCTAAATTAGGGATGTGTAGTGCAGATAGCCCTCGTGCAGCTTTACTTGAAATTCCAAAACAAAGAAGCACGAATATTAGTCCCAACACTATTATATATTTTTGTTGTGCTTTCAACATCCTGAATTCAGCTCTTGTGTTTCAGTTATTAAAATTTCATTGTTTTCACCAACGTATCAATAATGTGTGAATATCTCAGTTAATGATCACAAAACTGAAATTTTTCACACACCATTCCTTGTTCGTAGCAACTAGTCTTAGAAATTCTGAAAAACATAAGTTTTCATTGAAAACTTAAGAACTGCATTTGTTGAATACGTTATATTAGAATAGTTTCGGAGCCTAATAATGCTGTTACAGTCACATGTCGCCACGTCCGGTCATGCTGTATATGAAGATCGTACATGTTGGCGTAGTTTCCACTGCATAAGGATCTGTCATAAAACTGTCATGTCCAAAACATTCTCCTTCATACTTACCTTTCATGCTTGGTATGCAAGAATCTATCTCAGCAGTCTGATCGGACATAAACCCATGGGTGTTACGTCTTGTGACTTTATCAATGTGTCGTAGAATGGAGTAGCATAACATCGGCTCCGTTCTACACGTGTGGCGATTAAATAGATGTGTCGTTAAAGCACTTACTTGTGTCACTTTTCATGGCAGAGATCCTTCCTGATTTTGTTACTCACTGAATACTTTTTTTAACCACTGATCTTGATGTTTACCCTTTCTCACGTGGTAGAAGATGCTGCTCACTGCTACTACGGCTGGGTCCGACTAATTGCAGGTCACTTTCAGAACAGTACTGGTACTCTATGTTGATCCACGCTACTTTATTTTCAAATATTACTAAGTATAAGGAATATCTTCATCTTTGAAGTGTAAATCCCAGATCTGAACGCCCATTTCTGATCTGAGTATACTGGTATTTTGCATTAAAAGGGCTGTTGGATGGTTTTTCCAGAAACGACAACTATTCGGCAACAGAACACTACTTACGCTACGTCAAACAATGTCAAAATGTAGTTTAGATACATTCCATTCAGCTGCTGCTTTATATGTGGTTTCTGTGTGAGTTTCTCATTTGCATGTATTTTATATCAGTTTTATACAGCGTAACCAGCCCTCTGTAATCTCCCGCTGTCGCTAGTTACTTATGTATGTTATCTGCAAGCTTTTAAACATGTCAAAGCTAAGCCTAAATAAACATGTATAATCTTTAATCTACATTAAATCATTGATGAAAACTTCACTGTAGTGTACTGGACTACCATAACTTGGATTACTTGCGTGAGCGTATAATATAATTTTAGAAAACGAATTTCTTAGTTTTCCTACCACTTGACTTTTGCAGAAACACATAAAACACTGTAAATATTACTGTAAGTGCATTACTCAATGAGGACTGAAAGTTGGAGCGTAGCAAGATGGTGTCTTTGTTCGATTGTTAGATCTTATCTTTTCAAGTTCTTATTTTTACATTTTTAAGTTGTCTAAATTTATAAATTAGAAATTAAAGTGTACTTTCCATACTCTGTTAATCCAGGCGTTACGTGATTGCTTCAACGCAAGATAAGTTTATGTGTGTAATGTTTTAAAAATAAACCTCTTGATGCAAACATAAGACCCAACGATCAGTCTCTCCTACGATTTTTTTCACCATACGCATTTAACAGTCTTCCCGCGGGACAGAAGTAACTCCACGGACTAATAATGCTAAAATACGAAGTTCGATTCCCAACGGTGGATACAATATAAATCTCTATAAGAAACAAACAATCAAACATAATCTGCAAAAATTATAATGTGTATTCAAGCAATTTCAGTACTTTATTGTAACTTTAACCTGCTCATTTTCTTCCAACCAATTTCACTAATAAAAGTCACTTAGCACATGGTTGATCACTAATAAAAGTCACATGGTTGACTGCTTATTCCTTCCTCACTTATCCTCTAGTTTCTTGTTATTTTATAGTTCAAAATTAATCCAGTGTGCAGCAATTATTGAAACAGTTGCTTCAGTAAATTACGTACAAGCATCCTGATTGTTTTACGTACAAGCCTATTTTCGCTGCGTTCGAAATTCAGGTGCTAATCCTCAACCTGTATTAGTTTACAATAGCAGCCTTTTTCGAATGTAAAATTACCACGCACTCAAACTTACAATCAATACGAACAATGTCTTATGGTCTCACTGTGTTTCATCTCCTCATTTTTTTTTTAACCAGCTTATCGTGAACAAGAAGAAATATGTCAGATTTAGAAAGAGACTTCGAGGTGCCAAAAATTTGTTTAACTTAGATTTCTCTTTTACACTTATAACGACTGTATGGAGAATGTGCATGGCTATTTGCCAAAGAAAACATCGTGATCTATCTCTTCCTAGATTTTTTTCTAGTCTGACATTTACCCTAGTATACAGTTTCTTATCGCAGTGGAAAGAATGGCCTGATTCTTTACTTTTTATGAACGTTTAGAATACGGATCGTGAAAGCTGTCAGTTTTTTTTAATGTCCTTGAATTAGACGCCATAAACGACATAATGTTCATTCAAGATTTACAGAAGAGAGAAAGCCTTTTATTTAATTATGTAATTCTGAAACGGTCTAGTGACGCCAAACATACAGAACATCGTGTTCTGGATCAAATAATTAGTAAGACGTATTATTGGCGAGCTAAACGTGTAAATTTACGTATTTTAAGTTCACCAAATTTTGGATATGTATATTGATGTTTGAAATTAACCCCACAAAACTACACAATGAGCTATCTGTACTCCGCCCTCCGCAGGTATCGAAACCCGGATTCTAGCGTTGTAAGTCCGCATACATACCACTGTGGGATAGATTTGCATGTACATTTTCTCCTAGGGAAGGCACATCGAGCTATCGGCTGTGTCCTCCGAGGAGAATCGAACCCCTGATTTTAAGCATTATAAATCCGAAGGCTTTTCGCTCTCCCCTCAGGGGACCCAAATTTAGGAAAAATTACATGAAAGACGAGTCAGATCTAGTTGATGGAGGAAATAAGTTCATTTTTTCGTTAATATGATGTCCATTTCCAGTAATAGGAGACAATATATTTACTGCAACTTCCTTAAGATCTGAGTTGTTTATAATTCACTCACCGTCGATGTAAACAGAAACTTGGTTATAGTTACTCGCAAAAATCTATTACAGGAAAATTACCCTTAATGTTAGTAACTACAATCCATGAAGTTACACCCTATTACACATTACCGTCTTACGTGTACTCAGCCTCATTAATTAATTCCTCATTACATATTACCGTACATATTCTGGTTGGTTTAGTTTTTAGGCGTTTATTGCCGCAAAGTAACCAAGCCATGTGCACCAAACAACCAGTAAAAAAAAAAAGTCCACATTCTGAGTTAGTGTTACAAACTAGAGCAAACTCACTCAACCACAAGGCTTTCGATGACTGTAGTTTTTAAAGGTACGCAATGCATATAGAAAACTATAAATAAGTAAGAAATATTTATTTCTCATTGTCCAATCCAACTAATGTGTTCTGATATCGATCGAAAGAATTGGATGACGAGAGATAAAATATTTTCTAAAATGCTATTTCGAGAAAGACAAAGAATGCATCTGATGTGTGCTGTTTTTACGTGACTGTGATTTTGAATCCGAAAATGGAAGAAGGAAGAGAAATGAGATAAAAAAATACTTTGAGTTTGAGTAATTTTCGTCATAAATTTTAGAAGTTTTGGAAACTTTACCCTTGAGCCACAATATCATCGTAGCTAATTCTGATACTGCAAGCTAAAGTAAATAAACTTAACCTAAGTCCGGCATTGTAGGAAACATGTGCTTGTCCATTGATTAAATAATACAGTAAATATTTTTAACACACCGAGTTGAACTGTTATTCCATGAAGCTTCGTCTCTTTTTCTGTTATTTTGCTTTACAGTTTCTCTGCAAACTATACGGATCTACCTGTGAATAGGCGTTCCTATCTTTTAGCTGATAGAAAAAGAGGGGATAGCCATTAAAAGAATCCATTGCAAATTCTTGTACTTCTATTATCTGAACAAAGTATTTGTCACATTTATAGCGCTGGTACAGCAATAAATCTGTGGATTTACGACGCTAAAATCAGGGGTTCGATTCTCCTCGCTGCTCACAGCAGATAGCCCGATGTGACTTTGCTATGAGAAAAGACTCGTAATCATGGTCCACGGTGTGATAGACCACGACTTTGTATCAATGAAAGGAGAAAAATAAGTCATCGAATTCAAAATTGTAGGACGCTAACAAACTAATTTCCACTGTGTGAAAACTTCGGAAAGTTTTACTCAAATATAATAAAAGAAATTTAGAGAAGCAAAAACAAAAATTAATTTTTATGTCTTTAGTTTGTTCAGCAGAACAACAACTTATATACACTAGGAGATAAACGGCAAGATAAAAAACAAGTATGGTTCTAGTAGAGTCCTCCTAATTTCCAACTGGAGACCAAAAAAGAAAGGTAACCAATAGAAATACTTATTCACTACTCTAAATCAAATAGCGAAATCCATTGTCATTCTTAAAATGGAACCCTAAAGTTGAGAGTAGGAATTGTTTTTGGTGGATCCATGTCTTGACAGTCGAAAACTACTAGGCTACTCTCCGGGTCCCTATTTCGATACTACAATTATCAGGTTACTCTCCGGATTCCTATTTTAATACTATAACTACTAGGCTACTCTCCGGGTCCCTATTTCGATACTACAATTACCAGATTACTCTCCGGATTCCTATTTTGATACTATAACTACTAGACTACTCTCCGGGTCCCTATTTCGATACTACAATTACCAGGTTACTCTCCGGATTCCTATTTTGATACTATAACTACTAGGCTACTCTCCGGGTCCCTATTTCGATACTACAATTACCAGGTTACTCTCCGGATTCCTATTTTGATACTATAACTACTAGGCTACTCTCCGGGTCCCTATTTCGATACTATTACTACTATGCTACTCTCTGAATTCCTATTTCGATACTGTAGCTACTAGGCGACTCTCCGGAATCCTATTTCGATACTATAACTACTAGGCTACCCTCCGGATTTCGATACTGTAATTACTAGGTTACTCTGCGGATTCTTATTTCGCAATCATAACTACTGGGATACTCTCTGAACCTTTATATATTAAGGAAATTCATTTCTTAAAATTACTCCTGTCGCAATTAATTAAATCATTATGTGAAACCATGAAGAAAAGACTGGTTTATAACTCACTAAAATCATAGGAGGGCAGGTTTCTTATAAATATTTCTTTATATTGGATTTATTTTCTTTGAAACAGAAAACGCGTGAAAAGTTTTAAGACATCATACTTAACAATTATTATTTTGTGACAATATAACTCACAATACTCATTGCTTACTATCTTCTAAACATATGCCTAATATCGTAATGCAAATTCTTGTTGCATATTTCATTTTTATTACAGTTAAATAAATAACTGTCTGTTTGTAATTAAGCGCCCCCCAGTGGCTCAGCGGTATGTCTACGGAATTGCACGCTAAAATCCGGGTTTCGATACCCGTGGTGGGCAGAGCACAGATAGCTTTGTGCTTAATTCAAAACAACAACAAGTAATTAAGCACAAATCTACAAAAATGGCTATCTGTGGTATGCCCACCACGGATATCGAAACTCGGTTTCTAGCGTAGCCAGTCAGAAGATATACCACTGTGCCGCTGATAAGGGGGTTCTATGTGAATGCAAAGCTGCACAACTGTTTTTACTATGCCCATTACATGGAGGATCACGCCTCCAATTGCAGCCCTTAACCTTGCCTTTGGTCATGTCATTTTAAATAATTTCATTTAACATGCACTCAGATTTCGACATCTCGTGTGGTTTCTGTATTTTACGGTACGTGCAAATCCTTGAGAGAAAAATATTCTCGCTGCAAAACGACAAAATCTGGTCAAGATCAAAGGCATTCAGATATCTAGAATTACATCAGCGAAGTAGGTTTACAGTGTCTGTAAATATCAAGCCATCTGCAACTGAAGAACGTATACATTTTTATGATTAGAAGCCGTTAAACGAAAGTAAATCCGTTAATGTCACAAACAATTTATCAACACATTTGATGCGACATTTATATCTGTTAAAGTTCTTGTTAGCATGGAGGATTCATAAACAACAGCACCCCTGAAGACATCCCCCCCTCTTGTATAGAGTACTAAACATTTAGTTTACTGTAGTAGAAGAGTCTGTATGACGGTGTGAATTGAAATGTATTTCTTACGTACATAGATATCTTCAAATACACCACTTTTTTGCGCGTGTTCGTACAATTCTGTTCCATTGGCACTTTGAATAAAGTGGATATTGGAGAAATCTCTGATGTGCTACCATTGTATTTGTTGCGAAGGTGAGTGGACCACGTTTCCAGTTTCATACGGAGCTCAACAACACTGCTCAACTTGCGACTAAATGGAGACGCAATCTCTCAGAAGTAACAGACAGCACAGCCCTTCCAGCAACAAGGCTCTTTTGATAAATCCAGTTTTAAAATGAAGCGTGTAATACGAACGTGTGTTTGGAACACATTCTGTGTAAGCAGCAACTACAAATATATCCCCTGGCAACCACGACAGGTTTTGATTGGGCTAGTAATGAAATCGATAGGCGAACTGTTGGGTGTTGAATAGGTTTTGTTGTTGTTGTTGTTAAGAAATTATTTTATTAAGACCAAAAACATCAGTGAGAACTTGTTTAATTTAGTTCTTTAAAAGTTGTTGCAAAATAAAAATCAGTTTACATTTTTGAAATAAACTTAGCAAACGGTAGCACGAGAAAATGTAAAAAGGTATTTATCTCTGTTTTTCTTTCTTTCTGTTTGTGTGTTTACTTATAGCAAAATCACACCGGGCTATCTGCTGAATCCACCGAGAGGAATCGAACCCCTGATTTTAGCATTATAAATGCATAGATTTACTGCGGTACTAGCGGGAAAACCTTTTTAGCTCATAGCTCCGTCATCTCTTGACAAATTTGAGAACTTATTTCAATTTTGGACAAAGGAGGTTAAATCCTTTTGACTGGTGTATTTGACCTTGTCCAAACTCTTATATAATATTTCACTCTAATACTGCAAACATTAATTTCAATTTGAGGGTGGGTTTGTAGAGATCCTAATGAGTAATAAAACTGAGTCACGTATATGCGAGCCCACCACGCCTGGTACTGCTCGCGCACAAAAGTGTAGTTCACAAATAGAGAAGCAAAGGTCTCATAAATTGTTTTACTCTTATCATGCCTCGAAGAATTTCAAATGCCACGGCTATTGAGGATTTTCAATTCATCAACTTCTTACTGGAAAAACACCAACAAAATAAAAACACACCTGAAACCTGTGGTGCAAACAAATTACAAAAAACTTCGTTTGTTTGACTCAACCTCAAAATATCGTTAATAAATTTATAGCACTTCTGTTAAAAGAATTCTCCTTAAACGTAAAATATTATAGAGTTCTTCAAACTACAGAACAAACGATCTGAAAGCTTTGGAAAAGTAATTTGCTTTATTGACAACATTAACGTACAAAAAATAACAATCATTCTTCTAATAAATGCAATAGTAAAACGTCAGATAATAGGCATAATTACCCTGTTCATGACCTAATGAACTAAACCAACTTAATCCTATTAAATGGGGGCCGGCATGACCAGGTAATAAAATCACTCGATTCGTAATTTGAGACTCCCGGGTTCGAATCCCCGTCACACTAAACATGTTCGTCGTTTCAGTCGTGGGGACGTTATAAAGTTATGATTAATCCCACTATTCGTTGGTAAAAAAGTAGCCCAAAAATTGGTGGTGGGTGGTGATGATTAGCTATCTTCCCTCTAGTCTTACACTGTTAAATTAGGGACGATTAGTGCAGATAACCTTCATGTAGCTTTGATAACTACTAAAACTATGTTTTTATTTTGTGCTGGGATACGAAAGAAGACTTTCTATGTATTCGTTTGTAATTGCGCGTATTTGTGAAGATCTATTCTCTATTAGGTTTGAAAAGAAAAAAATAATGAAGCAGGATAGGTCGAATGCCAGTTTTTGTTAAATCAAAATAATTTTGATAATTCTGATAACAGGAAACCAAAGAACCAATTCGTTATATCGTCTTCTCAAAACACTGTAAAAATAGTAAAACTATGAATCTAAATTCGAACACAATTCCAAATAAATGTTATAGCATGTTGTTACTTCCTCGTGCCTTCAGTAATCTGTGTACTTGTCTGCTGAGTACTTTTAGACAATTAATTAATCTTAATTCATAATTAATGAAAACAGTAACTCGAATAAACACACAATTAGGCCTAGAAAGTTCAGTGTTTTTGTGTTAGTTTCAAACATTTTCATAAGTTTTCTTCTTGCTGTTGTTGTCGTTGTTATTTTGGTTTGTTTGTTATTAAACCAAAGCAACGCAAAGGACTATTTGTGTCTGCCCTCCACGGGTATCGAAACCCAGTTTTTAGCGACATAGCGACACAAATCCATAAGGACTCATTATTTCAGAGATGCCTTAAAGCTGCATAAGATCCATCTGCGTATAGCTGTCTGGAATTATGAAATGATAAACTAAATGGAAGGTGGCTCGTTAACAGCACACCCCGCCTGCATTTGAGATATTTTTTTTGGAAGCATAGTGGGACTTCAGAGGCACCCCTCTAGCACACTCACAGAACAAGAACGTAACCACGAAGGCACTAATGATGGGCGAAACCAAAACTTGTTTTATGATGACTAGCATAATGCATACATGACAATCTTGAAATATGGAACGAATTTTAAAATTGATGAATTATTTGCTTAAGACAAACGTAAGCAACAGAGAAAACAAAACTAATTAAACACCCTCGGTTAAAACGGTTTTAACCATTTTTTATTGTAATTTTATTTCAAAATCGAATTAGAAATCACCCTTCATGTCTGTTAAACTGAGAAAAATTTAGCGACGAGAATGACCTGACGTAGAAGGACAAAAACAATAATTTAATTAATTTGGTTAATATCACTAAAAGTCTTGCATGTTTTTCACCCATGCGCACAAACAACATCAAAAAATATCCATTTACAATTCATTGAATACTCGAATAAGGATATATATATCACTAATGAACGTCACGAAACAGCTTTGTAGAAGTCAAAATATTCATCTTTTTAACTCTCTGGCAGACAGATTTTAACGAAGGGAATTTCATATACCACAAAAAGTACGTAAATAGCAAAATATCATTAATTATTTTCACCATAGACATCAAATGTGTAAATATGCCGAAGTTACGTGTTAGAGTTTTCAGTAAAAAAAACAGAAACTTACTGTTGCTTTCCCGAAGTGTCCGTGTAAGAGCTACGGTAGAAACCGGCGAGGTCATTATTAAGGTTTCCCCTGAATTTCATAGAAACTGTGTAATTTGAATGACGTTTTAGACTTTTATCCAGATGTAATATGTAAAATTGACGAAGTTCATCTTGACTTGTAGTCTTCACGTTCAGCACTATGCTACTGTCTGAGTCCCAAAACTTTATGGATTCTGGATGGATAACGAGGTCATTGATATGAAGAGAAATGTTCGTGGTAGGTAGCAAACAGTGGATTTTGATCTGCACGTCTCCGTCAAATGTGAAGTTGTTGGGAATCAGATAAGGTTGGAGTTGGACCGAATAGTGGATTGGTGCGATGCTTGTTGGGAGCAGTACATACGGGTAGGCTGTCACTCGTGGTTCGGACGGGCTGGAACTATTAGGTAGGGCTGCTGACTCAGATTCGTAAGCCGGACATGGTCCTAGGTAGCCAACAAGCAACCCCACTGCAACTGTGATGCTAAGAGCTATCACCACAAGCAAACCCACAACCCAGCATTCCAAAAAATAACCCTTGCGCTGCTTATAAACCACGGAACCGTCTGGAGCGTTCGCGCTCTCTTTTCCCTTCTCTGCGGAGTCCATGACGAGTTCTTTGACTCTTCTGACGAAACTATCTTTATGCCTCGTCGTACTATTGATCCCTTCGCGTGACGGAGGCGCTGTTACCCTCGCGGCTTAACTGGCTACTAGTAACTTTAGTTCGGGTTAAAGTTCTCTTCCTGTTTTGGCAAGCGTGTTACACCAATTAGTGCATGTAAAGTAGTGCAAATAACTAAGTACGTGCGTTTCATTATACGCAGGTGAAACCATAAAAGCGAATTTTGCAATCATTACAAAGAGATGAATTGCACGTGCAACTGAGACAGGAAACATTCGTTTAAAAGAAAAAAAAAAGGGTTGTGGAAAAATATCTTGATAAATAAAACACGTTAATACCTGTTTTACAACGTGACGAACTCAACCAATACACTACTTGTTAGTTCAGACACTCCAGTAGGTAATTAGTGACGTTGTTCAGTCTGTGCACCAAATACTAGTCAGAGAAGAGGAATCAGAGCCTAAACCGTGTTGTTACCTAAATAATTAAAAAAAGCGTCTTAGATAACCTACATATGATTTGTACATTCATAGCCGTTAAACTTAAATACAAGGTTTTTGTTTGTTTGTTTTTGAATTTCGCACAAAGCTACTCGAGGGCTATCTGTGCTAGCCATCCCTAATTTAGCAGTGTAAGACTAGAGGGAAGGCACCTAGTCATCACCACCCACCGCCAACTCTTGGAATACTCTCTTACCAGCTTATAGTGGGATTGACCGTCACATTATACGCCCCCACGGCTGGGAAGGCAAGCATGTTTAGCGCGACGTGGGCGCGAACCCGCGACCCTCGAATTACGAGTCGCACGCCTTACGCGCTTGGCCATGCGGGCCTAATACAAGGTATATATCACTTCACTTTAGATCTTATGAAACTAGATTATTAATATGCAATAAAACCATAAAAAGGTTACTGTAAACATGCATATTTTAAAGTAAATAACTTGATATGTAAGTGACAGTGCACTTTATTAGAGCATCTCAAACAATCACGCTTTAATAAAAAAAACCCGTGGCAATTTTAATATTTGAAAAGGTCACCATGTAAAAATACCAGGTGATAATGGCATAACCAGGTGGTTAAGGCGCTTGTTTCACAATAAGAGGATCGCGGGTTCAAATACACATCACACCTTTTCAGTCGTATGAGCATTACAAGTAACGGTCAATTCCATTATTCCTTGGTAAAAGAGTAGTCCAAAAAGTCTCGGTGGGTGGTGATTAGTAGCTGCCTTTACTGTTAAATTATGGACAACTAATGCCGTTATTTCTTGTACAGATTTGCTCAAAATCATAACAAATCAATCCAATATTTGAAACTTTATCTGGCATATGTTTAGGGTAAAACACATGCAAAGGGAGAGAAAAGTAAGAAACTTAATTATTTCTTATTCATTCAGCATATGTATTTGACTTATTCATTCAACGTATGTATATGACTTATTCATTTAATTCACAATTTCACAAAATTTTGTTACTCCCCCCAAAAAAAAAAATTCTGTGGACAAGTTGGGTTTATTTCGGCTAGTTAGGTATGTATATTTTTTTACATATATTTATTATCAAACACTTTTTAATGTTTATCTTTTTGTTAAACTCTTGGAGAACAGTCGATTATTTGAAAGTTCCTGAATTTCTGGGTCTTTCGAAATGTGCTCACTTATTTCATAAACATGTGTACTAATTCTTTCACGTAATTTATTTTGAATATTTGCACATTTCTATATCTGCGCCAATTAAAAGCGCACTCCGCCTATACTCTTATACTGTACTCACGAGCCCTAAAATGTGGAACGTGATTGGTCAATAGCATGTATCACATCCAGGAGTGTGACTGTAGGAAAATTCTCACAACTTAATGATCCAGAATCAGTAAAATTTAGAGTTATCAAATTAAAATATTAAGCCTAGAATTATCGATAAAAACAAGGATCCTGTCGCTTTTTCAGGCACATTTCTCTAGCTAGGATAGATTTTTTTTCTGGGCTCATGACTTTGTTAGTACTGAGATCTTTGATACCAACTAAATGTTATGACAGCGAAAAAAATTATGTCTTTTGCGTAAAATAAACTACACAAGAACTAACTGTACTGGTCAACCTAAACATTGAACAGGTAGTTTAGATGGAAAGCAGGCAGTCGACACACCAACAACAGCAAAATCTGGAGCTATCTTTGTTTGATAAAATAGTTTGATCTCATCACCACTTTTATAATTTACCAGAGGTAACGAGACGCGAACCATTAACCTTCGGATACATAGCTTTGTAAAGTCAGCGCCAGGCAACACCTAGCGTCGTCTACTGGCGTTTTTTAGCGGTTGTTGTAATGAATTTAACACATTGTTGATTGTTCGAATTTGTGAAATAGCATTACGTTCTGTCTGAGAAATTGGAAATGTTTTCGGTCTTAAAACTGGATCAATATGCTGGTCAACGAAGTGGGTCAATGATGAAAAAGTTATTTCCATTAACTGGATTAACATTTATCACACGTGTTTAATTTGATTAAGAAGAAAGATATATAACAAACACAAAGACATAGGCGTAGAGAAACTTTGCAACTGTTAGCAGAAGTGTCTGTTTATTTTGAAAGTTTTGAATGGTGTGGTATTATGAGAGCTTTAGTTTCAATTAGTTTGCGTCCAGTTAACCAATGTTAATTTTACATTACAAATGTTCGAAGGAATAAATTGAGTTAACTTCAAATACCAATGCAATCGACATTCGTGTTGCAGGCTTAAGGAAAAAGGGAGAATTTCCTGCTTTGACAAAAGTGTTTTAAACAGAACATATTTAATTATATTAGAACATATTTAATGTTAATTAATTATAATAGATAAGGAAGTGAGGACAATATAAATAATTACCAAATTCTGCAGTTATCGGATAATTACATAAATATAATGTCTCATAATTATATGGGAAAATCGATGTGTTTGTGTTAAAGTTAAGAACAAATCTGTTTGATAAACTATCTGTGTTATACCCACCACGGGTATCAAAACCCGTTTTTTGGTATTGCAAGGTGGCAGACATATCTCTCTGCACGCTGGAGAGCGAAATAAGTCGGATAAATACGTAGAAATAACTTTAATAAGTATGTAGAAATAAAGTAGGAAATTGCGTAGAAATAAGTCGAAAATTGCTTTGAAATTAGAATTGTAGAATGTGTCGTAATCAAAATATCTACCTAATTCACCAATGTCTATTTAAATTGCCTATCTTTCCGACACCTATGAACGAAGATGTAAAGTTATATCGACATTGTTAACCAATATTCATGCCGGGAGACGACGGACAAAACTTCCGAAACTAATTTCCCTTCAGTGAAGTCTTCCGTTACTTAGTTTTACTTATGTTGTTTCGTAATGTTCTTTTTATCTCTTACAGGAAGTGTTGTTTTATGTCGTTTTTGATGGTTAGGGCACTCGATTTATAATGTTGGTTGCGGGATCGAGTCCCGTCCTCGATAATACATGTATTTTCAGCCATGTGAATGTTATAATGGCGGTGGGTAGTGTTAACTAGTTGTCTTCCCTCCAATCGACCACTTCAAAATTAGGGACGATTAACGCAGATAACAGTGGAATAGTTTTGCGCGAAACTGAACTTACTGATTATAGGACTCCATTAAGTGTCTTAACAATATAGAAAGAAGCAAGGAAGAAACTTATGTACGGCACTAGTATATTCTAAAAGAAATCAAGTTAATAGCATTCCACAAATAAACCTTGATAAAAAAAAAACCAACAAAATATCATATAGAACTGTCAGTAGAGCAAATAGTTCACATAAAAGCTTTACGTGATGCTGGTTGGACTCTCCGACACATTTCTGTAGACTTTAAATGCTCCCCAGTCGCTGTCAAGTTCACACTAGATCGTGAGACCACGACTGGTAAATTTTAAAATTGGAAAGAAAGAGGCAGAACACCTAAACTCGACGATACTGATGTTAAGTATCCTTGTTTATGTAGTATTCAGAACTAGAAAAAGATTACCACTGATCTCAAGCATGAGATATCAAATAATAAAAAAGTGTCTCGATCAACGCTATAAACATGACTCAAGAATCTTGGAATATTTGATTGTAAATTATTGTAAAATTGTAATTACAATTATTGTAAAAAGACTAAAATTTGCTACAAAATACAAAACTGGACTAAAAATGATTGGAAATGAGTGTTATGATACATCCAAGTTCCAAATATTTGATTCAAAGTGAAGGTTGTACATCCGGCGGAAGAGAGCTGGAAAAATACTTACCTCAACACATAGCACAAGGGCTGTCTTGTTAGCCTTCCATAATTTAACAGTGTAAGACTAGAAGAAAGGCAGCTAGTCATCGTTACCTACTGCACACCCTTGGGCTAGTCTTTTATTAACGAATAGTGAGATTGGCTGTACATTATAAGGCCCCCACTGCCGAAAGGGAAAGAAGGCTTGGTGTGATAGTGATTCAAACTCGTGATCCTCAGATTGCAAATAGAGTGTTTGAACCACCTAGCCGTGTCGGGCCTCAAAAAAATAATGGAATAATGAACCAGCACAAGTACCACCATGGTATATTCAGTGATTTACATATTATTAGTTAAGGTTTCTGCTACCAAGAAGATAATGACCCCAAATACTTAGTATACCTGGTCCAGCAGATCTGGGATCTGGCAGATTAAAAACTTGACAAATCAAAAGTTACTTTCAAAGAAACCTAATGACATTGTATTCGAGACGTTCGGAACAAATCCTAAAATACAGCTGATAAGAACTTTTACAACAATACCTGAAAGACGGTCCGCAATTATTAAAGCAAAAGGATTTGGTTGTTTGTAATTAAGCGCAGACTTACACAAAGGGATATTTCCAACCACGGGTATCGAAACCCGGTTTTTAGTATTGTAAGTTCTCAGACGTACCGCTGTGCCACTGGAAAATAAGTAAAAGGAGGCACACAAAATATTGACTATTAGCTGAACTTTTTGTTATCGTACCTTTATCAAACCAGTATGTTTTGTAATTAGATATCATACTAATTATGATGTTAGTGTGATTACTGAAAGAATTAGATTGAATTGCTAAATGAGCCTTTAGCAAAGTTGAAGAACTTTTACTAAGTTTCTGTTGACCTAATTACGAAATTTAATAGCATTTTGATGTCTTACCTGCGATTTACCTTCCACAATCTTTTAAAGCAGTTCGAAATGTATTTTTTGACTTCCTTCTAACACTTTTGCACATGTATTATATTTACGAACTATATAAATATAGTCACTCACATAGCGTCTAACAGAAAATAATCATCCCCATCTAACCCGGCCTGAATTATCAACCAATTTACTTAAGTAGCTGGACCCTCTTCCCACAAATACAATATCTAAGAGAAAAAGAGAAAGCAACTGAAACTAATAACTCCAAATAATTTCACTTATAAAATAAATTACTGTCTCAAATTCGTCACACATGTGAACTTAGCTTAAATAACAAAAGCATGTTTTTCTATTACATGTTCACATTCATTTTAACTCGTCATTTATGTTACTGATATTGTGCACTTTTCTTCAAAAAACTCTCCTAGCAGCACAAGTTGGCAAATATGAATAGAGCCATTACAAGTATTGAATAGCAGATTTCAAGATAATAACCCGGATGTTAATCTGGCAATCCTTGGATATGAATATAGATTGATGAGGTTCATCAAAGAACTGCAAGTACTACATATAAACGACTGCCTCTTAGTCTTAAATCTTGTCTTTTGAATAATGGTTGAACTTAGAACTATCGTTAAGTGTGTCTAGCTCTGAAGTACGTTCTCCTCTTCATGGAATTATTTTTGATATTAAGAGTATTTTCTTAAATTTATCCATGGAACGAAAAACAGAAATGACAGCTATTTTTCTATAACTTCTAATAAATAATATAAAATTGAAATGTTTTTCATGGACATGATTTTCAATACTTTTATAAATTTCAATTATTATTAGTTTATGACTAACTCAGCCAAGAAAGATGTTTGTCGAATCGTGCAGGATTTTGGTTTTTGCCAAAATTTTCGAAAAAAAATCACTTATTCATCTAATTACGTCTCTTATTCAGTGTCAAAATTTCGTGTCTTATTTATAAATACATCCATTCTTGTTGAATTTACTCACAGTGTTGTTTTATTTTTTTCTTTCTTTGTTTGCTTTTGAGCACAAAGTTACGCAAGGGGATATGTTTGCTGTGCTCACCCAGAATTCCCGCCACACCGAACATGCTCGCTCTTTCAGCGAGTTATGGTCAATCCAATTATTTTTTGGCAAAAGAGTAGCCCAAAAGTAGGCGATGTATGAGGATGACTAGCTTCCCTCTCTCTAGTCTTACACTGCTAAATTAGGATCGGCTAGCCTAGTTAACCTTCGTGTAGTTTTGCGCGAAATTCCAAAAACAAACATGACTAGAATATCGAAACGTAAAAATCTTTTCTTATTTCAGGATGTGGTCCAAGTCCTACACTCCTACCAGTAGATTTTGTGAAGAGGGTTATTAAATAGTTATCTAACAAGTGCTAATAGTATGAGCCCACTGAAACGTTAGTAGAGCAAGAAAAACGAAAACCATTATTTGTACTTGCTGTAGATTCTGGTTCAAAGTTACTGTTGTTTCGTTTCTCAATCGCTGTCTGAGACCAACAATTTGAGTTCAACTGATGTGAAAATTTACAGATATCCTATGATTATGAAACGGTATAATCCGATACATAGAAAGAAGGGCAAAGCCAGAAACGAACTGGGCCAGTTTGATGCGAGATTAATAAAAGACTATAAAAGTAGCTCAGCGAATGAAAGAAAAGCAAAACAAGAAAGAGAAAAAATAAGCCATGTTCTTTCTGATTATGACGTTAACTTTTAACATGTATGGTCATGCTGGTGCATGCCAGAATGCGAAACTTACTTTCCGTAGTTCGTGTCTCGGTAGCGTCTAGAGATCTTCAGTGTGTTAAGAGTCAAATCTCACTAGTCAGCCTGACAAGGATGAAGATGGGTTGCGACGACTAGCCGCCCTCACTCTGGTCTGTTTCTTCATAATTAGTGACATCTAGTGTACATAGTTTTCGCGTAGCTATGTACGAAATCGTAAAACAAATAAAAACATTTTTTTTCATTCTTGCGATGTAGTCTTTCCGTTATTTCTATACGTTTATACATACTAGTTAGAACAAATAACATTAACCTGTTGATTGCCAAGTATTTCAGCTGCTACGGCAACTCCAAATCAAGTTCGAAATACAATTTTAATGGTTCTTTATTTTTTAACTTTTTTCGTGACGCCATTTTGGATCAAAAGTGAAACAATTTGTAAGTAGGTCAAATGCATGTGTGGTGCTGACATCTAGCGTTGAAGTTAAGTATTATTGAGAACGTGGCACTGGTTACGATCGGCTTTGACGAGTTATCTCGTCTACGGCACTGTAAAGGCTAAACTGATGGCTGTTTATTCCATCAGACCATCTGTGACCAATTTGTTAGGGCACTCGAAACCTGTGGATAGCGGATGCGAAATCTTGTATAACCAAATATGCCAATAGGTTGTTAAAACGTGACGGTTAATCCAACTATACGTTGGTAACAGAGCACAGCAATATTCTACGATGCATTGCGATGACTATCTGTCTTCCATCTTGTCTTACACTGCTAAAATATGAACGAACGGCTAGCGCAGATACCCTTGGTGTAGTTTTACGCGAAATTCAAAATAAACAAAATTCATTCCATCTCAACGTAAGTACCAATAAAATAAACAAGTATACTATATATAGTTATAAGTGACATTAATATCTCACTTCGCTCGTAACCGTCAGTGTATTTATAACGTTTTATAGAGAACAGAATCTCAAATTCACACGTATAATTGTAGGAGGCAAACGTATATGTTAAATCAGAAAACCATTATATTCCCGTATCGCAGTTTCCGTAGTGACAAATTTCTGCGAAACTTTACACGTAATCTACACTGACACGTGAACTTTCGTTTTTAAGACTACGTTTAACTATTTCAAAGACACAAGTATACAATTTTTTTTAATAACTATTTTTATGAAAACTACTATTAATCACGTGGTGCGGTTCAAATCTTGTAAAACTTTGGCTTGTGACTCTTTAATTATTGTTAGTCATCTTGTCAAAATTCTGAGAATTGTCTCTTCTTTTAAAGATGGCGTTTTTATTTTTAAGTGGAGAAATTATTGTTTTAACAATAGACAAGAGACGTTGTTTCTGAATGGTTTGAAGCGTGGGCGACTGTTTTAAGTGGTTCCATAAATGACAGTGGAGACTTCTTGCTCGTTTCCTTAGGTTGTACGCCATGTTAACAAAGTCGCTAAACAAATATCCTACAGACTTAACACGCCCACCATAGTATTGCAATGTTGATTGGTCTGAATATATGAAGTTACTAAATATATTACCTTATTGTCACGACTCGTATATGCAGCGATTCACTATAGTATCAGCAAACGAATATCGTCTTAATCCCATGAATGTTTGAATACATGACAAAGTGTAAGAGTACATACGACGTAACTGTATACAGTTTCTGTGGTACCTGTTACGTAAAACTTTCTAACGTTTCAAGTATTTGTGTATTTTAAACTTGTGCCACACCATTACCTTAAAAATTAGTTCTCTGTCTTCTTATTTTTGCCTTTTCTTAAATTATAAGTTCAAAAATTGCTTGTTTTTAACAAAAAACGGAATATTATCATACAAACTTTAAATATTATCAGATCAACAGAACGTAAACAGGATATAATTATAAAAAATCAACAGAACGTAAACAGGATATAATTATAAAAAAATCAACAGAATGTAAACAGGATATAATTATAAAAACATCATTAACTGTTAATCTCAATTTTAAATTATACTGGCATGCTTTATTAATTATTTATTAATATATTGACCTGGCTTATTAAATAGGTACTCCCGCAATGTGAACCCGAATGTTAATGGTTTGCGTCCCCTTTGCTGCAAACACATTCTTCTCATTTTGGGGTCGATTGCACCCCTCGAGAGTGGTGGTCGAAACTCGTTACCCAATCAGATAAAAGTTCTGATGGCGGATATTGTTGATTGTCTTCACTTCCCTCTAGTCTTCATAATTAGTACAATATAGCTTTTTATGCATAAAGCATTATTTTATCACCTTCCTGATACTCAGCTGTTTAAAGTATGTCTGAATCGAGAAGTTTATCGACTCACGTGTAAAAAATTTCAATCCGAACGTGAAAATTTAGTATTTGTCTTCAGTATTATATGTTTCTATAAAATGATTAAAAATTTCATTAATTCATGAAGTTATTATTGAGAAATCACATCGTATAATTCTGATGTCTATGATTCAAAAGCTTAATCATAGGTTTAGAGAAAACAGGTAATTACGTAACATCCTTCAAAACGATTTCAGTCCTCGAAGTCCATTTTTGTAGCAAGTTATATGTGGTAGTTTTGTGTACAAAATTATGATGAAAGTTATACGTTAGTCGGGCGACAGTGGTTACAATAACAATAGGAACTCATAATAAGGGTTAAAAATCCATTTCTTGCTCATTTTAAATTCCACGTTTCATTGTAGCCACAATTCTCCACCCATCTTCCACGTGTTTATTTAATTAAACTTCATACTTGTTTCAAACAACACTGTAAGTTTAACGTCTTTCGTTTAATTACAATGCATAACATTCTAGCGTTGGTTACCTTAAACTGTTAAATTAGTGCAATCACTATTTATTTATAACCTACTGAACCATTCATTAATTATTACACATTTTCTGTCTAGCTTGATATATTGATACTGCCAACACTGGTGCTTTTGTATTTCATAACACGTGGAATTTATAACGAACTTTAAACCATTGTTTTAATCTCTTTTCATTGCTTTTCTACGCACGTCTTAGTGTTAATTGATGACTCCCGTTCTCAGCAGTCCGAAATTCGGCTCTATACCAAGTGCATCCATAATACTATTACGATGATATACAGAACCTCTGTATGCGTCATCATCTCATATGAAACGAAAAGTTATATATTGTAGAATTTAGGTTTGCCAGCCTCAAAATTTTCATTTTACTGACAGACAGACAAACAATGGTCTTTTTACCGTAAATCTACGGACGTTTGGAAACCTTGTTCAATAAATCCGTTAATTTTTGTGAAATCACGGAGAAAAGAGCAAATAAAGGAAATCTCTGAACATCCTTGTAAAAATCTATCGAACAATGTCGGAAAAAAGTAATTTGAAGTGACATCGTCTTATAGTTCTTCATTGAAGTTTAATTTCGGTATCGAGTGAAACGTATTGAAGACAGTATGACATATAATGTATATATATAATGCTTATATACACACACACACACACACACATATATATATATATATATATATATATTTGCGGAGAAAAGGCCCCCCCTAGTGGCTCAGCGATATGTCTGTGGACTTACACGCTAAAATCCGGGTTTCGATACCCGTGGTGGGCAGAGCACAGATAGCCCTTTGTGTAGCTTTGTGCTTAATTCAAAACAAACAAACAAACAAGCGGAGAAAAGATCTATAAGAGAAACTTTCCACGTGCTGATTCCACTGGAAAATTGTCTGGTATCTTCTGGACGCAGCTCAGTCGATAAGGGATCATCTTCACAACTTGAAGACGTTTCATCTGTGATGTAATTTGAACTGGCGAAAGGTAAATCAAACCACGTATGGGTTCTGCTAAATGTTGTGCGGGTCAGTGGCTTGAAAATAGCGGGAAAAACTTTGTGGGCCTGGGATCGTCAGATGACGTACATGTTGTTGCACCGGGGGGTGGGGGGTGGAGAAGCAGTTAGGGAAGAGAACTAATTATTTGTTGGGTTCTGAGCTCTGCTAGCTCGCTTCATGCAATGATTGTGTTAAGCTACTGATGAAACCACGGCGAGAATCGTCAGTTTATAAACAAGGGCGATAAACGACGCTTCATGGCGAAAGCGATAAATTCAATCACATAATAAACAAAAATCGATATGATAAAAATATTCAGCGAACCGTATTCTTGTTTTTCTCAATATGGTTTAGGAAACCTAGATATAAATACACAACAATTCCTCTAACAATCTCGATTTTCTCTTAGGCCCGTACTGACATTACCGTTAAAAAAATTAATTTGATAAAGATTTTAGTTCATAGAATATAGAAACTTACCAATTCTTATGGTATTTATTCATGATGAAATTATCAATATTTTGAAAAAAAATAAATCTACCCTCTAGCGCTCATTAACAGAAGTATTCTTGAAGATATCTGTGACGTTTACAGCTCGGAAATTCCTGACCTCAAAATCCCTAAATGTTTTATCACCTTGATTCAGTTTCACGACTGACTTCTTTCACTGTTTCCACGGCAACTAGCCAAACAACAAAGTCAAAAACATTCTGTAATTAACTTATCCTGAAGTCAGCCTCAAAGTATTCGTAAAACTGAACAATCGATGTACATTTTTGTCCTGTATAAAGACAAAATACCTCCTTCAAAAAACCTCGCTGGTAGTATACAAATATTTGTGTTCTTCTTGCAAACAAGTCTGTGTTGGGTTGACGACTGAAACCTTAGCTACCAGAATCAAGGAGGAGCATGCGCATAACAAGCATTTCAATATCTCTGCAATTCACAATCACCTAAGCAAAGAATGTAACAAGAAACCGAATAGTGAACACTTCAGACTAACAGACTCAGCAAAAGGAAGCACTCCTAATTCGAAACCTACAACTTAAGCTGAACAATCAACTATCTACGTCACTGCTAATTATGATGAATTAATCGTGCCTGAGATGGGCAAAAAGTGAAAATCTCATTCAGTAAGCAAGTGTTAACATGTATTGAGATGGAGAAAAAAAAAGTCTTAGTGTGTGATATTCGATCCCGAAGTGAAAGAGAGATAAAGTCTAGAAAAAAAACACATAAATTAACTTTGTGATCCAAGACTTGACTGACGAATAGAAATAAAAAAAATCAGCAAAGAAATGTTTGTGAACAGAAGGTTAGGTAGACATGTAGAGAGTAAAGGAAAGACAGCAAGTCAACAGCACTCAGCTGACAGACATCCTTAATATTAAACTGAGAGAGTAAAGGAAAGACAGCAAGTCAACAACACTCAGCTGACAGACATCCTTAATATTAAACTGAGAGAGTAAAGGAAAGACAGCCAGTCAACAACACTCAGCTGACAGACATTCTTAATATTGAATTGAGAGAGTACAGGAAAGACAGCAAGTCAACAGTACTCAGCTGACTGACATCAATAATATTGAACTGAGAGAGTAAAGGAAAGACAGCAAGTCAACAGCACTCAGCTGACAGACATCCTTAATATTAAACTGAGAGAGTAAAGGAAAGACAGCCAGTCAACAACACTCAGCTGACAGACATTCTTAATATTGAATTGAGAGAGTACAGGAAAGACAGCAAGTCAACAGTACTCAGCTGACTGACATCAATAATATTGAACTGAGAGAGTAAAGGAAAGACAGCCAGTTAACAACACTCAGGTGACTCTTAGATTGTTCTTCTCTGACCGATTTGTGGAATCCGACAGTCACTCTCTTTTTCTCACCTACAGTCCTAACGCTAGAAGAGAAATCTCTTGGCAGTGAGCCTTGAACCACGAACTCTTGACTCATTTTGAGCAGGTTAACCACTATACCTACAGTCCTTCAGTACATAAAAACTAATTTTTACACAGCGTATATATATATATGTGTGTGTGTGTGTGTGTGTGTACCAATTTTCGTTGTTTTTTTTTATCTCTATGGGGTGTTCCAAATTTTTAACCCTTAATAGTTCATATTTTGATGTTTAATTTAGATTCCAAAGTGAACAGTAACGTCACTATAGGAGTTTTTTTTATCTTTTTACTCGAATAGTGAATTTAAAATCTGAAACCAGAACTTTCAATTTCAATTTACCTTTACTGAAATTTTATCTCTATGCAAATATTTTGATTGCAAGAGAAATACTACAAGAATTACACTTACCTAGGAACTTCAAATGAGAAATTCGTGAATCAGAGAGGTAATAAGAGGATCTATACCAACAATTAACGAGACACTAACATTACATCAGAAGAAAGTATAATAATTTTACAGAGCAAATCTTACGTAAAACTACATCTAATAAAAAAAAAACATTTTTTTACAGTAACACGAACGTGGGACCAAATTTAGTAAATGCTACGTATCTAAGCCAAAAAAAATGATTCCTCTCTATTTCCACTGATACATACAAGCAATAACCGGGTAAAACGTAGTAAAATTAATGTGAAAAGGAGCGCGCAATTGTAAGAAAATCTTACCATGGGAAAAAACGTGAGATGCTATAGTATATGAAAGCGTACTAATAAGAACAATCAAAAGAAAATTTCTGACAACAGACAAAGACAATCATAATTCTGAAATGTCGATGTACGCAAATAATGATAGATGAATAATGTCTGATGTTACCAACAACACCTAACCAAGCGTGTTAAGGCGTTCGACTCGTAATACGAGGGTCGCTGGTTCGAATCCCGGCCGCACCAAAAATACTCATCCTTTCAGCCGTGAAAGCGTTATAATGTGATGGTCAATCTCACTATCCGTTGATAAAAGAGTAGCCCAAAAGTTGGCGGTGGGAGGTGATGACTAGCTGCCTTCCTTCTAGTCTTACACTGCTAAATTAGGGACGACTATCGCAAATAACCCCTGAGTTGCTTTGCGAGAAATTCAAAACAATCCAACAACGCCTTCTGTTCGCATTTCTCTTCAGCTCATATCGATAGCCTTAATGCTGCCTTTAGTAAAGCGATTACACTATAACATTGTATCTATTTTGGCCAATGTGTTAATATCCGAAAACATCACGGTAAAACCCATGATCTTTCATCAAAATCAACAAAGCATTTACACAGATTAAAGTAAATACAATAACCTTGAAACAGATCAGAGGATTCTATGGCTCTTAAGGAAATCAAAACGTGAAGGTCATTTTTCAGTTACCCCCCCGCTAGTACAATGGTAAGTCTGCGGACTTTCAACGCTAAAATTAGGGGTTCGATCCACCTTCGGTGGACTCAGCACATAGCCCAATGTGGCTTTGCTATAAAAAAAACACACACCTTTTCTTCAGTTGGCCAAAACAAGAAAAGCACACTCTCACTGAATAACGGGATTTGACTGTTATTCTTATATCTCACTAGGCCCGCTATGGCAGTGTGCTCGACTCGTAACATGAGGATTGCGAGTTCAAATTCCATCCACACAAAACATGATAGCCCTTTTAGATTTGGAAGTGTTAGAATGTGATGGTCAATCCCTCTATTAGTCAGTAAAAGAATAGCCCAAGAGTTGGCAGTGGGTGATAATGAACAGATGCCCTCCTTCTGGTCCTACACTGTTAAATTAGAGACGGTTAGCGCAAATAGCTCTCATGTAAATTTGCGTGAAATTCAAAAATAAAACAAACAAATTTCTCATGGCCTAAAAGTACAAAAAGCGTTTATCTGCAGCAACTGATAGTGAACCATGAACCTTGGATTCATATTCCAAGCACACTGTCTGCACGAAAAAGTCGTTTTCACACAATAATAAATTTAAAACGTAAAGTCCTAGAAAGAAAGTTATTAAAATAAATTTTAGTTTTCACAAATATTTAAACTTTGAGAAAATTTGTACAGAAAAATGTTTCGACCTTCTTGGATCATCATCAGGTTAACAAAGAGAGTTGCGAAAGAAGGTCGAAACGTTATTCTGTATTTCATTTCAATTAAAGTTTTTAACGCTTTTACCAGCCGTCTCGAGAATACATTTGACAATGGTCCTGCCATCTATAGGTATAGAAACACACTAGATGTTTGATGCCAACAACTATATAAAGCACTTAGATGACTGAAAACAGAAGGAAATTCCGTGAACAACCAGAATACTAACTAAAACTGTTTATGATTTTGAGGACTGTGATAATGAGAAGCTCCTAGAATAGATTAAAACAAATTAAACTAGGAAAACTAGGGTATACCGAATTTAACTTATAGCATGAGGGTGGAACAAATTTAACTTGGAGAAAGCAAATATAAATAAAAAATCTTTGAATATGTCAATCACGTGATAATTAACCAATGCTTTTATGTTTCAAAGGGATTTAACGTTCTTATGGTTCCTGGTGGCTATATCTTTTAAAATAAACCCTTCTAAACAAACATAGATTAGTTTGGCACTTGAAAAATGTAAATATTTCACCCTCATATGATAGTTAAAAGAAAATGTATCTGTTTTTAGATGCAACTATCATTACATTTTATGATATTTTCCTTGATGTCTTCTACATTCGTTTCTCGTGAATAAGGTAATAAGAAGTTGCAAGCGTTTTTTTTAAATTCTTACCTCAGACCAAGGTTACATATCTCAGTGACCATTTCAGAGAACTTATTCTCGTTTAACCATGGCTTTACATCATTCTCATCTAGAGAAACTCCTCTTTCCAGTTGCTCAGAATTAAGTTTTGACTTACGACGCTAAAATTCTGTTTTCGACACTCGTGGTAGGCTCAGCACAAATAGTTTGTCGTATCACTTTGTGCTCAAAAACAAACATATCTATGCTTTGGGTCACGCCCAAATGGAATTATTGTGCAGTTTTGTATAAATTGGTACAATCTAAGATTAAGTTCTTCCTTGACTACGTATAACGAGAACGATCACTGAAGTAGGTATTTAAGGACTGTGGGATACTGCATTAGAGATTTAGTGTGACTTGAAAGTGCGTCACAGAAGCAATTCTTGATCTTTTGAATTGTGAATGTGTCAACTACAGTGGTACTAGTGTGTTAAAATTATTCCATAAAATGAAGTTAGTGATATTGTAAAGCCTGCAGCACAACTTCAAGGTTTGTGTAGAAAGTAAAGACTTTATATTATTTCCTCTGCAATAGTGTTTGAGCTTTTTCTCTGCAGTCCTTATGTAGTTTATTATTATTCAAGAAATTACTCCCGTACTGCGAATTGAACACTTACTTGTCAGCTCCAGTTGTTGTATTCTATTAAGAATATCCAAAAGTATATTCAGAGAATCAGGTTAAACAAGTGCGTGTCAAGAGGTTTTGTTTGGTTTTTTTTATTTCGCGCAAAGCTACACAAGAGCTATCTGCGCTAGCCGTCCCTAATTTAGCAGTGTAAGACTAGAGAGAAGGCAGCTAGTCATCACCGCACACCGCCACCTCTTGGGCTACTCTTTTATCAACGAATAGTGGGATTGACCGTCACGTTATAACGTCCCCACGGCTGGGAGGGGGAGCATGTTTGGCGCGACTTGGGCGCGAACCCGCGACACTCGGATTACGAGTTGAATGCTTTAACACGCTTGGTCATGCCGGGCCGCGTGTGTCAAGACGGAGACAACATAATAGATTTATAAAAACAACCAAACAAAGTGCAGAAATATGCGTGGACCTAGAAAAATTACACATTTTAAAAAAATATCCGTGCTTTAACTTCCTGTGCCTTTCTGTGTAACGGGGAAGAGGTTGCAACCTCATTAGAAAATTAATAAATAATTTTTAATAAGTTGTTGTTTTTGAAATAAGCTCAAAGCTACACAATGGGCTATCTGTGCTCTGCCCACCACGGGTATCGAAACCTGGATTGTAGCGTGTAAGTCTGTAAATATACCGCTGAGCAACTGAGGATCTTTTTAATAGATAGTTTTTTTTATATTACATCCATATTAATGATATGACATCATTATGACATGATGTGACATAAATATTATGTCACATAAAATCGCATTAAAGTTTTTGAATAATTTGTTTTGGGAGAGATGTTAGTGGAAATATGCTTCCGTCATATAAAGTACTGGTTTCATTTTAACGATTAACAGCTCGTTAATAAAGAGAAATTTTTCTTTCTGCATTCGTAGTTAATATTTGACCTGAACTATACTTGTATTTTCATACAACGTTATCAAATTAAAACGTGAAGCGAAATATACAAAACTTTCAAAATACTTTTCCAGCGCCATCTGAGGCAGATCTAAAAAACAATTTCAGCTTCGTAAGTATATAGCGAGACAATAGAACGATTATGTAATTACTACTATCTAGGTTTTGTGGACTGATAACGAGATATTGAATGAAACAGCAGCATTCGGAGATATTAAGTAATAAACAGGGTTGAAAATCACAACTTAAAGTACTGTCAGTAATAAACAGGGTTGAACATCAGAACTTAATGTACTGTAAGTAATAAACAGGGTTGAACATCAGAACTTAATGTGCTGTAAGTAATAAACAGGGTTGAATATCTCAACTTAATGTACTGTAAGTAATACACAGGGTTGAACATCACAACTTAATGTACTGTAAGTAATAAACAGGGTCTAATATCTCAACTTAATGTGCTGTTAATAATAAACAGGGTCGAACATCATAACGTAATATACTGTCAGTACAACAGTTGAATATATACTTTTTCATACAGAATCACTGCCAGTGGTTCAGCTCCAAACCTGGTCTGAATGTCGCGCAAAGCTACAAAAGGGCTATCTGCACTAGTCGTCCCTAATTTAGCAGTGTAAACAAAGCTACAAAAGGGCTATCTGCACTAGTCGTCCCTAATTTAGCAGTGTAAACAAAGCTACAAAAGGGCTATCTGCACTAGTCGTCCCTAATTTAGCAGTGTAAACAAAGCTACAAAAGGGCTATCTGCACTAGTCGTCCCTAATTTAGCAGTGTAAGACTAGAGGGAATGGAGCTAATCATCACCACCCTCCGCCAGCTCTTAGACTACTCTTTTACTAACAAATAACGGGATTGATTATGACATTTAATGCCACCACGGCTGAAAGGACGAGCATGTTTAGTGTGACGGGGATACGAACCTGCGACCCTCATATTATGAGTCGAGTTCCTTAACCACCTGGCCATGCATGACCTGATAAACCTGCAGGCTTATAACAATAAAAACTGTGTTTTGATACACGTGGTGAGTACACCACAGATAACTAGATTTGTAATTTTTGTGCTTAGCGATATATGTTCAATTTAATTGGGTCTAAGATGTGTTCTTATTGAAGATAGGTCAAAGGCCATTACACTCTTGATGGTTTATATTGTTAATATAGTTGGTATTATACAGTCGCCATTAAATAAAATATTACGAAAGCAGTTGAAAATAATTTAATTATTGTTTGTTTAAGGACTAAGACAGTAGAAATGAAACTTTATTCTAAATTATTTGTTTGTTATGAGGTAGAAAGCTACAAAATTCTAGTGTTGTAAGTCCGCAGTCATAACGTTGTACCACTGGGGATCTATTCTGAATAAAACAATAGTATATACACTTTTGCCACAGTTTTTATGTCACAGTTTATATCTCATATTAGAAGTATTTCATCCTGTGTCGTCCGCTGTTAGTATATATTCCTAAATTAAATAATATATCATATTATATTAAATAATAAATAATATTATTAATAATAATAATATTCACTGTAAGTATAATTCATATTATATTCCCTATGTGTATTGTCCATAACATCTGTGTCGTCCGCTGTTAGTCTATGTTTCTCAAATAACATTTAAATTTATATTCACTGTAAAGATAATTCTCTATACGTAACATGCATAATATTGCACTTTATGATAAATACATTGCCCACGTTCCTTATAGCTTTAGTTCTACTCTTTCATTTTGTTCAGTAGTAAACTTCTTTACCAACAACCTACATAGTTCCTCATGTACTTTGTCAGGAGATTCTCTGTCTTTCTAATTTCCATCACACCTGGATCAGTTGTCTTTAGACCAATCCTCAACCTCACTTTGGGATTTTACTCCGATGTATTGTATTACACCCATGATAACATTGTTCCATGTAAAGAAGATACAATCTACGCTCCCTATACGTAATATTTAAGCCTATTACCCTCATCACGAAACTATTTTAAGTGGTTCATGGGCTAAACGTTTTGATCAAGGAACTTCAGCCACAGGCCAAGCCATTCTGAACTTAGAGCTACTGTTTTTCCAACAAATAATGGGATTGATCGTGACATTATAACGCCTCCATAACGGAAAGGACAAGTATGTGTTGGTCTCACTGGGATTCGAACATGGGATCATGAAATTACAAGTCTATCGCTCTGAGTATCTGACCATGTTGGGCCTTCTTAATGAAATGGATTAGCATTATTTACCTGAGAAAAGAAGAGCATAGCGAACCATTTTATCTCTCATAAAAACACCTGATATTTCAGTTACAATGAAATATCAGTCAGAAATGACTGGCATTCCTTTGAAAATAATCAAGATAATAGTTGTAATAAAACCCCCGAAACATACTAAAGGTTTCACGGGTGTTACAATAGAGATAATTATATATATATATATATATATATAATAATGTATAATAGTAGAGGTGTTATATATTATTATTATATATATAATAATCTTTCTCTATATATATAATAGTAAAGGTATTATATCTGTGTTGCACCAAATCAAGAAGACAATAGACCGAGAAACAAAGGCTAAATAAAATCCATCACGTTTTCAAAATCAGCCTTTCATAATAAATTCTCAAGCAACACTAACCAGAAGACGTATGTATACATAATTAATCAAAAGGTTCTATCCATTGTCATGTCTAATCATATTCTGAGACTAGCCTAGATATACATCAATCAGACGCACAAGCAAGTGGTTACCATCGTGTACAACTTCGGGTGAAACAAATGAAATATTACAGAATTTCCCACAACCAAAATTCAGTAACAGTAAGCAAATAAACTTGCGCAAACAACACAAACGAAAATCTTACAACCAACTTAAGTCACTGATATATGTATGGCGCAATAAAATCGTTTATTTATTATATTGATCGACATTAAAATACCGTGTGTAAAACGTTCCTTACACAGATCACTGACGGACCCAAATTGCGTCAAGTGTGACATTGATGCTCAATGCCATCAACAGATGGCAGCACAAAACTCGGGTTCAGAGAATCCACGCGGAAGAATTTCCAGCTGTGATTGCCGGAAAGAAGTAGACGTACATACAACTACACTTTGACAACGTGCTCGCTTTTTTTGTTGAACTTCTATTATAAGTAAAGCCGGAGAAGTAACGTATTAATAATTATCTTCCTATTCCTAGTTTACGTCACCTGAAAGGACGATGCAATTTTCCGAACATTTTTGGGTAAGAACATTTTCTTGTTTGTCCGTTGTTTTTTCCAACTAAAATTGATGCAAATAATTTAGTTTCAGACGTTGTTATTGAAACTATTGTTCTGGATTTATTGTTGGTTTAAATCAATTGTTTTAATTTTTAAACCAAAATTGGTATATTTTGATTTTTAATACCATTTTAGTTATTAATTAAATTATGCTGTAAATTAAATTTACTTGTATAATCTAGGGGTTAATATTTGTTTATTTTTTCTCCTTCAAAGTACTAATAATTTTTGTGACATTTGTGTGTTTTTTCTTACAGCAAAGCCACATCGGGCTATCTGCTGAGCCCACCGAGGGAAACTGATTCCCAAATTTTATCGTTATAAATCCGTATACTCACCGCTGTACTAGCGGGGGGAGGGGGCATTTTTGTGACATACCAAAGGTACGAGTTACCAAATATACATTTTTAAAAAAAAAACTGTACTTAGTTTCTTTCAAACGTTCTCCCGAAACTCTTGTTAAGGTTTGTCGTCTATAAACTACAGAACTTTAGTTCTAGTGGGTAACTAAAAGCTAAACCTTACTTATGTGTAAGTCATTGTATTAGATATCTTATAGATTATAGGTCTAGAAACATCTAGGGTCCAAAATAAAACAGCAGCAAGAAGCTACTTAAACGGGGGAGTCGTTGGGGAGATGAGTATCAAAGAACACCACTATCCAGTGGGGGCACCATTTGGGTGCGAGAGGTTACGTGAGGTCCAAAATAACAAGAATCCATGAAGAGGAATAGATCCGTATAAAGCCACCACGTGTAAGGCTAAAGGGAAGGCAGCTAGTCATCACCACCCATCGCCAACTCTTGGGTTACTCTTTTACCAACGAATAGTGGGATTGACCGTCACATTATAATGCCCTCACGGCTGAAAGGGGGAGCATGTTTGGTGTGATGGGGATTCAAACCCGTGACTGACTCTCGGATTACAAGTCGAGTGTCTTAACCATCTGACCATGCCGGGTCATATATGTTAACGTCTTCCGCTCCAAATGTGGTCACTAAGCGTTACGCCATGATGAATTTTGCTCTGATCTTCATCGCAAAAGGATTTAAATACGATCATTGCTGTATGAGTTCTGCCTTATTAGCATGGTTAACTATCTTATCTGTATTTACCTTTAGATATTAGACAAACTGTAAAATCAGTAAAAGTCATGTTTCGTTCAGTTTGGCTAATTTCATAGCCTACTCCATAGATTTTTTTGTATTATCATTTATATTCGGGTTTATACTGCTTAAAAAACACATTTATTTATAAATTTATACATAAAACATTCAAGCTCTTTCTCTTTGTCTGTATATATAACACGTGTGTCCCTCTAAATAAAAATAAAATATTACAAAACACTTAAATTTATAATTTACTTCATATTTAAGTTGTATTATTATCTGTATATTGCTTTAATTTACAAACTGTCCTCAAAATTAATGTATTTATGTTAACTAATTCATAATATATTCGTATTCTAACGTTTACCCTATGCAAACATTGTCGTTAACTAGTACAGTATGGTATGACTAAGGGAGAAATATATTTTTATAGTTACTACGACTGTTTTAACTTATATTTGTTATTATTGATAGAACCCCCAGAGGGGCCGTTTATGTTTTTAAATCATTTTAATTCCAAGTTAATGAGCATTCTGTACGAAAGATGTTATTCTGACTAATCAGAGTCAGAATGTGACACGTAAATCTGCTAGTACAGTGGTATGTCTCCGGATTTACAACGCTAAAATTTGGGATTCGATTACCCACGGTGGGCTGAGCAGATAGCCCGATGTGGCTTTGCTATAAGAAAAAAAACACACACAGACATATAAATCTTAATAATACTTCCAATTTTATGTTGTTTTTGTTAAAAGATGGAATCTAGTCGAATATTACATAGTTTATATTTTCGATTCACTTACAAACTGAAAAACTACTAAAACATTTTTTTTAAAATAAATAAAACACACATACTAATAGTATTACGTGGATACAGTGTTGCACTAAACAGCCCACTAGCTTGACTCATACTTCAGTAGTGGTTCGTCACGTTCGTTTTTTTTTCCTGGAACACTGGCATCACGAGCACACGAGGCCTTTTTTTTTTTTTACAGTTATTATTTTCCACTTCACTAATAAATCGACACTGGAAAATATAAGTAGGTATCTTCGTAATTTCTTATGCAGAGAGTTTGAACTGGTGCATTTTACCTACACATATTTAGGTTAAAATCTACCCACTCGAACGTTTTAAAATTTCTTTTATATGTATATATATATATTATATTATATTTCTTTATATATATATGTGTATGTTCTTGCTTGGTTTAAACCTAAATACGTAAATGCTTATTAAGCAGAATTATAATAATATTTACTGAAATACTAACAACAACATCTTTATCCAAGCTGTTTTGGAAATGAAATGTTTATAAAATGCAAATAGACCATATTTTAAGTTTTAAAAATGCGCGTTAAACTACGTTTATTTCAATTTATTTACTAAATGAACTTCCTCAGGGTTTTCTCTGTTAACAGTGATGCAGTGTTCGAGTCCACAGAATGTATAATTTTTCATGCGGTTTATAGCATGTGTACGTTTTACCGACGTTAGGACAGCACAACGTCAAGAGCCCCTTATCTAACATCATTTTATCGTCCATTAACAGACAATAGACGACTGTAAAGTAGTATGAATGGTTATTTACGCTGACCATCGTTAATTTAGCTGTGTAAGACTAGAGGAAAGGTACCTAGTCATCACTACGAACCGCCAACTCTTGAGCTACTCTTTTATCAACCAATAGTGGGATTGACTGTTACTTTATAACATCTCCACAGCTGAAAGGGTGAGCATGTTTGGTGTGACCGAGATTCGAGCCCACAACCCTCAGATTACGAGTCGAGCGCTTTAACCACTTGGCCATGCCGGGTTATCTCTGTAAATGAACGTCAGTATAAGTACCTGTGTGTTCCTCATACGTTTCCACATTTCTTGATCGATCAAAACCACACTTGACGCACTTGTACAGAATGACGTGAGTGAGGTCATCATTAGAGGCAAGACCTCTATTGAAATTTCATGTTGACAGAATTCGTGAAGAAAGCATATCTTTGTATTCAATATTGGGACCATTTATATATTTCGTAATGACAAGAAACTCACTTGAAGTAAAAACTCAAAACAACTAGTTTCGGTATTAAAACTTTTATTAAAATAAAGAAGAGAACAACGTTTCGATCTTCTTGGGTCATCTTCAATATTGATACCCATACTAGTTCTGAGATATACTTTCGTATATTTTTATTACCCTTATAACGGTTATTGTGTCAAGAAAAATAAAAATAGAAACACAATTTTCTGTTCTAAGTTATAAATGAACTGTTATTTCACGCGTCCAGTTAGTATCGAATAAAACAAAGGAAGTTTCTTTTTTTCATTTTGGGTTTCTCCTAGAACATTGACATCTGTGATTTTACGGGCTTTGAAATCATTTGCCAACGATTAAAGGAAGGAAGAAGGTTTATTAAAGATTATGCAGAATTCTTGAAGCAAAGGTAAGAACCCGAGACCCCTTCTTTGTTGTGCATCATGTTTAGTGTTCAGTTTTGGCTGTATCGGACAATGGAACGAGTCCTAAATTTTAGTTAATCGAAATTTTAGTATAAAACATTTCTGTTGTCTCACTCGCTATAAACACGAATAATTCATAAACACACAGAAATATATGGACGGACCCTAACAAAAATATTGATGTCGAATAAAATATATCTGTGTTCTTCATTAGTTTGTCTCGAAATGTCTTCATTCTGAATTTACAAAACTTAAGATTCTGAAAATAGAGTACGTTTTTTCAATGCGAGTGTGTTTATTACTGACAGTACGTTAAATTGTGATGTTCGACCCTGATTAGTACATACAGTACATTAAGTTACGATGTTAAACCTTGTTTATTACTGACAGTACATTAAGTTACGATGTTAAACCTTCTTTATTACTGTCAGTACATTAAGTTACGATGTTCAACCTTGTTTATTACTGACAGTACATTGAGTTACGATGTTAAACCTTGTTTATTAATGTCAGTACATTAAGTTACGATGTTCAACCTTGTTTATTACTGACAGTACATTAAGTTACGATGTTAAACCTTGTTTATTACTGACAGTACATTAAGTTACGATGTTAAACCTTCTTTATTACTGTCAGTACATTAAGTTACGATGTTCAACCTTGTTTATCACTGTCAGTACATTAAAATGTAATGTCGACCTTGTTTATTACTGAAATATATTATATTATGTGTTTGAGTGCTTATTACTGACAGTACATTGGACGTTTGACTCTGTTTATTACTGACAATAAACTTAGTTTTGATGTTTGATTCTGTTTATCACTGACAATACACGTAAGTTGTGATGTTTGATTCTGTTTATTACTGACAATACACTAAGTTATAATGTTCGACTCTGTTTATTACTGACCTTACATTAAGACGGGAATATAACGCATGTAGACACAGTTAAAATATTTCCAGTCTTAACAGTTAAAAAAATAAAATGAATCTACTGACCTTTTAATAAAATAGCACATTGTATCAGCCTTTCTTCTTAAAACAGCACATTGCGTCAGCCCGTCTTTTCTTTGTGCCGGCCAATACACTTTTAACTTGGACATACAATAAAAAACTATGAATAAAAGGCTTCACTGTGGAAAATAGATAGAGCATTCTGTTGATAAGTTATTTTTTCTTACTTCATTCCTTCCGAAACATTCATAAAGAAATGCCTGGAAAAGGAACACCTGCACACCTAGCCTCAATCATGGAACTTCACAGTTTTAGATGCAGTAAACAATGGTTTATTTCTAAATACTGACAGAGCACGGCGCTCTATTCCAGATACAACTGTGTCGATTATTCCATACAACTCTGAACAGTGCATCTGAAGAGAAGAAAACAATATATAATGTGCTTATCGACTTAAATTTGTTCGGCAGCGTCTGAGTTTGTTTGCTTCTGAATTTCGCGTAAAGCTACGCGAGAGCTATTTGCCCTAACCGTCCCTAATCTAGCAGTGTAAGACTAGAGAGAAGGCAACTAGTCATCACCACCCACCGCCAGCTCTTGGCCTACTCTTTTTACCAACGAATAGTGGGAGTGATTGTCACATTATAACGCCCCCACGGCTGAAAGGGCGAGCATGTTTGGATTACGAATCAAACGCCTTAATTCTACTGGTCATGCCAGTCTGAGAATCAGCACTGATAGTATTTTGTTATAGATCACATTTTTTGGCACGTTTTGTTACTTACCAACCTACGTTGACTTTAAAAGTCATGTGTGGTTTTAAATTTAGAAATATAATTCCAATCTGTGTGAGATTCTTAACGTCTTAATGGAGACGTTAAGTCGATTTTCTCGAAAGTATTATTGTTTCTTTTTTATTAAATCATCATTTTGAAATAATTGATAAGTTAAAGTTCATCAGTATAAATGCTGTGGTCAACATTTTGAGGGACGGATATTTTTATTTCATTATATACAGACTGTCTCAGAACATATATCTTTCTATTAATCTTTTATTTGTTTACTCAGAGCCCTGATTGAAGAAGCGTATGGTAATTCTATGATGAAGTTAGCTAAAAGTGGTGGTGGGAGATATGAAATTGGGTAAGTATAACTCTCAGAAGAAGTTTTCAGTTTATTAGGAAATACGAAACGTAATAAGTATATCTTGAAGTGCTTACTACTAACCTTAGTAGCCTAAGTGTTTAGTTTCTTAGAATTTGCGAAACCGGATACGTATGTCTTGAAGTTATTACTACTAACCTTAGCAGCGTAAGTGTTTAGTTTCTTAGAAGATACGAAACGTAATAAGTATGTCTTGAAGTGCTTACTACTAACCTTAGCAGGGTAAGTGTTTAGTTTCTTCGAATTTGCGAAATCAGATAAGTATATCTTAAAGTGTTTACTACTAACCTAATCAGCGTAAGTGTTTAGTTTCTTAGAAGATACGAAACCAGATAATTATATCCTGAGGTGTTTACTACTAACCTTAGCAGCAAAACTGTTTTGTTTCTTAGAAGATACGAAACCGGATAAGTATATCCTGAGGTGTTTACTACTAACCTTAGCACCCGAAATGTTCAGTTTTTCAACATAATTTGCATCTAATTAGATATTTAAATTTCCTATATTGGAACATATAGTTCAGCAATAGTGTCGATAAAACATAATTTAAAACATTATGCGCACAATATGCTTTCATATTGTGCTTAACAATATTCAATGAAACAGATTGTGAAAGTTTTACACATCAGATGTTTCATCATTCATTTAAATAAAACTCTATTGATGGATACGCAAGTGAGAAAAATAGAGCAGATGGGTATTTGTATGTTTCCTGCATCATTAAATATTTCGAATTTTTGAAATAATTTATCGGCAGATTTTTGTGTAACTTAATAAGAGGTTTTATTGTAATAATATTATATTTTTAGCGTTTAATCAATATTTGGAGACTCTTTGTTTGTTTGTTTTGTAATTTCGCACAAAGCTACTCGAGGGCTATCTGTGCTAGCCGTCCCTAATTTTGGAGTGTAAGACTAGAGGGAAGGCAGCTAGTCATCACCACCCACCGCCAACTCTTGGGCTACTCTTTTACCAACGAATAGTGGGATTAACCGTCACATTATACATCCCCACGGCTGGGAGGGCGAGCATGTTTAGCGCGACGCGGGCACGAACCCGCGACCCTCGGATTACGAGTGCACGCCTTAACGCGCTCGGCCATGCCAGGCCACTTGGAGACTCAAAAAAAGTATTTTACGTGTCTACCACACGTCTGTGTACTTAAAGGATAAACGTCACTAGAGTAATGACTAATGGTTTTGAGGCTTAAATATTTCTATATTGGGGTGACCGCAAAAGTGTCAATATTTTGATGCCGCCAGGATCAATCTGATTGGATCATTTAATGATATTCTGCAGACATTTTGACTGGTATATGATTCTTTCAAGTGAGGAAAATATTATAATTCACTTGTAATTAAAAAAAAATGATTTAAATTTCAGGATGAAACAAAAACTACATATTGACTGAATTTCGGCTTACGTTGTCTAATGTAATCTCTTTAAACTGTTTGCTTATCAGTCTGGTTTTTAGTTGTCATAGTAACCTGTTCTACTCGGTAACAGCTGAGTGGCGACCAAGTTGTAAAAAATCCCTTGAAAAAATTAGGTTTAGTTCGGCGTGGTATTGATAAAATTTTCACGTGACAAACTAATATGCATTGTCTGTTTTAAGGATAGTTTTAAATAAAAGTAGCAGAATAAATAAGTTTTCATCTGTTTTAATATTTAATACTTGATAAACGTTATTATCCGAATTTAAAATACCATAAATAAGGCATCAATAATATCTGATAACTAGAGGTATTTCTGTTGGACATACAATAGTGTAACGATTATTATTTAGTTTATTTAGTAAGTTAATATTTAATAATTGTTTAGTTTTCATAACAAGTGTTAAAATTCATTATTTTAAAAGCCGTAGTTGTAACAATTTTTGTTGCGCAAACTCGGTACAGTTGTACGTTTTATACGAAGGTTAATTGTTGTTTCAGGCTTCGGTAATATAGTATACGTCATATTACTCGAAGTTTCCAAGTTTTTTCCAATTATGTGTAAGTTATAAAAAATGTGAAAATGAAGAAAATAGTTAGAAAGAGTTAAATTAGTAAATGTAAAGTTGGAATCCGTGATTGTTATTTGAGTCGTGACGTGAGATATCTAAATTAAAATTGACAATGGTGTTCTAATAACAACATTGAAGAATAATAATTAGTTTCTCCAAAGGGTGTTCTAAAGCTATTTAACCCGCCTGTGTGGACTCTGACGAAAAGGAGACAAATATTTTAAGTTCTCTATACAACTGTTGGCATCCATAGGGTAAAATAAGTGAATTTTTCACTCATTGTATTGTAATAAGAGAGGACAGAATAAATAATTTGTCTTCTCAGTTGGGTCCTAAAATAACTGAAACAATCTGTATGAAATTAGAGAGAGAATTATTATAATTCTAAATACAACTGTGATGGCTAACAGTATAACGACTTTTTAACATACGGTCGACTTCTTTCGAATATATTATTTTGAAACAAATGGATTGTGTGCTATCCGTTTTTTGTTCAGATTTGTCGCTAACAAGTCACAGGCACCTACTGTGAATCTGGTTCCTTTAAAAAACTTACAATTGCTCACTACCACACACACAGTACTTATTTACTGTGTTTGTAACGATAAGCAAGAATTTTTTATCTCATACAGAATGATACGCATTGTTAAAATAATTATTCAACTTTAACAGCAAGTGAAATTTTAAAAACAACAAAAACAGGCAAGTGGTTTATTCAATAAATACACCTCAAGTACTTTAAACTAGAATAAACCTGATATTTTTAAAGAAATGTGTTATATTTTTTTATGTTAGATGTCTAACAATAATATAAAGAATTTTATATCGTCATAACTGTATTTTTTTAATTCTTAGTACTCTCCGCCAGGCTTGGGAAGTGATACTGAATCAGACCGAACTGGTAGGTTTTGCCCACCTAAGCCACGCAGACCAGTTGAACAAGGAAAAAACTCGTGCTCTTGAATTTGTAGGAAATCTTAGTAAAAAAAGTAAAGAACGTGCTTGTCAAACACATGAAGCAAACAATGTGAAAAGACAAAAACATAAACAATTACAAGAGGTAAAACGATTAATGTTTCCAGATTTACAGACTAAGACGTTTGTAATTAAAGTGTAAATCAGTTTATGATGGCATTTTCCTAATAGGTTTTCAAAATTTAAAGGATTCTGGCTTCTTCAAGCTTTCTCGCAAAGTCACTTAAAAAAAGAAATATTGGCGTACATTATCACGTGCATACGTACACGTAGGTTACGTGAACGACGGTAGACGGATGTCAGATAATAAGTAATAAAGTTGATTTTTAAAATATCACATTGAAGTAGAAATTATATACTTCAAGCAACATACGATATTATAAACGTGGTATCCGATTGTAGAAAAATAAAATAGTTAACTTTGGTAAGACATTTTGTCTGCTGCCTGATGTGTGTATTTTTTTTTCGGGGAGGAGGATATTTAATCACAGATTTGAAAGCGATAAATATGTGTGCATATATGTATTTGTGTGCATGAGTGTGTGTATAAAAAAATTACTTGTAGGCAAAGAAAATGATTTATCAAAGATGTAGCTAAAATAGGATAAATAGCTCAGAGATTTTATTAACAAATGAAATACGATTCTTTGGCAGTAAAGTTCATTACCTATAAAAACACAGATATATAAATATATATATAAGTCCTTTTAAAGTTTTAACTTGATGTTGCCGATATACAAGTATATTTCAAAGTCCCTTACCAAACACAGAAGTTGTGTTGTTTCGTACAAAAGGAAAGTTCGAAATGTTAATTAAGAGTAGAATATTTAAAGTTGTCATGTTACAGATCTCGTTTACTTTGTAACTACTATGGCCGATACTGTAGTGTAACCATTAGAACCTATGTTACAACTAGAAAACTACGTAACCTCGTTCTTATATATTTAGTTCTTTGTTGTCACATCAGGGAAAGAGGATGTATTACATGCGATGCAGAGAATGTACATCATACTCTGATTATTTGACAGAAGAAACGAAGAAACACAAATTCCAAGAAAAAGAGCTGGAAATGGTGACGTATCAGTTCCCTTTAATAGCATCCATAGTAGCAAAATTTACTGGAAAGTAGTTGTTATACAAGTCATGTTTTATAGGGAAAAAAGGGAAATCATTTTTTTTAAAGTTTAACACTGTTAGTCCCTGTAATCACGTGTATTTTTGATACTCTAAATTCTGTTAATACGGAATAAACTTTATAACAGGTTTCAATTTTGTGCATAATTGTATTTATATTTAGCTGTTTAAATCTTTTGTTTTTTGTGGGAAACTTATTACGATTGTTTGATTCCAAATAAAAGGGAGATATCCAGCTTTTTGTTTCAGTATACGTATAGAGAAGATCGTATTTTTGTATGCGACGTGAAATTAAATACGTTTAATACAGTAAGATAACACCAGGTAAATATTATAGAAAAACGCTAAAAGTAATAAGTGGAAACACAAAGCAGCAAGGCCCGGCATGGCCAAGCGTGTTAAGGCGTGCGACTCGTAATCTGAGGGTCGCGGGTTCGCCTCCGCGTCGTGCCAAACATGCTCGCCCTCCCAGCCGTGGGGGCATATAATGTGACGGTCAATCCCACTATTCGTTGGTAAAAGAGTAGTACAAGAGTTGGCGGTGAGTTATGACTAATTGCTTTTCCTCTAGTCTTACACTGCTAAATTAGGGACGGCTAGCACAGATAGCTCTCGAGTAGCTTTGTGCGAAATTCAAAAAAACAAACAAAACAAACAGACATGGACCAGCAAACCCAAGATATAGTCAATATATTCAGATTTCTATTCTATAGCGTGGAGAAAAACTGTGAGCAGCACTGCATTAATAAAGTATGTTTTAAAAACTAGTATGTCTGTGAAATCAGTAAAAGAAGGTACAATGACGTACTATAAGAGCCTGTAGATGAACATAAGAGGAGAATAGTAAAAGGACTGAAAACAAGCAAAGTAAGAACCTGCGTGAAAGAACCGAGAAACATTAAACCGACAACTGTTACTTAAAACTAGGCTGACTAATGATACAGAACGTTAGGTATATAAGATCACGTGTGTGAGTTGAAAGTGATAATGTGGGTCTGATTTAGCAGATATGTGTTTGTTATTCAAAATTCTTTGCATCAGTTATGCATGTATTAATTGGTAAAATATATTAAAGTGTGAAATCTACAAGCTTGATTTATTAGTGTAACAAACAAGCATCAACAATTGAAAATAAATTTTAATTATTCCCTAGCTTAAGTTCTTGCAATAAAAGTTATAAAAAGATGTTTACAACATTGCGATAGTTTGTCAAGACCTAAAATGGCTGCTTAACAAGAGGTTTTATGCCTGCGTGTAACTCGTAACACCCAGATGTATTTTATAATTTAAGACTAATCCGACTGTACTTCACAGACCAATGCGGAGTTTGCTGTATTATTAAAAACCATACTACGAGAAATAACTGTACTGATGACCTATTATCTATTAATTTAGTGGTTTCTCAGCAGTTTAGTGATATTAATAAAGAAACAAGTTCTCAGTTTTGTAAGTCAAAAAACAGACATGTTATACCTAGTACTTTTAATGACTTACTTACATCAGACAAGTTGATATTTCATGGAGTTTAATTATTGCTATGAAAATGAAATAAATAATTTCACAATGGATTTCGTTTTTCCTAAATACAACTACAAGCAAAACCTTTTTAATAACAGCAGTTTGGATCAGTGGTAATACAAGTGTATATTATAAAAGATTTAGGGTTACAAAACTGTATGGATATGTGAGTGTAGCCAGCAGAAAACCACATGTAAAGTTGTCATGACTATTTATTCTTTATTTAAGATGGATGTTATTACCTTAATGTGATTAAAGATGTAGTAACACGTTTTATAAGGCTGAAGAGCTTTATATTTGCTTCCATGTTTTCATATTTTAAAACTTCTGTTATTCGTGGAATATATTGTAGCTTAAGATAAGACAGTTGTTTTAAAAAAAATGTTTCAAAAACTATCTATTAAATTTATGGTTTATTTATTTGTTTTTATCGTTATCTCCAGTAGGTGGTTTTTTTTGTTTTGAATTTCGTGCAAAGCTACTCGAGGTCTATCTGCGCTAGCCGTCCCTAATTTAGCAGCAGTGTCATCATCGCCCACCGCTAACTTTTGGACTATTCTTTTACATTATAACGCCCCCACGGATGAAAAGGAGAGCATGTTTGGTGCGATCGGGATTTGAACCCGCGACCCTCAGATTACGAGTCGAACGCCTTAACACGCTTGGCCACGCCGGGTTCTCCCCCTTACGTGGTATCAAATATTTTACGTATTATAGCTTTGTGTATTTGTATACGCGTTTTCTTTTTAAATTTTAATATTTTATTCATTTTAGAGGGGAAGCACTTTATAAACACTCTATTTTTACTTTCTCAGTCTACTTGACTGTAGTTAACATTATTATTTATTTACCACATGTTATTTTATTTATCATGTGAATATAACTAAGTTGAATTCTAAACAAAATGGCGTCTTACATACTAATTTATAAGTTATAGATCATAACAAGAGAATATGTTATTTTGACAGACATGTACAATTGGTTCAAACAACAACACTTACATTAGTAGGCAGCCTGATATATTATAAATATATATTATTTCATATTCTAGATGTTTCTAATCTGCTTACACCAGAACATGCTTAGAACTTAAAGTCGAATGATAGTTACAGTGTTAATAACTTCATTTATTGTTAACGTACATCATAATTTATGACTGAAGCATGTTTCTGGAAACGGAAATCGAGTATTTCACACATTTTAATAGTATAACAAATGATGTTTAGAGATTTAAATATCAAAGTATGTTATCTTCTGGAACCGTATTCTCATGAAATTAACCAAGCAGGTTAGTGCTTTACAGTGAACCGTATTCTCATGAAATTAACCAAGCAGGTTAGTGCTTTACAGTGAACCGTATTCTCGTGAAATTAACCAAGCAGGTTAGTGCTTTACAGTGAACCGTATTCCAATGAAATTAACCAAGCAGGTTAGTGTTTTACAGTGAAACAGATATTTAAAGAGTAACTTCCGTTAATCAGATGAATACATTCGGAGACAATGGACACGCTGCTGTGAAACTGTACGTGTAAAACAACTTGATCACGTAGAAGACAACGTACACGTATTATGTTGTGTTACTATTACATCATGTTATACTACATGGTAACTACGAGTATAACAATCATCGTCCCAAAGGATATTCAGGCATTGTTGAACAAACTGTTACAATATGTGCGATGACTCCCTCTTAGTAATATTATTATAAAGTTTGAGTTTCGAATTAATTTCTTGAACTACTTATGAACAGTGGAAAAGACTTTCAGAACGTGATTCATTCGGTATAACAAAGAGGAAACAAAACTAACACTAATAGCAACATGAAAGTGACTTTTAACATGAAACATTTGGTACAACAAAAAAGGAACAAAGCTAACACTAATAACAACAATGGAAGTGACTTTTAACATGAAACATTTGGTACAACAAAGAAAATACAACGATAACACTAATAACAACATTAAAGTGACTTTTAACATGAAACATTCGGTACAACAAAGAAGGTACAACGAGAGCACTTACAAAAACAATGGAAGTAACTTTAAAGTGAAACATTTGGTACAACAAAGAAAATACAACAATAACACTAATAACAACAATGGAAGTGACTTTTAACATGAAACATGCGGTACAATTGAGCTCTCTCTGTTTATACTCAGTTTACGGCAAATCCTTAGTCGCAGTAACATCTTGCTAAATAACTTATAAAAGTTATAATTATATGAGTTCTCCATAAGTAAAAGAACGGAAAAATGCTTTGTACATTAATTCATTGAAAACTTTGTTTTTCAGATTGTACAGAAGCATAAAAAGGCTGTCCAGATGATGTCTGATGCTAAAGATATTTACTGCAAAAATCTGGAGACCTTTGAAAAATACTGCAAAGAGTGGGAAATGAAAATGAAAAACACATGTGAGGTAATACTGTTTCAATAATTTTGGAACTCAAAAACTAAATTGGTAAAATATATAATAACTTTTTTGTTTTAGAAATGTCAACTTTGTTTCTGTAAGTTGTCGATGAATAGAAAAAATGTAGGAAGTAATCGTGTGTTAGTTGGAAATTATTTAGAATTTATTACAAGCTTAACACAAATGTCGATCCTGGCAGAATTTTATCCCCAAGTTATTAGATAACGTCTATCGAGTTAAAAATGTTTGAAATTCTTGAAGTTTCTTGAAACAGTAGAAATAAGAGGGAAACGTTATTTTACAGAGGTGGTTCCCTGCATATAATAATTACCAAACAAACTTAGTTTTTAAGCCCTGAAGATTAGTTGAATATTAATGAAAATTATCAAGTCAAAATAAGCCCTAAAACTTAAGAAGTCAAACCGAGTTAAGCACATACAGTGACCGAACATTTCTGATAACTTTTACATATCCTTTATTACAAAATCTCTTACAACACGTTTAAGAAAATGCGTATATAACATTAATAATCCAATTAAGATTGTTCAGTCCAGGTCATAACTTTAAGTCACGTCTCGTTGTTCGTACTTAAAACAAAAAAAAACGCTTCATGCAACAAAAATAATTTGTTCTTGACAGAATACTTAGAATACTAAGGATGCAAAAAGAATGTTGCATACCAGGCATGCACATAAGAGGTGTAATTGTATGTTGCAGAAACATGTGTGTGTGTGTTTTATTACAGCAAAGCAATATAGGGCTATCTGCTGAGCTTACCGAGGGGAATTGAACCCCTGATTTTAGGGTTATAAATCCGTAAACTAACCGATGCACTAGCAGGGGGCAGAAGAAACATATTTAGAATCATTTTTTTTTATTAATTATTAAGTACGAAACTATACAGTGGGCTATCCTTGGAGCGTCCACAATTGTTATCAAAACCCGAATTGTAGCGTTATAACCCTGCAGGTTTACTCTTTTGGTATTAGGAGGGTGGACCAAAATAATTGTGTCAATATTCACAACTCAACAGACGATAAACAAGTAAAAATATTGATAAAATTATTAGTCATTGAAAAAACATTTATTTGTGGTTGTGAACAATCTAGTTGTAAAACAAAGTGTGTTTTTGTACCGTTTCTTACTTCTTTCTTTTTGAACACGTGTCACAAATTTGCAAAATTTATAATCAAGCTAATGTGTCTGATAAGTTAACTGGCCCAGTTATATTTTGTTATATTATATCTTTTCTCTTCCATGTTAAAAGTTAATTATACTGCGTTTGTGTTTGAATTGCGCAAAAGCTACTCGAGGGTTATCTGTGCTAGCCGTCCCTAATTTAGTAGTGTAAGACTAGAGGGAAGGCAGCTAGTCATCACCACCCACCGCCAACTCTTGGGCTACTCTTTTACCAACGAATAGTGGGATTTACCGTCACATTATAATGCCCCCACGGCTGAGGGGCGAGAATGTTTGGCGCGATGGGGATGCAAACCCGTGACCCTCAGATTACGAGTTGCACACCTTAAAACGCTTGGCCGTGCCGGGCCTATACTTTATGTAATTTTATTAATTGAAATTAAGACAATATACACAGATATAAATATTATTCTCAATACGTTTTTTATGTTTGAGATTATCAAACTCGACTTGTTTATTATTGTTGCGAGGAGTAACATGTAACACATGTTACATATAATTAAACTGTTGTTACTGTTTCTCGTATTATTTAAATTTGTTCTTCTATTCTTCAGTTTAACATTGGGTTGATGAGATATGATAACACAGGCCTGCGAACTTAAACCTCATAAAATTTGTTTTGGTTTTAGTGACTGATTTTGCATAATTAGTCACTCAGATTTCGAAAAAAAAATTAATTGTCTTATGTGCATGTTTCTGTTTTCCTTTTTACGAATCGAGAAGAAAACGTTATACGTAGATCAAGTTACTGTCTACGACAGTAAATACATTTTATTATTATATTTGGGTTCTAGAATGATTGATAAGACCCTCACGTCGCGATTGCTTTCGAGACATCTATAGTCAGTGGTTGTCAACATTTTAAGCACAACAAAATGTGACCCAATTTCAATGAATATGATTTAGTTATGTAAGAGCACATAAATTATTTGGGAGAAATCTGTGCATGATGGTGAGAAATATGGTGAGATGTCATTTTCAGATCCAGGGTGCAGGAATTACTGTAGGATATCTTAAAAAAATTCAAGACAACGAAACAATCACAAGCGTGTGTAATCCAGTGTTAAAGCTGGTGGTACAAGACACTGGAAGTTAAACTATATTTTCTGGTGATTACTTGCATAAATCACAACCTTTACGACATGAAACATGATATGAGGATCAAAATGAAAGGATTAATAATTTCACTCCGATAAAACTTAATAAAAAATACTCGTATTTGTATTTATAATAAAGTGAGTCATTAGAATAGTGTCCAATACAGCATTACCTAGTCAGAAAACTAAAACATTTAGACTGGATAATGTATCCAGGAAATAAAAATCACTAAAAATTAAATGTTTGAAATATTTCATAGACATAATATGTACTATCTATGTCTTGCATATGTCTGTTATTTCTAACGTTATTGTTTCGTTTCTCATCTTCAAGTAATTTATATTTAAGGCAACAAGTAACTGTAGGTATATTCTTACATTAAAATCACAAACAGACTTGATAGCCGGAAATTGACGAGGAAGATTCCTAGGTTATTAAGCGGTACACGTTTCAGTATCACCCACACCCTGGAACTGTTTCCAGGATGTGAATCAATCATCGAGATAGAAATATTATTAGTGAAAGTGTTCCAGAAATGCAAAGATCTTTGCGGATATCGGCCTACGCTCACCGTTAAAATGTTTCCCTCTTATGGATTATTCATACTGAGAGGTAAAATACGATGGATATAAGGTTTACTTTCTGCTCTAATGTTAAACAAAATCCGGCATTTGTTTTCTGCATATTTTAATACTGTACATATTTGACGCACTTCGAACTAAGCCTGGACATGAATGAAGTTAAACTGAACGTGGGGTGTGAAAAGAATGAATTAATATAATGCTTTTGTATTAGTGCAAAATTACAAATTTAAAGATACGCACACGTGAATATGTTATAGTTCTGTTTACTTTTGATTCATTGCTATAATCATTCGTTAAGAGGTTTCAATTTTTTTTCTTCGTCATATTTTCTTATGAAATACCGAATAGTTCAATATAGTTCAAGATTCAACGTCATAGAAAAGATACTTAACAACTAGCACTTGTAATATTAAATGGACTTACTGTGTTTTTAGTTCGTGAAAAACAACAACCGAAAGCCTACAATAGCAGACATTACATTCCTATGAAGTCTGTTGTTTTTCTTATTTTAATAAATATGTCTTTTCTTGATGATCGCCTATTTTAAAATGCTCAAAGGAAACTGAACAAGTGTTAGACAAAGGGACCAGTGTTTACTTTTGATATACTCTTAATAGAAACTGACAAGGATCATTCGAACGTATTATAGACTCGTGCTTATTTAAGATATCCCATTAAAAGAAAATGACCAAGTATCATACAAATGGTTTATAGACTAGTGTTTATTTTAGACATACCCTTAAAAGAAAATGACCAATATCATATGAACGGACTATAAACTAGTATTTACTTTTTGACATCCTTAAAACTCGAGAACCATACTCTATATAGACACATGTATTTATAACAAAAACATTCTCTATAATTCAGACTGGAGCAAAGCATTGTATCTCAGGCAGTCCACTTTCTTTTCAATTCAATTTTTAACAAACCAAGATACCCATGTCTGCTACAAAAATTTACCATAATTGGTGACTAACGTACATTAGAAAGTATCCACCTGAAAAGCACCTTATGTGGGCTAAACGGTTTCTAGAGTCCAGGTGTTACTGTTCTTAATTTTGAATTTCTGATAAGAGGGGAAGGCATCATTTCAACAACACCTGGCCTGGCATGGCCAAGCGCGTAAGGCGTGCGACTCGTAATCCGAGGGTCGCGCCAAACATGCTCGCCCTCCCAGCCGTGGTGGTGTATAATGTGACGGTCAATCCCACTATTCGTTGGTAAAAGAGTAGTCCAAGAGTTGGCGGTGGGTGGTGATGACTAGCTGCCTTCCCTCTAGTCTTACACTGCTAAATTAGGGACGGCTAGCACAGATAGCCCTCGAGTAGCTTTGTGCGAAATTCCAAAACAAACAAACAAACAATTCAACAACACCAACCGCCTCATTTCCCCGCTCTTTGAGTTAAGTGAGAAAAATGTTAACTGTTCCGTTTACACCTTTCTCTCAGTTGAAAGTGTGAAACGTCATGTTTCTAAGCAATCGATCCGCATCCTGAAACGTTAACTACTATCCAACACCACTGCACGTATCAAATACACGGGTCATCTAATGCAATACTAGTCCTCGCCTTTGTGAACTTTAGTAACAAATAACGATACCAGATACCATAATAACATATTGAACTCTAATTTTCAAATCCTCTTGTTTCCTATAAAAATAAATGAATAAAAAAACTCGCCGACAAACATGTTTGTGATTTTACACTGAGAGCGTTACAGAACGACCTTCAATCCCACTGTTTATTAGTAATGAGTAATGCAAGAGTTGACGGTGAGTAGTTTTGACTAACTGAATCCCCTCTAGTTTACACCTCAAGAATTAGGGATACGTAGTGCAGATAGTCCTCGAATAGCTTTGTCCAACTGAACAACCAGACCAACAATCTTATAAATAATCAGATGAATATCTCCTTATTCTCCTAAGCTACGTTTTGGTGAAATGTCCTTGTTTGACCGATAGACTCAAGTGTAGCAAGTTCTTGGAGACTTTATTACAAATATAAACGAACCTTGTTTAGAACGATTAAAATCGGTGATTAACTTGATAAAGGTTAGCGAAACGAGCGTCTGCTATTGTTTTTGATAGCAAAGCCGCACTTGGCTCTCTGCTGAGTCCACCGAGGGGAATCGAACCCCTAATTTAGCGTTGTAAATCCTGAGACTTACCAATGTACCCAGCGGGAAACTGCTGGGTTTGATTTAGTGTAATGATTTTAGTTGTTTCTGAATCATGCATTTTGATACGTTATTTTGTTTCCAAAGGTTTTTGTAATATTTATTTTTAACACTATTTTACAGCTACTCCAATGTATCTCTAACGATATACAGTTTGATCGTTCTGAAAATGATCCTGAAGGCTAAACTATTGCTTAAAGTTGAAAAAACAACAACAACCATGTCATGTTAGGTGAAACAATCTTTGGTGAGACAAGCTTGCTCAGAATGATATTGAATATACATGGTATTTGAAAAGTCTGGAACCATAGGTGGTTTTCAGCTTTTCTGAATATCAGATACGTCACTTATTCCAGTGCTGTCAAAGCATGAGAAAGTTTAACTGATTCTGCTGTTAATATAAACTTGTTTCGAATTACAAAGACCAGATTTGGAATACATTTTGTAAAATTCGTTAAAGTACATGTGTTTCCAGACTTTACAGATACTTTGTAGTGTGTTCACAAAGACCAATTTTTGTTAACACAACGTAGCAACAAACTTAAGAATACATAAAATCTTACATATATTTTCCAAAAGAAATAACACAGCTACTGCTGTTAATAATATTAATCATTGACAGATCAATCAAATCATTTACAGTCATTCTATAGGTCCACAGTGAATTCATAATAAAACATTGTTTTGTTTGCTTGTTTGTTTGTTTTTGAATTTCGTACGAACTATTCGAGGGCTATCTGTGCTAACCGTCCCTAATTTAGCAGTGTAAGATTAGAGGGAAGGTAGCTAGTCATCACCACCCACCGTCAACTCTTTTATCAAGGAATAGTGGGATTGACCGTCACATTATACGCCCCCACGTGGCCATGTCGGGCCTTCATAATAAAACATTTGAATGGAATTATATTAAACCATATAATCATAAAACCAAGCTTAATGACCAATTCAAAGCTAAAGGGAGTTATCAGCTTAAATGCTTATCTACACGTGGGCCAAGAGCGTACTCTTTCAGTTAAAGTTCATAATTACAGATCACAAAGTCCGGGGTTCGAGTTCGCAACGTATCACCGCTCACGTTCCGTACCTTTGAGTGGAGACAATATGAAAGTAATATTTAGTGTAGCTTTTCCATATAGAAACAGTTTTATAGATAGCTGGTTCCTATTGACTGGCAGTCTTCTCTCCTATATATCTCTTCACATTTAGGGTCTGTTACACATGTTCTTAGGGTTTCGACCTAATTCTATCGTCCATGTGTTGTATATTGTTTGTACTCGATGACCATAAGTTTTTGACCGTTGTGGAAGATTGACAATGTTATTTGCATCTTTTATTTTAAAATGAAATATTATTTCCAGTTTTACATATTTTTCCACATTCCTATAATATTAAGTGAAAGTTGAACATTATTAATAATTCTACTTGATTGTTAAGCATTATTAGCAGTTCTGCATTATTAAGCATTGTTTGTTATTTTGTTTCAACGAGTATTGTAAGTAATTAAGCTGATTCTAAAGCATTATTACTAATTTAAGCAACTGTGAAGCATTATTAATAATCTTACAATATCGCAGGTCTACGAATAACACGAGAATTTTTTCTTGAACATTTTAATAAGACTTTCCAGGCTCTCGACACGGAACGGATCTGTTTCTTGAAGGATTCCATGTTGTCTGTTGCAAACATGTTCACTTCGTTGTATCTGAACGAAAATGAGGTAAAACCTTATTTTTTTTGTCAATTTTAGTGTGTTTTCATTATAAGATTAGCATTGGATTTGAAAAACAATGCTTGGTCACTTTCACCATATCAAAATTATGATGACATATGTAGTGTAATTTTGTAATATTTAATGTTTTATTCTTAAGAACAACCACGAAAAAAGAAAATTCAACGTGTTTTCGTAAGATAAAATCATGTGAATCACTTTCAAATAATTCATATTTTTATTACGATTTTTTTTACGGATTTTCTTACATAAACCTGTATCACGTTAAATGGAAATTGTGCTTTATGTTTCTTTGATTTTTTTAAATTTAAGATATCATTAAGTGACATTATTATGCGTGTAACACGTGTTCTCTTCAAATACTATATGTCGGCCAAATGCATTAACACATCCGCACTTTGAACGCAAGAACGCAAGTGTCTAATTAGTATAAATTATTGAACCAAATTACTCTGATTATTGCGTTTTATTGCTGTCGCCTGTTTCCACTTCCCACCACGATATGACAATTCACCACATCATGTTTATCTTTATGGATGTTGGTAAATTTCTTATAAAAAAACTACATCTAACTTCATACTAATTTGTGAATGTTAACATACGATCTTAACTCATAAATTACTAATTCTATTGTCTGGAAAAAAAATTGTTTTTTTTGTTATCACAAAGCTTCGCATGTGCTCTCTGTGATAAGCCCGCCGTGAGTATCGAAACCCCTTTTTGAACATTATAACCCCACAAGCATAGCGGTGAGCCATCGAGATGGAGTGGTCCTTACGTTTGTTTGTTGTTACTGACACAATTACACAATGGGCTATTTGGGGTATGCAGAAAACGGGCATCGAAACCGAATTTTTATTACCGTAATTACAATGACTTACCGCTAAGCCACTGGAGAACAGGAAATTGAGTAGTGGAAACAAGAAGTAACATAGCAGTGTATTTTATATAGTTCTGATCATTATTTTCTTGTAATATTGACTTTTGGTTTGGCTTCTTTTGAAATTCGCGCAAAGCTACATGAGGGCCATCTGCGCTAGCCGTCCCTAATTTAGCAGTGTAAGACTAGAGGAAAGGCAGCTCGTCATCACTACCCTCTGCCAACTCTTGGACTACTTTTTTACCAACGAATAATTGGATAAACCGTCACATTATAACGCCCCCACGGCTGAAAGGACGAGCATGTTTGGTGTGACGGAGATACGAACCCATGACCTTCGGATTACGAGTCGAGTTCCTTAACCACCTGACCATGCCTGGCCATTGACTTTTGTAACTCACGGTTGTTCATTTGATATTTTTAAATACTTCTTTGTCTGTTTCAGATTTGCTTTATTTTTAAAGATAATGACTGCATATTCACCGTTTTGTTTGTTTTTCTAATCGGTTTCTAGCATTGCAAGTCTGCAGACATACCGCTGTGCTAGTAGAAATCAGTCATCATAATGGTGGATATTTTAGGTATCCGCGTCTCACCATACATGCTCGTCCTTTCAGCCGTGGGGGCGTTATAAGTTACGGTCAATTCCATTATTCGTTGGTAAAAAGAGTGACCCAAGAGTTGGCGGCGGGTGGTGATGACTAGCTGCCTTCCCCCTAGTTTTACACTGCTAAATTAGGGACGGCTAGTGCAGATAACCCTCGTGTAGCTTTGCGCGAAATTCAGAACAAGCCAATATAACTGAAATACTACCAAAATTATTGCTAGAAAAAATAAAGTGCTACTCAGTAAATCGTATTTCAAGCAATTCCACCTTTAGTCTGATGAACTGGTTATATTTTCTAAACATTAAACATATTTTTACTCTCTTTTTAAAATAGTTAATTTGTTCATCTGAATCGAATATTTTAATTCTAACTGGTGATATGAAACTCAGCTTTATTTTACAATAACAATAATACAACGTAACAAAAGTCAAAGAATATTACAAAATATAATTGTATATTCCATTTATGGAATTGATTTTGAAAGAAGAAGATGATTAGTGTATTCTAATATTCTGTTATTTTCTGATTTGGTCTAGTCATCCGAAAAAATCAAGAAAGGTCTTAAAAACATAGTCGTAGGTACGGATCTGGATTTGTTTATTCGACAGAAACAGACGGGAACAGTGAGACCTGGCAAGTTTTGTTTTTGTTTTTAACTCATTAAATTTCACGTCACGTGCCTAGAAACATCATTTCAGTTTTGGTTCTCGGTGCCAGCTGTTTTAGACATTCTGATCAAGCAGTTAAAATCTGTTATACCAGTAGAATAGTGTCTGTTAACAAATACTATTAAAGTAATATCCTACTTTACTATAAGTTTCATGCATACCATTAGATACAATACAACTTGAATAACAATGGAAACCTTTGCGGATAAAGTTCGTAAAATCACTTTTTATTTTTCGCAATTGGGGTTTCTTATTGAATATTTTAAACATGAAACTCATTTTGCTGTATTGGAAATTCAGCAATAATATTTTTAGTGATTGTTGGCTGATATTTTACACAGTAACGGGGCCTTTTATGAACGCTCATGCTTAGCCTTAATTTCTTTTATATTGTTCAGAATAACAATAAGCCGGCTGTAATTTTCCTAAGTTCCTATTTATCGGCTTCTACACAACATCTAACGTGCTTGTTAAGTAACAGACGCTGGTTAAAGTATGTTAAACGTTCTTGTTTAATGGTGTATTCAACTCGTTGTTTTCTTTCTATTGTGTTTAACACTGTCGTATTTTTCCGGGAAGATTCAGGTATTTTTTATAATTTTTTCGTTATTATGTAGTTTTATAATCAATAGGTTTTGGTTGTATTATTGGTAAATTATTGATACTAACAGGGTAGAATAACTAGAGTGATTATAAGTTTTCAAATATGCCGTTCATCTCTGAAGTTACATTCACGTGATAAGTTTAATTGGTAAAAAACTGGAAGAGAAGTCGGACCTGTAACACCGATATTAAAGTTTACACAGATTTAGTGTTTATGTGTTTCCTAAATAAGATACACAATATTATTTATTTATTGTTACTTTCATTAAAAGTATTGTGAAATGTTATCATATGAATTATCATTAACATACAATTTATATTTTTTCTTCTTAGACTCACATTGTAGAGAGAGTTTTGTACTGTTAGTTTAATACATATATTTAGGACAAACCCAAATCTCTGAAAACGGTTACACTTCGTGAGTTATTATTAATTGTACAGTGGTAAATATTGTTTTCACCAAAGGTGCCCAACTGATAAAACAAAACATAATAACGTTTACGAGTAGGATGGTAAAAAAATTGTAGTTAATTATTTATACCACTTACAAGGTTGATTTTATAGTTTCGTTTAAGTACATAATTTAATAAGACCAAAATGAAAATACAGTTTAGCCTACTATTTGAACAACATTTTAAAATGTACACTGAAGACAACATAAATGTAAGACAAAGCAAGTTACAGATTTTTTTCATATTGTTTTACTCTATTTTATATAAAAGAAATAATATCGAATTTATTATAAACGCCGTTGGACAAATTAAAACATTCCAATTACTCCGAGGATGTTTAGTGTTTTATCACGGAGAGGAACGTGAAAGCTACAGCACAGGATTTCACATCACATTGAAATTTCTATTTCGAAAATAAAAACAAGTAAAATCGTCGGCTAGCTTGAAGAAATTTTATTTAAATGTTTACAAAAACAAAAATATTGTGTATGATCTATGCTGTAAGTGTTAAACATTTAAATAAAAATTTACTACTTTGTAACACTTACAGCATAGATTATACGTTTTATTACTTATTAACAATTAAGATAGATCACACACTTTACTACTTAATAACACTTAACTCTATAAATTACACATTTTACTACAATACTCTGAGGTCGTGCTACTAAAATTACTAGGGCCCGGCATGGCCAAGCACGTTAAGGCGTGCGCTTCGTAATCTGAGGGTCACGGGTTCGCACCCGAGTCGGGCCAAACATGCTCGCCCTACCAGCGTTTTGTTTGTTTTTCTAATCGGTTTCTAGCATTGCAAGTCTGCAGACATACCGCTGTGCTAGTAGAAATCGGTCATCATAATGGTGGATATTTTAGGTATCCGCGTCTCACCAAACATGCTCGTCCTTTCAGCCGTGGTGGTGTTATAAGTGACGGTCACCATTATTCGTTGGTAAAAAGAGTGACCCAAGAGTTGGCGATGGGTGATTAACCGCCTTCTCCTTTTGTCTTACACTGCTAAATTAGGTATGGCTAGTGCAGATAGCCCTCGTGAAGCTTTGTGCGAAACAAACAAGCTTTATTCTTTTACATTTCCAGGCTTAAATTTATTTCAATCCAATGAAACATTTCTTCTACAGTAAGCTCTGCTGAATGTCTAAACATAGTGAAAGAATTCGGAATATGGCTGAAGATACTGTCAAACAGCCAGCACAAGAAACACGCTGACAAAACCTTAGCCGAACCACCCAACACGTGGTGCACGCACGTCTCAGTATAGTTGTAGTATATAAAGTACTGACCAATTTCCAGTCGAAAGAGTAAAAACCATCCATACTGTTAATTTTCATATCAGGTACATTGCTCGGGCTCTCCACGAGTACATCGAGATCAGAAAGTGAATGTGGGTTTCCTCCACATCTTGTCATAGGATCTATAAATCCCACGCTATCCTGAAGGACCCGAGTCCCATATCGGCCGTTGATTTTGTGATAGTTTTCGGATACTGCCTGTTGTCGGCGTTTTTTCGCTGTTTACTTGCCGTCTATAGGAAAATTTATTTGTTAAAACAAGTAAAGCGTGTGGGTATTTATACATGTAAATACGCGCACGTTTTTGTGCTGGTGTTGGTTTTTTTACATGGCTTAAACTAACATCCAGCTACGAGTGGAGTAAAGAAAAACTAAATTTCTGAGCTCCATTACACCCAAAGCTCCGAATAGAAGCTTGTTTAACCTTAAACCTAAACACCTGCCTCGTTTTGTTCTCTTTCTCTTCACTGAGTGATATCACGCATCAACTTTTCCAAAGCAGACTTAATATCGTTAGTGGTGTTCTAATGATGTTATTGATATTAATTATATAATTAATTTATTCTTAAGAAATATAAACGGCGTGTCAGTATTCATTCTGAGTCGTCTTTATTTTAAGTATGAATTCTGCTGAAAAAAACAAGAAAAGTCTCTGAATATATTGTCGTCAGTCTTTGCTGTTTATTTATAGTTAAAGCTATAGGAATTCAAATAGTTGAAAAGTGCATCTCTTGCACGGTACTATTATGGGTTTTCTTTACATGTTTTCATGTCCAATACATAATGTAAATGATACGATTCATCTCCTTTTATTCATTGCACAGAAACATGTAGATTCCAACCATACGAAGAATTGGAAGATTTGGAAGCATCTGGAGGCACCTCGAAGTTTCTTAAGCTAAAAATACTCAGTATGAGAAAGTTTTTAAGTTTACCACCTATTTATCACCTATGGGACGTGAATAAAGAAGAAAACCCGTCAAACGCGACGGAACTTTTTCCTACGTCAAACCCGATAGGTGAGTATCTGAGTAAAGGTTCTGTTTATTCATCTGAGAAATCGTCTCGTACCATTGGTCAAATATTTGTTGAATTTCTCTTTGCTTTATTAGGACCTTTCTCTTTTCATACAGTCTCGACGAAGCAATTACGTTTTTAAAAAGTTCTTTATGTATAATAATTTTAAAAAACTTAGTTCTGAATAATTTAAAGAGAATAAATAAAATTTAGAGAAGAGAAAAAGCTCCCTCTTGTGGTACACCAGTATACCTGCGGACTTAAAAACCTAGAAATCGGGTTTTAATACCCGTGGTGGGCAGAGCACAGATAGCTCAGTGTGTAGTTTGATGCTTAACATCAAACAAAGATCTGGTACGGCCAGTTTATTAAAGCGCTCGACTCGTAATCTGAGTGTCGCTGGTTCGAATCATAGTTACACCAAACATGTTTGCCCTTTCAGCAGTGAGGGTGTTATAATGTTACAGTTAGTTCCATTATTCTTTGGAAAAAGAGTAGTCCAAGAGTTGGCAGTAGGTGGTGATAACTAGCTGCTTTCGTTCTAGTCTTACACTGATAAATTAGGGACGGCTAACGCAAATAGCCCTCGTGTACCTTTGCACAAATTTCAAAACAAACCAAACAAATCATATTAACAAAATATTCTTCGATGAGAATGTTATTTTATCAGTATTTTGAAAGTATTGAAACTATTCAACGTAACGTTAAAAGTAAAATGCGAGTAAATGTAGCTTCATGATAAGAAATTTCATTTAAATTGTTTGTTTCTTTTGAATTTCGCGCAAAGCTACACGAGGGCTGTCTGCACTAGCCGTCCCTAATTTAGCAGTTTAAGACTAGAGTGAGGGCAGCTAGTCATCACTACCCGTCTCTAACTCTTGGGCCACTCTTTTACCAGCGAATAGTGGGATCAATCGTGGCATTATAACGCCCTCACGGCTAAAAGAACGAACATGTTTGGTGTGACAGGGATTCGAACCTGCGACCCTCGGATTACGAGTCGAGTGCATAAACCACCTGGCCATGCCGGGCCTTTCATTTACATTACACTTGCTCTTAAATCTAAGGATGTAAAAATATTTATTATTTGAAAATAAACGTGAAAACCTAAAACAGAATAAAGTGCTAAATGAAAAGTTTCAGCCCAGGTACCCGATGTTATAGCGCCAGCGTGAGCTAACGTATCGCAGAACTGCAATAATGAAATCTGACACAACTCTGTGCTATCGAGTCAGTGGAGGCTAACGTATCTCAGAACTGTAATAATGAAATCCGACACAAGTCGGTGCTATAAAACCAGTGAAAGCTGACGAGTCATAGAACAATAATAAGCAGCTCTATACTAAATACGGTTCCTTATATCTGCTTCTACAAGTCACAACTCACAATTGTCACGACTGTGCTGTCCAGTTTCTTTGGTTTTGTGAATGCATGTGTGTCATGCAAATTGTATAAATTAAACAACTCCTCTGTAATTAGTCACTACAGAAGAGCCTGGTCTTGTATTACGTAATCTAAGATGATTAATGGTATTTTGTTAACCGGAGGTTTAAGATTATTTCGATGGATCTTAATAAATGAAGCTTATCGCATCCTCTAAAACGGAACATATATTAATGAAAATATAACATGATTAAATATATATTGATAACATTATAATGGTATCATAGTGAACTTTATACCATACACTATATATTTAGTTTAAATTGCACAAAATGGATTTTAAAATTAAAAATTGTTAAGAACATCAGCGGCAAATCATGTATCCCTCAACTTCATCTTTGATCTTTACTGTGACGTTAATTTCACTTAAATTAATGATTTTCTATGTACATTTCAATTCCCCATTTTGACGACAGTGATGTATCATACCAGTTTTTTTATGTTTATGTTTCGATGTAAATGCAATTCATGAATCTCCTATTCAGTTAGTATGAAAAATCGATTGGGGTCTCTCCAAAATAGATTCTTCTCTCATCCGACCTAGACACACAATCTAGCTTAATCACCGCACGTAAACCATCACGTTCGCAAACACATCTAGAACATTTCATGTCTGTTTCATTGCTACATCGTTTTACTTTATATTTACCAGTTACATTCTCCATGTTGGCGGTCATAGTCACGGAGCAGGTCAACTTGTCAAAATACTTATTTATTTTTTTCGATCCACACCGAGATGCTTGGTTCGTGCGGTAGATGTTAAACGAAATAAAATTATTTTCATATAACTCCTTAAAATATTGATAAACGAACATCTTACAATTCATGAACTAACAAGATAGAGTACATAATTTTAATTCCAATGTCTCAACTTAACTTCGAACTTCGGTTATCAGAATAACGAGAATTATTTGTGAAGTGGGATTTGGAATTAGGATTTATTTTTATGTGCAAAGCTATATGATGGGCTACCTATGTTGTGCCCATCACGAGTATCGAGCCCGTTTTCGGCAGAGTAATCTCTCAGACTTAAGTTAGTGTGAGAAATCACATACCAAAACATGCACTGGCGGTTACGAAACAGTTCTCTAATATTTAGAGTAAAATGTTTGTTTGTAGTTAAACACAAAGCTGCATAAAGAAGCCCTCCACGGGTTTAAAAATCTGGTTTCTAGGGTTGTAACACCGGAGACATGACACTGCGCCGCTAAGAGGAGAAAGGGCTTTATGACATAAAGAAACATGTTTAAGGATAAAAAAAAATTAAATTTAGTGAACAGGTTTCAGACTATTTTGCTGTTCTGTTTGTTTATCCATTTCATTGTGTAAAATTAATTTCTTAAGCCGACATTTCTGTCACATGGTTACTGTTACTTAGATAAGTAACTTATGAAGAGTTACGTTTGACGCATATAGAAACAACAGATTATTAATTACATGGCTCGACATGGCCAAGCGTGTTAAGGTGTTGGAATCGTAATTCGAGGGTCGCGGGTTCGAATCCCGGTCGCACCAAATATGCTCGCCCTTTCAACCGTGGGAGCGTTATAATATTACGGTCAATTTCATTATTTGTTGGTAAAAGAGTAGTCCAAGAGTTGGCGGTGGGTGGTGATGACTAGCTGCCTTCCCTCTAGTCTTACGCTGCTAACTTAGAAACGGCTAGCACAGATAGCCCTCGAGTAGCTTTGCGCGAAATTCAAAAAACCAACAAACATTAATTACTTTCTCAACCACTGAAGGTTAAGGATGACCACCGTTGGTTAACGTATTCATACTATGTTCTTCCGGCAATACTTTTGTGTAAAGTATTTTATATAAATAGAATTATGTACTATTGTACGTAACAAAGTTTGCTTGATTATTATTAAGCACTAAACTGCACGGTGGACTATTTGTACTTTGCTTATTGCGAGTATTGTAACCTGCGTAGGGTTCTGAGACTTTGTCGCGAATAATTAGCATAGCCCATTGTGTAGATGTGTGCTTGATTTTAAACAAACAAAAAAACGAATGAGCAAATATTAGATGAATATCTGCGCTAGGCATCACTAACATTAGAAGTGATAGCACAAAGTTATACAATATCAACACCAACTAGCCTGGCATGACCAGATGGTTAGGGCACTCGATTCATAATCTGCGGGGCATGGATTTGAATCCGTGTCCACCAAACATCCTCGCTCTTTTAGCTGTGGAGGGTGTTATAAGGTTACTACAATCCCACTATTTGTTGATGATTAGTCACCTTCCCTCTAGTCTTACATTGCTAAATTAGAGACGACTAGCAAAGATAGCCCTCGTGTACCTTTGCGTGAAATGCAACAAGCTCGCACCCACATCAACACCAACCGTCGCCAACGTTTAGGCTATTCTAATCGAATAATAGCATTGACAATCACATTATAACGTCTTCGAAGCTGACGGAACAAGAATATTTAATGACAGGATTCAAACCCGCAGATTGTGAGCCAAGCGCTTTAACCACTAAGCCTCTAACTTATCAAAGCGAACGTTAATCTTGTAGTGATTATTGATTAACTTCATTATTGAAAAATACAATAAAACAATTAATTTGGGTATTATCGTACAACTGACTCTACCCTAATTGTTGGAGTCCCAGAAAAGATAAGGGAAAATATGTGCTTTCTTTTAGAAGGATGCATTCCACGGATTGGGAAACGCTGGCTTATACAGTAAAAATAAATGCGTTAGTTGTGAAAGAAACAAGAAATGACAAGAATATGGTGCACAAAATGATGTGAAATAGTCTGATAGACAAATATATAGATTATCTCTGTACAAAACATTCAAGTTTGAAGACTACCACGTCTTGATCAATGTAAGCTCACAATTTTTTCTTTTACGAAATTAAATACAATTAAAAGGCTGACATTCAATAAATGTTATGGCAAAAAGTATGAAATTTAACTCTAAATATATTGTCTTACAGATATGACAGACTGTCATGTGGCTTTAAACAATGAATACGAGTCTCTTGATTTGGAAGAGGAGTCAGAACCTAGAGATGGTCAGTTCCTCAGGGTACTATATGAATACAAATCAGAGGTAATTAAATTTTTTGTGAAATTCAAACTACCGTGCATTTTTCACTTATTAGTTTTTTTAAGTAAACTAACTTGAACACATGAAACGTTTTGTTAGCAAAATTTAAATGTCGAAATTTTCTTTAAGGGTGTACTTAGATTAAACTTTATGCTTCGTTAAGCTTTCTAGAGTTCATCACAAGATATTTTCCATAATATTTTAATCGTTTTGGAGAGAGTTGTTAGTCCACATAAATACTGATTGGTACAGCAGCATGAGCAACGAACAGACACTTTTACGTGAAAAACCTTGGTTGAAATGTGAGCTGTTTTTCATCCGCAAACAATCCTACTATTGAACGAAAGACATTTGGTATTGAATACCGTTGTAAAATATGTACACGTTTCTTTCCTATTTTTTTTTCTAATTAGAATGACAGCGTCATATCCGTATTTGAGAAGGATGTTGTGCGCCTTTTAAGAAAGGAAAACAATGAGTGGTGGGAAGTCGAAACAAAAGATGGAAGACAAGGCTATTTTCCTGCAAATTATTTGACACCGTTGATGTGCTCATCTACCGAGGAAAGTTAGAACTAAGGAAATATTTAAATAAAACCTAAATTGAGGACACTGATTAAGGCCCTATTAATAGTGATGCTCAGTTGTGTTTTATTTGTATAATAAGTACACACCACAAGTGCATGAATACTGTGTATAGAATAGGTATTGTCAGTAGATTAATGTATATTACGTTCTGTTGACAAATATGTCTCCCCGGGGGGTCATCAATAAATTTACTCGCAATGCTAAAATCCGGGTTATACTTACACGGTGGACAGAGTGTAAATTAGCCATTGTGTAACGTTGCACCAAAAAACGATAGCACCTTTATCTAGATACATTATGAATAACTAACAACTTTATCAAATATTATACATGTACCTGTGTACTTATGCTACTCAGACCATCAGTAGCACCCGCCCTCCGGGCATGTATAACTTCTAGTTGTTGCGAAAGGTTAATGGGCCTGCGGTCTTCCCTGAAAATGTCTCATAATTCTACAACAATAAACATTCAACAATGTTCACCATTCATGAGAACAAAGAATTTTATTAAAATTTTAGTTTAAGAATTATCTGTTTTGTTTTCTGAATTTCGCGCGAAAATAGTCGGAGGTCTAACTGTGCTAGCCTTCCCTAATTTAGTAGTGTAAGGCTGGAGGGAAGGCAGCTACTCATCACCACCCACCGCCAACTCTTGGGCTACTCTTTACCAACGAATAATAGGATTGACCGTAACATTATAACGCCCCCACGACTGAAAGGGCGAGCATGTTTGATGCGACCCTCGGATTATGATTCGAACGCCTTAAAATGATTGGCAATGCCAGGCCTTAAAAATGATCTAACATCACAGAGTAAACTTTATTGAAGCAGTTGACAATGAACGTGTCATGCTTTTCTGTTGAAAGACTCATGAGATATTCACTAAAGAAAAACAAATAATTTTATTACATTTGATTTTTATTATTTTTATGTAAAACTTAGTCCTTTATTGTATTTTTATTGGTTAAATCTGAAACTTACTCCTTTTTGTTTCTAAATTTTTATTTGTTAAATCTGAAATTTTCTCTTTCTTGTTTGTAATTCTTATTTGTTAAATCTGAAATTCACTCTTTTTTTTGTAATTCTTTTTGGTTAAATCTGAATCTTTTTCCTTTTAGGCTTGGTATGGCCAGGTGGTTAGGGCGTTCGATTCGTATTTTAAGAGTCGTGGTTCGAATACCCGTCACACCAAATATGCTCTCACTTTCAGTTGCTAGGACGTTCTAATGTTACAGTTGATCTCACTGTTCGTTAGTAAAAGAGTATCCCAAAAATTGGCGGTGGGTGGTGATGACAAGATGCCTTCCCTCTAGTCTTATACTGCTAAATTAGGGAAGGCTAATATCCCCACAGATATCCCTCGAATAGCTTTGTGCGAAATTCAAAACAAACAAACAAATATTTCTACTTTTTGTTGGAAATTTTTATTGTTTAAATCTGAAAAATATAATTTCTGTTCAAAATTCAGAAAATATTACACAGTTATGATTGGTGGTGATCGGTGCGATATTTTCGGAGATCCGAGTTTTGGACTTACACCTCGTAAGCTTCATTATTATAACATTCACGTGTCTTTCTGACAACAATAGCTGTATTTCTGCAGCTTTTTTACAATCCTTTTAACTTCAAAAATATTCTTTGTAAAAACTTTAAAATGATCAAGCCCCTATATGTATACACACACGGTATAACATATACACGTAGTTGAAAAAAAGACGCTTTAAATACATAAATAATAAACCATTATAACTCGGACATTCGAGAACTAGACCATTTTTTATGTATACATATCAAATTTATGTTATTACTAAACGCATAACTGCTAGCATTTCAGTTTATTTCCGTTTTTTAACAACTCTATTTCCTTTTTTAACAGCTCTTTTTCCGTTTTTTAACAACTCTATTTCCGTTTTTTAACAGCTCTTTTTCCGTTTTTTAACAACTCTTTTTCGTTTATCCTGCTGGTTAACTACAGATTATTATCTCTGCCACGACATGCATATTGCGACATAAACATTTACTAATTCCTGTATTAAAGTTCCTCATGATGTGAGGTTTATCATAAGTATCCTTCATGATGTGAGGTTTATCATTAGTATCCTTCATGATGTGAGGTTTATCATTAGTATCCTTCTTAGAGATTTTGATAAAATAATGTAACCAAACCGTCATTTCTTTCCTACAATTTTATTACTTGTTGATTCTCTATATTACAACTCTCTGTATCTTGATTCATGACTATTTGTCAATTTCCGAATTCCAGATCCAGTTACTCAATCACGTATAGGTACTCAGTTCTATTATCCTCCACATATTCTCATCCTATAAATTCAGGACTACGATATACGTGTTATCTGTATGTCTTATTTCTTCCGTAGGTTAGTGGCCTTCATTCATCATGTTCCTGGTCATGCCACATTGTCATACACAAGTTTTTTTTTAACGACGGGATCGAAAAGAAACTTGTGTCAATTCAAATATACATATTTTATAAAAATTCCGTTTTGCATGATTTCGAATAACTTTTTTTTAGAAATCTGTATATTATTGTTCCTGTTGCACGTGATCTTTGTTTTACAAGTGTTTTTTAACCAGTCACAACATCCTATACAAGTTTGTTACTCGTTGATTATACAACACTGAGCAACGAATCTTATCATGCAGATCGCCAACAAGGGAACGTTACATTTATATACCACCTTATTCTGCTTTTTGTTGACTATGCAACATTACGTTTGTTTATTTTTTATCTTGCATGTTCAGAAGTATGCAACATAACATTTACATACTTCACTCTACAGCATTACATTTATGTATCTTATATTCCATGTCATCAGTTATGCAACATTACTTCTACATATTCTAATATCTATGTTTTTGATTGTTCATTGTTAGATATGCATACACATCAGTTATGCAACATTACTTCTACATATTCTAATATCTATGTGTTTGATTGTTCATTGTTAGATATGCATACACATCAGTTATGCAACATTACTTCTACATATTCTAATATCTATGTTTTTGATTGTTCATTGTTAGATATGCATACACATCAGTTATGCAACATTACTTCTACATATTCTAATATCTATGTTTTTGATTGTTCATTGTTAGATATGCATACACATCAGTTATGCAACATTACTTCTACATATTCTAATATCTATGTGTTTGATTGTTCATTGTTAGATATGCATACACATCAGTTATGCAACATTACTTCTACATATTCTAATATCTATGTTTTTGATTGTTCATTGTTAGATATGCATACACATCAGTTATGCAACATTACTTCTACATATTCTAATATCTATGTTTTGGATTGTTCATTGTTAGATATGCATACACATTGAATACATTGAGAATTTAAGGCTAGGTTTTATTTTTTACATTGTTTTGTTTTTAAAAAACTTTAATATCATAATGTCAAATAACTGTAAAATAAACTGGAGAAAAGCAGTAACAAATAGTAATACATCTGAGAAAAAATGTTATTTGAACATTAAACAAGACAAGGAAACAAAAAATAAATAAAAAAAGTAAAACGTCTATATTATGTTTTAAGGTACGTATTTATCGCTTGTGTTATGAGCATGCAACAATATGTGACTTATATTGTTCTGCAGGAGATTATATACAATTATATCTTTTTTATTTCAGTAGGCATGTTACGTATTTTACCTTAAAGATTATGTTTCCACTGGTTTCTCACTATGCTGTTCCCTGGTGGCTTATTGAAAAAACTCAGGACGTATAATGCTGAAAGTTTGATTTTGATACCTGAGGAAAGCAGAACTCAGTTCGTAGTTTTTGTTCTTAGCAACGAAGAAACTAACCATGCCACACCAATAAGATATGTTCATTATACACATTTCTAATCACGTCACACTGTAATGAACACCTCTTCATCTATGATTTTACTTTAACAGATTATCGTCTTCAGAATCACGTGTTTCAAGTGAATGAACACTTCTCCACCTAACAATATTTTACTTTACCAAATTATCGTCTATAGATTTACATCTTAATCTAACAAAGTTTGACTTTACCGCGTTATCATCTACGGTTTCGTGTGTTTCAAGTGTTTGCTATTAAATTATTACATCTATATGTTAGTTGTTCCTTAATATTACAAAGACAAATCTTCATTCTCCTACCTTCTAAATATGCAACAAAATGCATGCACGTTGTCTTTTATAGGCACCTGACTTCCCTCAGTTATTTCTCACAATTGCCCCCCCCCAGTGGCTCAGCGGCATGTCTGCGGACTTACACGCTAAAATCCGGGTTTCGATACCCGTGGTGGGCAGAGCACAGATAGCCCATTGTGTAGCTTTGTACTTAATTCAAAACAAACAAATAAACAAATTCTCACAATTATTAAAGTAACACTATTTGTCTCACACACACTAGCTTATCGTCTCACTCGATATTGTTTATTCTATTAATTTATAATATTGTAAAAACAATATCGTTCACGTTACCTGTAAGATGGTTGCTTGAGACCAACGTAACAAGACTATGAGAAAGAGCAAGGATCTCACAGACTTTCAAAGACCAGTGATCTTAAGCCCACTTAGCAGAAGCATTGACATAGAAATATTTAGTTGGATGGCTCTTTGGAGCCTATCGCAAACAACAACTGAAAGTCAATAATATACACACTTCTATGAAACTTGTGGCCGTCAGTCGGGAAACATATTGGGGAAAAAATAGAACAACTTCGAAGTGTTGAACAAATGGCAGAATGTTTCTCAAACAGCTGATGTTTTAAACAGTGGTCAAGACTAGCTTCAAACATAGCATGTGATAGATGTTCAAATTGTCATATTACATTCAACAAACAGTTTAAACACTTCTTATCTTATGCACAAAGGAGGTACATCATCGCAGGAGCCAAGGTGTAAACAACGTATGTCTAGAAGAGTACAATGTTTTCACTCCTCTGTGTTCTGATAGAAGAGTAAAAGTAGGGAAAAACATATGTGGGAACTCTACCTGAATTATTTTGATAATACAGTCTGTTAAAGGTGAACTGGGAAGTGTTGTATGGTTAGGCTTAGAAAAAAGAATAACATCCACAGTGCACGTGAACGCTTTTGCCATTCAACTCTACCCACCCAGTCATCCACTTCCTCCTGGATAAACAAGAAAATTATTTCAAATGTGTAATAGTATCTTCAGTCATTCTGCTTTACCAGTAAAATGATCGGATCTCAATTACATTCAGCATCTTTTGGATTTGTTCCCATGATGTCATGCTGAAATCTCTGAATTACTTATGAGCCACACTCCTCTGTTGTTCTTATTGGAGAAGACTGAAATCTCTGAATAACTAATGAGCCATACTCCTCTGTTGTTCTTATTGAAGAAGACTGAAATCTCTGAATAACTAATGAGCCACACTCCTCTGTTGTTCTTATTGAAGAAGACTGAAATCTCTGAATAACTAATGAGCCACACTCCTCTGTTGTTCTTATTGAAGAAGACTGAAATCTCTGAATAACTAATGAGCCACACTCCTCTGTTGTTCTTATTGAAGAAGACTGAAATCTCTGAATAACTAATGAGCCACACTCCTCTATTGTTCTTATTGAAGAAGACACCTTCTGTCAACTATTGCAGATAAAGTTCTTATCATGGTGAAAGGCGATCCAACTAAAATTATCAACTGGATATATGTACCGAACAATGTTAGTTCTCCTGTTTATCATCAATAAAGCCAGAAGGATTTTCTTTTAAAATTTCTTAATGTTTTTTATAATTTTTACATATATTTATTAATGAAAATAATATCATACAAAGAATTCTTCTCTTAGTTATTTCTGTTGGCTGGTATTTTAGAAACAGAAGAGTTTGACCATACCATTCCATGGATTCTCGACTCTCCATAGTTCCTGGTTCTTAAGTCACCGCCTAACTTTCTTAAAAGCAAGTTCACAGATAGTACTGTATGTCTTAATATGTTTCGTTTACTTGGTTTATGCAATAATAATGATGAAATTACAACGCTAAGTTTAACCTGACAGTTAGAAGTGTAGTGAAAATAAGTGTCGCAAAATATGTTAACTGTGAAAAACCGGTGTTTCAAAATATGACAAATGAGAAAGAATTTTAAATCTGAATTGATAACATTATGTAACATAATTTTTACTTTTTCCTGTTCCTGGGCAAAAAGTTTTATTTCCCAATTACTTATGCCTAAAGTAAATGGAAAAGACCTTTTTTTCTCTTCAGACTTTGCTTTTGTGACCTAAGAGCGTATAACGAAAACATGATAGGATATTTGTGGGCTGATACGTGAAAGTGATTAACATTACAGTCGCAAATTTCGAGAAACTACTTACTTTTAAACATTTCTGTATAACTTTAGTGTAAATACATGTAAATCTTGATTCATATGTTGTTTTATTTAGACCTCATATAAATGAAACTTTGCAAAATTGCCCATTTTTACATAGAAAATAGGTTAATTTCTAAATTTCACTATCCAGGTCACAAAAGCAATAATGGAATAATGGTCATTTTCTGTACTTTTACAATATAACCAATTGAAAAATAACACATACTATTCAGGAACAAAATTTGTGTTACAGAGTGTTATGAATGTGAAAGGTAAAAAATAAGTGCCTTAAAATACAACAAAAGAGAAAGATGAAGTCCCAAAATACAATAAGTGTGAAGTAAAGAAAATAAGTGCTTCAAAATATGATAAACGAGAAAAAAAAACGACTGAGTAAAATGTGATAAGTATAAAGTATGAAAGATATAAACTAGTTATTACATAATATGACAAGCGAGAAAGTTAGAAAATGAAGTCCCAATAGATATTAAGCGTGAAAGGAAGAAAACAGAGGTTTAAAAAGATGACAAACACAAAGGAAGAGACCCTATATGATCAGGTGGATAAGGCACTCGACTCATAAACTGGGAGTCGCGGGTTTGAATCCACATCACCACAAACATGCTCGACTTTTTAGCCGTGTGAGCGTTATAATGTGACGGTCAGTCCTACTATTCGCGGGCAAAAGAGTAGTCCACGAAAGTTGGCAGTGGGTGATGATAACTAGCTGCCTTTCCTTTAGTCTTGCATTGCGAAATTAGGGATGGCTAAGGCAGATAACCCTCGACTAGCTTTGCGCAAAATTCAGACCAAACCACAAAGGTAGATAAGAAAGCTACAGAAGATAAAAATGTGAATAAGTAGATTATTAGATTATCAGAAATGACAAAATTATTGAAAATTGTCTACTTTATTTATCATTATTTATAATCTTTAAGGGACAGAATCTCTAAGATATGGAAATAATTACTATTTATTTCTAAGAAACAAATTAAAACACTTATAGGTTTAATATCTTAAATGAGATTTAAAATCAACAATCAAAACATTTTTGAATGCACAAGCTTCTAATTTTTTTTGTTTGAAATCAGTTCAAAGCTACACAATGGGCTATCTGTGTTCTGCTTACCATGGGTATCGAAACTTGAGTTGTGGGGAGTCTACAAACATACCGTTGTGCTAGTAGGTGGGGTCAACTTTTAACGTATTACTACATCTGAACAGTTTCTGAGCTTCTATTTTTCACACACTGTGTTTCATGAAGCGATTCGTGCCGTATGTGATATAAATTTTATACACTTAAAACAACGTACTGTATAAAACAAATCTACATTTCAACACGTGTAATATGGTTGAAATATTGTGAGAATATTTACTTTAAATTATAAAAAATATATTAGTCTATCACAAACTTTATCAAAACAGTTATTATCCGTACATATGTATGTTAGTGGTAATATTTTTGAGGAGCTCTCAAGGATAGGAAATATATGACTTTGACTGTTATAAAAGTATCTGTCGCTGATAGTCGTGTAATAACAAGATGGCAGCTGGCGTGCCAAGTGACTAATCAGAACATATTTTACAGAAGCACAGTGGCTCTTAAAAAGGATTTGTTTTGTTTTAATAAAACCTATATTTATCTTAGAGCGCCATCTGTTGACAGAACTGATATCTAATTACAGCCATAGTTATTGATGATTCCCTCCTACTCCTTTTGAACAAAGCTAGACTAGTTCCATAAGATTCATCTTCATTTACAAAAGTGTGAGAAAAATGTTTATTTTTTACATTTATTTTTAGGAAGACTTTTGTCACACATCTTGTGTTGGTACTGAATATAAAATAAAAGAGTATTGTACGGTTAATTTTATCACTTAGAGATTGTTTGTTTCAGCACAAAGCTACGCAATACGCTATCTGCGCCATGTTCATCACAAAGAAATCAAGCCTCGGATTATAGTCTTACCGCTTACATGCATCTTTTAAAGAACATTTAATATCACACGTTATTGTCTTTTTACATACGTTTAAACAGGCACAGGCAAGGACTCCACAGACTATTGTGCTAACTGAAGCATTGTTGCAGAATCAATTGCTCAGAAACATAGATATACAAGACAATGAAGAAGGTGTTCCGTTACGTTTTTTATATCATGATTAAGCAATAAACCTAATGTCATTTATCAGAAAAGTTAATTAATTACGACTAATGAGACTTCGTGTAAAATGTTTTGTATGTTTCTGAGACTTCAAAACACATCACACACAATATGAAGGTACAAAATTACACTCTTGTTAGTTTACGATTATCGTGAAAATTCCCAAACAGTATCTTCAAACGTGGCATTATTAAACGTTATTTACCGGAGATGCATACAAATGTTTATAGATAGCTTGTTGTGTTGTTTGTTGTTGCTGTTTTTCTCAAAAGTTGTAAAAAAAACTGGAGAAATTTGGTCATTTTTGACAATAGGAAGCGAAAGAAAAACGGTCTTTGCTCCTAGATAATAAAAATATTTTATTCCAGCCGAGTTTTTATGATACCAGCCCTGATGGAGACAGAAAGCAAAACATTTGTTGCAATAAAATTTTTATTGTTAAATGAAATGTAAAGGCTGTTTTTATTATTATTTAGAAATGATGTTTCGTTTTGTTTGGAAAATTCAGTAAAATCAGCATTTACATTTTCAGAATTTTCTCCTTTATTAAATCGTTACTGAGATGTTCTTTACACATGAAAATGCACTCTATCTATTCTGAAAAATATTCAAAGTATTGCATGAAAAACCATTGCTACAGTTTACTTGTAATTTCCTACAATTTCTATCAACTAAAATATAGTTCAAACTGTCAAATAAATATGACGTTTATAAACGATTAGTTATACAGAAATAGAACATACTAGTTTAAGATGCCACGCGATGTTGTGCAAGGTGAACCTGACTTAACCAGTTAAAAAGACACGTACAACCACGCATAATTATCAGAAATACATTTATTTAGTATCAGCGTTGTAAAGTACTTCACACATACTGTTTCGATAACAAGATACGCACACGTCAAAATGCTTTACTGTTAATCATTTAGAAGCTCTTTTATGGATATGCCACCTAGCGAACGTTTCTCTAACGTTGTGAGATTACCGGATTATTTGGGATGAAGTCGAATTGGATTAATAAATTCAAGAGATTGTTTTCGCCACATACCTTACAGCTGGCACTTAACCAGAATTATTGGATTACAAACTGGGACACACGTTGTCACTAAGGAAACGCACAGTAACCTTTGTGTATCGTAAATATTTCCATTAGAAAATCAAAACAACAATTCTGTTTTAAGAGAATTTCCCTTAAAGGGAAACAGCGTGATTGAGTATGCTTTTGATTCAATATTTTGGCAAGGATTACTAAACAATCTCCTACCATTCACGCCTCATCTAGCTACACTGTAACTTTTAATGAATTAAATTGTGTCTTAATTGAAAATAAACTTTTACAACGCAATATTTCATGAACATTTTCATTTAAGTGAATTTTTCGTATAAAAATTCTCGTGCATATTAATTTTAAACTCTGTTATTTTATAATACTATTAAGCCTTAAGCGAGTTTGGACAGGCATATTTAGTACTAATTACAAGATTAGAATTCTCTAAAATTGAGTATAATATTTCTGGCTTGCAAAGTCAAAACTAAGGTCTGTGTGGATATTGTAAAAAAAAAAAAGACTCCAATAATTTTTTTCCATAATAGTTATTGTTACTTAGAAAACATCTTAAAAGTTTAAATACAAACAAGTATTATTCAAAACTAACAATTTTTGAGGATTAGACAAAGGGTAAATAAAGTAATAGGTACTCTAAAAGAAGACAGTAAATAAGTTAGTGTTAACAGCTAATGGTTTAAAATAGTTATGATAAGTAAAAAGATTAACTATTGGAAGTAACTAATGATTCGAACCAGTAAGAGTAATAAAACGGTTAACAGCTATCAGTTACAATAAGTAAAAACGTAAGGATACTGTAATGAAAACAGCTACTAATTACAAGAATTACAAACGTAAGGATACAGTAATGAAAACAGCTACTAGTTACAACAAATACAAACGTAAGAATACAGTAATGAAAACAGCTACTAATTACAACAAATACAAACGTAAGAATACAGTAATGAAAACAGCTACTAATTACAACAAATACAAACGTAAGAATACAGTAATGAAAACAGCTGCTACTTCGAGACTGAGTATTAAGCTAAGCGGATAAGTTAACTAAACAAGCCTAGCGTTAGGCTAAGAATGTAGATAATAATGTATTAAGTAATTTGTTAGTCATTTTTAACTGTTAGCGATATAAAATTATTAGTAGAAATAATAGTTTGTGACAGAAAATATACTGGTATGTATAAATATAAGACAGTAGGTTTAGTTACAAAGAAGTGTAAAATAGATGGAAACTATAGTACAGGTTTTAAACAATTAATTACTCGGAAAAAACAGCATAATTGTACAAATTTTCAAATAGTGTAATGGTAATAATACAATGTACCAACACCTACTATTTATAACCTGCGTTACAAGTAATTCTTCCTCATATAAATTATAATCTATTTCATAACCTGATTATTAAAACATAAATACTCAAGTCCTCTAGTAATATTCATCTTTTCTACGGCGTTTAGCCAATGCAATATTTTGACAGAAATACATGTTAAATAGAATATTTCCTCATATCAATAATAATATGTTTAATAAACAGATCCATGAAAACTTTTATGTACATTAACATCTATTTAACACAGAAATTTCGCCTTTTATAGATTTATTTACACTCCTAAATCAATACAATAGTACTTTATTACAATATTTTAACTCGAGATGCATGTTAAATGGAATCTTCCCTTATGTAAAGTAATAACATATTTAATACTTCGAGTATTAAGTTTACCAAAACAGTACAATATTCAGTAGTTTACTTCAGAACATATTTCAATGTAATATTCCCAATTCTAAATTGTAATCAGTTTGATAAACTGATTCTTAAGATTGTTTATATACATTAACACTTACTCCCTTTAGTAATTTTACTTTTCATACATTTATCAGCAGCTGTCAACAAACACCACACGTTTTATTATTTCAAAAGTGTAGCTCGAGATATATCTAAGGTCAAAAGATTACGTAATAGCACGTGTATCATTACATAACCAATACAAGTTACTGAAGTAATAATGTAAATTGGTGACAGAGCTTTTAACTAATGCGGATTGGTTTACAAGAACAACGCTGAGCTCACAGTGTCGACAAACTGCGAAACCGTTTTAACGTGTGTAAAGTTTTGTTTGTTTGTTTGTTTTGGAAATTCGCACAAAGCTACTCGAGGGCTATCTGTGCTAGCCGTCCCTAATTTTGCAGTGTAAGACTAGAGGGAAGGCAGCTAGTCATCACCACCCACCGCCAACTCTTGGGCTACTCTTTTACCAACGAATAGTGGGATTGACCGTCACATTATACACCCCCACGGCTGGGAGGGCGAGCATGTTTAGCGCGACGCGGGCGCGAACCCGCGACCCTCGGATTACGAGTGCACGCCTTAACGCACTCGGCCATGCCAGGCCCATGTGTGAAGTTTGACTCACTCTTGTATTATAACATTTTCATGTTTCTGAATTAATTTTCTTTTTTATGTATTGTGAAATTACTTTACAGTTACAATTTCTTTTTGTTACATTTTAAAATATTATATCTGAAAACTTAATTGACGAGAATTAAACACAAATTAACATACTTTTTTATCCTTCAATTGCAATGTTTATAATTATATATACATTAACATTCCTGTTACAGATGAAAAGAACAAACAGCGACGAGTTTCTGACCGGCTGATAATAAAATCTCTTTCTAAACCTGAGGCACGTTTCCGTTAGAAACTTCGGATTCTTCGACGGAAAAACTGTGTGTCGAAAGTGCTGCCCATCTTTCCCGATTCAACTCTGCTCCGTCCACCATTTCCATAAATCTTGGGTTGATAGTTACCAAGCTCTAAAGTAAAGGAATAATATATTAAAGTGAGTTGGCGAGTAAAGCAACAATATATTAAAGTGAGTTGGCGAGTAAAGCAACAATATATTAAAGTACGTCAAAGAGTAAACCAAAAATTCATTAAAGTACGTAAAAGAGTAAACCAACAATGCATTAAAGTACGTTAAAGAGTAATTCAATAATACATTAAAGTGAGTTAAAAGTAATACAACAATATATTAAAGTGAGTTAACAAGTAAAACAACAAAATATTAAAATGGGTTAACGAGTGAAGTTACGATAGAGTAATGTGAGCAAACGAGCGAAGCAAAGCAACAATAAAATAAAGTGAATTAGCGAGTAATACGATAATAAAGTGAGTTAACAATTATTTATTCATAGGAGAAAATATATTATTAATTTGAAATTTCATAGTTATAAGTAAGTATAATGTTTTCCACAATTTATATTAATAAAAACATCTTATTTGTATAAAAAAACACCTGGAAATATGAATTGTTTCGATAACACGTAACTATGAATTTATATTCGTTTTCAATCATCCTTTTTTCTGAGGGAAGCGTTAGACTTTAGAGATACGCTAATATCCTGGAAAACGTTATTTAAAAAGCAAAATAAATGACAACATTTTTTAAATGTTAATAAATTAATTTCGATAACACTTAACAATGACGAGTTGGTTTGTGTGTGCAAGCCTGAAAATATATAAACTTAATGCTTTTCAGAAATAGTCTGATGGGTTAATACCCTATATAATATAAAGATATTACGAAGTAACGTGCAAAGAAGGTGTATTATATAATGAAAAATAACACCTAGAAGAAAAGAATAAATACTTTACCTGCAGAATGTTTTGAGTAGAGAGCTAAAAATGATCATTTAGCCTAATCTCTCTGCTGTGTTTGCTCTCCAGGCCTGGCATAGCCAAGCGCGTAAGGCGTGCGACTCGTGATTCAAGGGTCGCGGGTTCGCGCCCGCGTCGCGCTAAACATGATCTCCCTCCCAGCCGTGGGGGCGTATAATGTGACAGCCAATCCCACTATTCGTTGGTAAAAGAGTAGCCCAAGAGTTGGCGGTGGGTGGTGATGACTAGCTGCCTTCCCTCTAGTCTTACACTGTTAAATTAGGGACGGCTAACACAGAAAGCCCTCGAGTTGCTTTGCGCGAAATTCCAAAACAATCAATCAAAAAAGTGTTTGCTCTACAGTGACAGTCTCTGGACTTATACCATTAGAAACCGATTTCGATAAAATGGTGGGCAGAGTAAAGATAGCCCACTGTATAGCCTTGTGATTAACTACAAACAAACAAAAATATTCCTATACCTTTGGTTTGTTTTGAGTTTCGCACGTAAGAACAAAACGGCTATTTGCCATTGCAATCCATTATTTAGCAGTGAAAGAAGGAAAGCAGCGATTCAACACTATACCCTTTGAATATACATTGTTTTAAATTTCTTATTTGATCTAGTTGATTCATTTGATGCTGAGCTGTCATTCGTAAAATCCTTTTAATTTACACTCTTCAAACGAATAGCGTTTTCTTATTGTATGACATACCTTGTATAAAGGCAGACATATAGAATCAATCCAGTCATATTGAAGTTGAGGCAATTCGTGTTTCTTTTCTCTATCCATCAAAGCCTGAATGCAAAAATATATTACATTACTATGATTGTAAATTACCTTGACATAGTTATGATAAATATACTATTGTATATTACTAAATCATTTAAATAAGAAAATCTAATACTTTCAATAACAGAAACCAGCCCGATGCTACTCTCGATATAAAAATAATTAAATCTCTCTTATATCTTAAAAATACAGCATTTATGATAGCTGTATTATTATCAATTCTCCTGTTATATATTTTACAAAAAAGTTCTTATCTATCAAATTTTGATGTATTGTTTGTTTGTTTTTGGATTTCACGAAGAGCTACACGAGTATCTGTGCCAGACATCTCCTTAATTTAAGTAAGACTAGAGGGAAAGCAGCTAGTCTTCACCACCCACTGCTAACTCTTGCGCTACTCTTTCACCAATGACCAGTGGGATTGACCAACATATTATAACGCCCCAACGGCTGAAAGGGCAAGCATGTTTGGTGTGTCAGAAATTCGAGCTCGTGGCCCTCAGATTATGGATCGATTGTCGGGTCAGCTTTTGATGAATAAAATATTAAATTGCCTTCCAATTGTACCAAAAAACCGTACTTAAACAATCGGTTTTCAAGGTGTTTTGTCAGTACAACCAAGAAGAATTCAAACATCATCTGCATTGACTGACTGCAGAAGAAAAATAAACGAAATTAATGCTATTTCATCTAAAACTTAGCGTTAGTATTGAGTTGCAAAAATGAAACTTAACTTTGAAATAATCAAAGCCAAGTATGTTGATTTTAAAGCCGTAGAAACGATAAAATAAAATTTCTTTATGTTATTATTAAAGATTTATAACAAAAAAGTGCTTTAATTTCGAATTGTCTTAACTTACTGAATTAATCACTGCGCAAACTTAATCGTATTTTTGATAAAACGTCTTTTCTATATTCACAATGAGGGCCCGGCATAGCCAAGCGTGTTAAGACGTGCGACTCGTTATCTGAGGGTCGCGGGTTCACATGGCGGTCGCGTCAAACATGCTTGCCCTCCCAGCCTTGGGGGCGATATAATGTTACGGTCAATCCCACTATTCGTTGGTAAAAGAGAATTGGCGGTGGGGGTGATGACTAGCTGCCTTCCCTCTGGTCTTACTCTGCTAGATTAGGGACGGCTAGCTTTGCGCGAAATTCAAAAACAAACAAACAAAATACATTCACAATGATGGCAAAAAAAGGAACGTAAACAAAAATGATTAAAATGGCAAAGAAACATAAACCATACAGTGTTTGCATGGCAAAGGAACGTAAACTAAACACCAATAAGATAAAAAAAGAGAAAGTACATTGATTGCTATTAGAAACTTCCATGTAACTGTATACCGTAACTTTGATTTTAACCAGTTTCTGATGACATCACGATGTTTCCCTTTCAATGATTAAAATCAAAGGCAAAACATAACTAACAAATTGAGTTCTCTTTAAACTACAAGAAATGGAATTTATCTTCACACACAACTTTACTCTAAGTATACACGTGGGAGAAATAAGGATGAAACAGTAACAACCATTTGTTTTGAAAAAGTCATTAATTACTAACTTTATTGCTCTCAGTGAGGATTATATATAAACATTAGTTTACCAGAGGATTTTATCACACTACACGATGCAACGGATTTACTGTTATACATTCATTTTAATATTCACATTTTAGTTTAGTGTGTATTTAAAAATGTGTGTAACTAGTATTAAATATTTTCCGAAATTTACGCCTATCCTGAAAATTTATAGAATATTCTTGAGTGTAAAAATCAACAATGTATATTTTGCATTGTTGTTAACTAAAATTTCTAAAATCTCGCCTTAACGTTTATAAACCACCATGCTGAAGGACAGTTTAATATTGTTGGTTTGCTATAGTTAGCATATTATAAGCCTCGGAAGCTATAACTGTAATTATTGCATATTAATTGGGAACTACAAGTATTTGTTCAGCAAAGTTTATAGATTGCAAACATTATAAACTGTTGATCTTCAGATAATCGACTTCAGATGTTAGTATGTCAACAAATTATTAGATATTTTCGTCGGTGAAAATTTTACGTGTGTCCACTGAAGCAGCCAGCTAGCTAGCCGTTATAAAAACTGTACCAATCTCATGTCAGTTTTAACTCTCTCATCGTGAAACGTCGATAAAAATATTTAATTTCAGATCAGATAAAAGACTCGGTATTGTTTGTTAGTTTCTAAAACTTCTGTATATAAATCTTTAGTTCTAATAATTGTCATTATAATTTGTATTGTTTTTTATATATTAAAATATATTTATGTTAAAAAAGAAAATTTCGTTTATCAGTCTTGTTGACAAATATCATAAACTTGCTACATATCAGCATTTATTAATTTCTAAATTTAAATAAAGATATCAGACTATTTGAAGTCGTAACCCGTAACATAATAAATCGGAGATTTGTCCGAGATAAATTATAATATGTAAGAATAGTTTATATATAAACCCTAGCTTACCGGAGGTTGAATTTTCAATTGTTTCTTCTCTTTGTCTCCTTGCTCAAAAAATTCGTTTGTAACTAGTTCTGCCACCTGAAAACAACACATAATAATGGGCAAATCAGGAGATCAGAAGTACAAAACAAGAAAATAGATAGAATCTGTACATACGGAGCGATTCTGTTACAAATAATCAGAGAGTTTTGAGATATTTTGCCATTCTGAAATAAGAAAAGAAACAAAAATAGTTGCTTTATAACAATATATTTTTTTGCAAGTGTTCTTGGTTTTCTTTAATGGTCTAGGGTTAGTAATTTTAATTGACACTCCTACGAAAAAAAATATTTACATCCACTGAAGTGATACCCTGAGTGAATGTTTAAAAAAATAATAAATATTATTTTGCAAATGTCTGAAAAGTCGAAATATTATTGCTCCTTAAAATATAAAGGGATAGGGTGAGTTAATGGCAATTTCATTTAAATACAAAATTATTAGCCAAATATTAATAACCTTTCAAGTTGCTCTGGGGCCTATTAGGTCCCAATTTTCGTAGGAGTATTAAACAGTTTACAGCCCCTTAGGCAATACGTGGCCTAAAATGAACGGTCAAGTTCATGGACAGTTGTTCTTAACTGTGAGCTGCTGGCCACAAGGAAGACAACCAGTCAGCAGCATTTTCCGTCTCTTATACGCCTACTCTTAACCGAATAACGAGATTAAAGCACTTACAAATGAACGAGTAGAACGTATTCAGTGGTATATCGCAGCCCGATACTGAACGTTTCAATAGGCAGTCAAACAATCAGGCCATACCTGACCACAAGGTTTAAGGAGTTAGATATTTTAAAGAAAGAAACGTTTCTATTTAATCAATCCTAGACCGTTCTAATGCTTATTTTATTTCTATCATAAAGTATATTTTCACTTAACTAAAATTGAAGGAGTTACTTACTTTTCTTTGAACGTGCCATGGTTTAGTGCTAGCTCCGAGATCACAGGCTGTCATCAACATACTTCGTAGTATCTCTCTGTGGTCTTCAAAATCCCAGTTATACGTTCCATTGTTTACAAAAGAAAAGAATTTTCCTCGTAACCTAAGAAAAACATCCACGTTAATAAATTTCCTAACGCAATTTCTATCATATACTTGCCTAAATCGTGAAAAAAAAATCTGTAACTATTTTGGGTAATATCTGTGTATGCATAACCCTGAATTGTCATATTATATAAAATATTCGCATTTATTTATCTACCTCGTGGCATGACATGGTGGTTAGGGTGTCTCACTCGCAATCTGAGGCTGATGGGTTCCAATCTCTGTCATCGAACGTACTACAAGAAAATGCCATCTGGTCCAAATTTTGAACGTATAAGATTAGAGGGAATGCAACTAGTAAATGCTACCCGTCGAAAATTCTTGGACTACTCTTTCTTTCTTGTTTGTTTTTTGTTTTGGAATTTCGCACAAAGCTACTCGAGGGCTATCTGTGCTAGCCGTCTGTAATTTAGCAGTGTAAGACTAGAGGGAAGGCAGCAAGTCATCACCACCCGCCGCCAACTCTTTTACCAACGAATAGTGGGATTGACCGTCACATTATACGCCCCCACGGCTGGGAGGGCGAGCATGTTTAGCGCGACTCGGGCGCGAACCCGCGACCCTCGAATTACGAGTCGCACGCCTTACGCGCTTGGCCATGCCGGGCCCGACTACTCTTTCAACAACTAATATTGGAATTGTCCGTCACACTGTGACACCTCCACGGCTGAAAGAGTAAGTACATTCAGTGCGAAAATTCGACTTGCGGTCCACGAATTGCGAGTCAAGTGTCATAACCATCACGGCACGGCAGGCCTTTCACACCTTTAGAGTTTACGGTATTTAACTTCAATATGGAGTACGTTTACATCGAATTTCAATGTCAAACTGGCACTAATATTACATACATAAAATCAGAGTGTCGATAAAACCCAGCGAAACCTTAGCAACTCCTATAGCTGAGGTCCAGATGAAGGTGCGAACATGTGATAAAATCTTTGAGTAGATATCTAACCATCATTACATAACAGGAGCTGCAGATAACCTGCTTGTGTTCCTATTATGTATAATATTTTAATTTGTTCCATCTTCTGCTAAGGACCAATAGGATTGGCTTTCGTTCTCCTATGACATTTCACTAGAGTAAAACAAAGTTGTCTTTTATTCATTGAAAATTTGATCACTTTAAACAATTATTCATATCAATGAGAAAAATCATGTGTGAGACAACTCGATATTTAGAGAGCATATAATAAATGTAAATCATTTGTATTTCAGATCGCATGACAAATTATTTGATACTTTAAAAAACCTTACAGAGAACGTATTTCAAAATTCCAATCAATTCCTCATGAAAATCCTACAAATCACAAATCTTCTTTTGTGATACGCTTTGGTCAAATGTGTTTCTCGTCTTTAATGGCACAAACATACCATTATACAGAATAAATCACTTTTCAAAACATTGTTATTATTTTACATTCGTATATGAACAATCTTGATGTCTAGTTTTCAAACGCGACATATTTTAATTCATGATTTAAATTTAAATTATTATTTTTTCTGATTTATTAAACAGTAATTAATCTTTTCTCAAAATGTTTTTAAATTCAAGTTTATGAAAAATGTGTGATGGTGCATCTTTCTTTCTCTAAGTCTCTGGGAAAAAACTGAGGTTTGATGTTTTAAAATATATCCTTCGTCTTATTCATGGTACAAAATGTTCAGTGATAATTCATGCATGACTCAAAACAGCTCATATTTTTCTTTTGAAATAAAATACACGTTAGTCCAAACATTTGGTAACCGAGTGTGAGGTTTTGCTGTGTTAAACATATTGCTGTAAAGTACTAATTAAATTTTACTTTTCGTTAAACTAGAAATACATGTGTATAAAGTTGCTTCTTGGAGACTTCAGTAATTAGATAGATTTGTTTGTTTGTTTTGGAATTTCGCACAAAGCTACTCAAGGGCTATCTGTGCTAGCCATTCCTAATTTAGCAGTGTAAGGCAGCTAGTCATCACCACCCACCGCCAACTATTGGGCTACTCTTTTACCAAGAAATAGCGGACTTGACCGTCACTTTATAACGCCCTGACGGATGGGAGGGCGAGCATGTTTGGCGCGACTCGGGCGCGAACCCGCGCCCAACAGATTACGATGCGCACCCCTTAACGCGCTAGGCCATGCCAGGCCCTAATTGGATAGATAATAAGAAGAGTTTAATAGAGAGCAACTGCTTCCAGTTTTATGAAGTTTGGGGAAAATGTATTTAGTTGGATATTTGTAGAATTAGCTGGCTTTCTCGGAAACTTTGTGAGCTATTTTTGCCTTGAAACGTTTTAAAAACTGGACATAAAATCAGTAAGACAATCAATGTGGAAATACCATTGACTTAAACAAAATACGTTAACTGTGAGACTACTGAGTCCCTTGGTTGTTCTTCGCCTAGGTTTATCATGGTTAATAAATGTACTATTTAATTTACCTTTACAAATTCTTGCTGGCAGCTGTGAACGTGGTGAATTAATTTAAAAAATGTTTACACGAGATATTTACAAAGGGAATATCAATCATTACTACAAAACCTTAAGTAGCAGTTTACGAAGGTTGAGAAACTCGATCAAATAACAGAAAACTAGAATGACACACGAGAAGGTTGAGTCGTGACTGAGGTAACAGAAAATCTTGTTTGTTTGTTGTTAAGCACGGAGATAACTTGCTATCTGCGTTTTGCCGTCCCTGGATATCGAGAAGAGATTTCTAGCGTTAAACATCGCAAATATATTGCTGTGCCACTAGGGCCTGGAGGGGTATAAAAAGCTGAAAGCGTATTTACAACCACAGAAATACGTATTATGCACAAAAGTTAATTCAATTATTTTTAATTTACAGTTTGTTTTTAAGCACGAGCTATATATGTCGTGTCCATTACGGGTATTGGAACCCGAGTTTAGGCCAAGGAATAACAAAAACCAACTTTTTAGTAACTATGGAGTGTGCGTGTGCTTTTTATAGGAAAGCCACATGCTATGCCCACCGAGGGGAGTTGAAAACCCTAATTGTAGCGTTGTAATTCCGTAGACTTTTCTGTCCCCCACTGAAGGCAGTAACTGTAAAGGAAAATCATATTTGTTAAGTTTTGGCGCGGAGATACTCAACTGTGGATAACTATTTTTAATCTTAAATAGAGAATAAAAAGTGAATCACCTATTGCCAGTTACTGGGCTACTTTTGTTTAACGGAATACTGTTTTGATTTATTTTTGTTAGTAGCATTTGTACGAATTTTCAGATTTCTGTTCTGGCGAATAAGTAAATAAATGTAAAGACTAACGTTGTTAGGGAAATATTAAATGATAACAGTTTAGAATGGAACAGATCTTAAAAACTTAATATTAACTACAGTTTGTAAGCTGCAGACTTGCAGAGTGTTATCACTAAAACTGGGGTCAAATCGATTAGGTTAACAACCAAAACGTGATTCTGTCCTTTAATACTCATTAAACACAAATGAATATTCTTCAAAGAGATATATTGCAATGTTCATCTTGCATGTACGTTCTACACACATAAAGTAACTTCAATTGCACTACGGTTTGTAATCATAAATTTGGCATGATTCGAATTAGATAACTTAATTTTCCAAACCGCCTACATCTTGTTAGTCGGACATAACTCTAAAATGAGTGAAGAAAACAACAATCGAGTTTGACGAAGGCTTGAAGCGATTAAGCAAAGACGTTTATAAAGGAATACACCCACACCACCACGATCATTCAGCAGTAATTTTACGAACTTGCACTGATGGAATCCTGGGATCAATTCCTGCGGTAGACATAGCAAATTACCTAGTGTGGCTTTATTCTAAAAGAAACAAAATAAATGTTGAGATCAGAGAATCTTAGCTCATTTAGTGACGTAGTAACTGATAATGAAATACCCATTTGAATGAATCACACTCGTGGCCGTTTTTTATGAAATGTTGTTCAACCAATTTTGAAATTAAAGCTCAGAAAACGTAGTTATGACCGGCGCTAAACACCATCGTGATTGGAGGATTGTCAGGAAAGACGGACCACTAGTCAGCTTTGAAGACTATTATACATTAACTGTTAAAGCTGCAAAAAAAATATGCTTCTCGGATATTGTTTCGTTCATAGCGTGTAAGTTTGTTATAGATCATCATAGGTCATTTTTATTTAATATTTTGCTTTTAGAAACTGCGTTATTTTATTGCTTACTTCTAACAAACTGTTCGATTCATACATCATAAGAAAAGTTTTAAGAATTATGTTCTCCGGAACTAAGCTGTTATTTCTTCTTACTGCAAATACGTACACAACCAGTTAAGAACGATGTGTTAAAAATTATTATAAATCTTGCGATTTTTTTTAATGTCATTCATATTGTGCATCGCCAGGTCAAGTTGTATAAGGAGTTATATACTATAATAAGTTTTACAAACTCTAACAGTTTCCAAGTCATATTTTTTACCAACAATAACAAACTCCAGTGTTGGATATTTTAAAGAACTACCTAAGTGTTACAAAATCTTTTCACATCTAAATTTACAACTCTTAACACTCCTAGTTGTTGGTTTTTTAAAGCAAAACTACACAATGGGCTATACAAAAATCAAATGTGTAAACTAGATTTCAGTGCACATATTTTGCTGGCGTTTCGATCTAATTGATTACACGTTCATTGCCTGACCTCACAAGTTCATTTCGCTCTGTTGCTATAACAGACTGACGGCTTAATTGACTAATATCACTAAACTATGGTTGCAAAGCAATTAAAGTAAGATTGTTGTGAATTACTACTGGTGTTGATTTTTGTTTAATTAATGCTATACGTGATAATAATTTATATAATTTATAGACTTACCACGTTTGCATTCAACCCTCACCCTCTCTCTCGCATTTGAAATTTCAAGCCTGAAATAACAATAAAGAATACTTTATGTAGTCTTGATTATGAATCATTCAAATGAAACTTACTGGAAATACGTAGACAAGTCAGTCGCCAAAATAGCGTGTTTTAAGATATTCATGACCCGGCTGTAGTCATCAGCAGAAAGAAGTGAAAATACGTTGTGACCCTAGAAAAAATTTAAGAAGTAAATTAGTTAAATTAATCTCAACTCCAGGTATTGTAATGTCATCTAACGGTTAAAATATGAACTATCTTTAGCATAGAAATCTCAACATACTATGCACACGTGTGTATATATATATATATATATAAAGATAGATAGATAGATAATTTTACATATACGCTAAGTAGTAAAATTTTATAAGTCAAATCTCTCGGTGAATTGTACTTCAACGCTCTAATAAACATAAACTGACTACGATGAATTAACATACTGTATTTTTCATAAATGTGTTTATGTTGAAATCTTAATGCAGTACGTTATCTCTATGATCTCACTAAAAAGTAAAAAAAGCAACTTTATACTTTACGAGTGTGAAAATTAACAAACGATTATTAATATAATATTTCAACTTAAATAGAAAAACCTATAATGGAAGTTACTCCATTATCCTACTATAGTGTTTGTAGGGTAACTATTGTTGTGGTTGAAAACTCAAGAATGGTGAACATTTATTCGTTGGTTTTACGCTACCGCCAATAAAGGAGGATTAGTAAAATATCCATTCATTAGTAAAATACCCATTTATTGGTAAAATATCCATTCATTAGTAAAATACCCATTCATTAGTAAAATACCCATTCATTAGTAAAAATACCCATTCATTAGTAAAATATCCATTGATTAGTAAAATATCTATTCATTTGTAAAATATCCATTTATTAGTAAAATATTCATTCAGTAGTAAAATAACCATTCATTAGTAAAATACCCATTCATTAGTAAAAATACCCATTCATTAGTAAAATATCCATTGATTAGTAAAATATCTATTCATTTGTAAAATATCCATTTATTAGTAAAATATTCATTCAGTAGTAAAATATCTATTCATTGGTAAAATATTCATTCATTAGTAAAATATCCATTCATTAGTAAAATATTCATTCATTAGTAAAATATTCATTCATTAGTAAAATATCCATTCATCAGGAAAATACCCATTCATTAGTAAAATGTCCATTCATTAGCAAAATACCCATTCATTTGTAAACACATCGATTCATTAGTAAAATACCCATTTATTAGTAAAATACCCTTTCGTTATTAAAATATCCAGTCATCTTACAGACCTCACCTGACTTGACAATATCATTACAGCGTGGTTAAAATGATGCTGTTCCATTGTGGCCTTACTTCCATAGAGCAGTGCAAGTGCAGATCCGCTTCTGTGAAGTTTAAAAGTTTTATTTCATTAATGTGAGATAATTTAGTCTTTGTTCTGCACTCATACACAAAATATTCGTTTGCTTCATCAAGTTTACATATAGAAGCATTCCGGATCGTTATAAATGTCTGTTATTACAATATACTCAGTCAAAACACGAGATTTATTTTTAATTAATTTTAAAACTTCTTAATTTTTTTTTTTAAATTTTACGACCACCAGCTCTGTCACTTATACAAATATTGAAAAAAAACACTGCAGTAACACATCCGGAGAATGTTCGATATATGTACTGAGAAAGCTTTTTTTCTTTTAAATAATACGAACTTACTAAATTTAACTGTACGTTTGAATTGTAAAGATATTTTCTTATCACAGTTATTTCATTAAAATGAGGAAATCGCAAATGATTACATAGATATGAAAAAATTAAATCAGGTTTATGGTATAAGGCATTATTGCTGTAGTTAGAAGAGGTGGAACACGAGCTGAAAGATTTAGATCCACATAGTGTTAATGGAAACAAACTGAACACCAGTCTTATTTTTATCCCCCTAAGCACACCGCCTACGACGCTTACCGCTGTTTGTATTTCATTATGATTCAAAATGAAATTAATAGTTGAATTTCAAGTCATTTATTACGATCAGAATCTGTCTGATAAGGACAGAGCTTTTATCTGATATCGTTGAAAAAAAAATAATAGCGTTTGGGCTCAGTTTCCAGTGCTAAGAATTCGACTCTTTCTGTTGCATCAGTTTAAGTGGGTTGGTGTTTTGTGATGGCAAAGCTACATCGTGCTATCTGCCGTGTTCGCCCAGGGGAATCGAACCACTTATCTTAGAGTTGTAAATATGAAGACCATCTGTTAGAATATTTAGTAACTTGAACAACAAAGAGGAATACGAGTCAATTAAAAATTCGGAGATTTTTTAACTTCTAACAATGAAATCCTTGTTTGTGTCAGAATTCAATATTTTTAGATTTATCTTTATGTCCTCCAATGGGACAGCGGTAAGTTTACAGACTTACAGTGCTAAAATTTGCTTTAAAAAGGAGATAGCCAAATGTGGCTTTAAAACAAACAAATAATTAAGATGAAGCAAAGTAAAGATGTAAAGAGTTGTACATCGCTTGTAAGCCAGCTAATGATTTCCATTTTGTTTGTTTGTAATTAAAAATTATATTTGTAGTCAAAGAAATTTTTATTACTTCTTAAGTGTCAAATGAAACGCATAGACGGCGTGTTAGTCTTTTCATAGAATACGTTTTATAAATGCGTCTAAACAAGCTAACCTTGAGCAATAGTTACTGAAAGCGTAGCACGGATAGCCTGAAAAACTCAAATATTTCGAAGCTAATGGACGAGCTGTTTGTTGTGAATTTCCGCTAAATATCAGGTTGTATCTTTAAAACATGTTTATCATAATGGAGAATTAAGTGAAGAAAGTTTTGGTTGCTGTAAGATGGGTAATGACCATTCAGTGGGTCATTTTGACATTAGCTGGTTAGTTTCATTCACAATCCACCATCGTAACGACCTTAGTGTGATCCTTACCTAATCCGTTTCCTTTAACTTAAATAAGTTTTAACATTTATATAGACACGTAATCAAAATACGCTTTTAATTATGTTATTTGATACGTTTCTATAAATAATCAATTTGCGATGACAAGTGTGTTTTTGTTTTGGGTTTATCAATGAAAAGCACAACGAAACTAATTCAATTCACTGTTCTTGCGATTTGAAAGTAACAACAAAATGTATTTCACAAATATTAATGTTCAACTACAGTTTAACGAAACTCGTTTAAATCAATCTATGCAAATAAGCATATGTCATGCGGTGTTGCACAGTTTTTCAGTTTGAACCTGAGTGAACATTAGGTTTATTACAATCAGTGATGTCGAAAATTTTATGTGCAAAAATGGCTCGTTTGGGTTGAGAAAATATTTTACATAGAAGAGCGAACAACGTTTCGAACCTGACGATGACCGAAGAAGGTCGAAACGTTGTTCGTTCTTCTATGTAAAATATTTTCTCAACCCAAACGAGCCGTTTTTGCACATAAAATAGGTTTATTACAACCTAAGTTCTAAATATTTCTGTAACATTAGTACACAAGCTGACTTGTCTTGTGTGTATATATCTTGTTTATTTAAAATCTGTTATTGTTATGCGAGAAAAAAAGACTTATATTTAATATTATCAGGCCTGATTGCTCAACACATGTAAATTAATGTGATTGAAGTGTCTCTCTCTCCTACTTTAACTAAAGTTACTTATGAATGTTTAGAATGTAAACACTTTAGAAAGTAAATATAAATACTTATTTCTATACCAGGCCATTTTGCAAGTTGAAGAGAATACTTGAGCTATAACAAGTTTTAAGTTTTGAGACTTACACACAGATAACTTGGTTTTTTCTTGAGTAAGTAGATCGAGTCGGAAGAGATAAATTCTATTAACTTTACTCTATAAGAAATAATAAGAAAACTAATCACGTGACATTTAGTTGAACAACTGTGTTTAAAGTTTGATCTCGTTTTATTTAAACTATTGAATTAACATATACAGCACATAAGATACGTGTAAACTTTTATTCTAATATCTTTTGACACCCAAAAGAGGTTCAAATCGATAGTGAACAACGACAACAACTATGCGAGACAGATTGCCTTCAAAACAAAGTTTGTAATACCTGTTGTGTCAATCAAATGAAAGACCGTTCTTTAAGATGCACGGATAAAAATGGTTGTTTTCCTCACAATTCAATTTTAAATTGTAGAAGTTATATAACCAATCCAGTAAAATTAGCTTCACAAAAAGTTTACAAGTAATAACTGTACCGATTATGCAAATAGAGTCAATGAAAATCTAAACAATCTACATATAGGTTACAAAAGGATTTCTTTTCTGAAATATACAATTCTTTAAACACTATTTACACTCTCAAACTAATGGTCACCTACTTCTCCTGAAAGGCATTGTTTGTGCCTCGATGGTCAAGGTCGTGACATAGACAACCAATTAGCATTCCAAATATCTCCAAGTCAGTAAGAATAGCTTTCAGACCACAGTTCTGTGAATGTAAATAAAATTTTAAATATGGCCAACAACTCTTCAAATATCGTTTAAAACATTAAGACGAGTTCATTTGTCAAACTTACCTCAATCTAAAAATTATAAAAACAAAGAAATTTTACATAATTTTAAATAACACCTTTCTAAACGCGGTTTGGATTTATGTTAATTGACTGATCGATAAGTTTAATAATTTACTCACAGAAAACTGTATTGGACTAACCACCTCAAAAATGTTTAAAAATTAAGGAACTGAAACGTAAGTATAAGTGATAAACAGTTTAAAATACAATACATTTTTAATCTATCTAATAATCTTAAACAGTTCAAAGAGTACTACGTTGAGAAAATGAAATATATGTTTCTGATTTTTTTCCTGGAACTTTAAATTAAATAAACCTCTGAAGCCGCGTTAGTTAACTTAATACATGATTTAGATGTTCTTGTTTTTAACTAAAATATTAACCCTTAATTGAATTTATAATACCACTGATACCTTGCCAAATTTATACAGTTTCGAAACGATGCATTTCTATTTTTCATGATTCAGTCCTACTTCACTCGTATATTAAGTTTTAAAACTTCATTTTATCTTTTTTTTTCTCTGTCCTGATCCAGTTTCACATAACTTTTATATTAAGTTTTAAAACTTCATTTTATCCTTTCTTTTCTTGTGTCCTGATCCAGTTTCACCTAACTTTAATATTAAGTTTTAAAACTTCATTTTATCCTTTCTTTTTCTGTGTCCTGTTCCAGTCCCAATTCACTTCTATATTAAATTTTAAAACTTCATTTATCCTTTCTTTTTTCTGTGTCCTGATCCAGTTTCACTTCACTTTTATATTAAGTTTTAAAACTTCATTTTATCCTTTCTTTTTTCTGTGTTCTGATCCAGTTTTACTTCACTTTTATATTAAGTTTTAAAACTTCATTTTATCCTTTCTTTTTCTTGTGTCCTGATCCAGTTTCACTTCACTTTTATATTAAGTTTTAAAACTTCATTTTATCCTTTCTTTTTTCTGTGTCCTGATCCAGTTTCACTTCACTTTTATATTAAGTTTTAAAACTTCATTTTATCCTTTCTTTTTTCTGTGTCCTGATCCAGTTTCACTTCACTTTTATATTAAGTTTTAAAACTTCATTTTATCCTTTCTTTTTCTTGTGTCCTGATCCAGTTTCACTTCACTTTTATATTAAGTTTTAAAACTCTTAACATGAAAAAGTTACTCTTCAAAGTTATTTACAAAAATAGATAACTAATCCACTTTAGTTTTGATTGGCATCATCTGTGGCATGTCGTTTTTTCTAGTTTTTTTTTAGTAAAATATGTTCTTTAGTTGACTTGTGGTACTTTAACAGGAGCCATTTTCTGTTTATTTCAGAGCTAAAGTTTAGTCAACGATATTCTGTCTGAGAATAAATGAGATTATTTTCCTGTTTTATTTCAGTTTGCTAGGCCTTAATCTCATTTACAGTTTATTCTTTGTTCATCTGCTATAAAAATTACCTGCAGCGAGAGTATGAAATCCCTATTGTATCATTATGAACCTTCAAGCTCATCACTGAGAAACCAGGATTTGTCTATAATAAAGTGTGCAGTTTCATTACTGTGATATTTCCCTAGGATATATATCAGTATTTTTACTGTATGTGTGTGTATATATATGTATTTAACGTATTTTGTTTTATTTTTCTGTCACTTGTCTATTTCATCCCTCTTTTGAAAAATTTTATACGTCCGTATAAATTATCAGCCTGATTTAAACAGTTAGTTCTCAGTTTTCAATCCCTTATTTCTAAATCATCAGTGCCAAACGTATTGTTCATTTTAAACTCTCGTAGCTATCAAGTGAACTCAGTAGCTAAGCAGAAGGTGCTGCAAACTTCACCTCGACGCCCAGTTTACAAGCAGGATCACAACAGCGCCTAAGTGTACACACTTTTCATTGAAATCGAGTACTTTCAAGTATATTAAAAATCATGGCTTCAAGGGTGGACTTTGTATCCTGAAACGTTGAGCTTACACAAAACAGTTATTAGCTGAACACAGAAACTGGAACGACCTTAATAATGATGTATATCGTAGAAGAAGTCCAGAGAAACTTAGTATTCTCCAACCATAAACCACAGTAGGACCCTAGAGACCCGTAGAGCTCTCCAACACTTTACCGATCTGAGTTTCTACGCTGTTTACTTCAGCGAACATAGGCTACAGTTACGCTTCGTAAGATTTCAGAGCTAGAACAAAAATACAAAATAATTACGTTTATTTCACTTAGAAATACCTATAAAACTTAATACTAACCGAAAGGATGGCAAACATCACTTGAGCAACGTTAAAAGCATGACGCCAGTTATGGTAAGGAATACTGCGGTAATTTTTTCTCAAGGTACATAAGAACTGACAAAGTATCTGAAACATGAAAACAATGAGAGTTAAAGTATCTGAAACATGAAAACATTGAGAGTTAAAAGTATCTGAAACATGAAAACATTGAGAGTTAAAGTATCTGAAACACAAAAACAATGTGAATTAAAATTATTTGAAACATAGAAAACAATGAGAGTTAAAAGTATTTAAAACATAAAAAACTGATGAGACATAAAAGTATCTAAAACATGAAAACCATGAAACTTAAAAGTATTTGAAACATAAAAAAGAGTTAAAAGAACATGAAACATCAAAACAAGATCTGTTTTCAGAATGTTTTAAACTTAATTGACCTTAAGAAGATATTTTACTGCAGGTTCATCGAGAGCTCAAGATTTTTGATGTAAAACATAGTTTGTTCTTCTCTGTTTATTGCAACACACAGATTGATTCAAGTATCATTATCATCCTCACTGAAGATAGATACGATTGAAAAAATTACTGTTTATACTAGTTAATGTTACCAAATTATATGTAAATATAATCAAAATTGTTAAATTTATTTGCTATAAAGCTTAAAAACATACTTTTAAAGTTCGCGCATAACTACATTAGGGCTATCTGCCAAATTTAACAGTGGGAAAGCAGCTAGACATCACCATTCGACGCCAACTCTTGGGCTACTTTTTTACTAACGGATAGTGGGATTGATCGTCACTTTATTACGCCCCCATGACTGAAATGGCGAGCATGTTTGATGTGGCGGAAATTCGAATTCGGGACCCTCGGATTACGAGTCAAGTACCATAACCACCTAGTCATGCCGGGCCATACAATCTTCAAGAAGCTTTGTTTGTTTTGAACTTCGGGCAAAAATATACAAGAGATATCTGCGCTACCCGTACCACTTTGAACACTAATTGTAATGGTGTAATCCACTTCTAACACTAACGGTAATGGTGTAATCTTCTTCTTCTAGTACAAAACTTATTCATATTTTCACTTTCTTCTTTGTGGGTATTTGGGTTTGTTGAAGTTTTAAATACACAGGAGGGTCAGGTGCACAAGACCTCTTCCTCCATCCCTAGTTTTCATGTCGGCTACTATTATGTTGTTATTGTAGTGCTTTGGGGCCAGAGTATCCCACAGTACTACTCCGGCACTTTTCAGGGCAATGTCCGCGTGTTGTCTTCACTTGCCCTTTTTTTCCTTTATCTATTTGTTATTTTTTCCCTCTTTTATTTTTATTTTTTTTCACTTTTATTCTTGTATTCTTTTAATTTTCGGAATTTTTTATATTTATCGGAAAAATAAAATAATAATAATGACAAAAAATGAAATTAATAATAATAATAAATATTATACTAGTTTTAAGCGTCTAGTGCATGGTGGCCAGCTTGATTCATATTTCTTAAAAATATATTTATACGAGAGAGGTACTTAAGACTATTTATACTTTTGGGTAATTTCTTTGTTTTTTGAATTTTGCGGGAAGGCAGCTATTCATCACCACCGACCTCCAATTCTTGGGCTATCGGCCTAATTGTCGCTTAATAATTGTACTGATATGTAATGGTATTGCGTTATGTATAAACTACGGAAAGGTAACAAGTTAACTGAATGTGTTTCCTTAGGTGTTTGTTTATTTTAGTGAAGCAATAGTCTTGAAAGTTAATGTTAAAAACATTGCAGTTTTACACCCGCATTGAACAATGCATTATAAACGTCCTTCACTTTTACCCTCATGTAAACGTAAATGTTACCACTGTCCAGAGCAGCTAATAGAAATATTGGGTTTACATACGAGCTAATACGTATTCAGTTACGGACTTACTGACCCGCATTGTTTTTTGGATATACCATGTAATTTATATAACTTAACTTATACGTATTTTAAATACCTATTTTAAATTAGTTACCAGAACTCTCTTTAGTTAAAACAATTTCGTGAACAGTCAATTTAGTGTCAAACTTGCTCTTTTCAAAGCTTTCAGTATCCAGCCACAAAAGTTGTAATAAACATGTTTTAAGCCTTGCGAGCCAATCGATAATCGATGATCAAGTGTCTTGTAATATTCCTTGTTTAATAACAAAAAATGCGACTGATTAGTCTGATCTGAAACAAAAGGTCGCTTCCTTCGCTAATGTTGTTTCCGCAGTTCGAAGCCTATCTGTTTTCAGCGCTAAAATCAGGGGTTCGATTCCCCTCAGTGGACTCAGCAGATAGCCTAATGTGGCTTTACTACAAGAAAACACACACACACACACACATCTATTTTCGGTTTTGATATATTAACAAATATTAGAAGTATGTCAGTAGTAAATAATAGAGTACGGAAATAATACATCCATAGATCACAATCTTACACACATTGCGAAACTTGGTTTATTATCCGAATTTTTGTCTGTCTCCCGTTTGAGAAGCTGTGCACGCAGGCATAGCTCAGTTTTCACTTTCGAACAGACGATAGAACAGCCATGAATAATGTTGATGAGAGATTTATTTCGCGTTTCAAGATATTCTATATCAAACTCTTAGTAATTAATCACACAGTCATTAACGTTTCAAAATGTAATGTAACTTACAGAATAAAAAATGAAGAGTTACAATATGTTATTGTTGAGTGGATCTCAGCATCACTGAAATGTTCAATAACAACTCGCCCCCTAGTGGCTCAGCGGTATGTTTGCGGACTTACAACAATAAAAACCGGGTTTCGATACCCGAGGTGGTCAGAGTACAGATAGCCCATTGTGTAGCTTTGTGCTTAATTCAAACAAAACTGAAATCAGTAGCTACTATTCACGGGGGGTTGCGTAGCTCAGAGCTTTGGCTCTGAAGAAAACCAAGATTGCAAAAGGATTAACTTTTAAAGGCCACGAAATAATTTATATTGATAAAAGAAATGAAACTTTTCCCGTCACAGGTTACAGGACTTGTTCACTATAATAGTGAAAAGAGTTATGCTTATTTTTCCAATTTTTTTTATGAATACGAAAAGACATCTTTCACAATTAAATAAAAATACATTATTTTAAGTACAGAACTGAGTGGAATTAAATCGATTCTGAATACGTAAATCTTTGAGTCACGTCACAACTTCAGTCGTTATAAAATATCGCGTTTCGTACGAAGGTTATGCTGCTAATAATGGTTTATTATTAAGAAGAGAATGTTACAGTCCATTTCGAAGCATAGTGTTTACACTCTCAGATGATAAATATGTCTTCAGATAAAAAATTTAGAATTTAAGATAAGAACTTTTTTATTTAATTGTTTGGTAAGTAAAGGACTATTGATCAGAGGGATCATTTAGAAAGAGAACATAGGTCGTTTCCATTTTCTTTTGCAAATACACAAAAACAATGTTTAGGGGTAAAACTTTTTACCAGTTGCTTTGTAATACTATGTAGCATGACTAAGACGGAATAATATCCGTGGCGAAAAGCAACACAATCCTGTCTTCACAAGGTCATTTTATTACATATATCAACTTAAATGTTAGAGTACAAAACTGACTTTCATGTTATTCCGTAAAGACATCCGAGACGCAGAATCTAACAATTTCTATGCGAATGAACTATCGAAAGAGTAGCTGAAAAATGGTCGCCCGCTTTGTCTAAGAAGGATATAGAAAGCATACAGTGATGTGTACTGTTAGTTGGACATGACTAATCTTTTTGATGTGGAAACTTTACAGATACAACATGACTGGATAAAGCGACAGGAAATTTAATGACGTGCTGAAACTTTACATTATTTTACTCTAACAAAATTAACACTCTGTGGAAAAACAAAACCATGCCCTCACAAACATTGCATGAAGTTAAAGAAACATAATTCTTAAACTCTGCTTATTTCAATGAGATTAGAACAGAATCTCAAGTGTAAAGGAGAATTTAATATTCCTGACAAAGCTCGTATAGCACGGTCTTAACTCATAACACGCATGCGCTTATACATGTAACATAAGTTTATATGATATATATTACAGGTGTTTACGAGATAAAGTTTTTTTTCCTTAATGACTGTAATTATCTTCAGTTTTTTTTTAATTCTTCAAAAATAAAATATTAATTGCATTGTACCCAGGCTTATGTTATGTTTTTAAATCTTATTTCTTTCGATCACTCGTAGAAAAGTACAGAACGGACACCTGCCCTAATCGTTCCTAATTTTGAACTGGTCAACTATGCAGTCAGTCAACAACACCCACTAAAATCTAATCGAATAGTTGTATTTAGCTATCACTCTCATAACGCCCTTCCCCGCTGGTACAGTGTTATGTCTTTGGATTTACAACGCTAAGATCAGGGGTTTGATTCCCATCTATGGGGTCAGCAGATAGCCCCATGTGGCTTTACTATAAGAAAACACACACTCTTATAACGCGCCTGGCACCAAGTTGCACAGTACGAGTCTGAAACAATAAAACCTAAACCGTGTTTTTTCGGATCCAAACTTCTATAAAATATCGACGTGAGTCACGCTCGGCCTTTGAAGTTTTATAGGACTTGTTAGTAAGTGATTAGAATTATGTAGAAACTCTTACTGCAGTAACAAGTAACGAACATTCACATATGATAAAGTAAATATGTCTAAAAGTCGCTCGTACCCTAAAAGAGTGGCAAACCTTTCAAGTAGACCTGAATTATCATAAAAAGTAGTCTCTCATGCTATGGCAAAATAAGTTTTAAACATTAATACCTTATTTAGGCTCAAAATAATCTTCAGTAAATCTATATACTGATGTGAGATTTAAACTTTTAAAACTATAACAACCTTATTTAGACTTATCCACTTCTAAATAATTGCCCCCACACACACATATATAATATCTCGTGGCCCAGCATGGCAAGGTGGTTAGTCAGCTCGACTCGTAATGTGAAGATCTTGGGTTCGAATCCCTGTCACACCAAACATGCTCACCCTTTCAGCCTTGGAAGTCTTAAAATGAAATGATCAATCCCACTACTGGATAGCGAAAAAGTAATGGTGATGACTAGGTGCCTTCCCTTGAGCCTTACACTTCTACATTAGAGACAGCGCAGATACCCCTCGTCTAGCTTTGTGCAAAAATTCAAAACAAATAAATAACATAGTACAGATATGATTAATGTTTCAGGCAGGATCATGCGAAGAGAAAGTTCAATATTTTTATGCGTGTGCAAAATTACATCTAGATAGAAAAAGTTAGTGCTTTAAAATGCACTTTGTATTTTATCCATTCATTTTTCTGTATTAACAGCATAATTAATCATTACTTTTATAACATGGCGTTCATTCTTAGAAGAAGCAATTTCTATTCTAGGTTTAACAATACCTGATAATCGATTCGAAATCTGGATATTAGTCCTAAATCTTTGAACATCCTGATGGAAGCAAAAATCATTTCGTCGGAACTTAAAGAAAAATCGTCAAACTGCAAACTTTCCAAGTGCCATTCCACAGCAGTCGGTATCCTGGCGTCCTGAATAGCAAAATGAAAAAAAGCAACGATGATTTATGGTCGTAGAGTGACACCTCATGGCTGATTTTCGTAAGAAATACTCCATCTATTAATCTGAACGTTAAATTAAATGAAAAAAGATAAGAATAATATTTCTTTCGGTTTCAGTTTCTGACGTATGGGAATAAAATAGTACGAAACACTTCAAAATAGATTTTTTTTTAAATAACACAAAAATTCTAGTAATTCAAAAACGCAAACCATTAAAATTCCTCTTTTTTTTACCAAATGTTATGAAGGTTTCACTTCCCACATAGCTGACACCACGATAGCCACAACTAATGAATAGCATTCAAACACATTTGATAATTATCGTGTGTTGTGTTATTCATAAATCTACTGGTCCGACATGGCCAAGTGTGTTAAGGCATGCGACTCGTAATCTGAAGGTCGAGGATTCGTATTCCCGTCGCACCAAACATGCTCGCCCTTTCAGCCGTGGGGGTCAATCCCACTATTCGTTGGTAAAAAAGTAGCTCAAGAGTTGGCGGTGGGTGGTGATGACTAGCTGCCTTCCCTCTAGTCTTTCACTGCTAAATTAGGGATGGTTAGCACAGATAGCACTCGAGTTGCTTTGCGCGAAATTCCAAAAAGCAAACAAACAAATAATCGTCAGAATGGATGCCTGGCATGGCCGAGCGCGTAAGGCGTGCGACTCGTAATCCGAGGGTCGCGGGTTTGCGCCCACGTTGCGCTAAACATGCTCGCCCTCCCAGCCGTGGGGGTGTATAATGTTACGGTCAATCCCATTATTCGTTGGTAAAAGAGTAGCCCAAGAGTTGGCGGTGGGAGGTGATGACTAGCTGCCTTACACTAGTCTTACACTGCAAAATTAGGGACGGCTAGTACAGATAGCCCTCGAATAGCTTTGTGCAAAATTCCAAAACAAATCGTCAGAATGTGTTCTCACCGTGTAGAAACACAATAATGTTTGATTGTATCCGCAGTAAAACTAGGTTGCTCTAGAAAGTAAATGTACTTTAATATGTTCAATATTTAGGTTTACGCAGGAAGTCTGAAATAATGACTAACTAAATATGTTGTTGTTGCCCAGTTTGTTAATGGCTCGTGATAATAAGTTATTGAAACAGCATGTACATTTTTACACGGCACCTAACGTAGTGTAGCTTGTCATACGTTGTAGTTCTATTAGAAATCTAAAATAAAAATAGTTTGCTTTTCAACAACGTAATTTATTTTTATGTTAGTAGTAATACAGAATTCATCTCAAAAGCAAATTTAAAACTATTGAACAGTAAATATGCACGTGTTACGAATTATTTCCTGTGAACGTTCAAACAAATTGCTTACTAAAGTTATAATTACACCTTTTTAGCACATATTCTCCTCCACCCAGGTAAAGAGTCCCGTCCCAGAACGTGTTTTAGTGCGTAGCCAGTTCAGCTGCTTCTAAATTTAATGTTTTTACTTGTTTATTCATTTTTACTTTAGTTCATTATTGTTATTGTATTACTTCTCTTCTGAAGTTTCTAATATAAATGAGAAACGATTTCGCTCTAAGTTTAATTTAAAGAAGAATCGATTAAGATTGCTTCCTAATATCTGCTCAAGAATATAGATTTTTTATTTGTTCATCACTAAGCACTGAGCTATACAATGAGCCAACTATCTGTTCTTTTCTCATAGTGCCTATTTAAACTCTCAGACTTACCGTTTAGCTACCATTGTGGGAATAGAGATTAGGCGGAGTGACACCAGAGTAACAAGACAAACAAATTAAAGCCCACTCTAACGTCAATAACAAATATTCTTTATTTCTCAAAATAACTAAATGTTATGCTCACTACTTGTATGAAGATGAAATGTGTATTATTATGAATATTTTTAATTACAATTGTTTTAGATAAACTCCTAAAAATGTTTGAGGGGTGACTCACGTTTGTATTACTGAAAAAAATAGAACCAGGTTTTATGTGAATTGTGTAAAGTTGTGACTGTACTGTGAATAAATAGTTTGGAGAGTTACTAAAATGTATTTTGTAATTTTAAAATATATGAGCAATCTTTGATGGAACATTAGCGATTAGATAACTGTTTCTTGTGGTTTATTTTGACTAACAGGGTTTGACATAGCCTGGTGGTTGGAACGCTCGGCTTGCAAATAGAATAGTTGAGTGTTCGAATCTTAGGCATTGAGCATGCTCGCACATTTAGCAATGGGATCGTTATAACGTGAAGGCCAATCTCGTATATCGTTTGTAAAGGAATACTCATGAAATAGTGGTGTTGACTAGCTACCTTCTCTCTATTCTATCACTGCTAAATTACGGACTGCTACCGCCAATAGCCCTCTTGTAGCTGTGCGCAAAATTCATAACAAACCAAACAAACTTTGACTACGAGCCGTCCAATGAGCGCTACGGTTTAATTGTTGTTGTTAGAGTGGAATGCTACGTAATAAGTTATTGGTCCACTACAAGACATCGAACCACCACATTTTAGGCTTTTATGGTTTAGTATACTTAGAATTGTATTCATGTAATTGTTCGTTTATTTGTTATTCAATTTCGCGCAAAGCTATACGATGGTAATCTGCGCTAGCCGTCCATAATTTAGCAGTGTAAGAGTGAGGGGAAGGCGGCTAGTCATCACCACCTACCGCCAACTCTTGGGCTACTCTTTTACCAATAAATAGTGGGATTGACCGTCATATTGTAACGTCCCAACGGCAAAACGGGCAAACACGTTTGGTGCTACGTGGATCTGAATCCACGACGCCTGGCACTTCATGTAATCAATGCGACTAATACAATTCAAGATATAACTAGCTACGTTTTAGGTTCGATCCCAAAACTGAGAACTACAGGGTGGTCCCTAGAAAAGCAGAAAATTTGTCAAACAGCTATTTATTTCTACAAAGAATAACTTTTACAAAGTTTTTTAAAGGCATGTGTTATATTACACTCATAGATGCTCAAAATTATTAAAATCATGCATTTTATTCATGATGTAAAGAAATCAAAATAGAAATGAGTAAGCACGCATTTTATTCATGATCTTATCTGACCCTCAAATTTTCCGCTTTTCTAGCAACCACCCTGTATGATTGTAGTTTAATTTGAATAACTATTTTTATATTTTTTTCAAATACCATTCATACTTACAGACCTAATATTTAAGATATAATTCACGTTTGACAGTATATATGTTTTACATTTCTTTTAATTTGTCTGCTTAGAGGAATATAAACAAAATAAGACGAATGCATGAAAAAAAAATCTTCAACTTATTGACTTTCAATGCTTCGTCATTTCTCGGAGGTGGAACAAAATAATTTGAAAGTTACAGATGGCGTATCAGGTAACCAGCAAAATATTAACGCGACACGTCATGCTTTACATTCTGTTTCAAAGATTTTAATCTCTAAAGCTCACAATTTGCATAAATAATCTCCATCGCACTGGTTATTTATTCTTGTAAAGTTAGAGCAAGATGTGTGATCGAAACGTTCGGAACAAATTACCGAATAAAGTGGGCTGGAAATAATGTCTGATGTCTGGTTTCTCTTATTATAGTGAGAGTTCGTTTGAAACAAAATTCACTTCGACTTTCGTTAGAAATCAGTCGGTGTGCTGTTGAACACAGAGCTCATTGAATAATTTTTGAAAAAGCAGTATATCGAATATTGGAGCTCTTAATCTCTACTGATGTTTAAAAAAACACAAGTCGTATCTATTTATCTTAATTAAGAGTATTTTGTTATAAGATGTGGAAGTTGTAATTATGACACTTGATAAAAAAGTGACAATTGTAATTACACTCCTCAGACTATGACATAAACGTGTTAATTACTTTCTTTGGTTTAAATACATATAGGATATAATAACAACCAATGTAATAATAAAATACTTTCCACTTACATTTGCACAATGTAATCCGCGTTACCCTTTGAAAAAGGCCTGAAGCGAATGTAAAAGTTAGGTATGGTAATATGTTAGTATTGAAATGTGAAAAAAAAATTACAATGAATTATTTCTTTTGCAAACAGTATTCGAAAGGAGGTTGAAATTTATTAAAAATAAATAAAAAGTAAACCCTAAATGAGACAATAACTAACGTAGTTGTTAACTAATAAATTGAGTTGGTAAATCCCCAAGTTCTTAAGTTCAAATTGAATATCGAATTTTCATAAATTTTCACTGTTATCAAACATGTCTTTTTTTTGGTGAATGTGTTCAGAGTTTATTTATTAATCAATATGTCTGCAGTTGCATTACTCTTCGTACACGAAGATGACACGTGCAAAGTGGCAAACAGGGGAGTATATAAAAAATATCTTGGATTATTAATTCTTTTGAAAGTCCATCCTCGAGTATAATACTGGACATAAGATTAGGGAATGTGAAACATTTTTAAAAATTTGCAGTGTGCGCAAAAAAATAAGTTCAAAATACAGTTTAGCTTGATATGAATGTCATGTTGCATGTTCTTTATATCTACGTAATATTACAATACAGTTTGACTTGATGTAAATGTTACATTGCATGCTCCCTATATTTGAATAAATTAAAAAAAACAGTTTTAATTCAACATAAATGTTATGTTTCATCTCTTTATATTTTAGTAAATTTAAAATATAGTTTGACCTGACATTAATAATGTGTCGTGTGTTTGTTATTTCTTCTTTAACATCCAAAATTCAGTTTTCGTGTTTGCTATTCACTTTCCTAATCCTCTCAAATACTAATTCAGAATCTTCAGCGACCTATCATTACTACCACATTCTATCATCAAACTTGTTAATGATGTACGATGTCTTTAATTGGTCGTGTGAAATCTGGTTATTTCAACTCCAGAAACTAACGCAAAATAACTCTTCAGTTTCTTACCAGAAACTTTTTCACTTCTTTCTTCGGTGCTGTTCCGTGATAAGAAATGACCTAATCGACAAAAAGAAAAAAGTAAAAGAAGATATAAATTAGTAAAACACACTTCTACGTGTAGGTAGGTCGGACGACACAGAAGTAAGTAGGTCATTAGTAGGTAAGTGTTCAGTCGGTGGATCAGTAGGACGTAAGCATAGGTAAGTGGATGGCTGGGTTGGTCAATATGCTGGATCATTGGTAGGAATGTTGGTTGGTAGGTCGGTTGCAAGCAGAGAAATACCAAAGGAAAGGCTGACATATTCTAGCAGAGATAATAAGTACAATATGTGTGTGAACATGTAAGAAACGCCGGTATTAGGTTTTTATCTTGTGCACTTAAAGACAACAAAACAATATATGCATAAGTAACCCTACTAAACTCTGTGACACGTACACAGTGACAACATAAACGTACGTAATCTTACTGATCTTTATGACACTATACACGCAAGTAATAACATTACACTTTGTGACACTTACGTCTTACCAAGTTACACGGCTCTTCCTTTTGTGTTTTTTTTACATTAACGTCCTGTAATAATCTTTAAAACTCCGATGATAATATTCTAGTGATACTGTAGAAAAAAAATTCAGCAAACTTGGGACAAACTTTAACTTACAAAGTGCTAACGAAAAGGCATTTTTTTTCATAAGTTTCTAAACTTTCACTCTTGAGACTTTACTTACGTTTATATGTATTATGTAACCAAGACAAATAAATCAATATAAAATTTTCCCTTCTAATAATTGTATTATACTTTGCATTAATCATTCAGCTTCTTTGTTTGTATTTGTTATTCTTCTATTATCAAAGTCTCACTTAATGTTTCTTATTTAGAACAGCGTGCGAGAGAAACTGCTGGATATGAGAACAAATTAATATTTTTCACAAGCACATAACATCACCGTGCGATTCGACTGGTGCTAAAAAATGAAACTAGAACGCACACCGTAAAAAATGTTTAATACTGCCATCACTATATTAGGCTTATGTGTCCACATTAACACTGGTATTTGATATTGGAGCAGGTAACAGTTATTCAGGAATTGTTCTGAGTCTCTCATTCAAGAACGTCATTTTGAGGAATGATTGCTTGGTTATGATAGCAGGCTTGACTTTTACAAAATACCTTTCCTGTAGAGAGCAAAGTTTAAGTAGAAGGTGGCCAAACATGATGGAAGTGACGTTATCTTTATAGAATGTTTTCGTGCTGCAGCTGAGAGCCCAGTCTTCGTTAAAAGTTTTTGTGCAGATGAGAGTCAAGTCCTCAACAGAAGTTTACGCGCACTGAGAACTCAGTTCTTTTCACAATTCTTTGTGCAGCTGAGAACCAGTTATCGTTAAAAGTTTTGTGCAGATGAGAACCTAGTCTTCAAAAATATTTTAAAGCAATGTCTTTACTGGACACAGAGCCGTAAATAATAAATTAGCCATCACACTGAAAATGTGTGAGTTCTTGTATGACACGAGCCATTGAGGCTTTATGTTTAGTCAATCACCCAAAAGTTTGTTTCTTAATGGAAGAAAATGTCCCCATTAAGTTATTGGGCAAACTGCAGCAAGCTGTGGCATACGTAATATGCCAAGGTTGTCATGTTCTGGCTTGTGGACTTTTTATTGGTCAATATCATACAGTTATGAAAATACATGGCTATAAAGAGAGAGGATCACACATCATATTCTCAAATTATGTATCACACTAGTTTTTCGTCATTTGTAATACATGCCACGAACTTCAATATGCGCATCGTTACTGGTGGTTACTAAATTTTAACACCTAAACATTCCAGATGGGAATGTAATGCAAAGATAATATTCAAACGATCTGTGGTAAACTAATTCAATTTTCACATCATGGGAATATCTCGGACCCTTCAGCAAGAGTTTCACTGATGTACACCACCTTCACATGTTGCCAATAATGTTTGTAGAAATTTGACCTTGAATGGTCAGCTATGCTTTTAATACATTCTAACGTGTTAGATCTTTAAGTGTTTAACACCAGAGTGGTCACGAATTCATTCTTCGTCTTTTTATCTTCCTTTATTTATATCATGGATTGCTTCTTGTCTTTCGTTCGTGTTTTTGTTGTTTGTTTTGAGAGATGGACAAGACAGGAAACTGAGGAGATTAAGAGACGTTATGTGGCAAGATCATTCAAGAGGTGTATCATTGCGCTACACCTCCTGTAATTCGGAACTATTTAACCAATCTTCTGACAACATCATGACCTAAATAATGTTATTCTTTCTGCTGTGTACCCTGATTTTCACCTCATCGTACGAGACATTTGAATGGAACAGCTCCTCTAATCTTTATATTTCGCTTAGAGCTTAACGTTAAAAGTAATTACCTCGATATTTAAATTTGAAGAGGAAAATGCAATTATCTGAATACTAATAAAGTAAGCCTCATTTGACACTATAATGTTAGAATACTACGTTGTGCTAATAACTAATATCAGTACTAATATTTTAAACAATTATTTTCACATAACAATGTGTCTTTACTCTGAAACGAAGTAGCTGATTTCTCTAAATTAATTATAAAATACTTAGAATATCGTATATTGTCTTAAATATCGTTCAACACATTTAGTAGTGAACTTCGAACCTCGATAGCAACTTTCTGACGAGCCATGGCTTTCTCCAATTCGCTGTACATCAAGGTATTGTTGATACCCAATCCACAAAATAGAGTGAATGCCTGTGGAAACAGAATGCAAGGATGAACAATAAAAGCAATACATCACTTAGGTGTAATACCGTATAAATAATTAGTATTGTTTATTTAACGCAAAATACATAAAATTAAAGTCTACCCATAGAAACTGTATAGACTGTAAAGCGTTTTTAGCAAATATAAAAATACCAAAGTTTTTAATTATTAATTAATTGTACACTTTGAGCAAAAAGCAATTAACTTAAAATTTCCGTTTTTTTTAGCTTCTTTCAGCCCATTTAATCCGTTAACAAAAGTTCATTAGCACAGTTACTACAAATAATCTATGCAGGTTAAATACCAAAGGTCAAGAAACCATTAAAGATTTGAATTCACTAGTAGGTAATTTTGTTCCTTCAGGAATACTATGTACTTTGCTTACTTACTAACAAAATCCGAAATGATCAAATTTGAGCTGGTCGTTGAAATAATATTATACGATAAATATATATGTTAAGTTTCTCCTAAGACAAACATACTGACATTTGCCGTTCATAGTTTTCCTTGGCAAGTCGTTACTTCAATTAGATATTCGTTTGCACGTGAAATAGAATAGATAAGTTTTATTAGAAACTTGTCAAAATCTCTAACGATTTGAAGATCCTCTTTGGTTTAACTAAAACAGACACAAATGTATCATGAGTTCTGCTTAATAAGACTACATTTTAAGTGTATTGATTTTCCAGTGAATGGTTTGAAGCATCCACTGAGCATTTTCAGCTACGGATTTATTAGGTCTTACCTCGAACAATTGCTCGTCGTTTTCATCAAAAGAAAGGCCATCTGTACGGTTGATGATAATAGCGACGCCTACGTGGTGAAAATCAAAGCTTTAAGATTACGTTTGGATAAGCCAGAAAGATCCTTTCCACCAGAAATTAATCAAGGAATTCTGAATTACTGAAATGAGAACTTAAACAACCTGAAATTTGTGGAAAAATCAAGTATTTTCTTTGTTTAATACGTCGCCGATTATGTTTAAACTAGTAGATAAGACCGTTGAAGTTGAGGAGAATTATAAATTAATCAGTTAATTCGTAAAGTAAAATAAAAAATGTTGTTGCTACTCGTAATTAGTCCAAACTTATTCTTATGACATCCAGGTGGCGACAGATTAACACACGAACATTTAATTTTTTAAATCAGTGAGAATAAAGTTTGATTTAAATGAGTCTGTGTGATAGCCACATCGGGCTATCTGCTAAGTCCACCGAGGGGAATCTAACCTTTGATTTTATGACTGTAGATTCATAGACTTACCGCTGTATCAGCAGGGAACTATTTTCTTCGAACACACTAATGAAATCGATACCAGAATTTGAAAGGAAAACTGATAATATACCACGCGGTTCTTAGTGTTCAATGATTTTATAATTGATGTAATAAATGTCATTGATCAAGAGTTGCTAAGTGATATAGAAGAGATTCGTACCCTCGGGGTACCAAGGAGGACTAAAACGTGCCTCATAGATCAACCAAGGGTGATGAGCGTCAAAGACAAAGTTTTCAGTTGTTTTTGTTGTTTTGAATTAAGCACAAAGCTACACAATGGGCTATCTGTGCTCTGCCCACCACGGGTATCGAAACCCGGATTTTAGCGTGTAAGTCCGCAGACATGCCGCTGAGCCACTGGGGGGCCAAAATTTTCAGAATCACTGACTCGAAATATGGCATTTACTCTTATGTTCCTGGCCCCCTTCGGGATTCTGGCAGCGCCATCTTTGAAATTATAGTCAAATTCCACCTCACGAGCCACCCTTTCACATAATTATACAAACTTACTCCCACTGAAAGGCAGATTCATAAATTACTCGTTCCGCTACTTGGATACAAATTTTTATTAAAATGATTTATTAACAGAAATAGATCAGTATGTCCTACATGATGTTAATAGTGCTAAGTACCTTTTTCCTTAAATTTTTACATTAGAAATAAGACCACCTGTACTAAACCTTAAAAATAGTTTTACCAATTGCTGGAAATGATCGTGGTATTTTATGTGTAAATACGCGCTGGTAAATATCTCTTGTGAACAAGTGCGGTTTGATTTCGTAACTGTTTGTGATCTTACACAACCAAACGAAGCGAAATAATACGGTACGAGCTGTTTCTGATCAGGTAAAGTGAAAATTTTACCATTTTATTCAAAGACACGGCTCCGAAAACGCTAAAAAGTTAAATCAGTGTTTTGTGTTATGATACTATCAGTAGTATTTGACGAAGGTCGAAAATGTATCTGACTCTCCCAGGTCCTCAACGACCTAAAAAAACTGGTACCGAATGTGTCTAGGCAAGCGGAACTTATTTTGGGGGAATGTCCTAATTTTGTTTTTATTTGAAGGCACTGACTCTTCAAGTAATTTGGGATAACGGAAAAACTTGACGGGACATTCAACAAGACGTCTATTTACCCTACCGTGAACCTTTGATGTTTTGTACCAGTAATACTTAGCATCCTTTAAACTATAGAAACAGCCCCTTACTGTTGTTTCATATCAGTGGATTATTAATACTTGTAGGTTTGTTATAAACTATGATTTTTAAACAGGATATTCTGATTCCTGTAGGTTAGGTGAGTTAAAAACTATTGTTTTCACACTAGGTTATTAACACCCGTAGGTGAATTACAAAGTGTTATTTTCACACTAGGGGATTAACACTTATAGGTGAGTTATAAACTGTTGTTTTCACACTAGGTTATTAACACCCGTAGGTGAATTACAAAGTGTTATTTTCACACTACGTGATTAACACTTATAGATGAGTTATAAACTGTTGTTTTCACACTAGGTTATTTACACTTGTAGAAGAGTTAGAAATTATTATTTTCACACTAGGTTATTTACACTTGTAGAAGAGTTAGAAATTATTATTTTCACACTAGGTTATTAACACTTGTACGTGAGTTATAAACTACAGTTTTTTAAACAGAAAATGACAAACTGTCTCGTACATTACAAGATATAAACTGCAGTCTTAAAACAAACACTGGATAGCACTGAACTGGTTCACTTACCTATAATCTTGTAGTCTCTGTTTCTAATCGGCATGCATAATAAGGACCGAATATGACGCCCAGGCACCTGCTGTGTCTGAAACAGGTAGTAAGCAAAAAACATCAGGGTACAAATCCTGAATATTATCAAGAAAGATATCAATATCAAGATGTTTTGTATGCAATACTCAACAACTGGGAAGTACGTAACACGTTTAGTAAATTGAAAAAAAACAAACTATAATTTCAATGTTCAAGTCCATATTGAAAATACTTACAAGAAACTGTTATCACAATAAAAAACAACAACACAGTACGTTAAGTACTTAACTAATATCGTTAGATTTGTGTCTTGGTTAACAGAAACTAAATAAACCTAACTTGTTTCAGTTACTTTCTTTCTATTTATCACCGGCGTTTTAATGCTCCAGAATTACTCGTTCCAACACGATTTGCATTTTGTTCAATTAAGACTTAGTGTTGTTAATAGTTAACTAAGACGTAATGTTGTTAAAATTTAATTAAATTGTTTGTTTGAAGTTAAACTCAAAGCTACAAAATCGGATATCTGTGCTCAGCCCCCAGGGGTATCGAAACTCGGTTTCTAGCTTTGAAAATCCACTGACATGCCGCTGCATCACTGGAGATAATTTTAGTTAGGAGCACGAGAAATTTTAATGATTTCTTTATTTTTTAATTTCGCGCAAAGCAACTCGAGGATTATCTGCGCGCCCTGTTCCTAATTTAGCAGTGTAAGACAAGAGGGAAGGCAACTAGTCATCACTATTAACAGCCATCTCTTGGGCTACTCTTTTAACCAACAAATAGTGGAATTGACTGCAAAGTTATAACGTTTTAGCCCCCCAGTTGCTGTGTAGGATCTTAATAATATCAATGAAATGAAAGGTTCGTAGGAAGTTATGTGAATCCAACAACAATTAATTTTCGTTACCTCAAGAGAAGCTATAATTGTGCCGAAACGATCCCGTTTACGATCAAAATTGCAATAAAGAGACAATGTCTAGACGAAACGTTTATATAAATTTAAAACGTATTGCTTTTATATAACCACCAAGCTGCTTCTCAGCCCTAACTGAACGTTTTTATAATCATGAAATTCGCGCAGATATTTTGTTCAGTCAGAGAACAAATTTTAATGCACTCTGACATGACTTTCATGTTTCCATAAAATTCTAACGCGTTATAAAGACGCAATAATATATAGATATTCACACACATGTGCATCTTTTCCCGCGGGAAAAAAACACAAGAAAATTTGTCTCTTTGTGTTTTAAAATAGAAAACAAACAAACAAACAAACAGAGTGTCCACCGCGGGAACCGAACAGTTGATTTTAGTATCGTACATCGACAGACTGAGCGATGTCCTATCGTAGTTCTGTTTACCAAACTAAAGCTTGACTCCTGGTCTTCCTAGTTTTAAATATCGAAGATTTCCAATTGAAGTATAATAAACTAGGATGAGGGAATCAGCGTAGCCTATAGTTACAGTGATGGTTTTTATCTGTTTGTTTTAAAATAAGAAGTTAGTAACAGTAATCTATCTGTGCTGTACTAACCACGTGTGTCAAAACCAGATTTTTAAAGTTAGGAACCCTTAGATTTACGACTGAGCCACCCTAGGACTAGCGTGACGCACTACAATTCTGCAATTCCATCTAGAGGGCTGCATGTGCGTTATAAGAAAGACTGTCAAATCCATTTATTGGTTCAAGCTATAATAGCGCAAACGTCATCGACGGGTGCTGTTGAATAGCTGCTTTCCCTGTTGTCCAGTAGTTTGAAACTAATGGTGACTAGTTCTAGTTTAGTTTTATGATAATATAGAAACATAAAAAAAAATGTCTGTGATTTTATAATGACAAGAGAATGAACTAAAAAAAGTCGCACATATGGAACAGATAAATATATCTAGGAATAAACAGAGTGAGTATGTAAGGATATTGGATCAGCACAGCGAGCTTTTAAGCCTGACCTCAATTCACCTTCCTTACTGTGTGAAATCAGCTTATAACTCAAAGTTAAGGACAAGGAAGACTGATTAGCCCACATCGTCTCAAATTTAATGATACCAATCATTCTATAATGCAACGCCATTGTATGGTACTTCTGGCCAATGAAACAGAAATATAAAAATTGACATAATATCCTAAAAACAGAATACTGGGGGTGAGGAGTAAAAAACAAAGGCACCGGAACCGGAATTGCTGAAAGTTCTGTGACACTAACATTATGTATTTTACTTATATGTAGGCCAGAAATTATATTATTATACATGTATTACTTTTCTGGGAGCATGCTTTTAACAGCACGAGATCTGCTTCTATCATTTCTTATGTTTTCAAACTCGCTGTTAAATCTGCGTGTCCAACCAAGCACTTCGCTTCGTAACTCTTTCCTACACTACTTTCAAATGTATTAATTTACGTTTACAATATATCTGTGTGAACAGCACATTAATAATTAAGGAAGAAATTTGGAATTAAAATTACTATAAACGAGCAAGCACATTTCACATTTATATATTACTCTACTAAACTTGAATGGAATGCTATGATATTCTTGGACAAATAAACAAATATTGCGTTTATGGTAAATTTGTCCACTATTTAACAAGTGGACTATTTAACAAGTCCACTATTTAAGTGCTATATTTTACGGTGTATTTAAATAACGTAGCCAGTGAAAACTAAAAGTATTTAACAGTAATTTCATTAACACCGCGAAATCATAATGTTTAAGTTTCACGGTTAGTTTTAGCTAAACTCAACACATAAAACTTTCATAGAAGAACATATAAAGACTAGTTTTGAATCTTTTGAAAGTATATTTTCTTTACTCCTGTCGAGTTTATTAAATTACGTAACGTAGTGTTTTATTTCAAAACCTATATGTTGTAAGTTCGTGTTTTCTAATAACAAAGCCACATCGGGCTGTCTGCTAAGTCCACCGAGGGGAACGAGTCCCTTATTTTAGCGTTGTAAATCCGTAGACTTGCTGCTGAACTAACGGGGTGGACGTTTTAAGTATTATTCGATGTATAAGACGCACCCCTATTTTCAAGGCTATCTTTAGGTAAAAACATATTTTTTATGTAATGGATGCATAAAATTGTTGATGTTCGGTGTATAGGACGCACGGAGTGTTATGAGACCCCTTTGTTTGGAATAAAAAGTGCGTCTTATACACCGAAAAATACGATAAGTTAAGTTAATCATAGTGTTTTTGTTTTGAAATGACGTAAATTCCTCATGGGGGGAAAAAACAATTTTGTCTGATGCGACTGTTGTTTCATGAACATTTTCTTTACGTATTAAACTCGACGTACTGTTTTTTTATTGACGTCACAATGTATTATTTTATCTACAACGAGTATATGCCCGAGACGAAAGCGATCATTGTTATTGCTGCCAGCCGTCTTCTCTGTAGACACAAGCTTCAGGATTAGCGTCACGTTCTCAGCTTTCATTGCAAGCAGTTTGAAAATTAAACTGTTTGTTTTTCATCTGACATGACAGAATTTACAGATGAACATAACCCGTCAAGAGACGTGCTATGAGCGTTGGATTAACTTTGGAGTAAAATGATAAAAGCATGCAGAATGTGGTTTCTGTGAATATCGTAAACGACGTCTTCACCAATATATATATTAAACTATAATGAAAATTGTTGGTGACTTTTTTCAGTTTTAGCTTTCTCGTGCGAGTCCTGACAAAACATGTGAACTGTGTATTTTTATCCGATTTCTATTAGTTATTTAAATAAACTGCGTGTCTTGTTGACGGGTAAACAGATCCACATCCAACTTAATCACACTTTTAATTTTCATTTAAAATGTGCGCATGTAAGTCAGGTCTTGTGTATGCAATTTCTTCATTGAACTCAGTAGGTTTGAAATATAGCTCGAGAAAAGTAATTGACAGATATAAATAAACCGAATACTTAACGCCTCTAATGGAAACATTCAAAACTACCTAAGTCTGTCTGTTTATAATTAAGCACAAATTTACGCAATGGGATATCTGTGCTGTGCCTACCAGCGATATCGAAATTGTGTCTTCCTAAGACAGATGTCCGACAAATTCTTCATTATTCTATACCTTTGAAAGGTTATTTAAAAATCGCACATATGATTATCTTTATATGGTCTGCGAAAGTTTAATGCGTTATATTTTTCAACGTGCGACATGGACATTCTAATTCTTAATTTTGTTAAAACTAGTCAAATTCCGACTTAAGAGTTTTTAAAGAAAGTTTTGAGACAGTAAATTGGAATGTTTAATAGTTTTTTTTGAAGACAGCTCTACCTTCTACTAGAAGTGACCGTTTTTTTTCGTAGACAGACAGGTCTACTGATTTCCAGCAGAAAATCCAAAACGTGTCTTTAAAACAGACAGAAAGCATAATCTGTCCACAAGCATTACAGTAATCTTCAGTTTCACTCTGTATTGTAGTCGATGTGTCAATCGGGTTGTCTGTCAACGTGTTAACCCATTCATTTTTACTGATGATTAAACTTAAAAGAAAACAAGGACACGCTTCTCTACACTACGTCTAGCGTAAAACACGCCTTAACAAAAGGGAAAAAAAAACCTTTTACATAGTTTAAGTGTTCTTCAAATGTTTTTAACTAGCAGGCACGTGCACTAAGCTACTAAATTAAGCTAACTAATAAGCCATTTAATCAACATAATTAATGCAGAAATTTATATTTTTACAAACATTACAAAAGCATACAAATTCATCATTCATTATTTTGATAACGATGTATAGGAAAGTCTACATCAATATATCTATGTCCTTCAACTACGAAAATGTATATGAACACCATCAGCACTTTTAAGTGTTATTAATGACACTTTTGTGTATTGTTATGTACCTCAGTGGCTATCTCTGTCTTATATAGATATTTCATTTTAACGTATCTGCAGAACATTTTTCCCCGTTTGTTTCTAATGTACAAAAGCAAACATTAAAGCAATGTACTTGTGATTACGTGGTATTTATAAGGAGTCTAATTACTGCCCGAAATGCCATAACCTATGAAACCTTAATTAAGAGCTGTCTACGAAAATGTGGTTTATCCTGTCACGAATTTCAATGGAATTGTTGAAGATATTCCTTACAAACATTAAGTAAAACACTAACAATTAGTATCTGCTTTTTTATTTCTATTCCTGTTGCTATTCTAAATACAGAATATCCTGCTTGTAAAGTAAAACTTGACATAAACATTATTTATTTATGTTCTACCGTAATTTTAAAAGTGAGTGCATAGCTTTTCAAACGCCTCACGGGAAGCGACCTCTATTAAAGGTAAACAAACAAAAGCCTGGACAGACATCACGATTCCCAATATGTAGATGAGTTTAGTATTCCCTAAAATATACTGCTTTAAAAGAATCGAATTAATATTTTATCTGTATTTGCTAATATAATGATTTTTCAACTTTTTTAATTCTCCTTTTATTAACAATAATGTTAAATGCAATAACAAGAAACAGTTATAATATTATCCGATATCTAAAATTCCACGTAAGCCTAAAATTATAGATATCTGTATATTTAAATGTTATTTGTGAAACTGAAAGACTTGTACTTAAATGTCTCGCAGAAACATAATGCTAATTGAGGCACTATGACGTAGGTTTATCTCACCTCAGCTTGTTTTACACCATATGATGATTAAAATCATTAGTAGCTGCTTTCCCTCTAGTCTATAACTGCTAGATTAAGAACTACGAGTGTAGATAATTGTCGAGCAGCTTGGCGCGAAATTCAAAACAAACCAAATCAAGCCTGTTTAACATACGCTAACATCGTTTCTCGTCTCCTGTTACGTTCAGATGTGCATCTATTCTAAATTTTGAAATGCTAAATCAACAACTTGCGATAATTACAATATAAAATGTGTTCCACTTAAGGTTTACACTGAGGTAAACTTTTACCTTTAATTAGATCAAGTTCCTAGCCAGTGTAAAACCGTATTTTATTAATCCACAATAATTTCTGAAAACGAAAATTGAATTTTTTTTTAACTGATAGAAAGCGTTAGGTTTCAAAATTCTGAAAGAAACAAAACAAGTTGAAACCTCACCTCAGGGGGGTCGGTTAAATTAAGTACGTCACCGGTACACGCCACCCTTTCAGCAAACTGTAGAAGTCCTGATGAGGTATTAAGTTCAGGCCAACCTCGGTTACTATAAATATTAGATAAGGCAAGAAATAAAATGCGCAGAATCCCATACATTTTATACAGTGAGCATTTTAACAACATCTCTGGAGTAACAGATTAAACTTGTAAGAAAACTCGGACAGTTCAAGTTGAACTTACAATTTATCGACCCACAATACCGGTGAATGTGATTAATAAAATATTACGCTAGTAAAAACAAAATCCACGGTTTGGAATGAAACTAACTATTATTGTTGAAGCTAGTTAGTATCGTGTTTTATGTTTTTATATTTTTGTGTTATCTACAAGTTACAGTATAGTTCAAAATTACCTTGAAAAACAACTGAACATTAAATGATAATCTCGCTGTGTTTACATTTTATAACGAAATCTTATAACACATATTTACTTCGTTCTAATAAGAAAATTCTTACATTTCCGTGACAAGTCTAAGTAAAACAAATTTTGAAAATTATACCTCTTTCCAACGGTTCTTTGAATATTACATGACTAAGTGAAGGGAAAAAAAAAATCTAAACACCACGTAGTGTCTTAACATAGTAGCTTCTTTTATATTTAGTGGCAAATTACTTTTTAAGATACATTTTTAATATGGTATCAAAGCTCTTAGTTATAATATAACTGTTCATTTTTTTATTTTAATACCATCAGTGTTTTCTTAATTACTACACTACCAGTGTAACAAACTGATTCTGACAATTTACACTCATTTGTTAATTTATAATCACGAATTCCACAAAAAAAGGTTTCATATATGTTTTATACTAACCAATAAACTGATGAGTATAAACTGTCTTTGAAAAGAAAGAATAATCTGACAAGAATATGTCATTAACTTAAGATATTTCAATTTAAATTCAAGAAGTTAAAATTACAGCAGTAGATAATTGCGGATTATTTCTTGTATTTAACTTGCATGTGTAACTGAGAATTAGCTACAAAACACCAAACGCACGTTAAGCATGACATTTTTAAAATCTTTGTTATATCTCGCACTATAAGCCTTTTGAAATAATTTAAAATGTTGTTTCACATGGTATATTGGTGTAACATATTTCCTGCAATGTTTAAGTTATTTAGAGATTTAACTCCCTGTTTATTAAATCGATTTTTTTGTTGTTGTTATTAAGAGTATGAGATCGGTGTTGCTAGCGTATTTTTATATCAGTTTAACAAGACAACTTACTTCGAGAGAGTATGACTTCCTGCTGGTGATGCTAAGTCAAACGTTCGGCTAAACTTGACACTCTGAAAAGTCATGAAAAAATGACTATTAAGCCTTTTCATTTTTTTTTATTCTGTGTTATCTGTATTTCTTCTCGGTAAAAATAAATCATTTCCGGTTTGTATTCTTTTCTTAAAAGGTGATAATTAAATGCTTCATGGATACTAATTATTTTCAGTAAAATGTCATTTATTTAGTTTTCATGTTTCTTTTTTACTATTGAAAGTTGAATAGATTTTAATAAAGTAAAAGTTCTAATTTTATTGAAAATATATGAATAAATTATTTAATAATATATTTTGTATACACGTCAGGTCATGGATACTGTGTTACATTTTATCATCAACTGTTATAAAGTTTGTATTTCTGTATTGTTGTGATATCACATTTTATCATCAACTGTTATAAAGCTTGTGTTTTTGTATTGTTGTGATATTACGTTTAATCATCAACTGTTATAAAGCTTATATTTCTGTATTGTTGTGACATTATATTTTTTCATCAACTGTTATAAGGCTTGTATTTTGTACGTTTAGGACTTTGCGTTTCATATATTTTAAGCCAAAACAATGTAAAGTCTGCTCAGAATGGCACATTTGTTATTCATTGATTGTTAAACAGCTGGAATATGATCATCACATGTTGTTAACTGAGGTGTTAAACTATCTTGTAGGTGTTCTTTGATAAATTTATCTCGTAGGTGTTTCTTGTTACTGATATATTGATGATATTTGTATATATTGTGAGTCTAGAACATTATTTATGTGATATTATCTAGCTTTTATATTGTTTTTCGGAACTTGTAGTGCATATTGGAAGCATTTGGAGATATTGGTAGTAAATTTAGAAAGTCTTTACTCTCCAGATAATAATAATAAAAAAACACATTCAGCTGTCGTTTCCTCTTTGCGGCTTCTCCAGGACATGAGCTTTTTATTATTGTGAGTTGCCATATAATTTATGTGTTTTCTAATTGTCTGTTTTCATTGTTGTTGATTCAAAAAGGTCATTGCTAAAACTATCACACACACACACACTCTCTAAAATGCCATTTACACTAAACAAACTTAGAGACCAATTTTGCAATAGAATACTATGATATACCATAGCTTGATTACTGGTTCTCAGTTAGTGTCTTAGGTCTCGTATAATGAGTGCTGTACTAAAACATAGGTCGAAGTAGCTAACATGCGTTAACTAAGATGTAAGAGAGCGAGGAACACGTCATGTAAACATAACAAGTGAACTCGTATAATGTTTAAAACAACGCAATGGTTTCATATATATCTTTACTTAAATGTTCATTTAGTTTCAAATTACATGAAATCCAGACCAGAGCACCTTTAGGAGTGCTTATCTCTAGATTTACACAATCGAATAAAATATAATGAATTATGAAGTCCATATAGTTATTGGACAAGACCCAAAGTCTGATAACAATAAGTATTACTGACTATGGATCCATGTAAATAACTGGAAAATTTAAAATATGAAACATCTTTGCTCATATTGATTAGAAATGCCGCGATCAGCTTAGCACTGCTGTTTAAAGCAGGATTCGCCCCCGTAGGTCGGTGATAAGGAAATCGAATTAGCTCTAAGTGTCTTTAGAAACGTGTATGTATCTTGTTTATATGCCTATATTTGAACACTTTCATACATTCTATTCCTGATACGTAAGCTTTGTTATCGTGTAAACGCCTGTTGCTGCATAGGGAAGCGTGATTATAATAAATTATATTTGTGTGTGTGTGTGTTTTCTTAAAGAGAAGCTACATTGGGATACGGGCTGAATTCACCGAGAGGAATCGAATCCCCGATTTTAGCGTTGCAAATCCGTAGACATACCACTGTTCTTGTGGGGAACAATTATATTTGTCGTCAGACGACAGTATTAGATTTGTTGTATTTTTAATGCAGTATTTAGTATTTACAAAGAAATAGGTGTATAACAATATGTGTATTTCAGCCGTGTGTCCGCCGAATACGTAAGATAAATATAATTTACAATAACCGCGCTTCATCAACAGAAAATGTTCGCACCATATCAATTGTTATTCTGATAAATGACTTAAATAAATAAAGTTACAAGTACGTGTCTGTTTCTTAGTATCCCAACCAATATAACAAGCTCTGGTGTTGAACGAAAAACACCATCGACAGTGGTGGGCGCAGTGCTGTAGAAATACTACCACACACTCTTATTTTCGGTAAAGATCTAAAAAGTGCAGAGTCAAAGTTGAAGTATTTAACAAATACAATCATCCTAATATTCTTGTCTTTTAACAAATATGCAGGATAATTATGAAAGAAACTAAATCGTTTCGTAAAATGTTGCGAAAATGAGAATATGTTTGTTTGAACAAACAATAGATTATTTGAGCTCTCTCCACAACGAGAAATCAACCCCTTGACCCGCCAGGGAACAAATATTATGTAATTATATACAATGAAACGTTCTTTATTTTTCAAACCGGTCTTAAAGGCCTTATGTAATTACCTTTCACTTTAATTAAATTCGTGTAAATAAGACTTCTATTCTACAACGTCGTTTAATGTTTCGCCACTCTATCCTTTCATCAGATTAATGCAAAAAATGTATTGAGACAAAAATGTTCAAATACAATTTCCTTCTTACCTCGCTGTTTCCTCCTTCCTGGAGCAATAGTAAGGCAGCTCTTTCACACTTCAACAGTCGCTGTGCTCGCTGCATGATCTTTAAGATAACTTTATCCAACGACGTTTGCTCTTCAAACAAATCATGAACCACCTCCAATAAAGACTTGAAACAAAAATAACATTTTAACGTGTTAATATAAAGCAAATCTTGGGAATTATTTAATAGCTTCCTTGCAAAGAAGAAATCTAACCCAGTATGTCTGTCTGAGCATAAATAAGTTTAGAATGAGAACAATTTGGGTAGAACAGTACAATTGGTGGTCCTTAAAAAGAAGCTTTTCCTCTTAAGCGAACAATACAGTTAATATCCGATTTTTTCATTCTTTAAATTTATTTTACTGAGAAATGGAACACCATCAATAATTAGTACTAATTGTTCAAGCAAAAATTGTCCTTTTTATTTAGTTGGGTATTCCTGAAAGAAAATAACTTCAAAATAAACTGTATCCGTCCATCAACTTAAGAGAGGTTCCTTTCACTTAATTAGATGATTTTAATGATGGGTTAAATAAAAAAAATTAAAAAGTTGAAGGATCGTCCCTTTTTATTTGTTTTGATATTTAAGAAGGAAAACAAAAACCGTATATAGTCTCTAAACAGTTATTGTCTTGTGTAGTATGGTACGTATGTAATAAACAGTTTCTCCTAGAAGCTAAACAGATTAAATTTGTAGTTGTAATGGTTAGTAGCCTATTTAGTCATCTAACTCTAAATGCTTATTAATGGCTAATTTTATTATATATCCTTTACTTAATTATATTTTATACCTGTAAGGCAATTTCCATTCTGCTGCTGTCTCCTAGGAGATTTTAAGAAGGGCTATTATTGTTTCGGTAATGACTGGGATTTCAACCTAGGGCTATTATTGATTCGGTAATGACAGGGATTTCAACCTCGGGCTATTGTTGATTCGGTAATGACTGGGATTTCAACCTAGGGCTATTGTTGATTCGGTAATGACTGGGATTTTAACCTAGGGCTATTGTTGATTCGGTAATGACTGGGATTTCATCCTAGGGCTATTGTTGATTAAGTAATAACTGGGATTTCAACCTAGGGTTATTGTCGTTTCGGTAATGACTGGGATTTGAGCCTAAGGCTTCTTCATAGATGTTCACTAGTGGCGCAGCAGTATGTCTTCGAACTTGTAACGCTAGAAACCGGGTATCGATACCCTTGGTCGGCGGAGCACATTGAGTAGTTTTGTGCTTAACATTAAACAAACGAACAATCTTGATGCATAGTTTAGTGCATTATTCACTCAACAGGGATCTTTTCTCTTAGGACTTCAATCATCTATTTCAATGTCTTTTAAGAATAGTATGTAACTTTTACTGACATCTATGTTACAGTGACTGAGTGTACTATTCATTAAGTGGACATAGAAGGCTTCCTTGTCAGTGTGTGGTTTACGTTTCATGTGTGACGTTCTTTGCTGGCATGATAGCCTATTGAAGATAGATTGGTATTATGGAGTAATATTGTTATTATGCTCCTGAATTTTATATTTTATCGTTTTCATGATTTTTTTTTCTGATACATTGGAATCTACAACTACAAGGTGTTGGTGGTGGGCTGTATTAAGTATCTACTGTCTCTTTAGTCTGTTACTTCAAAATTAGGGACGACTAGTCCAGATAAGCAACAGAAGCTTTACGCGATGTTCAGGAACAAAAAAATAATATCTTTCTATCTCTGAGTCCGTTTTTCACATTAACACTTTTTGATTTGTCCTGGGACCTTCCTGGAATCGACATAGGATGTTGGCGTTCGGATCTAATACACTTTATCACCTTATGTGTTTCAGTCTCAGGGGATTGGCATTTCAGTCTGCCCCCGTTTTACCTGTCACTCTCACCTTTAGGCTTTGACCAACTTAAAATAACTTAGCATGCGCCCTTACAGTCACTGAAATGACATAGATTCAACTTTCGGATGTTATTCCCAAATGTCACTTACCGGGTAATTGTATTCCTCTCCGTATCTACATATATATACAAACTAATTAACAATTAGAATTATATGACCGTATAGACTGCTAGTCATGAAAACTTTTGGCAATTTTAGGGACAGATCACGGCACTAAACTATCAACAACAGTAAAAAGCATATTTGTGCCTTTGAATAACTTAAAAGGTTCACGCACGCATTTTTATTCTAACCAAAACAATAATAACAATAATAACACTACTACTTGTTTTAGCCAACTATTATAGAAAGTTCCGGGAAAAAAGTAAAAAGACATTTTAAATAAATGAATAAAGTTTCATTGAAGCTTTCTTTTGAGAACTATGCTTCTATTATCTTCTGTTGATACTAATGTTTTATTCTGGACAGTATTCACTAACAAACCCATCTTCTGGTATTCAATGTTTTGATTAACGCAATGGTTCCCAGTTATGTAATGTAATAAAATAATTATAGATATCCACAGATCTCATCAGGATCCATACTTGTATTTCATGTTGTAACTCATTATATTTTGAACACTGTCCTGTAGTATTGCACCAACGTTATTTTATTTAAATTCATGACCCTTGTAATAATTGTTGCTTATTTACTTCGTCATCATTGTTGCCCTGACTGTTGTAACTCAGTCATAAACAGAAACATGACCAACAAGTAATTGACTGACAAACCTTGCTTAAGAAAATGTGGGTTTCTTTGTTTGTTTGTTTTTAATTTCGCGAAAAGCTACACGAGGGCTATCTGCTCTAGCCATCCCTAATTTAGCGGTGTAAGACTAGAGAAAAGGCAGCTAGTCATCGCCATCCACCACCAACTCTTTGGTTACTCTTTTACCAACGAATAGTGGGATTGACCGTCACATTATAACGCACCACGGCTGAAATGGCGACCATGTTTGGTACGACGGGGATTCAAACCCACGACCCTCAATTTACGAATCGGGTGCTTTATTCACTTAGCCATGACAGGCTCTCGTGTCGAACGTCTTAACCTACCTGGCCGTACCGGGCTGTTTAAGAAACAAAGACAAACAGCTTAACATAACTGCCTACTATAACTTGAAAGAAGCTTCTCAATTATGAAACATGTGTACTATTGTTAAAGCTGAAATGAATTTGTGTAATTACATGCAATCCGTAATATCATGGAAAGTATTGTGTTCATACTTTCATCAACATAACTTGATTATATCTTTTACGAAGTATCTTATAGCTATAGATATATAAATGGAATATTTGTACTCTGTAAATCTTTTAGTTGATACAGTGCTTTATAAAAATTATATGCAAATATAGCTCAGAAAAAATAATTGCACTTTAAATTTGAATAGCATTTTAGGAGCACTTGAGTCAAATAGCCAAGAATTCAGGCATAACATTATCTAGTTTTTAACTACCGACCAGATGGAAGACCAACAGTCAGCAGCATCTTTTGTAAAAAGGGCATTTTTGAACTTTTAGCAGGATAACTATTATAATGCACTCTGAGCTGAAAGTTTGTAGTATATTCAGCAGCACTTCAACACAAGCGTTGGGCATTCGTATCTGCAATTCGACACTTTAGCCAATTGACCACATCCTGCCAACAAAATAATGAAATACACAGTTAAATAACTTTATTTATCCGAAGAAACGGGATACACTTAATTTCAACAATTGTATAATTGCCAGCAATGTGAAAATCATGCCGCCATCGAATACAAATTACAAATTCATGTCGCGAAAGGAAATATATTTCTTAGCCTCATGAGTGACATTCATATCAGTATATGTTAAAAAATAAATTTCCTGTTGTCTTTATAATGCGAAATAAGTTTAGATTAACATTAGGATTAACTCGACTTTTTTATGTTTTAACAGCGCCATAATCAGTCACGTATCTGAAATTAAGAAAATATGTAATTCCAGACTATCCAGATACCTGGTATTTTCAAAATAAGCTGCAAGACTGCTGTGTGATAACATAAACCATCACGTAAGAAGATGAAGTACTATTTACGTTTCAGCATATATATGTGTGTGTGTGTGTGTGTGGTTGGTTGTAGACAAAAACAAGCCGAAACAAAAATGAAAAACACTCCACCAGTTGAAATGATCCCCTGGATACAAGCTATAATGTGAAATATAAAATGTACCCAAGGTTCTGGAGGTGATTGAAGAAGAAGGATCCGCATTGCAATAGGGGTACACTGTCTATCGGTCTTAACCGACAGATGGCCGGTCTCACATAAAGATAAGGGAATAATAACAGTACTGAAAATAATAATGGAAGTTAGAAGAGCAAGATGTAGATGCTCAAGCCCACAACGTCCCATACCTACATCACCCTTCACTGCCTGTAGACAGTTGTGGAAAGCAGTTAGCTTTCCATAGAAAAAATACATACAAAAAATAAAAGTAAGTAAATTAAATAAACTTACATCCTGAAGTTATCATTCCAGCCCCCATTATGGTAGTAAGGTACTAATTACTATCCTAGTAGACCAATTATAGTAGTATGAAGGGCCCCACCCAACCAGTTATCTGAGCTAACGAGTATAACTCCCAACACCACCCATTAAATCTACTGTAACTATCAATTTTCATACTCTAAACAAGTTTTTATATATGCTGTAAGATGTTCATCCGCATAAAGTAGTGCCAACTTGTTTAATGACCTTATTCACAAATAGAAATAGTTATAATAAATATTTAGTAAAATTTATTTAATTTTTATTTTTTTATATTTATTTAATACATTCTTATCTTTATTGCATAATATTTTAATATTTTTATTTAAAGACCATTTATTAAATACATTAAGTATTAATTTTTGTATCAGTATTTCAACATTAATAATAAAACATTGTAACTTATTATTACAATAATTACAATTTATTATTGTTATGTATATGTGTAAATATTTTGTAAACAACATGTCGTGTTGTGTTTGAATTTTCATTTGTATTATTCATTTTTCCATATTGATATTATTGTTTCGAAGTTTAAACTAAAATATGTTATTTATTTAGGGTAACATTTTAGAACTTTCTCGAATTAAGTAGACCAATCACATGTTTGTAAATGAGTGCTGGTGACTTCCTGTCTAGAGTGTAGCCTCGTGCAAGAACGGATATGCGTGGATAGCTCTGGAGTTGTATGGAAATTGCGAGATTGTTCGAGAAATAGGCCTATCGGTATAAAAAAGACGGTGACGTGAGAGATGTTCAGTCATCAGTCATCAGTTTTATTCGAGGTAGAGAGATTCAGTCGTTAGTTTTATTCGAAGACAAAGAGTGAGATTCAAACACCAGTTTCATTTCAAAAGAAGAAAGTTAGTTATTTGAGAAAGATTAAGTGTTTGCTGTGAATATTCAACTTGGATTTGTGATTGAAATTAGATCTACGGAAGCCGTGATTTTATTTCGTCAATCTCTACGATACTTCTGAATTACCGCTTGTGCTGAGGGACGGCGATTTTATTGAACTGTGAACTGTTTCGGAATCTCTTCGTGGGACCAAATTCACACCCTAGACTGGAATTTAAGACTTTAATTTTAGATCATTACATTAGATACAGGCCAGTACCGTTTTGTATTGTGATTTATTTTGAAGTTTGAAAATAATATTATTTTGTTTTGTAATTAATTTCGAATGTCGTAACTTAATATCTGTCACTGTTATTATACAATTTATGTCATATTTGTTACATTTGTTAATAGTTTAGTGTAATAAATTATACAAGCTGTTATCTGTGTTTTTCTGTTGCGTTTAATCTACGAAGACCATAAAACATTAAAAAAAATACGTAACAATTATTATTACAAAATCTGAATAATTATGAAGTTATAATGCTTACAACAGAAAATTTGAGTATCTATTGTTATGACAACGAGCGTATTATTTCTTTAAACCAATGAAGACAGGTGAGCCAACTCGTAAAATGTGTACAGTGTTGTTTGATTTAATTCCTCGCTGATTTCGAAATATGCGAAGTAAATGTATTCCCATAGTTATCATAAACGTATTACCATAGTTATCAGACGTCATGTACAAAGGAAAGTTTCCTGCGTGCGCTCTTAAAACTTTCAGCCAATTTAAGACAAAGTTTGTACTTTGAGACACTTTATTTTATGTGCTTACGTAAACATTATAAACGCTCAAAACCCAAAGAGATCGCATGGGTGTAATTTAGATACTATATTTAAGCAGATCCCATAAACGTGAAACGGAAGAAAAGTTATTTTTATTACTTTTAAGACACTAGAATATTAGAAAATATTCTGTGCTTCGCCCACCACGAGTAATGAAACCCGGTTTTTAGCGGTGTGACTCCGCAAACATGTCGTTGTATTACTAGCGGGCGAGATTCATCGGGATGGCTACAACAGCTATTCAAACAGTACCACAATTTTTTATTTTGCTTACAGTACTTCTATATTGAACGTCAATATCGCAAATAATAGGTTATTTGTTATTGGTGTATATTCAGGAAACTTAAATATAATTCTAGTACGTTTTCGCCTAAAATATATTTTTAACTAAAGTTTTATATCATATGTTCTTGAATAATTATGCAGGCAATTAAACATTCGCCCCCTCCCTTTCCACTGTTATAGCAGTATATCTAAGAACTTACATCGCGAGAATCTGGGTTTCGATACCGGTGGTGGGAAAAACACAGACTGTCCATCACGTAGCTTTGTGTGTAACTTCAAACAAACCAAAAATTAAACATTCTTGGATAAATACGTATCATACTTTTATGCTATTATTTATTTAGATTTTTAGTAGTTTATATAAAGCCTCACAATACTTTAGTAACAGCTTACAATTGCTTTGTGATACCACACACCGACTTCATGGAAACATATAGGTCGTTGCTGTTACTAATTAATTGTTTTTATCCTGCCTAAATTCTATGTTATATTTCTGTCTAATTAACTGATTTAGACTGCCTGAATTCTAGGTTGTCTCTCTTAAAATTAATTGTTATTAGACTGCTTGAATTCTAGATTATATCTCTACCTAATTATATGTTTTAGACTGCCTGAATTCTAGGTTATATCTTTTAAAATTAATTGTTTTAAACTGCCTGAATTCTAAGTTGTCCCTCAAAAATAAATTGTTCTTAATCTGTCTGAATTCTACATTGTATCTCTGACTAAATAACTGTTTTAAACTGCCGGAATTCTAGGGCCCGGCATGGCCAAGCGGGTAAGGCGTGCGACTCGTAATTCGCGGGTCGCGGGTTCGCGCTAAACATGCTCGCTCTCCCAGCCGTGGGGGCGTTATAACGTGACGGTCAATCTCACTTTTCGTTGGTAAAAGAGCAGCCCAAGAATTGGCGGTGGGTGGTGATGACTAGCTGCCTTCCCTGTAGTCTTACACTGCTAAATTAGGGACGGCTAGCACAGATAGCCCTCGAGTAGCTTTGTGCGAAATTCCAAAACAAACAAACAAACAAACTGAATTCCAGATTATGTCTTTTAAAAATTAATTATTGTTAGACTGCCTGAATCGATGTTTAGCCATTTTTTTATAAACTAAAACAGGTTTTTTTAATTTTATCAACAAATTGCCTGATTATGTAATAAATTCAAATCTGTTACTTTGTTTTTAATATTTGTATCCAACATATAACGTTGCTCGAACAGTTAATTGAAAACAAGGCTTCTCTCTTATTTTATCACTTTGGCTTTTACTCTTTTCCGAACAACTTGGTCCTTATTTCAGAAGTTTTAGAGAAGTACGCATTTGAAAAAAATACCAACTATTTTATAAGGCCATAAAAGCGAACAGTGATATCAGATTGAATATTTTATAAAGTACATCATGTTTAACAATTCAGAAAACTTTTGTTGTGTTTATGAAGGAATTCATATGAAATTTTCCTTGGGCACTAAGCTAAATTTTTTTGTCAATAAAAGTGATAAAAGTCACCAAATCCAGATAAAGCAGCTTTCATGACCGTGACAAATCTACGGCTGAAATTGAATTTTGTGATAAAAAATAATTCACGATTAAGTGAAAATATATTTCTACGTTTCGCTTGTTCCTGAATGAAAATGGAGTGTTCCAACTTAAGACAGTTATAATTTTAATGTTATCAGAGCCAAAATATTTAATGCTGATATTATTATCACTAGTTGAAATATTTTTAGTTATATTGAAATAATTTGTTATCCTTGTGTCAGAGCTGAGAAACCAATAATTAAATATATTTTCCAAATTCAATATATGTATACATGTATGTATATTGGGCAACAATTTGCTTTATTTTTCCCTCAGTTTCTTAAATTATCTGAAACTACATTTAAAAAAAAAATGCACCAGCCGTCCCTAATTTAACAGTGTAAGTCTAGAGGGAAGGCAACCAGTCATTATCTGCTAGTTCAACTCTACTCAGAATAAGTTTTGCAAACCCCAAGGCAGCGTGGACAAAAAGGACTTTCATCTGATTTTCCTCTACGACTTCAAACTTGGACGAAAAGCTAATGAAACTACATGGAACCAACCATAAATCAGTTATTGAATGTATAGTTTATCGTTAGTTTCAAAGGTTTCGACGTGGAGATGAAAGTCTTTAAGACCACAAAGATCGTGGAAGAAAGCCATTCTTAGATGATAACACATTTAGGGAAGCAGTTGAGACAGACATTCGCACAACAGTACGTGAGCTTGCAGAAAAGCTAGGCACAAACAAATCAAACATTGCCAACCACTTGAGTGCGATTAGAAAGACTAAAGAGTTGAATAAGTGGGTTCCACATAAGCTGAGTGAAGATCAACAAAATTGGTGTTATGAGACCTGTCAAGGATGATGTTTCAAAAATAGAACGAATCAAAAATCCAGGTTCCGCCTCATCCATCTTATTTCCCTAGAACTTTCCCATACAGATATTCATTTTTTCAAACATTTTAACAATTTTTGGAAAACAAACACTTTCAAAACTAGGCTGCTGCAGAAAAAGCTTTCAAGAAGTTCATTGACCAAAAAAACTCTGATTTCTACATGAAAGGCACAAACAGTATCGTTACACATTGGCAACAGTGTGTTGAAGCAAATGATGTTTACTTTAATTAAAGTAAGTTTTAAAATACTAGTTTATACTTTTCCAAACTTCACAGTTCAAAAACGACATTTATTTCTGAACAACCTGATATAATGCGTTGTTTAGCATTTAGTATTGTTAATATTATCCTTAAAACGTACGTGTAGAATACTAAGAGTTTGTTTGAAGAACTTTCAGTTATATATATATATATATGTGTGTTAACATAAAGGTGGTATTTATAGTTTCACTCCTTCAGTTTATTCATCAAAAATATACGTGTCAAAATTTACAACATAATATGTTAATAACACATAATTAACAAGAGCAAATACAATGTTTTATAAAATTCAAGGGAAAGTTAAAGTAAATACAATAACGGAAACAACTATACCTACTTTGTTTCTTTCATATTCTCTCCTGGACATTTCAAATAAATTAGCGTTGGTAAGAGCTATTCCGCAGAATTCCAGGTACGTCTTAGCCAGCTGGTGAGTGAAATACAAATATATTACAATACTTAAAGCTAATAAAAATAACGAACTTTTATTTCAATCAGAAACAGATGATAATAAGATTACCCATTGTCTGCAGCAAGACGCTGGTAAATTACCACAGATGGCTAATGAACATTGTTATTTTATTAGATGACACACGATGCTCCAAAATTAATCTATAGCAATTTCCTCTTTGCCTCAGTTCTTTGCATTAGTTATTTTCTGGAAATGAAAATAGAAACTGCAAAAACTAGGTCAAAAATAAAAGCTGTATGCACCATGGGCAGATCAATAACCGTAGGATACACAATATTACATGAAAAGATAAAATATACTCTAGCAAGAGAGAGAATCAGCTGAGGAAGAAGGTTTATATGTGTAGTGATGTGTCTGTTATTAGATCTAACTTTTATCCTTAAGCCTCCCGTGTGAAATGAAACCAGAACTTAAACATTATCAGTTGCTATGACTACTCAAGTTCACAATGTAACGTAACATGCACTAAGACAGCCATTCACCCTCAGCAGTAACTTCTGAAAAGGTATTTGCTTCTAGAATAACAGAAAATACAGAAAAGGTGAAAAAATTATAATAAAAACATGTTATTTGACACAGACTACTGAGATGAAGAGAATGCGTTTTACTCTTTTCGTAAGGTAGTGTAGACCTAAGATTTATTGTTTTATTATATGCATAGAATTATTGTTTTATTACATGCATAGATTTACTGTTCGATTGTATGCCTAGATTTATTATTTTATTGTATGCTTAGAACTGTTGTTTTATTATATGCCTAGAATTATTGTTTTATTGTATGCTTAGAATTATTGTTTTATTATATGCTTGAAATTCTTGTTTTATTATATGCCTAATCTTATTGTTTTATTGTGTGGATAGAATTATTGTTTTATTGTGTGCCTAAAATTATTGTTTTACTATACGTCTGTCCTTTATTTATCATATTTTATTTTCGTTTTGCGATTAAATGTTGTGAACTTGAAAACAATACAAAATCAGCCAAGGAAAAACATGTTGTTGAGTTTATTCTCTTTCATATAGAGTTAGCATTAATATAACTGTTCTGTTAAGTTATTGTTAATACGGTTTTTACGTTGACATAACCCTCGAACTGCTATTTCCTTAGGGTTAAAACTGACATAACTTTAATGCATCCACATTAAAGTTTCAGCTTTTGTATGTGTTTTCTTGTAGTAAAACCACATCGGGCTATCTGCTGAGCCCACCAAGGGAAATCGAACCCCTGATTTTAGCGTTATAAATCCGGAGACTTACCGCTGTACTAACGGGGGTTAGTTCCGGCTTCTCTTTACAATTTAAATTACAATGATTTTTATTTTATCACCCATACTTGAAACATCAAAAAGCACCATGTAATCGGTATTACTTTGTATTTAATGATCATTCACGTTGTTCATTGAAAAGGTATTTTAAATATCTTCTCAACGGATCATAAGAATGTTACAATACTAAGTGTTTCCTTTTATAACAATTTGACATTCATATCATCTCTACATAATAGCAAATATCATCTGTAATATCCCGTTTACATTGTTTCTGGAAGATTGACACTAACCATCTCTATACATACTTCCTTTACTGGAAGTTTCTGTTTTTTTACGTGTTTCTTGTGATTTTTTTCAATGTACTGTTTGTTTCAAGAGATAAAGGAAGGATGTATTTAGAGCTTAGTTTTAAATACAATAAAGTTTCAGCTGTAATATTTATTGTTTATCTATTTTATGCTGACAATTCCTGTCTCATTGTGTGCTTCAGCTTTTAAAATTTTAAATTCCTATAAAAAAGCTAACTTCAAGGGGTAATGATAACATCGTTTCACACCAGAATCATTTTTACAAATTACGACTAGTTATTTATGGTATTTACAAAAGCCGGGTTTTCCGATTGATTCAATGTCACCTCAGTAAAACTGGTTGACACCGTTTTTTGAGTTCTCGTATAATAAGAAAAAAGAAGCAGGAATTCAAACATTTTGCTATAATATTTACTGACATTCCCATAACTGCATTGTATTGTAAAGCTCTGAAAACCTGCGTTACCGCTTGTCTGATAAACAATAAATATTGCAGTTGGAACCTCTCTGTACTTAGAACTTGTTTATAAATACAATTCTTCTTGTTATTATGTATTATTATTATTACTATAATGTATTATTATTATTATGTATTGTTATTATTATTACTATTATGTATTGTTATTATCATTACTATAATGTATTATTATTATCATTACTATTATGTATTATTATTATGCAAATTTCTACTTTTTTGTTTGCAATTTGTTTAAATCATTGATATTAGCCCACTTTACATTTACTTCCATTTTTGAAAAGTTTCTTGTTTACTCGCATGTTTCATTTTTGTATAAAAATGTCAGACTCAGTAACAAAACTGCTTGCAGATCAAGTATACATTATAACAAAGATCAGAATGTTTCTCAGCATACTGTGTAAGAACATGGAAGTTCCCTGAACGTTTTATTCTTTATAGAAATATTATAATTTTCATGTGAATGGTAACATACAAATATCCACCTGATTTATACGTCGTTAAATAAATGTCCATTACATCAATTACCATTGCTGAGGCTTTAACAAAATACATTTACTACAAAATATTTTTCTCAAAAAATCAGGAAATGACGTAGAAAAAATTTCTAGCCAGGAAATGACGAAGTAAAACAGCCTCTCGTCCCTATTTTTCCTTACCTTTTCATCCTCTGCGGTGAATATCCCTCCGTCGCTTTCCGGATTCTTGTTAATTACCTGAGCAATGGCTATAATTTCATCGTCAGCATTCCGTATAGGCATGCAGAGTAATGTTTCGGTGTGGTAACCACACATCTTATCCACCTCATCATTATAGTGTGGATGCTGAAATCCAAACAATAATCATAATCAGACATTCAAACACAATTTATCCATAGATTGTTTAATGAAAAATTGGAGGCTTCTCATTTATAATATTTATTTCAAAGATTCTCATAATTGTTTCATTTTCATTTTTAACAACATTGACACATTAATAAATAATATTACAACATTACTAAAAACTGATTTAGGTCTCAGATCTCATTACAAGCAAATCGTTATCCATCTAAAATTTTAATATTTTTGCACTTCTAATAAATGCATCACTATTGTTAGATTATTAGTGGAAAAAATTGTCCCTACTAGTGATTTATTTTACGCTTTGATACTGTCTTTAAAGAACTTTTTAAAAAAAATAATAAAAGAAAAAACTATTTACATTTTTTTGACACAACTTGTTTCCTTCATCAATTTCCCAAACTTTCTCTGAACAATATTTTTAATACTTACATTGGTAATTTCAAACTGAATTGAACTTACGTTACGCATGAGATAAACATTCATGCTGGAAATCTCTAAAGTTCAAACACAACCAACTTCAGTTTAGAAAGAGGGCCATCAGCAGCCGCTTTATATTTGACTCTTTCTAACCGAATAACGGGAGTTGACTGTTTCAGTTATAACACCCCACTAAACATTGTAGAACAGTTCTTTTATATTTAATATTACGGTTTGAACCTTGGACCTTCTGACAATCTTTCCAATACTCTTTCCATTAGGTCATGACCTTCTCCAAAAACACAATAGAAGAAACGTAAAACCCATGAAATATTTTTACCGGATTGCATAATTTAGGTTTACATGTAAAGAAGTAGCAAAGGTTATAAAACAATTGATACTTAATTTTAAACAAACTGTATATTTGGCGTATAATAGAGAAATTAGCTATTTCAATCATCGTTATCAATATTTTCAAGACAGTGCACAGAAAAATAGAATAGACATATACAACAATTGCTGCTTTCGTTTATGTACAACGTAGCCCTTTGGAAGTTAAAAATACTAAGTTTGAACTTCAATATTTCGTAAGGCCTACCGTTGTCAAGTGTTTGACACCTTGGCAGTGTTGACCTAGGATTTCGATTCGGGGCTAGAGAAATGATGCTATCAAGTAATCTCAACAAACTCAACTGTAGGCGCGTTATAGAAGTAACAGTCAGTCACAATATTCTGTTGAAAATAGAGTTTCAATGTTCCTTATTCGTAGCTCACAATCTTGTTAATAGGTCGTAATCCGTAACATCCATAGATAGATTGGTTTGGTTTGTTTGTTTTTTTATTTCGCGCAAAGCTACTCAAGAGCTATCTGCGCTAGGCGTCCCTAATTTGGCAGTGTGAGAGTAGAGAGAAGGCAGCTAGTCATCACCACCCACCGCCAATTTTTGGGCTACTCTTTTACCAACGAATAGTGGGATTGACTGTCACTTTATAACGCCCCCACAGTTGATAGGGCGAGCATGTTTGGCGCGACGGGGATGCGAACCCGCGACCATCAGATTACGAGTCACATGCCTTAATAAATAGTTAGAAACCTATACTTTGTTCTTTAAATCAAAGTGTCATTCAGGTTGAAAATAGCAAGCATTTCAGCTTGCCACAGGACAAGAAAAGGACCAAATACGGCGTTAACTCCTTTCAGTTGTTTAGACATAATAGAAGAAGTAATGGTTTTATTTTAATTGGAACAATCTTAATTCGTATACTGATGAAATTTTTTCAGAAAATTTCCATAATTTATATATTTATATTTACATTTATAAATAAATCTATAAAATGTATATGTTCAGAAAAGTATTTATAAAAAAATATGTGTTTTTCATGTGACAAAGCCACATCTGGCTATCTGCTGAGTTATATGAAAATTGTTTGTTTGTTTTTGAATTTCGCGCAAAGTTACTTGAGGGTCTGCGTTAGCTGTCTATAATTTAAGAGTATGAGATTAGAGGGAAGGCAGCTAGTCATCACCACCCACCGCCAACTCTTGAGCTACTCTTTTACCAACGAATAGTGAGATTGATTGAAACATTATAACGCCCCCACGGCAGAAAGGGCGAACATGTTTGGTATATAAAAGTAATTCCCATTCTTATCCTTGTAAGGTTTTTCTAAACGAAACATAGATGACTGACATTCAAGAGGCCATGAAATGCTAGGCAGTCACTTTATGAATGTCTTACCAGGGAATAAAAAAAATGCAAAAATCACTGCATATACGTTTAATACGCTTTTCTAGAAAACTATGAGACACAAATATGTTAAAAAATGAAGCCTTTCATTGTACAATAGTACGTTAAATCCATTATAATAACAAATAAAATATGTCAGTTCCAGCACATGTCCAATATTAAGACAGTAACACGTGAAAGTAATACCTCGAGTGCAAAAAATTCTTTACTGGAATATTTTCGTCAATTATACCTGAATAGCTCTCTTTCAGGGAGGCGTTCACGTCACTAACACATCCAACTTACCCTTTACCCATCTATTAATAGGAAAGGTTTCTATGCCTCTTGATAAAAATGAAACTGCTTTCTTCAAAATTTCCGTTCAGAAGCTGAATGTCTGCCTTCCTTAATTATAATTAAAACAGCTGTGAGGTGATGAGAAGAAACCGAAATGAGATGAAACATGCCGTGTCCCAATAATTAGCTAGCTAATGCCATACAATCTCATTAAAGAATTAATAACGTAACAATCTTCCTTTATTAAGGTAACCGTTTAATTAAGTTTTTCTTCTTCCATATTTCGTATACGCAGAAATTTTACTCTAATAAAGATTCTAATACGATATATTTATTTTAATATCGATGTTTGTTTCAGTGAAATATATAAATACACGCTGTTAAACGTGTATCGTGAAATTTCCGCCTATTCACTAGTTTTGTAGAATATTCTCGAGTGTAAGAATCAACACTGTATAAATGCGTGTAAATACCAGTGTTGTTATAAAGTGAAATTTTGAGAACCTTGCCTAACGCTTATATACCGACGCACCAAGAGACAGTATATGTTGTTGGTTTGCTACTGTTGATATATTATAAACATCGGAAGCTATAAGTGTAAATAATGCTTATTGGGCAGGAATGTCCATAGATTTCAAACATTACAAACCGTTTAACTTCAGCGAATTACCATCGGACGTTTTTTATGAAGCATTGTAAAACTTCGGCTGTGAAAAAGTCACGTGTTATCAACGAGGGATGGTTAGCTACTCTTTAAGTGCACTGTACCGATATTAACTCGTAATTAATTCGCTCGTTGTAAATCGTTGGTAAAATGTGTAGTTCTAAACCATATAGAAGACACAATACACTTTGTAAGTTTGTAAAACTCTTTATGTAAATCATTGTTTGTAATAACCGTTATTATAAATTCTATTGTTGTTCTTATATTAAAATATATTTGAGTGGAAAAAAATTGTGTGTATCAGTCTTGTGGGAAATATCATAAACTTGATACATCTTTAAATTTAATTCATTTCCGAATTAAAATTAAAATTTAACTCGGTTTTAGACTATTTTAAAGTGTAATAGATAACATAAAAATGTATATTAGAACTTCTGGTATGGGTATTAACACTTTTATTGATAATTAGGGAACAACTTTTCGACCTTCCTAAATCATCTTCAGCTTAAGAAAGAGACTTTGCCGCTGATCGTTTCCGACACATGGCTAAGAGACGAGAGCATAAACGGGTACAGATTTATAGGGGGCGTTACAGTTGAATTGATAACCATCAATTAGTGTATGTATATAAATCTTTATATTGGCTTAATTTTGATTTTAGTTGCTGTATAAGTAGGGCTTCTTCGATTTTGCGTTTGTTTATATTTGTTTCCCAACTTAATATCTGGGTTTATATGGTTATGTTGTGTTTATTTGACATGCAGTGTTCAAAAATGTGTGAAGGTGTTTTTTTTTTGTTCTTTGAATCTAGTTTCCATTTTTTTGCTTGTTTATTCAATATAGAAATCGTGGCAATTGTTGCATTGTATTTTATAAATTATATTGGTGTTGTGTTTGTCAATGCATGTTTTACATAGTATAAACTTTAGTTTTATATTTGGTGTTTACTGGAATGTTATGTTTTGCTATGATTTTTTTCCAAATGCTTGTTATTTTTCACTGATGTCGGTAACATATAGTATGCAGCAAAAATATTGATATAAATCGGGTTTCAATACCCATGGTAGGCAGACTACAGATATCCCTTTCTTTACTCTTGTGCTAAATAGCAAACAACTGAACAGTGAACAGTATAATGCTGTAATTTTTGGTTTGAGCTTTGTGATGGGTAGAAATTTGCTGAATGACAACAAAACAAAATATTATGGCCAAGAATCTAAGTAAACCAGTAAATAAAGCATTTCCGTTCAAAGAGGGAAAAGCACATGGAACGAATGTAACGCTGATCGGTAAGGAGTAAATATCTAGAAAGAGAGAGTTTCGATTTGTTTTTGGAATTTCGCACAAAGCTACTCGAGGGCTATCTGTGCTAGCCGTCCCTAATTTAGCAGTGTAAGACTAGAGGGAAGGCAGCTAGTCATCACCACCCACCGCCAACTCTTGGGCTACTCTTTTACAAACGAATAGTGGGATTGACCGTTACATTATACACCCCCACGGCTGGGAGGGCGAGCATGTTTAGCGCGACTCGGGCGCGAACCCGCGACCCTCGGATTACGAGTGCACGCCTTAACGCGCTCGGCCATGCCAGGCCAGAGAGTTTCGAAACACTAGGCATGTGAATACACTTATGAAAGCATGAAGAACAAAGCATTTTTTCTACAGTGTACGTTTTTTTTTTTCTTATAAAAAATCACATCGAGTTTATTAAGTGCCTGTGTCCCCTGAGGTAAAACGAACGCCTAATTTTAGAGTTGTAAGTATGTAGACTTACCGCTGTACCTGTGGGGGACTTTGTTTTACACAAGATTAGTCCTAATAAATCAGTATACACGGTGTTAGTTAACATATATATATATGATGACCAATTTTTCTTCACTTTCCTCAAAGCAGTTTTTTTTTTTATCAAGAACAATACATCTAATTGCTTATGAAGAAATGTAAAGAGAGTAAAGCTAGAGTGAGTGGAGTAAATTATAAAAGCGATTGACCGGATTGACTCTAATGTTTATCGTTCTTATTCGTGGATACTTTTGTGGCCATTAGCCACTTTTAGACCAGAATTTCGTTTAAAGAGAAACAGTAAAATCCCACTATTCGAGTAGTAGAATGGATCGAGAGTTGGAGGTGGGTTTTGTTATCTACCCGTCTTCCCTTTACTCTATCAGTTCAAAATTAGGGTCGGCTAGCACAGATACTCCTTGTGATGTGTTACGTGAATGTTAATGATAAGTCTAAATCATGGGTCTAACATGGACAGGTGGTTAAGGTGCTTGATTCGCAATCTGAGGGTCGCAGGTTCGAACTTTTGTCATACCAAACATGCTCGCCTTTTCAGCCGTGGTGGTGTTACAGTATGACGGTCAATGTCACTATGGAGTGGTAAAAGTAGCCCAAGAGTTGGCAGTGAGCAGTAATGATTAGCTGTCTTCTCTCTTGTCTTACACTAAATTAGAGACGGCTAGCTTCACGCAAAATTCAAAAAAACAAAACCGTAAACCTGCTCAATAAAAAACATTTCTAAAATTTCGTTCGAAATTGCGTTCCTAACTACGAAAAACAGAAGATTGGAAAGTCTGAACAAGAAGGACTTCGATGATGTGGATTTGACAGTTTATTGTATTAAAACGTTTCTAAACCCACTATACTAATAAGCTCATTGGATAGTTAAGGGGCCAGAGCTGGATAACATCATTCTGAGTTGTAGGGTTGGAAAAATAATGAAATTTATTTAATTATTTCAAACAAATGATGATAAATTATCATTACCAATGGGAAAATACATAAATACATTTTTCTAGTTCTTCCTTATTCATGTATTGTTGATTCAAATTATCGGTCAGTCAAATCATAAACATTTTTATTTGAAAACAATTTTCGAAACTTCTAAATATAATCCTAAGTTCTCCACAGTATTTTATATTTCAATCAAAAACAACGTGATATATATATATGAAGAGAATTCAATCTTTGTGCATAATAACAAATAGACAGTCAACACAGCAGATAGCTCAATGTGAGTTTGATTTAAAAGAAACAAACAAAAACTTATAAACTGTCCTCAAAGGGTCACTAATGTAAAAATGATGTAGTAGATTATTCTGGCTTTTTTATTTCTTTTAACTCTATTCAATGAAACCAATTCTTTTCTTTCATCTAGAATAACATTGTTGGGCATTTTGCATTTCTAATTTAACATGATTGTTTTATTATCTGTAAATAATGGATTAATTAAAAATTCATAAGTTCGTTTGTTTGTAATTAAGCACAAACCAGCTTCTAGCGGTGTGAGTCCACAGACATACAGAGGGACAACATTACAGACATACAGAGGGACAACATTTATAAGACAAGCTACTTACGATTGTTTCAGTGATTTTTTTTTAAATGCTGAAACTTTTATAAGTAAATTATTAATATTCGTTACGATCTATCTGAAGAAACTCTAATTGCGAGAAGCAGTTTTGATTATATTAGTACAATAATTTAATTTCCAACACAACAGTTTAGTTGTTTTTCTTAAACTACAGAAGTACTGGTGTACATCATTTGATTTTGTTTACATCTAACAGCGAAACGTGTTTCTTTTAAATTCACAAAATTTAATGAATACACATCATGGAACGAATTGTCAACTGATGTTTACTTGCTAATTATAAAATATTTCTATACAGTCGGTTTAAACAACTGTAATTAAACGTTCATATACTAAAGTAATTCCTTGTTCCCTTTAAAATTTAAACTAGTTTTCAAGCAGCTAAAAGTAGATTTTTATAAGTTTTTTATCAAAGAAAATTAAACTTGGATTTTTTATTTTCACTTAAGTGAAGGGTCCGGCATGGCCAAGCGTGTTAAGGCGTTTGACTCGTAATCCGAGGGTCGCGTGTTCGAATCCCAGTCACACCAAACATACTCTCCCTTTCAGCCGTGGGGGCGTTATAATGTTTCGGTCAATCTCACTATTCGTTAGTAAATGAGTCGCCCAAGAGTTGGTGGGGATTATGACTAGCTGCCTTACCTCTAGTCTTACACTACTAAATTAGAGACAGCTAACGTAGATAGCTGTTGTGTAGCTTTGAGCGAAATTCAAAAAACAAATCAAATTTACTTAAATATTTACCTTAGTTATTTCATAACTCTTTCAGTTGTGTAGGCATTATATAGACATGAAACAAGATTAACGTGCATTCTTTCAAAGCTGCTCTAAATTTGAAAAAACTGCACTTGCTGAGCGCCAACTGAGTTAACTCACAAACGAAGCATCCTGTTTGTGATTTAGTAATTAGAAAACAAAACTCACTTCGTAGAAGCAATGTTTTTTCGTATGGATAGAATTGATGGCTGTTATAGAAAAGTGCAACTTATGAAAATTTAATATTGTTTTTAGCTATCTGTTTACTTATATATAGTAATTGTCTATTATTTTATACTGTAAACAAGGGAAATCACAGAGATTTCATATCCTCGCCCCGCCGCTCATTTTCGATACTGAATACATTTAAATTGCATAACATCAAAAGCTTCCAGCTTCGAAACCGCAGAAAATCGTTCCAAGAGTCAGAACGATGAAGGATCTGGATTATTTTTTGTGGTGAAATGGAAGTATTAAGGTTAATGTTTCAGCGAAATTTATTACAAATCCGATCGTTCTCTATAAAGTTAATAACCGGTAACCGCAAAAATATCCTTATTATAAAATATCCTTTCTCCTTATTATAAAACATTCTTCAAAGTGATTCAAGTCTAGATTCCGACTAATTTTGGTCCGGGGGGGGACTGTCCTGTATTGTCTTCCAGTCTTTTGTACAAGTTTGCGTGAAGGGGTCTATTAGTTTGAGATATGCGTGCGGAAACACAGACACGCGATACCCTTGATCCCTACCCCCTTGAGAATACTATCTAGTTTAATATCAATGACTTAAGGAAACAGCCTCACGTTTCTTTTATTTGAACAAAGGATGGTGATTTAGTGAACGTTACTAAATAATGCAATCTCTTTTAAACGTCAATTTAAAAAGTAGAAAAAATAAATATAAAGATTGAATTTCAATCACTGTAATGAATAGATGTATTAAGTGAAAGATTCAGTGTCTTCTAGCAAATTTCAGATTCACAAATTTTAGACTCTACTTGTGTTCGTAAGATTTACAGATTTTAGACTCTACTTGTGTTCGTAAGATTCACAAATTTTAGACTCTACTTATGTTCGTAAGATTGACAAATTTTAGACTCTACTTGTGTTCGTAAGATTCACAAATTTTAGACTCTACTTGTGTTCGTAAGATTCACAAATTTTAGACTCTACTTATGTTCGTAAGATTCACATACATACCTCACTTGCATTTTGCAGGTTGACAGTCTCTCCAGTCTCTGCCACGGAGCCAATGATCCCCGTTCCCCATGGAACTCGGACTTCGCTGTCATCAGTTGGACTTGGAATGATCACACTTGTACCAAAATGAACATCGAATATCTTAGACACCAACATTCGGCGTGTTTTGGGTCCTTCAATAAGAAACAGGGATGCTCCATCAGCGTCAACTAACACTGACATGTTAACGACGATTTTCTGAGTCAAGCTTTTGACGTCCAGATCGTGTGATATCTCTTGAACTATCTCCAGAAAAAATTGTCTTTCGTTGGAGAAACGCAGTTCCCGTTTTGAATCTCGACACTTTGATGGGACACGCGGGATTCGAACTTTAGATTCTATAAGCAGGTTGAGAATATTAATGGATCTGGAAGGGAGAGACAAAAACCTTCTCATGTCTTTTAAGCTATTTCTTCGTGACTGGGTAGATGAAATATCAGGGGTTTGGCCAAGGGTGTCACAGGTACGGAACACGTTCATCTTTCTTGAGCGAGCGTAGGTTTGTCGTAAATGTTTCTTGGAATTTGTTTTCTTGTGAACGGTAGCATCAGCCCCATCACTGAAGTATCCACAACATTTCTCAATGGGAGACGAATCGTCGCTGTTGTTTAATACGGCCGAGTTTCGACGTGAGCTCACGAAATCTTTTATGGAGAGAAATCCATGTAAAACCAGCCAACGATTAATCAGGTTGATGTCAGCTTTCATAACAAAATAGTCCGCCATTTTCTCCTGATGACCGTCCAGCCATTCTTTTACATCAGAAAACGTCAAATGAGTGTTACCTTCTGTTGCTGTTGTGCATAAAGATGCTTCCTCGGACTCTTGGTCTTCATCAGAAGCAACTTCGACTCTCCAAGAGGGCATTAAGGACATTGGTCCAGAATTGTATGATCCCCACAAATTATCAAAATTTTTTCATATTGGCTTCAGATACACAGTATGTTTGACAAGCGTATGATGCCAATTTTGTTTCCTCAACTGAAAAAAGAACAAACACACACACGTATATATACCTTATCATGTTAGCTTCATCTATACATTTTATAATTTTCTTTTTTCTATTCTGCCCAAAGGCACATAAACCTATAAACGTACATATATATGGATTTTATAAAAAATTTTAACAAAACCATTAAACTATTCTGTAACAAATGCAAAAAAAATGTATTAAATAAATACAAACAAAGTAAAATGAGAGAAATATTACTACAAATATTTTTGGTTAAAAATTAGGTAATCTAAAAACTTGGCACTACTTTATGCGGATGCATACCTTAAGTCGCATATAAAAGCAAGACAGTCACAGCAAACTCATTTCAAGGGGTAAGTTTATCTTACTCACCCCAAACGGTAGTACCTTCTTTTCATCTTTTATTTATTTATTTATTGTAATTAATCTCATTACGTTTATTCTTATTTCAACTTTGGAGAGCAGTCACCTTCCCACAACTTTCTTCAGGCTGTGAAGGGTAATATAGATGTGGGATGTTATGGGCTCGAGCACTCACATCTCGCCCTCCTAATTTCTAATTTTCTTTTGTGAGACTAGCGAGGCTGGAGGTTAAGACTAATAGACGCTGTATCTCCACCGCAATGTGGGTTCTACTTTCCAGTCACCTCCAGAGCCTATGATACATTTTATAATTCCACTTTGGAGCTTGTACTCTGGGATCCTTTATTTTTTAATATGCATCGTACTTCATTTCATGTTAATGTATTTCGGTTTATATCTCGAAAAGTTTTATTGTTATAATATATATATATATATATATATACAATTAATACCCAAATACACAATTAATAACACCTTATAAGGAATAACACCTTATAAGGAACTACTTCCATTTGTTATTACTGTCACGCTTGAAACATCAGTAGTTCAATTTCAGAGTGAGAGATGTCAAATATATATTTGAACAGCTGTCTTTAGAGAAAAATCGTTTATTATATATCAAATTTAATATCACGAACATAAAAATTGAATGTCTTAATATTGATGTTTTCTTCGAAATTCTTAGCGTGGTGGGCCCGTCATGGCCAAGCGCGTTAAGGCGTGCGACTCGTAATCCGAGGGTCGCGGGTTCGCATCCCCGTCGTGCCAAACATGGTCGCCCTTTAAGCCGTGGGGGCGTTATAATGTGATGGTCAATCCCACTATTCGTTGGTAAAAGAGTAGCTCAAGAGTTGGCGGTGGGTGGTGATGACTAGCTGCCTTCCATCTAGTCTTACACTGTTAAATTAGGGACGGCTAGCACAGATAGCCCTCGAGGAGCTTTGTGCGAAATTCCAAAAAACAAACAAACCAACTCGTTGTAAAAAGAACGACACATAATTTTCTGTTTGGACAATTAATCTGTATCCTCACGCTTCAGTCAAACTAAAGTGTATGAATTAGATCAGATTGGGTAATGTCGCTGTACAGTTTGGAGTTATTGTAATGTTGATGAAGTGTTCATTTAAATATTATAATAAAAAATTACATCTTGTGTGTAATAGATATTTATCATATATTTGTTTGCCACTTTTTGCAGCATCATACAAATAATTTAAATAAAAGATACTAACCTCAGAAAGAAAGAAATTGTATAATTGGTTGGAAACAAATACTGTTGTTAAAGTTGTTGGTTTATATATTCCTTGTAAAGCAATACGAGGGGTATGTGCAGCTAGTCACTACCACCCACCGCCAACTCTTAGATTACACTTTTACCAACGAATAGTGGGATTGACTGTCATGTTATGACTCCTACATGCCTTAAAGGGCGATTATGTTTAGTTTGACGGGGATTCGAACCTCAAACCCTGGATTACGAGTCGAGCATCCTAACCACCTGGTTCAGCCAGGTTCAAAGCTGCGCAATAAGCTGTGTTTGCCCTGCCAACCACGGATTTCTAAACCCGGTTCCTTGTTTTGTAAGTCTGAACAGTTTCCTGTCATTGGAAAGGTTTCAATTTATGTTGATTTGGAGCTCATGTGGCTACAAAGGTTACTATTCAACTAACCGTTGAATCTTTGTAGGGTGTTAGTACTTGGTTATTATTACAGAGGTTAAATTTTATATATATTTTTTCAGAATCAGAGGGACAGTCACACCTGCTCTTAAAAGAACTGTTACGGTTAAGTCACAGAATAACACGTATAATTCATGATTTTAGGACTAACCTAGCTCTCTCCTGGACTGACTAAACCATGAGATATTGTGTTTAGAGCCTAAAACATCGCTGATGGCAAAGGAACTCAACTAATGAGAAAATTCATTATAATCAAAATTGTTTCAATATTATGTTTAATTAGGTGTGTTCGTTGCTGGATATACATTTAACTGTGATCGTGTTTTTTTGTATTCTACCAGACAATTATTGTCCAATTTGTAATTTGTAATTAAAATTGCATTACTGATATATATATATATATACCACGTTTTTTCTCGAATTGTTACAGGACACTGATATTAAATTCTCCAGGGAAAAACTATTTTTGATGTATATAATCTTAATTTTGATTCATGTCAGAAATAACCAAATACTAATGTGTAGCTCAAGACCACACAATAGGGTATACTTGCTATTTCAACCGCAGATCATCGAACCCTGAGTTTAACTGTACAAAGTCCACAAACTTACCTCTGACGTACCAGGAGCCAGCTTTGAATGAAACAAAGTGTATAGTCGCACCATTCAAATAAAACATAAACAAATGTTTTACATTCTTCCATTGTTGGCTTTAACGATCATAGTACTGTTTAATTCTGTGGTGTAGAAATTTCTTAGATCAATGCAATTTTTTAAGTAACAACAATTAATATACATATGAAAAGGTTAATCCAGAAATAAGCTGTTTACCTCTCTTTACATTTTACTGTAACTCTTAACTAAGAATGATCAAAAAATGTTTGGGTGGTGAAATAACAAATTTCTAGATGTGCGGGATTCAAAACCGGTTGTATGTCAAGAGCTCTCGTTTCGGAACTGGAATGTTGGGATACATAGCAGAAGAAGCACTCGTTGATTATTTGTTGTTTTTGAATTTCGTACAAAGTTAGACAAGGGCTATTTGCACTAGCCGTCCCTAATTTAGCAGTGTAAAACTAGAGGGAAGGCAACCAGTCATCACCACCCTCCGCCAACCCTTGGGATACTCTTTTTACCAACGAATAGTAAGACTGACTGTCATATTATAACGCTCCCACGGCTGAAAAGGCGAACATGTTTGGTGTGATGGGGATTCCAGCCCATAACTCTCAGATTACAAGTCAAGCGCCCTAACCACCTGGCCATGCAGGGGCCAGCAATCCTTGAACAGCAACGTAGGAAAAAGGAAAAAAAAATGAATGTGGAGACATTTTTTCTTTGAACCTTTTAAAGTTAAGATTGTTTGTTTTATACTAACCATTAAGCTCAAATAAATTTGTTTATATAAGTGCAAATATAAAACCATTAAGTGTAAAGAGACTTTAGGTACACATTGAGTATCAAACCTCTTCATGGACTTTTATATACTGTGATGTATATACATGCAAACACTAAAGTGTAAATATCAATATTATATAAAGACATATACAATAAAAAGTGCAATGCTAAAATATTTACACAATAAATAATTAATTAAAAACGGGAGCCAGCCCTGAAAAAACATATTTCGGTGTTCTTACGCCGTCATGTGAAACTAAACACATACCTGAATATAAATAAAAAGTTACAGTATATTATATATTTAATAACATTAACTGACAACGTTATCATGACATTTGCATTTTTAATTAACTATAAAAATAACAGTTTCTTAAACATACTACAAACTTTTTAAAGAGTTATTTAGTGGATTATTGGTTATGGCATTTCATATTTGAATCCCTACATAAGTTATTTAAAATCTATCTGTTGATATCCTTAAAACGTAGTAAATTAGTATTTATTCACATGATCGTTTTGATTATTGTTAAAATAAATGTGAACGAATGATAAGTATATAAGTATAGTTATTGGATTATCAGAAACAACAAATTTCATATTAGATATTTATGCTTCTTAGATATTTAATATGTAATATTTATGAAATAGTTGAAATATAAAATCTCGATAGTTGAAACTCAAATCTACTTTCATAGGGCTTTTGTGAAGCAAGAAAAACTATTCTTTGTAAAATTCCGACGAATTTCTCTATCACATATTTGCATATATTAAAAGTGGTTAAATAAAACTTCAACAAGGCCCTGTATGGGCATGTGTGTTAAAGGCATTTCACTCGTAATTCAAAGGTCACGAGTTCGAATCCCCATCGCACCAAACGCTTGCCCTTTCAGCAGTGGAGGCGTTATAAGGTTTCGGTCAATCCCCCTATTCGTCGGTAAAAGAGTAGCCCAAGAGAAGGGACGGCTAGCACAAATAGCCCTCTTGTAGCTTTGCGTGAAATTCCAAAACAAACAAACAAGTCTTTAAGGATAACTAATGATTCATACAAAAAAACTGTTTTAAGTAAATACAATATTATTGTCATGGCAAATACTATTCTGCAATCATTTATTAAACCACTGTTAGTTTATGGAGGTCGCCTTTCTTTATTTTCTTCTTTAAGAGAATCTTCCAAATTGCAAAGTTTCATTCTTCCAGGTTTGAAAGGTTTATTTCAACATTCATACTTAACCTTGAGTACCTCAGTGAGACAAAAGATAGTCTAATGAGTTACAAAGCTAAAATCCGGAGTTTGATTCACTGTCGTGGACTTAGCAGATAGCCTATTATGGCTTTAAAAACAAACATTCTTTCCACTGAGCTGCTGAGATGCATTCTTCATACTAAGTAAGCACTGAAATTAATATATTACTAACACCTGTAGTGTTACTTCAAACAAGTCAATATTTCATTTGTGTAAAATTCACCACAATCTTAAGTTAGAAGTTTCAATAGGACTAAACTTGGCACTTTTCAATTACTACTCAAATAAGTTAATAACGGTTTAAAACATATCTTTGGCAAACATAATTCAATCATAAGTTGATTAACCCTTTAAATATATTCACGCAATTTCTTGTTTATCTTGTAACGCTGTTTCTTCAAGGGTATTCTGAAGTTAAGTTTTAATAGTACATATCAGTTTGGAGCCGCGTACGATATAATTCCAACACGGTTTTTATACTGAAAATCACTGAAGTTTGATGTCTCCAGTTTCCAAAAATTAGACTTTCTAAACAGGTTGTCATGGATGTTTTCCGTCGGTTTGCAATCCTAAACTGCTTCATGTTTAAGCAGCCAGAAGCTATTTGTGAGCAGCAAAAGCAATAAATTCTTCATTTTCTCTTTGAAAAACTTGTTTATAAGCATGCTCAGAAGAATAATAAAACTAAAAAACTAACTAATTTTCGGTTACAACTTCAATATTATCCGTTACCTGGATACGCCTTACCTTGTGTATTACATACATACGCATTAGTTATATTAAGTACTTTGATATAGAATCGGCCTGTTGTAAGCTGTGAAATTTCTTGTATATCTTAGTTTGGTTGTTAGGTACAAAGCTATACAATGGGGTGTTTGTACTCTACCCACCATGAGTATCGAAATTCGATTCATAGAGTTGTACCTCTTCAGACATGTCGCTGTGCACTCGATGGTGGGACTATCATGTAATGGATAATTTTTCCAGACTATTACCGATAATTTGATATAAAATAATAATTCATACTAATCTGCAAAGTATGTTTAGAGATCAACTTGAAATTCACCGATCAAAAATAAGTTGCTCATGGAACAGGACTATGCGTTTGAGTTGAAGGTTGTGCAAGTTGATCAATGTTCCACTTAAAGGTTGTGTTAAGTTAAAGAGGTTGATAAAGGACTTCATCGTGCTATTGGAAAAATATGTTTTCCTTTCTTTACAGTGGAGCATTTTCTGAATGTTTTAATTCAGTAAAAACGCATTTCACGTACTTCTAACATACATATTGATAAAATAAGAGTAACGGTAAAAGTCACTTTTAGTTTTCTCTTAATGTGCTTACTTTATGTTTCGTATAATATCGACAGGAAGTGATGTCATCAGGTTGTTATATGATTCTACAGATTTTTCTTTGAAAACTCAACCCGTATTCTTACAAAGGAACGACCAAAAGAACAAATAAATAAATACAGGGTATTAAGCAAGAAGACAAAATACTTAAACATTAAAAACAGATTTACTGCAATGCATGAACCTCATTTTACAACGTGTAGTTTAAACTTTAAACCTTCCTTTCTACAATATTATAAACTTGTGAACGCCATGCTCGGCAGTGTATCCGCTTAAACCAAACAAAAAATACACTGTCTGTTAGTGAAACGCTATACCACGAATCAAAACTAATAGTGTTGCCACCTGCAGAAAAAGATATTACGCAAAGCGTTATAGAATGTTGGTTTGTTTGTTTGAAATTAAGCACAAAGCTCCATAAGAGACTATCTCCGCTCTGTCCACCAATAGTATCGAAACCCGGATTCTAGCGTTGTAAGTCCACAGACACGTCACTGTTCCACTGATGGGAGCATTATAGAAGAAGAAATAGTCTTGTTAAAAACACAGAATAGTAACTGTTCGTTTTACCCCCAAGAATTAAAAACTTTTGACCATTATCTCATTCAGTTAAGTTCCTGTTTAAACATTACTGAAACCATAATATTCACACTTAATCTATTGAGTTATTTCAGAACTTTAACACTTAACACATTCATTATTTCTCGCTGTTTATTTGTAGTTAGGCTCAAAGCTGCTCAACGAACTGTTTGTATTGTGTCTACCTAAGGGATCGAAACCTGCTTTACAAAGTTATAAACCTTCAGAGTTATGATAAAGGTATTTTTTCACAATAATTAATGATAAAGGTAATTTTTCACAATGATCAATGATACAGATAATCTTTCACAATAATCAATGATACAGGTAATCTTTCACAATAATCAATGATAAAGGTATTCTTTTACAATAATCAATGATAAAGGTAATCTTTCACAATAATCAATGATAAAGGTAATATTTCACAATAATTAATGATAAAGGTATTCTTTCACAATAATCAATGATAAAGGTATTCTTTTACAATAATTAATGATAAAGGTATTCCTTTACAATAATCAATGATAAAGGTAATATTTCACAATAATTAATGATAAAGGTATTCTTTCACAATAATCAATGATAAAGGTATTCTTTTACAATAATTAATGATAAAGGTATTCCTTTACAATAATCAATGATAAAGGTATTCTTTCACAATAATCAATGATAAAGGTTTTCTTTCGCAATAATCGTTATTCTTTACAATTTTGTTTTGCTTTTTTCCTTTAGAACAAAACTACATAATGGACTATCTATCTGAGTTCTATTCACTAAATGGAATCGAATTCCACGTTATAACGTTGCAAGCCTCTAATTCATCAAATAAATTTCACAATAAAAGAAATATCTGTTCAATGAATAATACACGTTGAAGCCACAACGCTAAAATGTCATACTTCAAAATATCATGGCTTTCAGATCATTAAAGACATCGGGGATTAAAAAATGAAGAATTCCAGCCTTCCCTGAAATGGCGATTCTACGTTTCAACGTGTTCTGAATTGCTGTATTTTTCAATAATTACCAATCGTTTTGGGAATTTTTTAATGTCCAAAACTGTAATCTCTTGAGCTGAAGTACTTATTATAAGAACCTCGTAGCTGCTAACTATTCAAGTATTATGTACATCACATATTCCGAGATCTTTTGCTGTTATAAATAACCTAATTTAAATACGTCTGCTCAAACATAATTCTCGTATAATTATTTTTTACTAAATTAATTATTATATCATCCCATTCCTAAGTTAGAAATACGATCAATTATGTCTCTTCCATCCGTTAATTAAGCCATGTACTTGCACTTTAATCTAATAACTACCGGTCTCGTGTAACGAAAAGGAAAGTTTATTTGAAGAACTGAATTGGTTTGTTGTTTAAAATTACAAGACATTAGCTGGATCTGCTTCTGGACAAATGGTTGAACAGTTCTTAACTTAATTACACCTAAAATATTTTATTTAACAACAAGAAAATAAGAGAAATGCCTATCTTCAAACATAATAATTTCAAGAAAATGAAGAAATCTCAAGATTAGATTGTTTGTTTGTTTGTTTTTTTAGAATTTCGCACAAAGCTACTCGAGGGCTATCTGTGCTAGCCGTCCCTAATTTAGTGGTGTAAGACTAGAGGGAAGGTAGCTAGTCATCACCACCCACTGCCAACTCTTGAGCTACTCTTGTACCAACGAATAGTGGAATTTACCGTAACATTATAACGCCCCTACGGCTGGGAGGGAAAGCATGTTTAGCGCGAACTCGCGACCCTCGGATTACGAATCGCGCGCATTACGCGCTTGGCCATGCCGTGCCATTCAAAATTAGATAAAGGTGTGTGTGTTTTTCTTGTAGCAAAGTCATACTGGGATATCTGCCGTGTTCACCGACAGGACTCGAATCCTTGATTTCAGCGTTGTAAATGCGAAGACTTTTCGCTCTACTACCGGCGGTCATAGATAAGGGATTACAAAAATTATTACATTTTTCGTGTTGTACACATTATGGAGAAATTCCAAAAGAGTACAAGTTTATACGACTGTCAAGACAGCCCTAGGTAAAGATAAGCACTAATTTAGTAAAGTGCTTCAGGTTTTTGCTTCTCTGGAAGTTTTGTTGTAGTTTATTGCTGGAAACTACAATACACGTTGAATTGATTCCGGCTGGTCTGTTCTACAAGGTGCGTTGTTTCTCTTTTACATTTATTTACAACTGACGTTTGTTTCTCTACATAATTTGATCTTCTACATTAATGGATTTCTCGATAGTTCTTTTTTCCGACAAAATAATTATGTAATGTTCTATACTTATTTCATAACTAGTGAAAATATAATGGAGTCATGTTTATTTCGTAGTAGTTTAGCAGTAAAACAAAGAAAGAAACTCTATCAGTAAAGACATAAACAAATACTATTGATATTTGTTCAAATGATCTAAACACTCCCTTTTCTCTTAAGAGGCGTTATCTACACACATATTAGAAACTCAACAATTCTAACAAGAGAGAAGAGTTCGTTCGTACAGTGAAATTGGTTTGATTTGTTTTGAATTTCGCGCAAAGCTACTCGATAGCTATCTGCGCTAGTCGTCCCTAATTTTGCAGTGCAACGAATAGTGGGATTTAGCGTTCAATTATAAAGCCCCCAAGGCTGAAAGGGCGAACGTATTTGGTGTGACAGGCATTCGAACCCACTGCCCTCAGATTACGAGTCGAGTTCCTTAATTACCTAGCCCTGCCGGGCCACCGTACAGTGAAATATCTATTGATCTGTATTTACGCTAAATAATTCCCTGGTACACTATTTAAAGAAATATGTTTCGTAAAAAATTACAAAAATATCAGAATTTTATTTGATTAAGGCTGAGCGTGGCTAAATTTGCTAGAGTGCCAGGCTGTTGTTCTACTGTCGTAAAATCACAGTCCACACCTTGAGGCCATTGGTGTGACACCAACAGTGACGTTCAAATTTCACCATTTAATTATAATAACGCAAGAGTTTTTGGTGGTTATTTTTGACTAGCTGCCTTTCCTGAAATATGTTAGCTTTGAAGTGCTCTCAAAGCGCACAACGGTATTTCTGCATATACGCCGTTATAATCCTGTTTTCTATAGCTGAAGTGGGCTGAACATAGATAGCCCATTATGTTGATCTGTGCTTGTCTTCGAACAAACAATTTCCAAATTAGGAATGTCTTGTGTAGCTTATGCAAACATTCGACTTTAACAGACAATTTTATAAGTCGAAAAACATTATTTTAATACTCATTATAACCACATCGCAATTTAAATACAGTCCCTCACTGGGACAGGAATAAATATACGAACTTACAACGCTAAAATCAGATAGCCCTCGAACAGCTTTGTGCGAAATTCCAAAACAAACAATTTATCATGTTCAATTTTAATTCAGTGTATAAATACAAGCTTTTTCAGAAATGGCAATTTTAAGAATCCTAGTTTATGTTTACTGTACGCCACTTGGCTGGATTTCACTGAGCAAGAACAGCTTTATAACGTTTTATAAATTCTTGCCCCGGCATGATAAGGTGGTTAAGGCGCTCGACTAGTAATATAAGAAAGTTATGAACAGTTAGCGCAGATAGCCCTCGTGCAGCTTTGCGCGAAATTCAGAGATAAACTAATAAATTCGATTCCTAACAATTTAAACCTCATCCATATAAATACTAAAGTTTTGAAAACCAGATTAGCAGTTTTTTAGAGAAAGTTCGAAACTTGGACATTAAAAAATTGCGAGTCATATTACGAATACTAACGTAAGTACATTATGTTGTATTCCGAATACTGACGTAAGTCCCTTATGTCGAAAAGATCCTAACAAAATCAGAGAAAAAAGTGAAATTTTCCAAAACTCTATCCGTCGTATAGTAATATTTAACAAATGATAAATTAGCTCTAAGATCTAAGAATACAATTACAAATTTTGGTTTGGGTTTGTTTTGAATTTTGCGCAAAGCTACACGAGAGCTATATGCGCTAGACGTCCCTAATTTATCAGTGTAAGACTAGAGGGAAGGCAACTACTCATTACCACCAACCGCAAATTCTTAGGGTACTCTTTTATAAACGAATAGTGAGATTGACCGTAACACTATAACGCTCTTACCAATTAATAAGATGTTGCTTATGAAAACTAGTCTTAAAAATTACATTTCCAATAGAAATAGTAAAACTAACTTCCTGAAAAACGTTGAAATAAAATAAAATAATTTTAAACATAGACGATTCATAACATTAACAGATTTGTGATAGAGTGGGCGCTTTTCAGTTAATGTGACGTAATTGTCAATATTAACGAGATATTAACGTACCTTTACTTTCTTTACATTACATATGCATACTTTGAATTCACTTTCTTGTGTCTATGAATTCGTTCCGCGATATTTAAGATTTTAATGAGCACTCTTCTTTACGATGAAACTCTACAATTAGTGATGGATCTTACTCGTAAAATTACCTTTAAAAAATCATTGATACTCGTCGAAGTGCTTGAAATCAAAGTTTAAATTTTTAAAGGAAAAAAAATGCTCACGAAGTAATCTGTTTAACCCAATTAGTACATTTTTACTGGAAAGAGAGGTCGAAGAAAGGTTAGCTGGTTTAACCACTCGCACCTCTATAGAGTAGTATGTTGTCTATCTGTCTGTCAGTCAGTACACACCTAAATGACGTCACACAATAAACTCTTATCTTCACAATTTGCACTACAACGACGTCAGTAAAACGTGCGCATGTCATGAATCAAGAGAAGGATTATACACTCTATAGGCTACAACACAACATTATATATGAGCTTCAGAAACAAGAAATAAAAATATTCGTTACTTTTAGTATTGTTTTTATTTACTCTTGAAACAGAATGGCCCGGCATGGCCAAGCGCGTTAAGGCGTGTGCTTCGTAATACGAGGGTCGCGGGTTCGCGCCCGAGTCGTGCTAAACATGCTCATCCTCCCAGCCATGGAGGGGTGTTATAATGTGACGGTCAATCCCACTATTCGTTAGTAAAAGAGTAGCCCAAGAGTTGACGGTAGGTGGTGATGACCAGCTGCCTTCCCTCTAGTCTTACACTGCTAAATTAGGGACGGCTAGCACAGATAGCCTCCGAGTTGTTTTGTGCGAAAATTCAAAAAAACAACCAAAACAAATGAAACAGAACACTTTCGCGGACACTGCGCAGGTACATAGAAGACAATTCTTTTTTTGTATAGACACGTAATTTTTGTTTAAATATTGGCAAAGTAACATAAATTGATGGTTGTAACTAAGGTTGTTTTAGCCTAATTATCAAATTGGCCTTGCTCTGTTCTAGCAATATGATTTATTTACCTCCACGTGCTTATTGAATCAGGAAATATTAGCGTCTTATACTTGTCTCTAAATCTTTGACTTTTCCATGTAAAACTCATACCGTACATCAGTAATTTGTCTGAATTAATTTAACCAAAATTGCATACAAGATTTGCCTTCTTAGTTGAGAAACAAACCCGCCAATATAACAGTTTATTTCCAGTTATTCCTCAATTTTAGAACAGATGAGGTTTCTCACGTTGTTTTAATGTAAAAGAAACGAAAAATTCTTTGTTTGGGTTCATTGCTCTTAACCGATAAATGATCTTAAAAATATTCTAAATTGTTAGAAAGAAAAACGATAAATAGATAACGCGTACAACACGAGCTTTGACACACAAGTGTAACAAGGTTTATCAATTAATTTTAAGTTAAGAGTAAAAACTAGTCTTAGATATCTTGTGGATATCATCTTCTCTTTTTTAATTTGTTTATTGCTTCAACATCAGTAATATAATTTCTGTCCCCTCTGTGTGTTTCTTATAGCAAAGCCAGATCGTACTATCTACTGAGTCCACCAAAAGGAATCGAATCCCTGATTTTAAGCGTTGTAAATCCGTAGACTTACCGCTGTACTAGCGGGGAACTTTTGTCCTCTGAGAGAATGATCAACACGTCAATGCTCCTCACTCTTGTTCTCTGACTAAATGATCAACACTTCATACTCCTCCCTTTTGTCTTCAACGTTTCAATGCTCCGGACTCATGTTCTCTTACAGAATGACCAATGCTTTAATGCTCTTCACTTTTGTCCTCTGACAGAATGATCAACCTGTCAATGCTCTGGGACTCTTGTCTTCTGACAGAATGACCAACGCTTCAATACTCCTCACTCTTGTCCTCTGACGGAATGATCAACGTTTCAATGCTCCTCACTTTTGTCCTCTGACAGAATGATCAAAATTTCAATGCTTCTCACTTTTGTCCTCTGACAGAATGATCAACTTGTCAATGCTCCGGGACTCTTGTCCTCTGACAGAATGATCAACTTGTCAATGCTCCGGGACACTTGTCCTCTGAAAGAATGATCAACACTTCAATACTTCTCACTTTTGTCCTCTGACAGAATGATCAACGTTTCAATACTCCTCACTCTTGTCCTCTGACAGAATGATCAACGTTTCAATGCTCCTCACTTTTGTCCTCTGACAGAATGATCAAAATTTCAATGCTCCTCACTTTGTCACAAAAAAAATAATTAAGACATTGAAATAATTTTTTGAGATTAATATTTTTCATTATGCCTCGTAATCTGAGGGGCGCTGGTTCGAATCCCCGTCGCACCAAATATGCTCGCTCTTTGAGCCCTAAGAGCGTTATAATGTTACGGTCAATTCGTTGATAAAAGAATAGCCCAAGTGTTGGCGGTGGGTGGTTATGATTAGCTGCTTTTTCTCTAGTCTTATACTGCTTAGTTGGGACGGTTTGCGCATACAGATCTTGAGTAACTTTGCGCGAAATTTGAAACAAAGAAAGAAACTTTTCATTAGAAAATAATAATTAAAACGTAAATGAGTTTTAATATCCAAGATGTTTTTGAAATACGGCCGACATTTCTTCTAATCTACGAGATATTCGATTAAATTTACATATCAGTACATATAAATGTCATTAAGTATTTATTAGAGCTGTGTGAAAATGACTAGTGCAAACAACATTATTATATTACTTTGATATTCTAAAATAACTTAACCGCTTATGTAGTGTTCCTGTGACAGTGAAATATTCAGTGGGGATTTCAACGTTCATGTGAATCAAATCACGTCTAACCATAACCTTTCACAGTCTGTCGAGTTTATATTACAGTTGCAAAGAGCTTTCTTACATTTCGCACATTAACAATTCCAATTTTACTTCCTGGCTCATAAGACAGTGTAAAAAATGTACGAAAAGTTTCGTGCCTATTTCCCCAACGTCATAAATCACTAAACTACCAAAGGCAAGAGTTTAAAAATTCTGATAGTGAACTACTTTGCACAAAGCTACTCTTAAGGCCGTCGAATCTGTGCCAATTTTAAAACTGTCTGGCCATATTACTGCTGTTTCTCAAAACGAGATATTCCTAACGTGTTATGATGTGATGTCTAACTACTTTATTATTCCTTTTATCACCACGAAGCTTTACGTCCAATCTAATTTTTGCTTTAGGTTGAAAGTATTTGAGCATTTCAAAATTAATAAAGTTTTATTATTATTGTATTGTGTTTGAATTCAAACAGGGTTCGTGTTATAAAATAAAGTGTTTTTATATCAACAGACCAGATAAGAAAATATTTACACTGACTACTGCGAAAGTCAGTATGCCTATTTTAAGTACTAATCACTCTGTTGACGCATTGCTCAAACAGAAAAACAAAGAAACTATATTTTATACACTGTTCAATGTTTTTTATTTGTGAGATTTCAATACTTCTTATTCATAAGTAACAACTTATGAACGAAATACGTGACCTTTGTAACATTAATCTCGAATGTATCATTAAGCTATATATTTGTTTATTTGTAGTTAAAACATGTCCGTTTAAACAGTTATCAATATGTTTAAATCTAGTGTTTTATAATCAATTCATAGAGCAGAAAAGACCAAAATACACGGAAAAATAACGAAAAATAATTAAAATCGATAAAACACTTTGTTATTATTAATAAAACACACGTCTAGAACAAACACTTTGTTATTATTAATGAAACACACGTATAGAGCAAACACTTTTTTATTATTAATGAAACACACGTCTAGAACAAACACTTTGTTATTATTAATGAAGCACGTCTCGAACAAACACTTTGTTATTATTAATGAGGCACATCTCGAACAAACACTTTGTTATTATTAATAAAACGCACGTCTCGAACAAACACTTTGTTATTATTAATAAACACACGTCTCGAACAAACACTTTGTTATTATTAATGAAACACACGTCTAGAACAAACACTTTGTTATTACTGGTAAAACACACGTCTATAATTAAAACTTTATTATCATCGGTAAAACAAACTTTTAGAAAAAAACTTTATTACTATTGATAAAACACATGTATAATAAAAATTTATTATTATTGGTAAATCAAACGTCCAAAACAAAACAAAACTTTATTATCATTTGGAAGGTTTCAGTTAGAAGCCGTTTGTGAGGCAGTTTTAACAGTGTTAAACAGAACACAGACTTCGAATCCGGATAGAATATTAAGGGACTCTAAACAAAAATTGTTAAAAGGAACATTGTTGAAGCGATTTTATAAACAGTCTTAAAAGTTTCTAAAGAAAAGGAATACAATTATATCTTGAGAATATTGTCACAAAGCATCCAGAACTGCGGTTAAACAGATCAAATAGAACAGGTTGTAATTGTGTTATCACATAAATTCGAAACTACCATAGTTAGGGTCTAACTTTTTACGTTGATATTATACGAATGCCATCGTTGCTGTCTTGTTTCCATTGTTTTTCAACGACTGATATTAGCCATCCCTCCGTTCATTTCCTCTTTAAAATGTGTTTCTTCAATTGTTTGCTCGTTGTTGATTTTAATGCAGCGTTACAATAAACATAGAAAGGTTGTACTCAACACCAAGTTTCAAACACAGTGAAGTTCTAACTGTAATGTTTATTGCTTATCTATCACTGGCTATTAACACCTGTTTCAACCTGTACTTAAGCTTTTCAAGGATCACGAAGCATCCGTAAGAAAGCTAACTTTAAGGGGATATTTATAACGTCGTTTTCACTAGAATTATTATTTGTTTTAGTTATTACAAGCTATTTACAATACACATAAAAATTAGGTGCTATGTTTGAAACTGTCGCTTCAAAATGAAGCTTGTTTGACACCATTATTTTGGTTTTTGAGTTAGTCTGTGGTAAAGAAATAAGAGTAAATAAAAACCGGTATTTCAAAGTTATTATAATTATTCGGAACTAACAGACATTCTCAAAACTTGTGTCTCAGTCAATACGTGGACATTGTTATAAAAGGAGACACTTTAGAGTATTGTAAAGTTCTGATAACTTGTTGAGATATGTAAATCACTAACCCTACATAGGCAGTGCTACCATCTGCCTGATAAAAATAGAGATAACTCGCAGATTTATACAGCTCATACAAGTTTTACACAGAAAAAAAAACTGCAGTGATTCATGGTATGAAACATGTTTTATTTGAAGAGATTAACTTGATAACTCCGGACTCATTTCAACAACATTTATATTAAGACGACCTTACTTAAGTTACTAGAACTTTAGTTTTCGAAGAAGTTACTATTTTCAGTTAGATAATTACAATTATTATCAAAGGCGAGAACGAATCCAATAAGTTTCCGACTATACAGCCAAGACCAGCGCTAAATATTTATACGTTCGAACCTTACGCTACAATCTGGGTTTACTCCCGTGCACATAACACAGACTTGAGTGACGAAGAGTTAAGGTAAATATTATATGAGTATCAACTCAGAACTAGAGCGTAATTGAGAACTTGAAGCTTGGTTGATGAGTTTAGTGTACTGACTTTATTATAAACATTCCACAGAAACTTGGGAGAATTTCAATAAATTTTGTATTGCAGATAGATTACAGAAGTGTCAGATTGCGGTTTCGCAGAACCTATAGCGAAGTCATGCAGAACCCTCATGTATAGAATAAACAAAGAATTCATTCGGTTATCTGATCCTTCTTCAGTATAGTTCATTATTAACCTGAATATTGAAAAATCTCCGGTTTCTCTACTGTGAGTTATTCAACTTTCTTTCAAAAGACGATGTTATTACTATCCAATAAAGATTAGTTTATCTAAGAACAGCAAATAGGCAGAGAGATCTTTAGCACATTCCTAAATACCACTTTAACATAGTAAGTACTCTTACTGTGTTGATAAAATTTAGTTTCATCACGTTAATGCAACACTTTGTCGCCTGATGTTTCACGAATGAACCCAGGTATCAGTGGACCTACTCACTCCTAGTGTATCAACTTTTGTCTGACACTTTGAAGTAAGAAAAAACAGAAACAATGGATTAACTCACGATTGTCAGCTGTTGCCGAGTTTCGTTTGTTTGTTTGTAATTAAACACAAAGCTATACAATAGGCTATCTGTGCTTTGCTCACAACGGGTATCGAAACCCGGTTTATTACACTGCAAGTCCGCTGGCATGCCACTGTGTCACATCTTTGTTTATCAGACAAAGGAATAACAAAAAATTATCAAGTTAACAAACAATAAATGGTTGAAAGTTTGTGGACTATCTTTAATTCTTTGTTTATTATCTTTTTGATAATATCACTATTTTTTGTTTTTATTTCATGTAGATGACATATTCTCTTTCATAACCAAGGAATTTGGAAGATGGAGACATTGCTTCTGGTTAATACAGGCCTGGCCTGTGATTGTAAAGCCGTTTGTTTCTGTTAATAGGCTGTCGTGCAAATAACCGGAATTTTGAATTTACAAGTTAATTGAATGTAGATATGCATCAACTTTATGATATTTGACAACATGATTGATACACAATTTTCTTTTTTGACACTGATATGCTTTAATATTTAAAAAAAAACCAATGCAATTTATAAAACCGGTTATGACAAATATATAATACAAATAATTATTTACATACAAAAAAATTTCCAAACTTACCAACAATATTCAGTCTTCTATCTGATATGGAACTTAATATTTTATCATTGGTTCAAATCCATGAGGCAAAAATTACTTTTATACTGATATTGTCACATCTCGCTTAAGCTAGCTACTCTCTTTTCTTGGCTAGTCTCAAACTGTTTAAAAACTGACTCATATTCCGACGAAGTTGTTTAATATCCTTCTAGAAATATTAACGTTGGAAGTTAATTCCCTGAAGTTGAATGGTTTGTAATGTTCAAAACCTGTAAACGTTACTGGTCTATTTCTGTACTTTCCCGATTAATAAACGTAAATTACAATTATAGTTTCCGAGACTTATAGCCTACTAACTGCAGCTGACCAGCAATATTATATTACTGTGTCTTAGCTAGCTTTTATACTACTTAGGCGAGATTTTCGAACATTCAACAATGTTCAAAGATAAGCTACTGTTTTCGTAAAATATATTGTTCATTCTTACTCTCGAGAATCTTGTACAAATTTAGAGAACAGGCTTGCACAATAAATATCCAACAATATACATCGCATTGATTTATTATTTATGCACAGTTTCTTTAATATCATGAGAGACAATTAAATTTATATCTCGAATACTCATAATCACATTGCCACAAGCTGTAGACACGTAGCTACATTGTTATGTTGAATAGCTGCCTCATGATCTGATGAATCGCAACTACAATGTTGCTTCGAATAGTTGTGCCACAACCAGATGACGCATAATTTCTCTGTTAAATTGAATCACAATTAATTTATAAAATAACACATCACTTATCAAACAAAATAACCGGCTTCAGTTACGTGGCTGTCTAAATAACTAACAAATTGTATTAAAGAAAGGATTTGTACACTTTTAAGCAGAGGACGTTTGTAATAAGCATTTCGTATGTGCAAACAATGTGAAATATAAGGAACACTGTTAACGCAATAGAAAAAACATACATCCTTGTGCAAAGTAATTGAAACAAGACAGAAAATTACGATTTTTTTCAATTTTTGCGTTTTTTTTCTGAGAATCCAAATATTACTCACAAGTTAATACATGATATGAGCTCTTTTATTTTTAGAAGATCATTAATCCACTTTGGCATCGAGTCCACAAGTTGACTGCAATCTTCACTAGTTTTTGAATCGCGGTACCACACCTCAATTATGGTTTCAATTAGCTTATTTTTCGTGGTACAGTTTTTCCTCGAAGTTTTTCTTTACAAATCATCCAAAGATTTTCAATAGGGTTTAAGTCCGAAGAGTTTCTAGGTCAGTCCAGCACCTTTATTCGTGTTGTAGTCATAAAATTCTTCACAAGTTTCAATGTGTGGCACGAAACCAGATCTTGCTGAAAAATGCCAGATCCATCTAGAAATCTCTTTTCTAATTCTGGAACGACCCTTCCCTGGAAAACTTTGATGTACTGTGGTCCTTACATCCTAACTTCTACGATATGTGAGGCTTCAACGCCATAGAAGCTGAAAAAGCCCTAAAACATCTTCTTGAAAGAATGTTTTACGAACTGATTGATGTGAGATTCTCGAAATTTCTCACCTGGAGATCTGCAAACACGCAGACTTCTTTGACCCTGTACGAAGAAATGAGTCTCGTCACTGAATAACACCTTCCTCCATTGTTCTTGCGTCCAGTTCTTGTATTTCAGACCCCATTGATACCGTTTTTTCTTTATTGAATTTGTAAGTAGTTGTTTTTTGACTGGTCTTCTTGCCCTTCGACCGACATTATAAAGCCTACGACGAACCGTTGAAGAGCTGACTTTTATTTCTTTGACTTCCAAATCTCTTTTTATTTGAAAAAAATGACTATTAAAGGAAATCAGCGGGTCCAGCGAGCCTACACCAGCTGCCATGCTGAAAATATTGTAAAATGACCATTTGTTTCAATTAATTGGCACAAGGGTGTACATTAAAAAACTTCCACCATGTTTCCACTCGAACGGAATGACAATCGGCACAGAAAATTCTATCTACTGCAGAAACTCGATAACTGAACTTGGTGTATGAGATGCAATAACAGACAAACAACTAACTATCGTCACTAACCGTGTAATCGAAGAAACACATAAGCTATTCTAAAGTTGATAGAAGTCATCATAGAATATGACTAACGCTTTGTTAGTTGGGTCACTGTCGTATCGTAATGCTTAACTGAAAACAGGCTTGTTATGCGATTAACAATACATGAGTCATAACGTCACGTAACGCTCAAAACTCGCGAATTCTGACGACGTGCACGTAACTTGAACAATAACATTTCACTACATGCAAAGTAGAAAGAGGTGGGGGAAAAAAACGGAAATTAGACAATCTAAGTCACAGACGAGTTAGTCAGTTTCTACTCCGTGAGCACTGAAATTGAATTCGAACTTTTCTTGCCGCTATTTTTTATGGTAGATCTAATAAACAACTCAACGTGGAGCTCAAAACGTCTTCTAGAAAATAAGAACGGCGACAGGAGAAAGTTAGCGTAAAAACAATTCTGTCTACGTAAATAATTAAATCTTTAATTTCTCGTGAAGTTTGGCCCCGTCAAAACGTCTGCTTCAAAGATTTGCTCAACTTCCTTTCATTGACTCCAAACACGTGAACTAAGCGAGGACACGAGCTTTGTGTTGCATCAATAACAGCGTTTGCCTTCTTGAGGAAAATGCTGTTCTATTTTCCCATTAATATCACTTGCATAATAAGAGTTGATATTCAGGGGTAAAACTGCAGCATTTTGAATTTATGTCGAATTATTCCAACGACTTATGAAACAAATGACCCATACTAAATAAAGTCAATTTTATTTCCTATACAGTTATGAAAGTTTGAAATATTTCAGTTATAATTCAAAAATTCACTCTTGGATTGAAGTTTACTTGTTAACTGAGTTTCGATTTGCTTTTGTTTTTATTAAGCACAAAGCTATAGAAAGGGCTTTGACTGCTCTGTCCAACACGGGTATCGAAACCTGGTTTCTAATAGTGTAAGTCTGCACACATACCATTGTGCCACGGGAAGATCTGGGTCTCGATTCTCAGAAAAAAATAAAAAAATATAACCAAACGGAAATGAAAATAAACTTCTTTATAACTTTCAAAAAATTCAAGAACACGGACTAACTAATATGCTGTCCTCTGGGTCACTTAAATTTGAACTACAATAAGACAATTCTATCTAGGATACTATGTTTGGCTTACGAAAGCATGACTCACACGTTAGCCTGGTTTAAGTACTCGTGCTTAGAATAAGTTGCTCCGCAGTATAGGCACTTAATCCTTAAACTTTGTTTGTTTGTTTCTTGAACTTCGCACAAAGTTACTTGAGGGCTATCTGTACTAGCCGTCCCTAATTTAGCAGTGTAAGACTAGAGGGAAAGAAGCTACTCATCACCACCAACCGCCAACTCTTGGGCTACTCTTTTACCAACGAATAGTGGGATTGACCGTAACATTATAATGCCTCCACGGCTGAAAGGGCGAGCATGTTTGACCCGACCGGGATGCGAACCAGAGACCCTCAGATTACGAGTCTTAGCACGCTTGGCCATGCCTGGCCAACCTTTCTTAAACAGTATTCATTGTCAACTAATGCTGCTACCTCCAACATTTCTGGTGTTATACAATAACTTGCTCTTTTTAATCATTTCAATCCAAATTAAACGGTTACAGGATTTTATATTCCCTGAAGAGCAAGAGATAAACAGAGATAAATAATAAATGGAATATTGAACATGCAAATAATATTATTTGTTTGTCTAGAACTTGTAAAATGAAACATAATTCGTGTTGCCTAACCTACAAATAAATTTCAAGCCTTGTTAACTGTCAGGTCCGACATAGTCAGGTGGTTAGGACGCTTTACTATCCTGTCTGAGGGGCACAGGTTAAAATCTCTGTCCTATCAAATTTACTCACTTTTTCAGCCGTGTGAATGCTATCATGTTACGGTCAATCTCACTATTTTTTGGTGAAAAAATAACTTCAGAGTTGGCAGCAGGTGGTAATTATTACCTATCTTCCCTGTAATCTTTCACACTTAAATTCAGGACAGCTATCGCAGATATTCCTCATGTAACTTTGGCAGCGGGTGGTAATTATTACCTACCTTCCCTTCTATCTTCTACAGCTAAATTCAGGACAGCTATCGCAGATATTCCTCATGTAACTTTGCGCGAAATTCAAAACAAACAATATATTAAAATACAATAACATGAATATGCATTTGATGCGCTCGAGTGTTTAACTTCTCATTATGTTTACATAAATATGCAGATAAAGAACAAAGGAAGCTTACTGGTCTATACTACTAAAAATATGAGCTCGACCCCTCACCCTAGATATTACATTCGAATGATAAAAGTATCATCTCCCGTGAGTAAAAATATTACATTGCTTTACCAATACTTGCATCTGAAATAGGTCACATGATTCCTTTTAGCGAATGTATGAAACATATCTCCAGAAAGTATGTCAACTGAGCCCTATCGTTAGAATGGTAAGCGTCTTATAATAATGGTGGAATATTTCTTGTTTGTACCTTCTCGGATTTTTTTCTTCTCGTGATGAATGCTGTCAAGAAAAGTTAAACTTTGGATGAGCAGCCAAGGTTAACGAGACGTAACAAAACTAATGCATGTAACTTATGGTTCTGTCTTTAACTTCAAACAGTAAGTTACCACAAGGCTGGAAGTAGGATTGTTTATTGAGTTCTTGCTCTTTGTCAGATTTCGTGAACTTGCTTTAAAAACCGTTTTAAAATGTTTTTATTATCAATGACAATTGTGGAAAATATTCTATACTTTTAACCTAGTAGGAGTGTCATTTAATATGCCAAATGAAAACGAAAATTTAGTAAAACAATACATATTTAAATTGGATGTTAGTAACAAGATAATGGCAGCCATCTCTTCAACAACATCATATCATGTGCACTTGATAATTCAGATCTTTTGTGGCCTAGTTTGACTTTGATTTATATTATATATAAATTGGTTTATAGTTGTAGGAGTAACTAGTTAACAGAGAAAAAAAAAATATTATTTCGTATAATTGTTTCTGAGCTACCGTACGGTGTTAGTATGAAATAGAATTTTGAAATAAATCGCAGTAAATCTTTCTGGTCTGTTTATCAGATCATTTTTATTGGCTGCACCTTTATTGGTTTTACTTTTAAAGTACCACCTGATCCCACTTCTAAACGAGAGCCCTCACAAGAAAAACGATTTTTGGCGCCATGCCAGAGTGAAAATTATAATAATAAAATAGTAAATATTTAAACGTTATAAAATAAAATTATTCGACTTCTTTTATGCAGCTGTAGTTTTCTACCCAAATTTGTAAAATTAACAATAAATGAACACATACTGAAAAGGAAATGTCACGACTCTCCGATTGAGCCCCACTTCATTAGGATCTGGAGTCCCTACCCCTTTAGAATAGTCATGCTACACTGCTAAGGCACCACTTTAATAGAATCACCCTTAACCCCAACAACAGAACGCCACTTTTTGTTTCTGTTGGTATTTTCATTTTTTAACTGTACAGCAACGCGAACATAGAATCCGCCAGTTAAATACCACGCAATTATTTTTTATATCAACAACCGAAACATTATTTCAGTCTATGGATTTAAATGTTATGTTTTTGATGTCATGCTATGTTCGGAGCAACGCTAAGTTAGAGATCTTCATACTGTAGCATACTGTACAATTTTAAAAACCAACATGTCAAAGGTTATGACCGGAACACTTAATTTGTTTCGGTTGTTTTTTTGAAGTTGTTTTGAATTAAGCACAAAGCTACACAATGGACTATCTGTGTTCTGCCCACCACGGGTATCGAAACCCGGATTTTAGCGTGTAAGTCCGCAGACATACCGCTGAGCCACTGGGGGACAATTTGTTTCGGATATTAATAATTTAAAAGTGTAGTTTAACCACAGGCCGAATACTCCTTTTTTGGCAAATAATAATAAAATAGAAATAGTAAAAATTCGAAAATTTTAAATACATTACCTTTATTTTTTTGGTTAAAATAAACTCTTTCAAACCATTCATAATTTTATAATAAACAATTTTAGCAGTATCATATACTAATAATTCTGCTAAGCAAAAACGAATTAATATTATCCCACTTCTGGCAATGATAAATTGAACTTTAAAGAGACGATATATCTGCAACCCTTGACTTTTAAATGATGTCTATGCTTATTCACTGTACATCCGTTGAAAATTATGGACACAATACCCAGGTAACTCTTTGAGTAGTTTTTTATCGAAGCCCTCCAATGTCAGCTGACTTGAACTGCTATAAACGAGGTTTCGATACCTGTGGTGGTCAGAACACATTGTGTAGCTCTGTGATTAAATAAACACAATCTCTTGCCGCCCTTTTCTCAGTGCCACAGTGTTACGTTTGCGGACTTACAGACGAGTTTCGATACACGTAGCAGTCAGAGCACAGATAGCTCTTTGTGCAGCTTTGTGATTAACTAAACACAGTCTCTTCCCGTGGCAGTCAGAGCACATCTATCTCATTGTGTCGCTCTGTGATTAACTAAACACAGTCTCTTCCCACGGCAGTCAGAGCACAGATAGCTCATTATGTAACTGCATACTTATTATTTCTTTTTCTCGAAAATTAAGAAACAAATAAACAATGTAGGGGACGTTTTTATTTTTATGTATGATTTCAGTTTCGTCCATAATTAAATAGTTACAGAAGGCACCTACTCAGCACCACCTACTATTTTACCAAAGAATATTGGAATTGACTGTTTGATACATGATCACTGATAGGGATTCGAGCCCAGGACCCGAAGATCGCGAGCCGAATGTTCTAGCCTCCAGGCCACTGTTATTTCCGTCTAGTATTTATAATCAAATTCTAAAATCGCATTTTATCCTGTTATCCTAACATTCATTTAAATGTAACTAGTGTTTTTTTTTGTAAACACAAACACAGAAATTTATACTATTCCATTTCGAAAGAGAGATTGAGATTTCGTTATTGCCAGCTAAAAGTTAGTTCTTACGTTTTCTTCTACGTAATGGATTATCTGTTGAGAATGAAATATAAGGATCAATGTGAATCAAAACCAAACTTAACAAGAACTACAATTTCCAGACAGTGTCAGTTCTCATCAGCCTGAAATATTAATACATAACGGAGGTCTATATGATTTTATGTGTGGAACATAAGTTAATATAATTCTATTACATTTATAGTTATATTATTATACTTTTTCGTGTGTTTTTTTCTTTCTAGTCCTAGTCCCCAGTGACAGAGTGATAATTCTGCAGATTTACAACACTAAAAACCAGGTTTCGATACCCATAGTAGACATAGCACAAATGCCCCATTATGCAACTTTGTACTTATCAGAATCTGTCTTCTATATTTTTGTTCTTTCCCCAGTGAGACAGGTGTGAGTTACGGATATAAAACGCTCAAATCCGGGATTTGGCTCTTCACAGTAAACACAGCAGATTATCCTACACTCTTGTTTTTTGGTTTTTTTTTTTACTTCAACATACAAATTTCAATTTAAAACTTAGAACATTGAGAAATAATAAAGGTTTGAACCTTAGTTTACCTGTCAATTCTGAAACAATTATTTTTGGAAAAGATACTTAATTAAAATTGTGTTTAAAACACGTGGTCTACAGGTGATAATTAGTTGACAAACATATAACTTTTGACACATATATGAAAAGCCTGCTGTTGAAATAGGTTAGCAACGATGACATTTCGACACACTAGCGTGTCAAAATGTCATCGCCACTTACCCTTCCAAGAAGAGACTGTAATATATATATTTTTTTTACTTCGTCACTTTGGCTCAGAATTTCATACTATCCTGTATGTATTCTTTCCAACGTCACATGTAGCTCAAACTCGCAATCAATTCAACACTTGTCGCTGAGTTAAGACTGCGTCTGTCCCCAGTTTCCGTTTGTTCATAAGAGCAAAGCTGCAAAATAAACTGTCTGTGCTCTGCCCACCACGGGTAACGAAAACCGATTTCTAGAGTTATAAGCCCTCAAACGTAACGCCAACCCATATAGGGTAGCATCATCAATTTATCTTGGACGAAGACGAATCGCAAAATAGGAATAGGTTTCCTGTAGTAGTTCTATTAATTATCTTTGTTATTTAGGTTCTACTTCAATTAACCGTATGATTGAAAATAAGCTTCACACAACTTAACAATCTTCAAGAATTAGTATAATGAACACATTCACCAAGTTGTACTACTTTTAAAAAAATGTTTTAATCGGCTGATTTACTCAGTTCCTGATGCGTAACCATAACCATATCACTACGAAAGTTGGTCATCACTGATTTTCTGTGGTAATTTGATTAACAGCTGATTATGGTAGATAAAATTGTATCTTACAGAATATCCTATGGAAAGCAAGCCTACATTTTCATGGAGATTTTTCTCTTTCAGGAAATGTAACCCAGTAAATAAGTTTCTACTAGTAAACATTATCGAATCGTTCCTAAACCTTACTTAAAGCGTTTTCGTTAAAAAAAATATTTCAAAACAATTACATATGAAAATTCAAACTAAAATTGTTTGCTATTTTAAAGATGGTTACGTGTTATCTGTTTCAATCTTTTTACGATTTTAGATAAAAAAATGTTACCTTACATCTCTAATCTGAACTGTATCTCAGCATTACTCTTTCTATATTTGCAGAGCTAAAATCTGATAACGTTCACTTAATCGTTATTACCCAATAATAAGATATACATATGATAAAATAGTTTATTATACAACTATTTCTAAGAACATTTTAATGTTGTTTTCTATTACGTAACTCTCTTTCCAGGGAGTTTTGACCAATATGAATCTTTTTCATTATTAGTTTTTTTTCCATTTCTCTTCCGCCATATTTGCGACATCACTAGTCACTTGTTATTTCCTACACTTCACCTTTTCTATTGTGTCCCAGACTCCAACTTGTTGTTTATTCCTTTAGGTGTTTCCTCTGTTCCTACACGTTACTTCCAATATGAAACTTGACAACGTGATCTCTCCTGTCTTTTCAGTATTTGTTTACTTTTTGAATTTCGCGCAAAGCTACACGAGGACTATCAGCAGTAGCCGTCCCTAATTTAGTCATCAACTGTTGGGCTACTCTTTTACCAACGAATAGTGAGATTGACCGGGATTCGAATCCTCAACCCCCAGAGTACGAGTCGAACGCCTTAACCTACCCAGCCATGCTGGGCCTCCAATATTTTAACTAATCTTTTATCCAAAAGTACTAAAGCCGTTGAAGGGTAAATACAATTATGAAAAGGTACGATCATAATTGAGTACAAACACAGACAGTAACACCTAGAGTTATACAACAGTATTGTTTGTTTTTTGAATTTTGCACAAAGCTACTCGAGAGCTATCTGTGGTAGCCGTCCCTAATTTAGCAGTGTAAGACTAGAGAGAAGGCAGCTAGTCATCACCACCCACCGCCAACTCTTGGGCTACTCTTTTACCAACGAATAGTGGGATTGATCGTAACATTATACACCCCCACGGCTGGTAGGGCGAGCATATTTAGCGCGACGCGGGCGTGAACCCGCGACCCTCGGATTACGAGTCGCACGCCTTACGCGCTTGGCCATGCCAGGCCTGAAACAACAGTACATGAGCTATTTACATATGTAACTGTTTCTGCTTCAGTTAATATTAAGTCACCAAAACTACAAGTTTAAACTACGTGTGTGTATCAGTTAACTAAGTTTAAATCTTTATTATTCTCTGTCGTTCGAGAGTTGTTATGTTCATGACATATTGATTTATTCCAGCTAGAATATGTGTAACTATGATGTCAAATGACTGATATGTACTTCGAAAGTTCTGTATGTTTACACAGTTGAAGCGTGTTGAATATTTGATTAATCATAACGATAAAATAGTTTTAACGGTCCTGCCTTCAACACATGTTGCGATCGTCTTAATTTCAGTCTTTCGGCTGCTACAAAAAGACGTCGTATTGATGGTGGTATAACTAACACTTCAATAGTGAAAATCTCTCAGACTTGCCAACTAGAAATAAGTTATTCATGACATTCAGGTAAGTAATTCCAGCCCTTTTTCCCTTTCGCTATCAATGTTATTAAAATATACGTATGTTGATTAAAATTATTATTCACCATTTGTTTTTCGAAGTTTATCTGAAAGTGGAAACGAAATATTGCCGCATTAACAACTGACGATAATGTCATTTGATCTTCCGTGAAGCTTTCGACTTTTAAAGTACATAACACTCATTTACCTTTTGTAATATGTTTAGTTTCAAAAGGGCATGATAATATACTGGTTTCTATCTTGGTGGCCTGGCACGACTCGTAATCTTCAGGTCGCGGGTTCGAAATCCAGTCGCACCAAACATGATCGTCCTTTCAGCCGTGGGGACGTTTTATGTTACATTCAATCCCACTATTTGTTGGTAAAAAAGTAGCCCAAGAGTTGGTGGTGGGTGGTGATGACTAGTTGCCTTCCATCTAATCTTGCACTGCTAAATTATGGACGGCTAGCAAAGATAGCTCTCGAGTAACTTTGCGCGGAATTCCAAAACAAACAAACAAACTATCTTGGCGATGCTTTAGATTTCATAAATACATTAGATTATCTTGATGTTTATCTTGTTTGAAGATGTCGACCATACTATACTGATTTTGTCTTGTGAAAGATTTCAACTGAAGAAGTACATGACACTACATTAATTTTATTTCTTGTGAGAGTTTGTGTCAAACCGACTGAGTCTTTCTTTCACCCGTCGCTGTTCACATGATCATCTGACACTTAGAAAAGTTGTGCATGATTCACAATATTTATTTTAAAATGACTACAATAATTAAACTTTAAAAACAGGTATCTTTATTTTTAAAATAATAATTCTAATGTTGCTAGACATTAGAAACGCTTTCACATCTCTTGTAGACTTTGAGTGGAAAGTGCTTTAAAACAAATATTTTTTCTATTTGTTGATGACAAGTTTCGGCCCAAAGATAAATACATTTACTGTAAATGACCTAAGCTAAAAACATGTCCCCAAGTGGCTCAGCGGTATGTCTGCGGACTTACACGCTAAAATTCGGGTTTCGATACCCGTGGTGGGCAGAGCACAGATAGCCCATTGTGTAGCTTTGTGCTTAATTCAAAATTAAAAATCAATGAAAACTTTAGGCCTTTAGCAGTTGTACCTGATTTAAGACTCGTCAATTTTATTCGTTTTCAGATCAATATATGTTCACATGGAAGGATATAAATTGAGTTGTTTATTATGATTCTCATTTATTGTTTATCTGTTAAATTTATATTATGAGAATACTTGTCGGTTTTCTATGTAACGAACTTCTCAACTGGGTAAAAGGAGACTTTTCAGTTTCTACACTGAACACTTATATCTAATTTCTCACGCCGTATTTAAGGTTATGATATAGGATTACTTCATTATCTCTGATTTCTAAACTTTACTGATATTACCAAAATGACCTTTTTATTATTCAAATAATAAAATTTTAAATTTACAAGTTTTATCCTTTCTTAAAAGACCCTTATCCATACTCAGCAATTAGCTATGTAAGCTAAAGGTCTCGTAATGCAAAAAATCGGAGTTTGATCCCTATAATGGACACACCACGGAAGAGTTGCAGTAATTATATGGCGACCATAAACATAACGATTATACAAACCAGGAAAACCATCAAATGTCTTGTTTTTATAATCAGTTGTAACACCTTTCCAACAAGTAACGTAACTCCTAAAGGCATATCGAGAAATATTCAAGGTTGTTTAAACATTTAAATGCATCTTAATCGAAGATACTTACAATTGAATTATTGTAAGTGTTACCTCTGCATCTATGCTTTCGCAATGTTTGAAAAGTTTCTTAGTCATATAATCTGTATACATATCACTTTGAAATTCTGGATCAAGGAAACTAACATAGTGTTTGAATACATACTGTAATCTTAGAATGATTTAATGGCTAAGATTTTTCTTTCAGTGTTTAAAAAATACTAACATGGCTTTTAGTTAACGAAAAACATAAGAGTTGCTTTAAAATAAAATATCTAAAATTAGAATTAAAATACCTAAAAATCTCTGTGGCTTTTCTTCATCAACATATTTAGAAAACGAGATTTATCTCTTCTTGCAACTTTCATGTTAGAATTATAAACAATCATACTACCACCAAACAACTCATCAGGAAATATTATGTTCTGAATATTTTGGTTTTTCCTAAACGTAAAGTCACTCAATGTATAATCAGAATTTGAGCGATACAAATCATCAAGATCAAGTAGTGCAGAGGGCGCGCGATCTTCACAGAATTCGGTGGTTTTGTCCACGTGCATGAACTACTTTTAGAATTGTTTTGTTTATAATAATGCTCATCCTCGAAAAAAGTACAAAGTTTATTAAAAACATAAGTAAAATATCAGTATTACTTGGGAACAGGTTATGTGCAGGTTACAGAGGTTACAAGGATCATTAGAATACGTGTCCAGATATTTACTTTGGTTTGTTTGTTTTTGAATTTCGCGCAAAGTTACTCGAGGGTCTGAGTTAGCCGTCCATAATTTAGGAGTATAAGACTAGAGGGAAGGCAACTAGTCATTACCACCCACCAACAACTCTTGGGCTACTCTTTTACCAACGAATAGTGGGATTGACCGTCACATTATAACGTCCCCACGGTTGGGAGGGCGACCATGTTTTGGCGCGACCGGGATTTGAACCCGCGACCCTCGGATTACGCCTTAATTACCTGGCCATGCCAGGGCCCATTTACTCTGGAGTCACAGTTAAATTTAAACCAAATAACAGCAATAAAACTGTGTGCTGCACGTGCATATGCGTTGGCTAACTTCGGATGAAGAGTTGGTGAACAAATATCGGTAATTCAGTGTTCTTTCAATATGTACATATCTATATTCTTGTTAAACCAAGCAAATTAATGTTGTCTTTAGGCGAGATATCCTATGTATCTCATTCGTGATACGTGTTATCAAAGACCATTATGTGAACACTCTGTTAGTCGGTCACCTAGCATTATGTTTTTAAAATGAGTTTGATGTACCAATATTTGTTCCGCAGCGGAGCTTAAACGGATAAGTCGTTTCATCTATTATACTCAGGAAGAAAGCATGAGAGACATTATCCTTACAATCTGCAAATGTATTAAATTTATTTTTGCTTTCTTTAGAATTTCGCGCAAGGCAACACGAAGACTATATGCGCCAGCCATCTCTGATTTAGCACTGAAAGACTAGTGGAAAGACAAGCTGGTCATCAACATTCACTGCAACCTTAATGGCTACTCTTTTACCAAAAAAAATGGTGGGATTAAACGTCAAATTATAACGCCCCCACGGCTAAAAGGGCGAACATATTTGGTGTGATGGAGATTCGAACCCGCGACCCTAAGATTACGAGTCGAATGCCTTAACTCATCTTGTCATGCCGGGCCAAATATTTTACTAAGTTAATCTCGATATTTGAATTTTTCTAAATTCCTGATAAACTGAAAATACTAAAAGATAAATAGAGCGTATTAGGTATAACACCCTCACAGCTGAAAGAGCGAGAAGACTTGGTGGAAGAAGGATTCGAACCTCAAAACTTCAGATAACCAGTCGAGCACCGTATTTACTATGCAATGCCAGACCGTAAATATCTCAACAGACAGTACCCTAACAGCCGGCAAGGGTATTAACAGACAGTATCTTTACAAATGACAAGTGTATCATGAACCGCAAACCTTTTTTGTTTATTTATTTTTCAACCGCGAGACAATGGAAGATAAATCACAAGTCAACGTTTTATCAGTTTTCATATTTAGTACAGCAGAGACTCTGTGTAAGCGACTGAGTTCAGCAAACAGTTAATATTTTATGTGTCCCTATTGCTTTAATAACCGCAGATGCTCTTTCAGGCATTATTGTGACATATTTAATCAAAGTCTGGGGATCATACTACAAATGTCTCTGATACACTCACACAAAGTTAATTTCGAAGTAACTTTTGATTTGTGAAGTTTTTCATCTCTCAAATCCCAGATCTGCTGAAATGGACTAAGATCGTGGCTATGTGGAGACCGTTGCATCATTTGAGCATTCTTCTTGTCTACATTGGATGAGCGTTTGGGGTCATTGTCTTCTTGGTGGTAAAATTCTCTACTGCTAACACGAAAACCGCTAGATATACTATAACGGATAATATCTGATGGTTACTGCACTAGTTGCTATTTCTCCTATTTTGCAAATATCTTCTGTCCCCTCAACAGAAACATAAAAACACACCCACTGTCTCTCCCCATGCTTTATGATAGGTGATATATATTGAATTATCTTCAACCTTTCTTCCACCGGGTATACAATTTGCACTTTGAACCAAATATTTTTAAACTCGGGCTCATCCGTCCATAACACCTTTTTCGAATAATAAAAGGTTTAGTTTTTCTACTTTTTAGCATAATTCAGTCTCGAAACAATACTTGGAGATCGAAATATAGAATTTTTAACTACTACACGGCCAGATATTCCATTCTCGTTGGGTCTCCTTGATGTTGTAGATCTGGACAATTTTCTGTTATTTGGAACACAGTTGTTTACTCCATACTTGAGATCAGTGTCAGTCTTCCTCCTGTCATAAAGGCTGCATAAACAAAGATACTTAACATCAGTATCATTGAGCTTAAGTGTTCTGCCTCTTCTTTTCCTACATTCAAATTTTTCTGTCTCGATCTCACAATCTAGGATGAGCTTGATAGTGTTTGGGAAGCATTTCACATCTCAATCAATTTGTCAGAGATTTCAACCAACATATTGTAAAGCTTTTTATGCGAATCCCAAGTATACTTACAATTCTCTACGCCTTTTGGGCCATGGAATGGCAACAAAACAAAAGTTATAGTATTATACACTGTTTTTAAGAAGGTTTATTCATGGAGTTTTATCAAACTGATTTTTTCTAGCACATACCGATACCACATGTTAGCTCCTTGATAGATTATTTCTATATAGTAAAGACACTTCATGGGGTCCCGTGACACTTAAGCACTTCAAGCACTAAATTTGATCAGTATGCTAATTCAAGCAGAAACCTTATGACATGTCCTTGGTTCAAATATATGAGAATTATAAACAATGTTCCAGACATGTCCTTGGTACCAGTATATAAGATTTATAAACAATGTTCCAGACATGTCCTTGGTACCAGTGTATAAGAATTATAAACAATGTTCCAGACATGTCCTTGGTACCAGTGTATGAGAATTGTAAACAATGTTCCAGACATGTCCTTGATACCAGTATATAAGAATTATAAAGAACGTTCCAGACATGTCTTTGGTACCAATATATAAGAATTATAAACAATGTTCCAGACATTTCCTTGATACCAGTATATGAGAATTATAAATAATGTTCCAGACATGTTTTTGGTACCAGTATATAAGAATTATAAACAATGTTCCAAACATGTCCTTGGTACCAGTGTATGAGAATTGTAAACAATGTTCCAAACATGTCCTTGGTACCAGTATATGAAAATTATAAACAATATTCCAGACATGTCCTTCGTACCAGTGTATGAGAATTGTAAACAATGTTTCAAACATGTCTTTGGTACCAGTATATAAGAATAGTAAACAATGTTCCAGACATGTCCTTGGTACCAGTATATGATAATTATAAACAATGTTCCAGACATGTCTTTGGTACCAGTATATGAGAATTATAAACAATAAGTATTCTCAAAAGGAATCAGTTAAGCATACCATAGTGTTGAAATTTACATTCTCTAAGGGCATGAAAGAGTTAACCCCATAAAATTCAAAGAACCACAAAATATTATTTTTTCCTTACAGTCTTGCATAGTTCTATATGTTCCAACATCAGCAGCATATCAAAGTGCACACTCTTTGATATATCAGTTTATAGCACAAAAATCACCTTGAACGACAAAGTAAACTGCTAATAAGGTTTCAGGACACTAATATGTGTACGGATAAAAAATATGTTTCTCTAATTATACTAACGAATATAAAATTTGAATATTAGTTTCATTGCGATTGAAATACTTCAAATGTAACACCATATGAACACTCCTTGTTCAAATACGAAAAGGTGTTAAGGAGTTAAAATATATAATATATTTATTCCAAAACAGCTTTTACTCCTAGAATAACATGCATGGTATCTCTTGTCTGACAGTACAATCTTCATAATAGAGTGATGTTACTGTTCAAATGAATGTGTGCCCGGCATAGCCAAGCGTGTTAAGGCGTGCGACTCGTAATATGAGGGCGGCGGGTTTGAATCCCGGTCGCCCAAACATGCTCGCCCTCCCAGCCGTGGGGGCATTATGATATAACGGTCAATCCCACTATTCGTTGGTAAAAGAGTAGCCTAAGAGTCGGCGGTGGGTGGTGATGACTAGCTGCCTTCCCTCTAGTCTTAATCTAGTCACTACTAAATTAGGGACGGCTAAAGCCCTCGTGTAGCTTTGCGCGAAATTCAAAACAAACAAACAAATCAGTTGAATGTATTGTTAAGTATTTGGTTGGTGACATAACACTAGAACAGCTTCTAAATTTAACTGATTTAATGGTTTAAGTTCAAGACTAACGGTCCGCTTACATTCCTCTAAAATAAACACACCAAAAGTGCTTTAAAGCAGTGTGTTCCTGATCAATGAGTTATAACTCTTGAGCTTGCATTTCTAATTGTAATGTTAATGTACATACAGTCAATGTCAGTAAAGTTTTGAGTCTGAATAATATGTTGGTTCCTGGAACTTAACTTCACATTAAAACATAAAATGTTAGTATACGAATTTGTGTTATATTTTACTGCAAAGCTGTAAAATATCCTATCTACGCTGCATCTACTACACAGAATCGAACCACAAATTTTAGTATTATGAGGTAGTAAACATATTACAGACTAGTGGTGATGCGTCAACGAATTGATATTGAATGTAGAATCAATTAAAATTCTATAATCATAAAGGATTGTAAATATAACCCATGGTTAGAGAGCATATTTCTGAAATAGAGAAATAGACAACACATAAATGTAGCTAATCACTTATGTCACTTCTATTCTCTTATTAAAGTTTCTCAAATATTTCTGTAAATTTGGTAAAGTGGCTTTGGCCACTTGGTATTTAGACATATCACTCTGGTTTTAATTCTATAAAACACAACATAATTAGGCATTGTCAACTAATTTTCACTGTAGTTAAATTAAACAAAAAATCTTAAAATTGACATTGCTAAATCTGCTTTTGTTCTAACGCCCCCTATTACGTAAGGACTTTTTTCTGTAATTAATAGCTTATTTAAAAACAAGAAGTTAAACATTTATGATAACACTCCGCGAGATACTGGCCCTCACACGTACTTATCGCATGACGAAACTCAACTGAATCTTAAATATTACTTTTTTATTTCTAATGCTTTCAATTGACTGCTTATTTAGAATTCAACGCAAAGATACACCATGGGCTATCTGTGCTCTGTCCACCACGGGTATCGAAACCCACTCTCCAGTCGTGGAAGTCCGCAAACATACCATTGGAAGATGTAATGCCCTTCTATACACTGAAATTAAAACGACGGATATTGCAATACATATGTGAATAGCATTTTGAAGTTCGTGAATATAAAAAACACTATTTTTTGTTTTGTTATCAAATACAAAAATTAGGCTTAACAGTTTTATTGAACTTTTGTTTTCATAGTTAAAACAGAAACTTCACATGAACCGAAGTTATTGTCCATTTAATACTCAATTACTCTAATTAATCAATATTAATAGTTTATCTAAAATAATGAGTAGGTAAGTAGAGTATTGTTGAGCTAGGTGAAACACCAGTAGGTAAACTAAGTTGATTGTATTTAATATTTCAGGTCCAACAAGTCTAATTAAATAATCATAGAAATTTTAACTCTTACAGCATTATAAAGCTCTTTAGCCAGCTTATTGACGGATATATCAAAGCTCATTTATAATACTTGTCATAATATGTTAGAAGTATTTTATAATTCTTGAAAATACTGAGGACTAGATTACAAAAAGAAATGGTTAAAATATGTTAATTCCAGCGTTATATGACAAATTTAATTGTGTTTATTCTTCACCAATTGGTAAAAAGCCTAAACAACTTAACAACTGTCGTTTATAAAAGATTTTCAATCGAGGTAACATTGAAAGCTCACCACACTAGACTATCATAAGAAACTTCCGGTAGGAAGTTACAGTTGTTGTTGTTGTTTTGAATTAAGCACAAAGCTATATATTGGGCTTTCTGTGTTCTGCCCATCACGGGTATCGAAACCCAGATTTTGGCTTTGTAAGTCCGCAGACATACCATTGAGCCGCTTGGGGACATAGCAAGTAACATGACTTGCAAATTGCAAATTCGTCTCGTACATATATTTTAAAATAACTTTTTTTTAATTTTTATATACTTCTATAACAAAAATAGGCATATAGCAGTGACTTTGTAAAAAAATATGTTTAAAAGTTTTAGACATTAATGCAATAAAAGTGTTAGATTAATACATTTATACAATGAATGTAAAATTAGTTATTGAAGTGTCAGGTTATTTGTGTGTAGATAAACACAAACCTACACAAATGACTAAATGTGTGCTGTGCCCACCACGTTGAAGTCCGCAAATTTACTGTTGCGCCATCAGTGACATACAAAGTTAACCGGTTCTTTTCTTATACTCTCTGCTTAAAAGTTTCTTAGCTCAGTAGTTTGATCTTTTGTACCACCTATAGCTAAAGTGTATACACGTTTTTTTATATGCAAAAACGGCTCTTCTGGGCCCAGAAAACACTTCAAATAGAAGAGCGAACAACGTTTCGACCTTCTTCGGTCATCGTCAGGTTCACAAAGAAAGGGTTACTGGCCGGAAGCTGACCACATGTTTGGAAGGGGTTGTATAACTGAGTGTTGCAATGTAGAGGGCGCGGTTTGAATATATAATTTTATCTATAATATTAATATAGGTATAATGATGTTCCTTTATATTGGTTTATTTTGGGTTTAAGTTGTTGTATAAGTAAGGCTTCTTTAATTTTTTCGTTTGTTTATGTTTGTTTCTTTATTTAGTATTTTAGTGTTTTCTATGGTTATGTTGTGTCCATTTGACTTGCAGTGTTCGAAAACGTGTGAAGGTGACTTTTTATGTTCTTTGAATCTGGTTTCCATTTTCTACTTGTTTCTCCTATATAGAAGTCGTGGCAGTTATCACATTGTATTTTATAAATAATGTTGGTGTGGTGTTTGTCAGTGTAGTTCTTATATAGTATAGACCTTAGTTTTGTGCCTGGTTTTTGAATAAATTTAGTGTTAACTGGAATGTTATATTTTGTTACTAGTTTTTGCCAAATGTTGGTTATTTGTTTGCTGATGTCAGGAATATATGGTATACAGCAGTATATGGTTTCGTGATTTTTTGATTCGTGAGATATATTTACTTTTGTTGGTTGATTTTGCTTTCTGTCTAGGTGTGTGCGTATAATGTTTTCTACGGTTTGTGGAGGAAACTTATTAATGTTGATGAAGTGTTGTTTTATTTTATCTAATTCATCGTTTATTTTATCTGGTGAGCATAGTTTTATGGCTGTGTTTATCTGGTTTCTTAGTATGTTGAGTTTTTGTTTTGTTTCATGTGCTGAGTCCCAAGGAATGTATAGTCCAGTATGGGTGATTTTTCGGTGGATTTCTGTTTTGAATTGTGTGTCGGTTCTTATAATTTTGAGGTTAAGAAATGATATTTGATTGCTTTCTTCCTGTTCACATGTGAAGTTAATGTTGGGATGTATAGAGTTAATGTGAGTGAAAAAGTTAAGTATGTGTTCTGTAGATTCGAATCCCGCAACCGTGTCATACACAATACAATACACAATATACAATACAGCATTACATCCACCACTATACTGGTACAGATATGTAGATGACACGGTTGCGGGATTCGAATCTACAGAACACATACTTAACTTTTTCACTCACATTAACTCTATACATCCCAACATTAACTTCACATGTGAACAGGAAGAAAGCAATCAAATATCATTTCTTAACCTCAAAATTATAAGAACCGACACACAATTCAAAACAGAAATCCACCGAAAAATCACCCATACTGGACTATACATTCCTTGGGACTCAGCACATGAAACAAAACAAAAACTCAACATACTAAGAAACCAGATAAACACAGCCATAAAACTATGCTCACCAGATAAAATTAACGATGAATTAGATAAAATAAAACAACACTTCATCAACATTAATAAGTTTCCTCCACAAACCGTAGAAAACATTATACGCACACACCTAGACAGAAAGCAAAATCAACCAACAAAAGTAAATATATCTCACGAATCAAAAAATCACGAAACCATATACTGCTGTATACCATATATTCCTGACATCAGCAAACAAATAACCAACATTTGGCAAAAACTAGTAACAAAATATAACATTCCAGTTAACACTAAATTTATTCAAAAACCAGGCACAAAACTAAGGTCTATACTATGTAAGAACTACACTGACAAACACCACACCAACATTATTTATAAAATACAATGTGATAACTGCCACGACTTCTATATAGGAGAAACAAGTAGAAAATGGAAACCAGATTCAAAGAACATAAAAAGTCACCTTCACACGTTTTCGAACACTGCAAGTCAAATGGACACAACATAACCATAGAAAACACTAAAATACTAAATAAAGAAACAAACATAAACAAACGAAAAAATTAAAGAAGCCTTACTTATACAACAACTTAAACCCAAAATAAACCAATATAAAGGAACATCATTATACCTATATTAATATTATAGATAAAATTATATATTCAAACCGCGCCCTCTACATTGCAACACTCAGTTATACAACCCCTTCCAAACATGTGGTCAGCTTCCGGCCAGTAACCCTTTCTTTGTGAACCTGACGATGACCGAAGAAGGTCGAAACGTTGTTCGCTCTTCTATTTGAAGTGTTTTCTGGGCCCAGAAGAGCCGTTTTTGCATATAAAAATTCTCAACAAGTGGGTTTCTCGACATCACTGATTGTATACACGTTTATTACATTGTAGTCGATGGCCTTGCAAGGCCTCGTGATTAGGGTCACTCGATTCCCAAACACGTTCTTCCTTTCAGGCGTGAAGTGGTTATAATGTAAAAGTAAATTCCACTATTCGTTGTTAAAGAATAGTCCAGTAGTTAGCGTTGGCTGAATAATTTTCTCCTCGTCTATCACTTCCAAGTTAAGAACGGCTTGCGCAGAAATGCTTTGAGTAGCTTTGTGTGAAATTCACCAAATTAGCAAACAAAGTAAAGTTTACTATATATTTACATCTAACTGTATTTCAAAGACTGAAGTCACAGTCTGTAGTTTGTGTGGTTTAATTACGTTATTTGCAATAACCACTTCTTTAGGTATTAAAACACTTAGATATGAAAATAAGTATCTTTGGTTTACTGACTTATTTTGGATATTAGCGCAAAGTTACTCGAGAAACATCTGCGCTAAAATGTTCTTAATTATTGACTGATATAACTGACGAAAGGCAGTTAGTCAACGTTATCCACTTCCGACTCCTTGATTTCTCTAATCGAATAACGTGGAGAGTGATTTTACAACAGCTTGACGCATACCTAGAACTATCAGATCCACAATCCGCCACGTCAAACACAAAGAGATAACATATTATAAAAAAGATAAAGGTGAAACATGCTCATTGCTCGCTACATAACGTAACGCAGTAAACATAATAGGTAATTTACCCTTATCACAGCGGAACTACCTTATATAGCCCGGTATGGCCAGGTGGTTAAGATGTTCGACTCGTAATCTGAGAGTTGCAGGTTCAAATCCCCGTCGCTCCAAACATGCTCTTGGGGACGCTATAAAGTGACGATCAATCCCAAAATTCGTTAATAAAACAGTTGGCGGTGGGTGTTGATGACTAGGTGCCTTCCCTCTAGTTTTACACTGCTAAATTAGCGAGGGCTAGCGTAGGTAGTTCCTATGTATCTTTGAACGAAATTCATAAAGCAAACAAACTACCTTATATATTAAACCATCTCAGGTGTGTATGCTTTGGAACAGATAATGAACATTCGAAATGCACACTACGATAACATTATACCAGTCACGTGACATTCAATTCTTCTATTAGAATGTTTTATCATTTCATGCAGTAGTTTACAATTCTAAAATTATCATTCATTGTACACATATATATGTTAATTTAACACATTTTCTATTCAACGCTTATCATCTTTAAGCAACTTTCATGTTAAAATCTCATTAATATGTTGACAAAAAATAAAGTTTATTTATAGATCAATTTATTTATTATGCGTATTGTTTTTAGTTAAAATAAAAGCTACACTATAAGTTATCTGTGCTCTATCTGTTACATAAACCGAAATCCATATTTTAGAGTTTTCAACCCCTAACTTACCAGGAATCATCTGAAAAACACTTTTCAATGAAACCATGTAATCCGCTATAAAATATCACACAATTCAAGTTTATGTTTTTATTGTGAACTTTAAACGATAAAGGCTTATCTTAACACTGATCAACTGAACAGTCGCTACGTACTTCGTGTAAGAAATAAATCATAAACTTATAACTTATAGAAACTTAAGTAGCATCTGTCAGAAGTGCACCTATAATATATTAATATATCATTTAACACCAAAGTATCTGTCAGCAGTGCACCTATAATATATTAATATATCATTTAACACCAAAGTATCTGTCAGCAGTGCACCTATAATATATTAATATATCATTTAACACCAAAGTATATGTCAGCAGTGCACCTATAATATATTGATATATTTAACACCAAAGTATCTGTCAGAAGTGCACCTATAATATATTGATATATTTAACACCAAAGTATCTGTCAGCAGTGTATCTATAATATATTAATGTATCATTTAACACCAAAGTATCTGTCAGCAGCGTATCTATAATATATTGTATCATTTAACACCAAAGTATCTGTCAGTAGTGCACCTATAATATATTAATGTATCATTTAACACCAAAGTATCTTTTTTGGCAGGAACTGATTATTAACAATTGTTAGTGTTTTGTAAGGAAATGCTCACAAAACATTTTAATTTAGCAGGGAGATACTCACAGAACATTTACATTAGCAGGGAAATGCTTACAAAAAAACTTAAGTTTAGCAGAGAAGTGCTCACTAAGCACTTAAGTTTAGCAGGGAAATGTTCACAAAACACTCAAGTTTAACAGAGAAGGCCAAACAAAACACTTAATTTTTAGAAGGAAGTGCTCACAAACACCTGTGTTTAGTAGTGAAGTGCTCACTAAACACTGGAGAGAAATAGAAAATGTTACTTTGACAAGCGTAGAAACAACGGGAAACACAGAAGCTTAAATTTTCTTTCTTCTGTTTAACTGTTTTAAACTTCGATTAATATTGAATGTTTACAATAACCCACAAACTGACTATCCTATTATCTTCAAAATTCTCTTTATATGCAAGAACCAGAGGTATCTTTATTTCTTTTTTATTGTTATTGTTGTCTTTTTGTTTTGAACAGTAAAATATATTCATCTTTTAAGCTAATGATACTTTTTTATCAAAGACCTCAAGAGAGAATGAGAGGTTTAGTTCAGTGGAGTTGTCGATCCAAACTGGTGAGATGAAGTATGCTTAACATTGGAAAAATTCGCCAGTTTTAAAGTTATAGCATGAATAATGTATTATGCCATTTTTCCTTTTTCTTATCTTGTGTGTTTCTCATTTTTATGGTATTATTAATATAACTCAAGCACGTATACAGATATTATTTTTGTTCCCATGAACTCAACCGTCCATCAGTCATGGTAAGGAATATTAAATCCTTCTCGGTTTCCTTCCTGAATCCATCATCTTGAAGGACTTAACGTGTTAAAACACGCTAGAAAAACACTTTAAAATAAAGAATGGTGGAATATGTACATAAAAAAACGTAATCTAAACTGGTGCTTCCAACCTGACCAGCACCTTATGGAATCCATGGACTGAGTCTCCGAGACAGAATTGGTGTTTTTAATTTGAAATTCCTGGATAGATATAAGCAATATCTGCAGCTCACGTGATTACCTTTCACTTGGTCGCTGCTTTGGCTGTTACTTTTATAAAATGCTTACAGCTGAAAATGCAAAGTGCGTTCTACAGCACGTAACTGACTCGAACATTGAATCCTTTGACCAGCAACCTTTTGTAATGACAGTAAAACTGTGTTTCATTTTAAAATGGAGGACATCTAGTTAACAATCCTGGCTATTGAACTGAGACTCTTTATTCGTGCCGAAAAAACAAAACACAAAAAGCTGTTTAGCACTTTGGGTCCTGGGTGCGTTAGAAAAGTGACAATCAGATTTCGCTATTTTATCTAACAAACGTAAGATAAAAGGTGCTAGTTGGTAGCATTAGCCTTCGCTTCTGTCACTTCAAAACTACGTAAGAAAGAAAATCCGTGTAACAAAGAGCTTTCCAAGTAAACATAAACCTTTTAAACAGTAATAATACCATACATGATACACCATAACCTAATTTTTAGTTTGTTTGTTGTTAAGCGCAAAGCTACACAACGTATTATGGGTCTCATGATCAGAGAAGATATCGAAAAACCAATTTTTGGCTTTAAGAGTCCCCAGACTTACCGATAAGCCTCTGGGAAACCATGATCTAAGTGTTCTTTGTGTAATTGAAATTTCTTTCTTTCGTTATTGATTTTGAGAAAAAGAGAGAGAGAGAAACAGTGAAAGATCTTAAGATATATGTCTGGTAACTATCTGAGTGATGCGTTATGACTATGAAATTTAAAATACTTGTGTCTTAAAATATACGATTTGTAACATTAACTAAATTTCATCAGTAATAATAAGATTTGTTAGTTATGGGAGTGCCCTGCTAGTACGGTGGTAACTCTATCGATTTACAACACTAAAACCAGGGAGTCGATACCCTTCAGTGAGCTCAGCAGATAGTCAGATGTGGCGTTCCTATAAGAAACCACAAAGCACAAAGTACTCAGGGAAAAATAATGATAACGTAATTATATAACTGTCTGTGTTTCAGCATTTGCTTCTACTAATAATACAAAATATTTTGCTAGAATAAGTTGTTCGTAATTAGATCCCCGTCGCAACAAACATGCTCGCCCTTTCAGCTGTGGGGGCGTTATAATGTGAGGATCAATCCTACTTTTCGTTGGTAAAAGAGTAGCCCAAGAGTTGGCGGTGGGTGGTAATGACTAGTTGCCTTCCCTCTATTCTTACACTGCTAAATTAGGGACGGCTAGCGCAGAGAGCCCTCGAATAGCTTTCCGCGAAATTTCAAAACAATTCAATTCGTAATTGGATATTGATTATGGTAGGTTCGTGTATCAACATAAACAAAGCAGCATGTAACATTGAACACTTAATTTAAAACATGAACGGTGTTTCTTCTGAGTATTCTTAATAATATGATTTGTTTTCCATTAAGTAAAAACTCGGTTAAAATCTGCTTTGGTGAAAGTTTAGGACAAATTTCTGATAAAATTCTTAAACAATAACTATTTGTCTTTCATTGGTTTTTGAATTTCATTCAAAACTACTCGAGGGTTATCTACGCTAGCCGTCCCTAATTTAGTAGTGTAAAACTAGAGGGAAGGAAGCTAATCATCACCACCCACCGCCAACTCTTGGGATATTCTTTAACCAACGAATAGTGGACTTGATAGTCACATTATAACGCCCCCACGTCTGAAAAGGATAACATGTTTAATGCGACGGGATTCGAACCCGTGACCCTCAGATTATAAGTCGAATGCCTTAACCCATCGAGCCATACGTTAAACAACGAAAAATAAAATTTTCGTTTATATAGAATTACATCCCTTACGTTTTAAAACTGGAAAAAATTCGTGTTATTTTATTAATACTCTTAAAAACGGACTCGGTATTGACACATATCACATCTTCAAGTATATCCTACAGTAGCTGAGAAAATAACACGAAACATTTTTCATAATACAAAATAATATTATTAGTGTTATTATTTTACAGTAATCTTTAACCGGGAACCTTTTATACAGCACCCACAAAAGTAAAGCATGTTTAACGAGGTTGCGTCTCGAACTCCGACATTACGGTCCTCAGCCCGATATATAACTATTAGACCACAACCGGTTATTCTAAGTGGTGCAATCATTATTCATAAAAAGTGCTCTGTGAAGTCAAATTACAAGTTCTAACTTTTCGAAATATCCACAGAAAGGTTTTATTCCACAGCCATTTGTACGATAACATCTCTGTGAACTTTCTTGTACCTTTATATGCAAAAACGGCTGTTCTGTTCCCAGAAAACACTTCAAATAGAAGAGCGAACAACGTTTCGACCTTCTTCGGTCATCGTCAGGTTCACGATGACCGAAGAAGGTCGAAACGTTGTTCGCTCTTCTATTTGAAGTGTTTTCTGGGCCCAGAACAGCCGTTTTTGCATATAAAAGTTTTCAACAAGTGGGTTTCTCGACATCACTGATTTCTGGTACCTTATTGGAAATATATTTTCAATTAGCTAAAATATACAGAACGAGCATCATAGCATTAAATAAATGCTAGTATATAATAACCCTACTAATACATATCAACACACACAGAGTCGTGTATGCTTCTATTAAGGGCGGTCAGGTTCAACTTTTCAATTTTTTTCTGAATTTTAGGGATTATTTTAGCCTCTCTTCAAACTTTTGCCAAAGACTGTATTCCTCCTCAGAACCTCACCACTTTCCCAGACACTTTATACAAGTGGATACAAATGGTTTGATTCGAGTACTGTTATTAAAAACTTGACGTAAAGTTGAAAACAATAGATTCCTATCATTTGTTGTTTCTTTTTCTGACAACTTGTTATTCAATGACTTTGTTACTTCTCACTTAACACGAAAGACGATTGACCAAAAAATGCATGTTTTTCTGATAAACGTATCTCATTTATTAAGGATATTAAGAAAATAAATTCGCATACATAACAGTACGATTAAAGGTGTGACATCGTACTTCTCAACATTTGAATTAATTTTACTTGATGTAACATTTAAGTAGTGTTTAGCACTTTTACATTTACTACGTCCCGTAAACACTGATCAAAGGCTAAGATCACTTTGAAATGAGGTTTCGTTTGATTTACAACCGACGAAACTTGTTAGATAAATTAGAAGATGCTGGCTGCTACACTTAAAAATTCCAAGAAAATCAGATATCAAAATTCAGTTTTAGAATTAATATTCAAGTACTGACTTATTAAGATGACAACTGACATTTTTACATTAATTTCAAGTCCGTTAAATCATATTTTGCTTAGAAAAGATTACTTTCTGTAAAAAGAAATAAACAGCACAAGAAATAACTTGATTTTTGTACATGCAGATAAAATTATTTCAAATATAATTTTATATTGTTTGACCGCTGTAATTACACGAGTATTGAATCAATTCAATATTTTGTGTTATTTCTCAGATACATTTGTAAAAATAAAACAAAGAACTACAGAATTTCATTGTATTTTAACGCAATTCGAAACCCATAATATCAAGTGTTCAAACTTTTTAAACATAAAATACTTTTGTACAGTACTGACATATCGAAACACCTTTGGAAGAGTGTTTGAAACATTGAGTCAATTTCAATATGCTTATGTAAGGATAATGAGGAAAGAGATAATTGTTTCAATCTGATGTAAACATTTGAATGAGGACTATTTAAGAAGTTTTTGTAATTTATATCCACCTCCTTTTCTTCTGAAATGTCTTTCAAAAATGGCCCAAGAGTTGGCGGTTGGTGGTGATAATTTGCTGCTTTCCCTTTAGTCTCACACTGCTAAATTAGGGACGGCTAGCACAGATATCCCTCGTGTTGCTTTGTACGAAATTCAAAAACAAACAAACAAACTTTCGGAAACATAAGGACCACTAATTATCATTTCTTCAATGGATTCTTTGCAATGATCTGTAATTAAAATATGTCAGTCGAATATGTATTGTAAAATTAGAGCTAATAAAAACAGGTTAAGACGAAGATGCTTTCTGTCTTCACCGTGAACGTTTTCAGAGTAAATGTTGCTTGAACCAAAGATGAAAAATATCTCCAACTAAATACATTTTACTGTTCTGAATTTTGAAGCTAAATGTTCGGTGAATAGCTAGATTTCTGAAAATATAATGAAACAATAAAAACACAAAGTGATCTTTCAAAAACGCAAGTTGATAAATTAGTTAATCAAAATATTCTAAAACTAGTTCAAAGAAATTAAACTAGGATCAGAATATTTCAAACCTATTCACATTAAAGTACGCGAAACGTAAATCATTCAATTTTTCAAGAGCCTCTTTTTTCCTTCTCGGTCTGGCATGTTTGTTTTTCGAATTTTGTCCAAAGTTGCACAAGGGTTATATAAGCTAGTCATTCTTAATTTAGCAGCGAAATGCTAGACATGACAAGGCAGCTAAGGTTTTTGACTCTCATTCTGAGCATGCTCACTATTTTCAGCAGTTTGGACGTTGTAAGGATTTGTCGGTTCCACTATTCTTTGGTAAAAAAGCAACCCGAGCTGACTTCCCTATAGTCTATCACTGATAAATTAGGGACGACTAGTGAAGATAACCTTCGTGTAGCTTTGAGCGAAATATAAAACAAACCAAACAAATCTGTTACACTCGTAAACACATTGAGTAATGATAGCTCAAGACATTTTTATCAGTGTTTTTAAATGCAAACTCAAAGATTAACCCAATTGTGTTGCATTTTCTTAAGTCGTTTATTTCATATCTACTTTGATACTTCTTTCTTGTTTTGTAGTAAAACATTGAGATGTTATATTTCCTGTTGTAAGGAGTTAAACGCAGGGGAGAAATAATATGGGGAAAATTTTGTTGTAGGCATTTTTGAAAACGGAAAGCACAGAAATAGGGTTCGGTAATTCACCTTAAGATGCAGGAAGAGGCGATTTTAAATGAACCATTAGTGTTTTAGATCATAATTCAAATAAGACAAATAGTAATGATTGAAAAATATGTATGGTTAGGTAGGTATAGAAATAGGAACGTTTTGAAATAAGCCATTAGTGTTTTAGATCATAATTTAAATAAGACAGTTAGTAATGATTGAAAAATATGGATTAAATAGGTGTAGAATAAGAATGTTTTGGCATAAGTCATTAAATTTTATGTCATTTCTAAAATGAGATAATTAGTAATTATTGAAAAATATGAAGGGTTAGATTGACAAACATATTTTATGTTAAATAGCTAGGAAATCTTACCAAATACATAATATTTTTTTTTCATGTTATACCATGAATTATCTTTAGTTCTGTGAATTAACAGAGGTGATGTCTTACTATTATGGGCCTGGCATGCCCTAGCGCGTTAAGGCGTGCGCTTTGTAATCTGAGAGTCGCGGGTTCGCGCGAAACATGTTCGCCCTCCCAGCCGTGGGGGCGTTATAATGTAACGGTCAATCCCACTATTCGTTGGTAAATTAGGGACAGCTAGCACAGATAGCCCTCGAGTAGCTTTGTGCGAAATTCCAAAAACAAACAAACTTTTTATTATAGGCCCCTCATGACCAGACGCACTCTGTGAGTTGGGGCTCGAACCCTGCTAGACCAAACATACTTGCCCTTTCAGCCGTTGGGGGCGTTATTATGTAACGATTAATCCCACTATTTGTTTGTAAAAGACTATTTCATAAGTTGGGGGTGGGTGGCAATGATCAGCTGTTTTCCATTTTCTTGTCTTGAACTACTGAAATAGAGACGGTTAGCGCAGACAGCCCTCATATAGCTTTGAGCAAAATTAAAAAACAAATAATCCAGCTAATTATTACTATTTGATTTTTGGTTATTTTTCCAAAGAGCGAAAAAAGGAGAAAACTCGCATCGCTGTTGTGGACGTTGTTGAAAAACTACGTGGTGTAATGTTAAGGATGAATAGAGAACAATGACCAATTTAATACCTTTTTCTTCTGGCCTATTACGTGTCATATCTTTAAACAAGAAAAACAACACAAAATGGTCGATACCAAAAGTACCAGCAACTCCAAATAAAGTATATTTTCACAAATACAAAAAAATAGTCAGTTTAAGATACAGTCACCCTTCTTGCTTCATTATCAATATTATCGGTCAATAAGATGCTAAGCACAGATGTTAATCCACAATGATTATTATGCTTGAAAATTGTCCAAGTATGAATGAAACCTTTCACAGAAGATGATTAAAAAAACACTAGAAATGTTAATGATTAGTACCAAGTAGTGACAACACCGTTGAGAAAGGTTAACTGAATATGAAAACCCCTGTTTTTTAGGTGTATTTTTTTACGTAAGCCTCCACCAGCTTAGAATAATATTTTATGAGATTCGAACGACCTTTCTTCACGAAGATAACGCTGTTTTTATTTTGTTTATCCGGCCTTATCAGAAAGCTTTATTGGATTTCTATATATCACTAGTACATGTAAACGGAATGCATAATACATAAGCAATGTGTTTTGTGATACGAGCGTTTCACTGTGTTCTTACCGAGAAGTAAGAATACGTTAACATTTCAGTAAACGAAAGAATTGTTTGAAGTATTGATAGAACTAGTAAGACAACTTACCACCTTCCTTATTTTTCATCTACTAAGGTCCGGCATGGCCAAGCGCGTTGAGGCGTGCGACTCGTAATCCGAAGGTCACGGGTTCGCGCCCGCATCGCGCCAAACATGCTCGCCCTCCCAGCCGTGGGGGCGTTATAATGTGATGGTCAATCTACTATTCGTTGGTAAAAGAGTAGCCCAAGAGTTGGCGGTGGGTGGTGATGACTAGCTGCCTTCCCTCTAGTCTTACACTGCTAAATTAGGAACGGCTAGCACAGATAGCCCTCGAGTAGCTTTGTGCGAAATTCAAAAAACAAACAAACAAATTAATCTACTAACCAACTAATTAGTCTCATTTACCATTCACCATCCACACTAAGAAACTGACTGTTGCTTTTATAACGCACCGTTAAATTAAAGCGGTGAGATATTTTTTGCTATCACAAAAATTGGGAACCAATAGGCCTCATAATTCAAAAGTGTATAATTAAACCAGCGCGTCTGTTTCAAGTGGAATATTTACTCTTTATATGAATAAAAGAGAACTGGAATACAATGCAAAACTTAGAGCACACTGAAGTGCGTAGTGATGTAGCGACAAAGAAAATAATTCGAATTGTGCCATTCCCTTCATCATTAGAAACGATCACGTGGATTTTGCTACAAAGCATATTTTTAAGATTCATACATGTTTATCAATTAAAACTAAAATCCTTCTACTCATACTGGCGATTTCCAATACTCGTTTTAGTAACTGTAAAATACGTATCGTTTTAAAATGAATATAGAAATAATAAATCTTAATCTTGATTTATGTGTTCATACAATCATGACTTAAGATATTAATAACAAAAATCAATAGGACATTCACGGAATACTGCTATAAACCAAGAACTGATTCTATAGTGTATGTGTAAAGAAACTCCTGATATTAATAACAAAAATCAGTAGAACATTTACCGAATTTTGATGTCAATCTAGTAACGTTAGTGATGGATGAAAAAAGACAAGACCCATTTACCCCAATTAGCATGAGAAATCTTCTCACTGTGGGGTGCCCCCCAGTGGCTCAGCGGTATGTATGCGGACTTACACGCTAAAATCCGGGTTTCGATACCTGTGGTGGGCAGAGCACAGATAGCCCATTGTGTAGCTTTGTGCTTAATTCAAAACAACACTAACACCAACACTGTGGGGTAAAAGTAAACCTGGAAATTTATAATGATTAAATTCAGGGTTCAACATTTGGGGTGAATACAACACAGGTAGTTTTTATATTCTCTGCACTTAAAAGCAAACAAGAAATAAAAAACAAAGCTGTAGTTAAAATGGAATTTTTTTATACAGACACATTTCGCAGTCAATTCAGTTATGGCTGCTTTTCAGCTTTGCGTAAAACAACAAATAAACTGTAGTGAAAACAGCAAATCCTTTAAATAACATACGTAACAATAAACTCCATTATAGCCTTATTTGCAACCTCGTGCTTAACGATACACATAACAATAACATACGAACTATTGTTGAAAAGACATTTCTTAAATCAATGTGTCCCATAATTGTATGTTATAGTATTTGTAATTGATATTTCGTAAATCTAATAATGTTATCAAGACATTAACTATTACTTGTTCTCCAGCTATGTCACGTACTTATTTTTCTTCTATTCGACCCTAAGCCCATACTGAGTCAAAGTACATGTCTAAAGATAACGTTTCTTAATGACGTGTTTTGCAGCGATGCTTATTTCATACTTATTTGAAAATCATAGACAATAAGAACACATTTGTATGACTAGTTAATGCGACAGTATTTTCATAGGCAATAAGAATACATTTGTATGACTAGATAAATAGACAGTACTTTCATAGGCAGTAAGAATACATTTGTATGACTAGATAAACAGGCAGTACTTTCATAGGCAGCAAGAATACATTTGAATGACTAGATTATCAGACAATATTTTTATACGCAGTATGAATACAATCGTATGACTAAATAATTAGACAGTATTTTCTTAGGCAGTAAGAATACATTTGTATGACTAGTTAATCCGACAGTACTTTCATAGGCAGTAAGAATACATTTGTATGACTAGGTAATAAGACAGTATTTTCTTAGGCTGTAAGAATATATTTGTATGACTAGATAATCAGACAGCATTTTTATAAGCAATAAGAACACAATTGTATGACTAGATAACCACATAATATTTTCATAGGCATATATAAGTACCTAATTACCGAGAACCTAAAAAAGTTAAAGGCCTTGTGAATAGACATTTATTAAGACCTTGAGCTGCGTATAAACCGAATATGTGATGAGGTGAAAAACTGGGAATTTAAAAACGTGCGAATAAGAATCATAAGAAACAGTTATCAAACAAGGTAGGACATACTGTAGACATTATTTACTCAAACTACAAATCTTTATTCTAATTCCACCAAATGTAAGTAAACAAATCTAGGTGACTGAAACTTCTAAGCTTGGTCGTAATCAAATGGATGTCAACTTTTGTGCAAATCCACTCGGGCGTTTTCGAAAATTTCTTCTGACAGACAGACACACATTTATATAGGTGGCCTCCAAGTGGCACATCTGTTAACTTACAACGCCAGAAAGCAGGTTTCGATACCTGTAGTGAGCAGAGAGCAGATAACCCACTGTATAGCTTTATGCTTAAAGATAAACAAAGGGCTAGCTGTGCTCAGACCATCACGGTTATAAAAACTTGGTTTCTAGCGCTACAAGTTAGAAGACATACCGCTATGACGCTGGAAAGTAAATAAATATAAACCCTCAGCGATAACAAAGAGAAACAACAGAATATACTGTACGCTTTTCCCTACAGCACAGGAAGTTGCTACAAAGTCACCAGAAATTAACCAAGACGTCATGATAGTTTGAGTTTGCTTTCGTAGAAAGGCAAGACCTAGTTGTTGAGTTTTATAAATAACTTCGACTAACTGATATCCTTCAGTGACTCAGCTGTAAATACGAAGGCTTACAACGCTAAAAGCTGGTTTCGATGCTGGCATTGGGCACGGCATAAATAATCCATTGTGTAATTTTGTGCTGTGAAACAAACATAAAGATTAGCTGATAAAAATAAATTTATCTTAGAACTAATCATACTGAGAATATTGTAAATGACCCTGTGCTCTGACATCAATGAGAGTTCTGTTTTGTCTCAAGTTGTAAGCCATCTTTGCCATCAAACTTATTAATAAAAGCAATCATGACGTGAACTTCGAACCAACTAATTACAAAATGTCTAACAGTAAACAAAAAAAAAACAGTACATGAGTTACAGAACTTTTCAGTTTTTAATACCAATCTTGCTTGAGTCGAGAAGTGTCCATCTCTGGATCGTAGCGCTGTAAGACTATAAGCTTATCGCTGTCCACGTATAGAAGTGATTGCGAAAAAATATTTTGATTTTTTACATAACCTCAGGTACGTGTTCACAATTAGCTAATGAAACATAGCTGTGTCTTTTGTTTCTTGACAATTCGTAACAACAGGATAAAACCTTACCAGGCAGGTCGATACTGACTATTCTTTCACCTCGACTGGATAAACGTTTGATATGTGAACCAGATGAAATATAATTCTAGACAACAAGACGAACAGTAAGTTTACAAGTCAAATGCAGGAAGCAATGATAAAGAAAATCAAAATATAATTCATGCTTTATGTAAATTAGAATAGACAAGAAGTAAATAAATCAAATAATACCAAGAACTCATTTACGAAAGTTTGAATAATGCCTTTAAATATATCAAATGGTACCAAGACCTCATTTACGAAAGTTTGAATAATGCTTTTCTGAACATACTTCACCGAAAACAAAACAAAATAAGAAAAAAGATAATTTAATATTTGAAACGATTGAGAATGGCCTAGTGGCTAGTCATGTCAAAAGGTCCAAGGTTCGACCCGTAGTATGTGGCTGGGCGCACTTTACACTTTCAACCGTTGGGGAATTATCAGTTGTGTCACTCAGTTTAGCTACTCTCAGGTACTTGGACTATGCTACCGAACAGGTGGTATCCTTCCCTGAAAGAGCTGTATTTCAGCCAAGTTTTTCCAAAGTTTGCTGTTTATGTGTAGATATTGTTACCAATTACAGACGAAAATAATGTTAAAGCACACTAAAGATTGTCAGTGATGATTACAACCTAAACACGGTAAAAATTTCAATCAAATTTGCTAAAATCTATTCAAGTGTAAAGAAATCTACACTTGTAGAATGAGGTAAGCCTGAACCACGTGAATATAAAATTACAGAAACATTTAATTATCGTCTGATAAGACACGGAGCTTTGTTCAGAAATTAAATTTACATGTAATGAATTTGTTTGCATATAATATCTTTGTCCAAATACACACACACACATATATATATATTAATTTTCAAAACATAGATTTCTTGAATTTAAAGAAATATTCTTTCCTATCAGTTCACAAGGAAAAAAATAAGAAATTTGTGTTAGTTTGAGATATATATATGTAATAATGAAACTACTACACATTGGTTTTCGTCTGTTTGCGTTTTGGGGAATTTTGCACAAAGCTTTGCTGGGGCTATCTGCGCTAGCCGTTCTTAATTTAGCAGTGTAAGATTAGAGGAAAGACCGCTAGTCATCACCACCAGGCGCCAACTCTTGAGCTACATTTTACCAACGAAGAGTAGGATTGATGGTCACATTATAATGCCTCCACAGCTGGAAGAACGAGCATGTTTGGTGCGATCCTCAGATTACGAGCCGAACGCCTTAACCCACCTGGCTATGCCGCGGCTTGTCTGTTTATAATTAAATACAAAGCTATTTAGTAGGCTATCTGAGCTCTGCCACCACGAGTATCGAAAACCAGATTTAAGCGCTGTAAGTCACAGGCATACCGCAGCGCCACTGTGTGAGAGGAGAAGTTGCAGTTTGGAAAGAAAATCACACTTACATATTAAATATTTATGTAGCTCTTTAATTTATCCTGACATCTTACGATAATTATTTCAACTAATTCATCAGACTACGGTTTACAATGAACTTTTATCTACGCTAATTACACGTGCTTAAACAACTCGATCACACATTATGGTTAATTAGAATAAGTTATTTGATCTAAATATCAAAGTTAGGACTAAATACTGGATGAAATTCTAGGGTTGACTACGAAATCTCAACCCATTATTGGTGAATAAACCACTTAACCTCACAACATCGTTCATTCAAACTTGTTATTTGTATTTTATTAACCTCAGTTAACCCGACTATATTTACTTTGCAATTAATCAATAATCTCATTACGAATACGACAGTTGTTTAACTGTTTAATTTATGTAACATTGTCCAAAATGCATGTCGGGGTCCAGCACGGCCAGGTGGTTAAGGTATTCTGTTCGTAATCTCAGAGTCACGGGTTCGAGGGTTTGAATCCCCGTTACACCAGACATGCTCGCCCTTTCAGCTGTGGAGGCTCTATAATGTTGCGGTAAATCACACTATTCGTTGGTAAAAGAGTAGTCTGAAAATTGGCAATGCGTGGTGATGACTAGCTGCCTCTCCTCTGCTCTTACACTGTTAATTTAGGAAAGGTTAATGCAAATAGCGCTTGTGTAGCTTTCTGCGAAATTAAAAAATAAAACAAATAAAATACATGTCAAACCGCATGACATTTTGCTTCGTTAAGTTGTTCCTTTAAAGTAAAAGTTATGTATTACGTAAGTCGAGTAATTTAAGTAATGTTATGATAAACTTAACGATGCATGATTCATCTAACGTATGATTAGTTCAGTAACCATAACGGCTCCTGCTGCTTGCGCATTTCTCTCACATCTTGGATTTGGTTTGGTTTTGTTTGTCAAGAATTTTACGCAAAGCTACTCGAGATCTATCTGCGCTAACCGTTCCTAATTTAGCAGTGTAAGACTAAAGGGAAGGCAGATAATCATCACCACCCACAGCCAACTCTCGGGCTACTCATTTACCAACGTCATATTATAACGTCCCCACGGCTAAAAAGGCGAGCACGTTTAATGGAATGGAGATTCAAGCCCTTGATTTTCGGATTTCAAGTCGAGCGCCCAAACCTCATGGCCATGACAAGCCCTATCATATCTTTGAAGCTATTTGAAGTAAATCATTCTCATTTAAAAAGTATATTATGAAAATAACTCTTATATTTATTTACGGAATTTTAATATTTTGAAATACAACACTGTTATAAGGGCTTTTCGAACTAAGTCAAAAAAGTCATTTAAGTATATCGTCTTTTAATGTAAATTTTTGATCTGACAATCGGTTTACTTAGATCAACCTGATAATGTGTATAACTAATCAAACAAGATCTTTCCACATTCTTATACGAATCACAGAGCATTTGTAATCAGACAGACACCACCGCTGTTATGGTCTGATGATTAGAATTCAAATCTTTTTACGCCGTGGAGATGTTTAATATACAGTGCAGTCTATCCCATGAGATGTTGAATATACAGAGCAATCTGTACTATGGCATGCTTAATATACAGTGCAATGTATTCCATTAGATGTTTAATATACAGTGCAATGTATTCCATTAGATGTATAATATACAGTGCAGTCTATCCCATGAGATGTTTAATGTACAGATCAGTGTATCTTAATTTTCATTTTTAAAAGAGTAGCCAAAGAGTTGGTGACGAGTTATGTTGATGTTTTCTCTCTCGAGTCTATCACTTCAGAATCAGGGACGACTAGAATAGACAGTCCTCTAGTAGTGGACCCGGCATGACCTAGCGCGTTAAGGCGTGCGCTTCGTAATCCGAGGGTCGCGCCAAACATGCTCGCCCTTTCAGCCGTGGGGGCGTTATAATATACGGTCAATCCCACTATTCGTTGGTAAAAGAGTAGCCGAAGAGTTGGCGGTAGGTGGTGATGACTAGCTGCCTTCCCTCTAGTCTTACACTGCTAAATTAGGGAGGGCTACACAGATAGCCCTCGAGTAGCTTTGTGCGAAATTTCAAGAAAAAACAACAAATCCTCGAGTAGCTGTGCCTGAAATTCAGTAAACGAACAAACCATCGCTGAAAACATCATTTTTGTCCATAAACCTAATAATATCTCACAAAATTCACCATCTTAGGTAATTAAGCCAGTCATGGATCCATATATTGAACTAGCGGTGTAAAAATATGTCATCAACAGGTTTATTTGTTTGTTTGTTTTTGAATTTCGCACAAAGCTACACGACAGCCATCTGCGCTAGCCGTCCCTATTTTAGCAGCGTTAGACTGAAGGGAAGGCTGCTAGTCATTACCATCCACCACTAACTTTTGGGTTACTTTTTTACCAATGAATAGTGGGATTGACCGTCAAATTATAGCACCCCCACGGCTGAAAGGGCGATTTAGATCTTAGATAAATTGTTACGAAACTTGTTGTCGTTTAGATGAAGAGTCAAGTATCTTTAATATACCCAAAACTTATTGTATATGAAGATACACAATAATGGGTATTAAGAAAAATACCTGGATCGTACAATATGTATCTGTAATATTAGTGTTCTAATTAAAATATAACTGTGTTAAATGTAACAACACAGAACTGAGTATGTGAAGGTTCAGGCAATGTCAAAATTAGTAAGGCTTCAAATCAAAGCTATAGGAATGGCAAATATGAACATTAAAGCAATTAGTAAAAGCTAATGTACCTTAACTAAGAGTTCAGTGTTATACCATACAAATGGAACTGTAATATAGCTTGTATTAACTACTCATAGTTAAGAGCTTAAACCTAATAATAATCAAGATGGTTTAATGTTAACGTTTTTAAATTATTGCAAAGAGAAAGAGATTAAAGTGCATACCTTGAATACTTATGCTAATTTTCATTATATGGATTATCACGTCAAACCTCTGCGCATTTAAGCATTATTGACAAAATAAATCGCTCCAAATTCATTAACTGCCAGCTCAGAGTGGCCCTGTTGTAGAATTATGTGGATTTTGTAGTACGCTAGAAGACTTCCAATTCATGTGACATCACAAACTATTTTCAGGACTGTAAGATGTGGGTGTGTTATAAAAGTGACAGTCAATCCTTTAACGTGAGTGAGTGGTGAGCGGCCGATAATTCCGGTTTACAAGCCTAGTATACTCGTTATAAATTTAAGGCTTACAAAGCTTTCTTTCGTTAATTATTTTCGATGCATAGAGTAACACAAAAAAGTAAATTATTTGCAGTACCTGAATCTCCCGAGAACCAAAAGTGACAACGAATATGTAACTATATTTAGAATATCAGTTTGCATTGTGCATATTTATTATACCAGGGATTAAATACATCAATGTGACTCTAGTTAATTAAATATCAACACCATGAGAAAACAGACAACAGTCTGAAAATTGTTTAGAATTAAAGAGAAAAAGTTCGAGTACTTTACAAATCGTCACCCGCTGTTATGGTGGAGTGGTAAGTCTACATATTTACAACGATAAAATTAAGGGTTTGATTCCCCTCGGTAGACTCAGTAGGTAGCTCAGTATGGCTTTGCTGTAAGAAAACACACATACACACATATATATATTACCATTTGTTATTTGTTATTTTGAGTTTTGTGCAAAGCTACTCGATGGCTGTCCGCATTAGCCGTCCATAATTTAGAAGTATAAGACTAAAGGGAAGGCAGCTAGTCATCACCACCCACCGCCAACTATTGGGCTACGCTTTTACCAACGAATAGTTGGATTGACTGTCACATTATAACGTCCCCACAGCTGAAAGGGCAAGCATGTTTGGTGCGATTCTCGAATTACGAGTCGAACGCCTTAACCCACCTGGCCATGCCGGGCCCCGATATACTTTACTTATTGTCGATTTAATATTTACTTACAGTCATGTAAAAAAGTTAGGACACCCTATGAAAGCCTGTGTATTTGTGTAACATTTTCAAATATATAGTTATTTAATTTCAATTTCAACAATACTGAGAGATTATAGGAATATAACTAAACAATTAAAACTGAAGAGAAGACTTTTCTAGATCTTCTGCTAATGTAATTCTACAAAAATGCATATTATAACTAAGGAAAAAGTTAAGGCACCCTACCCCCTAATAGTTAGTGTAGCCCCCTTTGGCTGAAAGAACTGCAGTAAGACGTTTCTTGTAGCCATCTACCAGTCTCTGACATCGGTATGAAGAAAGTTTGCCCCATTCCTCAATGCAGAATTCTTTCAGCTGTGAGATGTTTGACGGGTTTCTTGCATGTACAGCCCGTTTCAAGTCAACCCACAGCATCTAAATGGGATTAAGATTTGGGCTTTGACTCGGCCATTCAGGACTCTCCATTTCTTTGTTTTCAGCCAGTTCTTAGAAGATTTACTGGTATGTTTTGGGTCATTGTTGTGTTGCAGGGTCCAGTTTCGCTTCAGCTTTCATTTTCTTACAGATGGTCTCACATGATCCTCAAGCACTCACTGATATACAGTGGAATTCATGGTGGATTCTATGATTGTAAACTGTCCAGGTCTTGCTGCAGCAAAGCAGCCCCAAGCCATGACACTTCCACCTCCATTCTTCACAGTTGGTATGAGGTTCTTTTCCTGGAATGCTGTATTTAATTTACGCCAAATATGCCCTCTGTTCTGGTGTCCAAATAATTCCATTTGGACTCATCTGTACAAAAAACATTATTCCAGAAATCCTGGTCGTTGTCTACATTCTCTCAGTCAAACTTCAGTCTGGCCTTGATGTTTCTTTTAGAGAGCAAAGGTTTCCTCCTTGCACACCTCCCATAACAGTTAAACTTGTACAGTTTTTTTTTATTGTAGAGGAATGCACTTTCACATCAACAGTAGCCAGAGCCTGTTGTAGGTACCGTAATGACATTTTAGGGTATTTGGAGACCTCTTTTAGCATCTTGCGGTCTGCTCTCGGGGAGAACTTGCTTGGACTACCAGACCTGGGCATGTTGGCAGTTGTATTGAAAGCTCTCCACTTGTTGACTATTTTCGGGACAGTGGAATAGCTGATTTCAAAATCTCTTGGGATCTTTTTAAATCCCTTACCAGACTCATGAACTGATACAAGTTTCTTTCTGAAGGCCTCAGACAGCTCATTTGCTCTCACCATGGTGCTCACTCTCACTTCAACAGGCAGAAGCACACCAAACTAAATGTTTTAGGTTTTAATAGGGCAAGCCTCATTAAAAATGCTAAGTAACGATGTTTTAATCCTGTGCACCTGGTGTGATACACCTGTGTGTGAGTTGAGCCATTTTAGGTGGGAATAAATGTGGGGGTGTCCTAACTTTTTCCTCAGTTAGAATATGCATTTTTGTGAATTATATTTACAGAAGATCTTGAAAAGTATTTTCTTCAGTTTTAATTGTTTAGTTATATTCCTATAATCTCTCAGCATTGTTAAAATTGAGATTAAATATCTATATATCCAAAAATGTTACAAAAAATACACAGGCTTCCCTAACTTTTTCACATGACTGTATATGGCTATACAGTAAATACGTTAATTCATTTTTCAAATACGATAAGTGTACGATAGAAGTATATTTTATCTTAATGTCATACATATATATATATACGTAAACTATTTAAGTAATTACTTTGAAAAAAATTAGTTGTAACATAATCGGGTATTTCCTTTAATTATTTAAACACCTAGTTTTGTTTACGAAATGTTTTAAACAACTCATATACAACCAAAATACTTATTACAATAATAAGTTATTTTTTCTTAGAAATATCAGACTTTTAACACATAAACATTTAAAAGTAAAGTTCACACACAACAAACCGTTATGTAACGCATTGATAATTAGCAAGCGTTTCTATATCCCGTGAAACTTCAGAAAACTGAGCTTCTTACGCTCCGTTACCTTTGCACATAAAATCCCTCTTACTAATTCTGATTGGCTTCCTTAAGCATAATTCTGAGAACTTGTACAAACTTGCAACTCTACAAATGAACTTACAAGTATTCGTTAGTTTTCCTTCCTTTTCCCTTTTACATTTATTGCTTGTTTTGTGCTGCATTGAAAAAAAATCCAAAATTATCTTCAAAAGAAGAAAATATTAGTTTCCAGATTAGTTTATCTTCAGATATACTCAGTTGTAATTCATTTAAGGTTATATGATGCAATGAGTGGAACAATGCGTTTGAGATCTCATTTATATGTCTCTTGTTTTCTTTATGCACCAGACCACCCAACCATTAATTTATTGCACAGAGAAGTTAGGAACGTACATTAATCTCTAATGTCTTTTTTTTTTATTAGAAATGTTTTGTTTTAACAGAAAGAAATTGCAAGTTTCTTTTTCACTAAATCATTTACTACGTCAATTTTTTTTAAAAGCTAACTAGGTGCTCATAGCTTCCAGAATACGAATTTTCAAGATTATTACTTGTAAGATATCCCAGTTCGTGATATTATTACACCTGTATGACATATTTAATGTACATAGAAGGAAGTAAAACGTTATTTACTGAACCTTTGTTAACCAGTGCAGTCCCTCAGGAATCAATGCTTGGGTGTTTGTGTTTCCTCTTTTATATAAGTGGAGAAATTATTAAATTATTAAAATCGTACCTCAAACATGTAAGAATGAAAAATTAAATACAGGCAAAGTTTGAAGTACAGTTAAACATCTCACGTGAGGGGACGATGAGGAACCACAACGTTCCTGACCATCCCAGCTGAAGAGAGAATTCTTCAGACTTCTCTATCTCTAAACTAAACCCCTGCCGCTTTCGTTTGCGTTTTAAATTATTAAAATGTTCTGATGACATTAAACTTGTGGACTTTTATGGCTGTATTGAGGATGTTCAAATACAACAGAATCAGTTGAATCAATTAATAAGTTGAACAAATGTTAGGCAAATAATCTGTAAATATAAGCACAAAGTAATACGTTTCAGTTAACATAACTTCTTTTAATGTAAATGAGACCCCCTTCTCAACAGCATGACTGAAGAAAATATTACTGGAATAGCAGTACATAAGTTATTTAAGTCATTAAAAAAAGTGAGTTCTTAATAATGGTAAAGCCAATATAATTATATTGGGTATTTAAAAACACTATTGATTACACGTGAAAAATTATCTTTCTAGAAACATTACTATTTAGGCTTCACTTAAAATATTGCATAAAGTTTTGGTTTTGTTTCGTAAAAAAGGGATATTGATTTTTCCTAAAGGAATCAGAGGAGAGCTATTGGAATAATCATAAGCAAGAATGGAAAAAAAACTATTTTATAGAAGTAGTTTAAGACCTCATAACTTATTTTATATTGACAAAAGAATCATAAGAGGTGATCTTATTGTAATTTCCAGAAAAATTAGCGGGATTGAAAAGAAAAAAAAACTTGCACTAATATTTCGAGGATAGTATAACAACAGGATTCACGTTTAAGATTTGGAAAAGTAGTAGGTTAAGCTGCAGTTAAGGATATCTTAGTTTTAATATGATAATTGCCATCTGTGGTACGTTATCGTTGATAGCAGTAGTGGTCTGTACTTTACAACTGTCTTAGGAAAAATTGCTGACTTCCTGACAAATAGTGGATGAAAATTTGCATTCTTTATAAAGAGTTGGTCCCTTGTTTAGGAAATATTTACGCTGTTGTGACCCAGTTGTGAAAATATCAACAAAACTGCTTCTTCAGTAAGGATACACTGACACTAGTGACTCTGTTTACGTTGATAGCTATTGCTTTAGATGTATAACCAAGGAGACTGTTAATTTTCATTATGGGTTTGAGATGCTAATGTGTGAACCTCTCTAGTGCAATTTTAGAGTAGCTTGAAACACATTAGTTCTACTTTCATAAACTCGATGACCAACATCAAAAATGTCATTTATGGGATGTAATGTTCGTGTAAACAAACCTATATCAAGTAAAATACTCTGAGACAAGAGTACAAGAACATGAAATCTGCACGAGACCGATGAAAACACCATGTAATTCTGCCCTGGCAAAACATATCATGTTGTTTGGACATAAAATAACAAGGGCATTTACAGACTCGACGATTCAGATGACAAGAAAAACTAAAATTTGTCCCACATCAAAACAACAAGATCATTGTTAAACACTAAATAAATGATAAATAATAATTCCAATATAATTTGCATACGTTTTGGCATTATTATTATAAGAAAGATACATTAATAAAAAATGTGTGTTTATTAAACTATGGACGAATTGAAGAACTAATTAATTAATTTCTTTTATATACTTAGCAACAATTTTACCCAAACGATAAAATACAATGATAAAATTGCAAATAGTTCTAGCATATAAATGAATAAAATGGTGACAAGTTTTGTCTGAAACTGGATGAAAGAGCGTTTCTAAAGAAATGGCATATCATTATAAAAAAGACCCGGCATGACCAAGTGGTTAAGACACTCGACTCGTAATCTGAGGGTCGCGGGTTCGAATCCATGTCACACCAAACACTTATTTTTTCAGCAGTCGAGACGTTATAATGTGACGGTCAATCCCGCTGTTTGTTGGTAAAAGAGAAGCCCAAGAGTTGGCGGTGGGTGGTGATGACTAACCCCCTTTCTCTAGACTTACATTGCTAAATTAGGGACGGCTAGCTCAGATAGCCCTGTTGTAGCTTTGAGCGAAATTGGCCTGGCATGGCCGAGCGCGTAAGGCGTATGACTCGTAATCCGAGGGTCGCGCTAAACATGCTCGCCCTACCAGCCGTGGGGGTGTATAATGTGATGGTCAATCCCGCTATTCGTTGGTAAAAGAGTAGCCCAAGAGTTGGCGGTGGGTGGTGATGACTAGCTGCCTTCCCTCTAGTCTTACACTGCTAAATTAGGGACGGCTAGCACAGATAGCCCTCGAGTAGCTTTGTGCGAAATTCCAAAACAAACAAAACAATTGAGCAAAATTCAAAACAAACAAAACATTATGAAAGGTAAATGACGCAATCACGTGCTTTTTTTTTTAAATTCTTCATCTTTATTTGTTGTTGTTTTTTTTAAAAACATCAGTAAATTTATTAAATAAGCGATAAGTTTACATACTTCCAACATTCGAGGTTAGATTCCCCGTAGTGGACAAGGCGCAATTGGTTTATCGTGTAGCTTCACGCTAAGGCAAACAAAAGAACTATTTTTAATCAACTCAGGTAATTATTTAAGTGCTTTAAATGATAATTAAACATTTAACCCACCGATTTAATAAGTGCTCTTAAAGAAAAATAAAACATGGTTATATATAAGATATAAGGCATACAGAAAATAATTGTGTTTTATTTGATTTCCACCGTACTTTTTTATATGAGCTCAAATATGATTATCTTGAGCAGATACCAGAAATAGCTTCTTTCCTTCTAGTTAATGAACGAGTTGTTCATTGCTTAATAGCCATGACGAGTTTCATTAAACGAGTTTTTTAGCCAGCCTTAAATTATTGTTGACATAAATTACCTTTAGTGAACATCGAATTATCTTTATTCGAAATCATATTTAACTGAAATTGATTGAATTTTTTTACAATTAATCATTCTTTACGAACTGAATTTAAAACAAGAAATAAAGTGATTACTAAAAATTAAATTTTACTCATCTATATGATGTTATTGCTTATAATACTGTAACTTGATTCAAGTAAATACATGGGTCTAAATATAGTATCCAACTAGATTCTAGTAAATACATGGATCTAAAGACAGTATCCAACTTGATTCAAGTAAATACATGGGCCTAAATATAGTATCCAACTTAATTCAAGTAAATACATGGGCCTAAATATAGTATCCAACTAGATTATAGTAAATACATGGGTTTGAAGATAATATCCAACTAGATTCTAGTAAATACATGAGTCTAAAGATAACATTCATGTAATGAAATGATTAACTTGGAAAACGAATTAACTACATTCATTGTTTTTCAATGTTTTTGTTACTTTCCCAGGTTAACCTTTGATATCTATAGCTGTTCACCCTTTAACTTCTCTATGTTAACACCTGCTACATGTTGGTTGACATTCATAACTTGAAGACAGTCGTTCGTTTTTTTTGTGTGTGGAATACCTCTAACTGTTATGCAAAATAATTTTTCTTTCTATAGTTTCCCAGTTTAAGGTTCAAATCATGAAGATACTTCACCAGGTTTTGTTTATCATATCTGAAGTCACTACCCTTTGTTTATGTTTATTATCTGCTCCAGCAAACATAGACTTATCTTTACTAATTCAGGCAACAAGCACACGTTTATATTCATTATTATAAAGGCAATATCCCACACTATGTTTATTACATGAAGAAGGTAGCTCGTGTTTATGTTCATTACATGAAAATAATAGCCCACGTTTATCTTTATTACATGAAGACGATAGTCCACCACTATGTTTATTACATGAAAACGATATCCAACGTTTATGTTTATAACTGAAGATGATATTCCATGTTCATGTTTATTACACGAAGATGATATCCCACGTGTATATTTATTACATGAAGACGATATTTCACGTTTATCTTTATTACATGTGAACGGTTCTCTACTCTTATGCTTATTACATGAAGATGATAGACAATTTTAAGCTCATTATTTTAAATTATATATTAAATAATTAGTTACAATCTGAGTCCCATACCACTAATTATCTTAGTATTACTTCCTGCAGTCACATCTAAGTATTTGGTACAAGGAAAAGCTAAGTCAATCTCGTGACAGAAACCTTAAGCTAAACTGTGTAGTAAGTATGACTGGCTGTTTTCTTCCGATTCTATACAACATTTACATTCGTTAAATTTATTTCTTTTGTCAGTTTTTTGTTTGTGCCGTGAGAAAGTCGATGCTACCAAATGGACAACAAAATCTAATTGTCACAATTAGGATAGGTTGCAATACTATATAACAATTATGACAGGTTATAGTGCTATATAACAATAGGATAGGTTATGGTGCTATATAACAATATGATAAGTTATGGTGCTATATAACAATGTGATAAATCATGGTGTTATATAACAATATGATAAGTTATGGTGCTATGTAACAATATGATAAGTTATAGTGCTATATAACAATATGATAAGTTATGGTGCTATATAACAATATTATGAGTTATAGTGTTATATAACAATATGATAAGCTATGGTGCTATATAACAATACGATAAGTTATGGTGCTAATAACAATATGATGAGTTATAGTGTTGTTTAACAATATGATAAGCTGTGGTGCTATATAACAATATGATAAGTTATGGTGCTATATAACAATATGATAAGTCATGGTGTTATACAGCAATATGATGATTTATGGTGCTATATAACAATATGATAAATTATGGTACTATATAAGAATATGATAAGTTACGTTGCTATATAACAATATGAAAAGTTATGGTGCTATATAACAATATGATGAGTCATGGTGTTATATAACAATATGATAAGTTATGGTGCTAAATAGTTTGAGTCCCTTAATTTCATTTGCTTTTTGTTGTTGTCGTTTTTTTTCATAAAAAGCAAAATTCTAAACAAATATACTTATGGTTCAAGAGAAAAACACTAGTTTGTATAATCTCTAAGTAAGATGTTTATTTATTGTGTATTTTATTAATAATATTGGTTATACTAGTTATTATGTCGAATGTAGTTACAATATTTTTTTTGTATTTTACTATCGCACTTTTATTATACAGATTTCTTCCCACTGCTAATGTAAAACCTGTTTTAAAGACTAATCCATATCACATAAGTTGACCAATCTTCGGGAATTAATACTGGGTTTACTGCCGAAGCTAGAACTAACAACGAGTACACTCAATTGAAGAAAAAACACTGCATCCTAATCTCTGTAAGAATCTTGCGAAAAGTATATTTAATCATCCATAATGACAACCAGGTTGATTTTTAGTTTCGTATCTCTAAATATATAGCTTACTCTGATTGCAACTTATTATTAACTGCCATCTGCAGTCGCTTTACTGGTAGTTCACCTTTATTATTCGAGATTACTCACCTAGGTTTATCTACTCTGTCTTGAACTACTAACTAAGTTTGTTCCTGGTATTAGCTTAGTTCCTCTGACACCTTACACGAAGTTTAATTTCTTTTCTGCTGCCATGCGAGGTTTGCCTTATGAATAAACTTATTGGTACAACAGGGTTACGTGCGTCTATCATCAGCTGCTGGTTTTAAGACTAAACATACTTCCCGCGTTCGGCTTTAAGTTATTTGGTAATACAGTAATGCGCGACTAACACGAATTTCATTTTGGATAATGGATTTCACTTTTTTTCCGGCTTGTTTTGCATGAAATGCTTCGTACAAAAATTTAAAGCGATTAGACAAAGTAGTTTCAGAAAATGGAACCTTTATTCAATCAACTTTTAGTCCCTAGCTGTCTGCTGGTTAAGGTTTGTGTATGTAAAACGAACACTTTGATTGTCATTGCTTGATCACAAAAAGCTATTGACAATGCATGAGCAAACCTGCACGCGAAATCAATATAAATTACTCCTAACTTTCTCAAGCAACACCGTGTGTACTTTAGTAACACAAGCCTGCGATGGTTTTACTATTTTGAAATCTTTAGATGTTCTACAGCAATTATTATATGTTAAATCCGAAAACGGTATCCTTTTTTCTCCATCACGTACATGTTTTTCACAAAACGTCATATGTAGTTTTATATCAACAAATAATGCTCATTAAAATCGGGTCATATTTTTTTGTGCTTAAAATGTTGACAACCACTGGCTATAGATTTCTCTAGACCAATCGCGACGTGAGAGTCTTATCGATCGTTCAAAAACCAACAAGAAACACACCACTAGTATGTAAACAATTAACAGGTTGCATGACGTGTCATCTCTGGATAGTATTTATTTGCGCGTGCATTTTGACACTATTTTGTTATTTTCAACATTATGTATTCGTTGCTTTGGTAACAAGAGATTGCATAAATTACCCAAAGACCTTTTGGTATATTTGTGGTAAATTTATTTAAGTAAGAGGTTTCATTTTACTTTTATTTTCAATTTGTAAAAAAAAACTTTTACATAACAGAAAAAAATAAACATTATTTTCGAAACCTGCGCAGCTGATTTATTTAAAACATTTTATGAAGTTTAAATTCACAGGCCTGTGTAATCATTCTCTTTGCGTCACAGTGCTATATCTGCGGATTTATACTGCTATAAACCGAGTTTTGACACCTGTGGTGGGCGGATCACAGATAGCCCTCTGTGTAGTTTTGTGCTTAATAACAAAACAAGCAAACAAACATTCTCTCCAACCCATGAATTTTGTAAACGTGTTGTTCCTTTTCATTTACTTTTTCCCAGTTGGTCTAGATATAAGGATGCTGCAAGATCAAGTGATTATGGCGCCTGACTCGTAATCTGAAGGTCGCGGATTCGAATCCCCATCATACCGTATATGATAGTTCTTCCAGCCGTGGAAACGTTATAATGTGACACTCAATCCTACTATTTGTTGGTAGAGAGCAGCCTAAAAGTAGGCCTTAAGTGATGATGACTAGCTGCCTTCAATCTAGTCTCACACTGCTAAATTAGGGATGATTAGCGCAGATAGCCCTCGTGTAGCTTTGCGCGAAATCCAAAACAAATAAACAAACTTTTTTCTGAAACGACAAACGAATGAACAGATTCATAATAATATTTATGTCAACATTATTTTTATAATTGGCCACCTAGTTTATGAAACATGAACTATCGATTCGGTCCGGTAAGTAAAGTTCACCATCTTTGTCAACATACATGTGCTATTGAAATTAAAATAGTTAAACATTTAAATTAATCAGGCGTTGCGAAAAGATGGGCAGATAGTATATCTTAAAATAACTAACGTTTTGTACAGTCTGCAATGAGTTGTAATTGCCTGTCACGAAATTGCTCTATATAGAATAAACATCTTTAATATGTAACTCGTGAGGGGGCGCTATCATCATGCAACCCACCAGAAGTACGACTTTGAGAGTCTTGTTATCTTCTCACTTCTCTGATTTTGTGTTTTTCTTTTTCTTCTTTTATTGCGACAAGACATGTCCACAGTTACTATCGTTGTCTTCTGGCTGTTATAACTACATTGCAAGTACATGTATTGTACAATACCTCACACACTCCCAGTTAAGATAATTGTTTCATTGGTGTAATAACTATATAACAAGTACACGTATTGTACAATAGTGACGTTTAAGTAAGATCACTTGTGTTTATTAGCATTCATGGAATATTACTCCTTCATATAATACGTTATACGTCTTGCACGTCTGCTAATATAAAGCTTACAATTACGAATACCGTCCAGTATTACAATCACTTATGAGTGGAAGTGAATACTAATAGAATAACATGTCATTGACTCTAGACTTGCGATACCCAGTGCCTGCGTCGTGTTTTATCCAATACCATACCCCGTCATGCCGGATGAGATACAATAGACTTACACTGATGTTCAAAACACATTGCACATTATTGCACTTCTGGACAATATCTGCCACAGCAGGAATGGCGTTCACTCGGTTAACTATAAATTTTATTTACGTCACTGGGCATTAAAATTATATTTATGATTTATTAACATTGAATTTTCGTTTATCTTACTTGAATTAATGTTATTCATCATTAGCAATTAGAATAATTTATGGGAAAGAATAAAGAAGAAAGTAACAATATATCAACTGAAATCTACTTGCTACATTCAGTGCTGCTCAGGCCTTTCGTATATTACTTGGTCTCAGCAGGCCGGTTGACTTTTTAAATAAACGTGAAACGAAAACTACAAATGTCCATAATCTGTGATGTTTTCATAGTCATATTATAGTTATTCCAAACAGGTCCTCTTTCCTTTGTTCGTTTTATCCAATCATAAGAGTAGAGTTGTACATTAATTTACTATCTAGTACACCTTCGTCTGTTAAGATCAACTAAATATGAATGGTTTTACCAACATATCTTACTGGGAGACGTTTCGTTGGCAACAAAATGGATAATTTGTTTTTTTTTAATTTCGCACAAAGATACTCGAGGGGTATCTGCGCTAGCCGTCCTTAATTTAGCAGTGTAAGACAAGAGGGAAGGCAGCTAGCTAGTCGTCACCACCCACCGCTAACTCTTGGGCTACTCTTTTACAAACGAATAGTGCGATTGATCGTAACATTATAACGCTCTCATGGCTGAAAGAGCAAGCATGTTTTGCGCAACGGGTATGTGAACCCGCGACCCTCAGATTACGAGTCGCACGCCTTAACACGTTTGGCCATGCCGGGCTAAATGTAGATAAAGCTGAAACAGTGATGTATGGACAACATCGTTCATTCTGGAAAAAAAAGACAAAAGTCGACTGTTTTGAAACGTCTACACATATTTCTAATTTTTAGTATAAACTTATTAAATCCAAATTATTTCAAATAGATGATACTGTAGTTTTCACGAACGTACCTATCTGTGCTAATCAACATATGTACTTACATAACACGCTATTTTTTCAGCAGAAGGACAAACCCGACAAGGCCATGTGGTTAGGGCGCTCTACTCGTAGTAACCCGAGGGTCGAAGGTTCAACTTCCCGTCGCAACACTACATACTCGCCCTTTCAGCTGTGGAAATATTACAATGTGACGGTTAATCCCACTGTTGGTTGGTAAAAGAGCAACTCCAGAATTGGCGGTGGGTGGTGATGACTAGCTGCTTTCCCTGTAATCTTACACTGCTAAATCAGGTACGGCTAGTGCAGATAGCCCTCGTGTAACTTTCACGCGAAATTCAAAACAAACAAACGTATTAATGTTAATGAAATGCATATTAAGATTGTTTCACAAGATGTCCAGTGGTACAGAGAAAATGTAATTTGATCGCGTAGTTTTCAGATTTGTGAACTTACACTGAAAACAATGGTAATTTTGAGTTCTAAATGTAGTACACACTTTCGTCTCAGGTAAGTATTGAGACCTCATTCAGAGTACCCGCACTTCTAACTAACGATAAACGCATTTTGTACGTCGTTTTCAAGTTAAGTGAATTCGATAAAAAGAAGTTTATCGATGCAGAAAGTCTTCATGTGTTACAAGAAGGAACGATCTGCTCATTGCGTTTAAACTTCGTTAACACTAAACTCATTTATTCTTCGCTCCAGTGTCTGGAGTTAAAACTACAGGCTTATAACGCTAAAAAACGGGTTTCGATAGCTGTGGTGAACACAGCACTGATAACTCATTGTATAACTTAGTGCTTAACAGACAAACAAACAAAATATACTAAATCCAGATAGTAATACAATATCTTTCCTAAAGGCTCATTTCCCTCACTTTCGCATATTTTGAGTGTGCATGTTTCAGTTATTTCATGCTGAAAGCCTCAATTTATATTAAATATAAACACAATAAATTGTGTTAAGTTTAATGCTTAACAGACAAAGAAACAAAGAAATAGATTCAATCCAGATAGCGATACAATATCGTTTCTTGAGGTTCATTTTCCTTACCTTCGCATACTTTGGGTTGCATGTTTTAGTTATTTCATGCTGAAAGCCTCAATTTGTATTAAATATAAACATAATAAATTGGTTTTAAAAAATTAGAAAGACTTGTTTTCTTTCCGACAGAAATCATCATGATTTATACCAGCTTACAAGCTTAGCTAATGGCAGTCTCAACAACTTATCATTTATTGAATCCGGATATTCAATTAACAATTTTATCTGAATCCCTTCACGGATAATTTCCGTTTTCATTAGTTTATCTTCGCTTTGGTATCCTAATGACTAAACAAGTGTTTTATAAACAGTTTCTGAGCAAAAGTAATGGATGTGTGTGTGTGTTTTCTTTTAGCAAAGCCACATTGGACTATCTGCTGAGTCCGGGAAGGGGGTAAGTAATGAAATATTAGTGACAGCTGTTAGTATCACATTATTGATAAATTTTCATTTCTTGTTACGTATTACAACTTTAAATGGCCTAGAACTAAATTAAATTGTACTTTAGAGCCCCCCAGTGGCTCAGCGGTATGTCTGCGGACTTACACGCTAAAATCCGGGTTTCAATACCCGTGATGGGCAGAGCACAGATAGCTCATTGTGTAGCTTTGTGCTTAATTAAAAAAAAACAATGTAATTTAGATCTAAAAGTAAAATAAATCTCTATGTGTATCAATTTATGACATTTGCCACCAAGAATAATAAACACAGTTTGTTTTTTTATTTTGAATACAAATATATTTTAACACAATTTACGGTAAGGGCCATTACAAATAATGATTTATGTAGACAAGTTTTACAAACTTAAAAACAATATCGAGTCTTCTATCTTGTCCGAAGTTTCTTTGTAATGTTATCGAGAGCTCAAGAAGAGCGAGTTCAATTTGAGTTTGTATCCAGACAATGTTCACATCCGGGAGCTAGCTAACTCTGTGTTCTTCTTTCTTCGTGGGTCACACGTCGAGTTTTTCAACCCATGAAATTATACACGTAATGTTATTTTTTTTAATGTTTATGTTCGATGTGATTCTGCTAAGGTTAAACGTTTTATAATGTTCGAAATTTATGAACGTTTCTGGACAAATATTTGAAGTTTCCTACTCATAAGCGCTGGTCTGTAATGCTTTCTGTTGTTTATAGTGTAGCACCAACTATAGGAAACTAATAACATATAGTGGCTCTTGGCTCGTCGCGTTGATTAGATTTATATGCGCGAGGAGAATTTCTAGACATTTAAACTTGCACAACAATGTACACAATGGGCTATCTGCGCTTTGCCCACCACGGGTCAGAAAACTCGGTTTATTGTGGGTTGAGTCTGCAGATATTCCATTGTGTCACTTGGAGGTCAACAATATAGACGATACACTAGTGTTTAGTACGAAAATATATTGTTGATTTTTATTGTTGATTTTTATTGTTGAATATTCTACAGCTTTAGCTACTAGTCTTAAATTTAACAATACACATTTAACAATATATGTTTTGTACATTTCCAAATATAGATTTTAACGTAAATAAACATCACTATTAAAATAAATATATAATAGTAAATCCATCATACCTCCCTCGTTAGGGAATTAAAAATTGGTGTTTGACATTTTTTAGCAAAAATATTACATATATATCAGTACATTGCGAACAAAACATTTAATATAATACATTGTCAAAGAATTACAAAACTTCAGTAATTACGATATCTCATTACACAATTAATACAAATAATTTACTGATCATAAAATTACGTAGCAAGTAAAAATGCATCAACACAGATAATCCTGTCCGATACTGGAACAACGGTAAGCCCACAGATTTACAACGTTGATATAAGGGGTTCGATTTCCCTTACTAGATACAGCAGATAGTGGTTTTCCTATAATAAAACACTCATACACAGGTGCTATCAACCCCTTTATCATGGATTATCTTTATATCATATTCTTGTGGTCATAAACTCCTATTTAACAGTCTTCTGTTTCTTTTCTTCATTTGTTTCAAAGATGTTCATGGGTTATGATCAATCTAAATAGCAATAACTTGTTTTGACATAGATAAACAGACATTGACGTGCTTTAAAGCTAACACTAAAACAAATGTTCCTTTTTCCACAGTAGAATAGTTCTTTTAGTGATTATTAAACTCGTTTTCGAAAAAAAATAACAAACAGGATGTTTATTACCATTGTCGTTTGATTCTAATACAATAACACCAGCATCACAATTGCTGGCATCAACATCTGATGACAAAGGCTTATAATTGTCTGATGTCATCAACACAGAGGAAGTACACAATTCGACCACATTGACATGTTTTATACCACTTAAACTTTTGATTTTTCTTCGGTAACTTTTTTTATTGGAACAATGATGTCAGCAAATTAAACACAAAATTCCTGTAATAACCAGACATTCCCAAAAATCTCAGCAAACTTGTTAATAAAAGTTGAATAATTTACAATGCAATAAACTCTGGTTTGAATTGGAAAAACTTGACCATGGTTTACTACATGACCTAAGTAAACAACTTTGGCTTTACAAAAGTTACTTTTTGCCAAATTTACAGCGAGATTGGTTTTGAAACCTCTCAAGAAACATCAAGTGATGCTCATAAATGTTCTTTCTAGATGTTATCGTAAATTACGATATCAAACATAAATTCCAACATCTGACAGATTATTAAGACTTTGATTCATCATTCGCTGGGAAGTTGTTTGAGAATTTATCATCCTACGTCAGCAATGCCATCATAAACATTTATCATTTTAACTTGAGATAACTTCAAATATTCTCGAGCAAATTCACAAGCACGTATAAAATCAGCACGGAAACCAGGAAACGTAATCCAATAAATGCATTTCTTTCTGGTCACCTTCTAACTATTGTTTCTTTAGCAATTTCAAAATACTACACACTGAAAGCCCACGAACCAACTTAAAGGTGGCTAACACCTGATGGCTCCTGAACAAAATTAGCTCATTCATTCCGTTCCTTCTCGTTACCGAAACAGTAAATGGGAACTTGATGATCAGACTTTCCAACCAAATAAAAAATATGAACATTTTTCCAAAACTAAGAAACGTCTTGCCTTATGTTTAACCATAAGAAATGTCTCATACTTTTGTCACATGTATTTCTGAAACCTAAATGATCTCTTTTTTTGAAGAGTTCACGAGCTACTTTCAGTATTAGGCCCGGCATGGCCAGGTGGGTTAAAGCGTTCGACTCGTAATCCGAGAGTCATGGGTTCGAATCCCATTCACACCAAACATGCTCGTCCTTTCAGCCGTGGGGGCGTTACAATTGTACGATCAATCCCACTATTCGTTGGTAAAAGAGTAGTCCAACAGTTAGTAGTGAATGTGATGATTAGCTTCCTTCCCTCTAGTCTTACACTCCTAAATTAGGAACGACTAGCATAGATAGCCCTCGTATAGGTTTGCTCGAAATTCAAAACCAAACAAACAAACTTTCAATATTTCGGAATGATATCCTTTTGGAACAACGATTTAATAAACTACAGCTCAATCCTCTGAAACTGGGAGATCTGATGGTTTCCGTTTCCTTATAAGCAAACCCTTTAATAATTTCTCTAGTTCCTCTTTAGCGAGTGCATATATCAATAGTGAAGATGTCTATAGATCAGTTTCTTTTCCGCAATCAATTTACTTCTAGCGAAGAGAAATTTATCAGGTGAATCATTGTCACTCACTGAGAAATCGTCAATAGAATAATTGTCAGATACATAAAAATGTCTGAGACAACTTTATAATATCGTCCTCTTAATATATGATTGTCATTTGTTTCTGGCTTAGTTTCTTAGTCTGAATTCAAGTCACAACACAAAAGGGAAACACTTTTGGATTCACCTTAACAACAGCATCATCCTTAAATGTAACAGTGATCGGTTCGCTAACTAGTTTAGGTTTGGCAATAAATTGTCTCCAGCCAAATCATTTCCCAACAATAATGATACGCCATTTATTGAAAGAGTAAGTCTTACTCCAACTACAACTGGTCCTGAAACTAGCTAGATCTGATGTTAAAACAATGTTAGAAAAAGAAAATTAACAAAGCTTGTTCTGTTTTGTTTTGTTTCTTATTTTCCGCAAAGCTACTCGAGGGCTAGTCGTCCCTAATTTAGTAGTGTAAGACTAGAGGGAAGGCAGCTAGTCATCACCACCCACAGCCAACTCTTGGGTTACTCTTTTACCAACGAATAGTGGGATTGATCGTAATATTATAACACCCCCACGGATGAAAAGCCAAGCATGTTTGGTGCGATGGAGATTCGAACCCGCGACCCTCAAATTACGAGTCGAACGCTTTAGTCCACTTGGTCGTACCAGGCCATTATCAAAGCTATCCCTAGTACCCTGAGCAATAACAGACTCGCCAGTGGCAGAACTCGAATATAAAGCTAATATACCGTTTAACAACAATGATTGAGTAACCTCAGTATTACTCAGAATAAGAATGTGGTATTGGATCAGCAGTGTCATTTGTCAAAGATACTTAACCAATAGACACAAAAGGTATAAATTCCTTCCTGGCTACATCAGAATTTTTAGCAGTGGTCGAATCAAAAACATTGGATGATGTGGTGAAACTACATCCATATGTGGATAAGGACACATTAATAATTGGTGTAACTACATCCATATGTGGATAAGAATACATTACTAATTGGTGTAACTACATCCATGTGTGGATAAGGACACATTAGTAATTGGTGAAACTACATCCATATGTGGATAAGAATTAATTAGTAATTGGTGAAACTACATCCATATGTGGATAAGAACACATTAGTAATTGCCCCCTTTTCTGTTATTTTTCATTTTCAAACATCAAGAATCACATGTAACATGACCAGTTGATGTTTTACAGATATTTTGGTGGATTTGATGAAGTTTTATCTTAACTGTCAGAGGATTTCTAACTACAGAAGCTGTATTTTCAGAAGAATCCTCGACTTTACTGGATTGAACAGATACACGATTTTGCAGAGAAGGTAGAAATCATAAGATGGAGCAGATGCTTCCTGTAGTGTTTCAGCTTTCTTTTCATCCAAGTAAGTTTTAAGTTGATTGCGTCCACAATGTTTAATTTTTTAATTGGACATAATTATCTTAGTTTGTCTAAACTCCTACAAATATGCATAGAATTACACCATTAATCAAAATAACCATTTTTTTTGCGAGTGAATTCCATATAAGTTTCACTATCTTGCTTGTAGTAACCTCGAGACTTTTGGCAATAAACCTCCGATACTAACTCGTATGATTTGAGGTTGGCTGCTTTAACCTTATTATAAAACATACAATCTTTTAGAAAGACAGCAGCATAAGCTTCTTGTGCTTTACCAGTTAAAACACTTTGTAATAATAATGACCATTTCTTGATGGGTCATTCCATGGTTTGAATAGCATTCTCAAAATGTTAAAAATATTTACTGACTTCATTTTTATAAAATGATGGTACTTTAACATGTCAATTAAGTTCAAAGTTGTCATTTTGGCTTCGTTGATCGGAGTTCAAACTAATTTCTTTTTCGGTTTAAGTGGAAGCTTTTTAGTCTCGAGACATTTATTGTCTCTTTCAGCTTCGATACGAGCTTGTTCTTTCTCTTCTTTGGCTTCGATACGAGCTTGTTTAAGCTCGATTTGTTTGAGTTTTAACTGGGTCTTTGAATGTTCTTTATCACTTAATCCCGATTGGCTTGTAGTAACATAGAATATTGTCCTAATACTTCTTCAGACAACATATTATCATCGAGTAGTGTTTCAATAATATGTTTTACATTATTTTTATTTAATTAATTTCTTAACTACTGATCCTAAAATTTTGGAAATTTCGAGAAATATACGTTTGTTATATCTTTCTAGTTATTCAAGGGAGGGTGATTCAAGAAAATCAATAATCAGACATGGACAAATCTTGTTGACACTGATCAGTATAAATTGAATTGCGATTTCAGTTTAAATTTTGATGGAATTTTGTCTTCCATTTAGCCTCCAATTAGTTATGCAACGTTTTACAATTTCAAATAGCTTAAAACTCATTTAAAAAGTAATTTAAATTTAGAAGTTAAATAAATAACGATATGTATTCAATTTGTGATACTTTTTTAATAAAGATATATTTTAACATGCAAACAATAACACAATCACAAAAACGATTATCATAAATAATGATCTGTATACAGATGTATTACAAACTCATAACAAATATTGAATCTTCTATCTGATCCAGAGCTTCCTTGATATCTTATCGAGGGTTCACGTGAGTGAATTAATTTCGAGTTGATCTGGATACAATTCACCTAACCAGGAGTAAGCTAGTTTATTTTTCTTTCTTTGTAGGTCATACGTCGAATTTTTCCACCAATGTTTTCGTAAAAATATTGATGTCCAAAGTGAATCTGCTGAAGTTAAATAGTTTGTAATGTTGAAAGTTTATAAGCGTTCCTAATCAAGTATATGAAGTTCCATATTAATAAATGTTATTCATAATTATACCTTCCGAGGTTTACAGTATACCATATACAACGAGCCAACAATATATCCTGTTTCTTGCCACCTTGGGCCTGGCATGGCCTAGCGCGTTAAGGCATGTGTTTCGTAATCCGAGGGTCGCGGGTTCGCGCCCGAGTCGCGCCAAACATGCTCGCCCTCCCAGCCATGGGGGCGTTATAATGTGACGGTCAATCCCACTATTCGTTGGTAAAAGAGTAGCCCAAGAGTTAGCGGGGGTGGTGATGAACAGCTGCCTTTCCTCTAGTCTTACACTGCTAAATTAGTATCGTCTAGAATAAATAGCTCTCGTGTAGCTTTGTGCAAAATTTAAAAAAACAAAACAATCTTGCCATCTTGCGTTGGTTACATTTATAAGAGTGAAAAGAGTTTTTAGAAAATTCACTCTGCACAACAATACTGACGATACACTTGTGTTTATGAACACACATATATTGTTGATTCTTACCCTCGAGAATCTTCTACAACTTTAGTGAATAGACAGAAATTTTGCAACACAATTTAACAGTATAAATTATGTGCATTTCTAAATATACATTTAACTTAAACCATCATTAAAATGGATGTATTATTGTTTATACTCCAAATTTAGTAATCGCTTTTACTCCTTCATTATTTTTTGCTTCTCAATTAGTAATATATTTTATTGCCCCATTATATATCTGTTATTACTTCTATATTAATGATAATTTTACTTCCCATTAGATACCTTTTATTATTTCAACATTAATGATAATTTTACTCCCTCATTGGATATATTTTTTTACTTCTACATTAATGATAATTTTACTCCCCTTTAGATATCTTTTTACTTCATCATTAATGATAATTTTACTCCCACATTAGAAATATATTTTACTTCTACATTAATGATAATTTGACTCACAATTAGATATCTTTTGACTTCTGTATTAACGATAATTTTACTCTCATTAGGCCTGGCATGGCCAAGCGTGTTAAGGTCTGCGACTCGTAATCTGAGAGTCGCAGGTTCGCATCCCCGTCGCACCAAACATGCTCGCCTTTTTAGCCGTGGAGGCGTCATAATATGGCGGTTAATCCCACTATTCGTTGGTAAAAGAGTAGACCAAGAGTTGGCGGGGGTGGCGATGACTAGCTGCCTTCCCTCTAGTTTTATACTGCTAAATTAGGGACGGCTAGCACAGATAGCCCTCGAGTAGCTTTGTGCGAAATTTAAAAAACAAACTCTCACTTCTGTGGACTCGTGCAAATCAGAAAAAAAGATAAATGCGTAAATGAAGAAAATAGTACTTTTGACAAACTGGTTACATATCTTTTATCTTACTCTAAAAAACCAACAACTGTAAATCAGGTTTCAAAGCAAACTGCAACCACAAGAATGTAGTATACAGTTTGGCATGTAAACATGTAGATCTATATAAATCGGTGACAAGTATAACTGTTATGAAAAGGATCAAGGAACACCTTTGATATCTGCACACGTTAGATAGTAAAGACAGTACTGTGGATGAACAGTAAGTCCTCTTTACTGCGCAAACTCGAATTATTTTGAAATTTTTGTGTAAGCCTAAATCTGTTAGCAAGTGCCTTGTTTGTTCCGATGAAGCCGTAATGGCAAAACATTGGCTTAAATAAAACCAGTTATGTTTTCAGCAGTAATAGGTCTAAGGTCTAGTTTTATATCCTTTTTAATAAGGAATTGAAATTACCAGCTTGCAATAAAAAAATTTAAACAAGTGGCTTCTTCTTGGATAGAGTATGCTGTATTATGCTATATTAAACTCTTTATGTTTGTTAGATTGTTAAGCCTAGTTTATCGAAAACAAACTCTATATGTGATTAATGTAGCATTTCTATCCAATACAATAATTTTGTGATGTTATTAGGCCATTAGAATGACTAAATATATATTTAATGGACCAATTAGATTTTCTCTACTTCGGGGTTTGACAAATCATATTTCATTTTATAAATAATACAGTTTCTATAAATAATTGTTATTAACTCTTTTTATTCAGCTTGCTTAATCTGTTGATAGCGCTGAATAAATGGTTTGGAAACCAATCATTCGAGAAAGGAAAAGTCATATCAACACAAAACAGAAAATTATTCATATTTACATTCTTAGCTGAAAGACTAAAATATATTACATACTAGCCAATGACTCGTGAATATTAATACAGAGTATTAAAATTTAAGAATATTTTTAACATTAAGGATTTTGTGGGGGAAATAATCAGATAAAGAATTTATAATTTATTTTTCATAATGTTAAGACTATCATCCTTGTACATAGGATTAAGTACATTATTTTAAAACAATTCACTCCCCCAGTACCACCGCTAAAAATCTGGTTTTGATACCCGTAAGCACATATAGCCCATTGTGTGGGTTTGTGCTTCTTTCCAAAACAAACAAATTAACTAATTTTAAATTAATTTTAAATGCCTAAATAAGAAAATCACATAAAACTACAGTCGATATAACATTGCTATGAAAACATTTGTATGAAAACTACACATTATGATTGTTTAGTATGTTTTGGATGCTGTGACGCTACCCAAACTTGATATCCTTTAAGACGGTTATGTAAAAGTCTTTTTCCACGAAAAATAGTTATACACTTTAATCATAAATATCGTATTTTCCGGTTAATAAGCCGAATAAGCCGAGGCCAATTTTCAGCTCTGAAAATGAGGGTTTTTGCTCATTACCGCCCAATAAGCCGAGGCCATTTTTAAGAAGTGACAAGCTTCTTCATAATGATTTCTTAGTGTCGTTTCAGCGTCAGCCAGCATGCATGTTGTGTGTGATCATTGGCGTTCTGTAGTAAAGCAGAACGTGTCGTATTGAGACAGAGATGGAATCAATATGTCATTCGTTATTGGCTCCACTCACTGTAATTAGGTAACCAATGAAATTCCAGAATTTTTACTCAATAACTAACATCACTAACCCAGGGTATAAATACCAGGGGTATGTAGTGGGAGTTTATCATTGTACTTGGCGGACTGATGAAATCTAGATCTCTGCTCGTTTGGGATATGTTTATGTCCCACCTGTGTGAAAACGTTAAAGACGCGATCAAAAGATGCAGTACCGACATTGCAGTTATTCCCGGTGGGCTGACATCTGTGATACAGCCCTTAGATGTGTGTTTAAATAAACCTTTTAAAGACAGGCTCCGTCAATGCTGGAATGAGTGGATGGTTTCCGGCAATCAAAGTTTTACTGCTACCGGAAATATGCGCGCTGCATCACTCGCTACCATCTGTGAGTGGGTCGTGAAATCGTGGGACGATATTAGTGTTGAAACTGTAGAGAAGTCATTTAAAAAATGCAGCATCTCAAATGCAATGGATGGAACGGAAGATGATATGTTGTGGTTGGACGACGACGAAGAAGACAACATTCCACTCACTCAGCTAATAACACCAGAGAATGACCCGTACGACGACCAGGTCTCTCCCGAGGATTGGAATCTATTATTTGATGCTTCTGACGATGAAGATGATGAATTTGATGGATTTTAATAAATTTCTGAGATTAAAGTGTGCATTTTTTATGAATTTTGTTATTTCTATGAATACATGTCATTCGTAATGTATAGACCTTTTTCTATTAATAAATAAAGTTTATTCAACTGAAATAACTCTGCCGTAACTGTAAGATCAAAGATATGTTTTTGGGGCCGATTTTGGTCTTCGGTATTTTTTGGTCCAAACTGGTGATCGGTTAATAAGCCGACCCCCAAACATCAGGTCAAAAATTTGGGGCGAGAAATTCGGCTTATTAGGCGGAAAATACGGTATGTGTTTATATCGTAGATTTATAGTTTTCGAAACGGAAATGTCCCTTATATTTGATGCCGTTGAAAACAAAGGAATATGGATCAACTTAGGGCATCAGGACCACCCAGAAAGAGACTTATAATAAATAAAAACCTCAGCAATTGAAGTAAAGTGTTGTAACAGGTGGAAAACGTCGTCCGCATATTCCAGGCAACGGTATGTGATATAAATATAAACAACTATATGGAAACGAGGCCAACAGAATATGAGTTCACCAAGATAACATTTCTAGTTATACCTCGCATTTATCGTCGTTTACTTTAAGCAGCTAGTGAATAAAATAGGTATCATGCTATTTCGTACGATTACATAATGTCATGCCACCGGACGCAGGTTTTTTCCTGCGTATTTCCATACAATCGTTCTGTTTAGACGGGAGCTAAAAAACTATTTTCTTCTTACACTTTATACATGTGTTATCAAAAATATACAGGAAGGAGAAGTAAGCTCTGAACATAATAGTTTCACCACAGAACATTTTCCAATCAAACTTACGCTGCAGAGTCATCCTCAAGATGCACAACTGTCAGGTGGAACATGGTCGGACTGCACAACAAATATTGCAACGACAACCAACACTAAAAAGTAGTTTCACTATAAAACACTCAACACTATGTATTGTTAGGTTATGATTAAAGATATTTCAGGTGTAGTTTTGTTCTAATATAAACTAAAACAATAACAATTTACTAAACAAAGCCTGAACTGGGTTTCTTATAACAATTTTTGCCTGGAGTCCGTGGTTAAAGGCAGGTTATTCATACACTGGCACATTAGTTATATTTGAAATCGTATATTATACATGCGTTCATGAAGAAAGTGGTGTTTTTAAAGATGTAGTAACTTAAAACTGTTAAGTATTTCGCTGATAAGAAATTGCTGTTCATAAACGTGATTTATCGAGAAACAAATATTTAAATATACATTGACTTTACACCCAAGAAATTTATCCAGCGTTGCAAGCCCTCTATTAAACAATTTTCACTAAATCTCTTAAGCATAATAAGACTTTTTACGTAGTTTGTAAATAAGTCCAAATCAAACAAAATATTGATAGAAGATTATTTACAGTAAAATACAGCACTAAATAAATGTTTTAAAATTATAGTGGTTACAGAAAAGAAAAAAACGTAACCTGAAAGAGGTCTTATAAATTTGAGTTATCTAAGCAATTGAATAAAACAACTTTTATGACACTGATAATAATAAAAGTTAGTGTCCGAAAGAAACTACTAAATCTGTAAACATTCTTATGATAGAAAAACATTACCTACCGTCCAGTCTCTCTAAACTCTTTTGCGAGGTCCATAATGTCACTAAATTATGTTTCTGTTTCTCCGGGCCTCTGTAACAATGCACAGAGTGTGAACTCTGCGTGTAATAGCAGGAGTCCTGTAAGTTCTCTCACAGAATTTAGATCGTCATGTAAGAGAAGGAGTAACCAAGTTTATCAGCTGGGAAACTGTGTTTCTCTTGCACAGGTCTATCGCTGATCAACCTTCGAGTATTTTCGAGACGCGCCATCTAGCGCCTGTGTCTTTGAATGTTGCCCGTACCTCCGTCTAGTGATGCTCTAAATTATTGTTTATTGTCTTTAATGCATCTTTTGTCGTGAATCATTGCTGTTCACGTGGTTTAAAAGAACAATAAACGACATGAATGCGAAATATATATTTAATCATTTTAAAAATAAGAACCATTTAGATTAATATAATAGAATAATATGATACTGTGCCAACACAGATACTCCGATTTTAATGAGAAATGCGTATCCGTATTATTTAAGCACAGTGCAATTTCGTGAAATGTCAGTGCGTTACTTTAATTATTTTTCCCTTTCTTACGGTACATATTGTTCTTGTTATATTATTTTAAACATAATTTAATAATGTGTGTGTTTTCTTATATCAAAGCCATATCGAGCTATCTGCTAAGCTCACCGAGGATAATCAAACCCTGATTTTAGCGTTGTAAATCCGTAGATTTACAGCTGTACTAGCGAGGAGCATTTGATAATGTTTCTGACAGTTAATAATCAAATGCCTGTTAATACACTCGCTTCATTTTAGCTTGTCTTTAACTTCAGTTAAACGTAGATGGTACAGACCTGTAAACTATTAAATTATTGCCTATCTAGAACAGTAACAGAATAAGAAAAACATATCTTTTTGTTTAGGTATCTTTTTCTCAGCCATGTTTTACAACACTGATTGTGTTAAGACTATTTTCTCTCCACTTCATAAATCAGTGTTTGTATAGTTTGCGCTATCTTACAAAGTTTAAACGAAGGGAAATCCACGTGATTCTTCGTTTTACTAAGAATGGAAACTTATCTTTTGAAAAACGATTACTGAACTAATTTTTATTGACATGTCTATTTCCAGCACGTAGGAAAATACAATTTCAGTAAAAAAGTGTAACTTTTCGTATCACGTTACACGGTTTAAAACTCTTTAGACAAAACCTTATCTCAATTTTGCTATCATTTTAATACACACTTGACATCACACTCTTCCATTCTGGAAGAGAGGTTGTGAGTATTTTAGCTACCTCTAAAAGTGTAGAATTCTTTGCATCTTGGTGAGGTGTAACACAAAGACGTAAAAGATTACAGCGGATGAAACACCAACACAATAGATCTAAGACAGCAGTTCGGACGCTGTTAACTATCACAGTCAGTTAGGTCGACAGAGGTTCGTGCCAGTAGATCTTAAGAAAGCTTCTTTAACTGTTAAAAATGACTTAGTTTAGTATTGCATTTTAGATGTACTTAAATTATCATGAAAATGATAAATATGACATGAAAGTATAGTGTGTATAGTTATTAGATAAATACACAGACCTTCAGACCTATATTATATGTTGTTGAGATCTGATATTGCTAAATAAAGGTACAGTCTATATAGTTTTAGATAAATCTGCATCTTTATACAAACGATAGAGATAATATTGTAATGTAAAAGTTTTGTTTGTATAGATTTCTGACAAACACACAGTTTTATACAAATAAGAGCTAATATTGCAATTTAAGCGCATATTTCGTAAAAGTTTTGTACATAAAAACACACGTTTATACGGATAAGAGTTCGTGTTGTTTATAGAAAGATGAAGTTTGTACAGCTTATGGATAAACGTGCTTCTAAAAAGACGAGAGTTAATATTGTTATATACAGATGTAGTTTGTACAGTTTGTAGATAAACATACTTTTATAAAGACAAGAGGTAACGTTGGTATTTTAGGATGTAGTTTTATATATATATATATACTTATCTTGGCACTGATGAGATACGGCTTGACTGTATAAAGAAGTTATGAGTGCACATAAAAACACTACAATCTATTTTCTGGGTCGAAAGCTACATAAAGCTCGAGCGAGCACCAATATGATCATTCATGTTTGATGAACTGATTAGACCTGACATTTCTAAAACGTTGCACTTTATGCTAATCATTGTGTAGGTTCAGTTTCCTAACGTGAACTTGTACGGTTTTATTGCCTTTGATTACGTGGTAAGGATGTGGCGTCATCTTTGGATGACATCGTACATCATCTTTTAAAAGTAAATAGCCGTGAAGACCAACCAGCAAGCACGATTTTTAATGTAGCTAATTTAGCCTCTCCGTTTGTTAAATGTTGCAAACGAAATTATGTATGTTTCAAACTACGCTTCACGTTGCTATGTTGTATACACCATTTAGAAAACACGAGGACTGACTATTGGAATCAATAGCATAGAAACAACTCAACGTTAATAGAATGTGAACAAAAATAACGGTTAGAATCAATATTATTTATAGTGCCAGTTACACACTAGAATTTTCCATAATATTATGGAGATTACTTGAAATATGTTACATTATAGTAATATATAGCATATTACATTATTTTACAGTCTATAACCTTACACTAGTCAACCCAGATGTCTTTAAATATTAAAGAAGGCTCATTAACGTCTTGCCCCCCAGTGGCTTAGCGGTATGTCTGCGGGCTTACACGCTAAAATCCGGGTTTCAATACCCGTGGTGGGCAGAGCACAGATAGCCCATTGTGTAGCTTTGTGCTTAATTAAAAACAACAACAACAACATTAACGTCTTAGATATTAAAGAGAGCGCATATCACAGAGAAAGATATATATAGTACAAATATTACATATAAAGAGTAGTAATAGTCAATTGAAACCTTAAACTAAGAAAACTGTAAAATTTAGAATTGACTTTAACGTATACAAGATATGAGCAAAATATATAATAATTTAAACTAGGATATCGAAGGGCTAAACACACACACTCATATGAACGCAACGTGTATATTCATTGGTTGTCTTTAATTTCTGGGCATTTCTGTTTTCCTTGTTCTGGATCAGTTGGTATTTATTTATACCGACATTATGTAACGGTTTGATATGTTTTTGAATTTCACGCAAAGCTATACAAGGGCTATCTGCACTAACCTTCCCTAATTTAGCAGTGTAAGACTAGATGGAAGACAGCTAGTCATCACCACCCACCGCCAACTTTTAAGCTCCTCTTTTACCAACAAATAGTGGGATTTACCGTCACATTATAATGTTCCCATGGCTGAAATGGCAAATATATTTGGTGTGACGAGAATTTGAACCCGCGACCTTCAAATTACGAGTCGAACACTTTAACCACCTGACCATGAAAGGTGTGGAACCAAAGACATATGGCAGATGAAAACAATCGTTTTATTATATTTTCTTATTGTTTTATTAATTGATTATTTGTGCCAATATAACCATTGTAACTGGGGTGTGTTGGTGACTGTAAAATCTCTTTATTCGCAAATGTTTTAACAATGTCAACAAAACATGCAAACCACAAATACCGAAATACTGAATGTGAAACAAAATCACTGGAAAAGAAACGAGTATTGTAATGACATTAAGTCTGATGGATGAAAACGATTGGATGTAATTGAACATTCTGACTGTATTTATTGTGAACTTTACAGTTTCGAAAAAGAATAGTATCTTATTCAAATAAAACATGTAATGAAAAGATTAAACTTTTGTATGAGTAAATCGCCTAGTTTTCCTCATAAGTCTCTCAGTGGTTCAACAGTAAGACTGAAGGTTTATAACGTTAAAAATCGGCTTTCGATACCTTTGATGGCCAAAGCATAGATAGCCCATTATGTTGCTTTGTGATTAACACTAAAAAAACTAGCCATGTTGTCTTGATAATTGACGCTTACAAACTAACCGTGTTCTCCTGATAACCAATACAATATTTTTTTTAATTATTCGCGAGAATTAAAATATTGTTCTCGGGGCAGACCTGATCAATCTACAATTGCCATTATAATTGATATTAGTGTCAGAGCTGTGTGAGAACCTTATGGTCATGTTACTATTAAAAATAAAATGATTATTCTGTAAATATTTCTTGAGCATGCCAGGTTATAAGGCTATCATCACTGTTGATTTATGCTGACTTTGTATTATTCAAGTAATCCTTTTGCGAAGACTCGAATGAGAAAACAAGTCAAAAGTTGGTCGATCGACGCTAAGAGAAAGTCGATTTGTTTTAAATACTCTCAATCAATCAACGTCCGAGAAATTCTCTCTGTGCTCATATTATACCTTATTCGTTTTCGATTCAGCATGCAATAAGAAACAATGGTTAGCTACTAATGTCGCGAGCATAGCTTCCGTCCAAGATTTATAGATTTTTTCAAAACATTTCTGCTCTTTAGCATGTTAAGTAAAACGTCATCATTTTACCATAACACACTGTGTTACTTTTCTTCCATATATATTGGACGCATTCGTTGGAAGTAATGTATACTTACGCTTATTTATTGTTTTCTGAGGCACGCGTCATCTTTCCTTTGATCTAAACTTACTGATACTTTTATTGCTTTGTGAACATGGAACCCTATTCCAAAATATTGTATGATACCATATTTGTCACAAATGTTAAAAAAGAAGAAACGTTACTCAAAGCTACACAATGGTACATTTGCGTTGTGTCCACCGCAGGGAAACTCCTAATTTTAGCATTAGAGGTTACTAAACTAATGCCCATCGTAAGTGGGCAGTGAGTCTGAAGGCTCACATACATCCCCAAACCAAAGATGATACATATTAAACACAATGAGAAGGTGGTCTCAGCAGATAGCCCGATGTGGCTTTGCTATAAGAAAACACACACATACAATGAAAAATAGGCTTAAAAATACATTTCTTCGCACCGACCACTACCAGCAATAAATAGTAAAAAAACAACATAGTATTTAAGTAACATGATCTTAGGAAAACACGTAGATTAAAAGTGCACGGGTTATAGAGTATTTTATTATCACATAATTATTTTTTATTTATTATAGCTAAAACTAGAAATATTATTTTCCGAATTTTAAAGTATAAGTCCCTAAACTTTCCGATGACTACTAGGAATTTGTTTTGTTTGTTTGTTTGTTTTGGAATTTCGCACATAGTTACTCGAGGGCTATCTGTGCTAGCTGTCCCTAATTTAGCAGTGTAAGACTAGAGGGAAGTCAGCTAGTCATCACCACACACCGACGACTCTTGAGCTACTCTTTTACCAACAAATAGTGGGATTGAGTGTCACATTATATGCCCCCACGGCTGGGAGGGCGAGCATGTTTAACGCGACGCGAGCACGAACCCGCCACCCTCGGATTATGAGTCACACGTCTTACGCGCTTGGCCATGCCAGGCCCCGACAACGAGGGATGGAGGCGTGTTTACCGCCTTATAATATTAAAATTCTGAGTTTGATTACCTGTGGTGGACAAAGTACAAACATCCCATTGTGTGGCTTTGTACTAGAAAAGCACCAACAATAATCTTCTCATTAACAAAACCTATTATTTATCCACGTATTGAAGAACAATTGAACAGTGGTACCGTTGTATTGAATACTTCATTAACATTATTTTAACCACTGTTCCAGTGTATTTAGTTATAATGTAAAATTCATAATACAATTATGAGTCGCTTTTATCTAGGTCTTCTGTAAGTAAACGCTTCTACAGACAAAATGAGCTACGAAAGTAACTACTTACGTGTACAAACTGAGGATTATATACTTCTGGGACAGCGATAAGTCTTCGGATTTACAACTCTAAAGTGAGAGGTTCGATTCCCCTCAGTGAACACAGCAGAAAGCCTTTTGAGGCTTTACTATAAGGAAAATACAAACACTCACAAACGTGTCTTCATAGAAATATTTGTGGTAAATCGTTACGAAATTTATCTTTCAAATTCACAAAATTTCGAAGTTTAGATTAGCTTTACGTCACAAATTCTCCTACTTCTTAAAATCTATTACTTCAGACAACATCGATTAATCAGAATCGTGTTGATCTTAAGATAATTCTTCTTATATTTTTCTCACTGGTACACTGGGTATTTATTTCAAAGGGCCCGGCATGGCCAAGCGTGTAAAGGCGTGCGACACGTAATCTGAGGGTCGCGGGTTCGCATCTCGGTCGCGCCAAACATTCTCGCTCTTTTAGCCGCGGGAGTGTTATAATGTCACGGTCAATCTCACTATTTGTTGCTAAAAGAGTAGCTCAAGAGCTGGCGGTGGGTGGTGATGACTTAACTGATTTACACTGCTAAATTAGGGACGGCTAGCACAGATAGCCCTGGAGTAGCTTTGTGCGAAATTAAAAAACAAACATTTATTTTAAAAGTATGATTTATTTTTTGTTCCTTTTGATGGCAAAACCTGATAGTTTTATTATATCTATTTGATACCAAAGTCCTACCTGAAATGCTACTTGAGTGTAGTAGAGGTTCCACGCCCCATCTGTTCAGAATCCAACACCGTCACAGCTGGAAGTATTTAGCAATAATACGTGACAAAGATGCTTTTGTGTCATTGGAAACTTACTCATCATGAAAAATGTTGAAACTTTGAATATAAAGTCAATACACAAGAAAACAATGTCTTCAGAACACATAATAGTTAAATCAACTGAATCAGGGCCAGGCATGGCCAGGTGAATGAGGCATTCGTCTCATAATTCGAGGGTAGCAGGCTCGAATCTCCGTCACAAACATGCTTGCCCTTTCAGTCGTGGTGACGTTATAATGTAAAAGAAATCCCACCATTAGTTGGTTTAAAAAGTAACCCAACAGCTGATGGTGAATGGTGATGACTAACTGCCTTCTCTTCAGTCATACACTACTATATTAAGGACGGCTTGCGCAGGTAGCCCTCGTGTAACTTTGAATGAATTTCAAAAACAAAGAATAGTCGTGATGATTCACCCTAAGAAGTCAATGACCGAAACGTGTTAAAAAGTACTAATTGCAAATGTGAAAGAAATATACATAAACCATAGCTTTTGTGCAGTTAAGAAGTCGGTAATAACCGAAGTTGAGAAAGAAAAAGTCATGGAATAGATGGAAAACGTGTGCGTGTTTTCTTATTGCAAAGCCAAATCGGGCTATCTGCTAAGTCCACCTTGGGGAAAATATGTAAAACGTAGTTAATAATATAATTGACAAATCACTTTCATTTTTTACCTAAATAATCGCAATGGACATTGACAATTTCTCAGAACTCGCTTTGAAACCATTTGAGTGAAGGATTTTATATAAAAACTAATAAAATGCACAAAGAAAACAGCTTGTCCATCTCCATCTGAAATGATTTTTGTTACGTGTTTGTTCACTCCCTTCTTTTCCTGCTGTAATTATATGATCACTTGGCCATCTGTATAATTACCTCCAGAAAAAAACGTATGAAATTATTTTCGTAATTCAAATCCTTTTTCCTGAGGTAATTTGTTTCATGAAATTGAAAGCAAACAAACTCATACCAACATAAAAATGTATGTTTATACATCTGAACATGTGCTGTAGTATCTGTCTGTTTGTTCGTTTTGAAGCAAAGTCATGTTAACAGTTCTGCCATGTCCATTGCGTGGAATCAAACCCAGGATGTTGACGTTGTTTGCAAGTTTCCCACTTTTTTTTTCACCAAGGGGTCACATTCTGTAAACCAGAAGTAATTACCTCTTTCAAGTTTTGAACACTAGAACATAGAATAAATATTACTGTATTTATCTGTTGTTTTTCTTACACTTTTCTCACATGGGGCTGTATAAGCATCGCCTCATACGCTAATCATTAGCGATAAGGTAGCTACTTAATGGAACAACTGCCAACTATTTGGCAGCTTTTGTCCGACCAAACAAAGGTTTCTATTGTCACATTGTTACCGTGTCGCCAAAGTATAAGCACTTTGTGGTCACAACGGGCCAAGAACATTTAACCCACCAATTCACGATCTGAGCATGCTTAACCAATATATTAGGCTTTCTCTAATAAATAATGAAGAAGTGAGCCAAAGACCGTCGCATTCACGCATTAGAGTAATAGATTCGTAATAATGTATAGTTACACATTCTACTAAGTTTTACATCAAACAAAAATTGAAACAGTGCGTTCGATTCTTTTTTTTTCTTTTGACATCATCATCAGACGAAACAGTTACTCTGCAGGCTACCTGTGGCACCAGTCCAATGAACTGAGTAAATGGAGAATGTTATTATCTCAGATTACTCTGAAATAGCATCGAAATGACGTCAAACACTGCTTCAAAGAATGTCATGTTAGAAAGGATTGGAGTAGTGTGTCAACAACTTTTCTCAGTTTCTATATCGGGATTTGCGTCACACACTCCTGAATCTCTTATCCTTCAGAGAGTATTTCTGTTTGTGAAATGTGATCATTTAACAAAGATTAATTCTGTAAAATTTGGAAGTATTAACCCACCACCCACCACATATATGACACAATGGAAGAATTAACTCTATTAAACCCCAGTTGAAAGCAGCGACTGACGAAACCTTTCTAAACACATTATTTAGGATCAAATATCTGTGTATTCAGAAGTAAAAATAACTTTTCGAATGACCGTTACTTAAAATTGAAGTAAAAACCTTCATCTTAATGAAGTTGTACCATACTGGTATAGCTGTAAGAGTACAGATTTACAACGCTAAAATTAGAGGTTCGATTCTCTTTGGTGGACTTAGCAGATAGCTTGATGTGGCATTGCTATTTGAAAACACACACACACGTATTGAGATTTAGTTCAACCTAAACGATTTCAAATGTGTGTACGAATTTTTCACTCACCTCATATAATAGTCTTAAGTTTGTACAACCATATTGTCCATAAAACGAAAATGGTTATTTTAATCTTTACCCTGGTAAGGTTCAATTTTGCACCGCAATGGGATCAAAAACCGCATAGATGAGTTACCCGTTTTTAACCATTCGCACCACTATATTGTTAATCGATATACATTAAAATGGCGTCTTTTGGTCCCCTTACGGTGCGAAATGTTTTAATAACTCGCACCACTATAATGTAATGAGTTGTCAGTTAGTTTACATTAACTCCTGAAACACAACACTTTTTGGATTGTGCGAAAGTACACATAAGTAAAGTAGGCCAGCTTTTAAAAAACAATACAACAAGCTATCTGCAAAACTCATTGTTACATAACTCATAGTGAAAATATAAGGAACAATAATATTATAGTTTCTATCATCTTTGGTCTTGTTTATCGTAGAACTTGAAATAAATGTAATGGAAACTCATTTAAAATGTTTTCAATTTGAATTTTTTCAGAATTATATCATACTATATTTTTACCAGCTTTTCGAAGTTCTTTTCATAAATGTCTCTGGAATTGGTTGAAACAATATATTTCTTAACAAAGAATACGATGTCATATTATACATGCTTCTACCAATTATACAATTTCAAGTATGAAAATATTTTGGATAATATTTGATGTTACGGGGATTCGAATCCTTGACCTTTAGATTACGAGTCGAGTGCCATAATCCTCTGGCCATGCAGGACCCTAATATCTAGAACAAATAGTAGAAAATAAATAAAAATGAAACAGCAAACACTTTTATTGAATTAGTAGGCCCACAGGGAGTAAAAAAGTCGAAACATCTACGATAAAAATACACATCTTTTCTGTATGTGATAGTTTGTTCTGTTTAAGTTTGATTGCTTAAAACTTTCTGTTTCAAAGTTTTTGGGGAGGGATTATTGGCGTTTTAGAAGTTCTGCGAAACGATGGTTCAGAATTGGAAAAAGTTGAAGAATTATTAACAGCCCTATCGTCGAAGGATTTGTACGAACCCCAAGAGTTGGACGTAACATTATTACATAATCCTTAATACTGAGAAGCTGTCATAATATTTTAAAGGGTTGTATGAGTCATGTCGAAGAAGTTGTAAGTAATTTTTGGAAATACTTAAAACAAACAGATCCTAGGAGTTCCACACACTGAAGGATCGTAACAGCATCTTTTGGGAGAAGTTACATGAATCACGCCGTAGATGTTCCACACGATGAAGGATTGTAACTGCATCTCTTAGGAGGAGTTACATCAATCACGCCATAGAAGTTTCACAGATTGAAATGTAGTAACTACAACTTTTCGGAGAAGTTACATGAATCACGCCGTAAAAGTTCCACATACCAAAGGATCGTAACTGCATCTTTTGGGAGAAGTTACATGAATCACGCCGTAGAAGTTCCACACACTAAAGGATTGTAACAGCATCATTTTGAAGGAGTTACAATGAATCAAGTTGAAGAAGTTCCACACACTAAAGAATTGTAACTGCATCATTTTGAAGGAGTTACAATGAATCAAGTTGAAGAAGTTCCACACACTAAAGGATTGTAACTGCATCATTTTGAAGGAGTTACAATGAATCAAGTTGAAGAAGTTCCACACACTAAAGAATTGTAACTGCATCATTTTGAAGGAGTTACAATGAATCAAGTTGAAGAAGTTCCACACACTGAAGGATTGTAACTGCATCATTTTGAAGGAGTTACAATGAATCAAGTTGAAGAAGTTTCACACACTAAAGGATTGTAACCGTATTATTTTGAAGGAATTACAATGAATCAAGTTGAAGAAGTTCCACACACTAAAGGATTGTAACTGCATCATTTTGAAGGAGTTACAATGAATCAAGTTGAAGAAGTTCCACACACTAAAGGATTGTAACTGCATAATTTTGAAGTTATAGCAAGTGTACTTCAGATTTCTAAAGACTGGAGATTTCTAGGAATATTACTTGGAAGAATTTACATGAAAGACATGGTAAAGGTTTTAAGTAAATGTACTTCTTAATCTTACTCTTTGACAAATTGTATTGACAATTGTTCGGAAGGAGATAAACCAATGACGTTGTAGAAGCCCTAAGTAACAGTATTTCACCATCTTACAGTTGAATATCAAACCATGTAACGACGATACTGTAAGTCTGTTTTTCTAACCTTTGTTTCGTAAATCATAAGTCAACTTTTAGAATAGGTCTTTTGGGTGACGTTTTCACTTCATGTGCAAGTAAAAAAGTGTTCACTTTTCTTACAGAAATAGAAATAAATGTTACAAAATTACACTCAGGAGAAAGTTTTTTTTTTATTCTCCGAGGGCAAATTTAATAGGGATTTTTTCAAACTCTTCTACTGAGGAGAGATACATATAGCCTTTCTGAGGTTTTTTTTTATCATGAGCAATATACCATAGGCTAACTATAAAGCTCTACCTCAATAGCTCTACCACGAGTTTCTTAAACTCTTATTCTCTATAACAATAAATTTTCATTATTAGTTGCAAAAGACATCATAGTGTATTGTGCTTTCTCAGTCCCCCCCTACTAGTGCAGCAGTAAGTCTACGGATTTGCAAAGCTTAAATCAGGGGTTCGATTCTTCTCGATAGTCTCAATATGGCTTTGGTATATGAAAACACACACGCGCGCTTCTTCAGTGGACTGAGCGAGATACCTTAAGCGGACTATAAATGAAGCTGAGGATTCGTGGTCCGAGACTCGCTGCAGCCAAAATATGATCTACACATTGAGATTATGCGAGAGTGACAAGAATGACACTAAATTCTACTGTTCAGTTAAACCAGAGTGGCTCAAGGATTGGTCGTGGGAGCTATTTATTAGTTGGTTTCCCTCCAGACTATCAGTTCAAGGCTAGGGACAGCTGTGTGCAGATAATCCTAGTTTAGTTTGGGCGGAATTCTGCACAGATAACAGACAAATGTTTTTAAAGAATTTACTCTTGAGCATATCTTTCAAATTAAGAAAGTTATATTTTCTTAACCAGCACAACTCATAAATCTGGGATAAAAAGAAAGGATTTTATGCCTTTATCAGATTCGTTTTAGCTTCATTATTTATATTTTAGTTTGTTCTAAATCTTGCAAAGGACTGAGTTCTTGAAATATTAATATAGGTTGGTTAACATGAATCGAACTAAATAATAGTAAATAAACTTCATATGTTTTTGGTCTTATCTAAGTGTCTGATGGATTGAATTCCAGATTAATTAGCTTTCAATTTCCAAACCTGAATGAGATGTTTTATTTTCACTTTATTTTAAGCCATAATTTATTTAATGTAGCATTTTAACGTGTGATTACAGTGTCACCTCTTGGAGTTTTCGAAATTGCGATAAACGAGAAAAGGAGAATGTTTCATATCTGACTTAAGTGTACTAGATGGGGTACACGTACTCCGAACGGAAGTTATGAAAATTCATGATTAATGTACATATATACTTTAAAAACCCTAAACGTCCACGAAAATAGCAAAGCACAAAATGTAAAACCCTATATTTAAATGTATCTCTTCGTAAATCCAACAAACGTTTATTACAACTTTAGTGAGGATCCATCAAAAGTCGTGGTAAAATAAAACCCCAAAACACTCGTACAAACTGCAAAATGCAAAAATTAAAATTTTGTATGTACTTTCCCATGGACCAAATGAACCTCTAACCTCTATATCAATTTTATGAAAATCCATCCACATCCGGCGAATTATTTACATGTACATACAACAGACATGACTATTATATTTATATAGATGGCTCCAGCGCATTATGTCTGCACCCTGAGAATGGAGAAAAATAAAGTTCTCTGTGACAGTGAAAGGAGCCAAGACGGGAAATTTGTGCCCCTATTGCAAATCTACATAAACACAGAATAAAAATTTCGCGAAGTTGGAGGTTGCATTTTGCATAATAAAAACTTTTTTCAGTATCATATAAGCAAAAGTTCCATTATAGTATAATAAATTTATATTGTTTATTAATTACTGTTTTAAATTACAAAGTGCGTAATAGCATCTGTAACATCATACAATCTATTTGTTCGTTATTTTATATTATTTTTAAAATTCTTTTGACTAATTCAATACTAGTATTCTTTAGAAATGCTCAAAGAGCGATTCGAAAAACCTGGCATATGTGGAAACAAATAGTAAAGCAGTGCATTACTGCTAGGCCTGGCATGGCCGAGCGCGTTAAGGCGTGCATTCGTAATCCGAGGGTCGCGGGTTCGCGCCCGCGTCGCGCCAAACATGCTCGCCCTCCCAGCCGTGGGGGTGTATAATGTGACGGTCAATCCCACTATTCGTTGGTAAAAGAGTAGCCCAATAGTTGGCGGTGGGTGGTGATGACTAGCTGCCTTCCCTCTAGTCTTACACTGCTAAATTAGGGACGGCTAGCACAGATAGCCCTCGAGTAGCTTTGTGCGAATTCCCAAAACAAACAAACAAAGCATTACTGCTGGTTCTAACGGAACATTTGGGCCTAACGATAAATCAAAACTAGACAAATACCCCGATATTTGAATAACCAAAAAGTAAAGCTACGTAATACTTAGCTTTTGTGAAAACACATAATAAAATTAGGTTTGTTTTGTTCTGAATTTCGCGCAAAGCTACAAGAAGAGGGCTATATCGGGGTTGTGAGTTCGAATCCCCGTCACACCAAATATGTTCGCTCTTTCAGCCCTGGATGCTCTATAACCTGACGGTTGGTCCCATTATACATCGGTAAAAAAGTAGTCGAAGAGTTGGCGACGGGGGTTATGACTAGCTGCCTTCCCTTATTCTTCAGGATCATTTTGAAAATATGCAACGTATTTTGTTTAATTTTAATATGTTTTGTTTTTGGCTTAAAATTTACGATTATAATATAATTATTTTTATTCTATATAAAGACTCTGATTAGATATGTATATATATATTTGATGTCAAAGAAATATCAGTAACTTCTATGCATGTTAAACCTGCAGCTCTTGGTCAAAGCTGTTTTACACTAATATTATTGCTTTTCGATCTCTCAACGCTTTCCAGGATTGATTAAAAAATTCAACGTTTACCTTTCCTTTTAGCCTCGTCTAATATCCACTCGATGTTTACTTTAAAACTTTGTTATTCTTTTGTTATGGTTACTGAGAAGAGGGCCATGCTTTTATGTTTATCGTCATTTGCCTCTTGCAACCTTAAAAAGCTCTCGCTCGAAGTTAAACATTACCTTATATTTTCGGAAATGAAATATAACTTTAGTATTTTGTAATTTGATAAACCCGTATCTCTAACAAGAAATAATTAAATTTTCCTCGAGTTTTTGTTTTACAGACTTCATAGTGCACAGCAAAGTCAGTTTTACACTGCACGTGCTTGGTTAAAAGCACCTTCAATTGAAATGTATCACAAAATGTAAGTAAACACAAACCTTTATGTCTCTCTTTCTACAGAGAGCAGGAAAATGGAGAAAATGCCTACCTTTTACTATAAAATGTTTCGAGGTTGTTTCTAAGTACACGCTTATTCTTCGAAAAAAAATAATATTGACTTTAAAATCCTACTTTACGCCCTCGTGTTTCTTATGTATTTTCGCGACAACTGTAATCAGGTTGAAGCTATATATATCTTTGTAATACCAGCAAGCCGGAAAAGAATTCCAATATATACATACATACATGTAGAAGCAGCTAAAAATGCCATATCTATACATACATATTGTGACACATCACAATTTATTCCTGACGAGTCTCCGATATAACGTACGTTAATGTATTACTATTTCAAATATCCAGAAATTTTAATTTCAGTTTTATAGTTTTATAAACTTACAAACAGTACGGGTTCCTATATTCAAGTCCAAAGTTGAATATTTTATCGACGCTCCAGGTGTACGACGGGTAAATAATTCACAGATGATATAGTCACACTCGCTTAAGCTAGCTAGTTCGATTGGCCATGCACCGGTTATCGGTTCACTTTTACCGAGGAAGATATTTAATGTTTATGTAGAAATATTAACATCTGAAGCAAATCACTGAAGTTTTAACGGTTTGTAATGTATAAAATTTATAAACGTTCCTGGTCCAGTTATGTAGTTTACCGATTAACAGGCGTTATTCACAATCATAGCTTCATAGACCCACAGTACACTAACTGTAACCGACTAATAATATTCTTCCTTTCTATAGCGTTTTCGTAAAACAAATAATGTTGATTCTTAGTCTCAAGAATCTGCTACAAATTTACATAACAGGTGGGACTTGCGCAATATATAATCAACAAACTACGTCACATGCAAAAAGGAAAACTACACTGAGACAACCGCAGGTATCGAAATAAATAAAAAGCTGTAAATCCGTTATAATACATATAGCAATGTAAAAAATAATTTAATGACATAAACTTTCATACTTAAATTAGTATTACTCCAAAATACATTCGTTTTTATATTGTAATTGTGAAAATTTAAAATAAAACTTTAATATTTATTATAACGAAATTATAAATATATCATTTTTCTTTTATTTATTTTTTCTGCCTGGCATGACTAGGTAGTTAACGCATTGGCCTCGTAATCTGAGGGTCGAAAGTTCGAATCCTCATCACACCAAACATACGGAGGCTCCCTTTCAGTCATGGGTGTATTATAATGTGACGCTCAATCTCACTATTCTTTGTAAAAATGTTAGCAGTGGAAGGTGATGACTGGTTGCTTTCCCTCTAATCTTATATTGCTAAATTAGGGACGGCTAGCGCGGGCAGCCCTCGTGTAGGTTTGCGAGAAATTCAAACCAAACATTTTTTTTTCAGTATTTAAGAAACTGTTTACCACCAACAAAGTTTAATTTTACATAGTATCATTTCAACTGCTTCTCCATTGGTTCGATAAAGATACATTTTAATATTTTTAACTTCATTTTATTTTTTTGTTTCTTTGCTATGTTTCATGTAGGTTAACCTCTAAAAAGTATATTTCTATATATATATATATACCTTTTATTTGGGTTATACATTTATCGAAAATACTCCGGAAAAACAGGGAAAAAGAAAACCCATACCTTTTGTTTATCCCGTAATACAGCGCCTGCTCTCTGAGAATATTGATTATGCCTTGTTTTGTTATGAATAGCTATGTTCACCGGTAAGATTTTCAGAGTACTTGTATGTGATCCGACAGATTCCTGAAGAATTCCAGCTGGCATATTGCAGAAATAAACAATATATTAATAATTACCGGAAGGCTTACGTTAGCATGAGTCGTAATGCTTTGAAATGTGTTAAGCAGCATAATCTAAACAAAAATACAAACATTTACAAGTAAAGAAGGTACTTTAACTGCAGAATAATTACAAATATTTAAATGTGAACAAGGTACTTTAACTGTAGAATTATTACAAATATTTAAACATGAAGAACACTTTATCTGTATAATGACTACAAATATTTTCACATGAAGAAGGCACTTTATCTGAAGGATAATTATTACAGGTATTTACACGTAAAGAACACTTTATCTGTAAGAAGATTATAAATAACTACCCACGAAGAAGACACTCTAGCTGTAGAATGATTCTCAAACGTTCGATTTGTATAACCATTACAACTGAAAGGTTGGTGTAACCAGAACTTTCTGTCTGAAATATGATAACTTGAGATATCTAAGTCACACGTGGAGGAAATCAATAGTTTTCTTAATTCGATCGGTGAAAAAAAAATTTAAAGGTACTACTGAATTTAACGGAATATAAATTCAAACCTATTGCTTAAAGTTTTTAAGATATGGAAATCGTGTTAAATAAATTGTGAAAAAATACCTTGTAATCAATGTGATAAATTAATTTATGATCCAAACGACTGGATCCTCTCTTACTCTGATTATCATGTGTAAGTATAAGAAAGATGGATTTTGGTATCCATAATGTTACTCGACGAGAAATAGTACGTCATAATTCATATTAATGATATTAATCATAAGTTATGTTAGGCGGTCGTTTTCCAAGTCAGAAACTGAATAGTATTTGATTTATTAAACTCATTTTAAGCTTCTCTTATGGATATATATAAAATAAACGATTCACATAAAGTAACACTGTGTATTAGTACTCACTTAAAGCAAGTAACTGACATTAGATAAAAAACACTAAGTGTTGTATTTGAAATAGAAAATACATTTGTCATTTTATTATTGTTTACAAAGTGTAAAGAGTCACCGGACAAAATAACGAGAGAGCTTCGTTATTAGTGTTGTGACTGTTTGTTTTCTGGCATAATGCCAAAAAAAAACGTTTCGTAATGCTTTGAAATGTGTTAAGCAGCATAATCTAAACAAAAATACAAACATTTACAAGTAAAGAAGGTACTTTAACTGCAGAATAATTACAAATATTTAAATGTGAACAAGGTACTTTAACTGTAGAATTATTACAAATATTTAAACATGAAGAACACTTTATCTGTATAATGACTACAAATATTTTCACATGAAGAAGGCACTTTATCTGAAGGATAATTATTACAGGTATTTACACGTAAAGAACACTTTATCTGTAAGAAGATTATAAATAACTACCCACGAAGAAGACACTCTAGCTGTAGAATGATTCTCAAACGTTCGATTTGTATAACCATTACAACTGAAAGGTTGGTGTAACCAGAACTTTCTGTCTGAAATATGATAACTTGAGATATCTAAGTCACACGTGGAGGAAATCAATAGTTTTCTTAATTCGATCGGTGAAAAAAAAATTTAAAGGTACTACTGAATTTAACGGAATATAAATTCAAACCTATTGCTTAAAGTTTTTAAGATATGGAAATCGTGTTAAATAAATTGTGAAAAAATACCTTGTAATCAATGTGATAAATTAATTTATGATCCAAACGACTGGATCCTCTCTTACTCTGATTATCATGTGTAAGTATAAGAAAGATGGATTTTGGTATCCATAATGTTACTCGACGAGAAATAGTACGTCATAATTCATATTAATGATATTAATCATAAGTTATGTTAGGCGGTCGTTTTCCAAGTCAGAAACTGAATAGTATTTGATTTATTAAACTCATTTTAAGCTTCTCTTATGGATATATATAAAATAAACGATTCACATAAAGTAACACTGTGTATTAGTACTCACTTAAAGCAAGTAACTGACATTAGATAAAAAACACTAAGTGTTGTATTTGAAATAGAAAATACATTTGTCATTTTATTATTGTTTACAAAGTGTAAAGAGTCACCGGACAAAATAACGAGAGAGCTTCGTTATTAGTGTTGTGACTGTTTGTTTTCTGGCATAATGCCAAAAAAAAACGTTTCGTTCCTTAAAGTTTGTAAATAAAAAGTTAAATTAGATAAACTTTAATTTAATGTTTTACATTCTGCGCTATGAAATTAAGATAGAAAACACAGCTCGCATAGATGAAAAAACACAGCTTGCATCATAATACCTCCAAACAAAAAACACAGCTCGTATCATATTACTTTCAAATAAAATTAATTTCACTGATAAGCTTTTGGTAGGAAGGTCGTGCACGACTGTTTTCCTAAACTTTTATTCAAAAGTTGTCTTTAAATTATAATAGAGATTCGACCTTTAAAACAACAAAATAACGCTTTTAATAGTCACATATGCCATAATAAACATCTCATTATCGGTAGTTTCAATATAAGTTTCAATTTTTTAACTTCAAAAGTACTGATGGGTCCAATGGATCTGATACGTTTTTTGATTTGATTTTTTTAAACAAATTTTGAAACTGATACATTTGTTGAGCAGAGTATCCGTGATGAAACTTTGTAGAATGGACGGCAACTGGCACAAGTTTGGAGGACGACGTTTCGAAAGTCTTCCACCTTTCGTCTTCAAGTCTTAAAACTGTTTTATGCAACATGCTGTTTTTTTATACCAATGGCTTCGCTCTTTACAAAATTTCTGATACAATATATGTCACGTCACAAAAAACTATTACAAATATTGTAATTTGTTCCATTAACTTGGGCTGGGTTCCGCTACATCCTCACTCATTTCTTCCCTAATTTTACACTGAGTAATGTTTGTTCGTTTGTTTGTAATGAAGAACAAAGCTACACAAAGGGCTATCTGTATTCTGCCCACTACGGGTATATAAAGCCAGATTCTAGGGTTATAAGTACGCAGACATGCCGCAATCCCACTGAGGGACACCAAGTAGTGTGATATCAACTATATAAAAGTCTGTGGTATTAAAGTAGTGTGATATCAACTATATAAGAGTCTGTGGTATTAAAGTAGTGTGATATCAACTATATTAGAGTCTGTGGTATTAAAGTAGTGTGATATCAACTATATTAGAGTCTGTGGTATTAAAGTTGTGAGATATCAACTATATTAGAGTCTGTGGTATTAAAGTAGTGTGATATCAACTATATTAGAGTCTGTGGTATTAAAGTAGTGTGATATCAACTATATAAGAGTCTGTGGTATTAAAGTTGTGAGATATCAACTATATTAGAGTCTGTGGTATTAAAGTAGTGTGATATCAACTATATAAGAGTCTGTGGTATTAAAGTTGTGAGATATCAACTATATTAGAGTCTGTGGTATTAAAGTAGTGTGATATCAATTATATAAGAGTCTGTGGTATTAAAGTAGTGTGATATCAACTATATAAGGGTCTGTGTTATTAAAGGGCAAACATTTTCCCTTTGTTTTCATGTAGATGGATGATGAGAAATTTGGAGTCATAAAACTTAAATCCATACATATATCGACACTAGCAAGAGACCTCAGAAAACCTTAAGTGAAAGATAACAAAAAAAACAGTTGTCTGCCTATCAGATGGGATATACCTTGAAACAATGATATAAGAAGAATGAACATGTGACAGTAAATAAAAATATCACACATATATCTGATATTAACATGCGATTGGCGTCAGGTAAGCGGCTATAGAGTTGCATGTTATATTTCCCTTTTAACATAAAGTGATGAACAGAATTATAGAGACAGAAATTAAGGTTTACACATTTAAAAAGGCAAAACGTGGAAACACCGTTTTAATTAACAATGCTGAACAGAATTATCAACACAGGTATCATAAAATACACACTAAAACAGGCAGAAAATGTATGAAAAATAATAGTTATGGTGTAATCATTAACAGAAACAGTAAATATCAATACTCACTTTATTACTTCAACTATCACTTTAATTAGTTTTTTTTTTTAAATTCCTGATTTTTCTCTTGAGGAAAATCTTGACTACCGTTTCCTGTTTTCCCCGCTCTGTGAGGATCTTGCTTGTTAGAATGTTCTATTATCACTAATTTCTGCCCGCTGCATTGGTTGGAAGCACGTTTATCTGATACGAAGAAACGAACATCAATCATGAAGGAACCGCTGTGATAAGTAATAATAAGTTTCTAGTACAATATTTTTGATTATCTAATTCATCGATCATTTCCTTTATACATACTTATGAAAGATAAACTTGCAGCTGTAATAACTTCCACACGTCTCCATATTCCCTTAAACTATAATTCGATTCTCATTCTGGAGAAACGACGAGACAGAAACAGGATCAATCAAGTATGAGCCTTTACAGATCAACCGTTATGTCTCAGGCTGACTGTAAGCACAAGTTTACAACTTCACATCTCTTTATTATTATTTTTTTACCAAGACATTAACAAACTTTTAGCAAACCAATTGTACAGAATACTGAAAACATGTATTAGGATACACATGACAAAGATACCGTCTGTGCTAATCATAGAAATAACTGAGACCTTGAGAAGAGTCAAATGTACCAAAATAGGCTGCTCCTCTTTAACCCTAATTTTCTAGGTGATTAATTACGCTATTTTTTGCAACCTACAAATATGACTCAGTAATTTCTCGTTCCAATATTTCATAATAGAGTACTGGATTATAGCACGAGTGAGTTTTATTTTACTTCACCAAAAGTAGATCTTTAGGTTAGTACTATAAAGTTAATACAATATTCACTGGATTGGAAATCGTACAAAAAGTTAGAACAAGAGACTTAACTTGGCATATTCCTATATATCTGTTTCTTTGGTTACTAAGTGTCCCAACCAATGAGACATTAAACTAATGACTAGAACAATCATTAACATACTATCTGTAAATGACGCTAAAAAAAAGTCATTTAAAACTACAATACATTAGATAAATGTTTTAAATTCAAAAGTACTGAAAGTAATAAGATTTATCATCACATTTATATCGAAGCCCTCTTTGGGGTCTGTATCTAAAAAGAAAGTGTGATTTTATCAGTTTTGTATAATTTGTCTTCTTTCGTGTAGTCGAATCGTATATTTGAGTGTGTGATTCTTATTCAAACATTTGCAAATCAATGTTGTCATCATTGTAGTTAACGTAGGCCTCATATTTCCACACTCTGTATACAAAGAGTCAGATTTCACACTCTTAACGAATATAAGGTATCGTACAAGATACAATTTTTACACTGTTTCGTCAAGGTTTAAAGATCAATGGATACATCCGATCCTTGAACGACAGTAGAATGTGATGATTGCTAATACTGAAAGTCGGCAACAAACTCAACCAATTATAGTAGGCCATTTTATTTAATAAGTTCTTTATTATGTGTATACATACACATATATAATATTAATACTAAACAATGTAGTACAGTAAAACAAAATCAAAAGGAACAACTGCGTTAGAAACAGGAAATCCATACCTCTGACTTATTATATTATCATAAACACTGCACCAGTCGAAATGATTCTTAGAATACAAGCTATAACATGGAATATAAAATGTATCCTAGGTTCTGGCGGAGACTAAAAATTATTTACGAAACTAAGAACTAAAATAATAATTAAGTAATTTTATGATGTTCATTAACCTGTTGACTGCCGAGTAATTCAGCTGCTACGGCAACTCTGAACCAAGTTCAAAATACAACTCCAATGCAACTTTATTTTATAACTTTTTTGGTGACGCCATTTTGGATCGAAAGTGAAACAGTTTGTAAGTCGGTCAAATGTGTGTATGGTACTGGTATCTAGCGTTGAAGTTAGGTATTATTGAGAACGAATTAACTCATTCTTGGCACTGTGTTACCGATCGGCTTGGACAAATTATCTCGTCTACGGCACTGAATAAGTTAAGTGTTAAAAACATGCCGTGAATGTTTATTCCCAAAGTACAGCTTTTTAATAAGTGAGTTTTGAATAAAACGGTAACACAGCAGTAAACTTGAAGGCTTATAACACAAAATATCGGGTTCGATCCTTGTGGTAGGAAAAACGCAGATGGCCTGTTGTTTAGATTTGCCTGTAAGTAAACAAACAATGATACAAAAAGAGAAATTGCATTTCATTGTTACAAAACCATTATTATAAAGCATTTTTATGTGAGTTACTGCACAAAAACCAATATTATTCATATTTCATGTTTAACAAGATTGCATTAATTTGTATTTTTACATTCAACGAAAGTGGAGGTCTTGAAATAACTGGAAACTCAAAACATACTTACACCTTAGCGTCCTCAATTTCAAAGTCTTAATGTTAAAAAATACACTATATGGCCAAAAGTATGTATACACCCAACTATCACACCCACATATGTTTGTTGAACATCTCATTTGAAAACCACGGGTATTAATATGGAGTTGGTTTCCCATTTACTATTATAACAGCCTCCATTCTAATGGGAAGACTTTTCACTAGATTTTGGAACATGGCTGTGGGGATTCGCTGTTATTCAGCCACAACAGCATTACTGAGGTCGGACGAGAAGGTCTATCTTGCAATCGGTGTTTCAGTTTATCCTAAAGGGATTTGATTAGGTTGAGGTCAGGGCTTTGTGCAGGCCAGTCAAGTTCTTCCACTCCAAACTTGGCAAACCATGTTTTCATGGACCTCGTTTTGTCATGCTGAAACAAAAACAAACCTTCCCCAAACTGTTGCCACAAAGTTGGAAGCGCACACTTCTCTAGAATATTATTGTATGCTGCAGCATTAAGATTTCCCTTCACTAGAACTAAAAAACCTAACCCAAATCATGAAAAACAGACCCAGACCATTATTCCTGGCCTGGCATGGCCAGGTGGGTTAAGGCGTTCGACTCGTAATCGGAGGGTCGCAGTTTCGAGTCCCAGTCGCAACAAACATGCTCGCCCTTTCAGCCGTGGGGGCTTTATAATGTGACGGTCAATCCCACTATTCGTTGGTAAAAGAGTAGCTCAAGAGTTGGCGGTGGGTGGTGACGACTAGCTGCCTTTCCTCTAGTCTTACAATGCTAAATTAGGGACGGCTAGCGCAGATAGCCTTCGTGCTGCTTTGCGCGAAATTCAAAACAAAACTATTATTCCTCCTCCACAAAGCTTTACAGTTGGCACTATGCATTCAGGCAAGTAGCATTATCGTGGTATTCACCGAACCCAGATTTCTCTGTCAAACTGCCAGATAATGAAACGTGATTTCTTGCTCTAGAAAACGCGTTTTCTCTGCTTCAGAGTCAAATGGCGGTGTGCTTTACACAACTCCAGCCGACGCTTAGTATTTATTGCACATGGTGATCTTAGGCCTGTGTGTGGCTGCTCAGCCATGAAAACCCATTTCATGAAACTTCCGACGAACAGTTCTTGTGCTGATGTTGCTTCCAGAGGCAGTTTGGAAGTTGGTAGTGAGTGTTGCAACTGTGGACAAACGATTTTTATGCGCGAGGCGCTTCTGCATTCAGCAGTTCTGTTCTGTGAGCTTGTATGGCCTACCTCTTCGTGGCTGAGCTGTTGTTTCTCTTAGACTTTTTCATTTCACAGTAACAGCATATACAGTTGACTGGAGCATCTATACCAGGGCAGAAATTTGAGAAACTCTTTACTGAAAAGGTGATATCTTATGACAGTGCCACGTTGAAAGCCACTGAGCTCTTCAGTACAACCCATTCCACTGCCAATGTTTGTCTATGGAGATTGCATGGCTCTATGCTTGATTGTATACACCTATCAGAATTGAGTGTGACTGAAACAGCCGAACCCACTAATTAGAAGGGGCGTCCACACACTTTTTACCATATGGTCTATATTCCAAGTTACACTATACAATTTTAAACTATATTAAGGCGTAAAACCACGAAAATTATTCAAGCATATTTTTTCCCCTGTATGCAGCATAAATGCAATTGAGAAAAGGTTACTCTACGACCGTAGTATTTCTTTACCTATTTTTGAATACCTATTAACCATAGAATGTTTTCTACTAAACGAATGTAGAGAATTGTTCACTGGGGTTTTTGAAACCAATTAAACTAGGTTGATTACGCATTCAGCTGTACAGTGTATAATATCTTTACATGTAATATCTTTTGTGTCAGAACTCTATTTTTTAAAGATAATTTTAACACTCTTTCCACTTATAGAGAAAAATGTATATGTAAAAACGGCTGGTTTGGGTTGAAAAACTTTTTTATGCAAACCCAAACGAGCAATTTTTACATATGTATTAATGTTTTACTGTACTACAAGAAAGAAACATTTCCCACATAAACGATGCAAATATATTAGCAGCTTTTAAACATCAACCCAAAACACTATATCCAATATTTGTCTTCAGTTATCTAACCTTAAAAGAGGACGATGCCAAAGTTTGGGAAACGTCCTTTGTAAGTAAGGATTACATCTAATCCTTTTATTTACAGTGACATTTGAAGTCACAGTTTCGATGAGAATAGCCGAGCTATTCCAGCACGTAATTAGAAGTTTGTTTTATTTTAATTTCGCACATAGGTTACATGAGAGCTATCTGTGCTAGCCATCCCTAATTTAACAGTGTAAGACTAGAGGGAAGGCAGCTAGTCATCAACACCCACAGCGAACTCTTGGGCTACTCTTACCAACGAATAGTGAGATTGACTGTTACATTATAAACCCCCGCAACTGAAAAGGCAAACATGTTTGGTGCGACGGGTATTCAAACCTGTGATCCTCAGATATTTTATGAATATGATTAATCTTGATAGAGGAATGTGATTGTTTTTGAAGGAGCAGTGTGATTGTTCTTGATGGGGTAATGTGATTGTTCTCGATGAAGAAATGTGATTGTTTTTGATGGAGCAGTGTGATTGATCTTGATAGAGAAAAGTGATTGTTTTTGATGGATGAAGGCTGCCTCAACATTTAAGAATAGCAAAAAAACATAACATGGAAAAAATATAACTAATCCACAACATTAATTATATCATTCTACTTAGGTTTCTTTGTAAACAATAATAATAATGAGATTTTTTGTTCATTGCATTAATTTACTTGAATAGACTAAAATGTCATACAAAGTAGCGAAGTCGTAAATCTTTTATCATCACAGAAATGCCATAAAGACAGAAACTGGGACACAAAGTTTATTACATTTTATATTGAAAGATAACAGACTGAATCCATTTAATGTGATCAAACAGGGTGAAATTATCTACTCAGAGCAATATAAATGGCAATAACTCGCAATTTGCGAGTGAAGAACTGAATGCAAAACATTACTTTGTATTGCTACATCGATTATTCTATAAAATGACAAAGGGATTTGTGACAATACGAGTATTGAGTTTCTTATGCAGTCTTAATGCAGTTCATATTATAGAAAAAAATAATGTCAAATGATGTTTTATATTGCTTAACCAGAAAAAGTATTTTGAAACGTTTATCAACGTTATGTGTGCTAAAAAGGTTATAGCAAGTATTCAGAGGCGTTATTTATAAATAAATAAAAATGTTTGGTGTCCAATGGAATTATTTATAAATAAAAGATAATGTTAAGTGTCCAATGACGTTGTTTATAAATAAAAGAATATATCAAGTGTTCAGTGACGTTATTTAAAAAATAAATACTTCAGGGATTGGTAAATGTTATACCTGTATAGGAAATATTACGTATTATTTCAGAGTATCTAAACAACGAAAATTATGCTAATTATTGCTTTGTGTTTTTGATACAAGAATAAGCATTTCAAGATTTGGTTCATGTTGTTTACAATGAACACGCTATGTCAAGTATTCGCGTTATTTATACGGTAAATACATCATCAAGTGTTGGCTCGTCCACGCAATTAATATATAAAACCTTATATCATATACTGTGCATACATAGAATCGTGTTGAATATTTAAGAATGTTTTGACCAGTGTTGTTTATGTTGTTTAACTCTGTTTATTCAGAAAAACAAACTTGTCATGAGTTGATTTGTGCTATAAATTTTACATCAAGCATTTGTTTATATTATTCATGTAGGAAATACTGTCAAGTGCCTTCTTTGCGTTATTAACACTGTCTATGTTACGTCAAGTATCGTTTTGTTCTATTTATTCTATAAAGATTATGTCCAGTTGTCTTGGTTTGGTTTTTGAATTTCGCACAAAGCTACTCGAGGGCTATCTGTGCTAGCCGTCCCTAATTTAGCAGTGTAGGAATAGAGGGAAGGCAGCTAGTCGTCACCACCCACCGCCAACTCTTGGGCTACTCTTTTACCAACGAAAAGTGGGATTGACCGTCACATTATAACGCCCCCACGGCTGGGAGGGCAAGCATGTTTGGCGCAACGCGGGCGCGAACCCGCAAATTACGAAGCACACGCCTTAACGCGCTTGGCCATGCCAAGCCGTCCAGTTGTCAGTTAACTGCTTGTTCTTGTCGGAAGGTCATTGGGTCTGAGGCTTTTCTCTAGAGTTGTCCAACTGTTCTACAGCATTGTACTCGAACTTGTCATTCAACAATGTTCACGATCCATAAAAAAGGATCTCCCATCACAGCATTGCATCGCATAGTAGATTTTATTGAAGTATTTCTATGTAGACGCAGTTACCAATGAAATTGTCCTGCTTTTCTGTAGCAATGCTCATGAGATTATCACCAAATAAAAAAAAACAAATATTTTTTTTAAGTTTGTTTCTCGGTTGTTTTATATTTCAAACTTACTCCATTTTTATTTTTAATTGTTTTTGGTTAAAGCTGAAACGTATCATTTTTAAAGAAAATTTCATTTTTTTATTTATTGCTCAGCCATAAAACACTTTTTAGTTATAAAAAATATTACAAATTTTATATTGGTGATGATCGGTGCTGCAGTTTCTGAGATCCGAGTTTTGAACGTGTACGTCGTAAGCTCCATTAATAATAAAACGAGGGTTGTGTTAAATATTGGTTAGCGAGTGCTGTTTATACAGGAAAGGGTAAGCTGGCGTTGTGTTTCAACTGAACCAACAAGGTTTACACCCCTGTCGATGTTGTTTCAATCTAGTGATATACACTCTTCACACCACATCAACTCATGCTCTGTTTACACTTTTGATCAACATTAGTTTAGAAACGCCGATTTATGAGCTGGAGTGTTTTTCTACAGATATTAGCTAGTGACAAAAACAGTTTTATGGAAATGCATTAAGTCACTAGAATTAGAAATTGAGAAGACGTGAAACATACCGTGTGTTGTAGCATCTTAATCATTCATGTTTGTATTTGTTTTTGTGTGTGTGTGTGTTTAGGAAGAAAGATACACAAAGGACTATCTGTGCTCTCCCAACTACGGTTATCGAAAATCTAGTTTCTTACAGTGTATACGTTCGCTATGCCACTGAGGGGCATATATTTGTGTCTGTCACTCTTGTTGGTTGTTTTATGCTGTTATGTGTCACCAATAAAGTTCATGTTCTAACTCACGATTGTGACGTTAATTTTTTATTATATTCCATATAAAAGCTTTCGAAATCAGCTCCAGCTTCAGCACGAGCAATAGCAGTATCTAGTTTATTGTGAGCATAATTTAACAACTGTCTTTTAATATATAGATATTTGTTACTTTTTTTCACTCATGCCCAAACAAGAACTTTCTATTGTAAGGGATCGTATCTCGTGTACAAATGTTTTTTTTTTAAATGCATTCGTTTTTATGAATTCAAAATAGGATTGGTCTCCGCAATAAAATTTCAAACACAACAAATGAAAAACATCGAATACTCCATAACAACAGAATACTAAAAGCGTTATAATGTATAACACAATAACGTCTCTTTGCCCTGTATGAAATATTTTATTGTTTTTATCTGAAACGTCTTCACCAGCAAATAGAATAATAAAATTTGTTCATGTAATAGTAGCCGAAATAGATAGGATTTACGCAGCTGTGAAGATACACAGTTTTCTAAAACCTATTACCTTCTATCTTTAAGCTTCACATACGAAACAAAACTTAAACCTGAACATTAGAATCCGATATTAATGTTGACTGTCCACAGTATCAACCTTAGTCACTTAAGAGGAGGTAGTTGCCCCTAATAAAGCAAAAAATGAATAAAACAATAACAAAGATTATAAACACAATTACTAAAGCAAACTATAAACATAGTGAAAACTAGTAGTTTGTACTTCGTAATTAATATTTATAGCAAAGCTAACAATGCGAGATGCAACCTTCTCTAATTTTGGACAAATGACCAGAAGAAATGCAGCTGGTCAACAACATTCTATCACCCACCATTCACGCTAATAGATTAACTGTTACTTTTATAAGGTATCCATATCTTAAAACGTGTGGTATATTTTGTCGTACCACATACATTTAAACCCGGTTGGTCAAAGAAATTGAAAACCTAAGGACTAACCATGCTCTAGTGAGGTAAAACTTATCTTCTTAAGCTGTCAAATTGAAAGATGAATAATCCAATTTATTATTGAAGTCCAGGAGGCAACTTTCAATTTATTTTCTATAAATATCATTATTTATTGGCATTGTTATTATTAAGTGTCGTTATATTGCACGTATGGTAATTATAATGTAAGCAATAATAATGCATTGTGTAGTTTTACCTGATTAATCACGTGTTTTGGTATTCAAACATTTTCTGAGCGTGAAAAAATTCGTCACATAAAGTAATTTCAGTTTCGAAATAATTGTATCAGCTCCTTTGCAGTACTTTATGAAAAAAACAAACTCGAATACGACTGTTTGTTTCTTTTTATAAGAAGGAACTAGTGAAAGAGCTTAAGTAAAGATCTAAATGATACCCTGTTAAAACCTGTAACGTGAAAACCCAAAAATGACTATGGAAGAAGCAGAACAGTTAGAGACGCCATTAACAAAACTATCGTTTCGCTTTCAAAGCTTTTGTTTATTTCTGTCTTTCGGATTTACTCACTTCTAACAAGCACATTTCATTGAAAAGAAATATTAAAAACAAGTGAAGAACACGTTGATTTTGTTGTCGTCACTTGGGATGAGCTAGGGGCGTTAATGTCAAAAATTTGGAAAATATTTTTTCGTGAATGTTCATTATTATTAAACATATATCTAAATAAAGGGCTATGTACTCTGTCCATTACAGGTATCAAAACCCTGTTTTAGCAGTGTACGTTTTATTTGTTTTTTTTAAATTTCTGACAAAGCTACACGAGGTCTCTCTGCGCTAGCCTTCTCTAATTTAATAGTTTAAGACTAGAGAGAAGGTAGCTAATCATTACCATCTACCGCCAACTCTTGGACTATGTTTTTTATCAATGAATAGTGGGATTGAACGTCACATTATAACGTCTCCATGGCTGAAAAGACGAGCATGTTTGCTGTGACGGGGATACGAGCCTGCGACCCTCAGATTACGAGTCAATGCCGGGTCAGCAGTATCGTTTTGCAGACTTCACGCTGTGTCATTGGGGCTTAAGGCTTAAAGTATTTAAACACACAGTCAACTTCTATAATTGAACAGGATCGTTAAGTGATAAAGGGACGTCATATTGTAATTATTAAAATGAACTAAGATATTATTTTTTATACTTTTGTTTCCAAGGTGCAATTGTTCTTTCTGCATATACATTTTTGTCTCATTTTCATACAGTTACTCGTTTGTTTCAGTATAGCTCTCAAAAATTAATAATTGCATTTTCTAGTCAACTGCCCAGCCCCGGAATAGTTTACGAACCTACAACACTAAAATCCTGGTCTATAACTTTTTATTTTAGCAAATAACCACCTAGCGTCGAATTACATGTACTCTTCAAACCTGCTGAAACCATTATTTTATTGTTTTAACATGCATTAAAAATTAAAATTTAAAAGGTTTGGTCTGAATTTCGCGAGAAGTTACACGAGAGCTATCTGTATTAGTCGTCCTAATTTATCAGTGAAAGGCTAGAGGAAAAGCAATTAGTCATCATCACCACCCACCACCAACTCTTGGGTGTTACGTTTTTTTTTTGGACTGAACGCAACAGAAAGACACAGATAGCAGCTTGTATAATTTATTATAATGATCTACCTATATGATAGACACAAAATATATTATCTAATGGCAATAACAGATATCTAGTTTCAACCATCAAAACAACTTACAATACAAAAAAGTACTGGCCTGTGCTTAATAATATGATCCAGGATAAGTGTCCAAATCCGAAATCCAAAGTTCTAATCTAGGCGTTGAATCTGTCCCACGGAGAAATTTTCGAAGTTTGAATGGGTAATTTCAAACAAAAGTTCACAGTCCAATTCCTATTGACTTTCGATATAATCCGTAATCCGACTGAATTGTAAAGGTTGACGGAATAAAATTTTTCACCGCTTTAGTCGATCTAGCTCTATTCACAAATTCAGTTTAAACTTTCTCAAACAAGACAAAGTTCTTGATCCGAATAAAATGGATGACTTACTTCTTGACCCGAGTAAAAGTGGATGATTCACTTCCCTCGCATTGCCTTCTGTTTATATACTATATCGCGTAACTTCCCAGAATTCCACAGTACAAACACCAGGCCAATACAAGTGATCAATCTATTTAGTTTTAAAAATTTCTAAATGAATTTTAATTAATTCTAAAATGTTATTTTAAATTTCACCGATTTAAACCTCGAAACAATAATATAAATATAGAATTATAAATAATAAATCTGGGAATTCAAACACGACATTACATGATATTTACATGACATTTACATAACACTCTGGACAACATTTACATGATATTTACATAACATTGGGCTACTCTTTTTTCCCAACGAATAGTGGGATTGATCGTCACATAACAACGCGCCCACGGCTAGACGAGCGAGCATGTCTAGTGAGACGAGGATTCGAATCCGCAACCTTCAGATTGCCAGTCGAGGTACCTCACCACCTTGCTATGCCGGACCCAGAATTAAAAAGAAGAAGTTTAGTGATTAGAAATTAGATTTATTACTCCTAACACCCTTAAGAGCATTTCTTGTTTATTTTTACATTTTAAGCAGTAAACTAGTTGTCATTATATTTCATATTTACTGCCTTTACATCAATTGGTTAATGTTTGTTGATTCCTATTATCTAACTAAACCTTGTGTACAAAGTATTTATAAATTTGTTGTTGTTGTTCTCTTTGTTTCATTTTTGGCGCAAAACTACTTTGCGGGGAATCAAACCCTGGATTTTAGAGTTGTAAGCTTCGAAGTTTGCCGCTGACCCAATCATAACTTAAATATCAGAAATTGAGGGCTCTTCCTGTTGTTATTCGTAATTAAGCACAAAGCTAAACAAAGAGTTATATACGTATTCTGCCCTCAAAGGGTATCGAAACCCGGTTTCAAGCAGTATAAGTCACCAGTAAAGATAAAGATAGCAGATTATTTCTTTTTTGATTCTTTTCCAATGAAAATGAAAAACTTTTTTTTTTTGAATTGCATCAAGCTTTGTTTACGTAATAGGGCTGATAAAATAATTTATGTCATATTAATTCAAACCTATGTAACTTGCTAATATTAATCTTCAAACTGTTTCTCAAAATCTGATGCCAAATCCTCAAATCACAGGTTAATTCTTACAATGTTTTCAATTACACATCTTTCTGGCCCGGCATGGCCAAGCGCGTTAAGGCGTGCGAATCGTAATCTGAGGGTCACGGGTTTGCATTCCTGTCGCGCCAAACATGCTCGCCCTTTCAGCCTGCGGGCGCTATAATGTTTCGGTCAATCCCACTATTCGTTGGTAAAAGAGTAGCACAAGAGTTGGCGGTGGGTGGTGATGACTTGCTGCCTTGCCTTTAGTCTTACACTGCTAAATTAGGAACGGCTAGCACTGATGAATTTTCAAAGTCGTCCTTAACTTAAAGAAAGTACTCGAAAAACTCTAGGAAGCTTTGTTTAGATCCTTTAATTTCGAACAATAAAGTTTTCTTCTTTTTCTCTTTGCAGAACTGAAGCTTAAAAAAAAACTACCAGCTGCATTGTGTCTACGAAACTGATCACTTCATTTATTTTAAGAAGAAACAAAAACCAACTTTGACTTTCCGGCAAAGAAAAAATAACAGTGAACCTCTCTTTCTCAAAACTGAAAATAGCTGTAGTTTTAATATTGATGTTACAACTTTAAGCAGTAATGGTCACTCTTCTCCTGTCAAATACTTGTAGTTGACCTTAGTTGCTTAAAGCGCGAGTACGTAACAAAATGTTATTCATTACCTGCTCTAACCTCACCACACACAAACACCAGCCTCGTAATAACTATATAAAACATAATATTCAAGTTGAGATACTGACTACAAACAGCAACCATTATTTTTTCTCTTGCTAATCGCCTAATGATTTACTTTCTCAAGGGAGATAATCCTTGGTGAATGAAAGATTATCCGTAATTAAAGAATCAATCATCCAATTATGTCCTTAAACGAAAGAGTTCTTGTATTTGATAAGATGAAGAGAACAACCGTCTAAAAACTTCAGTGTGATATTACTCACTAAAACAATGAATATATGTATACTTTTTTCTGGATCGCAAGAACTGTTCTCTCCAGTATGACTCGATTTAATTTGCAGACAAATAATGATACCACACAATTAAGACAAAGATAATTAAACTTTGTTACTTTATTTCGTTTATTTCTAACGATATAATTATAGAATTGGTTGAGTACGTTATATTAAAACTATTTTTGCGCCTCACCATGTCCAATTACACTCTTCTGACGACGGTACATTTTAACAATAACACAGCTGAAGTATAAAGACTTATTTCAGATCTATTCCTTGATGGTTCTGACACTTCAAGATGATCCACATCACTTTGTTCTCCAATTGAAATAAACTACTACGAATATACCGTCTTGTAAATTCTAATTCTCCTCCCTGAATATATTTTTACAACTTTATTGTATATTTTGCAATAAAAGAGCTGTCACAAACTCTTACAAAAAAACGATCAATGTTCAATGTCATCATATTACCCTAAACTCCAAAAAATGTTAAAATGTAGTTCTTATACATGTTATTTCACCACAACTTTATACGGGCTATTGTTATCTCATCACCTACTGATCAGCTTATTCAAAACTGTTTTATTCAAATGTAAAAGATGGAAGTTAAATTTTGGCAAAATCGTTTGCGTTTAAGAGATTTTAATGATATTTTTTAAACAACAAAACTTTAATCAATCGTTAAGGATAAGTTTATGTAAAAACGTATCCAGTGTAATCTGTTTTAGCCGTCCTAAATTATGGACAAAGAAACCAATCGTAAAGCAACTAGACAACAGCACCACCACGCCGCTCATGGGTTACTCATATTAATTAGTAAAATTTGACTGTCGCTCTTATAACTCACTCACGGTCACAGAGTGCAGAAGAAAATTTTTGAGCTAAAGGTACACGAACCATGTACACTTAGATTCACACACTGGCACACTAACCACTAAATCAAATCATACAATAAGTAACTAAGAGCAGCTTGTTCTAATGCATGGTGTGTGTGCGTGTGTTTGTTTTCTTATAGCAAAGCCACATCGGCTATCTGCTGTGTCCACCGAAAGGAATTGAACCCGTGATTTTAGGATTGTAAATCCGAAGATTTACCGCTGTCTCAGAGAGGGCGTTTTAATGTAAACCCCTATGTAGCGTGTAGAAATGAAGTGTGATTCAAAGCAAGTTAGACGCTGTTGTAATGTGAAAGTAATGTTCGTTGTTGTTGTGTTTTTCTTTAATAAAACAAAATTTAGGGTCTGACATGGTTCAGGTATGCGGCTCGCAATCTGTAGGTTTGAATTCCGTAACTGAACATGCTCATCTTTCAGTTGTGATGTAAAGCGAAATTCAATTCAACTATTCATTAATAAATAGTAACTCAAAAGTTAGCTGTGGGTAACGTTGGTTTTTCTTGTAATGTATTATTTCTCATAGCCCTCAAGTGGATTTGCGTGACACTCAACAAATAAACATACAATATACCAATCCATAAACATACAATCTACCAATCTATTAATAAATTTCCATCATTGTCATTAATTACTTCTATAATTGTTTGTTTTTTAATTTCGCGCAAAGCTACGCGAGGGCTATCTAATTTAGCAGTGTACGACTAAAGGGAAGGCAGCTAGTCATGACCACCCACGGCCAACTCTTGCGTTACTCTTTTATCAACGAATAGTGAGATTGACCGTCACATTAAAATGCCCCCACGGCTGAAAGGGCGAGCATGTTTGGTACGACAGGGGGATTCGAACCTACAACTCTCAAATTAAGAGTTGAACGTCTTAACAGACCGTTTTAAAAACAAAAAAGTCCAGACATAATGATACATATCAAGCGTTAGATGGTCCACTTTGAACAAGACAATTTATTCGACGTTACTTTCACCAAATCTGCGACATAATAGTGACCTAGAACGAAATTAGTTAGTTTAACTGCTTCGCTAACAAGTGGTTATTGTTTATAATTGACAATATTAATCTGAGTAGTGAAACAAATTAATTGTTTTAATGTGGCATTGGTGTTGACAATGTTACTCTAAGTAAATGTAGTAGCAAAACTAGTCTAGTTTTATTGTGGTATTAGTGTCGACAATGTTAATCAGAGTAGATATAATCATCAAACTGATCAATAGTTTCCGTGCGGTATTAGTGCTTGTAGTATGCCTTGCTTTTGAATTTACTGTTTTCTCTATTTTCTGTTAGGGTTCTTTTGTTAAACTGTACCTTCCAGTAAGATTCTTTTTCAGAATAAACCAGTTTAAAGTACTAAATTTGCACAGTAGTAAAACTATAAACTACACCAATATATTATTATTGATATAAAAATTACTCGAAAAGATTTTGTTGTCACTTCATTTTATTTTGTAAGGTTTCTACAACAGTGCGCATTTTCTATGAGAATTTGTTTCTTTGTCTGAAACTGAGCAGACAACGCGATGGGTTTTCTGTGCTTTGTCCCCCAGTGGCATTGAAATCCGGTTTCTAGCGGCGTGAGTCTGCAGACATGCCGTTGTGCTGCTGAAGGGGGCTTCTGTATGTGTGTTTTCTTATAGTAAAGTCACATAGTACCGTCTGCCGTGTCCACCGAGGGGAATTAAACCCCTGATTTTAGAGTTGTAAATTTGAAAACTTACTGCTATCCTAGCGGGGAACGGGGTCTTTCATGAGAAGCTTTAAAAATTTGTACTTTATATTCTTATATTTCAAGCCCAGAACTACTGTTATGGTCACGAAATGTTTGTTGTTGTTGTTTTTACAAAGTACCAGAACCGTTCTTTTAAGCTTTGGTTAATTTATAGGCTTAATATACAGTCTGAAAAGCAATTTAAAATTCATTTCAGCTACGACAAATGAAGCCTGAAATTTTCAAATAATAGCCAGGGTCAATTTCACCAGCTGGTTTTCAGTTGTTGTTTTTTTAAGTCAACTGTCGAATCTACCATATTTCGTCACACATACGTTTCGATAACTGGTATGATAAGTAATTTACAATAAAACAGAACTGAGATAAATATGGTGACTGCAATAAACACAAAACAGAAACTAACCAGAAAACCCGATTCCGCTAACCTTCAAGAAACCTCTGTGAACATCGATTTTTGTTTATTGTGGCCTAGAATCTCTCATCCTGTTAACTGCTGAAGGTCTGTCTATGTTAGCCAAAGGATTTATCTGAAGAAGGCACGCCGCAGTAATGACTTAAGAAAACAAAATGGAAAGGAAATAGGGGCCCAAACTCATGATTACTATTTTATTTCTATCCGTGGAGATTGTCCTGACAACCGCTATTGCAAATGATGCTAGCTATCCATAAGAACTGACACCATAAACTTGACAGCCATTGTTAGAAGAATATTGGTCTTAATAAAGACTGAATTAGAACAAACATGCCAAAAACCTTTGTCCCACATAAATCTCTGAAGGACATCTGTTTGTGTTGCAGCACTAGCGCTGAAACCTTCTAGATGTTTCAAAGTTGTATCACGAGAATAAAGCCAATCTTCTTAAGTCAATAGTATTGAGAGGCCGATGGAGCTATTTACTACTTTTATCTAAATATGCAATACACGTTCCAGTGATAACTGAAATGTTTTTATCAGCGCAGAATAAAAGGCGAAGTCGCTACTTCATCGTCTTTATGTTTTTATTCACTTTCAAATTTTTGAAAAGCATGCCATTACTTTAGGCTTTCAAAGTGTGCTGTTTGATTGATATTTAATTAGAATATGTTATCAGCATTTAATTAGAAAAAAAAATTAATAACATAGATAATCTGTGGAATATAAATATTAAAAAAGATGAGAGAGCATTCTGTTTAGCGCTCGTGGAGATTTTTACTTTCTTCGTTAAATTTCTAAAACGTGCCCCGCCTACTACTAACTTATAAGTTTTATAGACCAATAAACGTAGGGCATCTCGACCCACTGCAATCAAGACTATTTCATAATATATTTTCATGATTTACCAACTGTTTAAAAAAAAAAAAAAGTTATCGCCCAAATAGTTAGAATAATTACGACATGCTTCATGGAATGTCCCATAAAATAACAGGTCAAATGTGTAAAAACATATTTACCAAAATATTTCGAAACACGAATTCTTGGACAACCTAAAAGCTAACATGAGTTTAGTTTTTACGTTTTGTCTGAAAATCGTAAAATTTATCTAATCTTAAAACTTACTCTGTTTATATGTGAAGCTCTTCAAAGCTTACCTGGGAATAGGATATATATTGTATTTGATGTGTTTTTTACAGCTTCGCTTTAAAGTAAACCCAAAAGAAAATGGTAAAATACCCCGCATATATTATCGGTGTTCCCCAGTGGTAAAGCAGTAATCCAAAAGTCTTATAACGCTAAAAACCACGTTTCAATACTTGTAACAGCCTGTTGTGTAACTTAACAATGAAAACAGCATGAAATACTATCGATTTAATGGTCCAAACATTAGTTGTTTATTTATATTTTGTTTTTTTAAACTATGTTTTTATCTTATTATTATTCAGCTAAATTCGAAACATCATCTGTACCGGACTATTTTATCTCGAAAAAACTTCCAATCAAACCAGTGTTTACGTCACATGAATCAATATTTTTTATGTTTGAACCTAATGAAAGGATTACTGAATTTCATCGTATCTTTCAATAATGCCTGTAGAATTAAACTTATGTAATGACACAGTAGCGATTGGTCTCACGTAAATAAAATGTTTAAAATATATATTTTTACGCTTGGAAATTAAAGGTAATAATTACAATAAAAATTTAAGAGTTACGAAATGTGCGAGAAAGAGGTTTGTGTGTTTTCTTATAACAAAGCTACATCGGCCTATCTGCCGAGTCCACCGAAAAGAATCGAATCCCTAATTTTAGCGTTGTAAATAAATAGATTTACCGTTGTACCAGCGGGAGACTTGAGGTTAAGTACAGCTACACAATGAGCGATCTGTCCTCTGCCCACAACGCGTATCGAAACTCGATTTATAACGTTGTAAGTCCGCAGACAATCCGTTGTGCCAATGATAGCAGGAGGAAAGATTGCATTAATTTTATCTTACAATTTCAGTTCTGGGATTAGAACTGAGTAAGTCACTTCTATAAGTGTAACATCTTTATTACACATAAAATAAAATGTCAGGTAAGTTTTCATTAATTTAATCTTTTCATAAATCACAAGCTGCAGGGAAAAAAACTGACATATATGTGAGCAAAGGAATTATATGACATGTGATATAACTTTCAAATTAACATGCATATTTTCTCCTACTAAAAATAAATATTAATGACATAAGTTTTCGAGAAGAATAATATCGAGCACAGCTGTAGAACAGATTTTCAATAGTTTTCAGTTCTTAATTCAATCAGAAAAAAAATAACATCGTTAACAATTAAAGATCAAATACTTTGATACTGGTCTACTTTAATGATCGAGCAAATCTGACATAAAACAAGATAAAATGCTTTATTTTGAAATTTTAAACCATAAAATAAATTAAAGAAAACGTGTTTTGAATTAAAGTGGAAATAAAAGGAAAAATATTTGGATGTTTAGCAATTTAATAATTTTATCTTGAATAGAAACATATGTTTGTTCTTAAGGTAAAAATCATTCCGTTTGTTTAATTGAATTTATTGATTGAAATTAAGCACAAAGCACAGCAATGGGCTATCTGTGCTCTGGTGAAATGATTATTTAAAAATAAGCACAAAGCACCACAATGGGCTATTTGTGCTCTCCCCGCACTGAGTCTATTATGCCGCTGATGGAGAGGAAAGTTTTTCAAAGTGTAGAAGAATTTAGCGAACGAAATATTTCGTTTCAGTACAAATATTTGCGTGATATATAGATTCACAATGTGACTGGTAATATCAATCATATCATTTGTTATTGGTTTGATGCAGGATTCCGGTACAAATAATTTACAATAGCATTTTAAGTACTTATGCTGATAAAACTATTTAAACTATTATCATTCTTATATGATGTGCTATACCACAAAAATGCTATTATTAAATACTATAGTTTCTAAATAATAATTTTAAAAAAGAAAAATTATTTGTTTGTACTAATATCATTATTGTTCACATATTTTAACAGTAAAAATACATTTATATCGTTAGCCGTTGTATGTAAATATTACAACATTCTACGATCTCCATAAGAAATAATGTGGTATTGAATTACAATGTGTTTCAACAAGTTGAAGAAATGGCGTTTTAAACAATCACTAACAAGGCGTCTCGACCAGATAGCGGATTATGAGAAAAGTTATTTTCTGGAATCCAAGATGTCTTTTGGTTTGTTGTGGTTGTAACATATTTTCTTTACAAGAAATAACAAGACATCCAAAAGCCATTCTCTTCCTTATAACACGGTTGAGCGAAAACAAAATCTAAACTCTCTGCCAGTATTGATTTATCGAATATAACAGTAAAATATTCCTGTTGTTAAAGTAACAAGCAAAATATGTAGCCTTCAACCTCACTTTTACTCTATCTACTTTCACAATGTCAAAAGCACCATATTTTTATAAGACCTTCGTAACACGCTAAGTCTGTGGGCTTAAAACGCTAAAATATCGGGTTTTATTTCCGATGGTGAACAAAGCACAAAATATTCCACTGTGTAGCTGTGTATTTAGTTTTATATTCCACTGTGTAGCTGTATATTTAGTTTTATATTCCACTGTGTAGCTGTGTATTTAGTTTTATATTCCACAGTGTAGCTGTTAATTTAGTTTTCACTTGATGGTGTAACTCCCACTCTAGCTTTATTAATATATATTTATGAATTACTATCGCATGTTTCACTAGGATTACTGTTGAAACATACACCTGATACTAAACTAGAAAAAGTTGTGTTATTCCGACATTTTAGTGAATGCACGATTCATTTTTCTTGGAAAAATTAGAACACTTTGTGGGCTTCTTTTATCGTTTCACTACCAATTACTAGGGCGTCAAAGTTTGTTTGTTGGATACTTTTGCAACACACTTTCCAAAATAAAAAAATAAAATTATTATAGACACAAAAACAAGACAAACTCAAATTTGAAACTTTCTTCACACACGTATACTTAGGTGAAATGCTTATGTATCGATTAAGAAACCTTCGGGGAGTTTCAAAGGCACATTGCGTTTACACGTGTTATGAACGTCTCAACTTCGAAAAATCAAACAACATAAAATAAAATGGTTGATTTTCTTTGGTTGAAACACTCTCTACACTGTGTAACGGTAAATATAAAATTGCACATTACCCTAATTTAGAAAAAATATATAACCGTAATTCTTCTTGTACTAGAAACCCGATAATGCATTCAGAGAAAATGTTTTTTTTTAACGAATTATTTTTACTTAATCCGTTTTTATGTTTTTCTACACATAACAACCAATGGTGTAGGATATACCATAATATTATCAGCGCTGAGTTCAATATGTTACTCCAATTCGTTTAAAATAAATAAATGCTGACAACGTGGTATGACGTCAACATCATATATCTGTAGCTCAACCTTGGTATTGATTTTAACAGAAACGTAAGTGGAGACAACGATCTAAAACAAGGCATTTTTTTTTTAAATCTAACTTAAGACATTAATGTTCAATAGAGAAAAATATCATGTACTTCATATTCGGATTACTGACCATGAATGTTTTTCATTTCTTAATGGTTTCCCAAACAATTCCTGATACGACATACAAGGTCGGTTATCGAATTTTTACACCACTTGAGAAACGGATGAAAAAAAAACACATAATCATATATTCGTTTTGTTAAAACAAAATATGCACATTGAAGTGAAATGTTTATTAGCAGCATCCAGACTATGTCAATAAAAAATTATTAACATCCACTGCACATAAGAAAACATTGATACCAATTTCATTATACAATGTATCCCGGTGGAACAGCGATAAGTATACGCACTTAGAATGCTAAAATTATAGGTTTGATTCCAGATAACGAACACGACAAATAGCTCACTGTGGCTTCAGTCAAAAACAAACGAACACACATTTCATAGTAATACTACGTTTATTTTATTCTTCGAAAATATAAAATAAAGCATTGAGTAATGCAAGAGAAAGAATAACACTAGCGTTAGTGGGTAAAATCAGGTAATTTACAAAAGAAACCATCAAAGAACAGCTGACGTTTATGGTATTTTAGCCATGGCAAGGCAAAGACACTCCTGTTACAGTTAGTCAATCAGATTAGTTCTCTCAAAACTAGGAATATGAAAAACCGTCATATATTTTAAAACACAATTTAGTAATCATCCAATCTACGTCAAATAAATGACTACGTGCCAGAGTTGATTTCACGACTTTACTTCAAAATATAACACGATCATGAACATAAATCCAAAGTAGCTTGACTCCGATGTTGCAAGCTTAAAATCAACGCGTAGGAAAAAATGTCCTCGACCATGTCTCTAAAATAGTTATCTCCGAGACCTCTTAATTTTGTGAAGAAACCTGAAGAGACGCGACTCATCTCCAAAGAGTTAGCACCATTTTTTTTAAACCACAGAACCTGGCATGGCCTAGTGGATCGGGGACTCGACTCATATTCTGTTGGATACGGGATTGAAACCCGTTATTAAACATACTCACCTTTTCGTGAGAGTGTTATATTGTGATGGTGAATCCCGCTTTTTGTTGGTAAAGAAGAATCCAAAAATTGGTTGTGGTTGATAACCACTTTAAGAATAGAAGTTATTAATTATATATTACAATGAAAGACTTATAAGGATAATATATTTTGTATTATAAGAAAAGACTCATTGCTTAATTTATGTTCTGTTAGTGTAGCTTATAAGATAAGGAAATTAGGGTCGACTATATTATTTAATGCAAACGAATGTTTCAGTAACACCAAGAGAGAGGTTAAGAAATTAAGGAAGATAAGAGCTCTGGTTACAAATGATCGCGACAGAAACTTCGAGACATGTTTATCCCACTTTGAAAAATACAACTGATGCTTAATAAGTGAAGTTGATACCTAGTATTTAAATTAATATAGCGATATATCTTGAAAAACTCTTTCTATAACTTAAAATCAACCAGTGTGCAGGTTTTACTCTACCTCAAATAGTAATTTTTAGCAAACTGTTTAATAAACCTTAATAGTTGATGCAAACGACTGACAGTTATAAGAATGTTATTACATTCAGAATGTTGGAATTCTGTGCATAAACTTTTTTCTTTGGGTGGTGGGGGTATTGAAATAACAAGTCCTTATTGTTATATGTCGTTAAAACAACACGATTAAACTGTTTTAATGAAACTTTCCTCAAAAGTTCAGAACAAACCCACAGAAAAGTACGAAAATATATGGAATTACCTAAGCCGTATCGCATATTCTACTTTCTGTATAAAAAGAAACGTTATATTCCAAGGAATTATTAACACTGGAAAGTTAAAAGTTATAGTTAATATTACCAGAATACGTGTATAATTAACACAATTTTCCATTGTAATGTTAATAAAAACCTTCATAAAAGATCGTAAATAATAAAAAGCAATTTAAATTAGATTAAATTTAGTCTGCACTGTCTGTATGAATACAGCATCTGAGACAAACTGTATGTTATTAACACTACTTTAACTGTTTGATTGCTTGCTCTGTTCTGTCGAGTGTTTAATTATTTATCTTTAATTTTTGTCAAACGCTCAACTTGGGTTTCGATCATACATTTTCATCAAATATTAAGTCTCAAAACTTCGTAATGGTTGAATGTTTCAAAATAATAAATAAATACTTATAAATAATGACAGTGTTTTTGTCGAGAAGCTCACTTCTGCATATTTTCATAATTTAGCCTTTGCACTAAAAACCAAATGAAAGAGAAACGCGAATTAGAAAATATTTATATTTTTCTTTACAATTAGTATTAAAGCGCCCTCTCTTGTTTCAACGAGAATAACTAGAAAAAGAAAGGTAAATCACATCCAGTAAAGTTATTGTTTATTTTATTATTGATTCTTGTTACTAAGTTTGTTTATTGGTTTTCTTTTTTAAAAATACGATTTTTCGTTGGCTCTAACGATACAAATAAAAACAACGTTAAAACTGACTGAACAAGTATATTTTCAACATTTTTTTCAATTATTCATTTCCCCTTTCCCGCTAGTACAACCATAAGTCTACAAATTTACAACGATTAAATTAGGGGCTCGATTCCTCTTAGTGGGCTCAGCAGATAGCCCGATGTGGTTTTGCTATAAGAAAAAAACACACGCACTTTATCTCCTGCAAATGGTCCAATGGGGAGTTTCTAGACTTATAACGCTAAAAATCAGGTTTCGATACCTTCTATTGGTACAACACAAATAGCCTATTGTGTGGCTAACAACAAATAGATAATCATATTGATTTCCTTGCTTCACTAACCCTTGGCGTTGCAAATTGTAATACTAATTGTTTTTTTGGATTTTACTTCAACTTAGTTAGTTAAAAGTAATTAATCTCTGAGATGAAATGTAAGTTGTAATAATAACTCAATATAACCCGAGGTAATCTGTTGTGTAGTAATATGGTGAGTAAGGTTCGTCTTGAAGACCAATCTAACGGTAAAAAATTATTTAATATCGTATTGAATCCTGTGGCGTCATAAAGTGTCTAAATTTTAGCATCTTTCATGAGGCGGTTTGTTTTACTTTTTGAATTTCGAGTGTACCTGCACGTGGGCTATCTCCGGTACTCATCCCAAATGGAGCAGTGAAGAACTAGAGGGAAGGCAGCTAGTCATCACCATTCACTGCCAAAATCTTAGGCTACTCCTTCACCAACGGCTCGGCGTGGCCAAGCGTGTTAAGGCGTGTGACTCGTAATCTGTGGTTCGTAGGTTCGCATCCCGGGCGCGCCAAACATGCTCGCCCTTTCAGCCGTGGGGGCGTTATGACGTGACGGTAAATCCAATTATTCGTGGGTAAAAGAGTAGCCCAAGAATTGGCAGTGGATGGTGATAACGAGCTGGCTTCCCTTTAGTCTTACACTTCTAAATTAGGGACGCTAGAGCAGATAGCCTTAGAGTAGCTTTTCGCGAAATTCAAAAAACAAACAAAAATTTTCTAATTAGATTTAATTTTTAATTACGTAAAAATTATTTATATAGATATATAGATATTTTAGCCCATTTGATTCGGAATAAGACAAAATAAAAACTTGTTTGTATGTCATTTCATTGTTTGGGTCTCATGACTACAGGTGCTCTTAATAGCACCCTCTCGTGGGACAACTGTCTATGGGCATGATCAAGACTAGATTAATAAAAGTATTAGCTTCAACTTCACAATTAGTACAAACATATTGTTACCAACTTCAATTAGTACAAACATATTGTTACCAACTTCATTCCGTACTGTCCCTCGGACTTAAAACGCCTAGTTCCGACAGACAGCCAATTGTGTCTTTGCTCATGAACAAATAATCAATAATAATTATTAATGATAATTGTTCATCCCAATTTTGCGCACCAAATTTCTATTAATTTGAATTAATGCGTTTCTATCGTGTTGTTAAATGCTTGATTATTTTGCATAAAATATAAGTTTTTTATTCATTTTGAGAGTTCAAAATGCGTTTGGAAAGTTCTCCATTTTGCCTCGCCTGTTAATTATGCACATTACTTGTTTTCTACGAAACGTTCTCTTATATCTAGTATTTTGTCGTAAACACTTACTCAACGTGTAAGGATGACAGTATCAAACAAACTGCATAGTCAGTTATCCTTCCTCAACTCACCCATCAATAAATCAACCCTGATGTAACTTACTTATTCATATGCAAGTCAAGTACTTTTCGACGTTTGTTTGTTGTGGAATTTCGCACAAAGCTACTCGAGGGCTATCTGTGCTAGCCGTCCCTAATTTAGCAGTGTAAGACTAGAGGGAAGGCAGCTAGTCATCACCACCCACCGCCAACTCTTGGGCTACTCTTTCACCAACGAATAGTGGGATTGATCTTGACATTATACGCCCCCACGGCTGGGAGGGCGAGCATGTTTAGCGCGACGCGGGCGCGAACCCGCGACCCTCGGATTACGAGCGCACGCCTTAACGCGCTTGGCCATGCCAGGCCCTTACTTTTCGACACTTTCCAAACAAAAAGTACAAGTTTAGCCATTTGTTCACCCCGTAAAGTCAAAATTCCCTTTAACTAGCAGTATGTTACCATTAAGTGCTATAAAATCAAATAACTTTTTAAAATTATGTGCGAGTAGAGAAAGATATTATGTAATAAGTAAAATAATATCTCGTTTTATTAACTTGTTTTGATTTTATAAAGCACCTAGATTTAAATTATATTAGTATATTCTCCAACGCTCTGAAGTGAGAACGTCCCGAAATAATTAATGACTTATGAAAAAAAAAAACCTATCCAGGGTTAATACCTGAAGCAATTAGTATACATGGTTGTATTTCTTTGCGTGATAAGATGCTGATGATAAATATCACGAGCAAAAGTGACGCACTACTTACAACCCGCACAAATAGGAAATATTGTTCACTATGAATCATATCAACATACGAAGCGAAAATTACGAAATTAATTTGTATCAATAGAAACTGAAAACCAAAACTCTAATTAATGTTATGTACATATGAATAAAAACCGAAAAAGAAAACTAATTGGCGTTATTTACGTATCAATAGAAACAGAAAACGAAAACTCCATCTGGTGTTATTTTCATACCAAGCGAAAGGGAACAAGAAAATCTTATTAGACTTTGTTTTATTTTTAAAAATAAGCCAAGTGATTAAAACTATTAAACTATGACAATATGATTTTATAAAAAAATCCTAAGGTTTACTAAGGAGATCCTGAAACAGAATGTTAATACTGAAAGGAGAAATTATCAGTATTAGAAGAGAGGATTCCAGTATTCAACCTTCGACCTTTAAAAAGTTTGCTTGTTTGTTTGTTTCTAAATCTAGCACAAAGCTAATCAAGGGCTATCTGCGCTAGTCGTCCCTAATTTAGTAGCGTAAGACTAGCGAGAAGGCAGCTAGTCATCACCACCCACCGCCAACTCTTGGGCTACTCTTTAAACGAATACTGGGATTTACCGTCATATTATTACGCCCCCACGGCTGAAAGGGCAAGCATGATTGATTGGTGCAACGGAAATTCAAAACCGCGACTCTCATATTACAAGTCGAACGTTTTAACCCACCTGGCCATGCCGGGTCAAAATGTATGCGTTATAACTTCTGTCAGAACACCAAAAATATTGAATAACTTAATTAATTCGCACTAAGTTATATAAATTCGCGAAAAAAATTCTTTCGTTAGATGTACTTTAAAAGGCAATATAAATCGCCTACTCTGTACGATTATGCCTCAACAGGAAAATAATATAAAAAAATAGACGCCAACGACTATCATTCCTATCATAAACATTTATCCACAGGAATGCTAGAACTTTCGTTTCTAAAAGCAACTTAATTTTCACTATAAGCGTCGATAATTTGTGTATATTTTACTATCTCGCAAACATGCATATTAAACTGTCTCTAGGCTCACTCATAAGACCTTTTATATCGTTGTTGGATCCAAATTAAAATTATGACTTTCATCCAGTCATTTCGCAAGTAAATGAACGCAGTTTGAGATATATTAAACTTCTAAGGCTAATTTTTGCAGTAAGGGATTTGAAACGTGCATGCTCATAAATTATAATGCACTTAATACTTACACTTGTGGAGATATAGCCAACCATTACTTTAGGTAAAACCAAACGCATACATTTTTACCTACGCACGTTACTTGTCAAGGATTGGAATGAATAGTCAGGTTGTTCTATTTTCTAAAATGATTCATTATTTATTTTAGAGCAAAGCCACATTGAGCTATCCGCTGTGTCCAACGCAACGAATTGAATCCTGAATTTCAGCGTTGTAAGTCCGTATATTTACCGTTGTCCCACGAGGAAGCCACTTAAACCTCTAATTTGTTTCACTTAAAATTTGATTGAGATTAATTCATTTATTTTAAATCTGGAATTATTCTTAAAACAAGATTAAACATCACACGATAACTGTATTTTCTGTAATAAAAAAGAAACAAATTATGAGAGAATTGTGGATTGGAGATACGATACTCGTGTAACCTGAGATGTAATGTTTCAGTTTATTTCATATGTCGCCACACTGGAGGCTGTGGAACTATTTTTTGTCATAAACAAATTGTAAGCCTTCACTTCCCCACACGAATATTTTAACGTCTAAAATTGCAAGTCTCTTGTTAACGTTATGTGTAAAGCCACAAAAATATGTAGCTATTTTCACACATTGTTTGATTAATTATATGAATGTTACCTCAGAAACTACTTATAATAAAAGAACTTCCCAGCAGCTTATCGGTAAATCTAAAGATTTATAACGTTAAAAACCAGGTTTCAATGCCCTTGCTTGGCACATCACAGGCAGTCCATTACGACCGTTTGTGCTTAATAAAAAAATCATAGAAGCAAAGTAAACAGCTGATAATACAATGAGATAAATAATTAGAAATTTTAAAGTGGCTGAAAAGCTACTAAGAGAGTTGGCGGTGGGTGGTCTTTTACTGCTAAGTTAGGGATGGCTAGCAGAGATAGTCTTCATGTAACTTTGCGCCAAATTCAAAATATCCACTATTTCATTGAAAATTATTTATTTTTAAGATATAAATTACTTTACATAGAATGTTATTTCATGAGGATTTTGAACACACCAGTTTCCAGGGACTAAATCTATTCCTCTTTAAGTTATTATAACTATAATCAGTAACCTCTCCGTTATCTATAAAATAACTTTGTGTATCTTGGATTCAATATTACTACGCATGTCACCAAATAATAATTGAAATTGTTTTATAAAACCCTATAACACCTACCACTAGCGAAAGCAATCGCGTAAAAAAAACATGCCTTATTGGAAAAAATAAATTTACTCATAGTTTGGGTCAGGTAAACAACTCTACCTAAACTAAAACACTATTAATCGCATGTTTATTAGTTTTATTGGATTTCGCCAAAAAAGTCTGCCTGCTTATCAGATCCTAATTCAGTAAGGAAGGAATAGAGGAAGTCAGCTACTAAACACTATCCCTGATTTTAAGGCTGCTCTTTTCAGACTAAATAATAGAATTTAACTGTCACTTTTGTAACGCACCCATGTAGCGTGAATTATTTGTAACAGACTGTGACTTCCAGAACCTTACGCCCACAATCAGGCACGCTAACAACTGTAACCATGCTCGTATTTCGGTAAACACATCAGAGAATTTCATTATAGCACTAAAGTAGCCTAATTATAAATGTTTTGTTTTACTGATTTCACGAAGACTGTAGGTTAGCCTTGTGGTATGGTGCAACTCTAGATTTCGGAGTTGATGACCAGTAATCTAATATGTGCAATGCCACAAAACATTCACCTGTCTTTAAGCTCAGGGTGCGTTATAAGAGCAACAGTCATTATCTTAGCCTGGATGCCGAATGGTAGGATTCTGCTAACCAATTCCCTCGGTAGCTTCCTCTGGTGGGGCAACAGTAAGTTTACGGACTTGCAACGCACAAATAGTGGGTTCGATTCCCCGCAGCGGACTCATCAAATAGCCCATTGTGGCTTAGCACCAAAATAAGCAAACAAGCCTCAGTAACGTTTCTAAAAATAAAAAATACAAACACAAACTACGTCCCAGAAGAAACTATTCTTAGACACAGGTCTTATTTTGAACGCTGTACGTGGGTAAATGGTGTTGGATATAATGCCAGACCCCCACAAAACTTAAGTTTTTGTAGTAATACTATGTACACGCAGTTTGTTTGTTTTTATAAAATAAAAGCAGTGCTCATTGTAGCTTAAAGTCAGTGTTTTTAGGTGAGAATCTAAAGATCTGGAACGTTTCTGAGCGCGCGCCACATTTTCAGTCGAGGGAATGCGTTATAAGAGTTAGTCCTATTAATCGGTTAAAGCTTTGTGGCGGCAAATGGCGACAAGTGTCTGCTTACCCTCGACTTAATCCTGTACAATCCATGTCGTTTGGTTCAAGCTAAATTTATTCTTTTTTTTTTGTTTAGAATTAAGCACAAAGCTACACAATGGGTGTTTTCAGAGGTGTGAGTTCGTAGACATACCGTTGTGCCAATGATATAAAATTATGATATAAAAAGTACATTTTGTTGTTAACTGAATTTGAATTTCGCGCAAAGCTACTCGAGGGTTATCTGCGCTAGCTGTCCCTAATGTAGCAGTGTAAAACTACAGGGAAGGCAGCTAGTCATCACCACCCACCGCCAAATCTTGGGCTACTCTTTTACAAAAGAATAGTGGTATTGACCATAACATTATAACACTCCCATGGCTGAAGGGGCAAACACGTCTGGCGCGACGGGAATGCGAATCTGCGATCCTCAGATTACGAGTCGAACGCCTTAACACGCTTGGCCATGTCGGGACCAGCATTTTGTTAAAATAAAAAATAGACAAATTTAATGCCATCTACCGTTTTTGAAGAATATTGTTTACTGTAAACTTTGTTCCCCGCTGGTATAGCAGTAAGTCTTCGAATTTACAACGTTAAAATCAGGGGTTCGATTCCCATGGGTGGACTCAGCAGATAGCCCAACGTGACTTTGCTATAAGAAAATAAACACACGATATAAACTCAAGAAAATGTAAATATTATATTATTATTACATTGGCTCGGTTTGGGTTTTTTTAGATCATTACTGACATAAGATAATAACTATGATATGAAAACATAAGCATTAAATTTTTACCTTTTACATTTATTCCTTCCAACATCTAGCCTGAAAATCACCAATGACAGAAAAAACGGAATAGGTTCTCTAATGGGCCTGATTACAAATATAATAAACTGTTGTCGAGCACATTGCTTCTTCGAAACCTGAGATAGTATTTAGATATTGACCTGTTTAATTGCCTTACTCCGAATAAAAATTTCATGGATAAGATGGCAAAATATCGACTTCTTTATTGTGTAGGTAGCACAGTTTTGAGGACTTTTTATGTGGAATTATTAATCTTATTTTACGAAAATATCAAAAATCAAAATGAAAAGCTGCATAATACGATAAATGTTTTTTTATCACATTTGGAATAAATAAAAAATGTAAAATCATTCACATTTACTGATTTCAAAATGTGTGCACAAGCAGTGTGTATAACCGTTTTATAATTTCGTTTTTCGAGAAAACTACTTAAGGCCCACATGCGCTTTAGTCTTCCGTAACTGTGAAATGATAAAAAACAAGCATGGTAGTCAGTAAACAAAACCTATTACCAACTATTGAACTACTCTTCAGAAATGGAAATTAGGATTGACTGAAAGTTTATGACGACCCTGCCTGATGAAAGGGCGAGTATGTTCGGTGACATTTCGATCCCCCGACCAGATGAGTGCGACTTGAGACACACAATGTCCCAATTTTACGTTTCATTAACTCCGAGAAGTTTTTGTGTGTGTGTGTGTGTGTGTGTGTGTATTTGTCGATAAGAAACGAAGCCGGAAAAAACTGTTTTAGGATTTACCTATAAAATAAATGTATATATTTTATACACAAATACTAAACATATACTCGCCGTTTCAGCAATGGGGATGTTATAATATTATGGTTAATTCCCGCTATTAGCTGGTAAAAAGAGTAGCTTAAGAGTTGGTGTTGACGAGCTGTCTTCCCGTTGCTACTAAATTAGAGACAGATAGCGCGGATGACTCTTGTACAAAGTTAGAAATAAACAGGCTTACTCAGGCAGGAAAGCATACTACTGCATTATTTTAATTGTTTTTAAGTGTATTTTGAATATTTTGTTATAGAAGTTAAATGTTTGTTAAGTTTATTTGCGCTCCTCTAAACTCGATACAAATTATCAATTCGAGACTTTAATGTATCTGTACTTTAGAAAAACAAATATAGCAACGAATACACTCTGCTCTTTACAAGACAAATGACATGCCCCAAGAGTCTGGCTAAATTATCTTCTTAATTACCTTTTAAGTGAATTCTGAGAAATTTGAATTCGAGAAGTAGTATTTATTATCTGTCTCTTTATCAGAGTCGTCAGACAAACATACCAGATTTCAAACAAAAGAAAGAAAACCTAAATTAAAAGCAATTTCAGATAGTAATTTAGACTCGCAACTCAATAGTCTGGTTAGCTACTTCGGTAATAATTGCCATCAATCAAATATAAGCGTTATAAAAAAAACCAAGAAAAACAGTCAGTCGTTCATCTTTTATCAGTTACTTCACTAGGACTTGATCTTGTTCTAGTAAACACATTTGTTGGGCCCACATTTCAAAATGAAATAACGGTTTGAGGAAAATATTTGTAATCGGGCCTTGTATCGTTTTAACCCTGTTTACAGACTTATTAAGTAACTGCAGGGTCCGGATTGGCCAGGTAGTTAGGGATCTCGACTTGCAATCTGAGGGTTGCAGGTTCGAATCCCTGTCATATCAAACATGCTTACTCTTTTAGCCATGAAGACATTATAATGTGACGGTCAATCCCACTATTTGTTGATAAAAGAGTGGCCCGATAGTTGGCGGTAGGTGGTGATGACTAACTGCAGTTCCACGCTGGTACACCGGTAATTCTACGGATTTACAATGCTGGCATCAGGGGTTCGATTCCCCTTGGTTGACTCAGCAAATAGCTCGATTTGGCTTTGCTATAAGAAAATATACACACACGCTAGGTGCCATCTCTCTAGTCTTACAATATTAAACCAGGGATGGCTTGTGCAGAGAGCCCTCGTGAACTTTTACATGAAATTCAAAAAAAATGTAACCTCAGTGGCTTAGAGAAAAGTTCGAGGTTTTGTAACACTAAAATCAGGTTTCGATTTCTTTTGTAGTGGGCACAGCACGGTCAGCCCGTTATTTTGCTTTGTGCTTCATAACAAACAAGACTGATGAGCAGTCCTGCCATACAGAGTGTTTAATACACTTTAAATGACTTAGATGTACACAAAGAGGCTGCTTCTAAGAACCAATTTGAACTGTTAATACTAGAAAAACGTCATTGTGAAAACTTTGAAATCCGCATGACGTAATAGAGATTGGAAAATAATAGGTTGAGGTCCCAATATTGAAATAAATAATTACAAAACAGGAAGAAACGGAGACACGTCTTTACTATATATCCATGCTTTTCGTTTTATCAAACTGTTATTTTCGAGTGTTTCTGTGTGTTTTTAATTTCTTTTCTTTTAGTTTTTCTTCAAATAATTTTAGAAAACAACAAGTTATCATTAACTTTAACTGTGAGCTATTTTCGGCCAATAACATGCCACGCGCACGTGCTGCTGATTTAATATATAACCATTAGTGTTTAAGGATATCTGCTCTTGCGTCATCGAACTTCAATAACTAAATATTCAACTTACTAATTTCAAATACTGTTGAAATTTGTTCCTATGACCCTCTAAGATTCTTCTTTTGATGTGTATTCTGAGGTATACATTCGACTCAATGTTAAATTTGTTTTCCTGGTAGCTTCCTCGTGATATTTAAAATTTAAGAATTATGCAAACGAAGAAAAAAATCACTGCTATGCTATTGAATTTTAAAAGCTAAAAAATATATTCAAACCTTTGTTATTCTTACAAACAAAAGTGACTTAATGTACACCGTTTTATCGTAGATTGTTAGATATTCAACTTAATGTTAGGTAACTAAATTCAATAGTTCCGTTAAGCCCCTCAATGGGCAGAGCATAGACAGCCCATTGTGTATCTTTGTGCTAAATACATACTAAACTAAAAAATCAAAACTCTATTGAAAACATTTTGATAACAGATCGTTTCTTAACCTCAGAATTTAGTGAAATCCATCTTGTTATACCTAAATAAGTTTTCTTTCAGGTAAGTGAAAAATAATCGGTCAATGATAAATTAACTGGTCAAATGTGTAATACACATGAATGGAGAACACAAAGTTTTTCATTTCGTTGACAAAACAATAAGAGAATGATAAAAACCAAACAATAAAATGCGCATGATAGTTTCCTGTAGGCATTGAAACCTCTGTGGAGCTTCGTTCACGAGCCGGAAGTTACGTTTCCATATCTCAATAAACATTCTCCGAAATCAGGAAGATACTAAATAATTCTTATCATCAATATAAACCTTGTGTTCCTTGAGAATCACCGTCATGAAATACCTGGCGTCTTGAGCTTTGGTTAAGTTGTTGTAAAAGACAAAGCTACAGAATGAGCTATCCAAACTCTGCAAACCACGTGTATCGAAATCCGATTTCAAACGTTGTAAGCCTGTAAATTTCCCGATTAGCCACTTGGAGACTAGGGTGTGTATTTTTCGAGCTAGAATAAGCTTGCAACTTTAGTTTTCAAATATTTATTTTTTATGCAGTTTTTGATATTAGGTTCAAGTTTTTTTATTTGAATTTCGCGCAAAGCTAAACGAGGGCTATCTGCGTTAGCCGTCCCTAATTTAGCTGTGTAAGACTTGAGGGACGGCAGCTAGTCACCCACCGCCACTATTGAGCTATTCTTTTACCAACGAACTGTGAGATTGACTGTCATATTATGATGCCTTCAGGGCTAAAAATGCGAGCAAGTTTGGTGCGACGGGGATGCAAGCCCACGACCCTCATATTACGAATCGAACGCCTTAACCCACCTGGCCATGCCGGGCACTGGGTGCAAGTAATCTAAAGATAAGACAATGGTGTTTCTCTCGATAATGATGATGGTGGTGTTTGTGTCTTTCACGTCATGTTTTGTTGTGACAAACATGGATTCAAAATGAAATATTATATTGTTACTATAGGGGCTTGAAGAAGATTAGTCATCACCATCACTATTATGGACAAGGTGTAGGTGCTCACGGAATTTGTCTACTCTTCATTTCATTGGCTTTTCAATCAGAATTCACATGGACAAGGTGTAGGTACTCACGGAATCCGTTTATTCTTCATCTCATTGGCTTTTCAGTCAGAATTCACATGGACAAGGTGTAGGTGCTCACGGAATTTGTCTACTCTTCATTTCATTGGCTTTTCAATCAGAATTCACATGGACAAGGTGTAGGTGCTCACGGAATCTGTCTACTCTACATCTCATTGGCTTTTCAGTCAGAATTCACATGTACAAGGTGTAGGTGCTCACGGAATCCGTTTATTCTTCATCTCATTGGCTTTTCAGTCAGAATTCACATGGACAAGGTGTAGGTGCTCACGGAATTTGTCTACTCTTCATTTCATTGGCTTTTCAATCAGAATTCACATGGACAAGGTGTAGGTGCTCACGGAATCTGTCTACTCTTCATCTCATTGGCTTTTCAGTCAGAATTCACATGTACAAGGTGTAGGTGCTCACGGAATCCGTTTATTCTTCATCTCATTGGCTTTTCAGTTAGAACTCACATGTACAAGGTGTAGGTGCTCACGGAATTTGTCTACTCTTCATCTCATTAGCTTTTCAGTCAGAACTCACATGTACAAGGTGTAGGTGCTCATTGAATCTGTCTACTCTACATCTCATTGGCTTTTCAATCAGAATTCACATGTACAAGGTGTAGGTGCTCACGGAATCCGTTTATTCTTCATCTCATTGGCTTTTCAGTCAGAACTCACATGTACAAGGTGTAGGTGCTCACGGAATCCGTTTATTCTTCATCTCATTGGCTTTTCAGTCCGAACTCACATGTACAAGGTGTTGGTGCTCACGGAATCCGTTTATTTTTCATCTCATTGGCTTTTCAGTCAGAACTCACATGTACAAGGTGTAGGTGCTCACGAAATCCGTTTATTCTTCATCTCATTGGCTGTTCAGTCCGAACTCACATGTACAAGGTGTAGGTGCTCGTGGAGTCTATCACTTTTTCTCATTGGCTCTTCTGTCAAAACTCACCTGTATAAAGGTGTTAATCCTCTTGCAATTTATCATTTAGTCATCTAATTTGTTTTTCTGCAGGAGTTCACATCTAGAGCAACAGACATAGTAAACAGTAAACTGTGAGATCCAACTCATTCGAGTTTGAGACAAGAAGATCACGGGGGCGTAGCCAGTATTGTAGAGCCATCACGCAACGTTTCGCGTGAAAACATCTATGAAGTTTTGTTTTGTTATTGAATTTAGTATTTACAGTTTGTAGTATAAAGTAAAATTGTCTTTCTCTTACACATTTATTACATAGAAATAAAACACTTAGAGGTGTAATATAAATATTAGCTTGGTTGTTTAAAGTAAAGTCATTCAAAACTACTTTAGTCTTACGTCAGTTGAAATAATGACACATTTTTGTAGTTGTTGTTTATGTATAACTATGGTTATACATAATAATAAGGCTTATTACATGTCTTGGCTGAATCCATGTCCAAAACGTTAAGTGTAACGTTTTTCATTGAAGTCTAGCCTAAATCCATGTGCAGACTCTTGATGTATCACTTTTTATTTGAATCCTTGGGTGAATTCATGTGCAAAACATAATGTTTATCACTTTTGGATCAAAATATTGTATATCACTGTTTCGTTGACGTCTTTTCCTAACCCGGGCGCAACATGTTGTGAATATATGACTTTTGGATTTCAGTCTTGACTAAATCTGTGTGCAAAGTCTTGTGTGTATAATTTCTTTGTTAAAGTCTTGGCACTATAAGGAAGTATCCGAGGGGAGTCCAAGGGTCCGGAGCCCCTTTTAATTGCGAAAAAAAAATTATAAAAAGGGTAAAATATTATTAAAAAATATGCTGGTTAATTAATTATTTCATTCATATATGAAAGAGATATAGATTGTTCCCAATGTATAAATGGTTGAAGATAACCCTAAAGGATATTTTCTTGCACAATATTCTGATCGTCTCAGAACCTAATATGGATTTTTAAAAGAACCCTTTTTATTGGTGCAAATAAAAAAAATTAATTCCTCTCGGTAGCCAATAAGTGAACAGCACTAGATGTATGTTGATTCCAGGGATATTTCGAGACTTTAATTACAACAGTCTGTTCCAAAAATTAAAGGAAAAATGCTCTCGTATGGAAGCACGAAACCACTTTGGTTTCTACTGCTACTTTATGATCGGCATAGACCAAAGGAACTGGTCTTAGAGAAAAATTTTAATTCCAATAAGTCTTTAGTATTTCAGAGAACTCCTCCTATTGAGCATTCTGGCTCCGCTCCTGTACTAATATTACCAGAATAGTTTCACTCTTAAAAAATAAAAAAATATCTCTATCAGAGGCACGAGATCTTATTTATTGTTATTATTTTATTTTTGAGTCTCAACTTTAATTTCTATTGGTTGAAGTAGATTGTAATCGAGATAGGCGATACTCGCTATGGATTCGTGATATATCCAATCAGAGAGCTTTTTTAGAAAACTGCTTTATTAAAATATCGTCGAAGACATAAACCCGTCTAATAAAATAAAATATCTGGAAGTATTGCAGGATTTATATTAATTGCAATATAATTAACTTTATTAAGTGTTTTCAGTCTAAAATTTCAGAAAATTTATTACCCTTCGAGATTCTGACTTTGATTCATTTGTTTCCTTTCTTTTCATGTTTAATTATGTTTCTTATCTTTTTTGACAGTTTATAAAGCTTTGGGTTTTGTTCTCAAATCACTCGTTCTTAGATTATATAATTATCTACTAGTTTTGTCAAGATCGTTTGTCTTTTAATAACAGCTGACATCAAGATAAATGTAAATTTGATGGACAATCCTTTTTGTTACTGTTGTTTCTCTTAACTATTCACGCAATGCTACACGATTCTTCCTCTCACAGATCTATGTCGAAACTTAACTGTCATTCTAGACTTTATTGTTGCCAGACCTGATGAAGGACGTCTATCCGAAACGTCAATTTGAGCGAAATGAAGTTTTTCCTACTTTATAGACGTTACATTCAATCGTGTTCTACTGAAACGTGCATCGTTTATCATTACTTCGTGATTATATTGTTGTCGTACGAATTTTTAATCGAGATGTATTTAGCGTTTAACCCTACTTTTATAGATGCACTGCAATCTAATATGTAAATATGTAAAAACTTGTATGTTGTGGTAAAGGAACTCTCTAATAACAGTTCCTCACAACTGTGAAAACTCCTATGGAGAAAAGTTTTATATGAGGTGGTTCAGTCTTTGTTGATGTTGTGGAAGTTCTATCTATATTCGTCTTCTTTTTAATATATTTTTATCGTTTCGACATAACTTAAAAATAACCGACGAAATAAATAACGTTACGTGAACTTAATGAATCATCTGGTTGTTCCTGAAACATTTATTATTAAAAACAAAATTAACTGCACATATGGAATATGTGTCTAATAAAATATAAACTTTAAAAAATTCAAATAATCTTAACATTCACGCAATAAAATAAGACACTCGTGCGATGTTATATGTTTGTTTGTTTGTTTTTAATTTCGCATAAAGCTACTCGAAGGCTAGCCGTCCCTAGCTTAGCAGTGTAAGACTAGAGGGAAAACAGCTAGCTAGTCATCACCACCCACCGCCAACTCTTGGGCTACTCTTTTTACTAACGAATAGTGGGATTGGCCGTAACATTATAATGCCTCGACTGCTGAAAGGGCGCGCATGTTTGGTGCGACCGGGATTCGAACCCGCGGCCTTCATATTACTAGTCGAACGCCTTAACCCACCTGGCCATGCCGAGCATGCTATGTTATAAGATTTTGGTAATTATATAGCCAAGATTTGTATGCTTTGCTTTTGAAATACATACAAGTATATAAACGAACAAATATTATCATTTATGAAAAAGCCCTCCCATCTGCTCAGCGGTAAGAGTAGGACTTAAAATGTTAAAATTCGGGTTTCGGTACCTGTGATGAGTAGAGAACCAATAGCCCATTGTGCAGCTTTGTGCTTAACAACTGTAAAAAAAAAACATAACAAAAACTTATGTAAACCTAAATAATTAAGAAATTAACGGACTAAATAAAGTGATGCTGTAATACCTTTATGTTTATAGAAAAAAATACGCATAACCAACTTCAAGCTAAAATATATTTCATTATGTTCATATACTGACACGATACTTACCATGTTGCCTCGTGTTGCGTGCTCTCTCTAATGATTATGCATCTTGAACACACAATAATAGATCAAATTGTCCATTGTAAAAGGATCCGACGTAAAGCTGTTTTGTCCAGCGCGTACCACTCTTCCCTGCTTATTTTCCACAATCCACCTAGAATACGAGAATAAAAGTTTCTTGGCACTTGTTTCAACAGACAGTATGTATTCATACGGAATAGTACGAATATGCAAACTTACTCCATTCTCAAGTCGCTTGATGTATTAGAGCTGGAGTATTAGTCACTTTCTGGTTGACCCAAGCTACTCAGCTTTATAAATTTTCCTTTGCTTTCCAAATCAATAATTGACGATAGATATTTCTGTATTGAAGATTTTAAACTCCAATCTGAAAGCACATATATGACCTATGTTTATGAATATTTTTTTTAAAATTAATCGCTTTTCAGTAGCGTCATAGAACCTATGAAATGCCAAATAGTATAAAAACGTACTTCTGATACATTCTGTTCCACTGTGACTTAATATCGGCTTTGGCTGTAACGTGAATTTTAGGTATGTTCGAAATCGTATTAGTATAACGTACTCTACCTTTCGTACATTACAGTTTAATATAAAAATATTTTTGACTTATTGCAGTTTTAAGGTGGAAATTCAAAAGTTAGGTAACATTTTACGGATATTTTTGTTAATTGTGTTTACTTGAATTACTTGGAACAACCTTAGTTCACATGTGGTTTTATATTTATGTTTATTATCTGAAGAATATTTAGGAATACATTTAGTAACGATTAGTTCGATGGCGATATTGAGTTCATTTATACTTCAATAAAAACTTAGTTTTCATCTGATATACATTTTAACCATAAATTATCAAAGCTATTTCGTTGTAAATTACTTAGCATTGTAATTACATCACCAATAACCTAAATGTTATCTCTGTAAACAGGCCGGACGTGGCCGGGTCGTTAGGGACGCTCGACTGGTAATCCGAAGGTCGTGCTCACCCTTCTAGCGTGTGTGGGAGTGTTTTTCGTTTAGCAAAGCCACAAAGGGCTATCTGCTCAGCCCACCGAGGGGAATCAAACCCATGATTTTGGCGTTGTAAATCCGGAGACATACCGCTGTACTAGCGGGGTGCCACCCTTCTAGCAGTGAGGGCGTTATAGGTTATGATTAATCCAACAATTCGAGAGTAGCCCAGGCTGTAAGTGTTGATAACTAATTGCTTTAATCTAATCTTATACTGCTAAACTAGGGACATCTAGCGCAGATAGCCCTCGTGTAGCTTCGTGCAGAATTCTAGAATAAACGAATGCAAACTGTCTCACAAGTTATTAAGTTCTATAGACATTATTGGCTCACGTTGACAAAACAAAGTGTAATAAACACAAAATATTCAACACATTATTTAGTCCTGCAGGCACATTATTAGTTTTTGTTAACAAACAAGTGTGTTAAAACCGAAACATATCACGCATTATTGGCTCACGTCGACAAAAAAGAAAGTGTGGTAGACCCAAATTATCTCATGCATTATTAAGTCCTGTAGACACATTATTAATTTTGTTGACAAAAAAATATATTACACTTGAAACATTTCACACATTATTATGTTCTGGAGACACGTTGTTGGTTTATATTATCACGATTGTTTCTTACCCTAAGAAAGAGTTGTAGTTGACTAAGGACCAAAGTAGAAAGGAATTCCTATTTGAACTACCGACAAAACTTGGTTTGTAACTGGTTTGTTGTATGGTTGAAGTAACTAGACGATTATAGTTCATGAGATATTTGCTAACGTATCGAGAAGGTTCGTTCAGCGACAGTTTGTGGTTAAAAGAATAACCATATATTAGAGAAAATGTGCCTTTTAACAGAAATCGAGTCCAAAATACAGTAGTGATAGCTCTTAGAGCACGTGCAAAATTTTATCTTCAAACATCTCACATTTTAATCTAAATGGAGCAGTATTAATTGTTAAGGTAAGTCGAACATTTTGCCTCAGCGGTAAGTCTGCAGGCTTATGACGCAAAAATCGTCTTCAGATACCAACAATAAGAAAAGCACAGTATAGTTTTGTACTTAAGAACAACTAAACCAAACTAATGTCTCAGATTTTGCTCATCTAGAATCTTAGACGTTTTAGCTTTCCTGGATCTTTAGGTGATCTTTCTTATGTTCTACGAATAATTTAAATCTGTATGTGACAATTTTTGAATACCTATCCGCATGAACCGAAAAAAAACAACTTTAGACTAAATACTCTAAATCTGATATTATGTGGTCATAACACAGCCGGCATAGACAGGTGGTTAAGGCACTCGACTCCTAGTCTGAGGGTTGTGTCCCACCAAACATGCTTGCTCTTTAAGCCATGGGGGCGCTATAATGTCAAAGCCAATCCCATTTTTTATTAGTAAAAGAGTAGCTCAAGAGTTGGTGGTGGATGATGATGACTGACTGTCTTGTCTCTAGTCTTACGCTGCTAAACTGGGGAAGGCTAAAGCAGATAGTCCTCGTGTAACTTTGCGCGAAATTCAAAACAAACCAATTTACGCCATAAAGTTTCTGATTTTACTGCCATCTAGTGACCTGAATTGAAATAAAAGGCTCATTATTTGCAGAAATATCTTTGATGCTTTTCGTTCACTAACGGTGCAAACACAGAAATATTCTGTTATTGGAATAACTAGCTGCAAACAGTATACGAATAATAAGAATATCCAATTTATATTGTGCTCGATAGTCCTATCTGTTCTTTATATTTGCTTATACTTTATTATTTTTCAGATATGAATTTTATTATGCTAACGATTTAGGTATTAAGTACGGTAAACAGCATATCCCTACCACTGTGTGAGATGCATTACGTTACACACCTCTAACCTTAACCTACATTTTGGAAACTTTCATATCGTAGCTGGTTATTTTAACTTTGTATTTATTATATATATAGGTTTATCTGTTGGTGGTGCTATTTGAACCCCAGTGGCTCAGCGGTATCTCTGCGGACTAAAAACCGGGTTTCGATACCCGTGGCAAATCACAGATAGCCCATCTTGAGTTTTATCCTTAATTCGAACCAGCATCTTTGTGAAATTTAGAGTGACTGCTCATCAACATTCTGAACAGCCATCTTTGTTTATTAATTCGTGTGTTCTTAATACACGAATTGTCACAAAAGTAAATGTATATTTACAATTCAGTTTCGTATTTGCTAATTTCTGTACACTCACTCCACACACAATAAAGTTTGATGCAACGTAAAAAGTTATTGCGTTAGGTGACAAAAATATTATATTTTTAAAAACATGCCATTTTTAAAAAAAAATATGAACGTTTTAATGGAACTTTTGATACAAAAATAAATATTCAAATGTAGGTTTTTTGGCCTAGCTTTTTCTTACAATAACAGCGACGTCCAGTTTCAAAACCCAGCATGACCAGGTGGTTAAGGCGCTCGATCTAAGAATCGCAGGTTCGAACTCCCATCACACCAAACACGCTCTCCCATTCAGCTATTAAGGCGTTATAATGTTACTGTCAATTCCACTATTGTTTGGTAAAAAAGTAGCCTAAGACTTGACTAGCTGCCTTCCCTCTAGACTTACACTGCTGAATTAGGGACGGCTAGCGCAGATAGCCCTTGAGTAGCTTTGTGCGAAATTAGAAAAATTATAATCCCATTATTACACAATGCTACGTGATGAAAAATAAAACTAATATTACTAGTTTTGTTTCCTCAATAAACAAAAAATGAAAATTCAAAGTTATATCTATTTATATTGATAGAACCTTAGTTACAAGCGATTTACGTTACAAAACGGTCCGGCATGGCCAGGTGGATAAAGCACTCGACTCATAATCTGAGTGTCCCGGGTTTGAATCCTCGTCACGCCAAACGTGTAGAACCTCCCAGCCGTGGAGGCGTTATAAAGTGACGGTCAATCCCACTATTCGTTGGTAAAAGAGTAGCTCAAGAGTTGGCGGTGGATGATGGTGACTATCTGCCTTCCTTCTAGCCCCATACTGTTAAATTAGGGACGGCTGGCGCAGATAGCCCTCGAGTAGCTTTGCGCGAAATTCAAGAGTAACGTTACGGAACAATTTGCATTTGATTAACTTGTTCGTTTAAACGAAAATCTGTACAGTTGAGTGGTACCAATGGAAGGGATCAGTACCCAGAATTTTGTGTTACATAACGTTACTATTGAGCAATTAATAGTCGGGAGGCTTTACTTTAAAATTAAATATATTTTGTAAGTAAAATACACCACTGTTACAGCAGTGCAAAATTCTACCAAAAATTCGTGATTGTCGTTCTTAAAGGAAAATAATTTTTTGTTAACTTAACTAAAACATTTAAAAATGTGTGCAAAACTACAATTTGCGATACAAATAAAACTCGTGATACCAAGGACTATTCACGTCTCCAACAAAATCTAATGAACATTGTGTTTTTGGCATATTAAATTGATAATTGGTAATACTAACCATTTAAAATGTTATAGTTTCCTTATCGTAAAATTACTTATAGTTCAAAATATGTTAGTTTCATTTTTAGCAGATTACTTACCGATTAACAGTCAAATATCTCATATATATATTATTCTCAATTAACAATACTTTAAGGCCATCTAATTACAAGCCCCCCAGTGGCTCAGCGCTATATCTGCGGGTTTCGATACCAGTGGTGGGCAGAGCACAGATAGCCCATTGTGAAACTTTGTGCTTAATTCAAAACAACAACAACAATCTAATTACAAAATATTATTACTTACATTCCTAGCCCCCCAGTGGCTCAGCGGTATGTCTGCGGACTTACACGCTAAAATCTGGGTTTCGATACCCGTGGTGGGCAGAGCACAGATAGCCCATTGTGTAGCTTTGTGCTTAATTCAAAACAACAACTTACATTCCGTTGTCAGAATCTTTGTCGCCATCTAGGTTTGAAAATATTAACTAGAATGCTTTTAAAACATAAAATACCTTCTAAAGTTTACGAAACACTTTAGTTTCTCGTCAGTAAATATTAAATAGAATATATTTTAATTTTGTGGGAAAACACTAAATTATTTCCTTATTAGTTATACATATTTTTTCTGGTTTACATTAAAACAATTTCACATCACCAAATTATTATTATTTCAATTGAGAAGATTTCTAATCAGAATTAGAATATATTGTGGAAAACATTTATTTCACAGCTGTTTTCTTCAAGATCAACTAATTGAGTTGTTTTGCAGTCCCCCAGTAACACAGCGGTATTTTTGTGGACTTGCAACAATATAAACCGGGTTTCGATACCAGTGGGGTGTGGGAGATCACAAATACCCTTCTGTGTAGCTTTGTTATTAAATACTAACATTTGTAGTGTCTGAATAAAAACACAGGTTATGCTTGTTTTTGAATTTCGTGCAAAGCTACTCGAGGGCTATCTGAGGGAGCCATCCATAATTTAGTAGTGTAAGACGAGAGGGAAAGCAGCTGGTCATCACCACCCACCGCCAACTCTTGGATTACTCTTTTACCAACGAATAGTGGGATTGACAGTCACACTATAACAACCCCAAAGCTGGGAAAGCAAGCATGTTTGGTGCGACTGGGTTTCGAAGCCGCAATCCTCGGATTACGAGTCCAACACCTCAATACGCTTGACTTTTGCCGGGCTAAGCATAGGTTAAACTAAATTCTATGACAAAGCCTAGAAGTAATATAAACATAAACTATAATAGGAAAAGTCATGTGCTCTCGTTCTATACTACATTGATAATAAAGTGAATTATTTCAACATGCTTTTTGTGATGCCTACAGATGTGATAAAAGTGTTTAGTCAACTAAAACGTGCATGGCTATGTTTAGGCTTCTATCAGTATACTTAGTACCAAAAATCTTCATGAATGAATGGGTGTTGAGTCACTAACTAACCTTATCTCATCAATCTTACGTACAAGTACCTGAAATGCTAAGAAACATTTTATCGTAACATTAAAATACCCTAACTAAACTGAGTGAAAACAGTTTCTGGCAGGGCATTGCCGGGTGGGTTAAGGCTTGCGACGCGTAATCCGAGGGTCGCGGGTTTGTATCCCCATCGCGCCAAACATGCTCGCCCGTTTAGCCGTGGGGGCGTTATAATGTCACGGTCAATCCCACTATTCGTTGGTAAAAGAGTGGCCCAAAGAGTTGGCGGTGGGTGGTGATCACTTGCTACCTTCTCTCTAGTCTTACAATGCTTAATTAGGGACGGCTAGCGCAAATAGCTCTCGAGCAGCTTTGCGCGAAATTCAAAAAACAAACAAAAAACAAAACAGTTTCTTTGCATCATAAGCTGGTTTGTATCTCTTGTATCAGTGTTGGCAAATTTTATTAACAAAATATGTATTGATTGATTGATTATTTATTTCAAGTTAAGTACAAAGCAACACAATGAGTTTTATCTGTGATCAGCACACCTCGGGTATCGAAACCCGATTTTTAGTAGTGTGAGCGAAATATGTAAAATACGAGAGTTTATTTCACCACAAAAATGTTGTTAAATTAACTTGTTTTATTTATCAATATAAATGAGTTTTCAATTACATTTTTCTTTTTTCAATGAGTTTGTTTGTTTTTGGAATTTCGCACAAAGCTACTCGAGGGCTATCTGTGCTAGCCGTCCCTAATTTTGCAGTGTAAGACTAGAGGGAAGGCAGCTAGTCATCACCACCCACCGCCAACTCTTGGGCTACTCTTTTACCAACGAATAGTGGGATTGACCGTCACATTATACACCCCCACGGCTGGGAAGGCGAGCATGTTTAGCGCGAACCCGCGACCCTCGGATTACGAGTGCACGCCTTAACGCGCTCGGCCATGCCAGGCCTTTTTCAATGAGAAAGAGAAAAGGAGTTATTCGCTCTTACCTTTCACTTCAATAGTTTTTGGAACTGTGGCTACTTAGATTATAATAATTCTGTAGTAGGCTTAAACCAGCGTACGGTGTGATAAAAACCAAGCTATTAGTAATGTAAGATCAATTTGCTGTACAGAATGTGAACACTTAAAAGTTATCTAATTTAATTTAAAATTGAAGATAATATATATATATGTATAGTTAAATGAGTTTTTTCTTTTTGTGATAGAACCACAAAAATTCAGGGTAAGTCTATCAATAGATCTATGACATCTATAAGTGTTATGATATGCAAATGAAAATGATAAATGTCCAAGGGGAGGGTAGTCTGAACTTTATCCAATAAACATAAAGTAAGTTACATTTTGAAATAAATAGTTCAATAAACCCTATGTACGTTCACATAAACGAGTCGTTCAGTCAAGTAACGTGTACAAGTAAAATAAAACGCTTTATAGCAACGTTCTTAAATATGTGAACGTTATGCCATAAACCCAGCCAGTGCGAAAGACAGCTTGTTTGTTTTCGTGTTTTATAATTTCGGGTAAAGCTACACGAGGACTATCTGCGCTAGCCGTCCTTAGTTTAGCAGTGTAAGACTAAAGAGAAGGCAGCTAGTCATCACCAACCACTGCCAACTCTTTTACCAATGAATAGTGGGATTGACCGTCATATTATAACGCCCCCACATCTTGAAAGGGCGAGAATGTTTGGTGCGACGGGGATGCAAACCCGCGACCCTCAGATTACGAGTCGAACGCCTCAACCCACCTGGCCAAGTCCGGGCGTGAAAGACAATAGACTAGTGTGTGCCCAACAATGGAACAGGTTTTTGTATGATTTTTGACTCATTGTTTTTAAAATAAAATCGCACTATAGGACTGCTTGTGTATCATAACAATGATGGTTAAATCTCACTGGAGTATCACAAGAGTTGGCGGTGGATAATGTTGATTAGCTGCCATTTCAAAGTTAGGAAAAGTTAACACTAATATCTCGAACACAGCTTTTCATGAAATCAAACAAAAGGCTGACTTTATGAAACATGCGCTTTTAATTTATTGTAAGGCATGCAATTAGAAATTAAGCTTCTTGTTTCTTATATTTAAAGATAGCTGATAAGTGTCCCTAATTTTCAGTTTAGAGCATAAAGGGAAAGCGAGTAGCCAACAGCGCTTACTATTCAACTCTTTGGTTACACTATTCGTATAAAAGAATACAAAGTCTAGCATGCTAGCCACAAGGCCACTTCTGTCATGAAAACTAAAGTAAAAACTTTAAATTGTGATATTGAAATAACGTTACATTACACAACCTTGATTAGATGTTTGTTCCCCTTCAACTCGTCCCCGGGACTCATAACGCTGATGTCAGAGGTAGACAAGACACAGTTATCTACATCTAGTCCATTGTGTAATTTTTTTCACTGATACAAAAAAATCAAACGGAATTTCTCTTGGATAATGTGTTTAAATGAGTTTATCCTAAACGTAATGTGCTAATAAGAAAGGTCAAATATATTTGAATATCTTCTGTAAAAGTATGGTTCTTTAAATTAAAATATAAAATACATTTTTAAATGCATAGACGTTAAGGTGTTTATCTGCGAACTGGCACGGCATGGTCAGATGGTTAAGGCACTCCACTTGTAATCTCTTTATTCGGGGTTCAAATCCCCTCGCACCAAACATGCTCGCCATTTCAGCTGCGAGGGCGGTATAAGTGATGGTTAATCTCACAATTTGTTGGTAAAAGAGTAACCCAAGATTCGGCGGTGGATGGTGATGAATAGTCAAAATTAGGAAAGGCTAACGTAGATAGCACTCGTGTGATTCTGCGCGAAATTCAAAAACAAAACAAATAAGATAAATATTTAAACAGGGAATTAAATACTCTAATAAATATCAGTTTAAGCTTTCAAACGTAACCATTTTATTATAATTACTAAATAAATTTATGTTTCTTTACGAAATAATTCAATTGCTATAAACTCTATTAAAGGCCGTTATTGATTTTATATCAGAGTTTCAGAACCAATCTGAACTCAAAGAGAGTCGAATAAGCCGGCTAGCAACAAAATAAATATTGAAATATTTCTTAAAAACAGTAAAATACATTAGTTTTAAAATATTTTGATTTTTTTTCCCTTATTGATTCAAATACTGTAGGCATAAAAGCTTAGCTCATTATAAGGTTTTTAAAAATGTGGTTTGGAATAAAGTTGTTCCATGAATCAATTTTCAAATTGAACATAGATTTTTCAATTCTCTAACTCGAAGTATTGACATTTCGATTTATTATAATGTTACACAGCACCGCATTTGTTCAAACAATTTGTTTTTTTGTTTTGTTTTTTAATTTCGCACAAAGCTACTCGAGGGCTATCTGTGCTAGCCGTCCCTAATTTAGTAGTGTAAGGCTAGAGGGAAGGCAGCTAGTCTACACCACACACCGCCAACTCTTGGGCTACTCTTTTACCAACGAATAGTGGGATTGACCGTAACCTTATAAACCCCCACGGTTGGGAGGGCGAGCACTTTATAGCGCGACGCGGGCGCGAACCCATGACCCTCTGATTAGGAGTCACACGCCTTACGCGCTTGGCCATGCCAGGCCATTTGTTCAGAAAAAAAGCAAAAGATTATTTTATTAATGAAGCTCCGTAAAACTAAATTCTTGGTACTGGTAGAGAGCTTTTGTGATCATTGTGTGTGGCTTTGCGTTTTCTCTTTTACATAAGTGGTATTGATAGAAGCATTATTAGTAAATTAGTACAGTTTGCTGACAAAATTATATTAGTGGGTATTTTTAGCTGTATAAAGAATGCTTAGGTTTTAGAGAATGACTTGAATTAATTTGTTATGTTAAACAAATTATCTTTAATTATAATTAATGCAGAGTAGTGCATTAGAGTATCATAGTTTGTATCAGACGTTTGATATAAATTGAGATCCACTTATTGCCGTGCTGGAGAAAATATATTTTGAAATAGAGATGGATAAATTATTCAAACCATTGAGGTAACGCTACGGTAATGTAGTGACATGTTAAGGCAGTGTTCTGTTGCTAATGGTAAAACAAATTGACTTGTACAGCTTTATATATATTCCTGTCGATTACAAATCAAATATTGTAGTTATCTCCTCATTCAATTCACTAGTTAGGCCTGACTTGAAATCCTGTGTATAGTTCAGGCCTTCTTATCTAACTACCTATCTAATAGCTAAATTAATTAAAATATAACTGGATTAAGTCGGGTCGGTGTCTATCCCGAAGAAATACGCTTTTCGAAGGTAATTAAAGCTCAGAACAGCTCAAATTGTGAACCCCTAATATTTGTATCATTTGGAAAAATAGCCAAACATATATATTCTAATTGGTGCTCGGTTGTAGAGTAAATTTGATAAAATGTCTATCAGTGTTTATTAATTCAATTTTACGTTTGAAGGCTTTTGTTTGGTTCTGGTTTGTTTTCAATTTCGCGCAAAACTAGTCAAGGGCTATCTGTGCTAGCCGTCCCTAATTTAACAGAGTAAGACTAGCCAGAAAGCAACTACTCATCACCACCCACCGCCAACTCTTGGACTACTCTTTTACCAACCAATAGTAGGATTGACCTAATATTATAACGCCCCCACGGCTGAAAGGGCGAGCATGTTTGGGGTAACTGGGATTCGAACTCGCGACCCTCAGATCACGAGTTGATTGTCTCTACAATAAATGTCACTACAATTGTCCATATACTCTAACACACAATAAAATATGGTTATACTCTAGCACACAATAAATTAAATATAAATATACTTTAATACACAATAAATTATCATTATTCTTTAAAACACAATAAATATATAACTACAATAAAATGTGGTTATACTCTAATACAAAATAAAATAAATATAAATATATTTTAATACACAAGAAATTATAATTATACTCTAATAAACAATAAAAATGGTTTTACTCTAACACACAATAAAATAAATATAAATATATTTTAATGCACAATAAATTATCATTATACTCTGAAACACATTAAAATATTACTACAATAAAATATGGTTATATTCTAACACACAATAAAATAAATATCAATACACTTTAATACATAATAAATTATCATTATCTCTAAAACATTAAAATGTCACTGCAATAAAATATAGTTTTACCCAAATACACAATAAAATAAATATAAATATACTTTAATGCACAATAAATTATCACTATACTCAATACACAGTAGTATATGTTATACTGTATACACAATAATATATCATTACATTTTAAAACGCAATAAAATATTATCGAACTTTAATACACAATAAAATATTATTGCTGTTTGATACACGCCCCCCAGTTGCTCAGCGGTATGTCTGCGGACTTACAACGCTAAAAATTGGAATTCAATACCCGTGATGATCAGAGCACAGATAGCCCATTGTGTAGCTTTGTGTTTAATTCAAAACAACAACTTTGATGCAAAATAAAATATTATTACACTTTACTACGCAATAAGTATGATAATACTTTAATACACAAATTACTGAATTACTATTAACTCCTAATATTTACAAAAAGTTCGGGCCGGCTTAGCCAGGTGATTAAAGTACTCAGCTTCTCATCTGAGGGTTGCGGGTTTGATTCCCCGTCACATCAAAAGTACTAGCCCTTTTAGCCGTGAGAGTGTTGTAAAGAGACTGTCAATTCCACTATTTTTTGGTGAAAGTGGATTGGCGATGACTAGCTGCCTTTTCTCTAGTCTTACACTGCCAAGCTAGAGACGACTAGCTCAGATAACCTTCGTGTAGCTTTGCGCGAAATTCAAAACAAACTAATAAAAAAGTTATCAACTTCGCGTGGGTGGCGCCGGTGGATAATACTGTCTCTGAAAATCCCAGTTTAGGAAAGTGTGAGACCTTTCCTTAAAAGTTTTTATTTTTAGATAAGTGCGCACGAAACTGACGTCACATAAATGACGTTTAACGCTGCAATGTGTGTTTGTCATGACGTCACCTAAACGTGTGCATGCCATGAATCACAAGAAGTATTTTGCATTCTGTAAGCCAAAACACCAGATGGCATGCGAACTTTCAACGCAAGAAATAAAAAAAATGGTGAATTCTGATTCTGGTTTTATTTACTCTTGAAATAAAAGAATTTCACGTGTTGTAAATTTTTAGTATTGTAAATTCGGAGACATACCGCTGTTTCTAGCAGGGGGCGGAGTCAAGAGAGACCCTTATGGTTCAGTATTGTATCTTTATGTTGTGGTTAAACCCTCTTCGATAATTGGATAGAACAGACCTTCATCTCACACAGTTCATCAGTCTCTTGAGAAACAAACTTCCTTTATCTATCCATCTTTCTTTTCTTTACAGTTGGACGTTTCGCGAAGGAAGACCGCTTAAAGCTATAAATCGTTGACAGCACTCAAATAATTTGATCTTGATCGTGGAAGTGAGTCCTTTAATAATAACAAAATCTTTTGAGATAGCTGGTAAACATTGAGTAGGACTAGAGAATGTCTTTGTCTACGTATAAGAGCACTGCTATCGGCAAAGGAAAAAATTAAAAACTGTTTTGAAGTGTGTGTGTTTTATCACAGCAAAGCCACATGGGGCTATTTGCTACGTCCATCGATTTGTTTGTTTGTTTGTTTGTTTTGGAATTTCGCACAAAGCTACTCGAGGGCTATCTGTGCTAGCCGTCCCTAATTTTGCAGTGTAAGACTAGAGGGAAGGCAGCTAGTCATCACCACCCACCGCCAACTCTTGGGCTACTCTTTTACTAACGAATAGTGGGATTGACCGTCACATTATACACCCCCACGGCTGGGAGGGCGAGCATGTTTCGAACCTCTGATTTTAGTGCTGCAAATCTGGTTTTTAAATGCTTCGTAATTACTATTTGCTCACCTTCTCCGTGTATGTGTTTGAGTTACTTTTTTCGATAAAGTGAAGACTTACAATAAGCGTTTCGTACTTCAAATATTTTTTTGGTTTGATATCTGCCATTCTATAAATATTTAACTAACTTATTTATCCGTCCAGATTAAAAAAAAGAAACGTATTATGAATTGAATTTCAGATATGAAGATTTATCTTTTAAAAATAGACATTGTCCTTCAAGAAAGGAGATGAAATATATCGGACGAGTTTTAAATAAAGTCTAGTTTGTGATATAATTACGCCATCATTTAACACTTAAGTGATACAAGGAAAGTAGTTTCTCTTTAAGGTTGTACTGAAGTTAAAGAGAAAGTCATTCTAAGTACATTAATTTGCAAAACAGCAGCGGGTGAAGATACATAATTAATCCGTGTTTACTTTCTGTAATCTAGGTGCAAAACTTGAAAGTCTTAAGTGTTATGCCTTACAAAATTTAGAATGTGTTTGTTTTTTTCTTTAATTTATAGATGTCGCATTGTCATGCTGTTAGTACTGAATTTGTTTGTTTTAGAAGTTTACGTTATGCTACACAAGAGATCTGCGCCTCACCGTCTCGAATTTTAAGTTGACTACGGAAGGAAGTTACCCAACCCTTGCACTAGTGTTGCCCTCTAGTGACACAGTGGTGCGACTGCGAATTTATATCGATAAAATTCGTATTTCGGTACGCTAGTCGGCGGAGTGCAACTAGCCCGTAGTGTAGCTATCTACTTAATTAGTCACAAACAAACAGTGCGCTGCTGTTGTCTGGTAGAACAGTGGTGGTATTTGATGGTTACAGAACTCCCGCCACCACAAGTTCAGATGATGTTTTTTGCTGCAAGAGGTGGCGAATCACAAATAATCGGGCAAGCTAACAACTTAGCAACGATCTTTGAAAAATATAATATGTAAAAAAATAACACCTATATCATTACACTTTAAAGTATTAGTAAAATCTAATGGCTACAAAGTTAACACCTGTATTATTACACCGTATAGCAGAATAATACCCAATTTTTTCTTTCTTTCTTTTTTGCAGTTTTTACACTTTATGATAGACATACAGTTCTTAGCAATAGAATGCTAATCACTCTGGGTGTGCTATAACGTGAGCTATCAGCCCGTTATTTCAATAACACATTTCGAGACGGGTTGGTTTATAAAGTAGTTGTCTTTACTACTAAGCATTATGGGATATATAACACCAAAACTGTGCCCTCCCCCCTTGTTTTGGAGCAAGGTTTTACGATGTCACATCACGATAAAGTTAATAATATTTTAAACAACTTAACTTCTACAGAACATTATTTATTCTCTGTATACAAAATAATCATCGTTAACTTGATACAATTAATATACCTAAATAGATAAGAAACTAAATCAACCGAATACAAAATATAGAGAGTTTAATACCTCGTTGATTCATCAGTGTTAACAGTTCTTTCTGTTATAATCCTAATAATATTACATAAGACGCCTTCCTCTAAAGAGATTTAGGTTAATCCTATATTTTTATACTTATCTGCTTAATGATCTGAGGCAGTGAGCCAAAGATTGTACAGGTAACTTATAAGAAGCAGTTTGAATAACTAAGATCTGTGGTTACAGTTTAAATCATTTGGTCGAAGTATTCATCACATATTCCGTTTCCTGGACAATGTCCAATGTAGATAAATTATTTTGCTACTTCAAACGCTCATAGGCCTGAAATAGGATATACTTAAAAGAAATTATTAAACACGAAAGGAAGGGTCAAAATTTCAAACTTGAGTCATTCAAGTTTTAAAACGAATTTATTCAACGTGAATACACACTGAACGAAAAAACGACTCAGTTTTTTTTAAGGTCTTATTCAGAAAAATTCGAAACACGCGCGAAAAAAATCCTAAGAAGGGGTAAACCTTTTGTTTCGAGTATTTTCTAAGAGTTCCGCCTTTTTTTGTAATTATTTTCTTAATTTTAAATTAATTTAATTAACCAATAATGTGAGGATACCCACCTATCCCGGTATGAACTGATACATTTTATATGAGCACACTAACAGGACTCGAAACCAGTTTTTAATCGAAATAGTAACAAAAAATTACAACAAATCCAGACTTTAGTTCTTACTTTTTATTTCAAGTAAGAAATCGTTAAATTGAAACACGTGTTGTTGTTTTAAATTAGGCGCAAAGCTACACAATGGGCGATCTGTGCTCTGCCCACCAAGGGTATCGAAAGCCGGTTTTTAGTGTGGTAAGTCCGCAGACATATCACTGAGCCACTAGGGGGCCGTTAAATTGAAATACATGTTTTAAGTAAAGTGTAAATTGTGTTTTAAACGTCTCTAATAAAACTTAGTTTTAGCACTGTTTCTTGTGCTTAGGGGCCTTACAAATTAAAAAAAAATCCAACACATTTCTCCACCTCAAACGTTGTTCTTAAATAGACAACTAAAAGGTAAAGAGGTGTGTAAAATACCCGAAGCACTTTTCTCGATCTGTCTCTAAACACCAGTGCGCATGATCGTACAGATGTGTCTCTATCCTTCCAGCTGCCAAGAATTTCGAACCACGTACGCTGCACAGAGGTGCGTCCAGAGAGATTCCCTGTGAGCAGGTTTCAGATGAAGGCAAGTCTTCTCGATTGACTCCATTGGATTTGAGAAACTGCTACTGAATATACAACTGAAGCAAAACAAAAACCTGCTTAACAGTTCAAACTCTACGATATTTGTGCAGCTCCAGTTTTGTTATAGGGTTAGCTTCTCTGATGATATTGTGTTAAATGTTAAAAATGTCATTGAAACCTATTGTTTTTCACAGAATTGCTACAGAAGTATGTTTAAAAACCAGATCTAAGATTTGAAAGTGTAAAGTGTAAGAAAACTGCAGTATAAAAAACAAACTGTATGCTCCTGATCTAATACAATGTGTTTGACGAGAATTTACCAAAGACATACGAAACGCATTAAATAAATAAAACTAGAGTAGCACGGTTTGCTCATAAAGGCTGACACTGAGACACGTTCTCAGAGGAGTACAAGAGTACAGAAATATATCAGTACGGTGCTTCTACACGTACTAACCTTGTTTTCCGAGGAAGGTTGTTTGTGTCTGAAAGTTTATGTTGGTAAAAGAAACCTGTGCTGCTATGTCAAGATCTCGTTTTATTTTGCGCTGTTAAAAGGTTTCGATTCGAACACCAATGGTGAGTATTTCACTGGATTTTCTTTTTATAACACGAGTATGTTGTTGAACTTTTGATCACGTCAGCTGTTTTCAGATTTACTCGACATATCATTTACTAAAAATAAAACAAAAAACTCTGAGCATTTATTCGTGTTCGAAGTTCTGTGTTTAAATAATAAATATTTTAAGTAGGGTGGGGTTCTTTTTAAGCTAGTTGTTAGTTTAAATAAGTATTAGCTGACGTGCCCATTTAATACGCGAGACAAACATTGTATGCCCATTAGGCGTAACAAAGATGACATCAGTGTAACTCTTCGGTTAGTTTTAAAGGTTTCGTGACAATCCATCCAGCAGTTCGTCAGTTGTAATCGGATATAAATACGATCGTATAAGTGGACTTAGATATTTTATGATATTTAAAACATAATGACTTTTTCTCAACTGGCAATTATGAGAAAACAAAGTTATTTCAGCCATTGCGCCCCAAGTGGCTCAGCGATATGTCTGTAGACTCATCTATAAGCCGAGTTTTGATATCCGTATTGGGCAGAGCACTCCGTATTGGGCAGAGCACGAATGTGTAGCTTTGTACAGACAAACACTGCAGCTTAATCAAGGCTAGTGGTACAAGATCTGTTTGTTGTGAAAAGGTTTTGTTTCTCCTGTTGTTGTTATCTAGAAACTACAGGCTCTTTATTAATTTCTCTTACCAAAATGATAATTTAGATAATATTACTAAATTCGTAAATCTTTAAAATAGCAAGAAACTTAGAACATGAGTTAATGCTATTCCGATAGGTATTTTCAAACCGCCATTAAGTATCATATGAGTGAGATAACCGTATTCTGGTGCGTAACAAACTTTCTTATAAATATTATACGCCTCTTCTAGCATGTTATCAACATCAAGAGAAAACCAAATAAATTCCTAAACACCAGCAACGTTCGCACGTATATCTGCTTAAATATTTATTCGTGTTTGGGAATATTTTAGGCTTAGTTAACTTTTTTGTTTTTGTTATTGTTGTTGTTAATTACACCTTGGTGTGGCTTAGGGCTAGAATAAGCGAACTTTGTATCTTAAATGATGTGGAGAACAAAATTTCATCTGAAACAATCCTACAAACTATCTGTTTGTAACACTCATTTACCTTGTTGATGTAACGTTTAAATTAGCGAACAAAGTTTCGTATAGGATAGTAATTCTAATTGCCTGTCCGTAACTTTGTTCTCCTTTGTATTGAGTAATGTTTAAATAATATAATATTGAAAATAACGTAGCGAACAAGAGTTGATCTAAAAAAAAAATTGGAAAAATAACACCTTATTTATACTGGGTGGTTTACCAAAAATAAACAGTTCAAACCAAATTCAAATCACACCAAAATACTGGGTATTGGAAATTACTAATACAATGATCTTACCTGACAAATATTAAAGCTGAGGTTGAAATACGTTATGCATTAATTGCTCACTATAAGAGAAAAAATTATTTTGTGTGAAAATACACGATGCAATTGCAACCTACAAATTACATCGTTAATTACATTCATTTTAAATTAACTTTAATACTTTACTCAATCAATCACGTTTTACTTTATTTCAAATGGTGTTCTTGATATTTGATTTTCAATTAATGAGGTTTTCTTTAACTTTATTTAATTATGATAAGTTTATTACTTGCCTATTATTGTGTATTTTCAGAAGATTCAATATAGAAATATTTCACCATTTTCTATAGTCACGTGGTAGTCAAAGAATATCCCAAAGGTTGACAGGGGAGGATACTGACCGACTGTTCTACATCTAGTCTACAATTCCAAAGTTAGGGACGCCTAGAACACATAATATTTGAGTAATTTTACTTAAATTTCAACAAACAAACAAAGCTGAACTCTAACTCTAACGGTTCGAACCACCGGTGCACATAAGCCGTTTAGATTATCTATACGGCTTAAATAACAACCCTAAATTTAGAAATATTTAGAAGTTTGAGATCTTTGTCCTTTAGCGGTGTTCAAAAACAAAAACCGGTAGTCCATCCTGCCTTTCAAAAATAAGGCAGATACCACATTCAATTCGTCATCTACTCTAATCTATCTGCAAGGTAAATCTGTTAAACAAAGGCAGGTTAAACAGTCATATCTTTATCTACTCCAATCTACCTGCTAGATAAGTCTGTTAAACAAGTACAGATTACACAGTCATCTCTTTATAAACCACAAAATTTTCTGAGCTCTATCAGTAAATATCTTCTTCCAAAATTGGAGTAATGTAAATATGCATATATATATTTATATGTTAGTTGTCTATTAAATTATAAAGGTTTATTTGGTTTTAATTATCTCGTATATATGACACTGTTAAAACGGTTATTATTTAGGTCTATTCCAGCCCTTAAAGACCTGTCATTTTAAGCAACTGACCAAAATGCAAGGACTTATGTTTTCCCTTCTTCCCAACTCCAATTATAGTGGAGGTGTTACAATGTACGGTCAATCTCACTATTCTTTAGTAAAAGAATAGCTAAGGACTTGGCAGTGGGTAGTGATGACCAGTTCTCTTCCCTCTAGTCTTACACTGCTAAATTAGGGACGGTTAGCGCAGATAGCTCTCGTGTACCTTTGCGCTAAAATTAAAAAACAAACTACAGTTAATCCCGTTATTACGCTGAAAGTAACGGCGTGAGTAGCGTATGCTACTTGGAACGATTACGTCTCAGCTTTGGAATAACTATTCTGAGCTTACAGCCCCTGTGTGCTGTTCAGGAAAATTTGTTTATTTGTTTTGAATTTCGCGCAGAGATACACGAGGGCTATCTGCGCTAGCCGTACCTAATTTAGCAGCGTAAAACTAGAGGGAAGACAGCTAGTCATCACCACCCACCGCTAACTCTTGGGCTACTCTTTTACCAACGAATAGTGAGATTGACCGTAGCCTTACAACGCTCCCACGGCTAAAAGGCAAGCATGTTTATTATTATGGGGATTTGAACCTGTGGCCCTCGGATTACGAGTCGAATGCCTCAACCACTTGGCCATGCCGGACCGGCTGCTATTTATTTCCAATGTTCCGTATCAGTTACACGACAAACACGTATTCATATATATTTTTCAAACCTTCGGTGAACCTGTCGTAAGTTTACAGACTTACAACGCTAAAAATCGGGGTTTAACTCCACACGGTATAAGCACAAATCTACACAATGGGTTATCTGTGTTCTGTACACCACGGGTATCGAAACCCGGTTTCTATCGTTGTGATCCACAGACTTATCGCTGTGCCACTGGGGGTCTCCCCATGGTGGATAGAGCACATATATTTCATTGTGTAACTCAATAAAGCACATATATTTCATTGTGTAACTCAATATAGCACATATATTTCATTGTGTAACTCAATAGAGCACATATATTTCATTGTGTAGCTCAATAGAGCACATATATTTCATTGTGTAACTCAACAGAGCACATATATTTCATTGTGTAACTCAATAGAGCACATATATTTCATTGTGTAACTCAATAGAGCACATATATTTCATTGTGTAACTCAATAGAGCACATATATTTCATTGTGTAACTCAATAGAGCACATATATTTCATTGTGTAACTCAATATAGCACATATATTTCATTCTGTAACTCAATAGAGCACATATATTTCTCAGCCCTGATAAACAGCAGGAACGACCTTCATGAAAGTGAAGTAAATTTGGGTTATTCTATCTCAAAAAAAAAAAAAGATAAATGTCACGCGAACTTTTTGCGTGAACAATTTATTTCGCTGAGAAACATTGTAATGATACCAGCCTGTTAGCATGACAGTCATGTGTATGCGGAGTATTGTTTGATAGAAAAACATCTTTTGGATAACAAGTATCATTTTAAAATGTCAACCATCGTGCTTTCCTTAAATGCCTGGCCTGGCATGGCCGAGCGCGTTAAGGCGTGCACTCGTAATCCGAGGGTCGCGGGTTTGCGCCCGCCTCGCGCTAAATATGCTCGCCCTCCCAGCCGTGGGGGTGTATAATGTGACGGTCAATCCCTCTATTCGTTGGTAAAAGAGTAGCCCAAGAGTTGGCGGTGGGTGGTGATGACTAGCTGCCTTCCCTCTAGTCTTACACTGCAAAATTAGGGACGGCTAGCACAGATAGCCCTCGAGTAGCTTTGTGCGAAATTCCAAAAAACAAACAAACAAACAATCCTTAAATGCCACGCGTGTTAAGGCATGCGACTCGTAATCTGAAGGTCGTGGGTTCGCATCCCGGTCGCGCCAAACATGCTCGCCCTTTCAGCCTTGTGGGCGTTATAATGTGACGGTCAATCCCACTGTTCGTTGGTAAAAGAGTAGTCCAAGAGTTGGCGGTGGGTGGTGATGACTAGCTGCCTTCCCTCGAGTCTTACACTACTAAATTAGGGAAGGCTAGCACGGATAGCCCCCGAGTAGCTTTGTTCAAACTCCTTGAATGATTATCGAAAACAAAATACGTGGATTTCTGTCAGAAAAATACACCCAAACACTTAATATAATACATACATATAAATAAGATGATGTATCCTTTTATGTCACAAGAGCATCTCTGCTCCGTTTCTCCTTGTTGTGACGCGAGCTTAACATGTCAAGAATAAGTAGAAAACCAGGACAATAAGCAAATCCAAATGCTGAATATAACTGTCAGTTTCCTCAGTGGAGTATCTGTAGACGCACAACGTTGCGATGGACCGAGCCCACGTGGCCCATTTTCTAATTTTATGCTTAACTACAAATAAATAATCGTCAGACGATGAACGTGTTTACATTATTCGTTTGATAAACTCGGTTTTTATAAGATATACGTTAGCGAACCGTCGGTGTATCTAATTTTTTTGTCTCGATATTCATTTAACCTATCAGCATTCATCTAACTTATTAGTTATGATATGTATGTGCTATTATTTTACACATTTAATCCTATTTAATATTCGCGTGTTTTCTGTACTTTGTATAATGTGACGGACAATCCCACTGTTCGTTGGTAAAAGAGTAGCCCAAGAGTTGGTGGTAGGTGGTGATGACTAACTGCCTTCCCTTTGGTCTTACACTACTAAATTAAAGACAGCTAACGCAGATAGCCCTTGTGTAGCTTCACGCAAAATTAAAAAAAAACTCTATTAAAAGGCTTGCAATAAAAAGGTAATTGTTATGCTGTAGTAATACAGAACTAAATAGCTTCTAGGATATTTTAGTCGCACGAGATCAAAATCGAAAGAATTATTAGATGTGGTCAACATATATACAGCATACTAATAGTCTAATTATGTGTTACTGATAGAGCATGAGATAATGCATTGATTTATGCACGTGTGTAAAAGGTTATTGTAAGCCATACAAGGAAATATAAACACGTATCCTGTCAAAAGTAAAGAGATTTTACGAATAGTGTTTTTAATACATAAATATACACTGCTGGCCAAAATCTTAAGGCCAATGAACACGAAGAAAAAATATACATTTTGCGTTGTAAGACTCAACCACTTATTTAAGTAGAGCTTCGAAAGATGAAAATAAAAAAAGGAAAAATAAAAAAACCTTTTTTTAGCATTTAATATGGAAAATGTGAACACTATGAAATTAGTCTAAATATTAGCTGGTCAAAAGATTAAGACCGTACCGAAAAGAAGTCCTAAAGAGGGTAGGAGCTACCCAACAAGAGGTCTCAGTAGTGAGTTGCACGGCCGTCATTGCGAATAACTTCAAACATTCCCTTTGGCACAGTCGATATAAGCGTTTGCAAAGAGCTGACTGGAATGTTATTCCATGTGGTGAAGATGGCTTCACGAAGATCGTACGCTGTTTGGAATTGACGTCTATTTCTATAGACTTCCCATGCCATCCACCCCCAAAAATTTTCAATGGGGTTTAGTTCGAGCAAACACGCTGTAGGGTCCAAAAGAATCACGTTATTCCCCATAAAAAGTTCTTTGTTCAGCGAGTATTGTGAATTGTATCATTGTTCTGCTGAAAGGACGTCTTCTCCAACATTCCAATGTAACCAGCTGCTGTTTGACGACCCCGTATAACCTGAAGCTCCATTATTCCGTGGAAGGAGAAAGCATCCCAGATCATGATGGAACCTTCCCCACTGTGTCATGTACAATATGTTTTCAGTGGGATATCCTTATTGTGCCAGTAACGTTGGAAGCCATCTGGACCACCCAGATTAAATTTTTTCTCATCAGAGAACAAAACCTTCGTCCACTTTTCTTCATCCCATGTTTGGTGTTTCTCAGCAAAGTTTGACCGAGCTGTTTCGTGGTTCGTGAGGAAGAATGGCCTTTGAAGACATTTACGGTTTTTCTCTCGTAGATGCCGTCTTGTTGTTCTTGAGCTGCATTCTGCATCCATAAGGGCCTTAATCTGGTTCGACGATCGGCTGGTGTCTTGCTAGACAACCGGTCGAATCCTCCTTCTCAACGCCGGAGAAAATTTATTGGGCCGACCACTTAAATTTCTATTTCCGTATCCCTCAGGGTCTTTTAAGAAATTTGCAACAGCAGTTTTACTGCGCCCAATCTCATTAGCGATGGCACGTTGAAAGAGAACTTACTTTTGCAGCTCGACAATTCTGCCACTTTTAAATTCTGTCAAACTTTTAGCCTTTGCCATGTTTTTATCCAATGTAACACAGGAGATGTCAGCGGGAGATAATGACAACGCTAATACTTGAACACAAATGACTAAATTTCATTACGTGTTTACCGATTAACGTTTCGTTTCAGTATGGTCTTGAACTTTTGACCAGGCAGTATTCAGGCTAATTTCATAGTGTTCACATTTTCCCTATTAAATACTAAAAAAGTTTTAATTTTTATTTTCCCTCTTCTTATTTTCATCTTTCGAAGCTCAACTCAAAAAAGTGGTTGAGTCTAATAACGCAAAATGCATATTTTTTCTTCATGTTCATTGGCCTTAAGTTTTGGGCCAGCAGTGTATATATAATTTTATCTTTGACTTTTTATTATTTTACTTTTTTTTACGGTCGTTAAGTAAAGTATATATTTTATTTTGCGGTCAATAAGATCAGTCTATATCTTACTTTATTCTCACTGAGCACAGTCTATATTTTACTTTATAGTCACCAAGCATGGTCTATATTTCACTTCATAGTCACTAAGTTCACTCTATATTTTACTTTACTTTATCGTCACTAAGCGTGTACAAATTGTTTCATACATATGAACATCCTTGCGTTTTTAAGAATTTCTGCTTAAGATATTGACCTTGGAATTCACTAAAGTTAATGTTATAAATTTCGTTCCTTATTGCACAAACTCTCGATCCCCCGTAACAAGCATTTCGTGAACAAGGAATGATTTATGCTAAAAAGGCACAGATAATGGGAAATCCATAAAATATTCCAATATAATAATGGAATATTGGTACCTCAGGTGAATATGCTGTTGTTTTTTTTAAATACCACATTCTGTTTTAAAATCGTTTAGTTAAGTGTAATTAATCATGCTGATTATTGACCAGCATATTACACTAACTCTTCTTGAAATCCTAACACTTTTACTTCTTATAACTTTTGTTGTTCTTGTTGTTTAAGTCTCGAGGCCTTATGGGACTCATTATATGCTAAGTACATTATCGATGACTCTTAGGCAGTCATACCCATCTCCTCCTCCAGTGAAATACTAGAGGGAAACCAGCTAGTCAAAACCACCAACCGCCAACTCCTGGGCTACGCTGTTATCAATAAATAGTGACATTGATTGTCACATTATAAACACGCCCACGCATGAAAAGGCCAACGTGTTTGTCAAGGAGAAATTCGAACCTACAAATTACGAGTCGAGCGCCATATATTCTTACAATAGAGGGCCAAGAAATCGATATTTTAAAACAGAATGAGCAATTTTGTGAAAATTAACTAATTTCTGGACTCATACATGACTAATTCGACTTAATAAAAGGCTATTTACTGACACTTTCAAATAAAAATTTATAGAATATCCAATTATTTTTAAAGGCGACAGTGCAGTACACTATATTACACGAAAGCACATCTTCTGAATACGTTGGAACCTTGACTTCTAATCAGGATTTCTAACGGCTACAAAATATATTTTGATATTCTCTTCCCGGAGGAGAATCTCTGTAGTGACTTCTAACAACTCAGCGAGTTGTAACATATCTTATAAAAAGGCGTATGAAATAAACAAAAGCTGAGTCACAGTAGGCTGGACTAGAAAGTCAAGAATTATGTACAACTTGAGGACATAATGGTGTCCAATTGGCCACATGCGAGCTACACGTGCATTTTTAGGCTTATTTCTTAATAAATGTGTACTTAGAACCACAGACATTTGAAGATAGGTGAAATCATACAGAAAGTGGTCACTACAGTTTGTTTGAGGTAAACTGCAACAGTTGAGTGTAAATACCTACACATGTACATATTTAACTATTAATATTGTGTTTATTAAAATATTCACGCCACCAACACTACCCTTTGCCACCAGTAGGTAATTTTTGTTATTAGTATTTCCTTTGTCAACATAGATAAATAGTATGTGATTAATGTTGCGGTAGGGTGACACAGTAAATAGCCTCGACAACAGATGAACAGATAAGAGACACGACCTCTCCTTATGGACGTGTGTTATTGAAAGTATTTGTATATGTATTGTTTATAATTGTGTTTTGCCCTACACAGTGATTCTGTATTTATTTAGGATTAGAAAGATAAATAACACTTGTAATACTAATTTATTTTTCCAAAATTTACTACAAACTGGTGTGAGGCCTAATCTGTTATTCAGTTCATTACTAGTCAGAGAAGAATGAAAACAGGTTGTATTTATTATTATCCATCATTGCAAATAATCCATTTCAATTGTTGTTGTTTTTTCGGAGAGGTTGCTATTTAGAGCTAGGCCTACAAATGAATGATTGAATCCCTTTAAACCGATCTAAGTCAGTGACAAGTCGTAATTTGATCCATTGATCTTTAAATATTTTTCCTGGCTTATTACTGTTTGATTTTTGCTGTTTTCAATTTTATTCCTGTTTAACGTAGTGTATGCCATTAAATGTAAACGAATTAGAGTTTATAAATGGTATTTGTTTAATACTACACCCAGCACTTGCTATAGATAACCTGCTACAACACTCTACTGCAGTGGTTACAATTTAGTGAGTGCCATCGACCTCTGATCATTGTCGTAGATGTAAACATTGGAAGAAAATCTAAGACATTTAAGGAACATAATAATATTATGCATGATCTATTTGATTAATTTCAGGCCTCAGCTTACGCATCAGTAAGCTCTCTTTTATACAAAGGATCTATTAGCCATTACTTCTTGTTAAGATTAGTTTGAGTCACATTAATCTAAGGCGTGTTACAGTACGGTTTAACTGTTCGCAAACCTAAAACTTACACGTTCCTTTGTCTGCATTTACGGTTATATTTTAGTCTATCCAATGTAACAGTGCTGGCAATAAATACAAGCAAATATTAAAGAAATATTTGATGATTTTAGTGAAGGAATACGGTTTCAAAATTAAATGAAATATGTGTGAAGGACAATCTTTACTATATTTGAGGATATACCCCACGAAGTAAGATTCATAATTAATTTTTTTTTTATATTCAGAGAGATATTTATATTCCAGGAGATGTCCAAAAATTTGTAGAGCCATGGACGACATGCAGCCATCTTTAGTTTCAGATACGAGACAGATTGTGGCATTGTAGAAGTATGAAAGGGTTGAGCAAATCATGCTTTCAAACAAAGCTTGTTTCGAATTACAAGGAGTGTATGTGGAACACATTCTGTAAAAACTGTAGAAGTGCTTGCGGTTCCAAAGTGTTCAAACACTCTGTATAACAACTTCAATAACAATACCCTCTTTTAATCTAGAAGAGTAATCACACCTAGGTACCCTTTCATGAAATTATTCAGACAGTTAGCTGATTCAAAACCTTAAAACAGCATACCTCCAGACAACTCGATAATATGCCACCTTTTCTATCAAGAGGACCCAGGATCGAATCCTTGTCACTACCATCACAACCACAATTCTTTTCAGGCTTTCCTTCTAGACAACAGCATATTAACAGCTGATAGTTCGGATACAGAATATAATTAGTAATTGTTTACTAGTATGAAAATAAAACTGGAAACTAACTAATAATTAAAAACTAGAGAGCATATAGGTTAATAACCATGATAATTATTTCCATCCGGTCATCATATTAAAGATCGGATACGAGACCAAGGAGAAAATTAATGAGTTTGCTAAATTCTCACTTCTCTTTAATTATAGACAAAAAGTTAGTTTTGTTTATAGAAAACCCACACTGAGCTGTCTGCCATGTTCACGGCAGGGAATCTATTTCAGAATTGTAACGTTACGTTTCCTAAACTTATCTCTATCACTTTGGGGGGTTATTTACAGGAAAACAGTAACAAATGTAGAATTATATCAGGATATATTTATACCCTTTCGTTTACACACGTCCATTATCTTAAATCTTGACTGATTGATTGGCATATATCTTAAAACTCGACTAAGTGTGGGGTATGTATCTTAAACCTGGACTGGTTCAGAGGTGTATACGTTAAATATGAACTGTATAGTAACCTGTTGACTGACAAGTATTTCAGCTCTACAATACAACTCTAATGCTTCTTCATTTTGTAACTTTCTTCGTGACGCCATTTTGGATCGAAAGTGAAATAATTTGTAAGTAGGTCACATGCATGTCTTTAAAAACACATTGAAAACACAGTATTGAGAACGAATTAACTCGTCCGTAGTGCTGTGTTTACGATTGGCTTGGACGAGTTCTCTCGTCTTCGGCACTGAACAGGTTAAACCCCGACATATATCTTAAGCCTCGACTGAGTGAGGGTGTATTTCGTAATCCTCAGTATGTATATATTCATCTATATTAAATACTAACCTAATAAAAAGTTTTTTTGAGATTTACCCAAACAACAAGAAGTTCAATATAATGCTTCTTGTACTGAAGAGGTTTTCTAATTTGGGCCCGGCATGGCCAAGCGCGTAAGGGGTGCGACTCGTAATCCGAGGGTCGCGGGTTCGCGCCCGCGTCGCGCTAAACATGCTCGCTCTCCCAGCCGTAGAGGCGTATATTGGGACGGTCAATCCCACTATTCGTTGGTAAAAGAGTAGCCCAAGAGTTGGCGGTGGGTGGTGATGACTAGCTGCCTTCCCTCTAGTCTTACGCTGCTAAATTAGGGACGGCTAGCACAGATAGCCCTCGAGTAGCTGTGTGCGAAATTCCAAAGCAACAACAACAACAACAGGTTTTATAAATATTATCAAAAACACAGAGAGTATCATTCCCTCTATGTGCGTGTGCTGAAAACATCTTTCTTTCCTTTAAAATATATACACGCTTCTGTAATGTTGTGTTGAATTGAACACGTTAATATAAGAAAACATGCGTTTTTTTTAAAAATGATTATTACTATAGCCTGCGCTACCTTATGATTGATAATTAAAGCTCGTTCCTTTTTTAAAATATGTCAAGCTTTATCTCACAGAAGTAAATTTAAACGTGTACTCACATCAACTTAAAAAGTGAGGTCATAAGTCACTTAACAGAAGTAATTAAAGGGATTTCTTCGACAACAAGAAACCCAAACAGTTATGCTTCTATCTTCATAATTATGGTTTTCGTCAAGAAAGTTATTTTTGTAAGTTATTTAATTCTTGTAATATGAATTATTTTATCACATTGTGTGTGGCTTTTTTACTTTAAAAACAATCACAATGAACTTGCTGAAAAACATATCAATGACCGACACGTTTTATAACTGTCATTGCAACCAGTGTATTGGGAGTCTGGAATGTTTGTAACACTTGCCTTTCCAAGCTAAGTTATATTTTTAGAAATCCATTGTCATTCAAAATAAGTCAGGTCCAACCCAGCTGTTCTTAAATATCCTGGCTCTGATCAACAAACGTAGAGATATCTCCGTTTCGGTTTCTTTGTTGTTGTTGTTTTTGTTTTTTAAAACTGTTCTTGTTTTTTTTTCAGGCATAACAGAGGTAAGTTCTAGAACATTTCCATCTCTTTTTATCAAACTATTTTTGAACGAGAGTAAGATATTAACATATATTTAAGTTTAACTAACATCCATTGTCATACTTTTATCTTTGTTGTGTTTGTAAATTTATCCAACAACTTATAATAGTTAAAATATCTTTGTAAACATTTGTTTACAACATTTTGCCAGCGATGATCCTTGTATAAGCATGCGTGAACAACGCTTCCTCAACATTGATCTCTATGTAAACATGCGTGAACACAACACTTCCTCGACGTTACTTTTTATGTAAACATCTCCTTCTTAACAATGATCTGTATGTAAACATATATACACAATGCTTCCCCAGTATTGACTTTAATATATCGTCACTATTCTCAAATATCGATTTTAAACGTAAAATTATGTTAATTTTACGAGAAAATACATTCCTTTCGAAGGTAGCGTTAAAAATGATGTATCGCCCCAGAAAATGTACCCGTCGTTTCTGTTTACGTGTTAACCTCGAGACAAATGTTAATGTACATACATCTCACTGAAGTCTACGTTCAAAACACGTTTTTCTTTCTCTATCTACGTAAGTACCACCAATTTTCCACAAACTACTATGCTTGCACCATCAATGTGTCATTTAAAAGACGATATTTCATATACTTGTTACAAAAGTTAGGTTTAGAAAGTACCCCGCTAGAACAGATGTAAGTCTCCTAATTTACACCACCACAATCAGGGCTTTGATTCCCCTCGGTGAGCTCACTAAATAGTCTGATGTGGCTTTGTTATAAGAAAACACATACGTATTTTAAAAAAAAAATGTTCAGGGTGGTTCCTCTTGCATTTTTTTAAAGAAAAATAAATCGTTATAAGCTTACACATATTTTTGCTGTACCAGTTTCAAACCAACGTGTTATAGGACGGGTAAAATTTTTCAACGTAAATAAAAAGTGCAGCAGCTGTTTACAAAAAAGGGCTAAAATATGTGACAAATAAAGATAGGTTTAATTTTCCCTTACTGTCATTTTAACATGAATACAATTAAAGTTTAACTTTTGACGTTAGGGAAGCATGATTCGGAGTAACCTGTAAAAATGAACGACCATAACAAACAATACAGAACGATAAATGTAAATACGATAAAAATTAATATATGGTTAATGTCCATATGCTTGATTAGAGAAACTAATCACAACCTAAGTCAGCTGATAACTAACTCAATGTCATCGAGTACAGCGTGGAGTTAATTCTATTTTACACACCTCTTTTGAAAAACTGAACACACAGATACGTTACGAAGACATACAACCGCCCTATTAACTTGAGATGTTACTGACTCTTTTAAGGTTTCGCTTAAAACCATGCAGGATTATATGCTGCTTACAGATGTACGAAGGCAAAGAATAATAATAAAGTATAGCTTGTGTTATCCTTTTCTTAAATGTTAGCTGTTATTTACAATAGTAGCAATTCCAATTACAATGGTGTTTGTCATGGTAATATTTACCTCTATTCCAAGTAAACGTAATTGTTGTTTATTGTAGTGGTAATCCACTCCTAGAGCATTCTTCATTGCTATATACTGTGGTAATGATCATCAATTTATGTATAACTTTCATTGTTACGCATTATGGTAGTAATATTTTAAGTTTTTTTTTTCACTTTTATGTACTATGAAAGTGGTTCTATGAGTATATATGTACAATATTCCGCTTTCGGGAAAAACACCTGTCTAGTCTTGGCCAAAATGTTGCATATTTTGTAAGAAATGAGATGATTCTTATTATGATGGAATACAAATACACTTATTGCTGTCAAACCGAGAAATGTACATTGTATTAAACATCTATATATGTAAGTTGTATAATGAGGCACGTTCTCCGGACACCATGAACAATTTATGAGAACAGAAACATATTCTATGAGATACCTGTAGAAAGATGTTCGATTCACCATTTCACCTATAGCAACAGGACCTTACAAAAACGTTTGTAATAACAAAATATAACATCAAATTATTATAAATAGCGTCTGTAATCTTTTATCAATTTAGGGTCCTGGAATTAATGCCTTTCCTGTCGTAAGGTGTTGCAAGACTTCTTTCAATCCTGACATGTTAACCTGATCAAAATGGATCGTCTCGGTAAGTACTTTTCCGGCGTCTACCAATCGACTTTCCATAAACAACGTTTCTTGTAATCCGATAACGTTTCAGAATTCTGGATGTATTACATTGTGGTTACCCTACTCTTCTGACAATGTCAGTTTGCTTCAAATTATTTCTAGACAATCGAACAATTTAATAACCCTTTACTTCTGGCAAGTGACAAGGCCACTTACAGAAGAATAGTGTGAACAAAGCGTTGACCTGTTTCGAGAAATACTATACTAAAGACGCATGTTTTTGTATTAAACAGGTGTGTATGAATATTTTGGCAAAAAAACGTTCAAAACACTTATACAGATCAGAATTGTAGGTCTGGCGTAGCCAAGTGCTTAGGACAATCGACTCGCAATAGTGGGCGTTATAAATTACAGTCAATCCCACTTTTAATTGTAAAAAGTAGCCCAAATGTTGGCAATGGACGCTGATGACAAGCTGCCTTCTGCTAAGACTTAGCCTTCTACTAAGGCTTAAGCTGCTAAATCGAGGATGACTAGTGCAGATAGCCCTCGTGAAAAAACGAACAAACAAACCAGAATAATGTTTTCTCAAGACGGCTGGTATGAGTATTAAAACTTCAATTAAAATAAAATACAGAACAACGTTTTGAGCATCTTAGATCATTTTCAGGTTAAAAAAAAACAACCTGAAAATGACTCAAGAGGATCGAAACGTTGTTCTGTTCTTTATTTTAATTAAAGTGCTAATACCCATACCAGCCGTCTTGAGAATACATTTTTACTTGGGTGGGTTTCTCGTCATCACGAAAACAGAATAACAACTAGTACGTATTTACTAAATAGCTACTCCGTTAATGTAGACAAAAACATCAACATAGAACTTGTTGTTGTTGTTGTTTTGAATTAAGCACAAAGCTACACAATGGGCTATCTGTGCTCTGCCCACCACGGGTATCGAAACCCGGATTTTAGCGTGTAAGTTTAGAGACATACCGCGGAGCCACTGGGGGGCCAACATAGAACAGTATGTAAATATTTTGTATAAAGTTATACTATTTTCTTTAACACCCACTCTGGCTAGCCTTTTAATTAGGCCGCCTATTCACGTTATGTTTATATTACTACAGAAGAAATGTAACTTGAAATAACTGCAGGATTTTACTTCGAGGAATTTTTGGAGTGAAAGAAGGAGAAAAACAAAATATTTATAAGCATGAGGATTTTCGATACTGTAACTAAATATTAGAAGCACCAACAGTTGCTCTCAAATGATCATCTTAGCCCAGAACTTTGAATGTAATTATAATGGAAAGAAAAAAAAATTGAATTATATTTGTATTGTATTTATGGCCTGGAATTTTGTAACTGATAATTAGAACTAAACATTCCAAACAACAAACAGTAAGAGTGGCCGAAGCTATACTGACGTTGAATTACGTAAACAACTTACGCTATAAAAACTGTAATAACCATACATGGTGCTTAGGAGAGAAAACATACGTTTGTTAACTGTGATGACTTATTTCTAGTCCGTTACTATAGCAACGCTTCTTTCCAGCCTTAGATAAAGTAACAAAGAAAACGCACACATGAATACGCGTAATGTAGAAATGAGTTTATTCCACGATTAACCTATTCATGTAAGAAGTAGGCTTAAGGGAATGTTTATTGGTGACCCTGTTCGAGCTAGCCTAATGCAGACAATTTGCATTCCCTATGTTTATTTCCTTAGATGCATGAAAGGTACATACAAGGTTTCATGTTAAAACATGTAATGACGTAATTGATAGAGCATGTACTTTTTACAAAATCAGTATTAGTGTTAATAGGAAGGGAAACAAAAACAAAAATTAGAAAGTGCAATTTTCAAAGTATTGTTTGTGAAGTTGTATTTTCTAGTTGCCTATTATGATATTAAGTTAAAATATACCGCACATAAGAAATAGTAAACATGTTTGCATAAATGTACGAATTTAAACTTATCTTGCTGTTGGTTTGCGAATTTTCAGTAAAAACGACACGCTGTGAAGTAAAAGGAAATGACGCCTTTAGTTAATGTTTTGAAATCAAATTCTGCGCTTAACTGCTTGTTTGCTTGTTTGTTAAAGAAAAGCTATACGATGAGTTGCATGTGCTCTGTCCAACACGGGATTTAACCCTAAATTTCATCGTTGTTTGTAAGTTTGTATACTTAGTGCTGACTCAACGCCCCCCCCCCAGTGGCACAGCAGCATGTCTGCGGACTTGCAAAGCTAGAATCTGGTCTTCGATACCCTTGTTTGACAGATCACAGATAGCCCATTGTGTAGACTTGTGCTTAATTGCAATCAAACTGACTCAACAGGAGACTCGTCAACTACAAATACTGTTAAAATATATTCTTTCAAACGAAAAACATTACCTGACCTTGAGCCTATATATGCACAGGCGTGTTTAGGTTGGAAGTTCCATAAGTTTACCTCAGTCTGAAAATTAATATTCAAATTTCCATGTCTAGAGACTCAGATTTAAAGCTCTCTGAATCTAAACATTCAATATGGAATGTCTTAAATCTGAAGGTGCCTGATGAAAGTTCCCTAAGCCTGAAGAAAATGTTGTGAAGCCATCATTTAAACTTATAAGATGTGAAATAAAATAAAGTGCGTTTAATATACATCTAACAGATTGTTAGAATTCAAAATGTTAAATATTTGTTTGTGTCTGTTAGATCGAAGCAATACAATAGTCTAACTGCAGTATATCTCCCCAGTGAGCCACTAGATGGACAATAATAAGGCATGCAAGTTACACTACACAACACAGTTTTGGCTTCTTGAACATTGTTGGATGTTCCTTACAGAATTTTGGCTGCTGATCACGAAAATTACATCCAAATTTGCCCACCACGTACCGTTTCATCGAAACCTTCAGTCTCATCAGGACATTGCTGCAATGGAAAAACGATATCAGGGCAACTGGAATCCGTCATTGCTTGCTGACTACGGTTGGACACTGCAACGTGATGCACCGGACATTGAATACGAAAGAAAATCAGGAGCAAAATACTTTTAATCATGTTGAACTTAATAGCGTATTAGAAACATAAACGCAATTAAATACGTTATTGTCGGTAAACAGTTAACTGTCTATTTCTTAGAGTTCCTACGTGATGAAACAAAACCAAAACTATATTTATGCATACCCACCAAGTACCTGTCACAATCAGTAAAAACTTTTCCAAAACAGTTGTTGTGTAATGTTATCTACAAACAACTAAACAAGTGAATTAGGTATCAAGTAAGCCTCACAGCAGATCTGTATTTCAAATATTTTCGCTTGGTTCCATTTAAAGACTTTTCATGTTATATGCAAATGTTAAGAGGTATTTAAAGTATGGGTAAAAAAAAACAACATTTTTTTTAACGTACAAAGAGCAATGTGTCATCGTCTTCTGAATGAGTACTTATTAACTTTTGTTTTACTGACGGCCCGGCATGGCCAGGTGGTTAAGGCGCTAGACTCGTAATCTGAGGGTCGAGGGTTCGCATCTCCATCACACTAAACATGCTCGCCCTTCCAGCCGTTAGAGGCGTTATGATGTAACGCTCAAATCCACTATTAATTGGTAAAAGAATAGCCTCAGAGTTGGCGGTGGGTGGTGATGGTTAGGTGATGTTAGGTTATTAATTAGCACATGTAATAAAGGTATTCCTTTATATTGGTTTAGTTTTGGTTTTAGTTGCTGCATAAGTAGGGCTTCTTTCATTTTGCGTTTGTTTATATTTGTTTCCCAACTTAGTATATGGGAGATTTTTATGGTTATGTCGTGTTTATTTGACTTGCAGTTCCCACTATACGTTGATATAAAAGTGTGTGTGTATTGCGTGTAACAAAGCCACATCGGGCTATCTGCTGAGCTCACCGAGGGGAATCGAACACCTAATTTTAGCGTTGTAAATCCGTAGACTTACCGCTGTACTAGCAGGGGCTGGTAAAAGCGTAGCTCAAAAGTTGGTGGTGGATGGTGATGACTAGCTGCCTTCCCTCTAGTTTTACGCTGCTAAATTAGGGACGGCTAGCGCAGATACCCCTTGAGTATCTTTTCGCAAAATTCAAAATAACAAATAAAAAACTGACTTAAACTGTTTAAACATCCAATTGCAACGCCTCCTACAATCCCGTACCCGTTTATACTCTCGTCCCTAAAACATGTGTTCGGAAACGGTCAGCTGCAAACTCTCTTTATTAACCTGAAGATAACCGAGGAAGGTCGAAACGTTCTTTTCTGCTTATCAATAAAAGTGTTAATACCGAAACCAGCCGTTCTGAGATACATTTTTATTTCAAGTGGGTTTCTCGTCCTCAAGAATTATCGTTCGTCAAATATCATTAGACTAAAAATTTTCTCATCTCTTCTTTGAGAACGTTCATAGTCTTAACTACATTCTGTTAAAACGATTTTCGCTAGTGCAGTTATGAGTCTAAACAAATATAAGTCATAGCGCCAAGGGCGACATAGGCTATGTATTTCGAAGTCACATATTTGACTCTCAACTATTGGACATCACAATGTTATTGTATAAAAAAACATTCTTTCCAAACATATTCATTCATAGAGCGAGATTTTTTATTTAATTACAACCAAAGGACACATCATAAGAATGTTTGTTTTGTTTTTTTTACTGTGAAGATGGTAAGGCTACGGAGCAACAGTCCCAATGCTTTTATCTCAAGTGAAAGTTATTTGCGTTGACGCTGGGCATATCTCCTGGTACTGTCAACAGAAAACAATAAATTATGTGAATTTGACGAAGGCTCATAAATTTCTAGGTAAATATCGAAGTTAATAGTTGAAAAAGATAGCCAAAGAAAATCTTACTGCGGTACCATTCAACCAGTTATCTGTCTAGTCCACTGTAGTATCTTCACGATAGTTGTACCATTCAACCAGTTATCTGTCTAGTCCTCTGTAGTATCTTCACGATAGCTGTACCATTCAACCAGTTATCTGTCTAGTCCTCTGTAGTATCTTCATGATAGCTGTACCATTCAACCATTTATCTGTCTAGTTCTCTGTAATATCTTCAGGATAGCAGCACCGCTCAACCATCTACCTATCTAGTTCCCTGTAGTATCTCCAATGTCGCCCTGTGCATTTTGTTTCTTCAAGATAGGTATGAAAAGCTGAAGTCCGGGTATTGTGGAAGGTCTGTAAATATTTTTCAAAACATATGAACGAAGACTGACCTCACAGAAGTTTGCTACGATAGAAACTGTCAGGCTATAAGTGGATAATTATTTCCATTCAACGAGTCACGGGTGAGCACGAAGGAAGCGGTTCCAAGTGCAGCCTGGAACACCTTTCTTATAAAGTACGATAAACCTCATTGACTTCGGTGTTGTATCGCTTGTTATCACTACAGACAGTTAACAAACATTGTAATAGTTACGTTTACATGTTATATCGTGGATAAGGGTATTCAGTGATGATTATTCGTTACTCAACAAATCAACTAACTAGAGGCATTGCCACCAAATTATTAAAATATTATTTTCATTTTCATGTTCAAAACAAGGGACGTGACTCTAAAACAACAGTTGAAAATGGTTAGTCATGTGCCCAGATATCTAGTGTCTACACTTCAGAAGTAAAGTATAAACGTAATCATAACTATTTCGTACGTTTCCGTGACTGGTTGGGAAACTTCGACAATCCTACGGTTTTTTAACAACACCCATGCTCTCGATGAGAACGAGACTACGTGTGAACAACCTAGCGTCATATCGAACGCTCAGAGAGCATTTGAAATCTAATTCTAGCGATTGTTCAAACATCTACAGACACATAGATCAAGAATGTAATGAAACTGCTGGCCAATAAACTTTAAGACATTACAACATTAGGACGTTACAATAGAAGAAACTAGATTTTAAAAAAAATCATACAATAAGATATTAGAATGAAAGAAATTCTGGTGACTAAAAATCAAACAAATCTTATAATAATAGATTGTTTGTTTGGAATTTCGCACAAAGCTACGCGAGGGCTATCTGTGCTAGCCGTCCGTAATTTAGTAGTGTAAGACTAGAGGAAAGGCAGCTAGTCATTACCACCCACCGCCAACTCTTGGGCTGCTCTTTTACCAACGAATAGTGGGATTGACCGTAAATTATAACGCCCCCACGGTTGAGAGGGCGAGCATGTTTGGCGCGACTCGGGCGCGAACCCGAACCCGTCCGAGTACGAACTCCAGTGATTGTCAAAATCTAACAAGATAGAATGAAAAAACTCCAGTGACTGAAAAATTACCCCCCAGTGGCTCAGCGGTATGTCTGCGGACTTACACGCTAAAATCCGGGTTTCGATACCCGTGGTGGGCAGAGCACAGATAGCCCATTGTGTAGCTTTGTGCTTAATTAAAAAAACAAAAAAAAACTGAAAAATTAAATAAGATTTGAGAATAACAGAAACTCTGCCGATCAAAAAACACAAAACCTTAGGATAAAAGAAATCCTTGGCAATTAAGAAAACTCAAAGCCAAGTTAAATTCGAACTGAAATTCCTATGTTTTATTACATTATAACATGTTACACAGTTAAAAGCCTAAACCTTCAAGGTACGTGTGTAAATAAACAGCCAAACACTTGAAATGAAACATTTTAGGTGCTCGGTTTAATGAATACTTTATTGTGAAACCGTTGACGATCGCTAAAAGAAAAACATACGTTGTGTTTTTGAGTTGACACACGTGAGTACGACGCGTGAACGTTCGAGTTTCACTGTGTGGGTATTTGGGTATGGATGTTAAATACCCAGGAGGGTCAGGTGCATTAGACCTCTTCCTCCCTCCCAAACGTTGATAACGTCTGTCTTTCAGGTATTTGTTTTATAATAACTTTGGGCCAGAGTAAAAGATTAGCCCCGTATTCAGGCCCATTTCAGGGCACAGTCCCTGCATGGACACACAAGAAAAGTTTTTTTCCTTTGGTTATTTCTTCTTTTTTGTTTTAATACAATTTCTGTACATTTTTTTCCTCCTTTTTGATTTTCATTTTGACTTTTTTGTATTTTTCATATATGTATATTTCTTTTATATTTTTTGTGTTTTTCTCCTTTTGTTTCTTTTCTCGAGAATGTCGAAACATGTACATAGCTGTTTTGATATGCCAGACGGTTTGTTTGTAGTTAAACATAAAGCCTGAAATGGGCTATCCGTGCTCTCCCCACCGCGAGTATCGATATTCGGTTTTTGGTGTTGTAACTCTGCAAAAATACCCTCTGTGTCACTGGGAGGTAGAGAGGGTCGGTCGTTGACGGTTTCGGAATAAAAGTTTTAAATTGTATATATAACTTGGAACGTTCGTCGTTCGAGTGTTACATTTATGCTATATGTGCATATATATATAAATGTACATACATACGTGAAACGGACAATAGCTTCTGTGTATTTCCGTTGTTCCTGACTGGAGTGTTACTTTAAAATTGTGATAGAAAGCGGTGCAAAATACTATAAATATATCCAGTCAAAAGGAATATTTATCATATAGATAAATCCTAAGATATTTGAGCCACAGATGGTATAATTTGTGTTTTAATGTTTACTGAAATGTAAATACATTTTAATACTTTATTACTTCATTATGTGATCGTCTATCGTTTTATCGTGTGAAAGGAAGTGAACAACAAAAACGTGTTTATGATAATGAACTTAAACAGAAACGCTCATATTTGTATATTTTGTTTTGATAAAAGAAAGAAATACGATTTGATTATATGTTTTCACATTTATTCTAAGAATGTTTTTTTAATAAGATTTTGTCTTTATTTTATCGCAAAACTACACGATGGTTCACCCGCGCTCTGACCGCCACGAGGAATCGAACCCCGGAGTTTTTGACATATTATTACATATTTTTACTTATCGTCACTAATATGTTTTGTTTAAGAATAACTGGTGTATTTTCCCCAGTTAACACTCTAGCTGTTTTTCCCTGAATAACTGGTGTATTTTCCCCAGTTAACAATCTAGCTGTTTTTCCCTCTACTAAGACGAGAACACCGGCTCATTAATATGAGAATTTTTCTGATAACAAAGTTTAATAATGATAATTACTTGTTTGTTTTTAATTTTGTGCAAAGTTACACGTGAGCTTTAGCAGTGTAAGACCAGAGGGAAGGCAGCTAGTCATCACCACCCACCGCCAACTTTTTGGCTACTCTTTTACCAACAATTAGTTGAACTGACAGTTGCATAATAATGCCCCAGCGAATGATGGGGCAGGCATTAGTGATGTCGAGAAAACCCACTCGTAGAGAAAAATATATATGTAAGAAAAAAATTCTCAACCCAAACGAGCAGTTTTTACACATATGATATTGCAAGAATGTTTGGTCTAGCAGGGATTCGAACTTGCGACTCTGAGAGTAGGAGTTGAGCGTCCTTAACCACCTGGTTACGCTGAACCGACTCTCAGAGTACGAGTCGAGCGCCCTTAACCACCTGGCCACGCTGAGCCGCCTCCTATTTATAACTTCGTCACAATCTTACGCCTTAAAATAGTTTTCAAGGTTGGAGAAAAGCAATTGGTAACTCGTAAACAAAATGTCAGTTCAAATATAAATGACTCTGTGTACATGGATTACAAATAAAGCTTCGAAGTTCGGTAAATAAACGGGCAAAGAACAGACCAGCGGCATTACCATGTGCTCAGTTAAATGGTATACTTGACATGACCAGATCAGCCAGTTTGAAAGTAAAAGTTTCTATACGTAGTAACAACAACGGACAACTATAGTTTTAGTTTATTTGTCTTAGCGTTTATAAACTCGAGTGCATGACAAAACATCAATTAATTGTTCGTGTGCTTTATAATGTTCACGCAAATCTACACGAGGGTTGTCTGCCCATGGCCGTCTTTGATTTTGTGATTAAATATTAGAGGGATATTAGCTAATAAACAGTGCCTTCCGCCAGTTTTTTTTTTATTCTCAAATAGTGGTAACTCTTAAATTAAAATCACGTCCACAAAAGCTTTGCAGTAGCGGGTCATGGACCTTGAATTCTCAAATTCAGTGTCCAGGCACGGCAACCATCAGTTGAATAAACTCTAAATATTTCAAATGTTTAAAATACATATAAAATATTATATTTCTGTATTTATATAGCAAAACAATTTCTGTTTATGTTTCTTTGTAAACCCCAAGCTTTTAAGATGCAGGTTAAAAAAAAACTACATTTCCAGATATAAAAGCGAAATTAGGTTTGTGTTGTTTGAAAAATCTCTACATTTAATAAATGTATATCAGTGTGTGTGTTTAATTAAATAGACTGTTTTTTATTGTAGAAATGAAATAATATGACTGGCACTGGTGTTATTTGATATTTAAATATTTCAAACATATAAACTCTGTAAATAGATTGTGTATTTTTCAGCTAAATAAGTATTCTTAAGCGGCCTATGTTTTATAAGTATGATGGTAGGAATGGGCAAGAAGTGCAATATGTGCAATACAAATTACAATTTTAAACACACTGCAAACAGCATGTAAACGACACTTTCTAAACACTTTACACTCTGTGTTAAGTTGTAAAAACGTCGCTGCAGAATAACAAACCGACAAAGATCTTGAGAAAGTCAGTAGAGTAAATAAAAATACAAAACCACAAATTTGTGAATCTGACTGAGTAATGTTGTTGGAAAGGCAAAGTATCTCTCTGTTTCTTTTACCTTATGCAAATCTAAAATAACAGGATTAAATTACGCTACATTAGCCAAAATCGTTTTACTTACAACCTTAGTAATAACAATGACCATTTAGTAATACTACTACGAGATAACTGTACAAGAGTAGCCATATTCTTTGATTACACCCAAGCTCTATGAGTTGTCAAATAACAACACGCCATCGTATCATATGCAGGTAAACGTATTGATACCTAAGTATGTATTTGAAACAGCGCGATTTTTAAAATATGTTTTTCGAGGGAAAGAGCTGAAGCAAATCTATTGATAACTTTGAAAAGCCTTTGTCTAAGTGAAGAGAGTATTACTTGAAGAATAGGGTTAAGGTTAGAAAAAGAAACACTGAGCATGCGAAGCAAGCCTTTACCATTAACCTAGCCAAACAAAATGCCATCACTCTGGATAAACGGGAGGAAAACTGTAGCAAAGATAGGCCAGTAAAAGCCAGAAAATGTCGAGAGAAAATTCTAAAAATTCTCTACGAGAATGCTAGGCCTAGAAACCAGTCATTCTCGAGTATTAATATAAAAAATTATGTGGAATGTGTATAAAATCTTTAAATGTAAAAATTATGAAGTAGGAGCAGAAGCACCAAAAAACAAGGAAACAAGGAAGGAATGGGGGAGATAACATTACTACACCTGGTGGTTGTTAACACCGTGCAACTTTAAAGTGCGTGTAACCATCGTTCCAGTCATTTCTATTTCATATTTTACTTTAAACTTCGGTCCAATTATACACTTGAATTGGGTTTTATCAGTAGCTAATTATTCTTAAATACTGAACAGAATTCCAGTCAGATAGTGAGTCTCACGTGAGTCAAGTGTAACTGTTGGAGCTTCCTTTTTCACTTTCGACATCAAACACTCCCGCTTCTTGTGATGTCATTCACTTTTGTAGAGTTACGTAATATGATTACGTACATGCATCTGTACTTGGTTGTTGAAACAAAGTCTCACCAAATGCTGTAATGTTATTTCACCCATTTGTAATTTGTTCCTTAGATTTCGGAGCTCCCATTCCTATTTTCTAACGTCTTTTTATTTTTGAAAGTATAAACTGGTTAGAATATACAAGTGAAATAAGTTAATGTTTGTTTTTCGCTACAGTGTTTGGCATTTTAACTTACGACCAGGTTAGAGACTAAAATGACTCAAAACTACTAACCAGAGAGAGGACAACCAGTATGCAGCACGCACCACCGAAGGGGTTGTATTAAAAGAACAGAGGAATAAACTATTGGTGTTATAAGATGCCTACAAATGAAACTGTGTAGCGTTTTAAGCAGTACATTGCGAGCTCGAACCTTGGTCCTTTTATTTCACAACCCAACAGGATAATGGTGTATGAGGTACCCGGCGACAATTAAACAGAGCACTTTCACTCCTTTGAAAGTGAGAAGGTAATGACAATCATCCTAAACTAATTGTTAGATCATATACAGTTAAATATCCTCTGAATAGTTGAGTATCAAAGAGAATATAGTAAATCAAAGCTGAATGCGTCACAATACGCGCTGTGAAGATCACAGAGGAATTTTAACGACATGAGCACTTTAAGATATTAAAAAGTATTGGCGATGAATCATTGGGAAATAAGTGGCACGTGTCTTAACTCGAGCCGAAGAACTGAAATTGACACGCGTATTTACAAACACTGTTGCGTAGACTCTTTTAGTGCATGTATCTCATGACCTTCGCCAAGCTCTTTTGTAAAATCATTAAGAGCATACAAAATGTAAATTCAAGTAAGCGTTAAAAGAAAATTCATGGTTGTCCATCTGGGAAATAGCGTCTTTTTTATTCGAGCTGACGTGATAATTACAAGAACCATCGTACCTGCTAATATATTTCTCCCTGGTACACAAACACGTCTATCACAGAGAACAGAGGAAGGGCCTTTATCTCAGAATGGCTGTTATGGGTATTAATTCTTTTACTGATAAGCAGAGAACAGCGTTTCAATCTTCCTTCGTTAACCTGAAGATGATCTAGAAACGTCAAAACGTTGTTCTCTGTTTATAAATAAAAGTGTGAATACCAGTACCAGCCATTCTGAGATACATTTTTTCAAGCGGGTTTCTCGTAATCAAGGAGGAAAGAACATGCTTACATTTCTCATACACAAATGTTGCTACCAGAGTCTTCATTCGTATTGATATATCACAGAAGAAATAGTTTCACAAACGTGTTCAGATTCTTTATTTGGGTGGGAGCATAAATTCAACGTCTCGTGCTGTCCTAATAATTGTTTCAAACATTTTGAATGTCTGATCTACCCTCTTCCCTATAATCTAGTCCTAATAAATGTTTCAAACATTTCGTTTGCAATATCTCCCCATCTTACCTATCTTCCAGTTCTGATAAGTGTTTCAAACATTCCGTATGTAAAATCTTCCCTTCTTTTCTATTCTCTAGACCTGATAAATGTTTCGAGCATTTTGTATACAAGATCCCCCCTCTTCCCTGTCCTCCAGTCCTAATAAATGTTTCAAACATTTCGTTTACAAGATCTCCCCCTCTTCCCTATTTTCTAGACCTGATAAATGTTTCGATGATTTTATATACAAGATCCCCCCTCTTTCCTATTCTCCAGTTCTAATAAATGTTTCAAACATTTCGTTTACAATATCTCCCCTTCTTACCTATTTTCCAGTTCTGATAAATGTTTCAAACATTTCGTATGTAAAATCTTCCCTTCTTTTCTATTCTCTAGACCTGATACATTTTTCGAGCATTTTGTATACAAGATCCCTCTCTTCCCTGTCCTCCAGTCCTAATAAATTTATATATTCGTGTGTGTGTGTTTTTTACGGTTTTCTTCTTACATAAGGACCTACACAGTTGCTTTCTTTATAAATATCTGTATAGTAAACCTATACTTAAACTCTAAACAAATGCTTGAATCTCCTACACCATTCCGTCTTTGATAAAGTAGTAATCTAATACGTTATGAATATGAAACAAATCACGTGGCATTAGTTATATGAACAGGAGTTGATATTTAACTTCGAACAGTTAAGTATGAGACATGTATCGATTATAATCTTACACAAACGATGAATGAAATTTTCATGAGGTATTCTCATAAGACTCAGACTTGAACATTTTTAAGTATCTTTGGCAAAAATCGAGAATAAACCTGAAAATTACATAACATATTTAGGTAGAAAAATTAAATATAAGCCCATGAGCGTGTGAGAAACATTTCAAACAGACAAATCCAGATCCAGTCAAGAAACTCAGCTGGTTCAGATCCTTTGTGTTTGTTTGTTTTTGGTGGGTTTTTATTGAAGTCCAATTTAAAGTTTTCTGTCTCCAAAAATTTCTAGAGCGATAACTACTGTGTTTAAAGTTTATTATCATTTTTAAGAATACTGTAAGTGTTATTGTGGTTCGCTAAATATAACTAAAAGTTGTTGTTGTTTTGAATTAAGCACAAAGCTACACAATGGGCTATCTGTGCTCTGCCCACCACGGGTATCGAAACCCAGATTTTAGCGTGTAAGTTTGCAGACATACCGCTGAGCCACTGGGGGGGGCTAACTAGAAGAAACTGCACAATATTTAAATTATGTTGATAAATATACATTTTATACACACCAGTTTGCGAAGTGCTGTTCTTATTTAACATAAGTAAATAAACGTTGAACTTACGAAATATGGAGGTTTGGTTCTACTTCAAAAGAGTAAACTTCTGTATGCTGTAAAACTGCTTGTCGCCGTAAAATTACCACAGGCTAAAAGTGGCACGTTTGTTTCACGGTCAATTTCCTAATTTCTCATATATCATAGTTTTGCGAAGTAAAGTAGTTACACGACGATTTCTGTTAAACGAAAAGAACCAGAATATGAAAGGAACGAGTCACCATGTTCAATCTGGAAGGGGAAAAACTTGCATTACATTACAGTTTGGATACTAATGAGTAGGCCTAGCGCGGTGAAGACAGTAGACTCGTAATCATAGGGTCGGAGGTTCGCATCAAACATGCTCGCCCTTTCAACCGTAGGGACGTTACACGTGACTGTCAATCCCACTATTCGTTAGTAAAAGAGTAGCCCAAGCGTTGACGGTGGGTGGTGATGACTAGCTGCCTTCCATCTAGCCTTACACTGCTAAATTAGGGACGGCTAGCGCAGATAGCCCTCGTGTAGCTTTGCGCGAATTTCAAAACCAACTCACAAGTCAATCATAAGCAACACCCTAATCTACAAAGTAACTGTCGTGAATATCAAATAAGATATTTTGACTGAAAAACAACAACACTGTGATAAATGTGAGTGTATATCATAGCGCCACTAATAAACAGAGATCTGAAACTGACAAAGAATCACAAGTCTGGAGCTCACAATCTTCCAGTTCTCAGCTCAAAATCAACGACTTTTTTCTTTTTGAAAAGTAGATTGAAAAAGTGGATCTACAGCTCTCTCATTTGGTCACATATTTGACAAGTCTCCCAGTGAAATTTCAAAGTGACTTTAGGCTCACGTATGCAGTGAAGAGTGACTAAACTCACCATTCTTCACAAAAGCTTGTGCGACTCTAGAAATTAATATAATCATAGCCAGTAAACTAATAGCGACAGACGATGAATGAAATAATTTAAAGGCAAAACAAGGCCCGCCCTCAATTAACCTTCTGAATTTTTACTCTATCAGTGATTTTATACTGTCATTTAAATAAGATAAGGTTTAATTATCCAATTAAGGAACTAACTGAGATAAATTTCGAGACATAATTTGTAAGCAAATGTGATTTTTAGGCCTAGTGAATAAGTTTTTTCTAGATTACTAAATCTTCGAGACATGTTCATGCATCCATGTTGCAATAAAATAAATAAAATTCGAGATTTAATCTAGAAGACATTTTCTAAGAACATACGAATATCCGAATAAATTTTATATAAAGCAATTATACGGAGATCTTGCGCCTCGACAACAGTTATACAACGTAGTTTCTATTCCAAAAGACTTCGTTATACGACTGTCCTGCCAGAACCCTCTACTACTCCCTGCATGCTTTCCATAATTTATGTAGTGAAACGAAGACGACTGTGTCGCATGTGCGATCACAGAGAAATTCATGAAAGCTGAGTTCTGTAACTTGCTCGTATACAAATTTGATAAAAACATATTTAACAAATTTAATCTACTGCAAACCATAATGGTTTTCGTTCATGACATTTAACACTGCGTACAACGACTCACCGTCACAAATCACTATTGTATCTGTAGTATCCTGTCTGGCCTAATGTGTCTTGCCATTGAGCGAAGGCTGGATTTATAGCAGATAAGTGTAATTGGCATATTGTTATACACTATTATTATGTTAACTTTCACTCACTAGTTCTAAGAATTTATATGGAATATTCTGAATATTGCTTCATTCTCCAGCTGTTTGAGATGTGCAATGATTGCACAGATATATGTCGTGGAAGCAGCTTGCGTACACGTAACTCCAGTTGCTTGTCCATGCGAATATCGTTCTTCATTATGTTGAGTAGCGTTACATGAAACATGTGAACGTATTTCGCCATTAACTTCTGTATTTGTAAATTCTCTCTTGTTGTAAGACACTGACTTTGCTCACCAAACCTTGGATGCAATATGCAGGTCTTTTTTTTTTTTGTTGGTCTTGGTAGCTCAGTTGATCCGTATACTGTTATTTACAAATGTCATTAACTATGTTTTGAAAATCACAAATCCTTTATTTAAACACATACGTGTATTTATGACTTGAGTGTATGAATATTTTATGTCGGAAAATGCTGTATATATATATCCTTCGAAAAAACGACCAATTTTCAAAAGCATCATACAACCTAAGAACGTCAAACAATATCTAAACGTAGTTCTAATACATTTTGGCCCGGCATGGCCTAGCGCGTTAAGGAGTGCGCTGCGTCATCTGAGGGTCGCGGGTTCGCGCCCGAGTCGCGCCAAACATGCTCGCCCTCCCAGCCATTGGGGCGTTATAATGTGACAATCAATCCTACTATTCGTTGGTAAAAGAGTAGCCCAAGAGTTGGCAGTGGGTGGTGATGACTAGCTGCCTTCCCTCTAGTCTTACACTGCTAAATTAGGGACGGCTAGCACAGATAGCCCTCGAATAGCTTTGCGCGAAATTCAAAAAACAAACAAACAAATCTAATACATTTCGTTTTCCTAATATTGGATGTGGCTGTCACGAGCTTGTTGATTTATTCATTCAAAACCATTTTAGTGTAAAATAGTCAACATCCCGTATTTTTATGATAGTATTCAATTAATGATATTTAAAATGAATATTTTTTAAACGACAACATTGTGTTAATTTATACATTGTTTCATACGAACAAGGTTTTCCAGCTAATTATAAAAAGTGAAAACAAAAATATACACTAAAAGAAGTAATTGTTATATCGATCCATTTCATTTTTTTTTCTTCTGTCCCACGTGTTTTCAAATGAAAGAAAGAGAATAGCAAACTGCTTGCAGAGAAAACACTACATTTAAAAAACAACAAATGGTTATTCCATAGTTTGCTGCACAAAGTTTTAATAATATATAAGTGTGAGCTATTTTTTTCTGATATTCTACTTATATGTACGCACACCTATTTAAGGAAGTACCTCAAGGGAAATTAGAAGTTCCATAAAAAACTTATATGTTACAAAATCAACAATAGAGGAAGAACAAAAGTATATATATAAATATGTGTGTGTGTGTGTGTGTCTGTGTCTGTCTATGTTTTACAAGTGGGTGGATTCACTTCAAAATGGATATGTATAGCAAATCTTCAATCCCAAAATGGTTTCTATTAAACTGATTTCGAACCATCACGGGCTATTCTTGAGTATAAAATATTGCACTGAATGACCTGTTTAATACCTGCCGCACGAGCAAGACCGATATCTTGATGAGGATTTAAAAACAAAAGTCATTCTAGAAATACTTTGGTTGTTTTAGTATGGCAAACAAAAAGGACATTTGGCTTTATTTGTTAGGTCGAGGTCGCTGAACCAGACCCGTGGCTTGACCTGCGATGATGAAAGCCAACACAGAGAAGTTAACTTCTAAATGTATGTACATAAAACATCCTTTAGGGGGAAAAATGTTACTGTAATACACCAAAAGCTAGACATCTCACAAAGAATAGAGGCTTCTAATGTTTGTTGAAATTTATTTATTCCTTTGTTAACAATATTTCACAAATTTAGCATACTTATAATAGAGGACCATGAGAGTCTTGAGACATGAAGGAAAGTGATATTCAACATTGATGTTGTTCACCATGATGTCTTTTGGCATCTTCATGCGTAAGCGTATGGACCTCTATGTAGTGGATGGAGGATTTCCTGACGTCACATGGATGAGATCCTGTTAATCACTGTTCACCCTTCTGCTGGTGTGTTGGAAATAAAATTGTGTATTAGCAGGACAACGTCTGTAACACATAGCTAAGATCATACAATAATGTTTTTTAGATGAAGACATAGGAGTACTGGATTGATCTGCAATGTCACTGGACCTAAATCCAATAGAGCATGCGTGAGCATTGCTAGGAGGAGAGTTAGAAACAATCTGCTCCTACAGAAGTCCAGGATCTCAAAGCTGCCCTCAAATGGGAGTAGACTGTGCTGCTCCAGTAAATCATTTGAAATTTCACTAGCGGTATGATAAACAGATGGAAAGAAGCCATAACAAAGGAGGACCTACCACCTACTAAAAACTATTGTAAACAATTTCTGTATTTGTGTATTCTTACCTGTTATAAGACGCTACACTTTGCTCACCAAGCTTGGGATACGACTTGTTGCAGATGTTTTGTCTGATTGGTCTTGGTATAAAGAAGTCATAACAACAAAGGAGGACCTAGAAGTTACTAATGACTTATTTGTTAAGTTTATTCATTATTATAAGCTATTTTTCTTTTATATGTGTGGAGCTAAATATTGGTATTTCTCGTTTATCTTGCTATTTTGTTATTTGTTAAATAATGTTTACTCTTCCTTGGTAATTTCATGTCAACATTTAACATTTTTTTCGAGCATTATTCTCTATGTTTTTGTGAGTAGTGTACCATATATTCACTTCCATGCTTTAATATTCGTATAAACGTAAAAGAATCAGCTAAAACTGAACATATAGAAAACAGACCAACATAAAACACGATGACTGGTTGCTATTTTCAAGCTGAGCAGCTTCTTATGTTACACTAAACAGCTAGGTAAGAGACCATCTTCTCATGATTTAAAACTCTCAGAAAATAACTGAATTGGCTGTCAATTTCATAAACCAACTTTAGAGTCACATCGAAGGTCCGAATCTTGAACATTCTGATCTACAGCTCAGCGTCCTAGCCACTAGCCTCAGACCTCTGCCAGAGGTACCGTACATTTCCAGCAGGTTATTAAATCTTCTACGTGATTACCTCTCTGGTTGGTGGATAAGTCTGCTTTGTAAGCTTTATTTTAAGTTGATTTCGTCAGTGGGTTTGAAGAGAAAGGAGCGTAAGGTATAGGAATTGAAATGCTTGAGGTATTACTGCGGGATAAACACACACACACAAACCTGCAGAAGATGCAAACCACATAGGAAAAGTAGAGTTGTAATCAAGTTAGTTGGGATTCATGTCGATTATACGGACCATCACTGTTTTCTTAAGAACCCTTAGCCCCTGTCTGACATGGAGATGGTCGATACACGGTACGTTAGCTTTATTCGGATGAGCTGTCAAAGGCAGTATTGATCGTGTAAGATAAACATTGTGAAAGCATGGCTAAGTGTATGCAGGGTTTTCAATGGAAAATACGTTGAATGAAAATGTTGTGAAATTTCTACACTTCTTCAAGTTTTCAAAAATAATTTCTTCTCCGTTGTATTTTAAGCTTACGGCGTTGAAAGAGCAGACTTGTTTTATTTATGCGTCACAAAACAAGTGCTCTTGTTCATTGTAGTGCTTGAAACTAGATATACGTACCAGCTTTGATGGTGGTTTTTCTTATGTGTATGGGAATGATAATTACTAAATGTTGAATTAGTTCACTTTAGCTTAAGGATACTTACACATTATCATTTTTAATTATTTAAAAGCTACTAACCTTTATTTGACACAGACTAGTTTTGGGATCATTTTAGGTATGTCGTTGTAATGCTCAGACCAATGTTGTCATGTTTTATGTTTGTTGTAATAATGCTCAGACCAATGTTATAATGTTTTAGGTTTGTTGTAATAATGTTCAGACCAATGTTGTCATGTTTTACGTATGTCGTTATAACGCTCAGACCAATGTTGTCATGTTTTAGGTTTGTTGTAATAATGCTCAGACCAATGTTGTCATGTTTTACGTTTGTTATAGTAATGCTCAGACCAATGTTGTCATGTTTTACGTTTATTGCAATAATGCTCGGACCGAAGTTGTCATGTTTTACGTTTGTTGTAATAATGCTCAAACCAATGCTGTCTTAACATAGACCCTGCGATATCAAAAATTCTACAGTTACTTAAAATTATATGTTTAGAATAGCATTAAGCACTCACCTGTTTTTCTAATCACATTTAATGTTTATACAGCATTAAGTCTATCAGGACCTAAACGTTACTTTCCGGAAAAAATACTTTACTGTAGTTCCTAATGCTAGTGTTTGTCTTCAGCTCATACTATAATATATTAATAATATGTTGCACAGAAATGCAGAACCATTTTTAGACAGTTAAAACTTAAAATAAAAGAGTATTTCCAACTAAATCCAGATCTTCTGTTAATTACTAACAAAATAAACTAAAATTGAAGAATTATAAATTTGTGATGAATACGGATTACAGTGGAGAAATCATACTAAGGTATATTGCAAATGTACAGATCTACCTTTAAACTTTTGTAGGCCTAAAGGCACGAATATACCTTTAAATATCGGTATACTAAAAAGTATGGACCTACCTTTATACATGTGTTCAACGTTAAATAAATAAGAATAGTAAAATGACTGTCTTAACTCGCTTGTAGAGCAACCATAGGGTGAAAATATTCAACGCAAAATTTAGTTGATACTATTTAAAGTGGATAAATGTACCTACGTAAGTACTTACCCTAATGTTGTTTGGGTCTTTGTAACCGAATAATTAGTGTGCCAGGTCTGTGAATCTGAGGGATCCAGCTTCGAGGCCTGTTGAAGCAACTCAACTATTCGGTCTTACAAGAGTAGCTTAAGAGTTGAGAATAAGTACAGTTCTAGTTTATCAGTTCAAAATAAGGAACAACCACCACACAGCTTGCATTTTGTGTAGCTTTGTGTGAACATTTTCAAACAAACGAAAAAGTATATTTGATATTAAACTAGCTTTTCTAACCCTAACATCAAAAAATAAGCATCTGATTCCATGAAACGTTTCCATAATTAATAATAAGCACTTTTTGTAACAATACCGTATTTTATAAAAGTCAGTTGTAAAACAGTGATAGCATTAGTATAAAAGTTAATATTTCATATTCTTTTTGTGTTGATCGTTGTTAATACACGAAACTTGTGTGTCTAAACGTACCATTCTGGAGAGTTTGTCATTAAACTATTCATAGTTGAGATATTGTTCAATAAATATGTAAGAAACTTACAACGTGACTACATTCACTTATTTGATATTGTCGTTGTTTTCAAATAACACTTGAATATTATTACCAGTAGTCTACATTTTTGGTCCTCTGTTTTTTGAATTTCGCTATTGGAGAACTAACTACTCCTTTACAACGAACAATATGATTGGCCGTCAAATCATAATGTCCCTAGAGCTGAAAGATCGGATATTTTTAGGAACGGAATTCGAATCCGTAGCCCACAGATCACGAGTTGTGTTCTCCAACCATCAAGACATGCCAGGCTGTTTTAATTTATGTTAGAAAATATGTTTAGAGTATAGCTCATAATGTCAGACAATTACGTCTACATGTTTTTCAGGGAATGTCTTGAACTTTTCTAATTCAGACACTTAAATGTTCCCAGTTGTACTATTTACTCAGTGGTGGCCACGCGCAACACGGACAATGTGCACTCTACTGTTTGCAGACACCGAGACATAAATGTCTGTTATTTCTAAGCACATAAAATGTAGTATTTTGTTCTTCTGTTTCCTTATTATGTAGGCCCTTATTGTCATTATTTACAATAGGGGATTCAGTTGTCACAATTAGTGTTAACTGTATGTACACAGACACAACAAACCACCATAGTAACAAATCACTGGCGATATTAGCTGTGTTTTTTAAGTAACAGTCTTTCGAAATGACCATCCAATCTACTCTTCAGTAAGGACGTTTATAAGAAGCGAAATATATTTTCATTGACAACGAATGATGAAGAAAGGGCACGAATGTCAAGCACTCGTTTGTTTTAAGACTGGCTCTGTCTTTTTGTAAAACATTTATTAATAGAATTCATTATGAGTGTCATGAATTTGTTCGGATCACGTTCAAAATTATTTAAAGAGCCTGCGTTTTAACATGTTTATGTAAAAAGAATGTTAATTGTATAATCCAGTATGTTTTACTCGCACGAGACATCTTTAAATAAACCCTACTTGGTGCAGTCATGGGCAAAAAATAAATAAACCCACTAATCTGCTTGAAAGTCGTGACACGTGCTTTATGGATGTTTCCACATAGAAGCAAAGTAAAACAGTCCATTAGTGATGTATTATTCACTTTTACAGCAAAATTGGTCAATCTTACCAGTCATTTTTGGGTCTATATAATGTTAGATACATGTATATATGTAAAAGATATATATCTGCCTACTACAGATATCGGAATCCGGTTTATAGCGTTGTAAATCCGTACACATAATGCTGTGCCACTGGAGTGCATTTGGGAATGAACGAAAAATGTTATATGTACACAAATATATCACGATAAGAGATGTCAAATGGACACTTCAACTTCTAAGAGGTAACTGATCCCTGTAATAATTGAAACCCAATAATATAATAATAACGGCAAAAAGTCGTGTGTAATCCCAAAGTTATGATCCCGTATAAGCACAATTTGGAAGCTATTATAAGTGCAGATATTTTGTGTGTAAAATAAAACGGAATGATGAAGATATCTCTGTTCATTATGTTTATAAACACAATGATATATTACTGAGAATAGTTAGTGCATAATATTATATTGTGTTGATATATTTCACACATTCACATACATTTAAGAAAAACACGTTTTCCAGTTTTATTTGTTGCTGTGTTTTTAAAGAAAATTGATAAACATTTATCAAACGAACATTACATTACAATTTTTATTTTTACATGTCTACGTACATTCACCCACACCTAAGAAAAACAGGATATTGTTTTTTTAATAAAAATTGAAAAATGCTTTCGCATTTTTCAGTAACCTTTTTCAGGAAATTAAATATATCTTTCAATCTTCCAGAGCAATTACTTGTTGCATTTCTTACACACGGAACATTCAATTTAAAGAATTTTGTTTGCTTAGGAATTTCACGCAAAGCTAGACATGGGTTATTTCCACATAACTACCCCTAATATTGAACTAATACGCTAGAGCATTTAGCCCCCAACAATTTGGCCAAACTTAGCGGAACAGTGGAATTTAGTCGTCACTCTTGTAACGCAATACAAATGCGCACACTTTTGTAATGACGGGTCACACGAATTATAAAATCCTTGCATTCACAGTCTGGCCACCTCCATTCCTAGACAATGCCCTGCACAATTGATGAAGTAGACAAATTTTATTACAATTTGTAAGACTAATCTCTTAATGTTTTCCCCTGCAAGTGCAGCGGTATGTCTCCGGATTTACAACGCTAACATTAGGGGTTCGATTCCCCCTTGGTGATTTTAAAGGCTTGGCATGGCCAAGCGCATTAAGGCGTGCGACTCGTAATCTGAGGGTCGCGGGTTCACATCCGCGTCGCGCCAAACATGCACGCCCTCCCAGCCGTAGGGACGTTATAATGTGACGGTCAATCCTAATATTCGTTGGTAAAAGAGTAGCCCAAGATTCGGCGGTGTGTAGTTATGACTAGCTGCCTTCCCTCTAGTCTTACACTGCTAAATTAGGGACGGCTAGCACAGATAGCCCTCGAGTAAATTTGTGCGAAATTCCAAAACAAACAAACAAGCAAACAAATCTTAATGTTTTACGCATGTAAATACACTTTCAAGCAAAGCAACCTTGAAGATTTATACATTCTAATTCACGTAATAAATGACTCTATCTCTGGGAAATACGTTTTTAACTAAAGTTTATTTCTTTAGCGTTTTGACTTGTTGGTTTTATTTGGTGTGCATGAAGCTACTGGCACAGTAAAACATCGAAAAATAGAATACAGTAAAAATGGTATTCTCTCGGTCGTTTACTTTACTTATGCAAAGTTTTTACTTCTGTGGTATAATTTACTTTCCAAATTATATATATTGATTTCGATCTCCCGCAGAAACGTTATAATGTTATGATTACTTCCACTATTCGTTGGTGAAAGAGTTGGCTGTGGATGATGATGACTAGTTGCGTCCCTTCAGTCTTACGCTGCTAAATTAGGAACGTCTAGCGCATATAGACCTCTTGTAGTTTCGCGCAAAACTTAAAACAAACCAACCAACCAAGTGTATAGACATTGTCATTATTTATCATTTACAGTTACGACAGAAAGTGTTCGTAATCCTGCGTCCCGAGTGGTTTTTTGCTCATAACTTAAAAAGTATCACGATTAGGCTTATAGACATAAAATACACTATAAATATTATACTCACACACATAAATGTTCATGTAAATCAAACGACACATATACTGTTTATAAACAAATAACCAAACATAGAAGGAGCAGAAAGTGTTCGTACAGTTCAGAACGTGTGACAAAAACTGATATTCCTGTAAAAATTGTGTTTAGTTTGGCGAATAAACTACATTATAACATTCCAGAACTCGACACTTGGTTCATAATTATTGAAATTTAACCAGCAAAAAATGTACTTCTGGCAATTTAGCGCCGTCTCCGTCATTATCTGCATGGTCATCATGGCGAACATGAAACAACTGTCCAGTGATTAAGCTTACATGATCAACTGTTTATCTCCCTCGTTCCGGACGCCCCACCAAAATTCCAGAGAGAACCAAGAGGAAGGTTCTCAGAGAAGTTAGTAGGAACCCTCGTTTAACACGTAATGACATACAGAAACGGGTAAGGAAAACTGGGGTTGAAGTAAGCATCTCTACAGTTACGAACATGTTACGCTCTTGTGGGTTCAAAGCATGCCGTTCTCGCAGAACTCCATATTTAAAGCCTGTTCATTTAGAAGCACGATTGAGGTATGCAAGAAAGTATGTAGATAAACCATTTACCTACTGGTTAGACGAGACTAAAATCGAGCTTTTCGGCCGCAATGATGTTCGCAATATTTTCCGTAAGAATGGGGAACGAAATCGTCCAAAGAACACCGTCCCTACAGTTAAACACAGAGGTGGCTCGATCATGCTATGGGGTTCCTTCAGCTCTTTTGGTGTAGGCACCCCTCACCGCGTCAACGAAATTATAAAAAAAAGAAGAGTACGTTGATATGTTAGGCACTTGTATCAAGAATGATGCTCAGAACTTGCGGCCTGGGCGTCGTTGGATCTTCCAGCACGACAATGACCCTACGCACACATCGAAATATGTGCAATCCTGGTTGCAGAGGAACCATATAAGGGTTCTGGAGTGGCGATCGCAGTCACCCGATCTCAGACCAATTGAAAACGTTCAGCATGAGTTAAAGACCAAGGTTCATCAGCGTCATCTGAAAAACTTTCAAGAATTGGAGGCCTTCTATAAAGAAGAATGAAAGAAAATACCGGTCGAGTACTCTCAAACGATCAAGGAGGACTACGAGGAGAGATTGCGCCAAGTAATTCACCTGAAAGGCTACACAACTGACCATTAAAGTAGACGCACGAACACTTTCTGCCCCTCCTATGTTTGGTTATTTGTTTATAAATAATTTATTTATCTTTCAATTTACATAAAAATGTATGTAGATGTGGGTGTTAGTTTAATATTTATAATATACCATACTTTCATTACCTTATTATGATACGTTTAAAGTTATAAGGAAAAAAACTACTCATGACGTAGGTGTACGAACACTTTCTGTCGAAACTGTGTTACAAGCCTTCGAATTTATCCGTTCCAAAAAATATTAACATAATTAGTACATTTTAATCTATGTTATTCTTCTGTGTTTGTTCATGTTTGCATCAATCTGAAGTACATTTTTAAATCTATGTACTTCTGTGTTTGTTCATGTTTGCATCAATCTGAAGTAAATTTTTAAATCTATGTTATTCTTCTGTGTTTGTTCATGTTTGCATCAATCTGAAGTACATTTTTAAATCTATGTTATTCTTCTGTGTTTGTTCATGTTTGCATCAATCTGAAGTACATTTTTAAATCTATGTACTTCTGTGTTTGTTCACTTTTGCGTCAACTGAAGATGTTAGTAAGTCAGAGAGACGTTTGTTTTTCATCAAATATTACTAGGAAATCTTATAGAATCAACCTTTTTGTCATTGTTAACAGTAACAGTCTTCTAACTCTAAAACTGAAGTTTGGAAAACAGAAAAACAATGTTTACACGCAAAGCTACAGAATTATCTATCTACATTGTGACCACCACAAATATCTAATCTCTAACTTTAACATTTTAAGCCCTGATGCTTATCGAGTGGGCTTAAATATATATACATGTACGTGTGTGTATGTGAGCTTGTATACGTGTATATCAGGTTATGTGTAAAACATTATAATCATGGTTTAGATTTAGTAAGATGCCCCTGTCTGAGTTATAAATTTAAGAGCCTAAGCCCGGATCGATCTTGTTATTAGGGTACTCGACTCGCAACCAGCAGGTATCGGGTTCAAACTCTGTCACCAAACGTACTCTCTCTTTCAGCCGTGGGAGGTTGTCACTATATAACGGTCAATCCCATTATTTGTTTGTAAAAGAGTTAGCGGAGGCCGATTTTGTTATTATTTAAAATAATTTGTGAGCGTTTTTTAAGTAATGTATTTATAAATGCATTTCGACTCTTTAAAGACAAGTTTGTATCTTATATAAAGTTTAATGTTTCCTATTCCTTTCATTCATTTTGTGTTATTGTTTTTGATGATATTTTTAGGTTGTAATATTTTGAAGAATCAGATAAGTGTGTAATGTTAAAACGTATTATATCTTAAAATTAAAAGTTACTATTCATAGCTCTGTTGGGCATGATGAAACATGTGGATTCCACTAAAATGATTCTAGCGTACAACTGAACAGAGCTATTGAAAAAAAATATTACCACTATGACTCCTTCACGTATTTTTGGAACGTATGCCAGTTATACGAACAATCTATATCTTTATATAGATATACAAATATCTTTTGTATAGTCCATCTTTTTATTTATGTTTTTCACTCTTTGAGGACATATTGAAAGTTTGTTTGTTTCAAAGTGAAAATATAATCAAGTAAGTAGTTCGGTAATTATAGCTCGTATTTTTTCAGATGAGAAAAATGTTAAAAATATAATCAAGTAAGTAGTTCGGTAATTATAGCTCGTATTTTTCCAGATGAGAAAAATGTTAAAAATATAATCAAGTAAGTAGTTCGGTAATTATAGCTCGTATTTTTCCAGATGAGAAAAATGTTAAAAATATAATCAAGTAAGTAGTTCGGTAATTATAGCTCGTATTTTTCTGAGAGGAGAAAAATGTTAAAAATATAATCAAGTCAGTAGTTCGGTAATTATAGCTCGTATTTTTCCAGATGAGAAAAATGTTAAAAATATAATCAAGTAAGTAGTTCGGTAATTATAGCTCGTATTTTTCCAGATGAGAAAAATGTTAAAAATATAATCAAGTAAGTAGTTCGGTAATTATAGCTCGTATTTTTCCAGATGAGAAAAATGTTAAAAATATAATCAAGTAAGTAGTTCGGTAATTATAGCTCGTATTTTTCCAGATGAGAAAAATGTTAAAAATATAATCAAGTCAGTAGTTCGGTAATTATAGCTCGTATTTTTCCAGATGAGAAAAATGTTAAAAACATTCTGCACTTCATAACATATAATTGCCATCTCATTACAAAGAAACGATTCTATTTCAATAAACAATTTTCAAACACACTTTTCAGTCGAATAAAAGAAACTATTTTCTTTTTCCAAAAATGGTTGGAAAATACAAAAGACATACGAATACAAATTTCTGAACACAAAACAAAAATATGACGATTTAATTCATGTAAAAAAACAACAACTTAGAACTTTAATCATTTCGGACTTTTACTATGACGTAGAAAACAAGATTTAACTATTTCACACGGCCCGGCATGGCCGGGTGGGTTAAGGTGTTTGACTCTTAATTCGAGGGTTGCGAGTTCAAATCCCGGTCGAACCAAACATGCTTGCCCTTCTAGCCGTGGGTGCGTTATAATGTGACGGTCAATTCCACTATTCGTTGGTAAAAGAATAACCCGAGAGTTGGCTGTGGATGGGGATGACTAGCTGCCCTCCCTCTAGTCTTATGCTGCTAAATTAGGGACGGTTAATGCCGATAGTCCTCGAGTAGCTTTGCGCGAAATTCAATATAACAAATTACGATTTCATAATGTTGAAAGATTGTGGATGAACACGAGAGAAACATCCTAGTTTGTAGAACATTTATTAAAATAATTTTAAGTAGCTTAACCTTGAAATTTCACAATATCTAATTTAATGCTATTTATTAAGAGAAAAGTTAGCCAAGCAAATGATTAAGTACACACAGTACAATCGACAGTGTAAAGATGTATGGCTAGATTTCTCTACCAGGCCCGGGATGGCCAGGTGGTTAAGACGCTTGTCTCATAATCCGCGGTTTACGGATTCGCATCCCCCTCATATCAAAGGCTCGACCTTCTAGCCGTAGGGACGTTATAATATGTCAGTCAATTCCACCATGCATTAGCAAAAGAGTAGCCCAACAGTTGACGGCAGGTGGTGATGAATAGCTACCTTCCCTCTAATATTAAACTGCAAAATTAAGGAAGGCTAGTGTGGATAGTCCTCGTGTAGCTTTGCGCGAAATTCAGAAACAAACATTTCTCTAGTAAATTCCTAGGTGCTAATGAAACACTTGAAACGGCTGGGAAAGTCAGCATTGAGACATTCCCACAAAGCACTTGCTCTTTTCTAAGTGCTTTTTGTCGTTACAACATTGAATTTTTTTGTTTTTATTCAAAGATGTATTGAATTTCTATTTGGAACAGATAGGGTATTTCCGAAAAACGAATTAAAATATTGTAGCATATAATATTCAGAAATTCACTCTCTCAGTTTAGTAACTACTCTTCAGTCCCTAACTTGAAACAAGAAAATACGACTCTTGAGTAAGTGACAGTGCTTTATTTATTTGCTTCAAATTAAATACAAAATTACACAATGGCTTATCTGTGTTCTGCTCACCAAGGGTATCAAAACCCGCTTTAAAGCCTTGGAAAGCCGCAGACATATCGCTGTACCACTAGGAGGCAGGTGACAGTGAGAAATATTTCTGTACCCAGGAAAGCCTGTTAACTGATTAACTGCCTACGAGCTTAGGAGAGATCTTTGTAAGTGGATAGATAGTTTATATAAGGGTGTTTTATGTCTCGACATAGAAAACAAGTTAAGTTGATGTAACGCTATTGTAATGCCTCCTGAAGACATAAATGTAATTACTAGTAACTGAATTACCTATCCCCGCTGTTTCAGTTAACTTCAATACACATAAACCATATTACAATCAAACATTATATGGAAAATTGATAATTTTACTATACATGCCACCCATTTCGCTTAACTTCAATTTAATTAAGCTAAATCTGATTAAAATATTACATATAAAATTGAGAAATATTTTAAAACTTATACAATGGTTATCTACAGATATATAGGTGCTGAATTGCCATGAAATATACATATATATATATATATATATACAGTCATTAAAGGGTTAGGACACCCTATGAAAGCCTGCGTATTTGTGTAACATTTTTGGATACATAACTATTTAATCTCAATTATAACAATACTGAGAGATTATAGGAATATAACTAAACAATTAAAACTGAAGAAAAGACACTTCAATATCTTCTGTAAATATAATTTTATAAAAATGCATATTCTAACTGAAGAAAAGTTAGGACACCCCAACATTTATTTCTACTTAAAATGGCTCAACTCACACACAGGTGTACCACACCGGGTGCACATGATTATAAGATAGTTACTCAGCATTTTGAATGAGGCTTGTTCTATTTAAATTTCAGACATTTAGTTTGGTGTGCTCCTGACTGTCGAAGTGAGAGTGAGCACCATGGTGAGAGCAAAAGAGCTGTATGAGGCCTTCAGAAAGAAAATTGTATCAGCTTATGAGTCTGGTAAGGGATTTGAAAAGTTCCCAAAGGATTTTGGAATTAGCCATTTCACTGTCCGGAAAATAGTCACCAAGTGAAGGGCTTTCAATACAACTGCCAACATGCCCAGGTCTGGTAGTCCAAGCAAGTTCTCCCCGAGAGCAGACCGCAAGATGCTAAAAGAGGTCTCCAAATACCCTAAAATGTCATTACGGTACCTACAACAGGCTCTGGCTACTGTTGATGTGACATTGCATGCCTCTACAATCAGAAAAAAAACTGCACAAGTTAAACTTGCATGGGAAATGTGCAAGGAGGAAACCTTTGCTCTCTAAAAGAAACATCAAGGCCAGACTGAAGTTTGCCAGAGAGAATGTAGACAAAAACCAAGATATCTGGAATAATGTTCTTTGTACAAATGAGTCCAAATGAAATTATTTGGACACCAGAACAGAGGACATGTTTGGCGTAACCTAAATACAGCATTCCAGGAAAAGAACATCATACCAACTGTGAAGAATGGAGGTGGATGTGTTATGTTTTGGGGCTGCTTTGCTGCAACAGGACCTGGACAGTTTAAAATCATCGAATCCACCATGAATTCCACAGTGTATCAGTGGGTGCTTGAGGATCATGTGAGACCATCTGTAAGAAAATGAAAGCTGAAGCGGAACTGGACCCTGCAACACAACAATGACCCAAAACATACCAGTAAATCCTCTAAGAACTGGCTGAAAACAAAGAAATGGAGAGTCCTGAATGGCCGAGTCAAAGCCCAGATCTTAATCCCATTAAGATGCTGTGGGGTGACTTGGAACGGGCTGTACATGCAAGAAACCCCTCAAACATCTCACAACTGACAGAATTCTGCATTGAAGAGTGGGGCAAACTTTCTTCATATCGATGTCAGAGACTGGCAGATGGCTACAAGAAGCGTCTTACTGCAGTTCTTTCAGCCAAAGGGGGCTACACTAACTATTAGGGGGTAGGGTGCCCTAACTTTCTCCTCAGTTATAATATGCATTTTTGTAGAATTACATTAACAGAAGATCTTGAAAAGTCTTCTCTTCAGTTTTAATTGTTTAGTTATATTCCTATAATCTCTCAGTGTTGTTGAAATTGAGATTAAATAACTATATATCCAAACATGTTACACAAATACACAGGCTTTATTAGGGAGTCCAAACTTTTTCACGTGACTGTACATACAGAAACTATACAAAGTCTAATGCTATAGATTGAGTATAGAAGATATATACAGATTAATGCTATAGAAGGTATACATAGGCTCATGCTGTAGAAGGTATATACAGGTTAATGTTATAGAAGGTGTACACAGGCTAATGTTATAAAAATATATTCAAACTAGTGCTATAGAGCAAATGTATGTAGAAACTAATGCTATAGAAGGTATACACAGGCTAATACTATTGCGGATTTTGTTTCAAATGATCAAACCTTCTTGAAGGTAATTCTGACTTTACTTATATGGGATTCTCTGAAGGATAAGAATAATCTTCTAGACGCTGAATATCAGACTGGTAAGTATTTAGATTTATAAAATTATGTTTTACAATTCCGTTCTTTTTGTAAAAGATGTGAATGCAAAATCTAATTAATTGGCTTTGATTATAACCACGAGTTGATTTTTTATTCAATAACTTACACACACACACATATACATATATAATTAGTTCAGTAATCCATTAAGTTTTATGTTTGTAGAACAACAAAAACGCCCAATTCAGAGACTTAGTGCTTTAGTTGTTAAGTTAATTAAGCCATCTAGTTTAAAAAAATCGTTAATTACAAAGGATTGTTTGAGACTTTCTATACAAAGTTTATCTCACAATAAAATTGCCTTTCTTTGAATTTGCTGCTTTTTATAGTGACGTTAGAAAAAGTGTGAACACCATTCTAATTTGCTTTGCAACTAAATTCTATTTGTTGTTCATGAGGTGAAGCTGTGGCCTGGCATGGCCAAGTGCGTAAGGCGTGCGACTCGTAATCTGAGGGTCGCGGGTTCGCGCCCGCGTTGCGCTAAACATGCTCGCCCTCCCAGTCGTGGGGGTGCATAATGTGACGGTCAATCCCACTATTCGTTGGTAAAAGAGTAGCCCGAGAGTTGGCGGTGGGTGGTGATGACTAGCTGCCTTCCCTCTAGTCTTACACTACTAAATTAGGGACGGCTAGCACAGATAGCCCTCGAGTAGCTTTGTGCGAAATTCCAAAACAAACAAACAAACAGGTGAAGCTAGTTTTATACAATAATAATGATCTCAATCATAGCAATATTAAATATAAACACATTTAAATTCATGCCATAGCATTAAAATAGCCTCAATTTATGCCGTGTCAACCATGATGCGTCTATGACATTAATTTCAAATATGTAGAGAAGTTGCAGGAAGGTTTAACAATTTGAACTTTTTGACGACTCTGGAGAAATTTTGGGAGTCTTAAGTTGTGATCCAGTTTCCACTATACAGCCAAGTTATGGTGCTTTTCTTCAGTGTTCTTACAGTTTGATCGATCGAAACGTTGCATATACATTTGCGCTCACCGACTGTGAATTCCCGTCCCGTTGCCTCTAAAGTACATTACTGAGTGCCATAGAAATGTCGACCAAAACCCAGTCTTCGATCAGAAAGGAATACCTCAAGATTTTCTGATCAAAATAAGACACGGTTAAGTGCAAATACTTGCTTATTTTAAACATGCTTTTATGAGGCAAACAGTCAATAGGCGACTCATCTTATGAGCATCTGTGGAAAGTGCAAAGTCAAAGAAAACATCTGTAATGAGCCAAGGAGGAGAAAAACACATCACACAAGATTCCGAAGAGAAAAGAAGAGAGGAAATGTTCTTGTAAATTAGAATATTTACACACAATAGAGAAAAATGGAATTAATAAGTTACCCTAAAGAATCATTGGAAGTCATAAGTTATACATGAGTAGGAGTAAAATGTATGGTATTCATAAAACTGACTGTTGAACAATATGAAGATTGAAGATTATGCACTAGGTACCTGGAGACAATATTATACAGAATACAGTCAAGTTTGTGAATAAGTGTGCTAGATACGTAGAGATAGTATTATATAGAATACAGTCAAGTTTGTGAATAAGTGTGCTAGATACGTAGAGACAGTATTATATAGAATACAGTCAAGTTTGTGAATAAGTGTGCTAGATACGTAGAGACAGCATTATATAGAATACAGTCAACTCTGTGAATAAGTGTGCTAGATACGTAGAGACAGTATTATACAGAATACAGTAGGTTTGTGAATAAGTGTGCTAGATATGTAGAAACAGTATTACATAGAATAAAGCCACAATCAAGTTTGTGAATGAGTGTATCAAACACGTAGAAACAGTATTATATAGAATACAGCCACAATTAGATTTGTGAATGAGTGTACTAGATATGTAGAAACAGTATTATATAGAATAAAGCCACAATCAAGTTTGTGAACGAGTGTACTGAATACAAGCAGGAGTATACTAAATCATTTTTAACAGTTAGGAGTCATATTAGATATATAAGCCTTGCAATTTCATTTCCTGTCGGACAGTGAACAAACTAATATATCACGCACCCTAGACGCTTTTTAGAACATCAGAGGGCCTAGAAAATTTAGAGCTCCATAATTTTTAAATAATATTGTCTGTGTTTTAAAACACTCAGGATCGCATTAAGTAAACTATTAAAGCCAAATTTGTTTAATATAGATTTATAGTTATGATAAAATACTGAATAAGTTAAGATGTAATAACAAATATTTCCATCAAATTTTAAATTTTTAAATAACAACAATAGCTTTGTGCTGTTTAGAAACCATAAAAAGTGTAAACAAACCATACCAACTACTTTTATTGTGAAATTTCGACTCCTTATTGGATGAAACAACATCAAATTTAAAAATATCGACTCCTTATTGGATAAAACAACATCAAATTTAAAATATTTTTATTATTTACGTGTGTTGATATTTCCATAACCCTCAATTAACTTTTTCAAAGTCTTTTCATATATTTAATACATACATATATTTGGTTAAAAAAACACATCAGTTATGTTAAGGTTACCATATAAAATAGATTGTAATATTCAATGATGTCTTCGACAACGTTTTTTACTACAACTTCAAAAACTAGAGGGCCTCCCAGTGGCTCAGCGGCATGTCTGCGGACTTACACGCTAAGATCCGGGTTTCGATACCCGTGGTGGGCAGAGCACAGATAGCCCATTGTGTAGCTTTGTGCTTAATCCAACAACAACAAAAAAAAACTAGACCTTAAACAAATAATGTTTATACATTCAGCAAAGCCTACAAATATAGGAAAAGTGTCCGGAAAAATTAACGCCTCTAACACACTGATTATTGATAACAACTCTTTCATACGCAGGCCTCCCTGGATAAACATATTTAGCACTTAAAATTAAATGTGGAAATGCTATTGCTAACAATATCCTCCATCTAAACGATCCCTTCAACGTGTACAACTGGCCCTAGTGACGTTCAAACTAATGAGATGCTACTTCTTAATGTCTCTTCGAAATCTACAACTGGCTCTGGTGACGTTCAAACCAACGACATGTTACATTTTAATGTCTCCTCAAAGTCTACAACTGGCTCTGGTGACGTTATTGGTAAAATGTATTTGAATAAAAAGACAATTGAAATAAAAAGTAAACATGACTTCTAATAATGTAATAATACACTTAATCTGAAATGTCTCCACGAGTTTATCTATCATCTTATACGATGATTCTTGTCTACGGCTGAGTAGCTGGAAATTATATAAGTGTATTTTTCACACTCATTTCCGACAGCTAGTAAACAAAAAACAACTCGGAAATAAATTGTTGTTTCTATGCGTTTACATATATGATGCAGTCGAATATTACATAACTATGAGTTAATTAAATCAAAAGTTATACCCGATTAATGCGTTATGTGTGAGTTTTGTTTCTGATGCCAGGTTGTTAGGGTGCTTGACTTATAATCTGAGGATCGGGGGTATGAATCTCCGTCACAGCAAACATGCTCGCCCTTTCAGGCATAAGGGCGTTATAAAATTACGGTCAATCCCACTATTCGTTTGTAAAAGAGTAGCCCAAGAGTTGGCGGTGAGTGGTGATGACTTGCTTTCCTCCTGGTCTTACACTGCTAACTTAAAGACGGCTAACTCAGAAAGCCCTCGTGCAGCTTTGCGCAAAATTCATCACGCATCTAAAACAAATAACTCGGCGTGACCTAATAGTTCGCGTACCCGGACTGTAAATCCGAGGTTTCGCAGTATCGTTGTAAAAAAAATGCACTACACATTTTGACATTGAGTATCTAATAAGAATAACGGTGAAATCCCATTATTTAGTCAAACACTAGTAGTTCGGGAGCTGGCAATGAGAATTATTTATTAACTTCCTTCCCTGTAGTCCATCAAATCGAAGTTATGGACGCCATTGCGGAAATATTTCTTGTGTAGTTTTGCTCAAAATCCCTAAAACAAACACATTCAAACCATTTCATAGTTTAAATATACATTACAGAGATTGTGACAATATATAAAAAAAAATAGTTTCTCTTTGTTGTGAGGCCTGGCATGGCCGAGCGCGTTAAGGCATGCGCTCGTAATCTGAGGGTTCCGGGTTCGAATCCGGGTCGCGCTAAACATGCTCGCCCTCCCAGCCGTGGGGGCGTTATAATGTGACGATCAATCACACTTTTCGTTGGTAAAAGAGTAGCCCAGGAGTTGGCGGTGGGTTGTGATGACTAGACTGCCTTCCATCTAGTCTTACACTACTAAATTAGGGACGGCTAGCACAGATAGCCCTCGAGTAGCTTTGTGCGAATTTCAAAAACAAACAAACGAACCCTTTATTGTGTCAGGGTTTAACTTCTAGAATATAAAAGAAAAGAGAAAACGAATCTCTGTTGACAGACGAATGAGGGTTAAGTCTTAGAAGATAATAATATAAAGGTTTTGAGGTTTTTGTTATTTAGAAAGGGACTGGAAGGAGAAATGTATTTGACAACATTTTGTCGCTAACAATCGACAGTACAATCAAAACAGTCTTGTCATTAATTAATGTTTGTACATTTAAATTCAGAACGAAGTTCCGGATCTCAGTTCTGACGGAAATGAAGAACTGTCAGGAACAAATATACTTATTAATTTTGCTTTCGTCATCGTATATTTTAAGAAAAATGGCTTAAAAATCTCAGTGCTTTGATAGTATTTTATACTATTTCACAAACGCACGTAGTTCTACAAGGAAGGGCCCCGCATGGCCAGGTGGTTAAGGCGCTCGACTCTCAGCGCAAAGGTCTCAGGTTCCAATCATTGTCACAGCAGACATTTTTGCCCTTTCAGGCATGAAGGCATTATAAAGTTGCAGTCAATCCTGCTAATCGTTGGTAAAATAGTAGCCAAAGATTTGGCGGTGGGTGTTGATGACTAGCTGCCTTCCCTCTAGTCTTACATTTCTAAATTAGAAATGGCTAGCGCAGATAGCCCTCGTGTAGCTTTGCACGGAATTCAACAGAAAGAAACATAGCTGCGAGAAAATATCAAATTAGAGACCGTCACAGGAATGGGGAGACGTGCGAAACAAACCAGACGTAACACAGAATTGGAAAACAAAGATCTTAAAACGAAATTCAAGCTCGTTCCAAACAGATGAATTTAATATCAAATTATTTCTAGAAAACTGTTGTCTTTTGCTGCTTCCTCTTCAAAACTTTAACTATAGTCAAGTACAATCAATTCAGAAAAAATTATAATACCAAATACACGGTCTGGTTTGTTTTTCATGCCAACTTCGACAGTACTTTTGTTTCAAGTGCTCGAAGGCACATTAATGGTGCACGTCAGCCATACTGGCATAAATCATATACTAAGTCTGGAGGCTCATAACGCTAAAAGTCATATTTCGATGCCTACGGTAAGTAGAAACACAAGAAACCCATTTTGTAGCTTTGTAATTAACAACGAAACAATTATTTTGTTTGACAATTGTGCTTAACTACTATCATCATACTAAACATTCAGGTGAATGACAATAGTATGGAACTACAATACTGAGATCCACGTTTCGTTTCGTGACAAAATATTAGCATTTCCAAATTTAACCGGTTTAATTTTAGCATGTACACTTAAAGTACTTTTCCATGAATTGTTATGCACGTGTCCTTTTAGGAGTGTATGTGCGATTCGAGTGCATCTTTGATGAAGTTACCTTCTTTACTTGAAATTGAAATTTACTGAAGTTAATTATGACTGTGTGGAGGAAATAACGATTGAACTCGAATGAAATTAGTTTAAGGTTTTCCGACCAGTTATCGATTTTTTCCACACTCTTATTTCTGTAAGGTATGGTCCTTTTCACACGCAGATCCGATAGTTGAGCGGTGGCAAATGAATCACGTCTGTGTATATAAACTGTGCACAGAACGTGTAGCAATTATGTAGCATATGCAAAGGATTTAAAATAATTTTGTTATCTATGCAAATGATTTAAAATAATTATGTAACCGATGCAAAGGACTTGAAATGATTTTGTAAACTATGAACAGCGCTTGAAATAACTTAGTGTACACTCCGGTGGTCTGCTCAAATTGATCAAAAGTAATAAGTAATTTCAGCTAAACGGTCTCTTTATTCGTAGTACAATGTGTTGTTACAGAAAATATGAATTAATAACATGTAAAACGCATTATTCTTTTGTATTTGTTTCAACGAGATTAGTACAGCTTATTTCCGTGTTAATATAAAATTATCAGTGTATGAGTATGAAAGGTTGTTTAAATGTCCTGAATTATTCCTCACAGTCGAGTTTGTTTGGTTGCCGTCTGATGCGCTCGGTTTTCTTACAACCCTCCGTACAACTTTAACAATATATATTTGTATTGAGACTTTGTGCAAGATAAGCCGTGGGCTGCGAGTGTTCCTTCAGCCGCTTTTTCCTTCTGGTCATTCTTTCACTTTTTCTCTAGAAAATAAATCTCTGTTCAATAGATCTTATTCTTCAAGGAATGACGTCATGAATAATAATCTGCTTGTACCTATCAGAAGTCAAGGTGCCATCATTTTTGTGTAGATCTCCAACAGCATTGGCTAAGATACAGCTCACACTTACATACTTGTGATATGGTATGCTTGGTAAATGTGGTGCATTGAACGTGGCACCGTTCATCTCTAACATCGAAAAAATTATTGTTAAACTATTGGGATTCGGTTAACCTTCAAACAACAACTCACCCCTCCAGCTTTAATCATTTGGTTGTTCTAAGTCTGATGCCCATTTTAGCCTTTGTCTTTTTATCTTTCTTAAGCAGTTTTGTATGATTAGCCACACATCCACTGAGGGTACTTCCTGCCGACTGAAAGAAACATTTGAAACGCTGGTGACTTAAAATATCGCTACTGGATTATCGTTATCATTTAAATAACATTCTATGAGCTACTTAACAAATCACCGCTTCTGTTGTCAACTGTACTAGTTCACATACTCACTTCAGATTTTTCCATACAGTTCTTAATGAAACAGAGAATGTTTTCAGTTTGTTGACATTAACGAAACTTTGGAATCTATTATATTTATGAAGCGTGTCTCACTCATTTATTTTTGTGTATTATTCAACCGTCAAGGAATTTAAAGATTTAAAACTAAATGTAAAACAACAGTTTCTTTGTTTGTAATAAAACATGGAGCTACACAGTTGGGCTGTCTGTTCCATAAGCACTACAAGTGTCGAGACACAGTTTTTAATGTTGTATGTTCGCAGACATGAAGTTGAGTCATTTGGATCTTGTGAAAAATAAATCATTAGTATCAGTACTACGTATTTCTTGAAATTTCATACCAGAATATGATCATCGTGAAGAGTAAAATATATACCAAAATACAGTACATATAAAATACATTCCACCATTATACGGGGTCTAGATACCAAGAGTTAAATCGAATTATGAATTTGCTTTCAGGTCTATCTTTTTTATTTCGATTGCTTGTCGTTTAGCATTTGTGTTCTGAGTGGCAGGAATGTATTATTCATCGTGTGGCTTCCTGTGCTTTCATAATCATTATCCATTATGCTGATGTGTCACTGTCTTATTGGTTGGATGACAACTAAAACCTCTGTGCAGGTGTGATAGAACGTTTCTTATATATTATTAGTTGGCTAATTTACTATTCTAAACCCTAAAATTAATACGTTTTTGTAGAACATAAAAGCTATAACGTATAGCGTCGATGTACAAGTGACTTCTGGGTAATTTAAAGCTTAATTTTTTTTTTATATACGTACTTTTCTAATTCTTTAAAATAGATTAATTTTGTTCCCAAGTAGGAAACATTTTACTTATGAATGCCCTAAATATTCTGTTCTGTTTCTTTTCATCACTAACACAAAGTTCCATAATGGGCTATCTCACATGTGCCAATCACGGTTAACAAAATACAATTTGTTTCGCCATAAGCCTTAAAAACTTGTCTCTGAGCAACCGGGAGAAGAGAGGGGGTATTTTTCCAGTTGTTTTACTTCACTATTTATTTTGTTGAATCCTAAAATAATAGATCACCGAGATTTACTACTCTAAATAAAAGCTTGGAGTCTTGAAGCAGCTGTAACTTATTTTGGGACTTACATCTATCAAATGTAATTACTGTCAGTGATTACCACACTTACATCCCACCATGTTTAAAAGACGTACAACTTAAAAAAAATCCACAGAACTTAGGGAAACATCTAGCTAAGTAGTTTGATTAACTACCAAAGTTTGTAGTATTTCATAAATCCGGTAAGATGATTGTGATGTATAGAAATAATAAATACTTTAATAAAAACGGTTCACAACTATTGTTTAGTGCGTGAAGTAAAAACAGTGACAGGCATACCCTATTGCACGTGAAAGATCGTCACATTAATGAAGTACAATACTTTGAGGTTGATGTCATATGTCTTCCAACTTAACGTACAACTTACCTAGACTATTCCAAATTAGCCTACAACTTACTTAAGCTATTCCAACTTAATGTACAATTTATTTAAACTTTTCCAACTTAATGTACAACTTACCTAAACTATTCCAACTTAACTAACTTTACAAACGAAGTTTATTAAATCGATAAAAAAGAGGTGTATGGTGAACGTGTTTTATCTTTAAGTACTGAAAATTATAAATATGAACAGTTCTAGTGTTAGGCTAAACAATCAAATTAGTGCTGTGCAGGTCAACTGTTGTTATTTGATATAAATACATTAGAATATTTAGCTGGTTTTAACTACTATTGTATGTATCTGTAAGAGAACATTCTCTTGTCATATAAATGTTCACTCTTCAGTTTTCAGTAAGAATGCGTTTTGAAAGTTTGTTTCTTAGTTCGTTAAGCCTGTTTGCACAAAGCTACAAAAAGAGTTTGTATATTTGTTAAGCACACTGCTACACGATGGTTTATCTCTACTCCAGTCACTATGGGTATTCAAACTTGGTTTCCAGCATTATAAGTCTTCAGTCTCAGTGATAAACCATTAAAAGGGTGCGTAAAACAAAAGGTGAGCTTTATGAATATTTCACTTCAAAACGTTACCCAGAAGAGAGTAGACTTATAGTTTTTTTTACACACACTTGCCGATTATTGAGGTTTATCTGTCACTCAAACAAAGTTCCAAAAGGCAGAGTACAGTTTGGTAGTAAAGAACTATCACTACGAGTATTCAGATTTTATTCTACGCTCGCGCTAGCTGCTAGACTCAGGCTTAGGCTGTGTGTAGAACGTTTTATAATATTGTTATTCACTAGCAGAAATATCTGCCATCCGCCTTTGTTTACAGACTGTAACACATTGCACATAGTAAAACATGAACAAAGGATTTTCACATTCATAGTTTACGTGTGCGATAACTACTAGACTCAGGTTAAATCTGAATATTGAAACTTTTCAAACAATAATTTTACTTATTTACTATTTTCGCAACTTTGGGCTTTAAACTCCAATAGCATCTTAAGGAATCCATAGGTTTGTTTGTTTGTTTTTGTTTTTTGGAATTTCGCACAAAGCTACTCGAGGGCTATCTGTGCTAGCCGTCTCTAATTTAGCAGTGTAAGACTAGAGGGGAGGCAGCTAGTCATCACCACTCACCGCCAACTTTTGGGCTACTCTTTTACCAACGAATAGTGAGGTTGACCGTGACATTGTAGCACCCCCACGGCTGAAAGGGCGAGCATGTTTGGCGCGACCGGAATGTGAACCCGCGACCCTCAGATTACGAGTCGCACGTCTTAACACGCTTGGCCATGCCGGGCCACCCTATAGGTTAAAGATCCCAAATTCAAGCATAGCCATTGTCATTGCTGAATAGATGCCAGTCCATTCTGGTTACTAACTAGCACCTATTTTACATCTGTGTAGATGGAAACAAATATGGTATAAAGTGTGCTTAAGAAAGCTGCGATTATCACCTTAAAACTTCAAAACCGGAAACTTTTGGCTGCTAATCCGAAGCGTTAATCGTTAGATCATATCGCCCAATACCAAAATAATATGTATACGTATATTTTAAGCTTCCTTTATCCAGATCTACTGAAGGATTTTTGTAAGAAACTAAAGAGTCGAAAAACTTATTGATTTCGAGCTCTCACTAGAACATAAGTTATATTTTAATGTTGATGTAAAGCGGGTAAAATAACGAACAGAGTAAACGCCACCAGAAACTTCAGCGTTAAGTGCAAGATAGACGAATTACGATCGAAAAGTGTAATATCGATTCAAGTGCAGGATAGACGAATTACGACCTAAAAGTGTAATATCGATTCAAGTGCAGGATAGACGAATTACGACCTAAAAATGTAATATCGATTCAAGTGCAAGATAAACGAATTACGACCTAAAAATGTAATATCGATTCAAGAGTAGGATAGACGAATTACGACCTAAAAGTGTAATATCGACTCAAGTGTAGGATAGACAAATTACGACCTAAAAATGTAATATCGATTCAAGTGCAAGATAAACGAATTACGATCTAAAAGTGTAATATCGATTCAAGTGCAGGATAGACGAATTACGACCTAAAAGTGTAATATCGATTCAAGTGCAGGATAGACGAATTACGACCTAAAAGTGTAATATCGTTTCAAGTGCAGGATAGACGAATTACGACCTAAAAATGTAATATCGATTCAAGTGCAAGATAAACGAATTACGATCTAAAAGTGTAATATCGATTCAAGAGTAGGATAGACGAATTACGACCTAAAAGTGTAATATCGACTCAAGTGTAGGATAGACAAATTACGACCTAAAAATGTAATATCGATTCAAGTGCAAGATAAACGAATTACGATCTAAAAGTGTAATATCGATTCAAGTGCAGGATAGACGAATTACGACCTAAAAGTGTAATATCGATTCAAGTGCAGGATAGACGAATTACGACCTAAAAATGTAATATCGATTCAAGTGCAAGATAAACGAATTACGATCTAAAAGTGTAATATCGATTCAAGTGCAGGATAGACGAATTACAATCTAAAAGTGTAATATCGATTCAAATGCAGGATAGACGAATTACGACCTAAAAGTGTAATATCGATTCAAGAGTAGGATAGATGAATTACGACCTAAAATGTAATATCGATTCAAGTGCAGGATAGACGAATTACGATCGATTCGTGTAACGATGTCCGAAAAAGGATCATTAAAAGTTTCAGTTAATGACACTTCAAAATAAACTCTGACCATTGCAGCTGTGTGAAGTCACGTAATAGGTAAAATACGTAAACAGCATATAGCAGTGCCATCTATATGCATATATTTTTAAATAACTGATTGTTTTTCAAATATTCCGACAAGACGGTTTGTTTGTGGTAGACGAAAAGCTACACAAAAGGTTGTTTATTCTCTACCCACTTTGACCAACGAAACCTTGTTTCTTACGTTGTAAGTCCACAAACATACCGCAGTGCCACTGGAGAAACCGAAAGATAGATTGACTATTCATTAAATCTCACCAATTTCGTGAATTCAAAGTCACTCTGAAGAAGCAGGTCAAAGTCACAGAGCACATCTGGAAAATAAAAATATTTTTCGATTTTTATTAACCTTCTATTGCACGTATTATGGTAACACAGTAGAATGTTTTATAACATAATGCCTTACCTAATCAGTTCTATATTACACAATAAAATTAGTTTTGTAAGCTAGATTTTGCTGAGGTAGAAATGGATATTGCTTAGCTAAGGAAACAATTTAAACAATTTCATGGTTTATTTAGACGCTAGAAAAAGATAAATTACTTAAAATATTCAATGTGCTGTTTCTTTAAAATACGCTGCGTATTTTTAACTGTAACAAACAGGTGTAACTTACGTCAAAAGTTTACATAAGTGAAGAATAATGCATTAAAGAGCCTCAGGGAGAAACAACATTTCATGTAAATTGTTTGTATAATTGTAATAAAATTCTTTGTTCATGTTTTACAATGTGCAATGTGTTATAGTCTGTAAACAAAGGCGGATGGCAGGTATTTCTGCTAGTGAATAACAATATTATAAAACGTACACAGCCTAAGCCTGAGTCTAGTAGCTAGCGCGAGCGTAGACTATAAATCTGAATACTCGTAGTGATAGTCCTTTACTACCAAACTGTACTCTGCCGTTTGGTACTTTGTTTGAGTGACAGATAAACCTTAATAATCGGCATTGTGTGTAAAAAAAACTATAAGTCTACTCTCTTCTGGGTACCGTTTTGAAGTGAAATATTCATAAAGCTCACCTTTTGTTTTTTGCACCCTTTTAATGGTTTATCACTGAGACTGAAGACTTATAATGCTGGAAACCAAGTTTGAATACCCATAGTGACTGGAGTAGAGATAAACCATCGTGTGCTTAACAAACATACGAACTCTTTTTGTAGCTTTGTGCAAACAGGCTTAACGAACTAAGAAACAAACTTTCAAAACGCTTTCTTACTGAAAACTGAAGAGTGAACATTTATATGACAAGAGAATGTTCTCTTACAGATACATACAATAGTAGTTAAAACCAGCTAAATATTCTAATGTATTTATATCAAATAACAACAGTTGACCTGCACAGCACTAATTTGATTGTTTAGCCTAACACTAGAACTGTTCATATTTATAATTTTCAGTACTTAAAGATAAAACACGTTCACCATACACCTCTTTTTTATCGATTTAATAAACTTCGTTTGTAAAGTTAGTTAAGTTGGAATAGTTTAGGTAAGTTGTACATTAAGTTGGAAAAGTTTAAATAAATTGTACATTAAGTTGGAATAGCTTAAGTAAGTTGTAGGCTAATTTGGAATAGTCTAGGTAAGTTGTACGTTAAGTTGGAAGACATATGACATCAACCTCAAAGTATTGTACTTCATTAATGTGACGATCTTTCACGTGCAATAGGGTATGCCTGTCACTGTTTTTACTTCACGCACTAAACAATAGTTGTGAACCGTTTTTATTAAAGTATTTATTATTGCTATACATCACAATCATCTTACCGGATTTATGAAATACTACAAACTTTGGTAGTTAATCAAACTACTTAGCCAGATGTTTCCCTAAGTTCTATGGATTTTTTTTTTAAGTTGTACGTCTTTTAAACATGGTGGGATGTAAGTGTGGTAATCACTGACAGTAATTACATTTGATAGATGTAAGTCCCAAAAATAGTTACAGCTGCTCAGAGACTCCAAGCTTTTATTTAGAGTAGTAAATCTCGGTGATCTATTATTTTAGGATTCAACAAAATAAATAGTGAAGTAAAACAACTGGAAAAATACCCCCTCTCTTCTCCCGGTTGCTCAGAGACAAGTTTTTAAGGCTTATGGCGAAACAAATTGTATTTTGTTAACCGTGATTGGCACATGTGAGATAGCCCATTATGGAACTTTGTGTTAGTGATGAAAAGAAACAAAACAGAATATTTAGGGCATTCATAAGTAAAATTGTTTTATGATTCTAAACACATGGGAATATTGAGGCTTTTGTCTTGATTTGATGGGTATTCTATGAAATATGAAAGCAACTGTGATAATTGTACTGTGGAATACAAAATTTCTGAGTTTGTAGATTTAAATATTATTTTATAGGCCCTTAAGATTGACATCACTATTTTTGTAATACATTTCCTAGTTTATAAATATAATTATTTCTTTTATTTACAATTGGTTCTTTTTTGAAACTTGATTTGTGAACGAGTATCGTTAGACACTTATGTCAAAAGAAGGTTTCCATATTCTGTTTACAAAGAAACTCCAGTGGATTTTCCATTATAGATTATATTAGTTTTAAGTTTGGTACTATGTTTATAATATTAACATAAAAAATACCTAGAATTGTTTAGAACTTTAAATTAAAGGCTTTCGATGATACGTGTTTGTTTCATCTTTGAAACAAAACCACAAAGAGCTATCTTCTATGTCTACCGAGGATAATCGAATCTCGAACTTTAGCGTTATTAGTCCATAAATTAACCACTGTTCACCCGGAATAATTCTAAAATATATATAATCATCTGTTCCTTTTCCATAAGCTTTGGATATAAATGCTTCTAATGCATTTCAACAATTATGTAGCAACAAAATTACCTTTCAGCCTTATATTGATAACTATAAAAAATTAAGGTGTAATTCAACAAATCATATAAATAGCTAACCCTGCAAATATAATGGTAATGGTCGTTTTCATATTTTGGAGTTGACTATAAAAAAGGAGGAAAAATCGAAGCATATCATTAAAATGTTCAGATGAAAATTTACTTTTAATTCGAAAAAAAATATTGTATTAAAAATAAAACAATTTACATTTGAATATAAATTTGATAAAACAAAGTAAAAATTGATTTTTAAGGCTTGTTTATGGGATTTGCTAATGCTTAAGGCTTGTTTGTGGGATTTGCTAATGCTTAAGGCTTGTTTATGGGATTTGCTCTTAAGTTTAAAAAGCTCATGTGATACATTTAAACTGATTTCATAAGATTATTATAACAGTTATAAGCAACTTGATTTTTAAATCTTGTTTGAAATTAGAGTTACCGCTTTTATTAACTTATATATGTGTGTGTGTGTTCTGGAAATTAATTATTGTGAAAAATGAATCCTTTTAGTTAAGCACAACTTATTTATTGTTCAGTGGTTAGCATGACGTTCATGATTTCGAAACAAAAACAGAAGTACAATTATGTTACATTAGCTAGATATTTCAAACAATTAATAACATCTAGCTGACGGTATTAGTCAAGATAGCGATAATGGACAGTGTTAGATACTGTCCTTTTTCCTTTTATTATTAACTCCTTAACCAGTTAATCAGATGCTAATTACATACTCTGTTCTGAAGAAAGTAATAAGTGACTCTATTAACTGATTAACTTCTTATGCTTTTAAATTCAAAGCCAAAGGTCTATTCTAAAAAAGTGTAAATGTGCCTCATAAAAACTTTCTAATTTCTCTTTTCGGGGGGCCTGGCATGGCCGAGCGCGTTAAGGCGTGCGCTCGTAATCCGAGGGTCGCGGGTTCGAGCCCGCGTCGCCCTAAACATGCTCGTCCTCCCAGCCGTGGGGGTGTATAATGTGATGGTCAATCTCACTTTTCGTTGGTGAAAGAGTAGCCCAAGAGTTGGCGGTGGGTGGTGATGACTAGCTGCCTTCCCTCTAGTCTTACACTGCTAAATTAGGGACGGCAAGCACAGATAGCCCTCGAGTAGCTTTGTGCGAAATTCCAAAAAACAAACAAACTTTTTTTCGGGTAAGAATCCGAAAATGAAATAGCCCAAGTATACACTCAGACAGTCTCTATTTACCATACAAAATATTAAAGTAATCGACTCAGCCAGCACTAAATGAAGTATGTTAGTGCTGACTCACACGTGATGGATTATTTATGGAGTTTTTGTGATTTCATTTCGCGCAAAAGGGCTATCTGTGCTAGCAGTCCTTAATTTAGCAATGTAAGACTAGAGAGGAGACAATTAGTCATCACCCTCGCAGCCAACTCTTGGGCTACTCTTTTACCAACGAATAGTGGGATTGACCGTCACATTATAACGCCCCCACGGCTGAAAGGGCAAGCATGTTTGGTGTGACGGGGACTCTTATCACGATTAGAGTGCCTTAACCACCTGGCCATTCCAGACCATTTATATAGAGTAATGACACTGGTGTATCACCTAATAATTTAAATTTATTGGTCGACTACTTTATTGTAAAATTAATCTTTAATATTTGTTAATAACTTATTTATAATTATATATAATTTATTTATTTGTTTGATATTAAGTCTAATATTTTTATCATAAAATTATAAAATATTATGTCACTGTTTTACAATGGAAATTTTGGAAAAAGGTTTTTTTAACTTTCACTTGTCGTGCACTAATCACATAATGTAACTACAATGAAGCTGTATTTTAATGGACGAGAATACTTAAAAATTAATATCACAACATACTTATTTTAATTTACCGAAGAGTCAAAATATGTAATTATTAATAAGTGTTTCAGTTGTTTGTTTTTTCTGATTTTGGTTATTGGTAAACGCAACGTCATAAAATGAGCTGTCTGTGTTTCACCCAGTACTGATATTCAAACCCTGTTTTATAATGTTTTATATCTGCAAACTTACTCGTGAAGCACTGAGTGAGGCAATGAATTATAGATAGTGTCTATAATTACACGATTGTTAGAGCACTTGACTTGAGTTCTGAAAGTCGCAGGTTTGAATTCCGTCCCTGCACATGCTCGCCCTTTCAGTTGTGGGATCATTATAACCTGACGGTCAACCCCAGTAATTGACTACAAGTCAATAAAAAAACAATTTTAATCAGGTTACAAAGACAAATTGGCGTTACTTTACTGTAACCTATTATGACTTCCGTCCAGGAAGCTGCGAGTGTTATACCTGCCAAGAAAAAGAAAAAACAAACTACAAATTCCCAAACACTGACGACTGAAGACAAAACGTATCTGTTTTTATTAACTTTATATGCAAAATAAAGTATAATGTATGATATTTTGTATAATATATCCATAGTTTGTGATTTTTTGATGCATATAAAAACGACTAAAAATTGGTTTCTACATATTTTTAATTCAATGGTGTACTTTTGTTTCTCGAGCTACAACACACCTATTCGTGTGTGTTACAAATGCTCATGTTTGTAACATAACAAAACTTACAGCTACAAAGTTTTCCTTTCTTAATAGCATCATTCTTGATTTTCTTTTATTAAAAAAAATGTATATTTTTACTTTTATTTCGGGCTCGACATTGCCAGGTGGCTTAAATACTCGACCCGTAATCCGAGACTCGCGGGTTCGAATCCCCGTCACACCAAACATACTTACCCTTTCAGCCGTGGAGGGGTGTCATAATGTGACAGTCAATTTCACTATTCGTTGGTAAAAGAGTAGCCCAAGAGTTGACGTTGGGTGGTGATGATTAGTTGCCTTCTGTCTACTCTTACATTGCTAAATTAGGGACGGTTTGCGCAGACAGTCCTCGTGGAGTCCAGCTATTTTGATATCATTAAATTTAAACAAGTAAGAATATATTTTTCTAATAAGGACCTTTTAGTTTCAAGACTATGATTTACTCGTTTTCAACTACATTTTTAAAATAATTTTTAAGTTTGTTTTTGAATTTCGCGCAAAGCTACACGAGGGCGATCTGCGCTGGCCGTCCTTAATTTAGTAGTATAAGACTAGAGAGAAGGTAGCTAGTCATCACTATACACCGCTAACTCTTGGACTACTCTTTCACTAACGAATAATGAGATTGATCGTCACATTATAACGCCCCCACGGCTGAAAGGGCGAGCATGTTTGATGTGACGGGGAATTCGAACCAGCGCTCTTTAGATTACGAGTCGGACGCCTTAACCCACCTGGCTATGCCGGACCAATAAATTTTAAGTACATTTGTCATTTCATCTTACTGGTTACTACGTCTGCCTCGGTCCAGACTTTAATTCACATCTGAGCCAATACAACAAACGACCTTCAGATCCAAAGTTAAACTCGGTAACTTGTACGTGCATGTCATGATGATGTTTACATATAAAGATCATACGTATATACTAAACAGAAGATAAACTACATAGAAATTCTTTTACAGTTTTTTGTGTATTTTATTTTAATTATAATGAGAACTTGAGTAACAAATTCACGAGATAAATTTATTTATCATCATCATCAGTCGTCTGCAATTCGTGCCCTGGCGTCAGAATTTGCCTACATATCTAACTTTTATGAGCGTAGCATGTATACAACTCTTTTATCTGTCTGTGATCAAAATAACATACTGAATGTGTTGCCCTCTATTGCACAATATCACAAATAAAAATCTATAATAAATTTCATACTTTAAGTGTTTAATATTCAGGCAACAACAATTTCTTTATCACAGACACGATTTTAAATGAAAATGTTTTCCCACAACGAGAACACAATCTTCACAACGACTTTATCAATGTCATTCGTAAATATAGTGTTATTACTAAAAAAATTATTCAAAAAACAACAGTTAAAAACATTCCAGTTTATATCGGCACAATCTGGACACTTTTCCAGTGCATTACTTTCCAGGAATTTTTTTTTTTAGAAAATATTCCCTTTTTGTCATTTTATTTTCAATCAGATATGAATAGTAAAATTAGTAGTTACTAGCAATAACGCCGTCTGTCGAGTGGCGTTTTTGCTGTTATAAATAAAGAGCAAATCTGAAAGAAAAAGGCCTCATGGTTTAAGTTATCTGTATCTAAAACAAAAAAATATTTCATACATAGGGTTAAACTTAAATAGCTTTAAGCGCCCAGCATGGCCAGGTGTGTTAAGGCGTTCGACTCGTAATCTAAGGGTCGTGAGTTCGAATCCCCGTTACACCAACCATGCTTGCCTTTTCAGCCGTGGGGGCGTTATAATGTGACGTTCAATCCCACTATTCGTTGGTAAAAGAGTAACCCAAGAGTTGGCGGTGGGTGTTGATGAGTAGCTGCCTTCCCTCTAATCTTACACTGCTAAATTAGGGACGGCTAGCGCAGATAGCTCTTGATTAGCTTTGCGCGAAGTTCAAAACAAACAAATATAATTTAACTTGCGAAAATAATAACAGCGTAAAACCTAGTCTGAGTCAACTGGAGATCAAATAAAGATCATTGTGGAGTCACATTTTGAAATGTCGTTAAACAACATTCAGAAGATAGAGATTAAAACTATAAAGCTATTGAAATTGTCACGCATTGTCACTCGGACGAGCCCCAGTTTATTACGTCATGCATTATAATTTATCTCGGACGAGCCCCTGGTTATTATGTTACATATTGTAATTTATTTCGGACGAGCCCCAGGTTATTATGTTACGCATTATAATTTATTTCGGACGAGCCCCAGGTTATTATGTTACATATTGTAATTTATTTCGGACGAGCCCCAGGTTATTATGTTACGTATTATAATTTATTTCGGACGAGCCCCAGGTTATTATGTTACGAATTATAATTTATCTCGGACGAGTCTTCGATTTATTGTGTCACGTACGTTACATACTACGACTTCAAAAATCCAGGAATTTGAATTTAGAAATTAATTCTCTGAAGTTGAACGGTTCGTAATGTTCGAAATCTATAAATGTTCTTGGTCAAATATTTGTAGTTTTTTTACTATTAAACGTTTATCACAATTATAGCCTCCAAGACTTATAGTATACTGACTGCAACAACTAAACAATATTCTGTAACTGTCTACTGACGTCTAGTGATGTCTTGCTTTTATATACTCTTTAGGCGAGAGTATCGAAAGTCCAACAATGTTTGAAGACACGCTAGTGTTTTCGTAATACATCCAATAATATACGTCACATGTATCAAACTGAAACAAATGCAGATATCAAAATAAAAGTGTACAACAGTAAGTTCGTTACAAAATGCATAAGTTGTACGTTGGTAATGTGCGTTGACCACAGAGGTCAATTACAGTTCAACGTTCTCAACTTGTCAAACAATAATCAAATATAGGGTACAACATATCAACTGTATACTTCTAAAACATGAACCCGTACTTATCACGTATATGTTTAATAAACTGTTATGGAACAAGCATTAATATTTGAAATGTTTAAAGTGGGAACCTTATTTTGGGTAAAGTAACAATTCATCATTTCCCCGAAGGAAGAGCAATAAGTGTTCGGATTTACAATGGTAGATTAAAAGTTCGATTCCCTTCGATGAACAAAGTAAATAGTCCAATAGTCTACAAAAACGGAACACTTAACTATTCAAGTGATTTGATGTTGATGTACCGAACCTATGAAGCTGCAAAAATTATCACATTGGCTCTTGTTGTTTCTGACGTGCTTAATGCCACTTTGCACACTTTCGTTGCTTCTCACATGCTTAATGCCACTCTGCACACTTTTGTTGTTTCTCACATGCTTAATGCCACTTTGCACATTCTTGTTCTTTCTGACGTGCTTGCCCCCCAGTGGCTCAGCGGTATATCTGCGGACTTACACGCTAAAATCCGGGTTTCGATACCCGTGGTGGGCAGAGCACAGATAGCCCATTGTGTAGCTTTGTGCTTAATTCAAAACAACAACAACTTCTGACGTGCTTAATGCCATTCTGCACACTTTTGTTGTTTTTGACGTGCTTAATGCCACTCTGCACACTTTTGTTATTTCTGACGTGCTTAATGTCACTTTGCACACTTTGTTGTTTTTGACGTGCTTAATGCCACATTGCACACTGATGTTGTTTCTGACGTGCTTAATGCCACTCTGCACACTTTTGTTGTTTCTGACGTGCTTAATGCTATTTTGCACATTTTTGACCTTTGGAAAATAATTACGTTTTTTTCGAATATTCTGCATGCTATAAATGTGTTTTATATTTTAAGATATTTTTTAAAAAATATTTTGTGCAGGAGTGAATAAATCCATCTTTAAAGGTTTCACACCCTCTATTGGAGTTAGTTAAGGATTCTAATCAGTACAACATTTTGATAGCTGATTCTATTCTCATCCTTCAATTTGAATGTTGTAGTATTTATTTTACTTAATATAAATCTACGTGTTTATTAACTCCGCCAACGAAGGCTTGGTTGGTTGGTTGGTTGTTGAATTTTGCATTAAGCTACATGAGGTCCATCTGCGCTAATCATTCCTAATTTAGCAGTATGATACTAGAGGGGAGGCAGCTACTCATCACCACCCACTGCCAACTCTTGGGCTACTCTTTCACCAACGAATAGTTGGATTGACCATTACATTACAACGCCCACACGGCTGGAAAAGCGAGTATATTTGGTGTGACGGAGATTCGAACCCGCGACCCTCTAGTTACGAGTCCAGTGCCTTAACTACCTGGCCACGCCGGTCCCCACCAGAAGCTGACAGAGGTTTTGTTTTCATTCCTGTTTATGTGTTATCAGCAGTATTTCTCAAAACGACTTGATGGTTTTGTACGAAAAATGGACCAGAAAACAACTTAGAAGCGATTACTTTTGGAAGGGTCAAGGTTACAATGAGGTTGGAAATAATATAAATAACCTGTTAACATGGAGATTGTTTTTCAGACTAATTTTTCTCTATAACTCGGATTATCGGATTTTGTTTAAACTTAATATACTTACATACGTAGAATGTTATCCTGCCAAAAACTATCCGTATCTGTTGATAACCACGGACAAACGGACACTTTTCGCGAGCCGAATATGATAAACGCTTCGTGACGGAAGTAAGCGTTTCACTGAATGTCCCTCTAGTTTCATTCTTTTATATCAAATACCGTGTTAAAAATGTGTGTGGTCTAAAATTTCGGTCGCCATTTAAGTTTCTGTAAAATCCGTTATATCGTTTTTACTTAAGTTTCTGGCCCGGCATGGCCAAGCGTGTTAAGGCGTGCGACTCTTAATCCCAGGGTCGAGGGTTCGAATCCCCGTCGCTCTAAACATGCTCGCCCTTTCAGCCGTTAGGGTGTTATAATGTGTGATCAATCCAACTATTCGTTGGCAAAAGAGAACCAAGATCTCGCTGTGGGTAGTTATGATTACCTGCCTTTCCTCTAGTCTTACACTATAAAATTAAAGACAGCTAGCACAGATAGATCTTGTGTAGCTCTACCCGAAATCTAAACCAAACTAGTGTTATACACTGCTGGCCGAAATCGTAAGGCCAATGAACATAAAAAAAAAATGCCCCACGCTGGTACAGCGGTAAGTCTACGGATTTACAACGCTAAAATGAGGGGTTAGATTCCCCTCGGTGGGCTCAGCAGGGTGCTCGATGTGGCTTTGCTGAAAAAAAACACATACACACACACATAAAAGAATATTCATTTTGCCTTGTTAAACTCATTCACTTATTTGAATAGAGCTTCGATAGATGTAAAATAAGAAAAGGAAAAATAAAAATATTTTTTTAAGCATTTAATAGAGAAAATGTGAACATTATGAAATTAGCCTAAATACTAGCTGGTCAAAAGTTTAAGACCATACCAAAAAGAAGTTCTAAACAGGGTAGGTAATGCCCACCAAGAGATCTTAGTAGTTAGTTGTACGGTCGTCATTGCGAATAACTGCAAACATTCGCTTTGGAATAGTCAATATAAGCGTTTGCAGAAGATTGGCTGGAATGGTATTCCAAGTGGTGAAGATGGCTTCACGAAGATAATGCACTGTTTGGAACTGATGTCCATTTCTATAGACTTCCCTTTCCATCACCCCCAAACATTTTCAACGGAGTTCAGTTCGAACGAACACGCTGAATGGTCCAAAAGAATCACGTTAATCGCCATGAAAAAGTCCTTTGTCCTGCGGGCATTGTCTTGCTGAAAGATCCAGTCATTTCCACACAAACGGGGAATCTTCAGTCAATAAGGATGCTCTCTTCAACATGCCAATGTAGCCAGCTGCTGTTTGACGCGCCTGTATAACCTGGAGCTCCATTGTTCCATGGAAGGGGAAAGCACCCAAGATCATGAGTCCTCCACTGTGTCGTGTAGAAAATGTCTCCGGTGGGATATCCTTATCATGCAAGTAAAGCTGGAGGCAATCTGCACCATCCAGATTCATTTTTTCTCATCAGAGAACAAAACCTTCTACCACTTTTCTACGTTTCATGTTTGGTGCTTCTCAGTAAAGTTTAACCGAGCTGCCTCGTGTGTAAAAGGAGGCGTGGCCTTTGAAGACGTTTAAGATTTTTAAAGTCGTTCTCTCGTAAATGCCGTCTTATTGTTCTTGAGCTGCATTCTGCGTCCGTAAGGGTCTTAATCTGGTTCGACGATCAGCTGGTGTCTTGCTAGACAACTCGTCGAATCTTCCTGCTCAACGCCGACGAAATTTTCTTGGGGCGACCATTTCAAATTCTCGTTACGTATCCCTCAGGGTCTTACAACAGCAGTTTTAATACCCCCAATCTCACTAGCAATGACACGTTGAGAGAGACCTTGATTTTGTAACTCAATAATTCTGCCATGTTCAAACTCTGTCAACTTTTTAGCTTTTGCCATGTCCTTACAAAATATCACACAGGAGATGTCAGTGGGATATGTTGACAACGCTAATGCTTGAACACAAGTGTCTAAATTTCGTTACATGTTTACCGATTAACACTTCGTTTTAGTATGGTCTTAAACTTTTGACTAGGCAGTACTTAAGCTAATTTTATAGTGTTCACATTTTCCCTATTAAATGTTAAAAAAGTTTTTTTATTTTCATTTTCCCTTCTTTATTTTCATCTTTCGAAGATCCACTCAAATCACTTGTTAAGTCTAATCACGCAAAATGCATATTTTTTCTTTACATTCATTTTCTTTAAGATTTTGGCCAGAGTGTATAACAACAAGATAATTTTGAGGCTCATATTGTAATAGAGAATATTTTATAAATGACCTCAAAATTACCCTTTGTGTCCTTCAAATGACATTGACTAACATCTCAATGCATTTAAATATTTTTTTGTAATTTTGTTTGAAATTAAACGCACAGCTACACAAAGGGTTACTTCTTGCTCTCTCCACCACGGGTATCGAAACACGGTCACTAGCGTTAAAAGTCCGCAGAAAAAATTCGCTGTGCCACGAGAGGAAAGACAGTTTGTAACTTTTGATACTTTCAATTTGATATCCCTAAATATAATTTTTAATATTTTATTATATTTGACTACTGAATGACTTTATGTGTCATCTTGTTGCCTATGGTAACATATAAACGTCCTCTGTATTTTTAACGTATTTAATATTCACTCATATACTTTGCTAATTTGTAACTTTAATTTGATAACGATGGAAAAATTGGCCCCTAAATTACCTTTTATTACCCCTATCTGACCTTTACATCAGATTACATTTATATAATAATTTTTACTTATTAAAACCATGTACTTTTAAATCTAAATAAGTAGTGTCGTACTATACAGCGGGTAAAGGTATCCATACTTTATATGGAATTCATACGGTATTTACTCTGAGATAATTTGTTGAACTAAAATATTAGAAACTAGCCTAAACTCCTCAAATGTAAAAGCAAACGTGGAGAAAAAAATTCCCCAGAAGGTTATTAAAGTATGTTGTTGAATACAAAGCTACACAATGAATTATCTTACTGCACCCACCACTGGTATCAAAATACGTTTTTACCGGTACCCTGAGATTTATCACTGATCCACTGAGTGGAAGATAGAGAGTAAACATTTTTTTGTCAAATAAATTACATAGCATGGTTTGATTTGTTTTAAAACTGATTTTTTCTTTTACTTTCCTATTGTATCACTCTTCGAATTATTTTGATTTCATTTACTGCTGGAATTTCAAGCCTTGCTAAACGTTAAGATATTAGTCGTCCGTAAATTATAATATCAAGTAGGCTTAGCAACATGATATAAGGTACTCGGTGATTTGTTATTACTTGCGATAACACCATACTACAAGGTGATAAAGATAGTTTACGAGTCTCTTGAAGAGAGATTTTATCATGTTATTCTGTGAAAAACACCATTAGGCCTAACACTATCAAATATCTTTTCAGCGTCAGCAACGCGAGAAGCGACAGTCATGGTAAATTAACAACAAAGTGAAAAACAACAGTATGCCGGTTTTTTATTGTTGTTTTGTTTTATTTATTTGTTTAACAGTTCTCTGAATAGATCGAAAGGCTTAAAAGCAAGACAAAAAGAGTTATTTTGTTAGTAACGCCTCTCTACTCAACTCGTTAAACTGATAGATGTATATCTATTACGGCTTTGACATGGGTGCATTTCTTCGAGATCATTGCAACACCACCCTTTTCTGAAACGATGGAAATAAAAATGGAAGAGACTGTTATTGAACGATACTTTCAAAACGATGAGAACACCGTTTTATAATGGAATTGTAAAAATATTATCACCTCAGATTATTTTCTTAATTAGGACGTATTACAATCATACCTGAAAATACTGTTATATAGTATAGACTCAGATTATTTTATTGAATAGGAGGTTTTAGAATCATACAAGACAATAAAAATGACATACGAGAGAGCTATTGTTCTTAATGAAATTCAGGAATTTCTCAAGAAAGTTACTATTAGCCTGTTGACTGCCAACTATTTCAGCTGCTACGGCAACTCCAAACCAAGTTCAAAATACAACTCTAACGCTTCTTCATTTGTAGTCTTTTTCGTGACGCTATTTTGGATCAAAGGTGAAACAATATGTAAGTTGGTCAAATGCATGTATGGTGCTGACATCTAGCGTTGAAGTTAGGTATTATTGATAACGAATTAACTCGTCAGTGGCACTGTGTTACCGATCGGTTTGGACGAGTTTTTATGTCTACGGCACTAAACAGGTTAAACAACTTTTTAAGACGTTCACAAGGTGGTTGGGTACTTAAAAACGATACTTCACCACACTTATTATTCAGAATAAGTTAGCTATATTGTTATATTTAAAGGTGGGGATGGTAGTTTTATGGTGTTATGGGTGTTAAGTATTGTTAATGCATTCCAATATGCATTTAATCATTAGAGTTTTAATTCTTACGTTCAGAAAAGTGTGCTTAATGTTAAAATGGTGAGCATATTAATTTTGAAAGGGATTAAAAATAATTATTCACTTGTATTTTGAATCCATGTAAAAATTTCTAAGACTACCTGTTACTGTTCTTAATTTAAAAAAAAAACACTACAGCCCAGAGAAACTAAGAAACCAGTCAGAACCATCTCATCACCTATCATTCAAACTAAAGGAATGACTGTCTTTCATATAAAGCACCCGCACCTTCAAGCACGGGTAATTGTTTTGTAGTTTCACTCGGATTCAAATCCGGAGTACCAGTTACATAATCAAGAGCCCGAGAAAACGCCAACGAATTTTGCAAGACGAGTTGTTTTTGTTTTGTTTGTTTGTAATTAAGCACAAAGCTTCACAATGGACTATTTGTGTTTCGCCCATCACGGGTATCGAATCCCGATTTCTAGTGGTGTGAGTCCGTAGACATTCCGCTGTGCCACTGACGGCCAACGAGTTTGCAAGGCTAGTTTTTCAAGCTGTACAGGAAGCACTTGTAATCAGAAAACACTTCTCAAGCCAATCATATGTTCTGTCGAAAGATGGGTAAAAAAAGTAAAAATGTGATAATTTTGTTCAGTTGATATTATATACACACACACACACACACATTAATAAGGAATTTCTTTAATCAACTAAACTAGCATCAACACTATGGATACGAACTTTCTTACTGTCAACAACAGAGATGATGGATCATACACATTATCAGAGAACTATTAAATAGCGTGTGAACAATATCTATAGCACTGCAGTAAGAAAGCAAAGTATCTTTCTTTATAATTTATCAAGATCATCTTATTTTTATATTTAATTAAAAAATAACACTCTCTTCACTCGTGGTTCAGCGGTTAGTCTGAAGGTTTATAAAGTTCAAAATCAGATTTATACACATATGATTCATTACATATCTTTCTGCTAACGAAAACCAAACGAATATTTTTTTTAACTCAGCGCGTAGGAAAATAATAATAATAATAACGCTGCCTGTACATTTAGAAAGTTGCTTGTCAAATAATGTTTATGGTTATTAAAATTATTATTCTTGTTTTCAGACATATGACATAAAAAATGTATAAAGTGGCAAAATAATAAAAAAAACTTTAATTTGATTATGCACATGACGTAATGCACTGCACCGGACACGTTTATTCCGCCATCTCGGATCTGAAAACAAATTGGTGAAATAACGAGTCGAGCAATTAAATACTTAGAATCGAGCCGTGTATTGGTTTTGTTTTTTGTTTTTAAATTTCTTGTAAAGCTACATGAGGGCTATCTGCACTAGCCGTCCCTCATTTAGCACTCTAAGACTAGACTAGAGGGAAAGCAGCTAGTCATCACCATCCACCACCAACTCTTGAGCTATTCTTTTACGAACGAATAGTGGGATTGATCGTCATATTATAACGCCCCCACAGCTGAAAGGGCGAGCATGTTTGGTGCGACGGGGATTCGAACCCGTTGCCCTCAGATTACGAGTAGAATGCCTTAACCCACCTGGCCATGCCGGGCCAGAACCGTGTAATAATGCCAATTGATTGTGCTGCTGTTGGTTGCACAACATTCAAGTTTAACCCATGCCCATCTTGTAGAATAATGTGATTGTTACACGGGAGCAACACTTTCCTATTACTGCTACACACGTGCAGTGCGCAATCAAGTCCTGGGCCTCCAGTTGACGACCCGTACACTGTAAGGGCTGTCGGACAGTTGTTGCGAATGCCATACTTACAAACATATTCGTTGTATATTAAAAGTATTGTCTTTCAGGCTATGGAAATGTTATTGACAAATATCAGCACTATAACAGCTATTCTCCGATACAGACAAGCTAAGCCTACCTAATATAGTACTCCATCAAGCACCCCAATTATGATTAGATATATAGGCTAGTACCTGAAATACAGAACAAATGCATTGACGTTTCTTTTAATGTGTGAATTCCTGATCATTTTAGAGCCGTATTTGCTCTAATGTTTCACTATTGAGTCATTGTAACACATTAAACCGCTCTTCCTAACAGCCCCCCAGTGGCTCAGCGGTATGTCTGCGGACTTGCACGCTGAAATCCGGGTTTCAATACCGGTGGTGGGCAGAGCACGGATAGCCCATTGTGTAGCTTTGTGCTTAACTAAAAAAAAAATCTTAATAAATTATCAGAAACCATAAGCATATTTTGGAGACTGTAACTAATGCTCTGTAGTGATTGCTTCGTGAAAAATGTGAACATCTGGATGGAAAGGTACATTAAAAGTTTTACTAGTGTAAACCCTTATAATATGTAGATATAATGTTAAAATCTATGCGTTATGTCCTTAAGCAAGTAAACCTACACACTAAGCCTAAGACTAAACCTAAACAGCGTTATCAAACCACCCCAAAAACAAATCGATTCTTTTTTAACTTAAAGCGATATCAATCTTCAGCATACCTGAAATACTGTTAAGGAAATAAAGATAATTAATTAGAACTCATTTAAGTCCAGTTTAATAGTTTTTGTACCAGTTGGTAGATTACGAAGAGTGACATGTAAATTTTCTACTGTCTAACACTGTTCTCCCAGCTTCTTACAAAGTCTTCATTATGAGACACTAAATCTAGTTAACAGAAAATATATGGATATTTCGTTTCGGGAATGTCAGTAACAGTGACTCTGTTTGTCAACATGGCTAATGAAGTGGGAGGTCAACTCGTAGTCATTGATGGGAGAAACAGAAATACACTTCAGTCATAGCCAGTCCAAACTGCTGGAATTTTACCCTGTACTGATGTTTAGAGGATACATATACATTTTTTGTCAAATCGTTATAAATCATGTATCTATACTATAAATCATGTTATCTATACTATAAATCATGTTATCTATACTATAAATCATGTTATCTATACTATAAACCATGTATCTATACTATAAATCATGTTATCTATACTATAAATCATGTTATCTATGCTATAAATTGCGTTATCTATGCTATAAATCACATTCTCTATGCTATAAATTTATGCTATACATCATACTATTGGTGCTATAAATTCATGCTATACACCATACTATTCGTGCTATAAAGTCATGCTATACATCATACTATTTGTGCTATAAATTCATGCTATACATCATATTATTTGTGCTATAAATTCATGCTATAAATCATGTTATTTAGGACTATTTGAAAAATGTCTTCCTAAACATCTTCATTTTCTTTAATACATTTTTATAAATTATACCATAGTGAATACCCATGTGTTAAATTGAGATACTTCTTTAAGCCTGAGTTTAGATCAAATTATTTTTTTTAGGTATAAGGATCAAATACCTGTATTCAAAAATTCAAATACTATCTACGAATAAAATATATTACAGGTGCTCTTAAAGTGTTTCTGTATTCACCACTAGGTGACGACTTCTTCTCTTACGAGATTGTTTAAGCACAAAGTGTGTGTTTGTGTGTGTGTGTTTTTCTTACAGCAAAGCCACATTAGGCTATCTGCTCAACCCACCGAGGAGAATCGAACCCCTGATTTTAGCTTTTTAAATCCGGAGGCAAATCGCTGTACTAGGGGGCGGGGCATTTTTAAGCACAAAGCTACACAATGGGCGATCTGTGCTCTTCTTATACGAGTATCTAAACCTTGTTTCTAGCGTTATAAGTCCGCAGACGTACTGCTGTGTCTCCGGGCAGGCGCCCACTACAAAAACCCTCCAGATTTAAAATACACTAAAAACGTGTAATAGGCGTATAGGTGGAAAATATCCTAAAATTCTTGCAAAATCAAGCGAAGAACAAAAATAATTTACCACGAAAAATGTTTTTCATTAAATCTACGAAATACTATGAAAAATAAAATACGTTTATTAATTTGTATTTTACATTTATAAAAAAGCTAGGACTATTTGTCGCCCACCGTAATTTTGAATTACTGACCAAGTGCATCAATCTTTCATCCAATATCCACTGACATTGACGGTCAGACTTATAATGCACCCATTACATAAAGTTATTGGAGGGAAGAAGGATATTTTATGGCATCACATGGATTCGAATTTAGTTAGCAACTCTGAAATCCAGAGCTTCACCACAGAACAAACGTTCGAACGTTTAATAGAAATACCACGATAAAACGTTTTTGTGTTGTTGTTTTTTTTCTGCAAAGCCACACATGGCTATCACGTGTTGTGTCCACCGAGGGGAATCTAACCTGTAATTTTAGCGTTGTAAATCTGTAGCAGGTGACGAAATTTCTTTTATCGCAGGAAATTCATATCCATTACAATAATAACTTCCTTATAAAAATACGATCACACAGCAACGTCATTACGTGATTATGCTTTCTGCACTATCGACTCGTCTTTACATTTAAATTCTATAATGTGTTTTGTCAACGAACTATCCTTGCAAAATATTCAACATAACTATTAATTGTCATTAAATTTAAGCTTTTTTGTTATCAAAATAATTAGATTTTTTTAATCTTCTCAGGTTGTTTATACATTTATTTTTATGTTTCACTTTTTTTTTCAATTTTGCGCAAAGCTACACGAGAGCTATCTTCGCTAGCCGTCCCTAATTTAGCAGTGTATATCTAGAAAGAAGGCAGTTACTCATCATCACCCACCGCAAACTCTTAAGATACTGTTTTAACTAACAAATAGTGGAATTGACAGTCACCTTATAACGCCCCACACCGTTGAAAGGGCGAGCATGTTTGGTGCGACGGGGATTCAAACCCGCGACCCTCGAATTACGAGTCGAACGCCCTAACCAGCCTGACCAAGCTGGGCCTTCAGTTACTTCTCAACTAAGTTAATTTTTTATTAGATAGTAATACAAATAATGAACAAAATAAAAACTGTCGTATTGTTATTTTCAAGGCACTTTATGACCGAATCCCCGTCACACCAAACATCATCCCAATTTCAGCCGTGGGGCATTATAATGTGACTCTCAATCCCCCTATTCGTTGTTAAATAAGTAGCCCAAGAATTGGCGGTGAGTGGTGGTGACTAGTTGCCTTTCCTCAAATTTTACACCGTTAAAATAGGGACGGCTAGCGCAGATAACCCTTGTGTAGCTTTGTGCGAAATTCAAAACAAACTAAGCTTCATGACCCCTTGGACTAAGGGTAAGGTAGAGACTCACTGGGTTCACAATTGGCCATCCTTAATCTTGAAATACTGACCAAAGAAGAAACAAGAATTTGAAGATGTTCTTAATTTATAATGCATGAGTAAACATCAAGCAAATCAGATTTTAAAATAACGATTTGTTCACGTTTCTAACCAATTTTTTGATTCTGCATATTTTAAACTCTCGTTAACAAACAACTAGATGCTTTAATTTTTTTAGGAAAGACAGAGAATAGTGGATTTTTGAACCATTAAATACGAGCTGCAATGTGTATTAAATATTACCAACAAAAATATATGTTGTTTCACTCTAGAGTGCTCTCCCGGTTACAAAATTATAACCTGCTAAGAACTAGATTAACTCTTCAATGTAAGAAATTTATTCCATCGAGCTAGTTTATTCGATATAATAGTTTCGTATTCCAAATACCAAATACTTTGAGTAATTATTAAGTTCTATGAAAAGCAGTGCTTTCTATTAAACTGTTAGTTCAATTACAATACACACTTTCCGTTAGATATATAAACATTAAAAAAATAAGTTATAGTAAGTCCATGTCATTGTGCTTAGGATACTTTATTGAGTATCTAAATCTGTTCTTATTTTATTTAAAACTCAGTATGTAATATTTCACTACTATATTTGTCTCTCTACTGTCCGTTATTTTTGATGGGTTTGCAAGCATTCAGTTTTCGATTTTTTTCGAAGACCGATGTGACCTATTGTGTCGAGTTGCTTATCGAAAGGTCCGAGGCATAACATGTAGAACACGTTATAAAATGACTGTCAGTCCCTCCGTTCCATCGTTTTTGGTCGCTGTTTGCCCTCTGTTTTCTTATAGTTAATAGTTCAAATTTAGGTTCTGTTACATTTGAATTCTAAGATCTCTGGTCAAGCTGCGCATAAGGTGCAAGTTGTGTTAAAAATTTCAATTCCATTCAGAAGCGGCCCGGCATGGCCAAGAGCGTGTAGGCGTGCGACTCGTAATCTGAGGGTCGCGAGTTCGCATCCACGTCGCAACAAACATGCTTACCCTTTTAGCCGTGGGGGCGTTATAATGTGACGGTCAATTCCCACTATTAGTTGGTAAAAAAGTAGCCCAAGAGTTGGCGGTGGGTGGTGATGACTAGCTGCCTTCCCTCTAGTCTTACGCTGCTAAATTAGGGACGGCTAGCACAGATAGCCCTCGAGTAGTTTCGTGCGAAATTCAAAATAAACAATACATGCAGAAGAATTCTTCATGATTGGCTCTTTCAGTTGTGGAGAAGAAAAAATCTTAATCCATTTAATAATACTTTTACGTTATTAAATTTTTTTCACATACCGTAAAAGAACATTTGTGATTTGTAATAAACAAGAAGAAAGAAACTCCTCGTTTTCTAACTTTATTGATTTCATTAATAACTCAGCCAGAAAATTTTCTAAGTGACCATCTCTGCAAAAAAATTTCATTTGATTAAATTCTTTCACGTCTCGATTTGCGCCCGGCATGGACAAGTGCTTAAGGCACTAGACTCTGAGGGTCGCGGGTTCGAATCCTTTTGGCACCAAATATGCTTGCCCTTTCAGCCGTGGGGGCGTTGTAATGTATCGATTAATCCCACTCATTGTTGATAAAAAATAGTCTAACAGTTTGCGGTGGGTGGTGATGACTAAATGCTTTCCCTTTAGCCTTACACTGCTAAATTAGGGACGGCTAGCGCAGATAGCCCTTTTGTATCTTTACGCAAAATTCGAAAACAAAAAGTGTCCCGATCGTTGATTTCACACGAATGCAGTAGCATCGTAATCTATTTAGTCTATTTTCAAAAGTCAAAATTCTAACGGTCATATCTGACCAAAATATAATATTTTGCAGCAAAGTGCACTGTAAAAGTGAAAGAACTTCATTCAAACGAATAGTTAATTATAATCCTTAATTTATCAGGGTATGAATAAACTGCGTTCGTTGTTGTCTACGGCAAAGATGAAAAGTGAAGTACCACTCTGCGAAGGATGGACTCGGTTGCTCCATGTTTAGTCTAAGATCGAAACTTGTGAACAAAAATAAGTAAAATGTTACAAATCTGCAGACTATTTGGTGCCCTAAAGTCGGCGTCTCGTGAAATACGGCGACTGGCGCTGAACAGTCTGTAAATCATTTGCCTTTGTTTATTTTTACCGCTAATGTTCTCTCTTGAATTTGAAAAAAATCATATTGGAAGGTTCTCTTATTCACTTGCAGAACAACGTAGTGATTAGAATAAATTGGAAGAGCATGACATGGCATATTGAGAATTAATTAATTTTCAAATTTAATTATTTTCTCCAAAACTTAAAAATAACAGAGCCTCATAATTAAAATGTTTCGCTTTCGCTGATAACTGGATGTTTTTGTTCGCTGCTTGTTTTGGTTAATTGTATTTTGTGTAAAGATACATAATGGGCTAACTGCTCTTTGTCCATCGCACGAAATCAAACCCCGAGTTTTAGTGTTGTAAATCCGTAAATTTACCGCTCGATATTTTTATGAATTGTTTACCTACTTCCTTAACTGATATTAGGACTTTCACTCTAATTATTTGTATCTTGCCCTTTACCTTGTGACTAAATAAACCTTTTACTAAGCTAACATACACTTAGAGTTTGTTTGTTAAATTTCGCCCAAAGCTACACGAAGGGTATCTGCGCTAACCGTCCCTAATTTAGCAGTGTAAGACTAGAGGAAATGCGGGTAGTCATCACCACCCACCGCCAACCTTTGAGCTTCTCTTTTACCAACGAATAGTGGGATGGACCATCACATTATAACACCCCCACGGCTGAAAGGGCAAACATGTTTGGTGTAGCGGGAATTTGAACCCGCGACCCCCAGATTACAACTCCAGTGCATCAACCACTGCCCATGCCGGGGCTTCACACTGGGAGAGAAACATTATTTATAGTTTGTCTCGGTAAGTCTCCACTAAAACGAAAACACAAACGCTTCAAACACTGTTATATATGTCGTAGATTCTTTTTTCACTTTCACAAAACCAGACATAAACTGTAAATAGATCGATGGTACCTAATTTGCAAATGCTTTAAAAATTCGTGAGCTTGTATAAAGCTTCTTAACTGCAAGCTTTAGAAATTTTTAAACTTAGATTTCAATAGGTTGTTTTTTTTTATTTCCAGTCCAAAGTGCGTTCAAATTTTTTAGCAAATCCGCTTAATCTGTTCTGACGCTCATTGGTGGTCCGTGAGGCTTACTTGCTTCGCCAGCAGAGTTCTGCACCATTAGCTCAAAGACAAAGATGATTTGTGTTCCGTCTCATTGATTATTGATTTTAATACAAAGTAACTAAAGCCATACTGAACAGTTTTTCTTTATTCTGATAATTTTAAACAATTAACTATATTAACTAATTCGGAAGTATGTAAAACAATCAGGTTTTTTTTCAAATCATAAAACGATTACGATATTGTTTGTTTCATCTGAATTTTGGGCAAAGCTAAACGAGGGCTAACTGCGCTAGCCGTCCTTAATTTAGCAATATAAGACTAGAGGGAAGACGTTTAGTCAATGCCATCCACCGCCAGCTTCTGAGCTACTCTTTTGCCAACGATTAATGGGATTGACCGCACATAATAATGCCCACACGGCTGAAAGGCAACTAAGTTTTATGTGACGGGGATTCGAACCCGCGACACTCATATTCTGAGTTAAACGCCCTAACTACCTGGCTATGTCGAGCTTCGATTGTAGTAACGAATTGCGTAAAATCATTAAATTATATCAAAAATAGATTATAAACATCTTTAACCCTACTTCCTAACTTCGAATTTACCTAATAGAGTTGCAATTATGCTGCTGTTGGCGAGAGTTAATCTAATTACTTTTCAGGACTTGAACTTTTGGTACCCCGCAATGAAACATATTAGACAACTTTTTAATATCTTCAGCTGTGTGCATTTTTGTTTTTCTGGTCATACACATTAATAACGGAATAACTTGGGAGGATACGGTAGTTCTTTGTTAAATAAGTGCCTTATTAGCAGTTGTTAATTAAACATTTTGTTAGTGCAATCTTCTGGTGTATAAAAGGTCTACAGTTCAGTTCCAAACGCAAGTATTGCAAACTTGGATTGCTATAGAAGAAACGTATTACAATCCAACTCCATTAAAATCTTTAGCTGCACCAATACATGATGTCGATTCCGAATAAATTATAGTAAAATGTTTTATCAAGATTGCTTACTAGAAAACCTTTACGGGTTCAGTTAACACACAGTCCACTTTATAAAAACAGATTTTCATGCTTAGTCAGTTCAAAATTCATGTAACATATAAACTTTTAATGAAAAAAAATTGTGTTTTAAGTTAAGTCTGTGTTTACTTTCAGTCGGGCCCGACATAGCTAGATGGGTTAAGGCGTTCGACTCGTAATCTGAGGATCGTGGGTTTCAATCCACGTCGGACCAAATATGTTCGCCCTTTCAGCCGTACGAGTGTTATAATGTTACGATTAATCCCACTACTCGTTAGTAAAAGAGTAGCGCAAGAGTTGGCGGTGAGTGGTGATGACTAGCTGCCTTCCATCTGGTTTTACACAGCTAAATTAGGGACGGCTAGTGCAGATAGCTCTCGAGTAGCTTTGCGCGAAATTCAAAACAACACTTTTAGTCGTGTTAATGTCATAATTAAGAATATGTGTAAATAAAAATGATTCCGCAAAATTAATAACATCGTATAACTAGCCTCATAACTAATAACTAGTCTCATCTTCCAAAGTTAAATATACACATTTACAAGCACAGAGTTTTATTTGTTTGTTCTTTTGTCATACCTTTAAAGTAACACAAGAGTTTTCTGTGCTAACAATCCATGCTTTTCAACTGATATACTATGGGGAAGGCGGTTAGTCATGGTGTACTCTAGAAATTCAAACCTGTATATAAAAGTCAGTGTGTGTCACGTCACTCTTGATTTCTCTAAATCAAAGGAACTATAAAAGTCAAAATGCATTTATCGTGACAGAATGGTTCTATTACTGTTTATCTATTACTATTTCAATGGCAGAAATATAAGGGGGTAGTGAGTGTGAAAGTGTCATGAAACCTTATAAGTGTAGTGAGTGTTAATATAATATACCTAAAGTACGATCGTAGTGTGGAATCAACTAGCCTATAGCCAAAACTTACAGTGAAAGATAAAAAAAACTATTAAATTTTAAACTGATTTTTTTTTGATTTAGGCTAGTTTTTGTCATATCACCAACGCTTTCAGTTAAAACAAACATATCAAATGAACTGAGATTCTAAATTAAGAAATCAACAAGTATTTTTCCAGTCTTGTTGTGTATAGATTTCATTTAATACTTTTAACACATAGACTAACAACAATGTAGGTTATAGTTTTGTTGCAAAGCAACATAACATAAAAACAGTTGTTGGAACGTACTGTCACCAAGACACAGTTGATTTTCTGTATGTCAAAATTTGTTAATCTAACTGATTCATACCAATGATCATTCTATGAATGCCCCACAAATTTATGTTATGAGTGATCTTAATTTTGATTGAATCAAAAGGAATTTACTGACGTTTGACTGCCTCAACTGCACTTTTCTGTCTCCTTATCAGTCAAACTTGATTTTGCAAAACGTATTTACTTCAGTTAGCTCTGAAATGTGAGGTTAGGGTATGCTATAGGGTGGTTGTTATGTCGGGCTTTGCCCTAATACGGTATAAAGATACGCTTACAAAATTAAAAACGTAGCTCTTCTTAACCTCAAATATCAATGAACAATTTATCTAATGTTAAATTCAGGGTTCGATACTCCGCTCTGAAATTAACAAATACCAACAAACACACATACACGAAATCAAACTAAAATACTGAGTGCTACCATCTACGGTTACATGGTTTCTTACTTTTGGTTCCTTTACGAGAATGGGAAGATAAACCTGTATGTGTAGAGTAACTAAGGTTCGATTCCCCCTCGGTGGACTCAGCAGATATCCCGATGTGAAGAAAACACAGACACATAAACAATTACAAAGGAGCTCATTTATTTTCGCTATCGAATTATTTTACCAAAAATTTATCTTAGTTCCCTGAGAATCGTGTACATGCTATGTATTACTCAAACTAATTTCAAAAGGAACGTTTAGAAAACAGTACAAGTGTTTCTATTGTTGTTTTTCTACGCTTCAGAGTGTAACTCCACTCTGAGAAACAGAGTCCTTATGATGTATTACTCAAACAAGCAATTACCTTATTCTCACACAAGTGTTTCGTGCTGATTTCGTTATGCACAATTAACTCAGAAACAAAAAAAAACAACCTAAAAGAGTCCAATATTCACGTAATATATACTAATTATCTATCTGTGTCTATATATATATATGACTGCCAGTTTATAATTTTGAATTTCCATCATCCATACTTGTCTGTTTCGTTATTAATCTAACTAATATCAGAGTTAAGGTGCGCTACTTTTATGTCTCTCTATTTGTGTCTTTCAGTTATCCAATTATTTACGTCTATCGATCTGTTTGTAATTCTTTTTTTTCTGTCCATTTTATTACAAAATCTGCTCATTCCTTTGTTCGTTTACAACTATTTCTAATTTAATAAGTACTTATATTGCTGTCTTTGTCGGTATTTAGGCATAAAAACTGATCATTTTCTATTAATGTGTTTTGTGTGTATTTCTGTAGCTTTGTACTAAAACAACCAAACAGTATTAAGTATTTGCGATATGTTTTTAGTGATTGAATTTCAATCGTTGTTGCAGTTAGTGGCCAATAAAGCTAGTCATCGTTTCAACTAAGTGATAATTACTTATCAGTTTTATTCTATGTCTCAGATCAGTCTGAGAAGGACTACTCCTGCTGATAATTCTTCTGGTTTCATTTTGGGTTTTCTGCGTTCTGGTTATCCACTCGACTGAGATCTCTACTTCTTACCCATTAGAACTTCAATGATTGATAGGAGTAACCCAACCAACCTAGTTTCTATGTGCTGCATGTCTGATATATTCCTGATTTCAAACCTTTGTCGGTCGTTCTATATCTTCAGTTATTTGGAATCCACACAAGGAACACGCCTAAATGACAACATCCACGATAATATAACTCACAGCCTCCTTTATCAATGCATCCTACTTCTAATATGAAGACAAATTTTATCAGGAACAAACAAGCCTAGCCTTTACCTCACTCCTGTCACTGTACCTAACTCACCCCTATCACTATACCTTACCTCTGTCACTTTACGTAGAATATTTTGAAGTTAGCGTTTTGACAAAAACCATTCGATGTTCCAAGACTTGGCTCAGATACGTTTATACGTTAATAATCTGATATATGAAAAAGATAAAACTGAAAAAGTCATGAACCATCTTAATGGACAACATTCCATAATACAGTTTACAATAGGCTCAGCATGGTCAAGTGGTTAAGGTACTCGATTCGTAACCAGAGGGCCGCGGATTCGAATTCCTGTCACACCAAACATGTTCCCCATTTTCAACCGTGGGGGCGATGTAATGTGACGGTCAATCGCACTATTCAGCGGTAAAAGAGTAGCCTAAGTATTGAGGGTAAGTGGTGATGACTCAGTGCCTTTCCTCTAGTCTTACATTGCTAAATTAGGGAATTCTAGAGGAGATAGCTCTCGTGTAGCTTTGAGCGAAATTTAGAACAAAACAAATTATTCCTGCAATGTAAATGCAATGATTTTCATCATCTTAAAAATAATTTTCATTACGATTTTATTTTATTTTGTAGTTGAGCACAAAGCTACAAAATGGTTATATGTAACAATCACCACAGATATCAAAACACGATTTCTTGCGGTAAAAGTCCACTTACATACTGCTAAACCACTGGGGAGTACAATTTTAATACAGAAGCATCACAAAAGAAATATATACCACGTTACATAAAACTACAACGATACGACGTAAAAATTCGACCTTAATTGTTTAGTTTTACGTTCATTACAGTTAAAAGAAAATTTAAAATGCATTTATTTAATAAGTAAATTGAAAAATAGAGAAAGAAAGAAAAGAATCAGACATGTTTGTTCCGAATCAAAAGCTGTATAATAAAAAGTGTAGCCAAACTTGGAAAACGTCAGATATAAATTTCCTGGGTTAATAATTTATTTACTGTCAAAATAATTAAGAAAACTCAATCCTAAATATCATTACATACAAAGTACAGATGGCAGCACTATAACAAATCATTTCGCATTGCAGGCTTTCGCTCTTTCAACGTTAATTCAATATTTCGAAGTGAATTATTTTTTGCATAAAAACTTACATTATTTGAAAACTGAAGCAAAAATAGAAACATCATTTATGTAAGTTTAATGTGCATTAATAATAACTAAGTATTGCACATGCAACAATACATTATGATATAAATTTCATTGGATTGTTTATACCCATTTTATATACAAGCATTAAAACATTATATACGCTTTCAGTAAGATGCATGTCATCCTGCATAAGTTGATTTAAACATTAAAAATGCGTCTAAACCCTTGAAGCGGCTCTTTCAGAGGAGTGGTCAAGAATGCCTCAGAACTTTATCAACGCTCTGATTTTTGGCATACAATATCGTTGTTAGAATGGCCTAGCTATTCATAGTTTTAGTTTCCTTGTAGTTAGGCTAAACAATGGACTATCTGCGCTCTGCTAACCAAGGGCATCAAAACCCGATTTCTGTTCATGGTGTCCATACTCAAAACTCACGTGAAACATCATGAGCGGTAAAGATGTAAACTCATATCAGCCAAATATTGTCGTTTACGAGTATGGGCTAAATAATCAATCATTTACATTTCAGATCATATAACAAGTCGGTTCATTTGGCCATACTTATAAATACCGATTACCTTTTAATTATCGTCTTTATCCATGCTTACATACATAGTTCATGAATTAAAGGCAAGGGTATCTTTCCCCATGAGTGAAAGTTTTCTGGCCTGGCATGGCCGAGCGCGTTAAGGCGTGCACTCGTAATCCGAGGGTCGCGGGTTCGCGCCCGTGTCGCGCTAAACATGCTCGCCCTCCCAGCCGTGGGGGTGTATAATGTGACGGTCAATCCCACTATTCGTTAGTAAAAGAGTAGCCCAAGAGTTGGCGGTGGGTGGTGATGACTAGCTGCCTTCCCTCTAGTCTTACACTGCAAAATTAGGGACAGCTAGCACAGATAGCCCTCGAGTAGCTTTGTGCGAAATTCCAAAAAACAAACAAACGAAAGTTTTCTCTACGATATGAATCCCCTGGTGGTAAAAACGGTAAATTTATTAACTTACTACGCTAAAATTCGGAATTCGATCTCAGGTGGTGTATTCAGCAAATAATCCAATATGACTCTGCGCCAAAACTAAATCTTGAATACGCCTTACCTTTATTAAAATATTTATTCCCTTGGTTAAAAAGTAATAAAGTAGTCTAAAACTTTATTTCAGTAAACATGTGGTCATCTGTTATAGTGATTTTAAATTCAAGTTCTTTTCCAATACGAACAAGTGCGGTAATGCCTCGCTCGAAGCCACGCGATGACAACATGGCGAATGTAATTTATTTTCTAATCTATATTTTATTTGTTGAAGGTTGAAGGCACGTATGTCTTAAAGCGTCATTTATCTGCAAAGGAGATCATGTTCCCATTTGTGCCAAGATATACGCATAGAAATCCCTTGTGCCTTCATATTGGCATAATTTGTAAGAGTTATTTAGAGAGAGTTTTTATTTTTAATATAACTGTATTTCAAAGAAAGAAGTTACAACACTTTATCATTTGTGCCTTATTAGTCTTAGGAAAACTATTCACATATTAAACATGGGGACCGTGTATTGTTTGAACAACTATTGGATTTTTAGACCACTAAAAGTTCAATATTGTGTTTTTTTCTTTTTTACAACAGAATGTGTTATTTTTTTGATATTTTCACTTTGATGTTGAATGTTATTATTAATGCTATGTTATGGTTTAATATAAGTTACTATTTTTGACTATTTCCATCAACCACGACAGACATATCAATTGCAAAATAGAATAAAATTTGCGTTTATTTCGAATATTTACTTTAAAGTAGAAAGAAATGCGGTGAATATTTCTCATTCAGACTGTTTATTAGAGGGGGAATAGAAAATTTCTTTCCGTGAAAGTACTACTGACTAGTCTGATATATGTTTTATTTCTAAAATAAAAACTTTCCGTTTTTTTCGTGTATGTGTTCTGTTCTTTAACGCCGAATGTTTTAACATTTGTTATATGAAAGCCATTTCTCATATCATTATCGTCTGCTGCAATACATTAAAAAATACTTATATTTGTTCAGTCTCAGATGTGCCTCCTGACCGATATCAATACTTAACGTGTATTTTGTATTTGTATTTTTTTATAGCAAAGCCACGTCGAGCTGTGTGCTGAGCCCACCAAAGGGAATCAAACCCCTGATTTTAGCGTTGTAAATTCGCAGGCTTACCGCTGTAGTAGCGCGGGACAGCACTTAACGAGAAGCAAAGCTTCTTTGATTTTTTTTTTAATTTCGTGCTAAGCTACTCGAGGGCTATCTGCGCTAGCCGTCTCTAATTTAGCGGTGTAAAACTAGAGGGAAAGCAGCTAGTCATCACCACCCACCTTCAACTCTTGGGCTACTCTTTTACCAACGAATAGTGGGATCGACCGTCACAATATAACGCCTCACAACTGAAAGTGCAATCATGTTTGGAGCGACCGAGATTCAAACCCGCCACCTTCGGATTACGAGTCGAACGCCTTAACACGCTTGGCCATGCCAGGCCCAGAAGCAAAGCAAACATTAACACTGAGCTGAAAACTCATTTCATTTTCTGTGAAAACCGATTTTCTTTTAGAGTTTAGACAGTTTTATCTATTTTAGAACAAGCTTTCTTCTACACTATTTATTTTTCCATGTGTTGATTTTTTTAATCTATTGCCGCAAGGGATTCTTCTTTCAGAGATGGGCCCGGCATGGCCAAGCGTGTTGAGGCGTTCTACTTGTCATCTGAGTTTCGTGAGTTCGAATCCCGGTCGCATCAAACATGCTCGCCATTTCAGCCGTGGGGGCGTTATAATGTTACGGTTAATCCCACTATTCGTTGGTAAAAGAGTGGCCCAAGAGTTGACGGTGGGTGGTGATGACTAGCTGCCTTCCCTCTAGTCTTTCACTGTTAAATCAGGGACGGCTAGCGCAAATAGCTCTCGAGTAGCTTTGTGTGAAATTCAAAAAACAAAACAAATAAAACATCTATCAGAGATTTAGTTGAAACCCATAAAGTCCAATATACTCTTCTGTCCTAATATATATTATTCGGATATGTGTAAGAATTTATTGAAATTAATTCTAGAAAACGTAAAAATATGCTTAATAATGAATTTCTGAATGTATTCCTGTGAAGTTATTGTGTGTTTAGTTTTGGATTGTTTGTTTGTTTGTTTTTGGATTTCGCACAAAACGACGCGAGAGCTATCTGAGCTAGTCGTCCCTAATTTGAACAATGTAAGATTAAAAAGGAAGGCAACTAGTCATCACCGCCTGCCGCCAACTGTTGAGCTACTCTTACCAAAACAACAACAGCCCCCCGCGTGAAGAGGCGAGAATGTTTGGTGTGACAGGGATTCGAGCCCAGGACTCTCACACTGTGAGTCACGCTCCCTTACCAACTGGCCATGCCGGACGCTCCCTCTGTGTGTGTTTGTGTATGTGCATTCCTTTTTTCGTTGGGTTTAGTATAAAAACGTTTTTAACATAAAGATTTAAAACATTGTATAAATCGCCACGTATCAGTTTCTCCCATGTTTGTAATACAAATATTTAAATTATTGATACATTTATACTCTAAAATTCTTCCTGTATTCGAACCAATAACTTGGTCGCCTTGGTAGAAAGATTTGAAGCAACAGAAATAAATCCTTTTAACATCTCTTTAAAAATATTAACTTTTTTCTCCAACCGCAATATTCTGAAATTTAATCAACTTTGTACGCCAATAGAACTACGGCTTCTAAGAGTTGGAAGTATTTCGTTTCTATATAGTAAACCATCTAGTGTTTTCTTCGTTACGTATAAAAGGCGTTCGGACATTACTTTAAGAAAATGCTTAATGCTAGAGATAAGGGTATTTACCCTTTGATACAATAGGTATTTGAATTTCATTTCACTTACGAAGGTAAATTGCATCATGAGCGAAGTTAATTTGGACAACTGGCTATCTCTTTTCTTATCATTTTACCTCGTAATACAACGTCAGAAACGTATGTCGTTTAAGTGACTTTAACCCGATGTGTTCAATTGTAACACATACTCTTTCACACAACGTTGATTTTAGTGGTTAAGATCTTTTACATTAATTATAGAAAAGAGTATAAAATTATTTATTAACATTTGTCCTGAGACAATTAGTGATTAGTACTGATTTAAATATCAATTGTATGTTATATATGAGTAGTGATTCAGGCTTCAGGTTAAAATTCTCAAGATTCGAGCCACAAAATTTCATTAAACTCTTCCAATATCTTCAACCCAGCTATAATTCTGAAAGCAAATTCAGCCATTCAAGTAAGTTGTTGGTCAGTAATGCCAGATGGCGTGTAGCTATTTGTCCTCAGTTATAGATGGAGAATACCTATTGATCATTTATTCTAAATAAGAGAAGATTATTGGTCATTATTTCTAGATGAAGAATGGCTATTGGTCATTAGTTTAAGATAAAGGATGGCTATTGGTCATTAGCTCTAGATATGGGATGATCATGTGTGAGTCTTAAGGTATCTTGCCATTATCCCATGTAGAGCACAAGATGCCGTTCACATTGAAATTATCCGTTACCAACAGCGCGCCTTCCAGCATATCTTACCTGCTTAATCTGAATAATATTGATGACACAGCTTTATGCTAAGGCTGTGTAAGTGAAAATGTTTTTTTTTCTTAATTGTAAACTTAGATTTGTACATAACTGAACGTAATAGCCTGTAACTGAATCAGGTTACATACGATGTGTAATTAAACAATAGTGAGAAAACTTCTAAGACGAGGTTCTTGTCGTAAACAAACAATTTTTATCATAATTCATTGACGTTGATAACGTAATAATCCTTCAAATTATTACTTCTCTTTCTTTTGGATCGCAAGCGCTTTCATAATTATGTTGGCGGTAGCAGAGCCTGTCAGAAACACATTAATATGACAGCTGACCGATAAATATCGGTCATATATTAGAGAGAAGAGTTAGTTATTTCCATTGCCTTCGTGAGAAATTACTCATCGCTCACTTAGCTATTTCATAGCATTCCTTCCATGACTTAAGAACAAAAATTCAGAACTTTGAAGTATTAACGGCATTTATAAAAACACACCTCTTGAAAGAGCTTCAACTCTCTAAACGCGGTAATTGCTTTTGTAATTTTCAATACGTACATTAAAAGGCAGAGTATTTAAATAAATGGGGCTGATTTGACAAAATGGTTAGACCTGGCACGGCCAGGTGGTTAAGGCACTTAACTCGTAGTCTGAGGGTCGCCGGTTCGAATCCCTGTAACGCCAAACAAGTTTGCCCTTTCAACCGTGGGGGCGTTATAATATGACAGTCAATCCCACTATTCATTGGTAAAAGAATATCCCAAGAGTTGGCGGTGGATTGTGATGGCTAGCTACCTTCCCGCTATTCTTACACTGCTAAATTATGGTCGACTAGCGCAGATAGCCCTCGAGTAGCTTCGCGCGAAATTCAAAAACAAACAAACAAGCACCAACCATTTCACGAAACCACATTCTAGAATTTTCGTTTTACGTTCTTCTTTCGACATTGTTTTTCATTTCACTTTAGGGTAGATCAACGGAGTTTGTTTTGTTGTCTTCCTCGACATGCACTCTTCAGAATTATGAAAAATTTGGTACGACTTAAGCGTGAACCCGCGAGCCTCAGATTACGAAGTACACGCCTTAACGCGCTTGGCGATGCTGGGCCGACGGTAATGCTCAAATCTAATTTATTTGATTATAGTTTACCAGCTTCTTTCGCTGATAGCAGATTTTCAGAGAAACAGAAAAATAAAATATCTGTAGTTTACACTGTTTTACATTAGTTTTATTAAAAGTAAAATAAAAACTTAACATATCGTTTATTTGAAATTAGTCAGTAAAAATATACTGTATCAACATTACAAGGGACGAAATGCGTTTCGATTTTCGCCAAGTCAACGGGTAACTTCATTACTCTAAAAGAAAAACAATTTTTAACATTATTATTTAAATAATAGTGTGTAATTCAGATAGAAACTCGATCATCAGACATTTCCTTTTGTCAGTGATAACGCTTGTGCGTCACCGGTTGAGATGCAGAAATCAGATAAAGTCTGAGTAGCAATCAGACAGGCTGCATGTGACTTGTTATTATAAATTGGTTTTCAGTTGTGACAAGGATGTTTACTGCTTGTTTGTCCTTATGTGTTACGTGGCTTTACTTATACTTTACTTCTTACAAAATAGATTACAATAGTTTTATGCACCACCAGAACCTAGTAGCATTACAACTGTCCTTAATGATGCCACTTTTATAACACTAGTGTAGCGGTAAGTCTACGGATTTAACACGTTAAAATTAGGGTTTCGATCCACCTAAGTGGACTCACTAAATAGCCCCATGTGGCTTTGCTAAAAGAAAACACAGATATTAATGTTTAACGTACATCTGCATCATTTCTTTGTAGAGGTTGTTTAGTGGCAACTATGAGAGGCTATAATGATAAAATGAGTTTCGATACTCTGATCCTGTATTTATCTTGTTAGGCCTGGCATGGCCTAGCGCGTTAAGGCGTGCGCTTTGTAATCTGAGGGTCGCGGGTTCGCGCCCGAGTCGCGCCCAACATGCTCGCACTCCCAGCCGTGGGGGCGTTATAAACTGACGGTCAATCCCACTATTCGTTGGTAAAATAGTAACCCAAGAGTTGGCGGTGGGTGGTGATGACTAGCTGCCTTCCATCTAGTCTTACACTGCTAAATTAGGGACGGCTAGCGCAGATAGCCCTCGAGTAGCTTTGCGCGAAGTTCAAAAACAAACAAACAAGCACCAACCATTTCACGAAACCACATTCTAGAATTTTCGTTTTACGTTCTTCTTTCGACATTGTTTTTCATCTCACTTTAGGGTAGATCAACGGAGTTTGTTTTGTTGTCTTCCTCGACATGCACTCTTCAGAATTATGAAAAATTTATAATTATTCAGGAAAATAAATATCAAATATTCAAAAATATTTTCGAGCAAAGCAGGACCTCTCGCCTCACGAGCCCACCAGTGTTTTCGGACTCACACGCTAAAAACCGAGTTTCGATATCGTGATGATCAGAGCACAGATAATTCATTTAGCCACAAACAAACAATTGCTTTACAAAGTCTCTTATAACGATACACACTTGTGAAATTTTCGCATATTCTGGTTTTTTGAAATTATAAGTTAAATTATGACCATTGTATGCTACTTGTAACTTATAGACATTTTTTTTCACTTAGGTTTCGCACTGAACCTGGTGATTTAATTACGTACAAAAATAACAATTAATTGTGCACTAGTTTCCCCTTCAAAAAGTATTGATTTGAAAATACTGCAAAAATCTGAATGCACAAGGTTATTTGTTTTTAAATATGTCAACTCGACAGTTACATCGTTAATTAAATAACACTCACATATAGTTTACTAGTGTTCGTAAGTCACTGAGATTCACCAAATTATAATATAATGTGGTAGTATTTACATAAAATTTTATTCCCATAAAGCACAAGAAATCAGTTTTACCTTTTTCACTTTTATGCATTCTGTAAATGTGTATTTACTATATTATATAGATTTAGGTTTAATTTTTCTAAATACGATGTATTAACAAACTGAAAACCATAAAACCACTTTTCTCACCGTATTAGCTGTATTTTCCAGGGGAAAAAATTGAATTTAAACAAATAACTATTCTTATATCATAATTAAATTATTTTGTAATTATATTTGATAATATATATTTAAATAAATAAATGTAATTATAAAATATCACACACATTTTACACAAGGATAAGTGGCGAATTGTGTGTCAGCACATGTGAATCCACATTATGACCGTTTTTATAATGTTCCTCTGTCGTCTTTCAGATATTTTATCGTGTATTGGTTTTTATTAACTTATATTTTGAGTTTCAAAGTTCTCTGTCAGTTACATTGCTTTAGTTTCAAATTAATTCAAACTAAATACACATTTAAACTCCTACAGAATGTTAATATTGAAGTCTTGTTTGTTTTGAATTTCGAGCAAAGCTACTCGAGGGCTATCTTCGCTTAGCCGTCCCTAATTTAGCAGTGTAAGACTCGAGGGAAGACAACTAGTCATCACCACCCACCGCCAACTCTTGGGCTACTCTTTTACTAACGAATAGTGGGATTGAACGTCACTTATAACGCCCCCACGGCTGAAACGGGGAGCATGTTTGGTGCTACCGGAATGCAAACCCACGAGTTTCGGATTACGAGTCGAACGCCTTAGCACGCTTGGCCATACCTGGCCAAATATTGAAGTCAGGACCACTCATTATTTTAAGTTCCCCTCGTTCAGTTATCGTCCGTTTATCTACGAACCTGCTCGTTAAACACAGAATGTTCTACTTCGACCATTTTATAGCAGACTACGTTAAGGAAAATAAATAACTGTCCTGTTCCTCTTACAAACATAAATGGTGGAGTTGTTACTCGATTAATCTTTTTCTGGAAACTTTTTTTGAAGAAGGTCTACGTCTCTTTATCGAGCTTTGTATCAAAACTTTATGGGTGAAGGTTTACATTTCTAAGAGTGACTTATGTACTAAGGATAACACGAAAACGTTCCATTCATCCTGCACGTAATGGAAGCAAGAAATAATATGTCGGAGATCTCGTGACATTAAAATTGAATTGTTCTGCTACGTCATACCAATTGCTGGAAAGCGTTTGTTTAGCTACTTTTGACATAAAATTGTTTATCTACAGAAATAAAAACGTATTTTTAAGTCAATTAATTTTTCATTAAAAAGTAAGCGTAGAAAAAAATTGTAATAAAAACGAATGCGTCTACAATGTTAATTGAAGACACAATATATTCAGCCTTATTTTGAAATAAGTATTGTTGAAACATCGAAAGAAGATATAATAAAAAGAGAAATTGTGTGTTTGTCTGTTTTTAGAATTTTCGAGCAAATCTACGAATAAGCGTTCCTAATTTTGAATTCGTTTGGAACTATATTTTTATTGAAAATCGGTCCTGTAAATGTTTTCTGTCATTAAATACTTTTGAAACGGAATAATTCTTTACATGTGTCCAACACGCAATGTATACTGTGATATTTTTAACATAATGATTGGTTTCAATTGCGGAAGAAGAACTCTGTTTATAAGCTGTTAGTATGGCTTAGTGACTATATTTGTTTTATATTTCGTAAGAAAAATAAATACAAAGACGAGTGTGATTTCCTTTCTCAGAATGAGTAATACTTTGTAAGCACGGTATTTGTTGTGTGCTTTTCATAAGACCATCTCTTTCATTGCTGTCGTATTTGTTCCAACTTGTGTGACCAAGATTACGTAATGTTGGTCTGGTGGAAAATTTTTCTTTCCAGTTTTCTTTTGGGTTTTTTGGGGCACGTTGAATTTGTGTTTTGTACAATTTGAGTACGTTGATTTGAAGTATTGTTGGAAATTTCATCACTTTGATTTTGAGGTAATTTGAAGCTAATTTCTGCACATTAATTTGTGAACTTACCTGAGCTTTAAATCTTTGTTTATTTATCCTGCCATTAGCAAGTTATACAAAACATGTGCAAACAAATGAGTATAAAGTGAGGACGATAAGTTCAAAAAGTACAGAAATAAGGTAAGAATGAATACATCAAACAATAAGTATAAAGTGGGGACGACACGTCCAAATAGTTCAGAAATAAGGTAAGAATGAATACATCAAACAATAAGTATAAAGTGGAGACTACAAGTCCAAGTAGTACTGAAATAAGGTAAGAATGAATACATCAAACAATAAGTATAAAGTGGAAACTACAAGTCCAAGTAATACAGAAATAAGGTAAGAATGAATACATCATACAATAAGTATAAAGTGGGGACGACAAGTCCAAATAGTACAGAAATAAGGTAAGAATGAATACATCAAACAACACTAAAATCCCTACATAAGTAGCCAGTAAGGACTGAATCAGTATTAAAAACGTATGGTTATTGATCACTGAATCCATACAACTAACACTAATTCAACATTCATTTGTAAATAAAAGGCATTACTGGAAAGATTTGGCTCCTTACGTAGTGATGTTTGTATGGTTTTGTGCGTTAAACCCCACCTCGTTTCTGTAGTTTATGGCATTACCACACGTACATCAAAATTAGTTTTTCCAAAATATTTTATTACTAGTTTACTCTCTATTTTTAAATAGTTTCATTGAAGTAGATTCATAAAAGAAACATTCGTTTTATTGTTTTAGTACAATGGTAATATGTATTGTTAATATCATACCAGTTTCTTCATTGCACTGGCAGAACAACCTCGGATATTGAGATTATAACACACAATTGGCTACAATAGATTATTCATCATTACTGTTCATAATCTTGGCTTCTATGGATTTGCTGTCGATGAACCTACAGTTTTGAAATAACATATGGCAAACGTATAGCTGTGTTACAGTTAGATTTTAATTTTTTTGGCTCTGACGTCATTTTACAGGTACACATTTTTTTTTACTTGTTTGTGACTTTTTTGCACTGTCATACTAAAGTTATTGCAAAACATTCACACGAAACATGCAAATAATAAATGATTTGCCCACTGAACCCGTCGGTTATTTTTTAGATAAAATTTTATTTGGTTAAGTTGAAAATATGGGGCTTGAAAATGTTGCTTGAATATTATATATTTTTTCGTTTATTTTCTCTTACCTCTTTTAATGTATTTCAGGTACCAAAATGAGCCACAAAGTTAAAGATATTTTTCCTCTCGTGACATTGTTCACGATCAGTCTAAAACTGATTGGAGGTGCCTTCACTGATCAAAACCTACTGAAGTAAGTTATCGGCTTTCATCATGATGTTTGGTCACAAACTAAAATTAGCTATTCAATATCGATAACATTTTATGTATTTGTTTTGAATTTCGCGCTAAGCTACTCGAGGGCTATCTGCGCTAGCCGTCCCTAATTTTGCAGTGTAAGACAAGAAGGAAGGCTGCTAGTCATCACCATCCACCACCAACTCATCGGCTACTGTTTCACCAAATAATAGTGGAATTTACCGTCCAATTATAACGCCCTCACGGTTGAAAACCTGATTTGAAAATTCAAACACGTTTGGTGTGACGGGGATTCGAATCCAGGACCATCGGATTATAAGTCGAGTACCTTAACCACCTGGCCATGCCGGGCCCGACAGCATTTTAAATTAAATATTTGTGTTGGCAGTATTTGTCTGTTTGTTTGTTTTTAAATTTTGCGCAAAGCTACACGAGGGCTATCTCCCAAGGCCATCACTAATTCAGCAATGTAAGATAAGAGGGCAGGCAGCTAGTCATCACAACCCACCGTCAACTCTTGGACTACAGTTCTACCAACGAATAGTGGAACGAACTAATTCAGCAATGTGAGACTAGAGGGAAGGCAGCTAGTCATCACAACCCACCGTCAACTCTTGGGCTACAGTTCTAGCAATGAATAGTGGGACGGACCGAACTTTATAACGACCCATGGCTGAAAGGGTGAGGATGTTTGGTGTGACGCGTGTTTGTTACCCGCGATCCTCGGATTACGAGTCGTGCGCCTTAAACACCTGGACAAGCCTGGTCAAGCAATATATAATGCGGTAAACAATATTCAAGCCATCAGTTAAAATGCCTGACGGGTAAAAACACAATATGAGTAGAAATCATGATAAAATCAATTTTTAAGAAACATTATTTTTCCGTATATATAACAGTAACGACTATATTTAAGAACTAATTTGGATTGCTGTCACCGAAAATCGTATATTCAGTCCGCCCAACAGCACTCGCTGAACGCGCTGAAATAAATTTATCTTGATCAGATTCCAATTTTAACTTTCTTCTAACTGTCATAATAAAAAATATAATTTAAAATATATCCACATTTGCCACGTATTTTAACATTAATGAATAACTTAAGATTATTATTCAATAATATATTTTATATTTTTATTTGTTGTTGTTTAGATAGGTCATCACATTGTCGAGGAAATGGTAACATATTTTTTTGATAATTAGCCTACTTTAAGTCATCTGAGAATTAAATAAATTACACCATCATTTCGGTAACTTACGTTATATTAGGAATATCAGATTTCTTCTTTATAATCACACAAAAGCTTTGATGAATTTATAGACTGAGAGCTTATAGATAACGTAGATGGCGCCACTTATTAGTGACTTGCTCTTTTTCAACAGAAGAAAGTCGAAATTACATCAGTCTTAAAGTTACGATTAAAAGTTAAAAAAAAAGTTTTGTTGCTTTAAAAACCTCTGATTTTGACGATGTATTTCACTTCCAACTGTGTGTAATAGAAAGAAATATTTTATGACTTGATATACTCTAATTATTACGTAATATTCTAATTAGAATTAATGTTAGTATGTAATCAGTTTGGTCAGTTCAGTTTGTCATGAGTTTTTGGAAATAATGTCTCTCTACGCTTGTTAAGTTTACTAAATTTAATGTTTTCTAGTGTTTGTATACTCAGAATATGTAATATAATTCATCTCTTGTAAGCTTGCAAGTTCCAGTTTCAAATACAACTATTTATTTCTTACTTTTTTTGTTTTTACTTTCCAGGTTCCAAAACGCTTCTGATAAATCTATTTTGGACTATCTGTTAGAGCCCACTAGGTATGACTCAAGAATGAGACCAATAGGTGAGGCATACTTATGAGCTTGAATGCTGATTTAATTATTGTACAAACACTAGGGTATTTTGGTACGTATTGCTGTATTCCAGTCATAGAATATATCGAATGCTGTGATGGAACATAATCGTCAGTTACACGAACGAGATTGTTTAGTGATTACTGGTTAATTTGTGTTCCAAAACATCCAAGAATAGTTCAAAAACCTCTTAGGCATTGTAAGTGTTCTGTTGACTAGAAAGTGTTTTCATTATTAAGAAGACGGCCTGCCATGACCAAATGGTTAAGGCACTCGACTCGTAATCTAAGGGTCGCAGGTTCAAATCCCCATCGCTCCAAACATGTTCGCCCTTTCAACTGCAGGGACGTTATAAAGTGACGGTCAATCCCATTATTCATTGGTAAAAGAGAAGCCCGAGAGTTGGGTGGTGATGACTAGCTGCCTTCCCTCTAGTCTTACACTGCTAAATTAAGGAGGGCTATCTGCGCTAGCCCTCGTGTAGCTTTGCGCGAAATTAAAAGATAAACAATTGAAATGATCGTAAACAAATTGTTTTAACTAAATACGTTACATGACCAAAAAATTTATCATACAATATAACTGAAAGATGGGTTGTTAAACTGTGAACATAGGACAAAATAAAATAGCGTTTTCAACCTAAAAATGAAAGTTCGAGTTCAGCATTAGCGGTGAATTTTCCATTAAGGATTATGTGATTAAAATACTTTCAATTTAGAAAACTCTGGATAAATGTAGAACGTTGGGCTTGTTGAGGCTGTTACCAAACGATACAATGCACAATTTTCTCTCTGTTTATAATCTGGTACAATTATTTAATGTGTTTTATCGTTAAAAAAGTACTGGTGTAGAAGTTACGGCTGATCTCTTACTTTTAACAATTACAGGAAATAAACCGGCTGAAGGGTTTGATTTATGGAGTGGTTAAATAGATGTGTCAAACGTGTTGCGCATTATCCAAAGTAGTTGAGATATTTTTTTCTGTATTCTTTATTTAAACAAAAATCCATCCTGTCTGTTCATGAAATCTTAAAACATATAAATGTTTTTTTTAAAAACCATCTAAAACGAATGTGTATTTAAACTTATCTTGAATTACCTTTATTTGATCGTATTATTTAATCCTCTTTTTCCAACTAAATTAAAACAACAATTTTCGCTTTTGAAATACGAGTGTCACCTTCAATCTACGTCACTATTTTCAGACAGTTAAATTACGGTTCTCAGATCTCTTGTATTCTCGAATAATAGAGAAGATATAAATATTTAAACGTAGAAACCTTAATCAACGTGCTCAGTATTATATTTATGTTTTGCCGAAATAACTATACACACTGGACTGGATGTGGTCTAGCAGTTAGGTCCCTACAAATGTATTTTAAGGTCCAAGATTCAAACCGTGAAATGCCGATGATCATGCTCTATACTTTTACAACTAAATCAATCTATCCTGCCATTAGGCCTAAAGTCGCCACGTGAGTGAATGATGCAAATGAGCGGTGTCCTTCTTTGTGGTTCTAATTTAAGGATGTTTAGGCTTAATTAAATATTTGGGTATTTGACTTGATTGTTTAATCCATACGATTTAAAATATCATAAAGACACGCACACTGGTGAGCCGTTTTATTCGAAAATATTATAGTAAATTTGTTTGTAATACTTTCAACAGTAATAGAACGATCTTTTCTCCTTGTAACACTAAAATTAAACAGAAATATTTGAAAAGACGCCTGATTTGATTAGTAGTCCATTTAATATATTCTTGTATTCAGTTTACACCTTGCAGCCGACTATAACTTCTAGAACATACAAACTGTTTTAGATATCCACTAGATAAATAAGTTAATTATAATTTGTTCCGTGCCCATTATTATATTATCAATTTGTTTTCATTATATATGTATTAAAATCATTTCATTAATTTGTTTTCTTCTTTCAATCCAGACCAAACGATCGTGAACGTCACAGTGACAATTCTAACACTCTCGTCCCCAGATGAATCTAGTTTGGTACGTAATCTATTTAAGAGGTTAATATCTATAACTATTTCTTATTGCCTCAAATTATTTATAGATTTTACCTGTGATGATCAAGAATCAGTCAGTTACCAGCAGTTTTGTACATAAAAACCAACAGAAAACTGTTGATTATATTTGTCATATGAGTTTTTGCATCTGCCGTCTTAATATTCAAATATAATATAAATATAATAATTCTGAAAAGTATGAAATATCAGTTGCGTAAGGAATATTTTCTTTATAAATTTAAAATGTATATCTGTATGTGAAAAATCATAGTTGCCATGAATCAAAAGAAATGCTTGTATTTTCGGATGAAAAGACTTGTTTCCTAACTCATCTACTCCTTTAATATCCTGAAAAACACTTTCCGCCCCTTGTATCGTATCATGTCAGACAACTTTCACCAGCATTTCAGTTTTACTAGAATGTATCTGTTACATGAATCATTTGATTTCAATATCTTTACTCTTATGTGTTTACGTTTTGAATAATTTGACTCGTCATTTGGTTTGAATGTACAGTCCTTCACCCAACACAATCAGTCCGCTAAGATTCGTTGTTTGATATATAGTTCTTTACTCAACACGGCTAGTCCGTTATGACTCAATGTGTGATTTGAATGTGTAGTCCATTACCCAACGCATCTAATTCGCTATGACTCATCGTCAATGTGTTTTGAATAATTTATGTATCCCGACATGTTCACAGTAAAAGAATGAACTTGATTAGCGTTAGGGATAAAATTTTAAAATCGATATTTTTTTAAAGAAACGAATACAGATCTTTCACAACAACAACCAATAACTTGTTTTATAAACTATATCCAAAAAAATTCATTTGAATATTTTTGAAAAATAAGTTTGAATAGAAACAATTTGTTGAATTCACAAAGTCGCTGGCTAGGGTCCCATTTTCTAATGATATGAATTACGTGTATATATTTTCTCCTGAACCGGATTGGAATTATTTTTATATGGTATCCACACAATCTGAAACATTTTGACAAACGAGCGATTCTTGGTTCGTTTCATTAATACCCTGTGCCTAAAAATAATGAATAAAATTAATTCACATACCATAATCATGATGGGTGTTTTAAGATGGGGAGCGTAGCTTAATTGATATATTTTTACAGTTTTGAAATAAGGAGATAATTAGCTTTTATGGTAACTGCGAGAAAAATAGTTAAAAGATCTATTGGTGGTGGGGGAGTGGATATAATCACTGATTCTTCTGTGAGGGAATATATTTGTCTAACCTAACAAGAAATATTCTAAAATGCACTCATCTATTCCTCTTTGACAGGTATTCAACTGCGTTTAAAAGAGACAGAAAAAACAAGGTACTGAAACGTAAACGATATTTTGAAGAGGCATCAATATAAACCATTGAAAGCATCTCATTCAAACCTTTCTACACGAAATGCTTGTGAATATTTTACTTTAGTATTATTATTATGCTGAATTTATTATCATTTTGTTGTTTATGGCAGAGATATGAGGTGGAGTTTCTATTACACCAAGTTTGGGAGGACCCTCGTTTGAAATATAATGACGGAGGTAGGCATAGATATCTGAATGCCCTAACGCATGCTGGGAAGGTCTGGCTACCAGAAACGTATTTTATAAAACACGGCGATTTCAAGTACCCGCTAGTTCCCGTCCATATAACTCTCCGTGTGACTCCAGAAGGCTTTGTCCATTACACCCAAAGGTATAAGCCTCCTTTCAATAAGAATCTTAGTAAAAATACATCTTTTTTTTTCGTTATTGATGTTAACATTTCAAAATACAGACAACAAGGAAAAATGACAAGGAATATTAGTTGATTTTTCTGTTTATTATAAACGAGTTCTTTGTTACTCAACAAAATTTGACTTGTACTTTTACTTTTTCAGAATTATTCAGGTTAAACTTTATTGTCCTTTGCTGAAAATCTTGAAGGTATGCGGTATTTAGTAAACTAGATAAACTCATCGGGAAAGCATGAAGGAGAGTAAAAATATTCATCACCTTCCAATATCTGCTTTTCTCACTAAAAGAAGGATCTTGTGAATCGTGACCACTCACTAAAAGAGGGATCTGTGTGAATCGTGACCACATGTATTAATTTTCTTATTTACCAGTTATCTGATGCCCCGGCATAACCAGGATGTTAAGGTGATCGACCCGTAATCTGTGGGTTTCAGGTTCGAATCGCCGTCACACAAAACATGTTAGCCCTTTCAGCCGTGCGGTTATAATGTGACGGTCAATTCCACTATTGATTGGTAAAAGGGCATCTCAAGAGTTTGCGGTGGCTGGTGATGACTAGCTGTCTTTCACTGCTAAATTATGGACGGCTAGAGCAAATAACCCTCGAGTATTTTTGCGCGAAATTCAAAACAAACCAAACCAAATATAATGCAGCGATGAGCCAATTTACAAGGTAATTTAGGCTTAAACATTGTACTTCACTTGAATATGACTTTGACAACACTGTTGGAAGTCATCATTCTATATGTACCAAATTATGAGTCGATTCGGTTTTGTAATACAGAACAATGAATTGTAGTTTTCCTAAAATTTCTGTACTCAGCCAAAATTTACACAGAACATGTGTATGAGAAAAACTGTCACGGACATTTGAGAAATACCATAATTGAGTCTAAACTATTGATATTTTGTTGTAGAAAACCGATACTTTACTATAGCTTTATGTCTCATTTGCTGTGTTTCAATACATAGATTTTTGTAGTCTGGTGATACGAATTTTTAAGTGTATTTTTTCAGTTGTTTTGCTGATTTATATTGTCTGTATCCACGGGCATTGAAAGGCGTTTTTGCGTTTATTTAGTGAATTGTTTTCTTTGCTATTCCAATCATCTTTAATAATACGTACTTAGTCTAAACAAATATAAAATATAATATGTTTATTGACAGCATCACATAGCATAAGCCTTACGAAATACCTTCAGTAATGATAGATTTAAGTACTTGGATATCGTTTTATGGCTGAAAGTTCCTATCTTTTCTTGTAGAAGAGAGATGGTTATAAACTGTCAAGGAAACCTGAGAATATTCCCATTTGACAACCCAAAGTGTCCTTTTGCCTATGAAAGTGGTAAGTATAGCATTATTTATTAATATTAGTAGTCAATGCGTTTCAGTTATCTTCATTCGTAATTTGCGTTTCATAACATGCTAAAATACAAAGTAAAATTTTGTAAGCCAGCAAATGATTAACTCCAGAATTTAAGACCCTATATTATTGGTTAATTTTTTGTTTTAACTCTTTATTCCTTCGTGTGCAGGTAAAGCAAAAAATGTCCAATATATCAGTGTTTTAAAGATTCATATTTCGGTATAGTTAAAGCTATTTGTATACATTTTCATAAGTAACTATATGTATTTTGGTCGAGATGGAGTTACTTGTTTATTTTTTTTTTGGTTAATTCCCCATTTATCGCAACTTTCAAAACGAGTATTTTTTTAATTATAACAAATATCCCTCTCTGAAGACGGGCTAGTATATTTTCTCAATATTGATGACGTAAGAAATACGTAAAACTTACAGGTTTTGTATCTTGATGTTAGTGTCCAGTGAAAAGACACAAGTAACGTTACAGTGGTCTCCTTCAGAACAAAATATAATCAACGCAAGTTCCCTGAGACAACATAATGCATACCTAGTGAAGAACGACACTGGAGACTGTGATAGAAAATACACTTGGAGAGGTGAGTAATAACAATCGCTTATAGAAACGACAAGATATATTTGACCTATGCAACACTGAAGTAAATCAAATACATAATACTGCCAAATACAAAAAATTAACACGTCATGCTTGTTGGTCGTGTAATCTAATAAATGGAACGAAGTTCGTACAGACAAACATGCTTTTTTTAGAAGAAAATAACTTATATCTAATTTTTAGCATATTGTTTTGTAAACCCTCATTTTTAGTGTTAGATGTTCTGGCCTATCAAATTAACTTTTGATGTTTGGTAATATTGCAATAACTAAATTAACGAATTCTTCGTTACTCAATAAATTTAGATTGTACTTTTACTTTTAAGTCCGGCATGACTAGGTGGTTAAGGCACTCGACCCGTAATCCGAGGGTCGCAGGTTCGAATCCCCGTCACCCCAAAAATGCTCGCCCTTTGAACTGCGGGGGCGTTATAATGTGACGGTCAATCCCACTGTTACTGGTAAAAGAATAGCTCAAGAGTTGGCGGTTGGTGGTGATGACTAGCTGCCTTTCCTCTAAGACCACTAAATTAGGGACAGCTAGGGCAGATAACCCTCGTATAGTCTTGCGCGAAATTCAAAACAAACAAAACTTTTAATTTTTAAGATTATGCCTGTTAAACTTAATTGGCTTTGCTGAGAAAATTCGAGATCTTAGGCTTGGAAAGGAACTAACAGACTAGCAAGGCGTCGCGTTTGAATAAATTACAACCACTCATTTTATCATAAAATGTTTTGTATAGAGTGGATGACGAGATACTTTGTGTTTTGATCTTACAAAGTAATTTCATGTCAGTGATTGATTGATTTTTAAAGTTTATTTTCAAATATAATTTATTGTGGCATTTTAGTTATATTTTAAGACCAGTTGTACTGAGAGTTCAGTTAACTTTATCGAGAATAAATTTTTAGCTATGAATTAGCCCCCCAGTGGCTCAGCGATATGTCTGCGGACTTACAAGGCAAAAAACCGAATTTTAATACCCGTGGTGAGCAGAGCACAGATAATCCATTGAGTAGCTTTGTGCTTAATTCAAACCAACAACAGCTATGAACTGAGAAAGTAAAATGTGAAGTTGGATCATTTAGAAAATACATTATTGTGCAATATTAGTGATATAACGCCAATATATCTTAATATTTGTCTTACATAAAGAGATAACACTGAAACGTATTAGCATTTTTCATTCTCAGTTATAACATAAGAGTACTTACGTTTATTTACATATTTATAAGGACAAAGCGTTTAATATGTGATCTACAGCACCTTAGTGTTTGTCTGTTGCAGTAATAGCGACAGGTAAAGTCACAATATTATACTTTTAAGTGGAGTTTATTGAGTATTTAGAATGATTTGAATGTTCATAAAATGTATTTTCTATATCGCTTCTAGTTTTAATTTCTGTTAACGAGATTGATTAAAGTGTAACGAACTGGAATATCAAAGTGTTTTCTCTCATCATGTTGTTACATCGCTGATATGGAGCAATCAGATGTGGGTCTATAGTGGGTATTTTCACTGCCAGATTAGTACAAGATATTATGTACATTCTGAATGGAGATGTTTCATTATGCCAACTGTTTTGAATCTCCGTAGATGAATACAGCTGTTTAAAGGTGTTGCTTGTCTTTACCCGAGACAAGTCGTTTTACTTCAGCACCGTCTTTGTCCCAGGGATCATCCTGGTTTCCAGTTCCTTCATCAGTTTCTGGTTGGACATCAACGCTGTCCCTGCCCGCGTTATGATCGGTGTGACAACCATGTTGAACTTCTGTACCACCACTAACAGCTTCCGGTCAACTTTACCAGTCGTGTCCAGTATAACTGCCATGAACATGTGGGACGGAGTGTGCATGTTTTTCATCTATGCCTCCATGCTAGAGTTCATTACTGTGAACTATCTCCACAGAAAACGGCCCAGTCATCAGACGGCAACGAGTCATCCTGGTTCAGCAGGTACCCAGCTGGTGTCGGAGTCGAATCGAGGCAATTCTGCATTGGCCCAAGTAAGTCGCAAATTTGGGAAATATGAGGTGGTAGGATTTTAACTTGGTTTGGGGTTTATTTGTGTGCTGCAGGGCGTGAAACAAGAAAAGCTTGCATGCAGTATAGATGTGCTGATTTATGAAGCTTCATCTACCCTTCATATTCAATAATGTGTTTATCAGATAACCTTAAAGATTTTTTCTTTACACTTTACTCCATAGCGTTTTGTTGATTAACGCGAGTTACTCCTCTTTAAGGCATTTTTAACTTATCCATTTTTCATTTGTAGCTTTAACATAAATGAACTGAATGATTGTGGTATTTATGCCTCAAATCTTGGACAATCGTTCTGTTTGAAAAGTTCTCCTTTGTTGGTTTGTGTTTTTAATAGCAAAGCCACACCGGGCTATCTACTGTGTTCACCTAGAGGAATCGAATTCCTAATTTTAGCGTCGTAAATCCGTAGACTTACCGCTATCCCAGAGATTGACTCCTTGGTTGGTCTGCATTGTACTTATTTCATACTTTTAAGACTCTTTATAACACACAGTTTCCACCAGGCTTTTAATCCATTTAGTGTACAGTTAAAAACACATTTAACTTAATCATACCAACATATATATTCCTGTGTGTTTAGCTTTCCAAGTAATAAAATTGACAGCTTATAATGCTAAAATTAGGAGTTCAGTCCCTGATGTTAGTACAGCAGCTCTGCGTTTATAAAGATAAAAATAATTAGAGGTTTATAAAACAAATGGGCTGAGGTACTTTCAAAACAAGGAGGGTTCGAAACGGTGGGAAATTTTGGAATGTATTCGTAAACGTAACTGTTTCGTAGTTTTGAAGATTCTTTTACACACGACATATATTCTTTTAAATTACCATGTCACTTCTCAAAGCGGCAACGTAACAGCTTTTAATCACTAGACATACGATAACTTGAATTTGAATGGCACTTTACATGAAACATGGGCTAATAAACAGTCAGATTACACACCACAGTTGTCCATAATTTATAGCAACTAGCAGCATCTGTGGACACTCTGAACTATGTAGACAAAGTTTCGTTAAAATCGTAAGACTTCCATAGCTGAAAGTGTGGAAAGTATTCAGAGACATATCAAGACTCGAACCATGTACTTTAAGGTCTGCAGCCCAACAAGCTAACCACTAAATCAATGTAAGGCTGCAGACTTATAACGCAAATATCCAGGTTTCAACACCTGTGACGGCCATAACACAGATAGCTTACTTTGTAGTTCTGTGCACTTTCAATTAATGTACTATTATGATGCGACATCACATGGAGATCACATTGTAAACTGTCCAATTACATCTACCATTATAATGCGACGTCACATAGAGATCACATTGTAAACTGTCCAATTACATCTACCATTATAATGCGACGTCACATAGAGATCAGATTGTAAACTGTCCAATTACATATACCATTATAATGTGACATCACTTAGAGATTACACTGTAAGCTGTCCAATTAATCTGCTATTATCAAGCGACGTCACTTAAAAATCACATTGTAAACTAATTACATTTACCAGTGTAATACGACGTCACTTAGAGATCACAGTGTAAACTGTCCAATTACATCTATCATTATAATGCTACATCATTTAGAAGTCACATTGTAAACTGTCCAATTACATCTACCATTATGATGAGACATCACTTAGAGATTACACTGTAAGCTGTCCAATTAATCTGTTATTATCAAGCGACGTCACTTAGAGATCACATTGTGAACTGTCAAATTAACCTACCATCACGAAGGACGAACATTAAAAAAGTGATTATCTAAAGAGGGTTTAGAAGGGAATCCGGCGATTTTTCAAAGTACTTTACTCTCGTAAGCTAAATTTAGATCATTCCAAGCTATCAGTGGTTCGTTTTATTTTGATACAGAACGTATGTCTTTGTCTACAGCTACTGAAAGAAAAATAACCACCTAACTTCAGTAAACGTAATGTATGTGAAACGTATTGTACAAAACTCCGACAAATTTTGCGTTAGTTTTTTTTAAAATCTGCACGTTCTGATCTGCAAATTACAGTCCCTAACAGATGTAAGATATATTAATAAATTCAACTAAAACCACACCTAATCCAACAAATAGTTAATTTACGTTCGCTGACTAATCCATTTTATATTTTAGTGTCTGATGTTAAAATATGAATGACATAATATTCATAAGGTAATAGGCCTGCAGAAAGGGGTTCATAACAATAAAAAAATATTGTCCATATTCTTAGTGTATTTTACTGGAATTTTTAATTAAAATTAATTAAGAAACAATAGTGTTATGTGAAAGAATATTAGTAAACAAATGAAAATCATGTAATGTGAAGTATTTTGAATATATCTGATACTATGGATATCAACATCAAAGAAAACAAATATGACTTCCCTGTTTCTTCAGTTACCACGTGTTTAAAACCTTCCCTAACTCTTCTCATTTCTCACGAGTGAGAGAGTCACTTAATGTATAACATTGCCAGAAAAAAGAAAACTCTCACTTTGTTTTAAACTAACATTTGTTTTAATGGAACTGAATATCAACGGTAAATCTATGGATTTACAACGTTAAAATCAGGGGTTCGATTTCCATTGGTAGACTCATCAGATAGCGCGATGTGGTTTTGCTATAAGAAAACACACACATATCTGGATTAGTAACATTACAGCTGTGAGCATCCACATTTTTTTCTCAATGTAGAAATATAAATATGTCATACAACATATCAAGATAGCTATTAATATCCCCACTTCTCAACATGTCAAGATGGCTATAAATATTCCCACTTCTCAATATATCAAGATAGCTATTAATATCTCTACTTAATAACATATCAAGATAGCTATTAATATCTCCATTTCTCAACATATAAAGATAGCTATTAATATCTCCATTTCTTAATATATCAAGATAGCTATTAATATTTCCACATCTCAACATATCAAGATAGCCATTAATATCTCCACTTCACAACATATCAAGATAGCTATTAATATCTCCATTTCTTAATATATCAAGATAGCTATTAATATCTCCATTTCTCAATATATCAAGATAGCTATTAATATCTCCACTTAACAACATATCAAGATAGCTATTAATATCTCTACTTAATAACATATCAAGATAGCTATAAATATCTCCACTTCTCAACATATCAAGATAGCTATTAATATCTCCACTTCTCAACATATCAAGATATCTCCTTTTATTTCAACTGCTTCTCAACAAATCGTCAGGTATTAACATTCCATACAATTTCTCAAAATATAAATTCGGGTACTAACATCCTCTACTGTCTCTAAGTTTTCTGAGTCAGATATTGACATCCATAACTGTTTCTCAACCTACTAGTGTATCTATATATGCCAACATAGAAAGCTGTAAACCGTATGTAATAATTTGTTTTTCACCTGAACGATATATTTTATACAAAATTGGATAAACGACTACATAAGAGACCCCTACAGTTCATGTATAGCTATAGCTAACTTTTAGCTGCGGTTCAAATTAAAATCAACCAATCGTTTCTGGAGGCTGATCTAAACCGAATAACGAGATTGACTGTCGCGTTCATAACGCAATCACCCTTTGAAGTGTTAAACATGTTTGATATGTCCACATCTTGAACCTCGAATCCTCAGTCTCGTGTGTGAACCAATGTTGAGAACCTTGGATCTCCAGTCTTCTAAACTAACCAATGGTCACGATAGGGCGTTATATGTAATTATCGTTTATTATTGCATGTTACTTTTATACTATGGACACAATTATAACACTTTATCGCTACAAAACAAAGCGATTGTAATATTCACAATTCTACCAGGTTTCATACAAGCTGCTAACTTATTTAATGATGCAAACTTATCTAAGTATCCTTTCAAGTTTAAAACTTTAGACTTAATAGCCAGTTGTATTCATTATTTGTGAAGGTGCAGACTGTAACGTGAAATACACTCAATCGTACTGGATGACCAATACCATGTTATAAATTGCAGTTTTAAACTCCACTAACTTATTCCAGTCCATCTAGGTAGACTGTATAAATAACTAAATATTCCCCTTGATACTAACATACAATAGAAAACACTCAAATCTTGAGCTAAGAACTCGATATCTCACTAGGTTTCGGTTTGCGGTCTCTTTTGTTTTATTTTAACGCAAAGTTACATAATGGAGCTAAATGCTCTTTATCAGTTATGTTTCTCGAATATGAGATTATTGTGTTACAAGCTCTCAAGTTTACAAATTAACCTCTGGAGAATGTTTTTTCGTATTAGTTCCGGTGTTCGAATTCATATCATTTTACGACATTCTTAATGAAACCTTTCATTTATAATATTTAATATCATACGGTATTTTTTGAACAAAACTTTGGCTGTTGGCACAACAATAGGTCTAAGTCCACTAGCAATTAATTTTACGATATCAGTTTCTATTATTTTTATTATTGTTATTTTGTTATCGTTGACCGTGGTCCAGTTTATATGAACAGTATACCTCTGGTCATTTTTCATCGCTATCTGCATTTTTTAAAGTTTTCTTTTGAGCGCAGTGTCTTGTTTCGCCGTTGATCATATTTTATTGTAAACAGGGCGGCGCTCACAAAGTTGAACATGAAGAAAACAGACACGAAACTAACAACACGCATCCAGAGGTTCCCACATTTGACGATAGTCGACTTGATGGAGTGAAGGCCAGAGCCGCCGCTTCTATCTTTGCCTGGTTGCGTCGACCTCAAGCGTTAGAGTCGGAAATGGGAACTTGTCCAAAACTTGCCAAGAAGATAGATAACATTTCTAAAGTTGTGTTTCCGCTCTTGTTCTTCTCTTTTGCCTTCTGCTTCTTCTTAACGTACGCCGTGATTGAACCAATGCAAGAAGAAAACTGGACCCTCACTCAGTAGTATACAGGTTTGGCATCTCCGTCTTGTGATATGGAAAACGTTATGTTACTGGCAGATAAATGCTAGGCCTTTCAACTTTATGTAAAGCAACTGGCATTCTAATTAGCGAGTTTCTCTTGACAGTGACTGAACTCACCGAGGTTTATTCTTTCTTCATTCCCGGTCACTTACTCAAAGATTAAGTCACTTCAATAGTGCAGGATCTGTGATGTTCCTGTTAGGAGCAGTGATTACTACTCTGCTCTAGGACTGCTATGACTTAGAGTTATGCATTATTATTCATCAGGTGCCTATACATTGCATTCACTCGCATATTAGCTTGTACTAGGTGACCATGTATAATATTCACTTACTAAATCAGCTATTTATTCATTATTCGTAAAGCACTATTAACCATAGTTTCTAAATAACATACGCGTGGTTCACAATGTAACTAAAGAAGGTATTGTCTAGCAATTAAACGTTAAGCACTGAAAAACAATTTCACAAGAAACACTTCAAACCCTTAAAATTATTCGACGACAAAAATTACCCATATATTATGAACTTAAATAATTTTAGTTATTTATTTTTCTTATATAATTCCCTCGAGATAATCATGATTGTCAGAGAAAGTTAGCTTATTTTATTACAGTTTCATCATGTATATTATTGAATGTATACATTCTTAAAAGGTCCGCGTGTTGGAAGTATAAATGAACTGATTTATTTAATTATCGTGTTTTTTGTCGCTGTTTTTATATTTAAGGTATCAGAATGAATTGAAACTCTATTGCTCTCTAAATATATCTATGTATATATCATTTGACAGCGACGTTTCTGAAATAACAGTAAATAAAGATACAAAATAAGAAATGTTCCTCTGTTGCATGCAGAACATTATACATAATCATAAATATAATACCTCTTTTTTATTTCAGGTTTATAAGTTAGTGATTTGTTAAATTATATTATGAGTGATTTTCATAAAACGAACCCTAACTCATATATTATAAACTGACGTGAATATGCTCCTAGCAACTATAATTAGAAAAAATGTAATACTGGCATGATTGCTGAAACAACCCTCTTTAAAAAATGTTGCTAAAAATGTTTTTAGAGTGAAAGATTTATTGTATTCTTGTTGGCAATGTTCGAAAGATATCCAACATTTAACCAAAAGATTACAATTTTGGAAAATAATCAAACCGACTATTTTTCAGGCTGTTGGTGGCAATGAGCAAAACGACAACTAGCAAAGAATAGCTAAATTAATCTAAAAGGCCGTTGCTAGCGAAGATCATGGAATAGCCCACTCTTAACCAGATAAAGATTGCTATTCGTTGGAGCCAATGGATAGCCAACTTTTGGAAAGATAAAGTTTACTTTTGGCAAGGGTAAAATGATAAACAGCTTTTAGAGTGATAATAATTATTGAAAAAGTTACAATCAATCCAACTTTAAGCCAGATAAAACACTGTTGGTAAAGGTTAAAGTGTAGCCATCCTTTAGCCAATTAAAGATCACTGTTGGTAAAGGTTAAAGTATAGCCATCCTTTAGCCAATTAAAGATCACTGTTGGTAAAGATTAAAGTATAGCCATCCTTTAGCCAATTAAAGATCACTGTTGGTAAAGATTAAAGTAAAGTTAGCTTTTATTTAAATTAAGGTCGTTATTGAAAAGGATTAAAAAGGCAGCCCTAAGCTAGATAAAAATGTCTTTGTTTTGTTGTGTGTTTTTTGTGTGAAAGTCACGTGAAAATTAACTTTCATCCAGATAAAAATAGTTTTTGCAAAGAGTTAAGGAAAATTGACTTTTGTAGTAAAATTGAAATGGTTGTTGGGAAATGTCAAAGGATAGGGAGGTAAAGTTAGTTGTTGACAATAGGCAACAGATGAAAAGCGAGGACGAAGAATCGTAAAAGCGTATGTGTTGATTAAAGTTTCAGGGCTTGTTACGTTTACTTTACAACCCATAATAAATCGGTGATTTAATTCTTATAATTAAATTGCTTCTGTATAAGAAGCTAAGTGTATCTGATGAATAACAGTGAACGTATAGGAACATAATAAAGTGATGACGTCATGTTTAGTTTCGCTGTTAAAATACTAAACGTGAATTTTGAAATTCGTGTAAGTGTTGCAAACCTACAACACACAATCGAGACGTGATAACACTAAACAATAACACTGAAGTGATAGAATCGTGTCCAAACATTAACTATTCCTAACTTAATTTACACAAAATGTCAGAGCAATAAAAGAAAGAAATAACAGCAAAAGGAACTAGGACACCTACAATGTGTTCTCATGAGGTTGATTAGGAAGTATACAGAAGTATTAATATTATTTATCGTTCATATTTTTTTACGTTTAATAAAAGCCATGATTTTAATAACAGCTATTGGCTGCTACATCTGCACGCGGAGATCTTATTAACCCATGCTACATAATGTACATTGCTTACACATATTCTAACTTTTAGAACACTCATTATGCGAATACTAACAGCGAACTTTGGCCTTTTTCCCGAAATGAAATGAAATCAAACATTACTAACCCTAGTATGCAACAAAAGTTTATGTGGAACCTTTGGTGAAATTCGGTGAATCGTATGTATTTTTAGTAAATGCATAAATAAAGAGTATATTTTGGGATCTTCATTTAACAATCGCTATTCGAAAATATACCTTAAACCCAAATATGCACGAAACTCTTGCACACACCCTTGATATTAACCATTCTATTCTCATTCTAGTACTTATTTTTTATACTTGTGATACAAGTGCTTTGTATCAGATTCCCCTGTATCGTGCCGTTTTTTCAGATTATCTCAATCTTTCAGCTCTCCCATCCTATGATTTATATAAAGCTATCACATCTGTTATAACTGCTCTTAACACACGAAAGCACTGATGACGTGTTTCAGTTCAAAATGATCTATATTAATATATAAACAGTTTGCCCAGTGGATTTCCCACTATAAATTAAGATATCGAGAGAAAATACGCAAATATTTAAGGAACAACACAGTCATGGAGAAAACCTTTTACTGTGCATTAATATTTTCGTAGCATTTTTTATTGTTTTTCTGTATCTGTTCCAGTTTTCGTAGTCTTTCTTCCAAAAAGAAACCTTCAGGAATAACTATTTATATTATATTAAATAATCTTCTATAGCATCGATGTAATTAATCTACGAAAGATTAGTGTCTGGACATTAAATAAAAAATTTGGTATAATATATTTTATAATGATCTTTATAAGTTCTCACCCTATTAAGTATAAGATATCAAGAATTCTACTTTATTTTGTAAAGTAAGATACGTTTTGAAGCTGAATTGGATTTATTCAGGAAATGTATTTCTTGTGAGTAATGTTACCTTTCAGCCATACGACTTTAATGTAAAAAAAAATCGTTAATTACGTTAAACATCTGGAAAGCTAAGATGGTGTTTTCGTGTATCGTAGAAATTCAAGAGAACGTATTAGCAAGCATTATGGTCCTCTGTAGCAGTGACTAAACTATACCACTGCTTTAAATCCTCACAGTTTAACATCATGCTGTATTTGTGTGCTTAGAATATGTTCATCACATAGTGTTATCTACTGCTCTCTCACCCAAAAGCTTTGACCCTAAAATCATATCGTGGATGGGTCAACCATTTGATTGTGTAACCTGGAATTCTAGAACCACAGATCAATACGACTACATAATACTTTTGTGTAAACTGCAATTTGCTGAAAACAAGTAAAATTGCTCTTAAATCTCACTGTTTACGTTAACATAAACTCCAGATGCATTTTTCACTTACCGTTTCATTCGAGCCATATGAGTCCAAGTGTTACTGAAAAGGTACTGAAAAAAAGAGAAAAAATACCGTGTTCAATTGTAGAAACAAGTGAAAGAAAATTTCGGCAAAGTTTATCGGAACAAACATGTCAATATACCAAGGAGGCACGTGATATTCCACACTTCGTCAATCACATACAGCATTTCTACTAGAATCCCATCTGTTTCCTAGAAGGAAGCTGTTGTTGTTTCACTCATGTTTAAAGCATTGAAGTAGGACTAATGAAGCTCTTTACCTGTTATTTTATTATAGACCACTAACAATTTGTATTAGATAGTACCTTATACTATTTCCATTCCTAAAATCTAGGTTGTTGCACTTGGAGCACCCAGACATTGTGCTAACTCCTTGTGACTAATAATCCATTATTGATGAATAATTATGCAGGGTGGCTTACTGTATTATAGAGATTTCAGGGCATTTTCTTTCGTTGAGATGCCACTTGGTACCCTTTCGATTTTATAGAAAATTTCCGAAATTGTACTAGCGATAAGCTCATTGTAATAGGCCGAGAAGATTTGCACTTCCCTCGAATATTCCTTTCTTGGAAATTTTGCAATGGTCTTTTAATAGGGTTAAAATTTTCATAATACACCTTTAACACAATATATAATGCCTTTTCTGTGTGCTTTAAATTATAGTGTTAGTTCTTTGTGACTAGCGAATATTGCCCCCCCCCCAGTGGCTCAGCGGTATATCTGCGGACTTGAAACGATAAAAACCGGGTTTTGATACCCGTGGTAAACATAGCACAGATTGCCCATTGTGTAGCTTTGGACTTAATTCCAAACAACTAGCGAATGTTTAATGTACGTCTTTGCACTGCACATAAACGTTTATAAGAAATTTTCCTAAATCATATTGTTCTCTGTGTGTAAATTACCTTTCTATATAAGATTTATAGTTTATATCTAATTTACACTCTTTATTTTTGCTTAAGTTTTAACTCTTAAAGTGATAAACTGTGGTTAATCCGGCCTCTGAGTTACTGACTTTAATTAAGTCTGTAAATTATTTTGGACTTTTCTAATCCAGAAAATACCAACAGAAAAGCAGTTTTTCGTTCGTATAGAAAACTTCTACAGTGATACTTATTTTTGTAGGTATTCTCCAACTATTACCTAGAAAATACAAAACTTAATAGACAAAGATATCCTCTTTGTCATATTTGTCTTAACTGCTAACTTACAATTTTACTATTAAACAAAATTCGATAATTTAACAGTGCTATGTATTACTTACAACTACTGTAGATATTGATGTAAATTATCTTCACTAATGCTTTAGAAAGTGTTTCCTACGATCTGTAACGATCGCTTAGAGGAACTAGATTTATTCTATTATGGTTCTTAATACAAGTTTGCATCCATTTAATATAGGCACTACTTCATGTCATAGGATCTACTTTAAGAAAAGTTTGAAAGTTTCGCCGTTAGTAAGTTAGAGACGTGAGTAATAACCAACATTTCAGCTCGTAACAAAATAAAAATCGATTACATGAATGTTTTTTGTTCGATAATTATGGAAAAGATTCACATGAATAGTTTTGAAGCAAAATTTTCAGATGTCTATACATAAGGATTATGAAGATAGTTATAGAGACGATTTGGATTATGAAAGTGGTCAATAAATTAAAGTCAATGAGACAACAATTATGTTTCAAGATAATGAATCTGAAGTGCAAATTTAAAAGACACGTAGCTTCACAGCTGGAGAGATATGGATCTCGCCAAAAAGACAAGCACAATAAAGGATGTAGAACTGGGCAGCTTTAACTGTGATACATTACCAAATTAGGGAAAATATATATATTTCAAAGCGAAAAGTATTTTACTGAGTGAAAATTTTATTCTCGGATCTGAAGATTGGTTAGCAGTAATACTTTGAATTAGTTATCAGTGAACTGTTTCCTAAGTATAATAAAAAATCGAAAAATAATAAATATGTTATTTAACAAGATATATTACTTCTTTACCTTTTTGACAAAAGTAAGTTTGAACGTGCTTGTTTCAACACCAGGGGATGCAGGTTAGTCCTGCGGCTGGGCTGTGGAATTAGTAGTTGGTGAAGAAGGTTCGAAGCGGCACCTATACTACTAAAGACCGCGCCAACAGTTTAAACTGATGGTATATTATAAAAATCAAATTTAATCTCTTAACATAGACTGTGGGTGAAAAGATATTGCTCACTGGCTGTCTTTCCTCTAGTTTATATCTCAAAATCAGGGCGTTAATATTTAGCCTTAGTAACCTTACAATAAATACAGAACACAATTTAACACGAATGAACCTCAGAACCTATGTTTCTTTGATGACGTAAAAAGCCTCACGTTGCTGATAACGAAACGAAAATGCATTGTTTCGATTACAGCTTTAAAATATAAGAAAGTGTTGTGCTTTTCTTTTCAGTTAAACAAGAAATTAGTAAGTGAAAAAAAATATACTTTAGACATCAAGAATAAAACTGATATGATGTGGTTATTCTTTGTAAAAAGTTATGTTATATCATATTTGTGCTTGTATTTATCTATATAAAGACTCCCTAACATGACAACATTTTTTAAAAAAAATAATTTAGTTTGCAGACCTTACAACGCTAAATTCGGGTTTTCAATACTCGTGGTGGGCAGGTTGCATAGGCCATTTATGTAGCTTTGAGTTTAATTAAAAACAACATAATTTCATATGCGTAAATTGATTTGGGTTGAATTATTTTTTATCCAGAATAGCGAACAACATTTAATTCGTGAGATATATTTACTTTTGTTAGTTGATTTTGCTTTCTGTCTAGGTGTGTGCGTATAATGTTTGTGGAGGAAACTTATTGATGTTGATGAAGTATTGTTTTATTTTGTCTAATTCATCGTTAATTTTATCTGGTGAGCATAATTCTATGGCTGTGCTTATTTGGTTTCTTAATATGTGGAGTTTTTGTTTTGTTTCATGTGCTGAGTCCCAAAGAATGTTTCGTCCAGTATGGGTGATTTTTCGATGATTTCTGTTTTGAATTGTGTGTCGGTTCTTATGATTTTGAGGTTAAGAAATGATATTTGATCGCTTTCTTCCTGTTCACGTGTGAAGTTAATGTTGGGATGTATAGAGTTAATGCAATTAAAAAATTAAGTATGTGTTCTGTAGATGTGAATTCTGCAGTCATTTCATCTACATATCTGTACCAGTTTAGTGGTGGATGTAATACTGGGTTAATTGCTTGTTTCAACTTGCATCATAAAAATATTAGCTAGAACTGGTGCTCACCAGATAAAATTAACGATGAATTAGACAAAATAAAACAATACTTCATCAACATTAATAAGTTTCCTCCATAAACCGTAGAAAACATTATACACACACATCTAGACAAAAAGCAAAATCAACTAACAAAAGTAAATATAGCAGAAAAATAGCCAACATTTGGCAAAAACTAGTAACAAACTATGACATTCCAGTTAATTCTAAATTTATTCAAAAACCAGGCACAAAACTATATAAAAACTACACTGACAAACACAACACCAACATTATTTATAAAATATAATGTGATAACTGCCACGACTTCTATATTGGAGAAACAAGTAGAAAAGTGGAAACCAGATTCAAAGAACATAAAAAGTCACCTTCACACGTTTTCGAACACTGCAAGTCAAATAAACACAACATAACCATAGAAAACACTAAAATACTAAATAAAGAAACAAACATAAAGAAACGCAAAATTAAAGAAGCCTTACTTATACAACAACTCAAACCCAAAATAAACCTATACAAAGGAACATCTTTATACCTATATTAATAAACATAATCAAGCATCTAAGCACGCCCTCTACATTCCTACACTCGGTAACACAACCCCCTTCAAACATGTGATCAGCTGTCAATCACTTATCTCTTTCTTTTTTTGTAAACCTGACGATGACCGAAGAAGGTCGAAACGTTGTTCGCTCCTCTGGATAAAAAATTTTCTCAACCCAAACCCACCATTTTTACGTTTATATTTTTCTTTACAAGTGAATTTTCTTGTCATCACTGAAAAGATAATTTTAAGTTTCAATTCTTCACCCAAAAACGTTCATTTTAGTTTTTATGGCGAAAGGGTTTCTTCAGGTAAGATCCACAGAGATCGATGGTAGGCCTGGCATGGCCGAGCGCGTTAACGCGTGCACTCGTAATCCGAGGGTCGCGGGTTCGCGCCCGCGTCGCGCTAAACATGCTCGCCCTCCCAGCCGTGGGGGTGTATAATGTGACGGTCAATCCCACTATTCGTTGGTAAAAGAGTAGCCCAAGAGTTGGCGGTGGGTGGTGATGACTAGCTGCCTTCCCTCTAGTCTTACACTGCAAAATTAGGGACGGCTAGCACAGATAGCCCTCGAGTAGCTTTGTGCGAATTTCCAAAACAAACAAACAGATCGATGGTAAACTTACGGACTTACAGAGTTCAAATCCGTGATTTGATTCATCGCGGTGTACAGAGTGCATGAAGCTCATTGCACTCAACACCAATATCTTTACGTCAGCGACAGTTCCCATGGTTCGATTTGTTGAATGGGACGACACTAGTTTAAAGAACAACTATCAATACAAGTTTTATAAAACGCATGTAGCCCTAATTCTGAGGCTTGGTTGTGGTATAAGTACAAACTGTAATCATGTCAGAGTCATGATTTTTCCAACTGCGTTTATAAAGCTATTGTGAAACTCACGAAATACACATGTTTAAGTTTTATGAAATGAAGAAGCTATATGTACATACAGACACTTATATATATACTATGCAAATCAAAATAGCACTACATATGTATAGAATAATACATTGTCTACTAATGAAAGTACGTTGAAATGAAAAACACTTGTGTGTCATGCATGTAGTATTCGTAAAATGTTTACATATGCAAGTAAGAAGAAAAACTAGGTGTTAGTAATGGTTTTAATTAAATAATTATTAATGACAAATGCACAATTAAAACTTGAATTATCTCACAGTTTCACCTAGTAGATTCCTCAAGAGAGTGACATTTCTATCTCCTATTACCATTTTTATCCACTAGTTTCACCTTATGGTTCCTTCAAAATATTACCATTTTTATCTACTTGTTTTATTCACCTAGCGATTCCTTTAACAGATTACCATTTTTATCCACTTGTTTTATCTTGCGGTTCCTTCAAGAGGTTACCATTTTTATCCACTTATTTCATCTTATGGTTCCTTCAAGAGGTTAGCATTTTTATCCACTTGTTTCATCTTGTGGTTCCTTCAAGAGATTACGATTTTTATCCACTTGTTTTATCTTGTGGTTCCTTCAAGAGGTTACCATTTTTATCCACTTATTTCATCTTATGGTTCCCTCAAGAGGTTAGCATTTTTATCCACTTGTTTCATCTTGTGGTTCCTTCAAGAGATTACGATTTTTATCCACTTGTTTTATCTTGTGGTTCCTTAAAGAGATTACAATTTTTATCTATTTTTTGCCTTATGGTTCCTTCAAGTAATTAACATTCTAATGATCAGAACATTTAATTTATGATTCAGAAAAATTATGCCCTGAATGCTGACTATTAAGTGTATTTCTATACTTGTGTGTTAATAATCCAAATATTTAAAATCAGAACAATTAACTAGACCTTTGATAATTAACAAAATGTTTTCTCTGAAGCAAACAAAAAGCGAAAAGTCAGGTTATGAAATATTTTTCGTCAGCATATGGTTCCTTCTTTTGCTTAATTTAACAAATTGTCAACAGCACAAAGTAAATATTAGTTGATGTTTTTTTTTGTAATTACTATATGAAAAATCTAACTCATTGTTTAACTTATAACTAGTATAAGTCAACATTGTATTACTTTAAGAAATGTAGAAGCTAAACGTACTAAAATTAAGAAGTTAAGGTTCATTTGTCAGTTCAAACAAAAGGTTTGATTTTCTATTTACGTAAACAATGTTTTAATAAAAATACCTAAGCCTACAACAACTATGTTGATTAACCTGTTTGAGGCAATGTTTATCCAAACTTAGTGTCAAATGAAAAAATACAGAAATATGATATATATATATATATGTGTGTGTGTGTGTGTGTGCATGATTTTCTTACAGAGAAATACTTAAATTTGAATGTTCAACATATAACTGAAACTACGGAGAGAATGTTTACGTTGAGTAGAGAAAACTAAACTTACTGATATTAATATAAAGTCTTAATACTACAACGTTAAATAATAATAGAAATCACCACAGACAGAGAAAAGTAGACCAGTTAATATTAACTTGTAACAACATTTAAAGTTCCATTAAAAATGCAAACTCTTAAGATCATTATTAGTTGGCAATATTTAGTATAATGCCTTTAATTATGGAAGTTGTTTTAAAGTTTTGACTTTGCTCAAAATAGACAATTATTTATACCTTGAAAGAAAGTCGAATTTTTAACCATATTCACGTATAAATCTGTTGATTTGAATATTCTAATTTTGCTGTTAATTTTAAGAAAGTCATTAAATATATATATATATATCGTTTATAAAATTATTTTTCCAATTAACAATTAAACAAGTTATATACTTTGAAATGAATACATTAAAATAATACAAATAACACATTGGAATATCTATATATAAGCCTGATTTTGTCTGAGCAAATCTTATCCTACCGACTCCTAGACTGTGTACAAAATCAGAAAAATGTGTGACCTTTTATATCTTTGATATGTTTTGAGTCTCCTAAGTTTCTCACTATACAGTTGGTGTATTGATACAGTATGTACTGAGCATTGATTATTTAAATTTATTTTCACATTTTTAGTCATGCTGCATGTTATAAGGTGATTTTTATCTTGTTGAGTCTATTATGTTTAATTGTATGCATTACTACATAATTATATCAGTTATTGAAGATACACATAGTTTAATTACACGTTTTTAGTTTTAGGTGACATGTTTTTGTTTCAATGGAAATGCTCTGATAAAAAGCTCTCTTAAAAGTCCTCATAGAGGTTTTTCTGTCATCAACACAAATTTATCACAAGATGCCATTTTCAGCAGCGAGCAAAAAAGTTCAATATATCAACATTTAAAACATACATAACTTTTTAATAGGATCGTTTTGAATGCTAATTATCAGAAAGTTAGTTTTAATATTGACTTTAGATCAATGTTATTCTGTGTGTTAAATATGCTCAGACATAAAGCTTTCTGAAGGTGCAAAATTTCTTTTCAGAAATAAAACAACCAGAGTTTGAAGTTTCCCCCGAGAACTGATTTGATTCAATACGCTAATATACTGCAACCAACAGACATATTTCAGAATAAACATAAGTTATAAGTGCATAATGAAGCATTAATGCTATCATAGTAGATATAACAATACAAGAAATCTGATAAATTTTGATAATGGGGAATAATTATTGACCAAGATGTTGAAACTGAGCAACATAGAGCATGATTTATTGACTACACCATAATGACACTGTTCCTTTCATGGAAGCTTGTATTCTGGATAAAAACATTGAAAATAATTTGATTCACACAAAGTTGGTCTAAAGTAGTGATTATTTATTAATTCTGGACTGTTTCAGTGATTTTTTTCTGGTTATAATAATAAAATATTCTATTCTTGCATACAATTGTCTCTAGTGCTTTAAATTCTAGAACTTGAGAGGATTTGTGAATTTTAACGGAAAGTTCTTGCACTATCAAACGTTAAGCCTTACGGTATATGTAACATACGTGTTGGTACAATCCAAAAGAATTACGTTGGAGAGTAACTAACTTGCTTGTGTGTATTTTACATTTGTTGAAGATCTCTCCATGCTGTTAAATAATGTATAACGTGACGTTAAGAGGGTGTAAAAAGAAAATGATGTAAAGTATTTTATCAGAAATAAAGATGTTACTTGTTTTTTTATGAAGTTACACTCTTGTCTTAAATGCCTAGTTAAATATTAATTCCATATTTTCTTAAGCCACCTATATTAATTTTCGATGTATATATATTTGTTTTCTTTAATTTCTGTTTGGTGTTATCAGTTTACTGAATGAATTTTTTATCGCATTTGTTAAAACAAATCGACGATGGAATTATGTAAGATATTTAAAGGAAAATAAATCATCGATCAGAAACCAATTAAAGTACGGATTATAAACTGCACAGAGTATTTGTATCTCCCTAAATAACATAGCCTAAGAATAAGAACAATTAAATGAATACGTTAAAATATGTTGTTAAATCGTATGGTACAAAACAAAAGTTTGAAAAATGTTCCACTTGGGTATCTCAGGTCTAAAATTAGGTCTATTTGTTTATGTTTTGGGATGAGATTTACAGTAACTAAATTTGACGTTTTTAAATGTCACGTTTTCTCACCGTAAGCTTGGGATTAAATCCTAGAAGATTTTTATTTAAATAGCAATAATTATTTACTTAATATAATTTGCTCTTGAAATCATGTTCAAAACGGATGAAAATCACCATCTTTTACTAGTTCTTGTTGTTTACTACACTGAAAAACTTAAGAAGCAAATTACACCTAAAATGAGTTTCAAAAAGGGTTATCTCATCACTTATATGCATGTTTCAAGTATTCTACTATAAATATGCACAGTATGTTTCACAAGTACTACCTGCCCTGAAAAGTTGTTGTTGTTTTGAATTAAGCACAAAGCTACCCAATGGGCTATCTGCGTTGCCCACCACGGGTATCGAAACCCGGATTTTAGCGTGTAAGTTCGCAGACATACCGCTGAGCAACTGGGGGGCGACCTGGAAAGAAGGTACACCATTTTATCTTCACTCATCTGGCCCGGCATGGCCAAGCGCGTTGGGCGTGCGACTCGTAATCCGAGGGTCGCGGTTCGCGCCCGAGTCGCGCCAAACATGCTCGCCCTCCCAGCCGTGAGGGCGTTATTATGTGACGATCAATCCCACTATTCGTTACTAAAAGAGTAGTCCAAGAGTTGACGGTGGGTGGTGGTGACGAGCTGCCTCCCTCTAGTCTTACACTGCTAAATTATGGACGGCAAACACAGATAGCCCTCGAGTAGCTTTGTGCGAAATTCAAAAACAAACTACACTCATCTATAATTTAGCATTATTAAACTATTAAGAAATTTCTTGAGTTACGAGTTGACATTACTCTTTGTTTAAAAATAATTTAACTGTATGGTACACCTTAAACTATAACACGTTTGACAAGTGTTACATAATTTTATGGTAATACATAAGAATCAGGTACTAGGCAAGCAGCACCCAAAGACATTCGTTTATTATAATAATGTTCTCTTAAATGTTCGAAAAGGTTTCCCAGTAAGGAGAATATAATTGCATTTTAACCAAACACTTTATGCATTCTGCTGCCAACGAGGCCTTTCAATCAAGATTTTTGGGTTGGCTGTGCACCTAATTAATAACCCAATATAGCTTATACTTTGGTGTGTGTAATGCTGTTACTATAACGCTTGTAGTTTCTGTTTGATTGTTTGTTTGTTTTGAATTTCGCGCAAAGCTACACGAGGGCTATCTGCGCTAGCCGTCCCTTATTTAGCAGTGCAAAACTAGATGGACGTAACTAGTCATCACCACCCACCGCTAACTCTTGGGCTACTCTTTTACCAACGAATAGTGGGAATTGACCGTCAAATTATAACGCCCCCACGGCTGAAAGGGCGAGCATATTTGGTGTGACGAGGATTCGAATCCGTGACTCTCAGATTACATGTTGAATACCTTACCCATCTGGCCATGCCGGGCAATAAATCATTTCTAATATGAGTAATTTGATGTTGCTGGAGGCTAGGACGAATACATGACATGTTTGATGTGAAGGGGATTGTTTGTTTGATTTTCTGCACAAGCCATCCCTAATTTAGCAGTGTAAGACGAGAGGGAACGTAGCTAGTCATCACCACTCACCGTCAACTCTTGAGCTACTCTTTTACTAATAAATAGGGGTTTGAGCATCACATTATAACACCCCTTCGGATGAAAGGGCGAACATACTTGGTGTGACGAGGATTCGAACCTACGACCCTCGGATTATGAGTCGAGTGCCTTAAGCATCAAGCCATGCCGGACTGTAATTTGTAAATAGGAGTAAGTTAAAAAAAAACATCAGTAAAATTCACTCATCAAATTAAATTCTCTGAGTGAAATATTTCAAGATATATGTATTTTGGATTTATGGAAAACCTACTAGGACTAGCAATCGTTGTCACTAATTTTGAACCGTTCATAATAGAGAAGGAGCCCAGTCAACAGCACCCTGTCACCAAACATCAACTTCAAGGGATTAACTGTTTCTCTCATAATGTGTCCAAAGTCATCACCACCCACCGCCGACACATGGGTTAGTCTTTTACCAACGAATAATGGGATTTACTGTCACTTTGTAACGCCCCCACGGCTAAAAGATAGAGCATGTTTGATATGAAGGGGATTCGAACCTGCGATTCTCAAATAACAAATCGAACGACCTAACCGTCGAGTGTTTTAACCACCTGACCAAGCCAGGCCTAATGGGGAAAGGTACGGGTATTAGAAAGTATAAAGTGGGGGTACTTTGAAGAAGGAAAGAAACAAAACAAAATATTTATAACTAAAAAAGCACTCGACATCTTATTTCCAACACTGAATTTTTATCACTAATACTAAAATTTGTAAGAGAGAACAACTTGTAATCAGACGCTATAGATTTGTAAAATAAACACAATGTCTCAAAATACGAGCTTATACTTAAAAACTCGTTCATTTTCAGTCAAAGTTTTCTTTGTTTACGTGCTTCGAACATTCCCACAAAGCTGCACAAGTTAAGCCTAATTTTAAATTTATAAATTAGTCAAACTCGCTCACAGCTGGCTTATGAACAACTCTAATCAAATAGTGCAGTTTAACAGTCACTCTTATAATGCACCAACAACTGTAGAGAACGACTTTTCATATTGCTGCATTAAACACCAATCGAAAACCGTTGTAGGCAAAACACAAACGTATCCTAGTGATACAACGACGAATGTGAAATTTTATAATATTAAAAACTAGGTAACGATACCCTTGGTGGGCACATCACAAACAGCCCATTATGTAGCTTTCTGTCTGACAATAAAAAAAAACCCAACAACAATGAAGTGCATGTGATCTTTAAATTTATAAAATATTAATTATAAAAGTGAAAAAAAAACGGGCATTGGTTTCTAAATTTGTGGTGTAAAATATGCATGATAAGTCAACACGTCTAACTACGCTAGATGAATTTAATCTAGCAGTGTAAGACTAGAGGGAATGCAGCTTGTCATCACCATTCTCCGCCAACTGTTGGGTTACTCTTTTACCAACGAATAGTGGGATTGACCGTCATATTATAACGCCCCCATGGCTGGAAAAGCAAGCATGTTTGGTGCGACCGGGTTTCGATCCAGCGACCCTCGGATTACGAGTCGAATGCCTTAACACACTTGGCCATGCCGGGATTCTGTTATCTTAAATGAATGAGGCTTTTCACAACCTTTACGTAAAATGAAACGTACGTTATTATTTTCAGAAATATAACTGATAAAATAAAGGTTATTGAAATGTCTGTTCTGATAGCCTCCTGGTGTAGCGTGATAAACAACCACTAACCATATATCTCTGTGTAAAAAGAACACTATTGTATTTGTTACTATACTTATTGCAATGTACGAAAGAAAACTGTTAACTAAACTAATAATAAAGAACCCGCCTCGCTTACAAACGCTCTTCATTTTAGGTTTTCATACTGTGACCAGAAAACCATATGTAGAATCTGAAAAAAATGTTTTAACAATAAAAGCAGATTATGAGCTTAGGTTCATGGTCTAGATGAACATTATAAAAATTTAGCTTTTTTAATCTCTATTAGAAACACAGCTCGTTCATTTAACATTAAATTGGTGTTTGTAAATGCTGTAAAAATTACACGGTTTTAAATTTAGTTGTACGGAAATATTATACCCAAATGTCTTTTATTAACCACTAAATGAACATATAAATATTTCACATATACACACTTCAGTCAGATCAGTCTTTCTAGCTTCATATAACACTACTATAACCCTTAGAACACTTTTGACTTAAACTGTTCTGCGTTCATTATTGGTTCTTTTTCTTCTTCAGCTCAACTTAAACTTACAAGTAACTGCCACTTGGGGTTGCCTTTCAAGTAAAACATAGAATAACATACAAGATTTCTCCATCAGTAGTTAAAAGAAAAAAAATTCCGAATAGTTTTCAATTCTCAGAACTTGTCATGAAATGAACCTTCAATATTATCGGCCCCTCCTATGGCTCAGCGGTATGTCTGCAAACTTACAGGCTAAAATCCGGGTTTCGATACCCGTGGTGGCAGAGCACAGATAGCCCATTGTGTAGCTTTGTGCTTAATTCAAAAACAACAACAACAATCAATATTATCGTCATTTTCACCTCCCGCAGTAACTTAACGGTAAATCTAGGGATATATAACGCGAAAAATCTAGTTTCGATACCCTGTTGTAGGCACACATAGATAGTCCATTGTGTCACGCATTTCAATATCTAAATAGTATTTAAACAAAATTATTAAAATATTCATCTCTGGAAACAATAATCTCTTTTTTATATTTTTTATCGAAATCGTAACACGAAACTAAAATTCACATTAAGTTCGCCTAAACCTTTGTTTGTTTCTTTTCTGATTGAAAAATCTGTGGATTCTGATTGTTTTTCTTGTCAAGGTGACACTTAGTTTCCAGTATAAGACGCTACTTACTGATTTCTTTACTGTTAAAAATACGCCGTTTTGTTTTATCTTTGTTAAATTGGAGGATCTACGATGCACTTTATTCACAACGTAAATCGATTCCAGTATTTTTAACATTATACGCCCTCAAGTTTGCCTTCAAAATTTCGAGGATAACTGATCAACATAAAGTATTTATTTATTTTTTATAAAATTGAACCTCAAACATTAAGCTACTGACAAGATCGTAAATTCCAAGTTTTGATATTATGCACAAATATATTTTTCTTTATTAATAAATATATAACAGTTGTTGAACATTTTAGTCCAAACGAATAACATTCTTTTATATTAAAAGTAATATTTGGTTGTTCTGAGCACAGCAAGAATACCCAAAAGTTTTAAAGTATTTTGTAAACACTCTTACTTTTACAACAAGAAGAAAAGTACATGTTCTGCCCAGATTATATTTTAGGCCTCTCAATAAGTGTCATTACAGATCTTGTTCCCCCTGTTCTTAATACACAATAACATACTCCATTTTCTATCTGCCATAAGCTTCCTTCTCTCAGACTGCATCTACAGTTTGAAGGTAACAGTTTATAGACGTTTCTTCTGATATGTATCAACAGCCACTCGGTTCAGGCAAATCCCTGCCGATATCGTACATTTCTGTTGTAATTTTCCAAAAAGGTATCGTTTCATTGGAATCTTCGGTGTTCTCAACAGTTAAGGCTAGAAAATAATGCAATTGTTCTGTGGAAAGTATTATTTTTGCTATTGAATTCCTGAAATTGTTTCCACGAAGGCTGGAACCAGTGAGATGCAGTTTTAACGATAAATTTCTACGAGAAGAATTATTCTGACATGTCTTTCTTATCTGGGACAGAAAACTTTCTAAAACTGACTTCTTAGTATTTTTTATGTGGTTCATCCTCAAAGCTTGAGTCTGATTTCTGAAAACAGTAAATCAAAAACTAATTAATATTAATGTTTCTTAGATATATATAAAATTTGTTTTTAATGACATCAACTTTAAATACGTTGTACAAAAACCACTGAAGTAAGGTTGAGAAAAGTGTACTTTTATTTTAATTCTTCAGAAATATTATTTTGAAATAACCTCTTACAGTTTCAGAAGTGTTTGGGGACTTACTTTTGTCACACGTGCAAAGGTTAAGTAGCAGAGAATGTGGGTTATTAAACATGTTCTTATTTGTTCAGTCTCTTCACAAGTGTTTATAACATTAACAACTATTGAACATTAGATAGAGGAAGAAAAATAAAATTGAGAACGGCACGTGGATTAAACGACCAGGTATAAGCGTCTGGAATTCAAGTAGATTCGACTTTAATTTTAAAATATTGATCACAAATGTTTTGTTTAACTCATCGAATAATGGATAATGAATGGTATCTTTATATCGTACTCACATCTGAAATAGCGGAGCATCTTCAGAATCATCACACCTCTTCAATCCTGAGATGCACAACAAGCTGCTAGGCTATGTCCAACCCAGAGGGAAAGAACAACAGATCATAATAATGTATTGTTATTCATAAATATAATCGCTAAACTAACACGGAATAAGTTTCCATACAAAACAATTAGAGTAAATTTTAACAAATGTTCCTTGTACTTACTTTCCTTGACTTATATCAGCGACGGAAAGTTTGAGCAATAACATAAAATACGATAAGTAGGACAGAATCTTCATTTGAATTTGAATTTTCATTTGCCTCGGATGAGCCACCTGGTATTTACGACAATTTACACAAAACTTTAATAAAAACGAAAAATAATTTGTACTTTCTCTCTTCTTCTCTCTCAGATACTGTGTTTCGATCCGAATTAAAATCAACTGATACATATATATGTACTACTGTACAGGAAACAATAGAAACGTAGGTGGTGTTTATTTAATATAACAAAAAAACGTGTTTATTCATGTCCTGTTGTTTCCGAATAGTTTAGTTTTACTTATAACCGCGTAAGTTTCTTGTTATAGAATTAGTTAACAATTTCTGAAAATATTCGGTAACTAATATTTCAATATTTACAATAAATGTAAACTACTTAGTGATGTCAAACTCTGATTGGCGCTTGTTCCAAAAAAATAATTTTTGTACAAAATCGTTACTCGTCGACTGAAGTTATTACATTGTATTAAATCCTTATTTGTGTGCTTCCGCATAGTTAACGAAAAGATTGTGTGTGTGTGTTTGTATCAGAAACCTGCATTCTGAGATAATTATTTCTAAATTTAAATGCGAAACTTGATTCCATCGCGTGTTCTCAACGAAAAACTTTCTTTAATCCATATTTCACTTCATAAAAACACAAAACCTCTAGATAGTTTACAGCTCAAAACTGAATTTTTAATGATAACTTTGCTCCAATAACTGCGTCCAATTATTGCTAAAAAAATATTTCTCTTCGTAACAATAAATTGGCTTTATTATACTCCACGTAAATGATCACTGTAGGAAAAAAACCGCTACCTCCCAAAAAAATTAAATCTCAAATGACATTCCTGTCCCATATATTTCGTTTGTGATAAATTCTCGACCATCAGATATTTCTGTAATAATTCTTTGTGATGAAGAATATTTGAGTAGCTAGTTATTCAACGATTCAAGCAAATAACACATCACGTTACGATGAAATCAGCCTTTTTTCTCTCTAGTTTTCTTCGTGGTAGCAGAAAACCCGAACTGCAGAAAGTTTCGACGAGTAACCAATTACATTACGATGTTTGGAATTTCGCACAAAGCTACTCGAGGGCTATCTGTGCTAGCCGTCCCTAATTTTGCAGTGTAAGACTAGAGGGAAGGCAGCTAGTCATCACCACCCACCGCCAACTCTTGGGCTACTCTTTTACCAACGAATAGTGGGATTGACCGTCACATTATACACCCCCACGGCTGGGAGGGCGAGCATGTTTAGCGCGACGCGGGCGCGAACCCGCGACCCTCGAACTACGAGTGCACGCCTTAACGCGCTCGGCCATGCCAGGCCTACATTACGAAAAAATTCAAAGCGCCCTCGACGATAAAAGGCCCGGCATGGCCAAGCGTGTAAGAGCGACTCGTAATCTGAGGGTCGCGAGTTCGCATCCCCGTCGCGTCAAAAATGCTCGCCTTTTCAGACGTGGGGACGTTATAAAGTTAGAGTCAATCCTAATATTCGTTGGTAAAAAAGTAGCTCAAGAGTTGGTGGTGGGTGGTGATAACTAGCTGCCTTCACTCTTGTCTTACACTGTGAAATTAAGGACGGCTACCACAGATAGCCCTCGAGTAGCTTTGTGCGAAATTCCAAACAAACAATCAAGTGAAGAACTCTATAACGAGACATACCTTTTTTTTATCCAAAATTACAATCGTGTTGAAACTAAACGTGTTTTCGACTACTGTTAGCGAGATAATAAACAACGTTTTAAAGTTTACTGGCCCGGCATTGCAAGAGAGTTAAGGCGCACGACTCATAATCTGAAAGTCGCGGGTTTTAATTCCCTTTAAGCGGTCTTGAGCGTCATAAATTTATAGTCAATCCCACTATTGGTTGGTTAAAGAGTAGCCCAAGTGTCGGTCGGTAGGTGGTGATGACTAGTGATGATGGTGGTGGTGATGTAATTAGTTACTCATTAAAACGTTCTGCAATCAAATATTATTTCTTTACTTCAAAATTATAAGAACCGACACACAATTTAAAAAAGAAATCCATAGAAAAATCATCCATACTGGACTATACATTCCTAGGTACTCAGCACATGAAACAAAACAAAAACTCAACATACTGAGAAACCAAATACACACAGCCATAAAATTATGCTCGCCATATAAAATTAACGATGAATTAGACAAAATAAAACAATACTTCATCAGCATAAACCGTAGAAAACATTGTACGCTCACACCTAGACAGAAAGCAAAATCAACCAACTAAAGTAAATATATCTCACAAATCAAAAAATCACGAAACCATATACTTCTGCATACCATATATTCCTGACATCAGCAAACAAATAATCAACATTTAGCAAAAACTTGTAACAAAATATGGCATTCCAGTTATCACCAAATTTATTCAAAAATCAGGCACAAAACTCAGGTCTCAACCATATAAAAACCACACTGACAAACACGATACCAACATTATTTATAAAATATAATGTGATAACTGCCACGACTTCTATATTGGAGAAACAAGTAGAAAAATGGAAACCAGACTCAAATAACATAAAAAGTCACCTTCACACGTTTTCGAGCACTGCAAGTCAAATAAACACAACATAACCATAGAAAACACTCAAATACTAAAAAAGAAACAAACATAAACAAACACAAAATTAAAGAAGCTTTACTTATTCAACAACTTAAACCCAAAATAAACCAATATGAAAGAACACCTTTATACCTATATTAATATATAAAATGAATAAAATTATATATTCAAACATCTAACACCGCCCTCTACATTCAGACACACAGTTACACAATCTCTTTCAAACATGTGGTCAGCTCCCGGTCAGTTACCTCATTCTTTGTGAACATGACGATGACCAAATAAGGTCGAAATTTTGTTTGCTCTTCTGTGTAAAATATTTTTAAACCCAAAAGAGCCGTTTATGCACATATAAAACGTTCTGTAGTTTGGGTTTTCTGCTGCCACGAAGAGAACTGGAGAGAAAGAAGGCTGTTTTCATCGTAACGTGATGTATTTTTTTGCTTAAATCGTTGAATAAGTAGCTACACAAATATTCTTCATCACAAAGAATTGTGACAGAAATATCTGGTGGTCAAGAATTTATCACTAACGAAATATATGGGACAGGAATGTCATTTGAGATTTAAATTTTTTTGGAGGTAGCGGGTTTTTTTTCCAACAGTGATCATTTACGTGGAGTATAATTAAGCCACTGTTTTGTTACGAAGAGAAATATTTTTTTCAGCAATGAGTGGAGGCAGTTTTTGGAGCAAAGTTATAATTAAAAATTTAGTTTTGAGCTGTAAACTGTCTGGAGGTTTTGTGTTTTTTATGAAGTGAAATATGGATTAAAGAAAGTTTTTGGTTGAGAACACGCGATTGAATAAAAGTTTCACATTTAAATTTAGAAATAATTATCTCAAAGTGCAGGTTTCTGATACAAACACACACACACAATCTTTTCGTTAACTGTGCGGAAGCACACGAATAAGGATTTAATACAATGTAATAACTTCGGTTGACGAATGACGATGTTGTATAAGTAATATATTTTTGAAACACGCGCCAATCAGAGTTTGACATCACTAAGTAGTTTACGTTTATTGTAAATATTGAAATATTAGTTACCGAATATTTTCAGAAATTGTCAATTAATTCTATAACAAGGAACTTACGCGGTTATAAGTAAAACTAAACTATTCGGAAACGACAGGACATGAATAAACACGTTTTTTTTGTTATAATAAATAAACACAACCTACGTTTCTATTGTTTCCTGTACAGTAGTACATATATAAATATCAGTTGATTTTAATTCGGATCGAAAAATAGTATCTGAGAGAGAAGAAGAGAGAAAGTACAAATTATTTTTCGTTTTTATTAAAGTTTTGTGTAAATTGTCGTGGATACCAGGTGGCTCATCCGAGGCAAATGAAAATTCAAATTCAAATGAAGATTGTGTCCTACTTACCGTATGTCGGTAAAATCATAGCCTTTAACCATGTTTAACAACTAATGCAGAAATATTATATGCTATTCTATGTTTTACTTGAAAAGCAACCCCTAGTGGCAATTATTTGTGAGCCAAAATTGAGCTGAAGAAGAAAAAGAACAAATAATGAACATAGAACAGTTTAAGTCAAAGGGTTCTTAAGGTTATAATAATGTCACATTAATTAACAGTTTTGTTTCCTACATTACAATAAAAATGTTAACAAATACAATAGTGTTCTTTTTGCACAGAGATAAATGGTTAGTGGTTGTTTATCACGCGACACCAGGAGGCTATCAGAACAGACATTTCAATAACCTTTATGTTATGACTTATATTTCTGAAAATAATAACGTACGCTGAATCTTATGTAAAGGTTGTGAAAAGCATTATTCATTCAAGACATTACAGAGGCCCGGCATGGCCAAGTGTGTTAAAGAATAGTCGCTAAAGTATGTCGTCATCTTTCCATACGGTTTTTGTGACTTTACACTGTTTTAAGCTCTAGTATGTAACAGTATCAAGAAATATACTAACTAACCTGTGACTCCATCTGTTGCAAATTTATTGTCACAAATTCCCTAGTGTTCTGTTATATTCCAAAATTTTTGATATGTCGTCATATTGCTATTGAGTTCTGTTCCTAGTTCATGGTGACCCCCTTTTAACATATGGGCTTTAAGTTTTAATTTAAAAGTTTATGATACGGTATTTTTAATACATTGGTTTTAAGTTTTATTCTCAAAGTTTGTTATATGTCATTTTTAATACACGGGACATAAGTTTTAATATCAAAGTTCGTGATGCGCTACTTTTAATATATGTGTCTTAAGTTTTACTGTCAAAGTTCGTAACACGCTATTTTTAATATATAGGTCTTAAGTTCTACTGTCAAATTTTATGATACGACACTTTTTAATATACGGGTATTGAGCTCCAATGTCAACGTTCGTGATACGCTGCTTTTAATATGCGGGTCTTAAAAAAGTCTAGTGTCAAAGTTCGTAATATGCTACTTTTCATATACGGGTTTTAAATCCTTATGCCAAAGTCTTGATACGTTACTTTATAATATACAAGACTCAAGTCCTAAGGTCAAAGTTCGTAATACGCTACATTTAATACACAGGTCTAAAGTCCTAATTTTAATGTTCGCAGTAAACTACTTTATAATATATGGGTCTTAAGTTTTGATCTAAAAGTTCGTAATACACTGCTTTTAATATATGGCTCTTAAATTTTAATGTCAAAGTTAGTAATGCGTTACTCTGAATACACAGGTCTAAAGTCCTAATGTTAATGTTTGCAATACTCTACTTTATAACATACGAGTCTTAACTTTTAATCTCAAAGTTCGTGATACGCTACTTTTAATACACAGGCCTTAAGTTCCAATGTCAAAGTTTGTAATACGCTACTTTTAATATATGGGTCTTAGGTTTTAACCTCAAAGTTTGTGATACGTTAGTTTTAATACACGAGTCTTAAGATCTAATATTAAAGTTTGTGATAAACGTTGTTGAAGATGTGGTTCTTGAGTTCTAATATCAAAGTTCATTACGAGTATAAACTTTGTATTATCACAAAATAAGGCCACAAAAACGAACCACGTTTGTACTAAAGACAAGGACTCAGAATAACTTAAGTCCAAATTCATCTGTAGTTTAGATGTTCTAAGCAGAAACTTTAATCTACTTGAAGTGACAGGTTTTGTAAACAAAACACAAAATGAAATGTTTTAGTAACAAACAGTAAATTCCGGTTTATGGTAAGGATTATCACAACAGATTTATCTGTCGTACTCGTTTTGGAAACATAACGTACAACAACAACAATAATAGAACTGTAAAAAGAGGCATTATTGTTGAGTGTGGGTGGGTGAGTTTGTGTGTTTTCTCATAGCAAAGCCACATCGAGATATTTGCTGAGTCGACCAAGGAAAATCGAACTCCAGATTTTAGCGTTGTAAATCTGTAAACGTAATGCTGTACCAGCTATGGACATATTGTTGACCAAGAATGGCTCGTACTGGTTTGTTATCCAGCTAGAACAATAGTTAATTTAAACGAATGATAAATACAAACGTGGACTTTCTAACACTGTTATTTACTTACGTACAGTGGTTATTAAGCGATGTCAGATCAGATGTTTAGCAATTTAATTTCAAAATCCTTTGAATTATGGCATCGTAAACCTAAATTCGAGTACAGAATTGAATCTCGCAAAATCCTCTACCGTATTTAAAAGTGTTTCTAATGCAGTACCTACTTGTTGTGCTGAGAAGAAAAGCATCTCCTTTAGTTATGCTGAGAAGATAAAACAACTTTGGCTTATCTCATGCTGAAAATAACAATGCCATTGATTAAACCATTACGATTTATTTTGTGTTGGAAATAACAACGTCGGTTCCATTAAAAACTGATATTTATTTTACGCTGAGAAGAACAACAGTATTAACTTATGTCATGCTGGCAGCCCAAGAATTTGGCGGTGGTTAACAGCTGACTGGTTATTTTCCTTTTATTCTATCAGCTCGAGCCGGCATAGTCTAATGGCTCTGGTACTTGAATTGCAATCTTCGGGTAGTGGTTTCGAATCCTGTCACCAAACATGCTCGCCCTTTGAGCTATAGGAGCGTTATATCATGAAGGTCAGTTCCGGTTTTTGGGTCGGTCTTGGCCAGGTGGTTAGGGCGCTCTACTCGCAACATGAGAGTCTCGAGTTTGAATCTCCGTCGTTGAATCTACTTGCCCTCTCAGTCGTGAGGGTGTTATAATGTGACGGTTAATTCCACTGTTCGTTGGTAAAAGAGTAGCACAAGAGTTTAAATTGGAGAGTGATGACTAGTTGTCTTCCACCTTAATTTGGGTTTTTATTTTTGGAATTTCGCACAAAGCTACTCGAGGGCTATCTGTTCTAGCCGTCCTTAATTTAGCAGTGTAAGACTAGAGGGAAGGCAGCTAGTCATCACCACCCACCGCCAACTCTTGGACTACTTTTTTACCAACGAATAATGGGATTGACCGTCACATTATAACGCCCCCACGGTTGGGAGGGCGAGCATGTTTGGCGCGACTTGGGCGCGAACCCGCGACCCTCAGATTGCGAAGCGCACGCCTCAACGCGCTAGGCCATGCCGGGCCTCTTCCACCTTGTCTTAAACTGCTAAATTAGGGGCGACTAGCGCAGATAGCCCTCATGCTGCTTCGAGCGAAATTCAAAACAAATCTCTCCACTTTTCATTGGTAAAACGTAGCCCTCAGAGTTGCCTACCCTTTATTCTATAGATTATAAATCAGGAGATGGTATCACAGATAGTCCTCGAGTGAATGTAACAACACATGTATCTGTTATGAGTTAAAGGCGGCTGCGTTTCGATATCCCACTGTATAACTATGTGCAATACGTGAAAACAAACAGAAAAAGTATAATAAATTACACCTTTCATCGAAACTTCCTTCAACGTAAAGTGTAAGTCACGCCTAAATATTTCCCGTTATGCATAATTTCATTGCATTTAAAAAAAAAAAAAACATTCACTGCTCAAGTTTCGAGTCTTTGCTGAAAAGTTTGCTTCCGGGAAATTTTTATCAGACGTTTTTCATCCACCCTCGGAACCATAGTTCCACGTGTTTAAAAAAAACAAAAAAAAACATTCTCTTTCAGTACCGAAGCACAATAATAGATTTATCCATGGATGGTGGATTCGGAGGAGACACGTGCCCCTCTTTTCTTTCTAAATTAGTAAAGTTTTCTTTTCCAAAAGCAAAAACTATAGTATAAAAAGTATATCGAAGTTTGTTTGTTTGTTTTTTGGGAATTCGCACAAAGCTACTCGAGGGCTATCTGTGCTAGCCGTCCCTAATTTAGCAGTGTAAGACTAGAGGGAAGGCAGCTAGTCATCACCACCCATTGCCAACTATTGGGCTACTCTTTTACCAACGAATAGTGGGATTGACCGTCACATTATACACCCCCACGGCTGGGAGGGCGAGCATGTTTAGCGCGACGCGGGCGCGAACCCGCGACCCTCGGATTACGAGTGCACGCCTTAACGCGCTCGGCCATGCCAGGCATCGAAGTTTGTAACAACAGTGTGTAGAGTCTTAAAATACAAGTTGGGTTGAATTTACTAAGGATTTTACCGACTCGATTATTTTTTATTAAGATAATTGATAAATTGGACATCAATTTGTATTTATTGAAAATGGTGAAGCTGGCGGGTTTTAAATTTTCGAAATATAGGATGGTTTGTTCATAAGTTTTCTTATGTCGAAAGACTTGGGGGGACTATTTTCCCACAAGTAGCTGAAGAGAGTAAAAGGCATTAGAAACTGAGATACTGTGTGTTCAAGCACTCAATTCCTGCCCCTTAGCTGATTTTCTCTTGTTGCTGACTAGTTTGATATCTGCGTTTGGATCATGTTTGATAGATAGAATATCCTCAATGTTTTGGGAGCTGTTGCAACTTGATGGTAATGCAAAATCTGGTAATAAGTAACATTTTTAGTTATTTTTTAAGTTTCATTTTTAGGGTTTTGGTTCTAATTTGTGTTTGTGTGTGTGTGTACAAGAATATAAATATATATACAGTCACTGTCAAGCTTTAACGTTCAGAATAAATACTTTTATCTCTTTAACGATCTTAACATATCCTTGTGGTTAGAATGCTCCTCTCCAATCTGGGGGAGGGGTCACAGATCGGAATTCCATCACAGAAAATGCTCTCCTTTTCTACCGTAGGCTATCGTTTATAATTAAGGACAACTAACGCAGGTATCTCAGGTATAGTTTTGTTTATAATTTAAGAAAAAAAGTATTTGATAAAAAATTTTAGTGGTTATATTATTCAAAACTTCACCTATATTTGGTTTGCCAACTTTACTACAAAGACGAACACTGATAATTTGTTAAGTGAGGATATCACTAGGGGTTCAGATGGGTGTGTCTCTTGTCACACGCAATTATCCGTCTTTTGACGCGCGAAGGACAAACAATCTGGATGCACTTGTAAACTGAACACACTACCTCAGGGGATTCAAACACATCCGGTACACGACGTCTTCTTACATACCTGATGCTGATGTAATAGGCGGTTTTTATTGTTTCAGACTGAACAAACACAAGACAGGAGTAGCCTGAGTTCAGTCTGTTACCACACTTACAGAGTCGAATGGGTTCTTGTTGTATTAGAAAAAGTAGGATAATAAATAACGAAATAAACTGCATTCTTCGCTTTATTGTGACCAAATTTGATAAGTGTACCCTGTAAGAAAACTAGGTTTTCCTTTGTAAATATGAACAGGGGCTTTGAAACAATAGAATTGATATGTGTAATAGGCGTTGCCATGGAGGCTATCCGTTACACATTGTATTTTCATGTTATCTCATCTCTGAGTTCAAGATCAGTGAAAGTGATTGAATAAATGCAAACATTTTACTGTTTCGTAACACAGAAAAATATCGATATCCAAAATCTTTTTGAAATATTTGAGGCATCCCTCAATGATTCTAAAATCTCCCCCACGAAAGATTTAAGCACTTAACTCAGTTGGTGAGACACTCGCTTTGCTCGAAAGAACTCAAATACATATTTTTAAAACTTCATTACCATGTTAAAAAATATTTTCCAAGTAATAGTTATTTCACGCCCTTAAGACAAGGTCTTGAGGACTAGTACTTTTTGTAAGAGGGAGAAAGAATGTGGTAACTTGATTTGTTAAGATGTGTATTAACAACAGTAATTAATGGGTCACTAGATAATTAGAGAAGACAAGCCTAATAAATAATGTGTTAATCATATGAATGGGACAGTGACTTGTTATAAAAATATAATAGGTCCTTGAGAAACACGTGTTGAGTAATTTTGAAAGATGTCCTAATTACATGATTCAGAATCATACTAATTGAAAACATATTTTGTTTCTTTTACAATACTAGAAACCGGATTTCAATTACCATGGTAGGTAGAACACAAAGAGCCCTTTGTGTAGCTTTGTGTTTAATTGCAAACAAACAAATCTCACTTGAGGACGAATATTATTTTCAAGAATTGAGGTGTTTCTTTCTGTTATTTTTATGCAATATTTTCATCTCGCTGTCTTCAAAGCAGGTCATCTCGGTCATTTTTTTAAAATGAATGACTTTGATTCTTGTTCTATGGTAAACTAACAAAAGCAAACACGAACAACAGTAATCTATTACAATATTTGTCTCTACAAATAGAAAATAACAATCGAGTAACCAAACAATCAGGAAAATTTCCAAATATGGAGAGAAGGAATATTCATAACAACCAAATGTCAGAGAAATTTCTAAACATGGAAGTGTATGGTAACAACCAAAGAGATTTCCAGAAATGCAGGGAGGAACTATTCAATAATAACGAGAGAAGCGCAAACATTTCCAAACATGAAGGTACGGGGTATTCAGTAGTGACAAAACAGCGAGGCGTATTTGGAAGTATAGAAAGAAGAATTATTCAGCTATAACATAACATACAAAGACATTTCCAAACACGGAGGAAGATATTATTTGAGAAATAATTTCCCTGATTTACTAAAAATAAAGCAAATGTGAATTAATTCTGAAAAACATAAAGATTCATTATGAAAGAGACGATAACTCACAATAACAAAATATGTTGTCTTACTATGAAAGAAAAAAAAGACTTTTTGGAAGACATTGTGATTCACTAAGAGAGACAATGCCTTATTATAAAACTCATGTTAAAGTATTATAAGATGTGTTATTGTTATCGTCCAACAGCTACATCATGCTCAAGAAGAAAGTATTTAAGATGTGTTATTGTTATCGTCCGACAGCGACATCATGCTCAAGAAGTTCTGATGAACAAAAAATTTACTGAAATTTGACAAAAATGCAAAGAACATTTGATTTCTTTCATTCAATATTTAAATAAGTAACGATTTTGTAATTATCATGAATAATTTTGGTACAAATTATTTGTTGTAAAAACTCCCAACAGAGGGAATTTTAGCCCTTGAAGACTCGTTTCTGATGTGTTCTTTCAATTTCCGAGACAAGGAAGCAGTTTTTCGACTCATGCACCAGAAACACATTACTCCACAAGCTGAAATTAGTTCAACTACAACAAACAGTATTTAGGTAAACTTGACTAGATCAATAGAAACGTTCACAGGTTCTTCGGCCACTAGGTTTTTTTTCTTTTCGGTAGTTTTTGTTTGTTTGTTTTTTAAGATTCTTTCTTACACTGCTCAGCAGTTAGACGTCCGAAAGTCTGCTTTGGTTCTTACTGTAACTCTATTAGAGAGTTTGCAAGCATTAACAACCATCGTTATGTTAATATATTTAGTTTACAGACATGCTGATGAGTGAACAGTTCATCGTCATTGGTGTAAATAGCTCAGTTCATACGAACTTTTGTTTCCCATAAGATGTTTGTTTGTTTGTTTTGGAATTTCGCACAAAGCTACTCGAGGGCTATCTGTGCTAGCCGTCCCTAATTTAGCAGTGTAAGACTAGAGGGAAGGCAGTTAGTCATCACCACCCACCGCCAACTCTTGGGCTACTCTTTTACCAACGAATAGTTTTCCCATAAGAACAGGTTTGATATGGCCAAATGGTTAAGGCACTCGACTCGTAATTTCAGGGTCGCGAATTCGAATCCCTGTCACACCAAACATGCCTAAATGTCACTCGGGGGGCGTTATAATATGTTGAAAAATCCTGCTGTTCGTTGGTAAAAGAGTAGCCAAAGAGTTGGCGGTGGGTGGTGATGACTAGCTACCCCCCACTCTCACTTTCACTGCTAAATTTGGGACAGCTTGTGCGGATAGCCTTCGCACAGTTTTGCCCGAAGTTTAGAAAAAATCACAACATTTGAATAACTCGCGATAAAAGTACCCAATACTACATCATCAGAATTCCTCTATAAATATGCACACAAAGAAACAATAGCAGATCGACTCCTACATAGAATAATAAATTATTTTGACAAAAATTGGAGAGAAAAATGAACTAGTAAGAGAACTGGACAGGTACTTCATGAATAATAAGGATGATCCTAAACACCTTTCTCCAGGAAATATATATTTTCAAAATAAAAGAAACAGAGGTATTTATGTAAATGTTTTATGGTTAAAATCTGTCTAATGAAAGTGCAAATAATTATGGAACTATAAAGAGAAATGATTTATTCGCACCAAATGTGTGTGTGGACAGTATATGAGTAAGTGCGGGTTATTCTGGTCCTCGTGTACAATGTATAAACACATATGACAGATGCTGAAACAAATATAAAGAAAGAAAGAAGAGGTTGATGAAACCTGACCATCCTGAGTATATAAACATAAATACCCAAATAACTATGAGAGAGAGAACGAACTAGCGAAATAAAAATTGACTCTTCAGCGTATAAAATTTTGTACGATTGAAATCTTGTTACCTCGACGTTTCGGCTTTTTAATTTGTCATTTTGAGCTTAACATTGGAATTGATATGATATCTGACTCCTTAAAGATTTTGTTATTATTGGAAATAATAACAAAAACAAGTAGACCATCGGTTATCAAGTAAAATTATAACAACAGCTAAAAATAAAATAAATATTGATAATTTTTGTCAAATAACTACGGAATGTCTTCAAGCCGCAGCAAATCAGACAATACTTAAACAACAACATAAAACGAAAAACAACATATAGAAACCGTGCAAACACCTGTTAACTTATTTTATCACATTATTAATAATTTGAGAAGTTGTGTTGAATGTGTCTTATGAGCACAGATCTGTCATACCTTTCCCCGTTTGATAATTACTTGTGTTGTATCTCCATAAACAGTGTTTTTTTCAGATTTAACGAATCGTTACCTAGACTTTTGCAAACATCGGCTGTAAGCCAGAGGATTATTGGTTCTCGTCTTGTTACCACAAAAGCACGCTTTGTACTTTGATTTGTGGTTGAGCTATAGGAGAAAAGGTGAATTTCTATTGTCCGTCAGCAGACTAGTTACCATTTATCTGTTGCAGAGGTGCACATTGACTGCATTTTAACTCACCTTGATTTGTGCGACATCCATCCCTGCTGGCACTTGTAATATTTTTCTGGGGATATTTTTAATTTGTTAAATTTGTTTTCTTTGGTCAAACTTTTGCGACAACTGCCACAACTGGACAGCAATGCTCTGTTCGTACCAGTTCGCCACCAGAGGCTCAACGGTAAGTTTACAAGCTTACGACGCTAATAATAGGATTTCGATACCCGTGATGGATAGAGCACAGAAAGCTCAATGGCCAGTTATGACGCTTGACTCGCAAGTTAAGGGTCGATTTTTCATTCGTGGTGGCATTATAATTTTACGGTTAATCCCGCTTTGTCTGTTTTGTGAATTAGTAAAAGAACAGAGCAATAGGAGGCGGTGTGTGACTATGACTAGCTGGTTTTTCTACGGTCTTTCATTGCTAAATTAGATGACTAGCACAGATAGCACTAGTGTAGTTTTGCGCGAAATTCTACAAACAAGCATGTGTTTGTTTGGAATTAAGTACAGAACTATACAACAATCTTTCTGTGTTTTGCCCACCACGGGTATCGGAACCAAATGCAAGTGGTGTGAGTCCACTGGCATATCATTGCACCGTTGGGAGTCACAACAAGCAAGCAAACAAAATTATTAATTCAAAATAGGCCTCTTCTTATATTTCTAATCCTTTGAATTGATTTGATTAACTATTGTCAGATGTAAAATATTACAGACTCTTGTTGATTCTGTTGTTATTATTGTTTTAAATTAAGCATAAAGCTACACATTGAGCTATCTGTGCTCTGCTCATCACTGGTATCGAAACTCGGTTTTTAGCGTTTTTAGTTCACAGATAGAGCTGAGCCACTGGGGTAGGGGTTGTTGATTCTACAATCTCCATGAATACCTTATATTTTGGTTTTGTTGTGGGAATGCTTTGATGCTATGAGTCAATCTGATATTGAAATTACCCAAAGACAGAATCCTTCCATCTGAATGATCTTCTTACAGGTTTCATCCTCTTGTGAGACTTTAAATACTAAATAATTTCAGTAATGTAAACAGAAACAAGTGTTGTTTATTTCAAACTAATGTTTAAACATTTGTTTTTATATTTGTTAGTGAATTTACCAAAAAAAACTTGAATGATATTTGAGCTCGCTGTCCCTAATTTTGAATTCATAGATTAGAGGGAAGGCTGTTAGTCAGCCACGACTACTCTTTTACGAACCAAGAGTGGATTTGGCCACAACATTATAATTTATCCATGACTGAAAGGCCAAGGTTGTTTGATGACGGGATTCAAATCTTTAGGCCGCAGATTGTGAGTCAAGTGCCCAAACCTTCACACTATTCCAGACTTTGTGTAAAGGAAATAAATAATTTTCTCCACCTGGTTCATACCTTTTAGTCTAATAGTCAACTGGAATTACGTCAAGATAACAGCCATAAAGTTAGTAACTGTTTTGTTGCAAGTATAAAAGAAAGACATACATCAAGAGAGACTCTGTTTAATTTTATGTTAACACAAAAATTCTACCGAACGTAAAAGCATAGCAAAGCTGCGAATAAAAAGAATGTACAGATGCAAGTTGTACATCTTTGAACTAACTTCTATCCTAATACGAGAAGTAAAACAATACACTTGTGCAATTAATCCAGATCCACCTGTCGGTAAGTATACGGATTTACAATGCTAAAATCCGAGGTTCAATTCCTCTCAGTGGAAAGAGTGTATGTAACTCATTACGTACCTCTCTTCACGACAACAACTCCACTATCTTCTTGACTCACGGTAATAATAATACTTCTTCTTTCTTAATTTTTTTCATTTTGACTCCCACAAAGAGTCAATTGATTAATTCCACCCACATAGATTTTGTCTGAGAATACGGGTTTTGAAAGATTCAAGCCAATACAAATAGTTATAAACACAATTTTAAACATGATCATCACACTCACCACTGGAACTAGTCATGCTTGACAAATGGTGTTTTGATCAATAAATGCACCTCTTTACAAATATATCATATATATCTACAAAGCGATAAACCGTGACTGTCTTTACTCATGTAATACTGATCGTTTCAATATATTTCGTCAATTATCCAACATAATGCAGAGGAACATTAGTGTTTAGCAGTTAAAAGCACTAAGAACATCAGACAAGATGTGAAGTAACAACACGATAGCTTACTCTGTGTTTCAGTCAAAGCAGTCTATCATTTCGACTTATTCTCTGTTTCAGTTACAGCTGTTTTATAGGTCAGCTTGCTCTTTGTCTCAGTAATAGATGTTTACCACGTCAGTTACAGCTGTTTACTATGTTAGCTTACACTATGTTTCAGTTATAGCTGTTTCTCAAGTCAACTTACTCTACGTTTCAGTAAAAGCTGTTTTAGTCACAGCTGTCTACTTCGTCAGCTTACTTTGTGTTTCAGTCATAGATGTCTTCCACTTCAGCTTACTCTATGTTTCAGTTCTAGGTGTACATAATGATGACATAACATTCAAAGACACTTGAACTTCCTCCTGATGGCATCAAGACAAACATCGAGTGCGATGTTCTAAGTATTACTTGGTAACATTAACATGCATCCAATGGCATGTTCTAACCGTCGCCATACTGAAGTCACATTACACATTTGTTCTACATGTCAGTTATGACTCGCCTACCTGAAGACACTAACATGTCTTCTCGATCAAACGTATGATTATGGGAAGAATTTTTCAGTAAAGTTATATTCATGTCTTGTGGCTGAAAATCTTCTTTTTCAGATGTAGTTGTATTATTTGAGCAAATACAATAACTTTGTCTTCTAGTGTCAAAGCTTTGAGGCTTCCCTAAGCCTATGAAAGGTGACGAAAGTTCTGTTTAAGTGGAACGTTTTAATCACATACCTCATAATTGATTTATTTTGGAATTCATCACAGAAGATGTAAACAACAAAAACTGATTATAAATGTTATTTTCACTCTTATTGGAGTTCAAATTTGAAGGAATGCAAAAAAATGCATAAATACGATTTTTAAAGGTCGTTGTGAATTAAATGTTTTAGCGCACACTAAATAACATGCAGTGTTTGTAACTACCTGGCAATGGATTATTTCTCTAGCTGCTCCAAAAAAGGAATTTCAATTGAGAAGCTCAATCACTAGGTATGAAAAGATGAAAAATAAGAAAGTAACATGTATTCGAAAATGTAATTTATAGAAAACTTACAATTTTTATTGTCTTTACTACTAGATTATTCAACATTATCTGAATTGCTACACTTTCATACACCGGATACAGCGACCTTATCTACCACTAAAGAAATTGATCTACTGCACGGAATGAGGTTAGTTATGTATTAATTTTTATGCTCAGCTTTGTAAACAACGAATAACACACAATTTGGCAACTAATTAAAAATTCTGTTTTTGTTTCGTTTAAAAAGTATTTAAACATTTGACTGAATACAAAGGATCTGTTGATTTTTCTAATTTTTTTGTGTCTGTTTGTTTTGAATAGATGTGGATGGTCTGACAAATCAAGTTGGAACTGCACGTCCCTCAGAGGACATCTGTTTTTTCTTTCCATCGCAGTGACCTCTGGTGGGTTTTCAACTATTATCTCATTCTTCCTCTTCCGCTGACTCTTCAACCTCAGGGACTTCTGGTTTCTCATCTGGACTCTGTGATCTAACAATGTTGTTGTTGATATTGTTGTATTTATTTCTGCTGTTAAATTATTGTAAAAACTATTAAAACATTTCTTAAGAAAATTCAGTGGCTATCTCGCACCTTTTTCTCCAGTGAAAATTAATCCCACACTGCTAGAATGTCATGTTTAATATGGTAAGCTTCATGGGATATCAAGCTATTTTTGAGACGATTATCTTAATATAAAGACACAACGACACGAAATATTTCAAAACACTAATCGTAAATAAAATACAAATCTCCAAAAGAAGTTACTATTTTTAACACACAATAAATCATATTTCGTCTGTTAGTAAAGAACTGCTGCAAGTGTAAAAATGGCGTTTTATTTTTGATATTTCTTATTCTACTTAGTGTAACAGACCAGGATTCACTGACCGAATCGAATGCAGATATTCTTAACTGAGTGATTAGGTTAATGAGAAATTTTAGGTTTCAGTTTTCTTTAAGATACAGAATCATTTCCTGAAGTCCCCGCCAGAACAGCGATAAGTCTACGGCTTTATAACACTAACATCAAGGGATCCATTACTCTCGGTGAGCTCAGTAAATAACCAAATTTAGCTGTGCTGTAAGAAAAATACACACACTTCCTCAATGAATTTGTAATTGTTTTGCAAATTACATTTAAAATGCAACCTCTTTACGATCGGTAGAACTATATACGATATACCAAAGACACACAGTTGTGCCCAGTATTATTGTAATGCATGTATGATTTTTATAAAAAAAAATTCTAACTCTTTTTGTAGCTCACTATACAATAACCTAAATTAATTTAGGTGTGAATAATACTGAGAAATTTTCAAAAGATGAAAATGAGGTCCACAGTTTTTATTTTTAGTAAAAATACACGAAATCAGAAATAAAAATTGATATAATACAGTTAATTTCACCAACAGAAATAAGCAGTCGTAAAATACATTTATTCTGCTACAGAAATCAAAAAATGGCAAAAAGAAACATTTATTATCGAAAATACAAAAAAAAAATGGATCTCCATCTGCCGATAAGTAATATAGATATACTTCTGTAATTTCACAGGTAATTTCAAATGGGAACATTTAACATTTAAAAATAGCTCTCTTTACTTGGAAAAACATAATAAATTTACAAATAATTTCTATTTCAAAACTTATGTTTCTTTGTCCTAATTTTAAAATATTTAATTTACACATATCATTCTCAGTTTAGAACAAAACGACAAATAAATACTTACCTTAACCAACGCGCTACTCTTTTAACAATGAATAGTAGGATTGATCGTGACTTTATACTGCTCCCACCTCTGAAAGGGCGAACATACGTTTTTCTTAATATGACATATCTAATACAGAATGAGAAAATATGAAGCTAAAATATATACAAACATGAAAGAATTCTTGGTGGTAATATGCACACATAATATACAAACTCTAGTGTATTTTACATCAAGAAACATTATTTGTAAATCAATGGTCCAAAACAAGTAACACTTTCACTGACCATTACACCTTTTACATAAATCAGCAAATTTGTGTTTTTACTGCAAATTAATGAGTGACTCATTACAGTATCACTACTTATCATAGAAAATGCTTTGCATATGTTTCACTTAAAATGTAATTATTTTTTTCTCTAATAGATAGTTTAAACAGAACATTCATATTTAGTTGACTGTGAAATGGGTAGCAACTGCATATTAGAGAAACATCTGTAAAAATAAGTGAGTGACAAAAGATCTACTTTTGCAGTTCCAGTGAAGAGGACATCATTTCTTCTCCTTTTTATCTTCAGGTCTTCAAGTAATTATTTTTTTAGAGAATATTATTCTGCTATCAAGTAGCATCAGCAGAAACACCAAAAATCAGCTCCAAAATATCATTACCATGTACCTCACAAGTCACCAATTAAAATACCATTCACCTCACAAGTCACCAATTAAAATACCAAGCACCTCACAAGTTACCAATTAAAACACCGTGCACCTCACAAGTCACCAATTAAAATACCGTACACCTCACAAGTCACCATTGAAATAAATATAAAAAACTTAACATTTCCACCTTTTGATATTTGTAATTGTAAAAACTACTATTTGTTCATAAGATCTTCAGAACCAATCTAAATTGTTTGCCAAAATGCATATTGCACACTGAAAAAACCAAAATGTAAATAATCATAAAGTGTTCCATATTTGCCCAAATATTATGTGCAATCAGTTTAATGGGAAGTATTTGAAGGGAAGAAAAGTGTGTATTATATTCAGAGAAATATGGTATTTTTCAAGGTTCATTAAACACCAATCAAAATGACAGTTACCTAGAACTATGCTTATATGAGTGAATTATGATGTAATTTAAATTAAGAACTGACTAGACAAATTTTCATGATCCAATTTTATATTAATTTTTAAAAAATTTCTTATGATTATTAGTTCATTACAAACTATTTGTAAACAACATTCACAGTTAAAAAGAATCTAGTGTATCACAGAGGGAGATGTTTATTCTTAGAGTAAAACAATGTGGTGTTTTACTTTAGAAATGTAATCCATTAATAACTGTATTACCTGTCTTCTTTTAATTAAATTAACTTCTCCAGCAACACAGTTTAATAATGGAGAGCATCCATTTATTCCTCATTTATTTTTGCTATTTTATTTTTATGATTATTATAATTACTTCTTCATAGACTTTCTTCTTATCACACAGAATAAATGAAGATTCACAAAATCAGTTTCTCTGAATTAAACATAAATTAATGATGAAACAGTAATTTAAATTGTGTTCATAATATTTTTATTTGTATCCAACGTAAAGAAAGACAGGTTTCAACAGTAAAAGTTTCTAATCACATAGCATGAAACAAGAGCCTAAATCAACAACCAAGATATCCTAATCTTACCTCAAATATACCTTCTCCAGTAAGAAGGCTGAGAGCAGCAAATTCTAAAATCATAGTACCAGCACACGCAGTGCACGTTTCTCGTAACACCCCGAGTTTTGGTGATTTCAGACCAAACTTTAAGTTAATCTGAAGCAAAATAAATGCATTTATGAAATTATTAGTAAGTGAGTTTTACAAGTTCAAGTACATTCAACTTTTATATTTAAACATTTTTGTATATGACAGTATATACAATTGTATATGTCAATGGGACAGTATTAATAAAACATATATTTGTGAAATTACATAATTATATTCAAATAAAGCTAAATGAATAAACAAAATCATTAGAAAGGACTGAGTTACAAATCACAAATTCCAACCTCTGATTATATTATAACCATAAAATGTTCCAGCTAAAAACCAAAACACATTAACATTAATTTTTTATTTGTAGGCTGCACATTATTTTTTAAGAAAAGGGATTCTAGGGTGCAAGCTACAATGTGGGATTATAGAATGTGTCTTATGTTTTGGAGGTGGTTATGGAAGTAGGACCCACATGAATGCTAACTTCAAGGGGTAAGTTTTATCTTACCACCAGATATCAGTACTTTATTTGCATTTTTATTTATTATTTTTCATCTTTTTATGTTTATCTTTTTCTTATTCTAACTTAGGAGAGCAGTTACCTTCTGACAACTCTCTTCATGCAGTGAATGGTGATAGAGATGTGGGTGCTCACGTCCACATCTCACTCTCCTAATTTCCAATTTTTTAAGCGAGACTAGCGAATCGGAGGTTAAGAATGATAGACGGTGTAACCCCACTGCAATGTGAGTCCGATTTCTTCAGTCACCTCCCAAACCTATGGTTACATATTATAATCCAATGTTTTGAACCCGAGAATTTCCCCGTTTTTTTTAAATGTGCAGCATATTTGAAACAAAATTCATTTTAATGTGTCAATGTACTCTAATTGAGAAATATTGCATACACACATTTTTTGATATACACACACACATGCAGTATGGTCAACTAATAAAAATATGTGAATTTACACATTCCCTAAATATGTTAAATAAAACCAGCAGAGTAATCAAATTTTTGACATAATGACAGCATTCAATTTATTACAGGATACAAAACATCATAGCTGGTTCTCTAGCATAAATTCTACCACTAAATTAATTTCAAAAGTGAAACAAGAAGTAACATTACTTTTCTAACAAGTCAAAAATAGAGATATTCCTGTAGTCGATAAACATAGTTATTAACTATACGTGCACAACTTGGAGATGAAAGTGTGCAAGTCATTACTGGGACAGAAATATAGATAAACATGAACTTCATAAACACTGGTTATTATCTATATGTGCAAGCCATGACCTTTTATAAGAGTTCCACTAAACACGGTATTATATATTTGATATCAGTTTTCAAATATTCATTTTATTCTATGAATCTCACTTAATGAAACTTCATTCATGATGTTAGGAAAACACACAGTTTCAAGAAGTCTTGATAGTAAATAAAAACCCGATAATCTGTGTGCTTATGAAAGGTCCACCTTTTGAAAGAGCTCAGGTTACAGGGTTTTTTTTTCATTTCTAATGAAAGTTCAAGGTGGAAAAGAGTAAATACCAGATACAATATATACAAATACTCAAGTTATCCATTTCAGGTGTTCTACAAATACACTATGGAAACTTTACAAAAACAACTGTAATCTTCATATGAACATAACTTGATAATCTGAATCACTCTGATACTCTTAGTTTGTAAACAGTCATGAGTAAACATACTCTTGAAACTTATGTAATATTTTACTCAAAACTTGTCATACTTTATGCAGCAACCAAAAAGTAAATTGAGAACAATAACCAACATTTCTCCCATACGGAATTTTAATTCAGGTCAGATGAGAAGTAATTTTAAAATAAAGGAAGCTCCATAAGTGTACAATCATTGGAAGTACCAGATGCCATGATATATAATATTTAGTACTCTTTAATTTAAAATATCTTTCATTAAAACAAAAAAACATGATTTCCAAATTGTCAACCAGCTGCAGATGGCAACCTCACTATTAACGGTGGATTTCTGGGTCTTTGTGAAAATATTAATAAACTTTTTCTATGTAATTTTAATGTGATTCGTACCATTCTAATTTTTGTCAAACACTTTCTGGCTTCACAATGTTCCAATAATGTTGTAAAAATATATTCATTTTTAACAAAGTGAATACATTGAAGGTTCACAATATGAGAAACATCTGACATAATAACAAAATCTTCTTATTTTCTCATGAAACATGAAAAATGTCACCAGTACTTTGTACAATAAAAGAATCTATTCCAAAATAACTTGCCCGAAGGGGGCGGTACTCCAGTAATAGTGTTAAATGTAGGAGTCGGTACCCTAGTTCCTTGGCCATGTTCAGTAATTCTTCTCTATACCAATGCATGTGGTTTAGTTTGTCTTGAAGATATGAACAAAAGATGTGACCACTTAAGATACGCCTGGTAGATAAATGCAACAAAATTCTCTTGCAATTAATGTTAAGTTGTATTGTTTCAATTTATTTTGTAATAGAACAAACAAATATGAACTACTTTAGATAATGAAGTACATAAAAACAGTGAGATACATAATGATGTCAGAAACTTGGATGTCTCAGTGGCTAACACCATGACGTGTTTAACACAGAACTGCTACTTCATTTATATAACTTCAACACATATTTTGCTAACTTTTGTTTTGAAAGTTTCAAAGAACATCTTTTACTTTCTTCTACACTTCAATCAATATGTAAAAATTAATTGTATGTGGAAACTTGTAAGGCAGTAAGCAGTTTTTAAAATAAACACTTTGTACAAGGACTAGCATGCATCACAAGATTTACCATTACTAATGTAAAAGTTTTAATAAACATTATTTATGATATACATTACACTAAGACTTCAGTATATCATCTTTACCACATTTTTATACCTTGTCTCTTCTATGTACCTAGGCTATTATTTATACTCAAATAACACAGTTTCCTGTATTGAATAATAAACTTTCTATTTTCTTTGTTCAAGAAGAAAAGCTCCTCATATTAGTACATACCCAACCATCCTGATGTTTGTCTCAAACACTGACACAATTAGATCAGAATCAAACTTCACGTCTCGGATTACTAGTTTCACAGCATGTTCAAATTCATCCAAGTCCCCTAATAACTGTAGGAAGGCATTGAACCAAAGTTACTTATTCATATAAAGTTTTACTTAGCATAATACATGATCATATGATGGTGACTACATATATAAATCAGCCACCTTACTCAGGTCTGGATTGAGACCTTTATAGATCCTAAACACTGGAAAGATTATGGTGCCCTATTTACAATACAATAATACTAAAGTGTAAAATACATTTTTATCTTTTGAAACAAAACAAAATTGGATGTATTCTAAAATTAAAATGACTGCTTTCTCGATTTTATAATTGAAAAATCCTGGATAACTTAATCAAAGCATGTCCACTTCTGTAAACTGGAGAGAAAGTGAATCAAATCTGCCCTGACAAAATGTTGAGAACATATTTTCAGCTGTGAAACAGAGTTCTGAGTAACAGTTAGTAATCACCAATGTTAGAAAATAATACTTCTACGATTTATTTGAAATATCAAATTCTTTCAAAAAAAAAAAATTTTGACCCTGGTTTTTGGTGCCATAGGCATGTGCTTAGACCTATCATGTAATCCACAACTGACTTTGCTTGTAATATAACATCTGGTAAGCTTTTCACTAATTTGTTCTTGCATAGAAATTAACTTGCATATCTTTTATCTTCTGATTTATCAGGGTAATTAAACTTTCATATCACTTTATTTCATCTATTGATTTAACAGAGCAATTAAACTTGCATATCATCCTCTTTCACCTTCTGATTTAACAAGGCAATTAAACTTGCTCATCACTATCTTTCATCTTCTGATTTAACAGGGCAATTAAACTTACACATCACTATCTTTCACCTTCTGATTTACCAGGGCAATTAAACTTGCATATCACTATCTTTCATCGATTAATTTACCAGGTCAATTAAATGTGCATATCACCATCTTTCCCCTTCTGATTTACCAGGGCAATTAAACACTCTCATCACTATCTTTCACTGTCTGATTTAACAGGGAAATTAAACTTACACATCACTATCTTTCATCTATTATTTTACCAGGGCAAATAAACTTGCTCATCACTATCTTTCACCTTCTGATTTAACAGGGCAATTAAACTTACACATCACTATTTTTCATCTATTAATTTACCAGGGCAATTAAACTTGCATATCACCATCTTTCCCCTTCTGATATACCAGGGCAATTAAACTTTCTCATCACAATCTTTCACCTTCTGATTTACCAGGGCAATTAAACTTTCTCATCACAATCTTTCACCTTCTGATTTACCAGGGCAATTAAACTTGCATGTCACTATCTTTCATCGATTAATTTACCAGGTCAATTAAATGTGCATATCACCATCTTTCCCCTTCTGATTTACCATAGCAATTAAACACTCTCAACACTATCTTTCACTGTCTGATTTAACAGGGAAATTAAACTTACATATCACTATCTTTCATCTATTATTTTACCAGGGCAATTAAACTTTCTCATCACAATCTTTCACCTTCTGATTTACCAGGGCAATTAAACTTGCATGTCACTATCTTTCATCGATTAATTTACCAGGTCAATTAAATGTGCATATCACCATCTTTCCCCTTCTGATTTACCATAGCAATTAAACACTCTCATCACTATCTTTCACTGTCTGATTTAACAGGGAAATTAAACTTACACATCACTATCTTTCATCTATTATTTTACCAGGGCAAATAAACTTGCTCATCACTATCTTTCACCTTCTGATTTAACAGGGCAAGTAAACTTGCATATCATCCTCTTTCACCTTCTGATTTAACAAGGCAATTAAACTTGCTCATCACTATCTTTCACTGTCTGATTTACCAGGGCAATTAAACTTTCTCATCACAATCTTTCACCTTCTGATTTAACAGGGCAATTAAACTTACACATCACTATCTTTCACCTTCTGATTTACCAGGGCAATTAAACTTGCATGTCACTATCTTTCATCGATTAATTTACCAGGTCAATTAAATGTGCATATCACCATCTTTCCCCTTCTGATTTACCATGGCAATTAAACACTCTCATCACTATCTTTCACTGTCTAATTTAACAGGGCAATTAAACTTACACATCACTATCTTTCACCTTCTGATTTACCAGAGCAATTAAACTTGCATATCACTATCTTTCATCGATTAATTTACCAGGTCAATTAAATGTGCATATCACCATCTTTCCCCTTCTGATTTACCAGGGCAATTAAACACTCTCATCACTATCTTTCACTGTCTGATTTACCAGGGCAATTAAACTTTCTCATCACAATCTTTCACCTTCTGATTTAACAGGGCAATTAAACTTACACATCACTATCTTTCACCTTCTGATTTACCAGGGCAATTAAACTTGCATGTCACTATCTTTCATCGATTAATTTACCAGGTCAATTAAATGTGCATATCACCATCTTTCCCCTTCTGATTTACCAGGGCAATTAAACACTCTCATCACTATCTTTCACTGTCTGATTTAACAGGGAAATTAAACTTACACATCACTATCTTTCATCTATTATTTTACCAGGGCAAATAAACTTGCTCATCACTATCTTTCACCTTCTGATTTAACAGGGCAATTAAACTTACACATCACTATTTTTCATCTATTAATTTACCAGGGCAATTAAACTTGCATATCACCATCTTTCCCCTTCTGATTTACCATGGCAATTAAACACTCTCATCACTATCTTTCACTGTCTGATTTAACAGGGAAATTAAACTTACACATCACTATCTTTCATCTATTATTTTACCAGGGAAAATAAACTTGCTCATCACTATCTTTCACCTTCTGATTTAACAGGGCAATTAAACTTACACATCACTATCTTTCATCTATTAATTTACCAGGGCAATTAAACTTGCACATCACCATCATTCATCTATAATTTACCAGGGCAAGTAAACTTGCATATCATCATCTTTCATCTCCTGATTCAAAAGGGCAATTAAACTTGCTCATCACTTTCTTTCACTTATTGATTTACCAGAATGATTAAACTTGCATATCACTATCTTTTGCCTGTTGATTTACCATGGCAATTACACTTACATATCACTATCTTTTGCCTGTTGATTTACCAGGGCAATTACACTTACACATCACTATCTTTCACCTATTGATTTACCAGAACGATTGCACTTACACATCACTATCTTTCACCTACTGATTTATTAGTTTGTTGAAGAACATATAATACTTATTCTTTTCTTTTATTAAAATGCATAGTTTAGCCTCTAAATAGACTGAAGCCTAAATAGAAAAACTAATTTGAATGATATAGATCACATTGTCTGCATCTACTCCGTTTGTATATTTATATAACCTTCAGATTGCATTATCTGTGTCTTCTCTAACTGCATGTTTACATAACCTTCAGATCACATTATCTGTGTGTTATCTAACTGTATGTTTACATAACCTTTAGATCACGTTATCTGTGTGTTATCTAACTGCATGTTTACATAACCTTCAGGTCACGTTATCTGTGTGTTCTCTAACTGTATGTTTACATAACCTTTAGATCACGTTATCTGTGTGTTATCTAACTGTATGTTTACATAATCTTGTACTGAAGAGATTATAGGCATCTTGAGAACTAACTTGACTTCTGTTAATACTCGGTGAGATATTTTTAATTATCCAGTGTATGGTTTTTATATATACTCTAAAATTGCATGCACTCAAACATTCAGGAAACTGAAGCTTGCTTCACGGAGAAAAGGTTTTACCCAGTAGATTATTAACCACTCATACCTAGGCCTAGTTTGTTTTTTATGTGTATGTTATTCAACCATTAATTAATCAAATTTATTATAAGGTAAGCAATAGTTTATAATTCAAATTTGTCTATCTATGTATTAATCTCTTAATTTTAAAACAAGAGTTAATATGATTAAAAATGTTCATTTTAGTTTATACTTTTAAACTTTCAATTTCACTTTGATGATTTCACTACAGTTAATGTTTCTAAAAGCTTGATGTATTTCTGAACATTCACAAATTGTATTTAGATTTACAGTAAACATTATTAGGTATTGCTTTACATATACAAGATCAGTCAATCTGACCATGCCAATGAACAGTCGCCTAATAATTTGGTTGTTTAAAAATTTATTAACTTAAAATGTAAATCTCCATTACTGATGCAATGTTTTCATATTACTTGTAAAATTAATTTCAATTTATGAAAAGATAAAATAGTAACTTTCAAACTGTGAAATTCTAAAATTTAAGGATGGTTTGGTAAAGACTGTACAAAAACTAGGGTTAAAATTGTGAGTCTTGAGAAGCCTGTTTCACAAGATGAATGTTTCAAAAGAAGGTTGATACTCAGTTACCAGTTAGTTTGTTATTAACCATGAAACCACACTGTTAAATGTTTGCACTATACTCACCACAAGTATCAAAAATCAGTTTTTAGTGTTATAGTTTCCAGATATCAGCTGAGCCATTAGACTCTCAACTGCCAAAATTAGATTATAAACATAAAACACACATTGATATAATAATAATAATAATAAATAAAATATATTCAGATAACATCTTACCACCAAGGTGTCCAAAGAATCAACAAGTGTCAATGAGAAGCTAGGAAAGAAAATGTCCATTAGGGTTTGGAAAACAGTTCACACATTATATTTAATATTTACACCTTATCAAATTAACAAGTAACATACAGAGTAAAAACTACTAAAATTATAAATCAAAACCTTAAAGGTAATAACTAATATTCTTCACAAGTGTTTTTGTCTACTTTTACTTGCTATGCTTATTGTGAAATGTATTCACTTTCAACAACAGTCTGTATGTAAAGAACTGGAACAGTAATAATCTTAGCAAGCACACATACTCTGAACTATTTATAAACCACTTTTAGTTTTGGAAAGAATTCCTTTATGTTCTACCACATGTTGTTGAGTACTTTGAGTTGTAGAAACTCAACACTTTATCCATTCTTTTTGGAAGCTAACAATCAGATTATTTTTCTCAGCTCTGAAACAGCATCTTTGTAACTTGGAAATGAGAGAGTCAGATCTGAAGAATTGATGAGGGGAACTGCAGTACTTCTAACCAGGTATATTCTTCACCCATCTGTGAAAATATGTAGTAGATAAGGGAGGATTACATCAAAGTGGGAGAGGCACAATGGTGACCATAACCTGATACACGTGTAACTTGATCACACAAAGTACATTAGTGGATAAAACAAAAAATGTGCTCCTAGATACAAGGTGGATAGAAGATGACAGGCCATACCTAGTAAATCAACTACATCCAAAACTCATGCTGCTGAGAACCGGCATCGGGGTAGAATCATACTACATCTCAAGTTCAAGAGATTGGAGGGAATCTAGAACTACTCCTGAGCATGACATACATGTTAGCTTTGACCTAATGTTCTGGGGACCTGGTACTGAAAGGAGGATGTACATATAATATAAACCAACCTCCTTAACAAAAAACCAACAGGAACTATCCAAAAATCAAACATCCTCGAATTAAGTTGCACGACAGAAGGCAAAAAAGACAAGACTGGAACAATTTTCCCTTTATCTCTTCTGTGATCCACAGAAGAGAAGAAATACAATCAAGGGAGGACTTGTGATGACTGGTTCAACTCTAAATCCAAAGCCCAGCCATAGGGTACCAACATTTATATGGGGTTAGATGAGGGTTCCCAACTAAAGGGGTAAACTTCAATTTGACATCTCACTCCTTAGTAATTTTATAATGCATAATGGAGGATATTATATCATCTACAGCACACCACTGCCCTCATCTATGCTGAATTGTTATAACCATGTGTGGAACTCATTCAATATGATGCCTCCATGGTTTACTATCCCAGTAGCTTGAAACTGGAAAGTGACAAGAATTCTCATACTCCACCAGAAGAAAGAGGAATGAGGACAATCATGGAGTGTCACCATCAGAGACAATGGGTGACCACAAAACCCTATTTTGAAAAGTAAACCAGACTGATTTACTCAATAGGATATCCTTTTCTGCTTTACCTATGCAGCCATGGGCAGTACCAATCTGGAACAGTCAAGTTTGTGAAGCAATTACATTGTGTGGTTATTCACCTACATATTATCTTGTGGAACATTCCATCTTAATGGTGAACAATGCAAAACCATGGAAGTTAAAGAGTGAGTCAACATGGATGGATTGCATGCATTTCTAATTAAAGAACATCTGGTCAGGCACCACCAACTACAAAGTGGGAGCCATATAAAGAATAAATGTCCCTGTATAGAAAAGTATGCATGAATACAGAGTTAACCAGTCAAAGTCAAACTGAAGCTTGAAGAACAGCCACAGGTAGAAGACAAAAAACTAATGAAGAAATCATGATATGTCGTAAATAATGGGAGATAAACATAATAAGTGTTGTTCGTATGTCTGACTGTAGGACTTCCTCCAATGTTTGATGATGACAAGATGCAAAGCAAAAGATGAGAGGTCAAATACGAGGAGAAGACACTGAAAAAATTCTAACTGGAAGAATACAAGAAGGAATAAGACAACTGAATTAAACAACAAACCCAACTGGTGAATGCAGAAGGGGAAGACTCATGGGATAATACATTGGGAATGGGTACCATGGAAGAAGGCCATCCAAATAATATAAAAATGAAAGGTACAGAATAGACAAGTTACCTAAATTGGAACAAAGGTACAGATGAGAAATATGTGAAAAGAAGGAGTTACCTTCCATAGTCTCTGAGAAGGAGTGATTCAGATAAAGAAGACTGGTGTTATGGCAAAGTGTACATGAAATATAAATAGTGAGCAAGTCAGACCTCCGATGTCCACAGACAAGAGGAAAAGGAAATATGTGTTAAAAAAAGAAGAAACATCACACATGAAGAAATAGGTTCAAATGAAGAACCACATTAATATCTCAATCCAGAAAACCAGGCTGTCTGGGGGTATAACAAATCCAGGAGATGGATGGTATGGAATAGGGCAACCAAATAACCCTAGATCAAAGAGACCAGAGAACCTCAGTCAAAAACCCATGCGAGAAACTCAGCCACAGAGATATGGTACGTTAAATCAATGAAGAACCCAAGTGTAATGGACCAACAACAAAATACCTCCACTGAAGGACATATGGAATGAGTTAAAAATGAAAGCTACATGAAAGAAACCCCATCTCCTTGCCAATGGCTGGATAAAAGCCAGGCATTAAAACAAAAGATATGAATGGCAGAACGTAAAACCAGTTACCAAGGTTGACAAAGAAGGGAGGGAGATAAGAGAAGAGGTACTGGAGGGGAAAAAATGCAGTTGGTGTATTTGCAGAAACTTTGATTTAGCTGGTCAATAGAGAGCAATCAGAAGGACTTCACACAAAGTGATATGGATGCAAGAGATCACCTGATGAGATAATCAGATAGGAGGATAAAAAAAGGACCAATTTTGGCTGAAGGCATCAAACCACCAGAGCCCAAAGATGAGGTACAAGGGGTCAAAGGGAGTAATCTGGGATTGAGAGCTGTTGTATATGCATCTATGTGTGGAAAACTCACAGACTGCAAAGCTTATAAAATGACTCGCAATGAGATGAATGTGGTGCGTTTGGGTACAATAAAGGAGATCATATGTATGAAAACAAAGATCTTGACCAGGTGCCCTTTGATGATTAATCTTTGCTACCACTGTAAAACTATTCTTAGAATTGTTGGTCTAGAAAAGGACAGTCTGCACAATGGATATGCAAAAGCAAACTGATCCAAAACATAGGGGGAGGCATGGTAATCTCATTGCTTGATTGCAAGACAAATTGGTTAGCATGTAACTGAATCCCTGGGGAGTGGGGAAACACTAAATGGAGTTATAAAGATTGATCATGTAGTGAGGAAAGACACAGTTCATAAGAAATAGGGGTAAGGGATAAAACATCTCACACCTGAGAAATAAAACCTTAAAAGATCATATTAGGCCTAACTGAATCCTCATAAGGTGTATGGAAAAGCATGGAAAAATAGGAGTGTAAATAGATAATCTAAGTCTTTGAGAGGAAGTTGTGTGAGGTTCGTAGATAGAGTTTGATTCATGTAACAATCTCCTTCCAAATCACCCACATCTGAAACCTGTGAAAATAGTGCTAGTTGCAGGTGTGACACTTGAAATAGGAACATAAACTTCAGAATTCATAATCAAGAAAAGCCAAACAAAAATCAAAATTATAAATAATAATATGACTGTCATAAACTGTTATTAAACTGAAGTGAAGAAACAGTCTGAAATAAATTGAAAGTAAATAAAATGACAACCACTTTATGAATAAAGCTTGAAACAAAGTTACGCACCAAGCAGAACTGGTGTTATATGAATGAATATACTAAAGCTTGAAACAAAGTTACACATCCAAACAGAACTGGTGTTATATGAGAAGTGATCGTTTGGTAGAGTGAGTCACATGTCTCATGAGTATGTTGGAAAAATGTTTCCAATACAGAAGAACAGAAGGATTGTGGCATGAATAAGTAAAGTTTTGTATACAGACGGTGACAACAAACAAGAATAGCTGATGTTATGAGTGAATGAGAGCACCTTATCAGAATCTATTCTGTGTATTTGTTTGTGAAAGATAGTACATTATGCTTCTCTGTAGGTCAGTTAACATTTTCACAAGCTTGGTTACATCTTTTGTGAACATCATTTGGGTAATGTATTACCCTAAAAACTTCAAGAAAAACATAAAAGTCATCCAGTTATCAGTAAGAAAACAATAGTAGAAATCCAATTAGACAAATAGATGGGACTGGCTGATTGTGAGCAGTAAATAAATCTAAATCTCAGCACTTTTATGGATGCAACATATCAATATATATAAACTAAAATACAATTAAAAGTTAACATTTCTTAATTATTGGAAATGAAAAATATTTAAATATTTCAAAACTAAAAACTTCAAAATACACACTGAACTGTGTGTGGAATGTTGTAAAACATGGACGTGTTCACAAAGTTTCTAATTCAATTATTGCATTTTGTTTTAAGCAATATGGATTGAAATCAATAATTGTTATTATAAAAACAAAAAGTTAACAATAAACATTCACAACAAATACACAAAGGTAAACGTGTAAAACAGTTATACAATAGTTTTTTTGTTCTGTAACAGATAGGAAAAGGTTAGATTTTTTTTAATGTAAAAATAGCTTCATAATCAGAAAATAAAATTAGCTTATGGTTTATTTAAATTTATTATAGCATGTCTATTTATGATTGATTCAACTAATAAAATTAATTGATTTTGAATACATCTTATAGTCCTAAGTATCTTATGTGATGTGCAATATTGTACAGATTCTCGAAAGTGAGTTTTTTTTTAGGGCTTTTTACGGCCTCCATAAATTTTGTTATTACACTATTATTTTGAACCCATTTCTGGTCTTTGTATTCTTACCAACAAATACAAAGATTTGAATTAGTGTCCTGTTATTATTTGTTGTGGTGTAAGCCAGGCATTCTGTTGTTTGTTCAGAAAGACAAGCTCACAAATAACATTTTTGGCCTCTGACACTTTAGTTGTATTGGTTAAGACTAGCAATGTTACACACACATTAATACAACATTTTTAAACTATAATGTTGTGGATACACATACAACCTACCATACACTTTATAATCCTGTACTGTAGCTTGTACCCTGGGATCTTTTTTTTTTTTAATGTAATATATTTTATTTAATTTTTTTTTAATTTTAATGTGTTTTGTTTTGGTTTTTCAAAAAAATATGGTTATAATATAATTAATCAGAGGTTGGGATGTGCCATTTCTAATGCAGTCCTTCCTCAAGATTTTATTTAGTTATTTAACTTCATTTAAATGTATTTAATTAATTTCATTAAAATTTATTCAATGTATGTGAATGGTCAGTGACTACCTCACACTTTCCACTGTATTGTTCAACCTTTGTGAAGTTAAGTATAAAAGCCTTAACTAGGAGCATACTGATTAAAAATATTTTTGATGAAACCATTATTTAACCTAGTAGACTTGTTATAGTAATTATATTGCTGCAAATTTAATGAAATGTAATAGCAAATGTTGTCTCACATGTCCTGCTTTAAAAATAAAAAAAGGAAAAAGAAGACTGATAGACAGTGTATCCCCACCTCAATGTGGGACCTACTTCTTCAGTCACCACCAAAACCAAGGATACACTTTATAATCCCACATAACAGCTTGTACCTTTGGATCTTTTTAAAAATGCAACATATTTTGTTTAATTTTTGAATTTTAATGCCCTTTGTTTTGGCTTTTACAAAATTATGGTTATAATATATATTTAAAAACATCTGTAATTTAGAAACTAAGTTAAAGTTTACTTTTGAGAAAAAAAGTATTTTCATATACAAAATACATCTAAAACATTACCTTAAATAAACCTTACTGTGTTTTGAAGCTATTGTTCCATGATTATGTATAACAAGTATGTGATGCTCATCCATTATTGGTTGATGATTCCCATTTTGTCCTGTATTTAAGATTTTTAAAGGAACACCAAATATTTCTAAAGCTAACTTCAGCAGATATTTATATTTTTTTAGATTATGTAAAATACAGAAGTAATAAATCTACTTTTCAGTACCTAAACAACCTTCACAGTACCTTATGTAGAATTCTACAAACGTTTTGGTGCAATGTACCAAGTTATTTGCGTTGTCGGTAAGAAAGAATTTAAAATGGACTGCTTTGAGCAGATGTTTACCTTGCAAGTCTAAGGCATGTTTTTTTGTGTATACTGTCTTAACAGTCAATAGTAAATGTTTTAATGTGTTGTTTACTCATTCTTTGCCATTTAAGGTACTTTTTTGCCCAAACATTCTGTTAGGGTTAAGGGCAAGTCTTTGCTATTCGTGTTATGAACCTCTATCATGATTCATGATTAGTCATTTAAATTAGTTTAAGATCTTAAATAAAGCCAATGATGAATGCAATACTCAGTATAAGATTCTATATTGAAATATTTAAGTTTTCACTGAATTAAGTTCACAGTAATTTGTCACTTAAGTTATGATGTACTGTTAATTTCTTTCTGATAAACATTCTCACCAAAATGAAATACTGCTTGAGTATTCATATACCCATATGTTATTTATGTCATAATATAATGTATTGTAAATGTTCTCACCAAGGAATGTATGCTAATATTCATGTAGTCTTTTGTACAAGTTGTTACTAAGCCTTATTTTAACGTTATTTGGTTTTCAAAAATGTTTTCATCAAATGTAAAGACTGTTTTGTATTCACACACACACAATGTCTTAATGAACTTAAATGAATAGACACATACAGTGATGATTTAATCAACATAAATAATTCTGAAATATATAAACTTCTATACCTAAATAATGTGCATCTGTGTAAGAAATTGAAATATTATCATATACAATGTTATTGACACCATTTAACAAACAGAATTAGAAACTCAAGTATTATTATATACATAGTTATTCACACCATTCACAAAACATAACTAGAAACTGCAGTATTATTACACATAGTTATTCACACCATTCACAAAACATAACTAGAAACTGCAGTATTATTACACAGTTATTCACACCATTCACAAAATATAACTAGAAACTGCAGTATTATTACACATAGTTATTCACACCATTCACAAAACATAACTAGAAACTGCAGTATTATTACACATAGTTATTCACACCATTCACAAAACATAACTAGAAACTGCAGTATTATTACACAGTTATTCACACCATTCACAAAATATAACTAGAAACTGCAGTATTATTACACATAGTTATTCACACCATTCACAAAACATAACTAGAAACTGCAGTATTATTACACATAGTTATTCACACCATTCACAAACACAACTAGAAACTGCAGTATTATTACACAGTTATTCACACCATTCACAAAATATAACTAGAAACTGCAGTATTATTACACATAGTTATTCACACCATTTACAAAACGTGACTAGAAACTGCATAATTATTACACATAGTTATTCACACCATTTACAAAACAGAATTAGAAACTGAAAATAAATCAGACACACATTAAATTTAGAAGTTAAAGTAATTGATAAAAAGGATATCAATATAAATATTTCTAATAAAAGAAAAAAATTTAATTTTTCCATTTATAGTTTACCCTCCTTACATCGTAATGTCCCAAACCCATCTATTATAAACATTATAACTTCACAGTTATTCAGATATTGTTTATCTCTCCTCACATAGTAATGTTCCAAACCCACAAAGGATGTTTGTGATATAAAATTTATACCATTTGTCAGCTCCATGATCCCATCCATATGAGTAAAAATTCGGTGCACAGCTGTAACACTTTGGCTGGTGAAACCTGCGAGGATCTCCGACTCTGGAATGGTCTTTAAATCCCTCTAAACTATAACTCCTATGAAAGAATTCAAAGTAAAATGAGGAGTTACCTCAATCAGTATATCCCTGATGATCTTTGATTTCAAGAGAAGTTTGGAATGTTATGATGAAGCTGTTTCCACTAAATTGTCCCCAGACCATAATTTTGTGACTGATTCAGGAGAGCTAGCAAGCCCTTCTAAACACTTCTGAATACAAAATGAAGACAAATGCCCTAAGGGTTTTTCAGTTAAAGAGTGTATAATTAAAAATCATGGGACAGATTCAAGTTGTGAGTTTGACCAGACAGAGTCATCAATATGCGGTCGTTTGCCAGCAGTTGGATTTTTCCCTTTTGCAATCATGCTTGTTTATTTTTTTTTTATTTAAGGGATATCCATGATGAAAAAAAAGAATATTTTGGTGCCCACTGACCCCACCCACCATGAAGCTCTACGAGAGGATGCACTACAGTGCTATGTAAGGTCACTGCAGTGACACCAGGGTTTTGTGAGCACTATACCCAAATATCAGTATCAGACATAATGTCAACTACACCCGTTGAGGACGTCCGATGCTGGCATTCAGTTGACCCTGGCCAAAATGGACTAGCCAACTGATCTTGGGGGGTGCCACCTCAAGACCACCCATCAACAGGAATTCAAGGCAAAAGTGGTGTGTTGGACCCTTCAAACAACAGGATCCTCTCCTCCCCTCCATGACAAACATGTAGGTCTTTAGATCCCAGAGGAGGTAAACTGAAAGTACAGAATCTTCTCTGGGAGATCCCCTCACCACGTACGAAAATCCACATTGTGGGAAAAATCAACTGTGTTGACCAACAAACTAACAGATTTACTGAATTACATCATGACCAACAATACAAAAAGTAGTTCCAAGGGACATAGAACATTATTCATATAGTGTCACTAATCAATTCAAATCAACTTTGCTGACCAAGAGGTTTGCTGAATTACATCATGACCAACAATACAAAAAGTAGTTCCAAGGGACATAGAACATTATTCACATGGTGTCACTAATCAATTCAAATCAACTGTGCTGACCAACAGGTTTGCTGAATTACATCATGACCAACGATACAAAAAGTAGTTCCAAGGGACATTGAACATTATTCACATTGTGTCATTAATCAATACAAATCAACTGTGTTGACCAACAAACTAACAGATTTACTGAATTACATCATGACCAACAATACAAAAAGTAGTTCCAAGGGACATAGAACATTATTTACATTGTGTCACTGATCAATTCAAATCAACTGTGCTGACCAACAGATCTGCTGAATTACATCATGATCAACGACACAAAAAGTAGTTCCAAGGGACATAGAACTTTGTTCATATAGTGTCACTAATCAATACAAATCAACCGTGTTGACCAACAAACTATTATTAAGAGATTTACTGAACATACTTTCCCAGTGCATCGTCAATATCTCCTCGATTGGGTTCTTTGTCCCGGTACCTTCCTTTACAACTCAGTGGCATCAGTTCATTGGCAGGATATGCATGATTCTGAAAAGAGAGAGTTTCTGGAATGAAAGAAATACATGGTATGCAGTGTACAACCTTATCAAGATATCAGTTTATCTAGCTATTAAAACAATAATTTCATCTGTTGGTAACTTACAGTTTGAATTAAATAAGAAGTAACAAAATACCTAATTAACTCTAATTTGGGGTTGTTTTATTTTTTTATAAAGTTTTTTATTGCAATAAAATAATAAGGCTAGATGAAATACTGATTGAACATTCAAATTCATCTTAAATGTAGAACATTACTAACAATGGTTGGAAATGCTGTACAAATTACATGACAACCATCTATCTGAAAATACATTATTAATCTCTCATGTCTTTGAAAATACTTACCAAGTAATACTTGTAGGCATGGTAGAACACTTCCCGACTCTTCTCTCTATGTAAGAAAGACTAAGTTGTTATACAATAATTCCCCACTTTCCTGAATGTTTACAGCATGCAACTAGCACCTTCAAATAACTACTGAGGCTCAATCCTACAATATGTGTCTTAACATGTTATAAATTTTGCACTAACTGACGATAATGCTATTAATTAACATTAATGTGTCCTCAAGGTATACAAAAATAATTATTACTGCCCATTGTTGTTTCACATAAATAATTAAAATGATCATATCTTAAACATTTCTTGTCCTACAGAAACCAAATTCCACCAAGGGCATTTAAAGAATACAATTTTATTAAACAAGTAAGAACAAGGTGCCTGGTGTGTCTATGTATTTCAAACTGTAACTGAAGGCACCAAATATATTTTTCAACCAAAGTAATCTAAATGAAGCTACTATAAGCAGCTGGACAGTGTTCACCACTTCGATCAACATGCTGCTCATTTTTGCAAAATATTTTTCTCAAATCATCCATTTCATGTTGTTAAAGGGGGAAAATAAGAAGTTATCACTCAGTCCGATGAGATTTTCCATAACTCTAAAATTATAAACAGTTATCTAATTTATTTTATGTCACTGTATCCATATATCAAAGTATTGAAACAGTTGAATTCTAAAACACTAAAAAGCTTCTGCAGTAAAATCAATCATAGATGGTGTATGACATAAAATAAAAGCATTTATTCTACACCCAAATACATTGTTTTCTGCAACACAGATGTGAAAAGTGTTAAAGCTGACTAAAAGAGTGCATGACCGGAAAATGGCATTATTTAACTACTCACTGCTTACAATTTCCAAGGGTTATAGGTAATGTACATGTAACAAAAATTCTTATGCACATGTTCTTGTATTTGTTCACAGTTATAAGATATTAGTTTAGTTTACAATGGTGTATCTAATGAAATACTTAAAGTTTCCAACATGGCACTTATTTTGAGTCAGTGAGGAAATCTGCAATTCATTGTCTTATGATATCAGTTGACTGTATTAGATAGTTGACAAAAAATACAGTGCGTTCTAGTGTAAAGTCAGTGGCTATCAAAAACTAATGGAATTCTGTTGCCACTTAATAATCTAAGCATACTTATGAATATTCAAACCAGTTGTGAAAAGTTGCAAAAATTATTAAAAAAAACTGGTTGAAAAAATGTTATTGGAAAACTACATTAAAATAATTGTTTATGTTTCACTTGGATTTTTCAAAGTCAAAACAATAAATTCAAATACTCTTCATGTTTTATGATAAAAGACTAACAAACTTTATTTACTGCATCAAAATTTGTAAATAATTTCTTTCAACCATTTAACTGGAACTTTCATGGTAATTTATATTTGCTAGCAGCCAAAAATTTTACTTTCAAGCCTTGTAGTTATAAATCATTCATATTTGCTGAACAAGTACAACCATTTTCACACTGTATTTCAATAAAGTATCTCACATGTTATTTATTATTATTATTACTACATGAACAAATTATTACAGAATTCTTTAAACAGGATAAAACACGTATGTCCAAATGTCACAGTACATAACATTTAAAGATAAGACCTCTCCATCCACCAGTGCAAACTATATGTGCACGTTTTATTTATATATGAATACAAAGCCAGCTTCTATTATTGAAATTTCACTCCTTTAATGATTCTACCACATTTGAAGGCAACCCATTACAGAGGCCTATCACACTGTTTAAACAATAAAACTGTCATAGCTAATTATCATTTCTACCCTACCACAGTTTCAAATTTTGTCTCCCAGTGTTACTATTCTCACAATAAAAACAATACATTAAATTATAAATGTTAAAGCCTCCATCAGATCACCTCTAATTCATCTTTAATCAGAAGTTCACATTCTCATATTACAACTAGTAACCATCATCTGATCCCTTTCAATCACACTCTCGCATGACAACTAGTAACCAAGATCTGATCCCTTTCAATCACACTCTCGCATGACAACTAGTAACCATGATCTGATCCATTTCAATCACACTCTCGCACGACAACTAGTAACCATCATCTGATCCCTTTCAATCACACTCTCGCACGACAACTAGTAACCATCATCTGATCCCTTACAAACATTTTATCATTCTTTCTATGAAAAGAAGCCCAAGAATGAACACAATACTCTAAACCCAGCCTAACCAATGATATTATAAACACGTGTTTAGTATTTACATAGATACAACTTTAATTCCTGTTTTCCCACTCATCATTAGCAACAGCACATTGCCTGGGTGAGTTAGGAGACCTATTAACCAAAATGTCAAAATATTTTTTTCCAAAGCACTGGTAAGATTTGGTTTGTGTTGAATTTTGCACAAAGCTACACAAGAACTATCTGTGCTAGTCATCCCTAATTTAGCAGTGTAAGACTAGAAGGAAGGCAGGTAGTCATCACTACCCAATGCCAACTCTTGGACTACTCTTTTACCAACAAATAGAGATTGACCATCACATTATAACATGCCCACGACTAAAAGGGCAAGCATGTTTGGTGTGACAGGGATACAAACCTGTGACCCTCAGATTACATGTTGAATGCCTAAACCCACCTGGCCATACCGGGTTGCACTGATAAGGTTATTTCCATTCAAATTATAACCATAATGTAAACTCTCACATCCAGTTATTTGCATCTGCTACAGTTAAAAGTGATATATGATTTATTTATCCAGAACATTTTGTAAAGCAGCAACATCTTTCTTGCAGTAACATCCAAAATTTTAATGCCACCAGCAAACTGAGATAATTTATTGTTCATTCCTTCATTATGTCACTGATGTAAATAAAAATAGACCAAAAGTCCTACCACTACATCCTGAATTACTCTACTCACTTCATTAATTCAGTTTGACCAAACTCCACTTTTATAATGAGGGCCAAAGTTATGGCAAGACAAAGCTGCTACTCCAAGATGTAAAAAAATAAAATTGAAATGGATGAAATTAAAAATATATATAAATAAAACAATAAAAATGGTAAAACATAAAAATGGTCCTTTTTTCAAATAGTTTAATATAGATAGCAGTAAAAAAAATGTATTTTATGAATTGAAAATTTCTTTGTTAATCTAATCTCGTTTAGCTTTGGTTTGAATTTGTTGTTAAGCACAAAGCTACACCTTAAATAATTTGTGTTGTGCCTATCAAGAACATCAAAACCCATCAGATCTTCCTTCAAGTAATGTTTGATTTTAGGTTCAGAAAAAGAGAAAGAGTTTCAAACTCTTTTGATGTTATTCAATCAATTATGTATGTTCCATTATTATTAATTACTTCCTGTCAACGATTCTCAAGCTTCTATAAAATCCTTGGGGCTTGGAGAGGGTAGTTTGACATCTTCAAGTGTTCCAAGCTCTTTTTCATTAAGATAGTTCTGCAAACTTTGGATTAGATGATATTCAGATGAGTCAAGGTCTGGAGAATAAGGAGGATGTGGAAGTTTTTCCCTGTCTAGCTCTTCATTCTTTGCAGATGTGATCCTTGTTATATAGAGTCGTGCATTATCCTGGTGTAACATAACACCTTTATGATTGATCAAAGCAGGCCTCTCTTCTTTCAGTGCGACACTCAAGCGCTCTAATTGTTACAATAAAAGTCTGAAGTAATCATTATATTAAGTGGCAGAAATGTAAAGTAGATCACACCGACAATATCCCATCAAATACTTAACAAGACTTTCCTAGGATGGAGGTCCATTTCGGGTTGGGCTTTAACCACTTTACCTGCACTGAACCATTATTTGTGGTACTTAACACTTTTATAAAATACTCATTTTTTATCTTCAGTCACTAACCTGTCCAAAAAAGGTGAGTTACGTTCATGAGAGTGCAGAGAAGTGCAAATGTGCACTCTTGCTCTAAGGTTGGCTTTTGTCAAATCACGAGGGACCCATTTTCCAAGTTTTGATATATTTCCAAGTTGTTGCGGATTACGGTAAACTGTTGAATGGATTGAATTTAGCATCTATGATAGTTCTTCCACTGTTGCAGCATATCTTCATCAAGTGGAGCCAGCAGCAAGTCATCATTAAGTTCAACAGGATGGCCTGAATTTGGCGCATCGCTTGAGCTGTTGTCATCTGATCTGAACTTCTGGAACCACCTTCGACATTTTCTTTTATTGAGAGACTCTGCACCATAAACACCTTGAATGTTCCGTGTAGTTTCTGCTGCACTATTGCCTTTTTTAAACTCATAAAGCATTATACACCTAATGCTTTATGTGCTCCTCCGACACATCCATCTTCACAACGGTTATTTGATTAATGATCTGAAAAAGTGGAGTTGGGTTACTTTGTTTCATTTGCTTGAACATTTTTATTCATGTTCTTTTACATATTTTAGTCATTAAAGCTTTCTGCAAAAACAGAAATTGAGATGCCCTTTCTGTGTTAAATTTTCAGACATTACTCATGGAATGACCTGATATATATGTCTTTTTCCTGCATGTTCTTGTCATCTCATCGCAAGTGGTTTAAACAACTTGTGACATGTAACTACGACGTCACATCCGGCAAGCTCTATGTTAATATATGTTTGTCTGCATAACATATCATTATAATTACTGGTTGTTTTGGAACATTGAATTTTATTTGTTTAACTTGATTAACCATCTCCGAATAACTTTATATTATGTTATCTATCTCACTATTTGAAAACCTTTGTATTTTTAAAAAGGCATTTTAAAGTGTTTTCTTTTTGTTCTTTATATAGATATTTATACGAGAAAGCTGTTTGATAAATATAATAGATTTGCCCAACTTTATTTTAGATAATGTTGAATCTACCTACAAATGAACTATAAACTTGTAAACGGTCCTATGTGTTATATTTCTACTTTTCACACCCAAAACCGCGATTGCTATAACACATTAAAATATCACGAAAAACAACTTGATGTTCTCACATTTTTATGCTACTTATTGTGATTCTGTGCAAACTGGTTGGCATTTATAGAATCACAAAAGATAAAAAGTATCATTGGGACATTTTTGAAAGTGTACAAGTAAATGCTAGAGGGCATTTCTCAATATCTGTCTTCATTGAAAAGTTACAAACTCACAAGTGAAGTTTCTAAACAAGATTCCATCCATCATTTTGGTGATGTAAAGAACAATTAAGTCAAAAATAAGTTCCTTTTTGGAAAGTAATGATAGTTTAAGGAAAACTTTGAAATCTCAAACATCTTTATCATGTTTATTTTTTGAAGTTCGCGTAAAGCTACATGAGGGTTATCTACGCTAGTCGTTCCGTGAGCTACTCTTCAGCCAACGAATAGTAGGATTGATTGTCACTTATAACACCCCCACGGTTGAAAGGGCGAGCAGGTTTGGTGTGACGGTCTTTATTATGATATAGGTCAACTGTTTAGTTGCTGGTTTTACAAATATTTCTTGGTGAATAAAAATATTCGAATATAAGAGTGCGCATTTTCATAAAATTGTACTTTTTATTTATTTTTAATGTTCTAATAATCCAATAGTATATTAATTATGATTATAATTTTCCAAAAGCGTTTGTTGTTGTTTTTTAATTTCGCACAAAGCTTCAAGAGGGCTATCTGCGCTACCTGTCCCAAATTTACCAGTGTAGGACTAAAGGGAAGGCAGCTAGTTATCATTCACCCACTGCCAACTTTTACGCTACTCTTTCACAAACGAATAGTGGGATTAACCGTCAGTTATAACACCTCCACGACTGAAAGGGTGAGCAAGTTTGGTGTGACGGAGATTTGAACCCGCGACTCTCAGATTATGAGTCCAGCGCCCTAACCACGTGGCCATGTTGGATCTTAAAAAAGCATCACCAGTAAACCAGCCAGTTAATTTTAAGTATTAATATCAAAAACCACGAGTCTAACTTTATAACCATTTTTATGCACCTGGGAACTTTGTATAAAGTACCCGGATAACTACCTGCTGTTCTGAGCCTCAAAATTTGTTATTTTTTAACATTCCGATAATTTATTCTGTAATTTTATTTATCTTGTCTTCACTGAACTATTTGTTAATATAAACTTCATGTTGCATTTAAAATATTAATTTTAGAATTTGAATATCTTTTATTCATTAGAACTGTTCTACTATTCATATATACTTCATAAAAATATTGTTTTATATTAAGGTTCCTCAGCGCTAACATTTTGTTGTTTATTAAAGGTTTATAGAACCCTTTAATGATGCTTTAATATTCCATTTAAATAAAAGTAACACAAACAATCAGAGAAGTTCATGTTATGAGGTGATTAAAAATATTATTATTTTCCTAAACTGCTGATTCTAACGCTTTTGTAAAGTGAATGCTTATTTGTTTTGTTTGTTGTTAAGCGCATAGCAATACAATGTGTGCTGTGGCTACCATGAGTATCGAAATCTAGTTTTAAGTGTTAAGTGGTACGAGTCTCTAGACTTGCCGCTAGAGGTAGGGTAGGACGTTTTTGTTTTTTTTTAATGCCTTTATAAACTTTTTTTTTTTTTCGAAAATTTACTTAATTTAACTTTCTATTTAATATCAATATTCAATCTACGTATAAAAGTGTTGGTTGCAATAACGTCTAGATTAACGAAAGCAACTTCAAAACCAATAAACTGAGGTGCAAAACAAAAACAAATTGAGTTTAATGGTATTTTGAAAGCAATCTTCAATTTCTCTAGCCTATTTGTGATAAGCGGAGCTGAAGGTATGAGACTTGTACTTCGATATACAACACAGATAATACATTGTTTAGCTTTATGTCTAATAATAAAAATAAACGTTTTTTGTAAAATTTCATGTATAAATACTATCATATCGTTTGTCTAAAGCCGAGTACAATAACAAATCTTATAACACAATAAGTCCACCAGTGGCACAACGGTATGTCTGCAGACTTACAACGCTAGAAACCGGGTTTCGATACCTGTGGTGGACAGAACACAGATAGTCTATTGTGTAGCTTAGTGCTTGACTTCAAACTACCACACAATAAATTATGGCCCACGTGCAATGTTTATAAAGTAAACTAATGATCAAATTTAAACTTACGTGTCCGGGTATAAAGACAAACTTTCACACTTAAAAACATACAAGGCTTTTGGCCTTTTTAAGATCTGATTCTAGGTAAATAATTTCGATGAGAAGAAGGTTTAAAATGTGAAAACAAACTAAAAAGATAAGGATATTTAGTGAGACCGAGCGTGTCCTAATAATTAAAGTATCAGACTGTAGATCCATGGCTCGCATCCCGTTGCTACAATAAAATAAGATTACATACCAAACCGTGGAGCCGTGAGTACATTATAAGTGTGACAGTCAAATCTCACTCTTTAATTGAAATGATTCGATGTTCATGTTGTTAATTAGCTTGTTTCTCCTATAGCCCGTCAGCTAAACATCAGTGGCGGTTAACACAGACAGTCCTTGCGTAGTTTTGAACGAATATCCGAAACAGAACGAGTTACGTAGTCAAGAATTTAGTGACGTAATCATACATGGCGAAAATTATAAACTGTTTCAAAAGAGAACAACGTGAGTAGACTGCGTGTTAAATGGATTTATTGATTAACTAAGTTGTTAGTTATGATTTAAGCATTCTATTTACTCATATTCAATATTATTTGTACGCCTGTATGATGGAGTTTTACTGGTTAACAATTGTTTGTTGCACGTGCATATCGTGTATAATTTTAATTACTGTTATTCACGTGATCATTAATAAAACAAAAATTATGTAACATTTATTTTTTTACCATCCAATAAAAGGTAAGACATGACTGGATCTTCAAGTTTACTACTGTTTACAGTTTGACAAACAAATATATGTAACGGAACTTAACCCTAATACTTATTAAGTTAGAATTATTAAACGTTAATATTATATTCCATATTTACTTACCTTTGATTAGAAACAGTAAAAATCAATAACTGGTCAATACTGGTCATGTGTCAGTCACGGGGTGGGTAGTTTACTGACTCACAGTACTAAAATCTGGGATTGAATACCACACTTGACAGACAGCCCATTGTGTGGCTTTACAGTAAACAAACAAATAAACCATAATATATGTGAGGGTCAATATTCTCTTATATAACCATTCGTACGATCTTATATATACATAAGGCCGGCATGGCCTAGCGCGTTAAGGCGTGCGCTTCGTAATTTGAGGGTCGCGGGATCGCGCCCCAGTCGCGCTAAACATGCTCGCCCTCCCAGCCGTGGGGGTGTATAATGTGACGGTCAATCCCACTATTCGTTGGTAAAAGAGTAGCCCAAGAGTTGGCGGTGGGTGGTGATGACTAGCTGCCTTCCCTCTGGTCTTACACTGCTAAATTAGGGACGGCTAGCACAGATAGCCCTCGAGTTACTTTGTGCAAAATTCCAAAACAAACAAACCTAAGTGAAACAGAAGAAACTACAGCTGATCAAAGCAAAAGAGTTGGTTAAAGTTAGTGGAACCTGAATAATGTTTTTAGTGTTGAACTAGAGTTTGGAACTAAATTAATTTGATAGTACGTGTGGTAGAATCCTATCTTGTGATGACAGTAAAAAATGGATCAGATTAAAACTCAGGTAGAATCACGTGCTTTATTCCAGACCTGAAGTTTTTCTGTCATAAGATGAGCTACTTACTGGGATGTTTCCTTTACCATACACTAGACGTCATCCAGAAGGAAACCATGGGTTACGAGATAAAAGTTGAAACATTTATTAGAATCTCTGTGACATCACAACTCTTCCATCTTACTTTTAGGGTGACAACTTCTATCGTTATTTTACATCTTATGGTGTTCTGTACAGATATAACTGTGGTTTGTTAAGTTCATTACTTCGACTTATTAGATCCAGACAAATTGAAATGTTTGGTTCCTCAAGTCTCAGTAGCTAACTCTAATGTTATTCCTCATTAGTATCTATATTAGTAGTCACTACTTACTTCTGTTGTAACTACGTTTCTTGTTGCTACTGGAAATTTGACCACTGGTGGTGTAATTTCCTCACGAAGCTTGTTGCCAGTATACAGTCTTTCTGTTGCTTACACACCATGCTGGGAAGGGAACTGTCAGTTTTCTTCTTGCTGGAACTGTATGATCATTTGCTGATCAAATCGATCCACCTTGTTGCTTTATTTATTAAGTAGCTTTCTCATCGTTCATCACTAGGCCTGGTTGGAAAATAGTAGTTGTAAAACCAGTAGCAATCGACATGCTGGAAAATTTCCCATAAAATAGAGTGTCATTAGGAGACACCTGTAGTTAAACCTTTAAGTAAACAGGTAAAACATACATTTCGTACCCAAAACATAAACATAAGTGTGGAATTATCATCGCTGTAAGATATGTCATCGAAAGTGGCTCCACAATTTTCTCCAGTGCTTGTCGTCTGCCACTTAGGGTTGATACTTGTCATCTACCATTTAGGGTTACTACTTGTCGTCTACCATTGAGGTGGATACTTGTCATCTACCATTTAGGGTTGATACTTATCGTCTACAATTTAGGATGGATACTTGTCATCTGCCGTTTAGAGTGAATACATGTCATCTGCCATTTAGAGTGGATACATGTCATCTACCATTTAGGGTTGATACTTATCGTCTACCATTTAGGATGGATACTTGTCGTCTACCATTAGGGTTGATACTTGTCGTTTATCATTTAGGGTAGATACTTCTCGTCTATAATTAAGATATACACTTTTTATCTACCATTTTGGGTTGATACTTGTCATCTACCATTTAGGTTGATACTTGCCATCTACAATTTAGGGTGGATACTTGTCGTCTACAATTAAGGTTGATATTTGTCGTCTACCATTTAGGGTGGATACTTCTTGTCTACCATTAAGGTAGACACTTTTTATCTACAATTTAGGGTTGATACTTCTCATCTACCATTTAGGGTAGATGATAGTCATCTACCGTTTATGGTTGATACTTGCCATCTACCATTTATGGTTACTACTTGTCGTTTACCATTAAGGTTGATACTTGTCGTCTATCATTAAGGTCGATACTTACCATCTACCATTTAGGGTGGATACTTGTCGTCTACCATTAGGGTGTATACTTCTCGTCTACCATTAAGGTAGACACATTTTATCTACCTTTTAGGGTTGATACTTGCCATATACCACTTAGAGTGGATACTCGTCATCTACCACATCGGGTTGATAGTTGTCGTCTACCATTAGGGTAGATACTTGTCTATCACTTAGGGTTGACACTTGTCGTTTAATACTTAGTGTGGGTACTTGTCGTCTACCATTTAGGGGGGGGTACTTGTCGTTTACTTGTTTACAACTTAATGAGAGTACTTGTCGTTTACCACAACGTTTTATTCTTTTCGTTTGGTGCGCATGCAACGTGAATGTTAGGAATGTTAATAATTCTGACAATGAACGCAAGTGAACGACTTTTTTCAAATGAACTAAATGACATACAGAGTTATTAAATTAATATTTACGACTGGGTAGGGAGTATCGACTAAGTTGATAATAAAACAACTTATAATATGCTAACAGATTGTTTTTCAGTTATGTGTCCAGAAATTGTGGAATCATGAAGTGGGCCTCATGTTTTGTTGTTTTCACAACTAAGTAACGACAAGGAAACCATTAGCACGTTATCAGACCAATCGTTTTATCTCGTCAACAATGATTTTGTTGTAAATGCAGTATTAAGGATAAGGGTATTATAAAAAAGAATATATTTTTGAACAAAAGGACCGAACATGTAAGGTTTTTAGTATATGTCGATTTAACTACAATGAACATTAAGAGCTAAGCCTAGTTACTTTTGGAAAAACCTGGTGATCTCAGAAAACAAGTCAGTAAATATTTATGTATATTTATTTAAGATATCACTTCATACTGAGTTGCTAGTTTTAGAATTTTGTTGATATTTCCCTAATAAATCGTGTTCAAACTGTGACTCTTTAACCCACAAATCAAACTAAAATATTTATAGTATCTATATTTGTGGTAAAACTGCTACAATATTAAATTTTGCGGTACCTGAGTTCGAACTTTTGGATTTTGGTTTATTTCAATAAATTAGAATTTTGGAGAACTGATGATTTTGTTACTCAATTAGGCCTGACTTGTGTGGTCGGACTATCAATATTGTTTCAGTTATTTGGTTACCAGTACTTTTCTTTTGTGTTGTGATATAAGGTTATTTTGTTTTGGGCTAACGTTTCTCTCTCAATGATGAATGGAGACCCACATTTAGTGTTGCGAGTCCATAAATTTACAACTTTCCATCGAGGGACAAAATTGTTTGAGTGGATAGTTTGATAAATCTCAGGATAAGTTTGGTAAAATAGGTTAGAAAGAGAAACTGCTTATAACAATTTTAGTGACATACAAAAAAGAAAGAAGCAAAGTTCTTGAAGGTTTAATTACGTTACCAGTTTCATGTCAATGTGTGAAGAGATATAGTTCTTTCGAAGAGGAAAAATCTCATGTTGAAGAAACATTATGTTCATAACGGGTGTAAATGAAATCTGGTGAACACATAAACCGTTCCCCAGCAATATGTCTTTTGACTTACAACACTAGAATTCGCGTTTCGATATCCGTGTTGGGAAGTTGTGTTATTTTGTGCTTAAACATACAAACACATAATTTGTTTTGGAATTTCGCACTCGAGGGCTATCTGTGCTAGCCGTCCCTAATTTAGCAGTGTAAGACTAGAGGGAAGGCAGCTAGTCATCACCGCCTACTCGTGGGCTACTCTTTTACCAACGAATAGTGGGATTGACCGGACATTAAAACGGCCCCACGGCTTGGAGGGCGAGCATGTTTGGCGCGACTCGGACGCGAACCCGCGACCCTCAGATTACGAAGCGCACGCCTTAACGCGCTAGGCCATGCTAGGCCCAACAAACACATAAATTACATTCTCTACAAGTGTAAACAGAATACTGCCAACATATCAATTATATTTTGACAGTAACGAAAGAGATTTACACATTGAAAAAATTGCTTGTAAATGTTCAATTAAAAATCGTATTACAAATAAATTAACTTCACTAACAGGTTAAAAAGATGGACAAGTCAGAGTTTTAAAAGTTCATAGAAGAACTAAAATAAACTAAAAATGCGTTTGGGTTTGAATGTACTTCACGCTGCATTATAACACATTCAATTTATTTACGGCACAACTGTTATCCGACTATCAGAAATTTAAAGTCGTACAAGTATTCTTCGTTTCTACTATAGATGGCGCCAAAGTTATATTGTATAAACAAAATGTGCACAGACAGGTATGGATTAATTTTAACATTTTTATTGACAGGGAGAGAACAACGTATCGACTTTCCTCGGTCATCATCATCAAATGTTGTTCTTTTCTTATCAATAAAAGTGTTAATACCCACACCACCCGATCTGAGATACATTTTTATTTCAAGTGGGTTTCTCGTCATCGAGAATACACACAATAAATATATTTTCTGTCAGAAATGATGCTAGTATTGACGTAAGTTATGCATTTGTCAGACTAAACATGTACTTTAAAACTAAGTTGAAAATGAAAATAATCAATTTAAATATTAGCACTGTGTTTGTTCTCAAGCTTATTTTAAAAGTGTCCGATTCACTAATTCGTGGCAAATTAATGCAAAACATTGTTCAAAGCCTCCCAGTGGCTCAGCGGTATGTCTGCGGACTTACACGCTAAAATCCGGGTTTCGATACCCGTGGTGGGCAGAGCACAGATAGCCCATTGTGTAGCTTTGTGCTTAATTCAAAACAACAAAACAACAACATTGTTCAAAAATCTTAATCGTTAAAATAGCGTAGTGTTAATGACTATTACACCAGAAACGCCGAAATAACTAATTTAAATTAGTAGTAACTTTTCTTAACAGACTAAAATAATGTTATTACATGAGTGAAGCTGTATTATATTTGTAGTTATATCAAGAAGTCTTGAATTAATTAGATAAATAATAAAACTCAAAGACCTTGCTTAAGATCTTCGGGTGAAGATAATGACATATGAGATTATGAAAACACTAAAATACTAAATAAAGAAACAAACATAAACAAACGAAAAATTAAAGAAGCCTTACTTATACAACAACTTAAACCCAAAATAAACCAATATAAAGGAACGCCATTATACCTGTATTAATATTATAGATAAAATTATATATTCAAACATCAAACCGCGCCCTCTACATTGCGACACTCAGTTATACAACCCCTTCCAAACATGTGGTCAGCTTCCGGCCAGTTACCTCTTTCTTTGTGAACCTGACGATGACCGAAGAAGGTCGAAACGTTGTTCGCTCTTCTATTTGAAGTGTTTTCTGAGCCCAAAAGAGCCGTTTTTTGCATATAAAGATTATGAGTCTTGATTCACTGGCTCTCTAATCGATAAGTAACTAGTTGAAGGTTATTCTTCTATTATGCTTTGCAATCTCTTATTACAGAATATATTGTTCGAGGAACCAAGTGCTGTTGATAGCATAGTCGCAAAATAAAAAAACTCAAATAATTCATTTAATCGATTCATTAAAACCGTTATTAGAAATAGTGATCTGTGTTATAAAAAAACTTGATAAATCATGCACATTTCTATAAATATTTTTTAAAAACTCAAATTTCCTTTAATATGAGAACAACATGTGGATACCTTTAATTGATTCCATATTCCTTAAACGGGAAAGGTTTACATTGTATAACCAAATAAAAACACTAGCAGAGTTTACATTGTATAACCAAATAAAAACACTTGCACAGTTTACATTGTATAACCAAATAAAAAAACTTGTAGAGTTTACATTGGATAACCAAATAAAAACACTAGCAGAGTTTACATTGTATAACCAAATAAAAACACTTGCACAGTTTACATTGTATAACCAAATAAAAAAACTTGTAGAGTTTACATTGGATAACCAAATAAAAACACTAGCAGAATTTACATTGGATTACCAAATAAAAACACTAGCAGAGTTTACATTGGATAACCAAATATAAACACTAGCAGAATTTACATTGGAAAACAAAATAAAAACACGAGCAGAGTTTACAATGGATAACCACATAAACACACTAGCAGAGTTTTCATTGAATAACCAAATAAAAACACGAGCAGACTTTACATTGGATAACCACATAAAAACACTAGCAGAGTTTACATTGTATAACCAAATAAAAACACGAGCAGACTTTACATTGGATAACCACATAAAAACACTAGCAGAATTTGTCAATACAAGCTAGCGCTGGATCATGATAAGGTGCTATGTTATGCTTTCTATTGCTTGTTATAACTTAGTTATTAAACACAACTGTAGTGTTGAAGTCAATATTTAAAAATAATAAATAACCAAAACTTCTGTTTATCATTGTAAATAAAACATATCCTATTCACGTTTATTCATAATTAAAAGCCACCAGTGGCATCGCGTCATGTTTTCTGATTTATACTGGTGGAAACCGAGGTATAGATACTGTGGTGGGCAGGATACAGATAGCCCATTGTGTAGTGTAATTTAAAATGAGAAATACTTTGTTTGTTCCTCAAAATCGTGGATCACTTGAAGAACCTAAAACACTTCATCCACAAATTTTTACTTCTATTCATATTAGAGACAGTAGAATATTCTAGAAAATTCCAGAATTGCCGTACCTCTGATATTTCTTTAGCAGTTATAAAGATGGTGAAAATATTACTTTTTAGTCGGAATGTGAAGGGGAATTTGTTGTTAAACGCAAAGCTACACGATGGGCTATTTGTGCTGTACCCATAGCAGGTGTCTATACCAAGTTTCTGGCGTCGAAACTCTGCAACTAGAAACTGTCAAGAGGAGGGCTAGGTGTAATATTTTTTATAAAATATGCTTTAAAATGGATTGATCCATATTTATTCGCCACCATGAAAAGCAATTTTAATAACAAGTACCCCGAGTGAAGAAGCAAAAACTGAGTTAAACACTTGCAACGCGAGCACCTACCGACCACGGCTAGTGGACCCACAGTTATACTAATCCAAACAATAAGTTCAATCTTTTTCAGTATGTCTGCGGATTTACAACGCTAGAAACCGGGTTTCGATAGCCCTTTATGTAGCTTTGTGCTTAATTACAAATAACAACTTATATTATAAGAGTTTGTTTTTCACAGATTGTAAAAAAAGTGTCATCTGGTTTTTGGCACTTTCTTGCAAGCGTCATATTTATGAATAGAAACTCTCTAATCCCATGTAATGTGTGTAATATTATTATATTAGTTTTCTTTGTGAATCTCCAAATAATGATCACACCTCAGGTTCAAAGGAAAATATTTAAAATGCATAAAAAACACCACAAAAAAAAACAAAATCCACCATAATTATGAATCAACTTAAAAAGTGTGTAATAAATTCATAAACAAAACAAAATAAAGCATTTTACCGTTAGCCACATTCCATCATGGTATTCACGGTATACAAAACTATTTATTCTCAACATAACTCTTCACCAACACCATAAGGTGTACTGAATTAGATACAGGTTTCTATTTTACATACAACTTGTACTGAAATAGCTGCAGATTTGCATTTTACACACAACTTGTACTGAATTAGTTACATGATTGTATTTTACATTCCACTTGTACTGAATTAATTACACATTTCTATTTTACGTACAACTTGTTCCAAGTTAGTTATTAGTGTATATTTTCCACACCACTGATACTGAATGTATTACATTTTTGTATTCACTATACTATTGTACAGAATTAGTCACAGGTTTGAATTTTACATACCACTTGTACTGAGTTGTGTACCGGTTTCTGTTTTACATACCACTTGCATTATGTTATTTACCGGTTTCTGTTTTACATTCCACTTGTACTGAGTTATGCACCAATTTCTGTTTTACATACAACGTGTACTGAATTGTTTACAGGTTTATATTTACATGCAACTTGTTCTAAATTTGTTGCACTGTTACACTTAAATACCACTTGAACTAACTTTGTTACAGTGCTGTATTTACATACCATGTGTACTGACTTTGTTACAGGTTTCTATTTTGTATACCACTTCCATTGAATTAGTTACAGGTTTGTATTTTACATGTCACTTGTACTGAAATACTTATATGTTTGTATTTTACATACCACTTGTACTGCACTAGTCACAGGGTTGTATTTTACATACCACTTGTACTGCACTAGTCACAGGTTTGTATTTGACATACCAGTTATTCTGTTGTTTGGGAGTCAAAACAGCAGTAGTTGGTAAGAGTTGTTGACTCTTCCCTGGTGAGTCTGAAGGTTTATATCCGGATTTTGTGTCCTTGTGACACAACACACATTGCCTTATGCATTGGTTCACACTTAACAGTAACAACAAAACAGACAGACAGACAGTCGTGAAGAGTACAAAAAGGGACCTCGTTACACTAGTAATATGGAAAAACACAAGCTCTTATGTTCCTGATATTTGGGTCTTTTTTGAATTACAAAATACCTGAAATAATAAAAACAACTCCAAAGAACAATGTAATTTGATATGATGCCACAGGATGGATTAGATTTACTAAAAACCCAAGTATTCCAGAATGAACTGTTAAAACGTTAATCAGTGACATTATTCTTGGCCAGAGTATGTGATACAAGTTTAAATGACTTCACATAACGTACAGAATGAAGCAACATATCGAACGTTTATTATCAACACGTTACAGTGTGAACATAACGGACGTAGACTCGATGTCACTGTTAGAAAGTAGAAGAATGGGACATATGAATATGTATTTAATTTTCAACTGATAATTATCAATACTGGTGTTAAGTTTGGACTATCATCATGTTATGTTCATTTTAAATTCACAAGATTTTGACTCAAGTATTTAAGACTTACACAGGTGTAATACAAGTCTTGCAGAAGTCCCAGGTAATCGAGAAGAAATATTATGTGTGAAAAATCAAACCAAAAATTTGATTCGCAGATTTTAACTCCCGTCACCGAACATACTCGTCCTATCAATAGTTTGGACAATATACCGTTACGGTAAATTAGTTAGTAGAATAGTGGCTGAAGAGTTGGCGGCGGGTGTTGTTGATAAGCTTCTTTTCCACTGTTAAATAAACAGCTACCTTTGCGCGAAACTCGATAAAGAGATAAACTCAAACAATGAATTTATAGTTCTGTTAAGTTACTTAATATAAATTTGTTTAGATTTCACCAAATGAATATAGTGAGAATTATTAAGTTTTGCCTAGTTTACAGTGGTTTAACTTCCACAAATGACTGTTATCATAAGCATGTGAAACTTTTCTCTATGAGGAATTGCCAACACTTAGAATTATTAATAAATTAACTTACATGTAAGTTGATTGTATTAGATCACCGAATGATGTGGTTTATGTAATCCTGCCAGGTTTTGAATTGAATTCTATTTTTTACTTGATCTAAAGTGGAACGAAGTATAAGCTCGTCCCATTTTTCGCCTCTCCAACCCATTAGGAATAACCGGTTTACGGCTTCATAGATTTATTTAAAATTATGCTAAATATTTTTGTTGTGGACCAAACGCAGGTTAGTGACAAGCTGGCTGGATCGAGAATCAGGAAGTCCGTATTTCTTGAAAACAAAATCGAATCCCAGAGTTTTGAGTTGTGGCTAGGTCTGAAGAGTGGCAGTGAAATCCAAACACTAGTTGTGACAAAAGTTACCAGTTTGTTGAAACAAGAGTTACCAGTTTGTTGAAACAGGAGTTACCAGTTTATTGTGACAAGTTACCAGTTTGTTGAAACAAAAGTTACCAGTTTGTTGTGACAAGAGTTACCAATTTGTTGAAACAAGAGTTATCAGTTTATTGTGACAAGTTACCAGTTTGTTGAAACAAGAGTTACCAGTTTGTTGAAACAAAAGTTACCAGTTTGTTGTGACAAGAGTTACCAATTTGTTGAAACAAGAGTTACCAGTTTGTTGTGACAGAAGTTACCAGTTTGCTGTGACAAGTTACCAGTTTGTTCTGACAAGAGTTACCAGTTTATTGTGAGAAGTTACCAGTTTGTTGTGACAAGTTACCAGTTTGTTGTGACAAGAGTTACCAGTTTGTTGTGACAAGAGTTACCAGTTTGTTGAAACAAGAGTTACCAGTTTGTTCTGACAAGAGTTACCAGTTTGTTGAAACAAGAGTTACCAGTTTGTTGTGACAAGAGTTACCAGTTTACCGGACAGCTACAGATGTTATCCTCATGTAGTTTGCGCGAAATTCAACATTACAAACCTTCAAATGTTCTTACGTAAAATTAAGTGTGCAAATATTTATTTCTCAGCTCATCTTGGAAGTATAACTATTTCCATATGTTTTCGACGAACTCTTCCATCAGGCCTCTGTGGTCTTCCGTGTATAGAATCTCTTCTCATGTTAGTTTTCCCTGGTCGAACGAACTCGGATGAATTACTTCCATATTGTAGATTAATATATTTATAACGAGAGTTAGAATTATTACTACCTTCACAATAGGTTTATTTCATTATTCAATACGATATTCTATTTCCTACCACACCCACATTAGCTGTAATGAAATCTTTGGAAGAACGAGTTTTGACATTTTAAATGTCAACTTTAACATAACTCGATTTGATATTTCATACTTATTTCATGTACGTGTTTTCGAGTTATGTATTTATTTCAAACAGTTCACATATATATATACACACACCACAACACTTTAAACAGTTTATATATATATATATATATATATATATATATATATATATATAAACCACAACACTTTTAAACAGTTTATATATATATATATACACATCACAACACTTTAACATCCTACGAAAAAAATATTTACATACCCTGAAGTGATACCATTAGTGGATATTTAAAAAAAAAATTAAATATTGTTTCGCAAATGTCTGAAAAGTCAAAATATTATTGTTCCTTAAAATATAAATGGATAGGGTCGGTTAATGGCAATTTCATTTAAATATAAAATTGTTAGCCTAATATTAGTAACCTTTCAAGTTTTTCTGGGGCCTTTTAGGCCCCAATTTTCGTAGGAGTGTAAAAACAGTTTATATATATACACATCACAACACTTTAAACAGTTGATATATATATATACATATATATACCATCATGAAACAGTTTATATATATATATATGCATCACAACACTTTAAACAGTTGATATATATATATATACATATATATACCATCATGAAACAGTTTATATATATATATATGCATCACAACACTTTAAACAGTTGATATATACACTACCAGACTTCAATCAAGTGATATATATACCAGAAGACTTCAATCAAGTGGTGTATACACACCAAACTGACGTCTATACCACCACACTTTAACAAATTGATATTCTTACCATCACACTTTAACAAATTGGTATTCTCACCACCACGTCGAACAGACTGCTATATTTACCACCACACTCAACCAATTATTTCATATAACACCACACGTCAAAAAGCTTATACATATACCACCACACCATAAACAGTTGATGTTTATATAACCACTCTTCAACAAATTAATAAGTTACCACAACACCTCCACCGACTGATATATATACCACCACACCTCAACAAATTGATATATATATACCACTACACTTCCAAAAGTTATATAATACTACCACACTTCAATCACATGTTATATATATACTACAACACTTCAAACAAATGATATGTATATCGTAACACTTGAACAAATCAATACATTTACCACAACACTTCAACGGACTTATATATATGTCACCACACTTTGACCGACCGATATATATACGACCACACTTCACTCAAGTGATATACATAACTCCACACTTCAAACAGTTGATATATTTACTATTACGCTTCAACGAGTTGATATATTTCGACCATCATATTTAATTAGTTACCTGATATTTTAAGTTAATTGTTAACTCTGATGCACGCTTGAATAATAGATAGATATAATAATGTTGGTTTTCAAACCACGTGTTGAAAGTGTCATTAAATGAAATATAATTTAAATAATTAACTTAATGTGTTGTCATAAACAATCAGTGCACTTTAATTAGTTATACATATACATATATAGTGCATGAACATTCAAGTTATAAACGTATTCTTTTCTAAGCAAATAATTATGTTTTAGCTACACTATAAAAGAAGATAAAAGACATCAGAGATTAAGTCTGGAGACGCGAAGTTAAAGAGAAAATTTAGTTGATTTTGTTGTCTAAGATTCTTCAAAATAATTTAACAATAAAACGTTTGCGATATGATCCTGAAAAGGCTCTAAGCCTAAAATCCAATATTAAATTCTTCTGTACTGATAGCGATTTTATAAAATACATAATGTGCAAAACAATACTTCATTTTCAAAGTTTTTCTTCAAGTGACATATCGTCTTAATATAACACACGATATGAATCTTAAACAACTGTGTAGAGTTGTATCTGATAAGAATTAACATTCTATTATCAGGAAGCCAGTTTTATTTGTGAAGTTTTATAATACGAAAAAAAATATTCGAAAAAAACAAAATTATCTTTTTATAGTTTTTAATACATGTATCTTATAAATCTAGTTTCCACTTATTTTTTCTTTAAGTGAGATCTTGCTGATTCGTTACTTTGAAAAAACGACTAGTTATTTTAGGACACAATATCTGTGTGATGCTCATGACGAATATAGAAACCCGATTCCTAGTGTTATAAGCCTACAGACTTATCGCTAAGCCACTTTTATCTTAGCATGGTGTTTTTATCTCAATCAATTAAAATCGCTGTTAATGCTACTTTGAACATCTTGAAATATCTTTCTAGTTACTCAGGTTAAATGCAAAGATCGGAGAAGGTTCAGTTATAACAATTTAAAACAACCATTCAAAGAAAGAAAGTAACATGTAGAACATGACTCGCTGTTCTCAACATGACTGACGTTACGGCTGGAGGTGCAGAGAATGCATTCTGTGTCTTAAACTTAGGACCATCCGACTCACTAATCAGTAGATTGTTAACAGTACAGGAACGTGAACCTTTGTTATCAAAAGACGGTCCAATTTATCCACCATTTTCTCCTTACTGTATCAAATAAAGTTATAATTGGTACTTCAGTTATTTATAATTTACGATGAATTACACTGGTTTACAAATAAATTGAGGCAAGCACAAAAATAGCTGGTTTAACCTAATTTGGGGGTGCTGAATTCAGATTTGAAATCCGTTTTTACTCATCATTTCTAGTTGTTTTAGATATGCATACTGTAAATTTTGTACACATACTGTACATAAAGGCGTATATGCATTCAGGGTTAATTTCTAATATTGTGTGACTTATGTCTTCTTTTTTAGTTATTATGCAATAAATGTAAGTGATAGCATTACATTATATATATATATATATATAGCTATATATCAAGACGGATTTTGGCAGTTAAGCCTAGCCAACACGCCTCACTCAACAGCCAGTAGTGCACTGGCTAGTGCACATATATACTTATTATATACGGTCACACACCAACTTAATATACACACCAACTAGATATACTTAATATACACACTAACAAAATATACTTAATATACACACCCCAACTAGATATACTGAACATACACACCAACTAGATATACTTAATATACACACCAACTAGAGTTACTTAATATACACACCAGCTAGATATACTTAAGATACACACCAGCTAGATATACTTAAGATACACCCCAACTAGATATACTTAATATATACACCAACTAGATATACTTAATATACACATCAGCTAGATATACTTAAGATACACACCAACTAGATGTACTTAATATACACACCAGCTAGATATACTTAAGATACACACCAGCTAGATATACTTAAGATACACCCCAACTAGATATACTTAATATATACACCAACTAGATATACTTAATATACACACCAACTAGATATACTTAATATACACATCAGCTAGATATACTTAAGATACACACCAACTAGATATACTGAAGATACACACCAACTAGATATACTTAATATACACACCAACTAGATTTACTTAATATACACATCAGCTAGATATACTTAAGATACACACCAACTAGATGTACTTAATATACACACCAACTAGATATACTTAATATACATACTAACTAAATTTAGATTTCTTCATTATTGCGATGAACCTTCATATACACATGAAACGAAGTTTTAGGATCAGTCGTATATCGAGTGTAGTCACGTTTTGGGATTAGTCCTATACTGCGTGTAGTGATGTTTTGGGATTAGTCCTATACCGAGTATAGTGACGTTTTGGGATTAGTCCTAAATTGAGTGTAGTGATGTTTTGTTATTAGTTCTATACCGAGTGTGGTAATGTTTTGGGATTAGTCGTATACCGAATGTAGTCACGTTTTGGAATTAGTCCTATACCTACTTAAGTGACGTTTTGGGATTAGTCCTATACCAAGTGTGGTAATGTTTTGGGATTAGTCGTATACCAATGTAGTCACGTTTTGGAATTAGTCCTATACCTAGTGTAGTGACGTTTTGGGATCAGTCCTATACCGAGGGTAGTGACGTTTTGGGATCAGTCCGATACCAAGTTGTAGTGATGTTTTGGGATAAGTCCTATACCGAATACAGTGACGTTTTGGGATAAGTTCTATACCAATTGTAGTGACGTTTTGGGATTAGTCCTATACCGAGGAGGTGATGTTTTGGGATTCGTCATATACTGAAGGTAGTGACGTTTTGGGATTAGTCCTATACCAAATGTAGTGACGTTTTAGGATAAGTCCTGTATCAAATGTAGTGACGTCCTAGGATAAGTCCTATACCTAGTATAGTGATGTTTTGTGATTAGTCCTATACCTAGTATAGTGATGTTTTGGGATTAGTCCTATATCTAGTGTAGTGATGTTTTGTGATTCGTCCTATACCAAGTGTAATGACGCATTTGGATTAGTCCTATACCGAGTGTAGTGAAGTTTTGGGATTAGTCCTATATCACATGTAGTGACCTTTTACGATAAGTCCTACACCTAATGTAGTCATGTTTTGAGATTAGTCCTATACCGAGTTTAGTGACGGTTTGGAAGTAGTCCTATACCAATTGTATAGACCTATTAGGATTGGTCCTATACAGAGTGTAGTGACGTTTTGGGATTAGTTCTATACCTAGTGTAGTGATGTTTTGGGATTGGTCCTATACCAAGTGTAGTGACGCATTTGGATTAGTCCTATACTGACGGTAGTGACTCGACGCTTGGTGTAAAAAAGTATTTTCTACATTCAAATAAAACACTAAACAGCAGGTTCCTTGTTGTCCCTAAACATTACGTTAACAAAACAGTCCTTCAACTTCTATAGACGCAAAGCAATTGCTTTTCTAGGGATCAGTAAATAAGTTGGCAGTTTTATCTGATGAGTCTACGAATCAGATCAGTAGACCGTTTTAATTAACAAGTCTACAAATCAGTAAATAGGTTGACAGTTATATCTAATTCGTCTACAGATCACTAAATCAGTTAACAGTTTTATCTAATGAGTCTACGAATCAGTAAATCACTTGACAGTTTTATCTAGTGAGTCTACAGATCACTAAATCAGTTGACAGTTTTATCTAATGAGACTGCTGTTGTCTAATAGGTTTGCTACGTCAGATAGAAGTTACACACAGTGTGGAAGTTCTAAAACACACGTCACATTCAAATGTAAACCTGAAATAAAAATGAATGTGATGAATCCTGCTTGTGATGACTTCTTTTGTTG